>CM076678.1:20527341-22927341 GCA_038501925.1 Xenopus petersii
TGCCTGATAGGCTATCAGATAGGGCCCAAACACAGACAGATAAGCAGCCGTTCTAAAGGGGCCAGATGGGCAGCCAAAATCTGCCCCTGTTTGGCCAGCTTAAGGGACACTGACAGCCTGGGCCTTCAGAAAGCTGTTGAGCTGAAAGGCTGCTCAATAGAAGAAAAGACTTTTAGAAACTGCTTCACAGAAGACAAGATTGTACATTGCAGAAGAGCTCAGAGGATCACTGTGAGTAAGTTTACGCTAAGCCTTTTTTGGGTTAAGATCCATTTAAGGAACATGCAGACATTTTATTATTGACTGTTTTACCTTTACGGTACGAGCCCGCTTTTTCCATCGTAATAACAGAAAACATTCTGTGGTGTGTGTGGTGGTTGTTGCTGTCAGAACAAATGAGGAATATATTAAACAGTGCTAACGGGATATGAATAAAAAAATGTTTGGTTCAAAGCAGAAACCATATTGCTCACATTTTAATACATCTTTGTTAGGGCGATATATGTATATGCCCCCTCTCAAATACAGTCCATTTCCCTGTGGGGCACTGTATATTCACTTCCTTTTCCCCCCTTCCTTAAGGGAATGGTGTCAAGGCAATGAGCAATTATTTCTGTTTATCTTATCTCAAGGTCTTCTTGATCAGCTCGCAGTGACGTCATGTCTAACCTTTTGCTGCCTTTCAGGCTGGCGGGACACAGCCTTCCTGTCCATTGCCTTTAGGCTTTCTTTTGTCACTTGGGCTTTGACTAGATGAAGAGGCCAATACATAGGACTAGTCATAGCAGGACAAGTACCTAGGTTGCTCAAAGCCTGCTCATAGATGTACAATATAAATATGCCAACAATGGTGTCCTGCAAGTTTTCGTATAGGAACGTCGTGCAGAAAGAATCATCGGAAGTAAAACTGCATAAGAAACGTATGTCGTCGTGATTTATAGGAACACTAATCCCAACGGTAAAATGTCCCGCTCTTGCCCCCTATGTCTTGATAGGAAATTAAAAATTTCCTGGAATTCCAGCTGTTATCTGGTTGCTAGGGAGTAAACCTTTAAAACCATAAAATACAGGGTTGAAATAAAATCAAACATCTTTGTTTCACACTTCTATATTTGCCTTTAACCTACCGAAAGAACATTTCAAGGAAGTTATGGCAAATCCTACAAATGTTATTAACAGCAGCCACCAAGACTAATTTTGTTCCTGTGGAAGAATTATTGTGTAGATTACTTGTCTTAAAATGAATCCTGCTTGGCAGAAATAGAGCGATGTATTATGATAAATGTATCTGAGACATTTTTCTTTCAGACTTTTATTTACACCCTTGCTATTACCATCCTAACATCTCCCTTGGTGATAAAATGCCACTGTTTAGTGGTAAATGGCTTACGTGTTCGTTGTTGTACAAGCTTCATCCACTGTCACGCAATCTTGACTGCATACAAGATCGGTGCATCTTCCATGCTTTTCATGACTTCTACTGTTTCTTATTTTCTGACCTGCAAGAAGACGTTTTCAATTTAGTGGCGGGTCCTTGGGGTTAAGATCATTTAAGGAACATGCAGACATTCTATTATTGACTGTTTTACCTTTACGGTAACCGTTTTCCATCGTAAGAACAGAAACATTCTGTGGTTTTGGTTGGTGCTGTTAGAAGAAATGAGGAATATATTAAAGAGTGCTAACGGGATATGAAACAAAAAATGTTTGGTGCAAACCATATTCCTCACATCTTAATGTACAATATCTTTGTTAGGGGGATATGTATATTCCCCCTCTGAAATACAGTCCATTTCCCTGTGGGGCATTGCATCTTGACTTGTTTTTCATTTTTCTTTTTTTCCCCCCCTTCCTTAATTTTCTAAAGGGAATACTGTAATTATTTGTGTTTGTCTTATTCTCAAGGTCTTCTTGATCAGCTAGCAGTTACGCCTTGCCTAACCTGTTGCTGTCTTTAAGACTGGCTGGACACAGCCCTTCTGTCCATTGCCTTTAGGCTATCTATTGTTGTAGATTACTTTTCTTATATTGAACCGCGCTTGGCAGAAATAGAGTGATGTATTATATGATAAAGGTATCATAGAACATTTTTCTTTCAGACGTTTTTTTGTTTTTTATATCCATGATATTACCATCTTAAAATCTCCCTTGGTGATAAAATGCCAATTGATTAGTGGTAAACGCTTACGTGTTGTTGTTATACAATCTTGCTCCACTGGCACACACTCTTGACTGCATACAAGATCGGTGCATCTTCCATGCTTTTCATGACTTTTACTGTTTCTTATTTTCTGGCCTGCAAGAAGAAGTTGTCTGTTTAGTGGCTTGTTCTTGCTACAATAAATTCTGGGTTTGTGCATTACGCTGTATGGCTTTTGTATAAAAGTTCTGTTTTACTCCATTGACCGGGGAAAGGAGGCCTAGTGTGGCACTGTGTTAGGATCACTAAAGCCTACTCTGTTTGCCTGTGTGTATGCATAAGTGTAACTTCCCAATACGAGCAATGCAGTCCAGTTACAAGTATACAAATTCCGGGTGCAGGCTAGAGAGCAATTATCCATGTTTTCCAGATAAAATGCTCACTCACGGGACTTCACCGCTCAATGGCTATGTATGGGACAGTACATGCATGCCATTGGGAATGATGGCATTGTTGGGCAAAGGGATTCTGTCAAAGGTAAACATGTGTTTTTCAAAATGCATGAGTGTGCTGTTCAGCAGACTTGTGCACTGAAATCCAATTTTTAAAGAGCACACCGATTATTTTATATTTAATGTTATGACACTGGGCTCGACATGTCAGATTCCCAGGTGCTCTCCCTCATGTGACTTGTGCCTTTCAGTCACTCTTTACTACTGCATTGCAGGCTGTGCTGTGATGTCACCCCCATCCTTCCCCCCCAGCAGCCTATCAACAGAACAATGGGAATATAACAAGATAACAGCTCCCTGATAAACCTGAGAGCAAAATCCAAGTCCCACTGTGGCTCCTTCAGTTATATTGAGTAGAGAGAGACAATAGCCTGTCTGAAATCACTTCCATCAAGAAGTGCTGGCTTTTTATGAAAGCACTTGACCAGGAAAAATGACCTGGGGTGACTGCCTACACACCCATATTACCACTTAAAGAATACCCTTGTTGGTTCTGGAAATCTTATATGGTACAGGGAATTACTGGGCAGTGTAAACAACATCATTTAGAAATAAAAACTACAGCATAAAACCCGTGACAGGTCTTCTCTTTTTTGAATTTGACATGCCTTTTGTATTTTTTAGCCGCTTCAGAGATATTTTGTAATTTTAGACGGATTACAGCAGGCCTTCAGCCCCGACTGAGACAGCAGCCCAAGCATTCACCGAGTGCCGGCAGTGCATAAAAAGTGCTCTGACAGTCAAGGTGGGTGTAAGTCACCAAATGAAGCAAATCTTTACCGTAATGGCCACCTCGTGGTAGCCAATATATGGCTTTTCCAATCATTTTCAAACAACCAGATCATAAAAAGCCCCCGTGCAGGCCGTCAGGAGAGGACCACGTCAACTACCTGATGTCGTCCTTGGCCCGGCGGGATTGTTAGACCAATGCGAATTTTGGCCAGATATCTATCAGGCCATCAGATACGGCCCATACACAGACAGATCAGCTACTGGATCGGAGGCTATAATCTGCCCGTGTATGGCCAACTTTAGGAACACTGACAGTCTGGGCCTTCAGAAAGCTGATTGAGCTGAAGGCTGAAGGCCTGCTATGTACAAAACAGTATCTTAGAAGTTGCCTCAAATAGGAAAAAGATTATAAATTGCAGAGGAGCTCAGAGGATCATGGTGAGTTGATTAACACTAAACCTTTTTTTTTTTTGTGGTTAAGATCCATTTTAGGATCATGCAAACATTTCATAGTGACTGTTTTTACCTTTCCGGTACCGTCTTCCATCGTAATTACAGAAACATTCTGTGGTTGGTGCTGTTGGGAGAAAATTAGGAATAACAGTGTTAACAGGGTATGAAAAAAATATATAGTGCAAAGTAGAATCTTATTCCTCACATTTTAATACATCTTTTCACCCTCTTACATGCAGTCCATTTCCCTGCACCATTTGTCTTAAAGGAACTCTTCCGTCACCTGCTTTTTTCGCTTCCCCAGGATTTGAAAGGGACCATGGTTAAGACAATGGAGGGGACAATTGCTCAGGCCCTTCACAGCTTGCTCAGAGATATACAATATAAATATGCCCACCATGGTATTCTGCTGCACTACATACGTTTTGTATAGAAACGCTGTGTAGAAGGAACCATTGGAAGTAAAATTGCATAAGCAAACTGTGTTGTATAAAGGGACCCTAATCCCAACAGTAAGATGTCTGACTCTGCCCCTTATTTCTTTTTTAGCAGATTAAAGGTCATTTTCAAGATATTGCTTATTAAGATCTCCTGCTTTGTAGAGTATAGGGCTAAAGGGACCGTCAGTTCCCCTTTCAGCTATAGGGTTAAAAAGGCCGGAAAATACCTTACATTCAGTTTACAAATGTAAGGTATGTATTTGCCACTAACATATTGTCGCACATCAACTCAAGAAACAATAATCAACGCTAAATATGTTGATAATTGTAGGGCAGAATGTTGTACAGATAAAAGAAAACTTTAACAAAGATAAGCAAATCAACAAATTTTATTACGGAGACAATTATGTTCCGTGGAAGAAATAGTGTGTAGATGACTTTCTTAAATTGAGTTGTGCTTGGCAGAAAGATAGTCTTATGTATGATGAGAAATATATGTTAAGATCATATTTGCTTCAGAATTTAATTTTTATCCTTGCTATTGCCATCTTAAAATCTCCCTCAGTGATAATACGTCTCTTGTGAAGTGATCACTACTTACTTGTTGTGCAAATCTCCTCAGTTGTCTTACAATTGAAATCACATACAAGATCGGTGCATATTCCATGAAGTTCATGACTCTTACTGTTTCTTATTTTCTGACCTGCAAGAAGATGTTCTCTGTTTAGCGGTGGGTCCTTGTTAATGTATGGCTATTCTATAAAAGTACTGTTTCTGTACATTGACTGAGGAAATGATGCAGAATGTTACACTGCGATCACGAAAGCCTACCCTATCTTTCTGTGTATACTGTATATACACCCACACATAAATATATATATACATAGGCAGTATGAACAATGCAGTCCAGTTACAACTGCACAAATTCCGAGTACGGGCTAGAGAACAATTATCAATGTTTTCCAGATTAAAAGTATCATTCACAGGACTTCACTACACTGTGGTTGCGATATTTAAACCAGTCAGATTTTTGGCCTGATAGGCTATCAGATAGGGCCCAAACACAGACAGATAAGCAGCCGTTCTAAGGGGCCAGATGGGCAGCCAAAATCTGCCCCTGTTTGGCCAGCTTAAGGGACACTGACAGCCTGGGCCTTCAGAAAGCTGTTGAGCTGAAAGGCTGCTCAATAGAAGAAAAGACTTTTAGAAACTGCTTCACAGAAGACAAGATTGTACATTGCAGAAGAGCTCAGAGGATCACTGTGAGTAAGTTTACGCTAAGCCTTTTTTGGGTTAAGATCCATTTAAGGAACATGCAGACATTTTATTATTGACTGTTTTACCTTTACGGTACCGTTTTCCATCGTAATAACAGAAACATTCTGTGGTGTGTGGTGGTTGTTGCTGTCAGAACAAATGAGGAATATATTAAACAGTGCTAACGGGATATGAATAAAAAAATGTTTGGTTCAAAAGCAGAACCATATTGCTCACATTTTAATACATCTTTGTTAGGCGATATATGTATATGCCCCCTCTCAAATACAGTCCATTTTCCCTGTGGGGCACTGTATATTCACTTCCTTTTCCCCCCTTCCTTAAGGGAATGGTGTCAAGGCAATGAGCAATTATTTCTGTTTATCTTATTCTCAAGGTCTTCTTGATCAGCTCGCAGTGACGTCATGTCTAACCTTTTGCTGCCTTTCAGGCTGGCGGGACACAGCCTTCCTGTCCATTGCCTTTAGGCTTTCTTTTGTCACTTGGGCTTTGACTAGATGAAGAGGCCAATACATAGGGACTAGTCATAGCAGGGACAAGTACCTAGGTTGCTCAAAGCCTGCTCATAGATGTACAATATAAATATGCCAACAATGGTGTCCTGCAAGTTTTGTATAGGAACGTCGTGCAGAAAGAATCATCGGAAGTAAAACTGCATAAGAAACGTATGTCGTCGTGATTTATAGGAACACTAATCCCAACGGTAAAATGTCCCGCTCTGCCCCCTATGTCTTGATAGGAAATTAAAATTTCCTGGAATTCCAGCTGTTATCTGGTTGCTAGGGAGTAAACCTTTAAAACCATAAAATACAGGGTTGAAATAAAATCAACATCTTTGTTTCACACTTCTATATTTGCCTTTAACCTACCGAAAGAACATTTCAAGGAAGTTATGGCAAATCTACAAATGTTATTAACAGCAGCCACCAAGACTAATTTTGTTCCTGTGGAAGAATTATTGTGTAGATTACTTGTCTTAAAATGAATCCTGCTTGGCAGAAATAGAGCGATGTATTATGATAAATGTATCTGAGATCATTTTTCTTTCAGACTTTTATTTACACCCTTGCTATTACCATCCTAACATCTCCCTTGGTGATAAAATGCCACTGTTTAGTGGTAAATGCTTACGTGTTGTTGTTGTACAAGCTTCATCCACTGTCACGCAATCTTGACTGCATACAAGATCGGTGCATCTTCCATGCTTTTCATGACTTCTACTGTTTCTTATTTTCTGACCTGCAAGAAGACGTTTTCAATTTAGTGGCGGGTCCTTGGGGTTAAGATCATTTAAGGAACATGCAGACATTCTATTATTGACTGTTTTACCTTTACGGTACCGTTTTCCATCGTAAGAACAGAAACATTCTGTGGTTTTGGTTGGTGCTGTTAGAAGAAATGAGGAATATATTAAAGAGTGCTAACGGGATATGAAACAAAAAATGTTTGGTGCAAACCATATTCCTCACATCTTAATGTACAATATCTTTGTTAGGGGGATATGTATATTCCCCCCTCTGAAATACAGTCCATTTCCCTGTGGGGCATTGCATCTTGACTTGTTTTTCATTTTTCTTTTTTTCCCCCCCTTCCTTAATTTTCTAAAGGGAATACTGTAATTATTTGTGTTTGTCTTATTCTCAAGGTCTTCTTGATCAGCTAGCAGTTACGCCTTGCCTAACCTGTTGCTGTCTTTAAGACTGGCTGGACACAGCCCTTCTGTCCATTGCCTTTAGGCTATCTATTGTGTAGATTACTTTTCTTATATTGAACCGCGCTTGGCAGAAATAGAGTGATGTATTATATGATAAAGGTATCATAGAACATTTTTCTTTCAGACGTTTTTTTTTTATATCCATGATATTACCATCTTAAAATCTCCCTTGGTGATAAAATGCCAATTGATTAGTGGTAAACGCTTACGTGTTGTTGTTATACAATCTTGCTCCACTGGCACACACTCTTGACTGCATACAAGATCGGTGCATCTTCCATGCTTTTCATGACTTTTACTGTTTCTTATTTTCTGGCCTGCAAGAAGAAGCTGTCTGTTTAGTGGCTTGTTCTTGCTACAATAAATTCTGGGTTCGTGCATTACGCTGTATGGCTTTTGTATAAAAGTTCTGTTTTACTCCATTGACCGGGGAAAGGAGGCCTAGTGGTGGCACTGTGTTAGGATCACTAAAGCCTACTCTGTTTGCCTGTGTGTATGCATAAGTGTAACTTCCCAATACGAGCAATGCAGTCCAGTTACAAGTATACAAATTCCGGGTGCAGGCTAGAGAGCAATTATCCATGTTTTCCAGATAAAATGCTCACTCACGGGACTTTCACCGCTCAATGGCTATGTATGGGACAGTACATGCATGCCATTGGGAATGATGGCATTGTTGGGCAAAGGGATTCTGTCAAAGGTAAACATGTGTTTTTCAAAATGCATGAGTGTGCTGTTCAGCAGACTTGTGCACTTGAAATCCAATTTTTAAAAGAGCACACCGATTATTTTATATTTAATGTTATGACACTGGGCTCGACATGTCAGATTCCCAGGTGCTCTCCCTCATGTGACTTGTGCCTTCAGTCACTCTTTACTACTGCATTGCAGGCTGTGCTGTGATGTCACCCCCTCCCTTCCCCCCCAGCAGCCTATCACAGAACAATGGGAATATAACAAGACTAACAGCTCCCCTGATAAACCTGAGAGCAAAATCCAAGTCCCACTGTGGCTCCTTCAGTTATATTGAGTAGGAGAGACAATAGCCTGTCTGAAATCACTTCCATCAAGAAGTGCTGGGCTTTTTATGAAAGCACTTGACCAGGAAAAATGACCTGGGGTGACTGCCTACACACCCATATTACCACTTAAAGAATACCCTTGTTGGTTCTGGAAATCTTATATGGTACAGGGAATTACTGGCAGTGTAAACAACATCATTTAGAAATAAAAAACTACAGCATAAAACCCGTGACAGGTCTTCTCTTTTTTGAATTTGACATGCCTTTTGTATTTTTAGCCGCTTCAGAGATATTTGTAATTTTAGACGGGATTACAGCAGGCCTTCAGCCCCGACTGAGACAGCAGCCCAAGCATTCACCGAGTGCCGGCAGTGCATAAAAAGTGCTCTGACAGTCAAGGTGGGTGTAAGTCACCAAATGAGCAAATCTTTACCGGTAATGGCCACCTCGTGGTAGCCAATATATGGCTTTTCCAATCATTTTCAAACAACCAGATCATAAAAAGCCCCCGTGCAGGCCGTCAGGAGAGGACCACGTCAACTACCTGATGTCGTCCTTGGCCCGGCGGGATTGTTAGACCAATGCGAATTTTGGCCAGATATCTATCAGGCCATCAGATACGGCCCATACACAGGACAGATCAGCTACTGGATCGGAGGCTATAATCTGCCCGTGTATGGCCAACTTTAGGAACACTGACAGTCTGGGCCTTCAGAAAGCTGATTGAGCTGAAGGCTGAAGGCCTGCTATGTACAAAACAGTATCTTAGAAGTTGCCTCAAAATAGGAAAAAGATTATAAATTGCAGAGGAGCTCAGAGGATCATGGTGAGTTGATTAACACTAAAACCTTTTTTTTTTTTGTGGTTAAGATCCATTTTAGGATCATGCAAACATTTCATAGTGACTGTTTTACCTTTCCGGTACCGTCTTCCATCGTAATTACAGAAACATTCTGTGGTTGGTGCTGTTGGGAGAAAATTAGGAATAACAGTGTTAACAGGGTATGAAAAAAATATATAGTGCAAAGTAGAATCTTATTCCTCACATTTTAATACATCTTTTCACCCTCTTACATGCAGTCCATTTCCCTGCACCATTTGTCTTAAAGGAACTCTACCGTCACCTGCTTTTTTCCCTTCCCAGGATTTGAAAGGGACCATGGTTAAGACAATGGAGGGACAATTGCTCAGTGCCCCTTCACAGCTTGCTCAGAGATATACAATATAAATATGCCCACCATGGTATTCTGCTGCACTACATACGTTTTGTATAGAAACGCTGTGTAGAAGGAACCATTGGAAGTAAAATTGCATAAGCAAACTGTGTTGTATAAAGGGACCCTAATCCCAACAGTAAGATGTCTGACTCTGCCCCTTATTTCTTTTTTAGCAGATTAAAGGTCATTTTCAAGATATTGCTTATTAAGATCTCCTGCTTTGTAGAGTATAGGGGCTAAAGGGACCGTCAGTTCCCCTTTCAGCTATAGGGTTAAAAAGGCCGGAAAAATACCTTACATTCAGTTACAAATGTAAGGTATGTATTTGCCACTAACATATTGTCGCACATCAACTCAAGAAACAATAATCAACGCTAAATATGTTGATAATTGTAGGGCAGAATGTTGTACAGATAAAAGAAAACTTTAACAAAGATAAGCAAATCAACAAATTTTATTACGGAGACAATTATGTTCCCGTGGAAGAAATAGTGTGTAGATGACTTTTCTTAAATTGAGTTGTGCTTGGCAGAAAGATAGTCTTATGTATGATGAGAAATATATGTTAAGATCATATTTGCTTCAGAATTTAATTTTTATCCTTGCTATTGCCATCTTAAAATCTCCCTCAGTGATAATACGTCTCTTGTGAAGTGATCACTACTTACTTGTTGTGCAAATCTCCTCAGTTGTCTTACAATTGAAATCACATACAAGATCGGTGCATATTCCATGAAGTTCATGACTCTTACTGTTTCTTATTTTCTGACCTGCAAGAAGATGTTTCTCTGTTTAGCGGTGGGGTCCCTTGTTAATGTATGGCTATTCTATAAAAGTACTGTTTCTGTACATTGACTGAGGAAATGATGCAGAATGTTACACTGCGATCACGAAAGCCTACCCTATCTTTCTGTGTATACTGTATATACACCCACACATAAATATATATATACATAGGCAGTATGAACAATGCAGTCCAGTTACAACTGCACAAATTCCGAGTACGGGCTAGAGAACAATTATCAATGTTTTCCAGATTAAAAGTTCATTCACAGGACTTCACTACACTGTGGTTTGCGATATTTAAACCAGTCAGATTTTTGGCCTGATAGGCTATCAGATAGGGCCCAAACACAGACAGATAAGCAGCCGTTCTAAAGGGGCCAGATGGGCAGCCAAAATCTGCCCCTGTTTGGCCAGCTTAAGGGACACTGACAAGCCTGGGCCTTCAGAAAGCTGTTGAGCTGAAAGGCTGCTCAATAGAAGAAAAGACTTTTAGAAACTGCTTCACAGAAGACAAGATTGTACATTGCAGAAGAGCTCAGAGGATCACTGTGAGTAAGTTTACGCTAAGCCTTTTTTGGGTTAAGATCCATTTAAAGAACATGCAGACATTTTATTATTGACTGTTTTACCTTTACGGTACCGTTTTCCATCGTAATAACAGAAACATTCTGTGGTGTGTGTGGTGGTTGTTGCTGTCAGAACAAATGAGGAATATATTAAACAGTGCTAACGGGATATGAATAAAAAAATGTTTGGTTCAAAGCAGAACCATATTGCTCACATTTTAATACATCTTTGTTAGGCGATATATGTATATGCCCCCTCTCAAATACAGTCCATTTCCCTGTGGGGCACTGTATATTCACTTCCTTTTCCCCCCTTCCTTAAGGGAATGGTGTCAAGGCAATGAGCAATTATTTCTGTTTATCTTATTCTCAAGGTCTTCTTGATCAGCTCGCAGTGACGTCATGTCTAACCTTTTGCTGCCTTTCAGGCTGGCGGGACACAGCCTTCCTGTCCATTGCCTTTAGGCTTTCTTTTGTCACTTGGGCTTTGACTAGATGAAGAGGCCAATACATAGGACTAGTCATAGCAGGACAAGTACCTAGGTTGCTCAAAGCCTGCTCATAGATGTACAATATAAATATGCCAACAATGGTGTCCTGCAAGTTTTGTATAGGAACGTCGTGCAGAAAGAATCATCGGAAGTAAAACTGCATAAGAAACGTATGTCGTCGTGATTTATAGAACACTAATCCCAACGGTAAAATGTCCCGCTCTGCCCCCTATGTCTTGATAGGAAATTAAAATTTCCTGGAATTCCAGCTGTTATCTGGTTGCTAGGGAGTAAACCTTTAAAACCATAAAATACAGGGTTGAAATAAAATCAAACATCTTTGTTTCACACTTCTATATTTGCCTTTAACCTACCGAAAGAACATTTCAAGGAAGTTATGGCAAATCTACAAATGTTATTAACAGCAGCCACCAAGACTAATTTTGTTCCTGTGGAAGAATTATTGTGTAGATTACTTGTCTTAAAATGAATCCTGCTTGGCAGAAATAGAGCGATGTATTATGATAAATGTATCTGAGATCATTTTTCTTTCAGACTTTTATTTACACCCTTGCTATTACCATCCTAACATCTCCCTTGGTGATAAAATGCCACTGTTTAGTGGTAAATGCTTACGTGTTGTTGTTGTACAAGCTTCATCCACTGTCACGCAATCTTGACTGCATACAAGATCGGTGCATCTTCCATGCTTTTCATGACTTCTACTGTTTCTTATTTTCTGACCTGCAAGAAGACGTTTTCAATTTAGTGGCGGGTCCTTGGGGTTAAGATCATTTAAGGAACATGCAGACATTCTATTATTGACTGTTTTACCTTTACGGTACCGTTTTCCATCGTAAGAACAGAAACATTCTGTGGTTTTGGTTGGTGCTGTTAGAAGAAATGAGGAATATATTAAAGAGTGCTAACGGGGATATGAAACAAAAAATGTTTGGTGCAAACCATATTCCTCACATCTTAATGTACAATATCTTTGTTAGGGGGATATGTATATTCCCCCTCTGAAATACAGTCCATTTCCCTGTGGGGCATTGCATCTTGACTTGTTTTTCATTTTTCTTTTTTTCCCCCCTTCCTTAATTTTCTAAAGGGAATACTGTAATTATTTGTGTTTGTCTTATTCTCAAGGACAGTTACGCCTTGCCTAACCTGTTGCTGTCTTTAAGACTGGCTGGACACAGCCCTTCTGTCCATTGCCTTTAGGCTATCTATTGTGTAGATTACTTTTCTTATATTGAACCGCGCTTGGCAGAAATAGAGTGATGTATTATATGATAAAGGTATCATAGAACATTTTTCTTTCAGACGTTTTTTTTTTATATCCATGATATTACCATCTTAAAATCTCCCTTGGTGATAAAATGCCAATTGATTAGTGGTAAACGCTTACGTGTTGTTGTTATACAATCTTGCTCCACTGGCACACACTCTTGACTGCATACAAGATCGGTGCATCTTCCATGCTTTTCATGACTTTTACTGTTTCTTATTTTCTGGCCTGCAAGAAGAAGTTGTCTGTTTAGTGGCTTGTTCTTGCTACAATAAATTCTGGGTTCGTGCATTACGCTGTATGGCTTTTGTATAAAAGTTCTGTTTTACTCCATTGACCGGGGAAAGGAGGCCTAGTGTGGCACTGTGTTAGGATCACTAAAGCCTACTCTGTTTGCCTGTGTGTATGCATAAGTGTAACTTCCCAATACGAGCAATGCAGTCCAGTTACAAGTATACAAATTCCGGGTGCAGGCTAGAGAGCAATTATCCATGTTTTCCAGATAAAATGCTCACTCACGGGACTTCACCGCTCAATGGCTATGTATGGGACAGTACATGCATGCCATTGGGAATGATGGCATTGTTGGGCAAAGGGATTCTGTCAAAGGTAAACATGTGTTTTTCAAAATGCATGAGTGTGCTGTTCAGCAGACTTGTGCACTGAAATCCAATTTTTAAAAGAGCACACCGATTATTTTATATTTAATGTTATGACACTGGGCTCGACATGTCAGATTCCCAGGTGCTCTCCCTCATGTGACTTGTGCCTTCAGTCACTCTTTACTACTGCATTGCAGGCTGTGCTGTGATGTCACCCCCTCCCTTCCCCCCCAGCAGCCTATCAACAGAACAATGGGAATATAACAAGATAACAGCTCCCTGATAAACCTGAGAGCAAAATCCAAGTCCCACTGTGGCTCCTTCAGTTATATTGAGTAGGAGAGACAATAGCCTGTCTGAAATCACTTCCATCAAGAAGTGCTGGCTTTTTATGAAAGCACTTGACCAGGAAAAATGACCTGGGGTGACTGCCTACACACCCATATTACCACTTAAAGAATACCCTTGTTGGTTCTGGAAATCTTATATGGTACAGGGAATTACTGGCAGTGTAAACAACATCATTTAGAAATAAAAACTACAGCATAAAACCCGTGACAGGTCTTCTCTTTTTTGAATTTGACATGCCTTTTGTATTTTTAGCCGCTTCAGAGATATTTGTAATTTTAGACGGATTACAGCAGGCCTTCAGCCCCGACTGAGACAGCAGCCCAAGCATTCACCGAGTGCCGGCAGTGCATAAAAAGTGCTCTGACAGTCAAGGTGGGTGTAAGTCACCAAATGAGCAAATCTTTACCGGTAATGGCCACCTCGTGGTAGCCAATATATGGCTTTTCCAATCATTTTCAAACAACCAGATCATAAAAAGCCCCCGTGCAGGCCGTCAGGAGAGGACCACGTCAACTACCTGATGTCGTCCTTGGCCCGGCGGGATTGTTAGACCAATGCGAATTTTGGCCAGATATCTATCAGGCCATCAGATACGGCCCATACACAGACAGATCAGCTACTGGATCGGAGGCTATAATCTGCCCGTGTATGGCCAACTTTAGGAACACTGACAGTCTGGGCCTTCAGAAAGCTGATTGAGCTGAAGGCTGAAGGCCTGCTATGTACAAAACAGTATCTTAGAAGTTGCCTCAAATAGGAAAAAGATTATAAATTGCAGAGGAGCTCAGAGGATCATGGTGAGTTGATTAACACTAAACCTTTTTTTTTTTTGTGGTTAAGATCCATTTTAGGATCATGCAAACATTTCATAGTGACTGTTTTACCTTTCCGGTACCGTCTTCCATCGTAATTACAGAAACATTCTGTGGTTGGTGCTGTTGGGAGAAAATTAGGAATAACAGTGTTAACAGGGTATGAAAAAAATATATAGTGCAAAGTAGAATCTTATTCCTCACATTTTAATACATCTTTTCACCCTCTTACATGCAGTCCATTTCCCTGCACCATTTGTCTTAAAGGAACTCTTCCGTCACCTGCTTTTTTCGCTTCCCAGGATTTGAAAGGGACCATGGTTAAGACAATGGAGGGACAATTGCTCAGGCCCTTCACAGCTTGCTCAGAGATATACAATATAAATATGCCCACCATGGTATTCTGCTGCACTACATACGTTTTGTATAGAAACGCTGTGTAGAAGGAACCATTGGAAGTAAAATTGCATAAGCAAACTGTGTTGTATAAAGGGACCCTAATCCCAACAGTAAGATGTCTGACTCTGCCCCTTATTTCTTTTTTAGCAGATTAAAGGTCATTTTCAAGATATTGCTTATTAAGATCTCCTGCTTTGTAGAGTATAGGGCTAAAGGGACCGTCAGTTCCCCTTTCAGCTATAGGGTTAAAAAGGCCGGAAAATACCTTACATTCAGTTACAAATGTAAGGTATGTATTTGCCACTAACATATTGTCGCACATCAACTCAAGAAACAATAATCAACGCTAAATATGTTGATAATTGTAGGGCAGAATGTTGTACAGATAAAAGAAAACTTTAACAAAGATAAGCAAATCAACAAATTTTATTACGGAGACAATTATGTTCCCGTGGAAGAAATAGTGTGTAGATGACTTTTCTTAAATTGAGTTGTGCTTGGCAGAAAGATAGTCTTATGTATGATGAGAAATATATGTTAAGATCATATTTGCTTCAGAATTTAATTTTTATCCTTGCTATTGCCATCTTAAAATCTCCCTCAGTGATAATACGTCTCTTGTGAAGTGATCACTACTTACTTGTTGTGCAAATCTCCTCAGTTGTCTTACAATTGAAATCACATACAAGATCGGTGCATATTCCAAGAAGTTCATGACTCTTACTGTTTCTTATTTTCTGACCTGCAAGAAGATGTTCTCTGTTTAGCGGTGGGTCCTTGTTAATGTATGGCTATTCTATAAAAGTACTGTTTCTGTACATTGACTGAGGAAATGATGCAGAATGTTACACTGCGATCACGAAAGCCTACCCTATCTTTCTGTGTATACTGTATATACACCCACACATAAATATATATATACATAGGCAGTATGAACAATGCAGTCCAGTTACAACTGCACAAATTCCGAGTACGGGCTAGAGAACAATTATCAATGTTTTCCAGATTAAAAGTTCATTCACAGGACTTCACTACACTGTGGTTGCGATATTTAAACCAGTCAGATTTTTGGCCTGATAGGCTATCAGATAGGGCCCAAACACAGACAGATAAGCAGCCGTTCTAAAGGGGCCAGATGGGCAGCCAAAATCTGCCCCTGTTTGGCCAGCTTAAGGGACACTGACAGCCTGGGCCTTCAGAAAGCTGTTGAGCTGAAAGGCTGCTCAATAGAAGAAAAGACTTTTAGAAACTGCTTCACAGAAGACAAGATTGTACATTGCAGAAGAGCTCAGAGGATCACTGTGAGTAAGTTTACGCTAAGCCTTTTTTGGGTTAAGATCCATTTAAGGAACATGCAGACATTTTATTATTGACTGTTTTACCTTTACGGTACCGTTTTCCATCGTAATAACAGAAACATTCTGTGGTGTGTGTGGTGGTTGTTGCTGTCAGAACAAATGAGGAATATATTAAACAGTGCTAACGGGATATGAATAAAAAAATGTTTGGTTCAAAGCAGAACCATATTGCTCACATTTTAATACATCTTTGTTAGGCGATATATGTATATGCCCCCTCTCAAATACAGTCCATTTCCCTGTGGGGCACTGTATATTCACTTCCTTTTCCCCCCTTCCTTAAGGGAATGGTGTCAAGGCAATGAGCAATTATTTCTGTTTATCTTATTCTCAAGGTCTTCTTGATCAGCTCGCAGTGACGTCATGTCTAACCTTTTGCTGCCTTTCAGGCTGGCGGGACACAGCCTTCCTGTCCATTGCCTTTAGGCTTTCTTTTGTCACTTGGGCTTTGACTAGATGAAGAGGCCAATACATAGGACTAGTCATAGCAGGGACAAGTACCTAGGTTGCTCAAAGCCTGCTCATAGATGTACAATATAAATATGCCAACAATGGTGTCCTGCAAGTTTTGTATAGGAACGTCGTGCAGAAAGAATCATCGGAAGTAAAACTGCATGAGAAACGTATGTCGTCGTGATTTATAGGAACACTAATCCCAACGGTAAAATGTCCCGCTCTGCCCCCTATGTCTTGATAGGAAATTAAAATTTCCTGGAATTCCAGCTGTTATCTGGTTGCTAGGGAGTAAACCTTTAAAACCATAAAATACAGGGTTGAAATAAAATCAAACATCTTTGTTTCACACTTCTACTGTATATTTGCCTTTAACCTACCGAAAGAACATTTCAAGGAAGTTATGGCAAATCTACAAATGTTATTAACAGCAGCCACCAAGACTAATTTTGTTCCTGTGGAAGAATTATTGTGTAGATTACTTGTCTTAAAATGAATCCTGCTTGGCAGAAATAGAGCGATGTATTATGATAAATGTATCTGAGATCATTTTTCTTTCAGACTTTTATTTACACCCTTGCTATTACCATCCTAACATCTCCCTTGGTGATAAAATGCCACTGTTTAGTGGTAAATGCTTACGTGTTGTTGTTGTACAAGCTTCATCCACTGTCACGCAATCTTGACTGCATACAAGATCGGTGCATCTTCCATGCTTTTCATGACTTCTACTGTTTCTTATTTTCTGACCTGCAAGAAGACGTTTTCAATTTAGTGGCGGGTCCTTGGGGTTAAGATCATTTAAGGAACATGCAGACATTCTATTATTGACTGTTTTACCTTTACGGTACCGTTTTCCATCGTAAGAACAGAAACATTCTGTGGTTTTGGTTGGTGCTGTTAGAAGAAATGAGGAATATATTAAAGAGTGCTAACGGGATATGAAACAAAAAATGTTTGGTGCAAACCATATTCCTCACATCTTAATGTACAATATCTTTGTTAGGGGGATATGTATATTCCCCCTCTGAAATACAGTCCATTTCCCTGTGGGGCATTGCATCTTGACTTGTTTTTCATTTTTCTTTTTTTCCCCCCTTCCTTAATTTTCTAAAGGGAATACTGTAATTATTTGTGTTTGTCTTATTCTCAAGGTCTTCTTGATCAGCTAGCAGTTACGCCTTGCCTAACCTGTTGCTGTCTTTAAGACTGGCTGGACACAGCCCTTCTGTCCATTGCCTTTAGGCTATCTATTGTGTAGATTACTTTTCTTATATTGAACCGCGCTTGGCAGAAATAGAGTGATGTATTATATGATAAAGGTATCATAGAACATTTTTCTTTCAGACGTTTTTTTTTTTATATCCATGATATTACCATCTTAAAATCTCCCTTGGTGATAAAATGCCAATTGATTAGTGGTAAACGCTTACGTGTTGTTGTTATACAATCTTGCTCCACTGGCACACACTCTTGACTGCATACAAGATCGGTGCATCTTCCATGCTTTTCATGACTTTTACTGTTTCTTATTTTCTGGCCTGCAAGAAGAAGTTGTCTGTTTAGTGGCTTGTTCTTGCTACAATAAATTCTGGGTTTGTGCATTACGCTGTATGGCTTTTGTATAAAAGTTCTGTTTTACTCCATTGACCGGGGAAAGGAGGCCTAGTGTGGCACTGTGTTAGGATCACTAAAGCCTACTCTGTTTGCCTGTGTGTATGCATAAGTGTAACTTCCCAATACGAGCAATGCAGTCCAGTTACAAGTATACAAATTCCGGGTGCAGGCTAGAGAGCAATTATCCATGTTTTCCAGATAAAATGCTCACTCACGGGACTTCACCGCTCAATGGCTATGTATGGGACAGTACATGCATGCCATTGGGAATGATGGCATTGTTGGGCAAAGGGATTCTGTCAAAGGTAAACATGTGTTTTTCAAAATGCATGAGTGTGCTGTTCAGCAGACTTGTGCACTGAAATCCAATTTTTAAAAGAGCACACCGATTATTTTATATTTAATGTTATGACACTGGGCTCGACATGTCAGATTCCCAGGTGCTCTCCCTCATGTGACTTGTGCCTTCAGTCACTCTTTACTACTGCATTGCAGGCTGTGCTGTGATGTCACCCCCTCCCTTCCCCCCCAGCAGCCTATCAACAGAACAATGGGAATATAACAAGATAACAGCTCCCTGATAAACCTGAGAGCAAAATCCAAGTCCCACTGTGGCTCCTTCAGTTATATTGAGTAGGAGAGACAATAGCCTGTCTGAAATCACTTCCATCAAGAAGTGCTGGCTTTTTATGAAAGCACTTGACCAGGAAAAATGACCTGGGGTGACTGCCTACACACCCATATTACCACTTAAAGAATACCCTTGTTGGTTCTGGAAATCTTATATGGTACAGGGAATTACTGGCAGTGTAAACAACATCATTTAGAAATAAAAACTACAGCATAAAACCCGTGACAGGTCTTCTCTTTTTTGAATTTGACATGCCTTTTGTATTTTTAGCCGCTTCAGAGATATTTGTAATTTTAGACGGATTACAGCAGGCCTTCAGCCCCGACTGAGACAGCAGCCCAAGCATTCACCGAGTGCCGGCAGTGCATAAAAAGTGCTCTGACAGTCAAGGTGGGTGTAAGTCACCAAATGAGCAAATCTTTACCGGTAATGGCCACCTCGTGGTAGCCAATATATGGCTTTTCCAATCATTTTCAAACAACCAGATCATAAAAAGCCCCCGTGCAGGCCGTCAGGAGAGGACCACGTCAACTACCTGATGTCGTCCTTGGCCCGGCGGGATTGTTAGACCAATGCGAATTTTGGCCAGATATCTATCAGGCCATCAGATACGGCCCATACACAGACAGATCAGCTACTGGATCGGAGGCTATAATCTGCCCGTGTATGGCCAACTTTAGGAACACTGACAGTCTGGGCCTTCAGAAAGCTGATTGAGCTGAAGGCTGAAGGCCTGCTATGTACAAAACAGTATCTTAGAAGTTGCCTCAAATAGGAAAAAGATTATAAATTGCAGAGGAGCTCAGAGGATCATGGTGAGTTGATTAACACTAAACCTTTTTTTTTTTGTGGTTAAGATCCATTTTAGGATCATGCAAACATTTCATAGTGACTGTTTTACCTTTCCGGTACCGTCTTCCATCGTAATTACAGAAACATTCTGTGGTTGGTGCTGTTGGGAGAAAATTAGGAATAACAGTGTTAACAGGGTATGAAAAAAATATATAGTGCAAAGTAGAATCTTATTCCTCACATTTTAATACATCTTTTCACCCTCTTACATGCAGTCCATTTCCCTGCACCATTTGTCTTAAAGGAACTCTACCGTCACCTGCTTTTTTCCCTTCCCAGGATTTGAAAGGGACCATGGTTAAGACAATGGAGGGACAATTGCTCAGGCCCTTCACAGCTTGCTCAGAGATATACAATATAAATATGCCCACCATGGTATTCTGCTGCACTACATACGTTTTGTATAGAAACGCTGTGTAGAAGGAACCATTGGAAGTAAAATTGCATAAGCAAACTGTGTTGTATAAAGGGACCCTAATCCCAACAGTAAGATGTCTGACTCTGCCCCTTATTTCTTTTTTAGCAGATTAAAGGTCATTTTCAAGATATTGCTTATTAAGATCTCCTGCTTTGTAGAGTATAGGGCTAAAGGGACCGTCAGTTCCCCTTTCAGCTATAGGGTTAAAAAGGCCGGAAAATACATTACATTCAGTTACAAATGTAAGGTATGTATTTGCCACTAACATATTGTCGCACATCAACTCAAGAAACAATAATCAACGCTAAATATGTTGATAATTGTAGGGCAGAATGTTGTACAGATAAAAGAAAACTTTAACAAAGATAAGCAAATCAACAAATTTTATTACGGAGACAATTATGTTCCCGTGGAAGAAATAGTGTGTAGATGACTTTTCTTAAATTGAGTTGTGCTTGGCAGAAAGATAGTCTTATGTATGATGAGAAATATATGTTAAGATCATATTTGCTTCAGAATTTAATTTTTATCCTTGCTATTGCCATCTTAAAATCTCCCTCAGTGATAATACGTCTCTTGTGAAGTGATCACTACTTACTTGTTGTGCAAATCTCCTCAGTTGTCTTACAATTGAAATCACATACAAGATCGGTGCATATTCCATGAAGTTCATGACTCTTACTGTTTCTTATTTTCTGACCTGCAAGAAGATGTTCTCTGTTTAGCGGTGGGTCCTTGTTAATGTATGGCTATTCTATAAAAGTACTGTTTCTGTACATTGACTGAGGAAATGATGCAGAATGTTACACTGCGATCACGAAAGCCTACCCTATCTTTCTGTGTATACTGTATATACACCCACACATAAATATATATATATATACATAGGCAGTATGAACAATGCAGTCCAGTTACAACTGCACAAATTCCGAGGACGGGCTAGAGAACAATTATCAATGTTTTCCAGATTAAAAGTTCATTCACAGGACTTCACTACACTGTGGTTGCGATATTTAAACCAGTCAGATTTTTGGCCTGATAGGCTATCAGATAGGGCCCAAACACAGACAGATAAGCAGCCGTTCTAAAGGGGCCAGATGGGCAGCCAAAATCTGCCCCTGTTTGGCCAGCTTAAGGGACACTGACAGCCTGGGCCTTCAGAAAGCTGTTGAGCTGAAAGGCTGCTCAATAGAAGAAAAGACTTTTAGAAACTGCTTCACAGAAGACAAGATTGTACATTGCAGAAGAGCTCAGAGGATCACTGTGAGTAAGTTTACGCTAAGCCTTTTTTGGGTTAAGATCCATTTAAGGAACATGCAGACATTTTATTATTGACTGTTTTACCTTTACGGTACCGTTTTCCATCGTAATAACAGAAACATTCTGTGGTGTGTGTGGTGGTTGTTGCTGTCAGAACAAATGAGGAATATATTAAACAGTGCTAACGGGATGTGAATAAAAAAATGTTTGGTTCAAAGCAGAACCATATTGCTCACATTTTAATACATCTTTGTTAGGCGATATATGTATATGCCCCCTCTCAAATACAGTCCATTTCCCTGTGGGGCACTGTATATTCACTTCCTTTTCCCCCCTTCCTTAAGGGAATGGTGTCAAGGCAATGAGCAATTATTTCTGTTTATCTTATTCTCAAGGTCTTCTTGATCAGCTCACAGTGACGTCATGTCTAACCTTTTGCTGCCTTTCAGGCTGGCGGGACACAGCCTTCCTGTCCATTGCCTTTAGGCTTTCTTTTGTCACTTGGGCTTTGACTAGATGAAGAGGCCAATACATAGGACTAGTCATAGCAGGGACAATACCTAGGTTGCTCAAAGCCTGCTCATAGATGTACAATATAAATATGCCAACAATGGTGTCCTGCAAGTTTTGTATAGGAACGTCGTGCAGAAAGAATCATCGGAAGTAAAACTGCATAAGAAACGTATGTCGTCGTGATTTATAGGAACACTAATCCCAACGGTAAAATGTCCCGCTCTGCCCCCTATGTCTTGATAGGAAATTAAAATTTCCTGGAATTCCAGCTGTTATCTGGTTGCTAGGGAGTAAACCTTTAAAACCATAAAATACAGGGTTGAAATAAAATCAAACATCTTTGTTTCACACTTCTATATTTGCCTTTAACCTACCGAAAGAACATTTCAAGGAAGTTATGGCAAATCTACAAATGTTATTAACAGCAGCCACCAAGACTAATTTTGTTCCTGTGGAAGAATTATTGTGTAGATTACTTGTCTTAAAATGAATCCTGCTTGGCAGAAATAGAGCGATGTATTATGATAAATGTATCTGAGATCATTTTTCTTTCAGACTTTTATTTACACCCTTGCTATTACCATCCTAACATCTCCCTTGGTGATAAAATGCCACTGTTTAGTGGTAAATGCTTACGTGTTGTTGTTGTACAAGCTTCATCCACTGTCACGCAATCTTGACTGCATACAAGATCGGTGCATCTTCCATGCTTTTCATGACTTCTACTGTTTCTTATTTTCTGACCTGCAAGAAGACGTTTTCAATTTAGTGGCGGGTCCTTGGGGTTAAGATCATTTAAGGAACATGCAGACATTCTATTATTGACTGTTTTACCTTTACGGTACCGTTTTCCATCGTAAGAACAGAAACATTCTGTGGTTTTGGTTGGTGCTGTTAGAAGAAATGAGGAATATATTAAAGAGTGCTAACGGGATATGAAACAAAAAATGTTTGGTGCAAACCATATTCCTCACATCTTAATGTACAATATCTTTGTTAGGGGGATATGTATATTCCCCCTCTGAAATACAGTCCATTTCCCTGTGGGGCATTGCATCTTCACTTGTTTTTCATTTTTCTTTTTTTCCCCCCTTCCTTAATTTTCTAAAGGGAATACTGTAATTATTTGTGTTTGTCTTATTCTCAAGGTCTTCTTGATCAGCTAGCAGTTACGCCTTGCCTAACCTGTTGCTGTCTTTAAGACTGGCTGGACACAGCCCTTCTGTCCATTGCCTTTAGGCTATCTATTGTGTAGATTACTTTTCTTATATTGAACCGCGCTTGGCAGAAATAGAGTGATGTATTATATGATAAAGGTATCATAGAACATTTTTCTTTCAGACGTTTTTTTTTTTATATCCATGATATTACCATCTTAAAATCTCTCTTGGTGATAAAATGCCAATTGATTAGTGGTAAACGCTTACGTGTTGTTGTTATACAATCTTGCTCCACTGGCACACACTCTTGACTGCATACAAGATCGGTGCATCTTCCATGCTTTTCATGACTTTTACTGTTTCTTATTTTCTGGCCTGCAAGAAGAAGTTGTCTGTTTAGTGGCTTGTTCTTGCTACAATAAATTCTGGGTTTGTGCATTACGCTGTATGGCTTTTGTATAAAAGTTCTGTTTTACTCCATTGACCGGGGAAAGGAGGCCTAGTGTGGCACTGTGTTAGGATCACTAAAGCCTACTCTGTTTGCCTGTGTGTATGCATAAGTGTAACTTCCCAATACGAGCAATGCAGTCCAGTTACAAGTATACAAATTCCGGGTGCAGGCTAGAGAGCAATTATCCATGTTTTCCAGATAAAATGCTCACTCACGGGACTTCACCGCTCAATGGCTATGTATGGGACAGTACATGCATGCCATTGGGAATGATGGCATTGTTGGGCAAAGGGATTCTGTCAAAGGTAAACATGTGTTTTTCAAAATGCATGAGTGTGCTGTTCAGCAGACTTGTGCACTGAAATCCAATTTTTAAAAGAGCACACCGATTATTTTATATTTAATGTTATGACACTGGGCTCGACATGTCAGATTCCCAGGTGCTCTCCCTCATGTGACTTGTGCCTTCAGTCACTCTTTACTACTGCATTGCAGGCTGTGCTGTGATGTCACCCCCTCCCTTCCCCCCCAGCAGCCTATCAACAGAACAATGGGAATATAACAAGATAACAGCTCCCTGATAAACCTGAGAGCAAAATCCAAGTCCCACTGTGGCTCCTTCAGTTATATTGAGTAGGAGAGACAATAGCCTGTCTGAAATCACTTCCATCAAGAAGTGCTGGCTTTTTATGAAAGCACTTGACCAGGAAAAATGACCTGGGGTGACTGCCTACACACCCATATTACCACTTAAAGAATACCCTTGTTGGTTCTGGAAATCTTATATGGTACAGGGAATTACTGGCAGTGTAAACAACATCATTTAGAAATAAAAACTACAGCATAAAACCCGTGACAGGTCTTCTCTTTTTTGAATTTGACATGCCTTTTGTATTTTTAGCCGCTTCAGAGATATTTGTAATTTTAGACGGATTACAGCAGGCCTTCAGCCCCGACTGAGACAGCAGCCCAAGCATTCACCGAGTGCCGGCAGTGCATAAAAAGTGCTCTGACAGTCAAGGTGGGTGTAAGTCACCAAATGAGCAAATCTTTACCGGTAATGGCCACCTCGTGGTAGCCAATATATGGCTTTTCCAATCATTTTCAAACAACCAGATCATAAAAAGCCCCCGTGCAGGCCGTCAGGAGAGGACCACGTCAACTACCTGATGTCGTCTTTGGCCCGGCGGGATTGTTAGACCAATGTGAATTTTGGCCAGATATCTATCAGGCCATCAGATACGGCCCATACACAGACAGATCAGCTACTGGATCGGAGGCTATAATCTGCCCGTGTATGGCCAACTTTAGGAACACTGACAGTCCGGGCCTTCAGAAAGCTGATTGAGCTGAAGGCTGAAGGCCTGCTATGTACAAAACAGTATCTTAGAAGTTGCCTCAAATAGGAAAAAGATTATAAATTGCAGAGGAGCTCAGAGGATCATGGTGAGTTGATTAACACTAAACCTTTTTTTTTTGTGGTTAAGATCCATTTTAGGATCATGGAAACATTTCATAGTGACTGTTTTACCTTTCCGGTACCGTCTTCCATCGTAATTACAGAAACATTCTGTGGTTGGTGCTGTTGGGAGAAAATTAGGAATAACAGTGTTAACAGGGTATGAAAAAAATATATAGTGCAAAGTAGAATCTTATTCCTCACATTTTAATACATCTTTTCACCCTCTTACATGCAGTCCATTTCCCTGCACCATTTGTCTTAAAGGAACTCTACCGTCACCTGCTTTTTTCCCTTCCCAGGATTTGAAAGGGACCATGGTTAAGACAATGGAGGGACAATTGCTCAGGACCTTCACAGCTTGCTCAGAGATATACAATATAAATATGCCCACCATGGTATTCTGCTGCGCTACATACGTTTTGTATAGAAACGCTGTGTAGAAGGAACCATTGGAAGTAAAATTGCATAAGCAAACTGTGTTGTATAAAGGGACCCTAATCCCAACAGTAAGATGTCTGACTCTGCCCCTTATTTCTTTTTTAGCAGATTAAAGGTCATTTTCAAGATATTGCTTATTAAGATCTCCTGCTTTGTAGAGTATAGGGCTAAAGGGACCGTCAGTTCCCCTTTCAGCTATAGGGTTAAAAAGGCCGGAAAATACCTTACATTCAGTTACAAATGTAAGGTATGTATTTGCCACTAACATATTGTCGCACATCAACTCAAGAAACAATAATCAACGCTAAATATGTTGATAATTGTAGGGCAGAATGTTGTACAGATAAAAGAAAACTTTAACAAAGATAAGCAAATCAACAAATTTTATTACGGAGACAATTATGTTCCCGTGGAAGAAATAGTGTGTAGATGACTTTTCTTAAATTGAGTTGTGCTTGGCAGAAAGATAGTCTTATGTATGATGAGAAATATATGTTAAGATCATATTTGCTTCAGAATTTAATTTTTATCCTTGCTATTGCCATCTTAAAATCTCCCTCAGTGATAATACGTCTCTTGTGAAGTGATCACTACTTACTTGTTGTGCAAATCTCCTCAGTTGTCTTACAATTGAAATCACATACAAGATCGGTGCATATTCCATGAAGTTCATGACTCTTACTGTTTCTTATTTTCTGACCTGCAAGAAGATGTTCTCTGTTTAGCGGTGGGTCCTTGTTAATGTATGGCTATTCTATAAAAGTACTGTTTCTGTACATTGACTGAGGAAATGATGCAGAATGTTACACTGCGATCACGAAAGCCTACCCTATCTTTCTGTGTATACTGTATATACACCCACACATAAATATATATATACATAGGCAGTATGAACAATGCAGTCCAGTTACAACTGCACAAATTCCGAGTACGGGCTAGAGAACAATTATCAATGTTTTCCAGATTAAAAGTTCATTCACAGGACTTCACTACACTGTGGTTGCGATATTTAAACCAGTCAGATTTTTGGCCTGATAGGCTATCAGATAGGGCCCAAACACAGACAGATAAGCAGCCGTTCTAAAGGGGCCAGATGGGCAGCCAAAATCTGCCCCTGTTTGGCCAGCTTAAGGGACACTGACAGCCTGGGCCTTCAGAAAGCTGTTGAGCTGAAAGGCTGCTCAATAGAAGAAAAGACTTTTAGAAACTGCTTCACAGAAGACAAGATTGTACATTGCAGAAGAGCTCAGAGGATCACTGTGAGTAAGTTTACGCTAAGCCTTTTTTGGGTTAAGATCCATTTAAGGAACATGCAGACATTTTATTATTGACTGTTTTACCTTTACGGTACCGTTTTCCATCGTAATAACAGAAACATTCTGTGGTGTGTGTGGTGGTTGTTGCTGTCAGAACAAATGAGGAATATATTAAACAGTGCTAACGGGATATGAATAAAAAAATGTTTGGTTCAAAGCAGAACCATATTGCTCACATTTTAATACATCTTTGTTAGGCGATATATGTATATGCCCCCTCTCAAATACAGTCCATTTCCCTGTGGGGCACTGTATATTCACTTCCTTTTCCCCCCTTCCTTAAGGGAATGGTGTCAAGGCAATGAGCAATTATTTCTGTTTATCTTATTCTCAAGGTCTTCTTGATCAGCTCGCAGTGACGTCATGTCTAACCTTTTGCTGCCTTTCAGGCTGGCGGGACACAGCCTTCCTGTCCATTGCCTTTAGGCTTTCTTTTGTCACTTGGGCTTTGACTAGATGAAGAGGCCAATACATAGGACTAGTCATAGCAGGGACAAGTACCTAGGTTGCTCAAAGCCTGCTCATAGATGTACAATATAAATATGCCAACAATGGTGTCCTGCAAGTTTTGTATAGGAACGTCGTGCAGAAAGAATCATCGGAAGTAAAACTGCATAAGAAACGTATGTCGTCGTGATTTATAGGAACACTAATCCCAACGGTAAAATGTCCCGCTCTGCCCCCTATGTCTTGATAGGAAATTAAAATTTCCTGGAATTCTAGCTGTTATCTGGTTGCTAGGGAGTAAACCTTTAAAACCATAAAATACAGGGTTGAAATAAAATCAAACATCTTTGTTTCACACTTCTATATTTGCCTTTAACCTACCGAAAGAACATTTCAAGGAAGTTATGGCAAATCTACAAATGTTATTAACAGCAGCCACCAAGACTAATTTTGTTCCTGTGGAAGAATTATTGTGTAGATTACTTGTCTTAAAATGAATCCTGCTTGGCAGAAATAGAGCGATGTATTATGATAAATGTATCTGAGATCATTTTTCTTTCAGACTTTTATTTACACCCTTGCTATTACCATCCTAACATCTCCCTTGGTGATAAAATGCCACTGTTTAGTGGTAAATGCTTACGTGTTGCTGTTGTACAAGCTTCATCCACTGTCACGCAATCTTGACTGCATACAAGATCGGTGCATCTTCCATGCTTTTCATGACTTCTACTGTTTCTTATTTTCTGACCTGCAAGAAGACGTTTTCAATTTAGTGGCGGGTCCTTGGGGTTAAGATCATTTAAGGAACATGCAGACATTCTGTTATTGACTGTTTTACCTTTACGGTACCGTTTTCCATCGTAAGAACAGAAACATTCTGTGGTTTTGGTTGGTGCTGTTAGAAGAAATGAGGAATATATTAAAGAGTGCTAACGGGATATGAAACAAAAAATGTTTGGTGCAAACCATATTCCTCACATCTTAATGTACAATATCTTTGTTAGGGGGATATGTATATTCCCCCTCTGAAATACAGTCCATTTCCCTGTGGGGCATTGCATCTTCACTTGTTTTTCATTTTTCTTTTTTTCCCCCCTTCCTTAATTTTCTAAAGGGAATACTGTAATTATTTGTGTTTGTCTTATTCTCAAGGTCTTCTTGATCAGCTAGCAGTTACGCCTTGCCTAACCTGTTGCTGTCTTTAAGACTGGCTGGACACAGCCCTTCTGTCCATTGCCTTTAGGCTATCTATTGTGTAGATTACTTTTCTTATATTGAACCGCGCTTGGCAGAAATAGAGTGATGTATTATATGATAAAGGTATCATAGAACATTTTTCTTTCAGACGTTTTTTTTTTTTATATCCATGATATTACCATCTTAAAATCTCCCTTGGTGATAAAATGCCAATTGATTAGTGGTAAACGCTTACGTGTTGTTGTTATACAATCTTGCTCCACTGGCACACACTCTTGACTGCATACAAGATCGGTGCATCTTCCATGCTTTTCATGACTTTTACTGTTTCTTATTTTCTGGCCTGCAAGAAGAAGTTGTCTGTTTAGTGGCTTGTTCTTGCTACAATAAATTCTGGGTTTGTGCATTACGCTGTATGGCTTTTGTATAAAAGTTCTGTTTTACTCCATTGACCGGGGAAAGGAGGCCTAGTGTGGCACTGTGTTAGGATCACTAAAGCCTACTCTGTTTGCCTGTGTGTATGCATAAGTGTAACTTCCCAATACGAGCAATGCAGTCCAGTTACAAGTATACAAATTCCGGGTGCAGGCTAGAGAGCAATTATCCATGTTTTCCAGATAAAATGCTCACTCACGGGACTTCACCGCTCAATGGCTATGTATGGGACAGTACATGCATGCCATTGGGAATGATGGCATTGTTGGGCAAAGGGATTCTGTCAAAGGTAAACATGTGTTTTTCAAAATGCATGAGTGTGCTGTTCAGCAGACTTGTGCACTGAAATCCAATTTTTAAAAGAGCACACCGATTATTTTATATTTAATGTTATGACACTGGGCTCGACATGTCAGATTCCCAGGTGCTCTCCCTCATGTGACTTGTGCCTTCAGTCACTCTTTACTACTGCATTGCAGGCTGTGCTGTGATGTCACCCCCTCCCTTCCCCCCCAGCAGCCTATCAACAGAACAATGGGAATATAACAAGATAACAGCTCCCTGATAAACCTGAGAGCAAAATCCAAGTCCCACTGTGGCTCCTTCAGTTATATTGAGTAGGAGAGACAATAGCCTGTCTGAAATCACTTCCATCAAGAAGTGCTGGCTTTTTATGAAAGCACTTGACCAGGAAAAATGACCTGGGGTGACTGCCTACACACCCATATTACCACTTAAAGAATACCCTTGTTGGTTCTGGAAATCTTATATGGTACAGGGAATTACTGGCAGTGTAAACAACATCATTTAGAAATAAAAACTACAGCATAAAACCCGTGACAGGTCTTCTCTTTTTTGAATTTGACATGCCTTTTGTATTTTTAGCCGCTTCAGAGATATTTGTAATTTTAGACGGATTACAGCAGGCCTTCAGCCCCGACTGAGACAGCAGCCCAAGCATTCACCGAGTGCCGGCAGTGCATAAAAAGTGCTCTGACAGTCAAGGTGGGTGTAAGTCACCAAATGAGCAAATCTTTACCGGTAATGGCCACCTCATGGTAGCCAATATATGGCTTTTCCAATCATTTTCAAACAACCAGATCATAAAAAGCCCCCGTGCAGGCCGTCAGGAGAGGACCACGTCAACTACCTGATGTCGTCCTTGGCCCGGCGGGATTGTTAGACCAATGCGAATTTTGGCCAGATATCTATCAGGCCATCAGATACGGCCCATACACAGACAGATCAGCTACTGGATCGGAGGCTATAATCTGCCCGTGTATGGCCAACTTTAGGAACACTGACAGTCTGGGCCTTCAGAAAGCTGATTGAGCTGAAGGCTGAAGGCCTGCTATGTACAAAACAGTATCTTAGAAGTTGCCTCAAATAGGAAAAAGATTATAAATTGCAGAGGAGCTCAGAGGATCATGGTGAGTTGATTAACACTAAACCTTTTTTTTTTTGTGGTTAAGATCCATTTTAGGATCATGCAAACATTTCATAGTGACTGTTTTACCTTTCCGGTACCGTCTTCCATCGTAATTACAGAAACATTCTGTGGTTGGTGCTGTTGGGAGAAAATTAGGAATAACAGTGTTAACAGGGTATGAAAAAAATATATAGTGCAAAGTAGAATCTTATTCCTCACATTTTAATACATCTTTTCACCCTCTTACATGCAGTCCATTTCCCTGCACCATTTGTCTTAAAGGAACTCTACCGTCACCTGCTTTTTTCCCTTCCCAGGATTTGAAAGGGACCATGGTTAAGACAATGGAGGGACAATTGCTCAGGCCCTTCACAGCTTGCTCAGAGATATACAATATAAATATGCCCACCATGGTATTCTGCTGCACTACATACGTTTTGTATAGAAACGCTGTGTAGAAGGAACCATTGGAAGTAAAATTGCATAAGCAAACTGTGTTGTATAAAGGGACCCTAATCCCAACAGTAAGATGTCTGACTCTGCCCCTTATTTCTTTTTTAGCAGATTAAAGGTCATTTTCAAGATATTGCTTATTAAGATCTCCTGCTTTGTAGAGTATAGGGCTAAAGGGACCGTCAGTTCCCCTTTCAGCTATAGGGTTAAAAAGGCCGGAAAATACATTACATTCAGTTACAAATGTAAGGTATGTATTTGCCACTAACATATTGTCGCACATCAACTCAAGAAACAATAATCAACGCTAAATATGTTGATAATTGTAGGGCAGAATGTTGTACAGATAAAAGAAAACTTTAACAAAGATAAGCAAATCAACAAATTTTATTACGGAGACAATTATGTTCCCGTGGAAGAAATAGTGTGTAGATGACTTTTCTTAAATTGAGTTGTGCTTGGCAGAAAGATAGTCTTATGTATGATGAGAAATATATGTTAAGATCATATTTGCTTCAGAATTTAATTTTTATCCTTGCTATTGCCATCTTAAAATCTCCCTCAGTGATAATACGTCTCTTGTGAAGTGATCACTACTTACTTGTTGTGCAAATCTCCTCAGTTGTCTTACAATTGAAATCACATACAAGATCGGTGCATATTCCATGAAGTTCATGACTCTTACTGTTTCTTATTTTCTGACCTGCAAGAAGATGTTCTCTGTTTAGCGGTGGGTCCTTGTTAATGTATGGCTATTCTATAAAAGTACTGTTTCTGTACATTGACTGAGGAAATGATGCAGAATGTTACACTGCGATCACGAAAGCCTACCCTATCTTTCTGTGTATACTGTATATACACCCACACATAAATATATATATATATACATAGGCAGTATGAACAATGCAGTCCAGTTACAACTGCACAAATTCCGAGGACGGGCTAGAGAACAATTATCAATGTTTTCCAGATTAAAAGTTCATTCACAGGACTTCACTACACTGTGGTTGCGATATTTAAACCAGTCAGATTTTTGGCCTGATAGGCTATCAGATAGGGCCCAAACACAGACAGATAAGCAGCCGTTCTAAAGGGGCCAGATGGGCAGCCAAAATCTGCCCCTGTTTGGCCAGCTTAAGGGACACTGACAGCCTGGGCCTTCAGAAAGCTGTTGAGCTGAAAGGCTGCTCAATAGAAGAAAAGACTTTTAGAAACTGCTTCACAGAAGACAAGATTGTACATTGCAGAAGAGCTCAGAGGATCACTGTGAGTAAGTTTACGCTAAGCCTTTTTTGGGTTAAGATCCATTTAAGGAACATGCAGACATTTTATTATTGACTGTTTTACCTTTACGGTACCGTTTTCCATCGTAATAACAGAAACATTCTGTGGTGTGTGTGGTGGTTGTTGCTGTCAGAACAAATGAGGAATATATTAAACAGTGCTAACGGGATGTGAATAAAAAAATGTTTGGTTCAAAGCAGAACCATATTGCTCACATTTTAATACATCTTTGTTAGGCGATATATGTATATGCCCCCTCTCAAATACAGTCCATTTCCCTGTGGGGCACTGTATATTCACTTCCTTTTCCCCCCTTCCTTAAGGGAATGGTGTCAAGGCAATGAGCAATTATTTCTGTTTATCTTATTCTCAAGGTCTTCTTGATCAGCTCACAGTGACGTCATGTCTAACCTTTTGCTGCCTTTCAGGCTGGCGGGACACAGCCTTCCTGTCCATTGCCTTTAGGCTTTCTTTTGTCACTTGGGCTTTGACTAGATGAAGAGGCCAATACATAGGACTAGTCATAGCAGGGACAATACCTAGGTTGCTCAAAGCCTGCTCATAGATGTACAATATAAATATGCCAACAATGGTGTCCTGCAAGTTTTGTATAGGAACGTCGTGCAGAAAGAATCATCGGAAGTAAAACTGCATAAGAAACGTATGTCGTCGTGATTTATAGGAACACTAATCCCAACGGTAAAATGTCCCGCTCTGCCCCCTATGTCTTGATAGGAAATTAAAATTTCCTGGAATTCCAGCTGTTATCTGGTTGCTAGGGAGTAAACCTTTAAAACCATAAAATACAGGGTTGAAATAAAATCAAACATCTTTGTTTCACACTTCTATATTTGCCTTTAACCTACCGAAAGAACATTTCAAGGAAGTTATGGCAAATCTACAAATGTTATTAACAGCAGCCACCAAGACTAATTTTGTTCCTGTGGAAGAATTATTGTGTAGATTACTTGTCTTAAAATGAATCCTGCTTGGCAGAAATAGAGCGATGTATTATGATAAATGTATCTGAGATCATTTTTCTTTCAGACTTTTATTTACACCCTTGCTATTACCATCCTAACATCTCCCTTGGTGATAAAATGCCACTGTTTAGTGGTAAATGCTTACGTGTTGTTGTTGTACAAGCTTCATCCACTGTCACGCAATCTTGACTGCATACAAGATCGGTGCATCTTCCATGCTTTTCATGACTTCTACTGTTTCTTATTTTCTGACCTGCAAGAAGACGTTTTCAATTTAGTGGCGGGTCCTTGGGGTTAAGATCATTTAAGGAACATGCAGACATTCTATTATTGACTGTTTTACCTTTACGGTACCGTTTTCCATCGTAAGAACAGAAACATTCTGTGGTTTTGGTTGGTGCTGTTAGAAGAAATGAGGAATATATTAAAGAGTGCTAACGGGATATGAAACAAAAAATGTTTGGTGCAAACCATATTCCTCACATCTTAATGTACAATATCTTTGTTAGGGGGATATGTATATTCCCCCTCTGAAATACAGTCCATTTCCCTGTGGGGCATTGCATCTTCACTTGTTTTTCATTTTTCTTTTTTTCCCCCCTTCCTTAATTTTCTAAAGGGAATACTGTAATTATTTGTGTTTGTCTTATTCTCAAGGTCTTCTTGATCAGCTAGCAGTTACGCCTTGCCTAACCTGTTGCTGTCTTTAAGACTGGCTGGACACAGCCCTTCTGTCCATTGCCTTTAGGCTATCTATTGTGTAGATTACTTTTCTTATATTGAACCGCGCTTGGCAGAAATAGAGTGATGTATTATATGATAAAGGTATCATAGAACATTTTTCTTTCAGACGTTTTTTTTTTTATATCCATGATATTACCATCTTAAAATCTCTCTTGGTGATAAAATGCCAATTGATTAGTGGTAAACGCTTACGTGTTGTTGTTATACAATCTTGCTCCACTGGCACACACTCTTGACTGCATACAAGATCGGTGCATCTTCCATGCTTTTCATGACTTTTACTGTTTCTTATTTTCTGGCCTGCAAGAAGAAGTTGTCTGTTTAGTGGCTTGTTCTTGCTACAATAAATTCTGGGTTTGTGCATTACGCTGTATGGCTTTTGTATAAAAGTTCTGTTTTACTCCATTGACCGGGGAAAGGAGGCCTAGTGTGGCACTGTGTTAGGATCACTAAAGCCTACTCTGTTTGCCTGTGTGTATGCATAAGTGTAACTTCCCAATACGAGCAATGCAGTCCAGTTACAAGTATACAAATTCCGGGTGCAGGCTAGAGAGCAATTATCCATGTTTTCCAGATAAAATGCTCACTCACGGGACTTCACCGCTCAATGGCTATGTATGGGACAGTACATGCATGCCATTGGGAATGATGGCATTGTTGGGCAAAGGGATTCTGTCAAAGGTAAACATGTGTTTTTCAAAATGCATGAGTGTGCTGTTCAGCAGACTTGTGCACTGAAATCCAATTTTTAAAAGAGCACACCGATTATTTTATATTTAATGTTATGACACTGGGCTCGACATGTCAGATTCCCAGGTGCTCTCCCTCATGTGACTTGTGCCTTCAGTCACTCTTTACTACTGCATTGCAGGCTGTGCTGTGATGTCACCCCCTCCCTTCCCCCCCAGCAGCCTATCAACAGAACAATGGGAATATAACAAGATAACAGCTCCCTGATAAACCTGAGAGCAAAATCCAAGTCCCACTGTGGCTCCTTCAGTTATATTGAGTAGGAGAGACAATAGCCTGTCTGAAATCACTTCCATCAAGAAGTGCTGGCTTTTTATGAAAGCACTTGACCAGGAAAAATGACCTGGGGTGACTGCCTACACACCCATATTACCACTTAAAGAATACCCTTGTTGGTTCTGGAAATCTTATATGGTACAGGGAATTACTGGCAGTGTAAACAACATCATTTAGAAATAAAAACTACAGCATAAAACCCGTGACAGGTCTTCTCTTTTTTGAATTTGACATGCCTTTTGTATTTTTAGCCGCTTCAGAGATATTTGTAATTTTAGACAGATTACAGCAGGCCTTCAGCCCCGACTGAGACAGCAGCCCAAGCATTCACCGAGTGCCGGCAGTGCATAAAAAGTGCTCTGACAGTCAAGGTGGGTGTAAGTCACCAAATGAGCAAATCTTTACCGGTAATGGCCACCTCGTGGTAGCCAATATATGGCTTTTCCAATCATTTTCAAACAACCAGATCATAAAAAGCCCCCGTGCAGGCCGTCAGGAGAGGACCACGTCAACTACCTGATGTCGTCTTTGGCCCGGCGGGATTGTTAGACCAATGTGAATTTTGGCCAGATATCTATCAGGCCATCAGATACGGCCCATACACAGACAGATCAGCTACTGGATTGGAGGCTATAATCTGCCCGTGTATGGCCAACTTTAGGAACACTGACAGTCTGGGCCTTCAGAAAGCTGATTGAGCTGAAGGCTGAAGGCCTGCTATGTACAAAACAGTATCTTAGAAGTTGCCTCAAATAGGAAAAAGATTATAAATTGCAGAGGAGCTCAGAGGATCATGGTGAGTTGATTAACACTAAACCTTTTTTTTTTTTGTGGTTAAGATCCATTTTAGGATCATGCAAACATTTCATAGTGACTGTTTTACCTTTCCGGTACCGTCTTCCATCGTAATTACAGAAACATTCTGTGGTTGGTGCTGTTGGGAGAAAATTAGGAATAACAGTGTTAACAGGGTATGAAAAAAATATATAGTGCAAAGTAGAATCTTATTCCTCACATTTTAATACATCTTTTCACCCTCTTACATGCAGTCCATTTCCCTGCACCATTTGTCTTAAAGGAACTCTACCGTCACCTGCTTTTTTCCCTTCCCAGGATTTGAAAGGGACCATGGTTAAGACAATGGAGGGACAATTGCTCAGGCCCTTCACAGCTTGCTCAGAGATATACAATATAAATATGCCCACCATGGTATTCTGCTGCACTACATACGTTTTGTATAGAAACGCTGTGTAGAAGGAACCATTGGAAGTAAAATTGCATAAGCAAACTGTGTTGTATAAAGGGACCCTAATCCCAACAGTAAGATGTCTGACTCTGCCCCTTATTTCTTTTTTAGCAGATTAAAGGTCATTTTCAAGATATTGCTTATTAAGATCTCCTGCTTTGTAGAGTATAGGGCTAAAGGGACCGTCAGTTCCCCTTTCAGCTATAGGGTTAAAAAGGCCGGAAAATACATTACATTCAGTTACAAATGTAAGGTATGTATTTGCCACTAACATATTGTCGCACATCAACTCAAGAAACAATAATCAACGCTAAATATGTTGATAATTGTAGGGCAGAATGTTGTACAGATAAAAGAAAACTTTAACAAAGATAAGCAAATCAACAAATTTTATTACGGAGACAATTATGTTCCCGTGGAAGAAATAGTGTGTAGATGACTTTTCTTAAATTGAGTTGTGCTTGGCAGAAAGATAGTCTTATGTATGATGAGAAATATATGTTAAGATCATATTTGCTTCAGAATTTAATTTTTATCCTTGCTATTGCCATCTTAAAATCTCCCTCAGTGATAATACGTCTCTTGTGAAGTGATCACTACTTACTTGTTGTGCAAATCTCCTCAGTTGTCTTACAATTGAAATCACATACAAGATCGGTGCATATTCCATGAAGTTCATGACTCTTACTGTTTCTTATTTTCTGACCTGCAAGAAGATGTTCTCTGTTTAGCGGTGGGTCCTTGTTAATGTATGGCTATTCTATAAAAGTACTGTTTCTGTACATTGACTGAGGAAATGATGCAGAATGTTACACTGCGATCACGAAAGCCTACCCTATCTTTCTGTGTATACTGTATATACACCCACACATAAATATATATATATATACATAGGCAGTATGAACAATGCAGTCCAGTTACAACTGCACAAATTCCGAGGACGGGCTAGAGAACAATTATCAATGTTTTCCAGATTAAAAGTTCATTCACAGGACTTCACTACACTGTGGTTGCGATATTTAAACCAGTCAGATTTTTGGCCTGATAGGCTATCAGATAGGGCCCAAACACAGACAGATAAGCAGCCGTTCTAAAGGGGCCAGATGGGCAGCCAAAATCTGCCCCTGTTTGGCCAGCTTAAGGGACACTGACAGCCTGGGCCTTCAGAAAGCTGTTGAGCTGAAAGGCTGCTCAATAGAAGAAAAGACTTTTAGAAACTGCTTCACAGAAGACAAGATTGTACATTGCAGAAGAGCTCAGAGGATCACTGTGAGTAAGTTTACGCTAAGCCTTTTTTGGGTTAAGATCCATTTAAGGAACATGCAGACATTTTATTATTGACTGTTTTACCTTTACGGTACCGTTTTCCATCGTAATAACAGAAACATTCTGTGGTGTGTGTGGTGGTTGTTGCTGTCAGAACAAATGAGGAATATATTAAACAGTGCTAACGGGATATGAATAAAAAAATGTTTGGTTCAAAGCAGAACCATATTGCTCACATTTTAATACATCTTTGTTAGGCGATATATGTATATGCCCCCTCTCAAATACAGTCCATTTCCCTGTGGGGCACTGTATATTCACTTCCTTTTCCCCCCTTCCTTAAGGGAATGGTGTCAAGGCAATGAGCAATTATTTCTGTTTATCTTATTCTCAAGGTCTTCTTGATCAGCTCGCAGTGACGTCATGTCTAACCTTTTGCTGCCTTTCAGGCTGGCGGGACACAGCCTTCCTGTCCATTGCCTTTAGGCTTTCTTTTGTCACTTGGGCTTTGACTAGATGAAGAGGCCAATACATAGGACTAGTCATAGCAGGGACAAGTACCTAGGTTGCTCAAAGCCTGCTCATAGATGTACAATATAAATATGCCAACAATGGTGTCCTGCAAGTTTTGTATAGGAACGTCGTGCAGAAAGAATCATCGGAAGTAAAACTGCATAAGAAACGTATGTCGTCGTGATTTATAGGAACACTAATCCCAACGGTAAAATGTCCCGCTCTGCCCCCTATGTCTTGATAGGAAATTAAAATTTCCTGGAATTCCAGCTGTTATCTGGTTGCTAGGGAGTAAACCTTTAAAACCATAAAATACAGGGTTGAAATAAAATCAAACATCTTTGTTTCACACTTCTATATTTGCCTTTAACCTACCGAAAGAACATTTCAAGGAAGTTATGGCAAATCTACAAATGTTATTAACAGCAGCCACCAAGACTAATTTTGTTCCTGTGGAAGAATTATTGTGTAGATTACTTGTCTTAAAATGAATCCTGCTTGGCAGAAATAGAGCGATGTATTATGATAAATGTATCTGAGATCATTTTTCTTTCAGACTTTTATTTACACCCTTGCTATTACCATCCTAACATCTCCCTTGGTGATAAAATGCCACTGTTTAGTGGTAAATGCTTACGTGTTGTTGTTGTACAAGCTTCATCCACTGTCACGCAATCTTGACTGCATACAAGATCGGTGCATCTTCCATGCTTTTCATGACTTCTACTGTTTCTTATTTTCTGACCTGCAAGAAGACGTTTTCAATTTAGTGGCGGGTCCTTGGGGTTAAGATCATTTAAGGAACATGCAGACATTCTATTATTGACTGTTTTACCTTTACGGTACCGTTTTCCATCGTAAGAACAGAAACATTCTGTGGTTTTGGTTGGTGCTGTTAGAAGAAATGAGGAATATATTAAAGAGTGCTAACGGGATATGAAACAAAAAATGTTTGGTGCAAACCATATTCCTCACATCTTAATGTACAATATCTTTTCTTATATTGAACCGCGCTTGGCAGAAATAGAGTGATGTATTATATGATAAAGGTATCATAGAACATTTTTCTTTCAGACGTTTTTTTTTTATATCCATGATATTACCATCTTAAAATCTCCCTTGGTGATAAAATGCCAATTGAGGCATTGATTAGTGGTAAACGCTTACGTGTTGTTGTTATACAATCTTGCTCCACTGGCACACACTCTTGACTGCATACAAGATCGGTGCATCTTCCATGCTTTTCATGACTTTTACTGTTTCTTATTTTCTGGCCTGCAAGAAGAAGTTGTCTGTTTAGTGGCTTGTTCTTGCTACAATAAATTCTGGGTTCGTGCATTACGCTGTATGGCTTTTGTATAAAAGTTCTGTTTTACTCCATTGACCGGGGAAAGGAGGCCTAGTGTGGCACTGTGTTAGGATCACTAAAGCCTACTCTGTTTGCCTGTGTGTATGCATAAGTGTAACTTCCCAATACGAGCAATGCAGTCCAGTTACAAGTATACAAATTCCGGGTGCAGGCTAGAGAGCAATTATCCATGTTTTCCAGATAAAATGCTCACTCACGGGACTTCACCGCTCAATGGCTATGTATGGGACAGTACATGCATGCCATTGGGAATGATGGCATTGTTGGGCAAAGGGATTCTGTCAAAGGTAAACATGTGTTTTTCAAAATGCATGAGTGTGCTGTTCAGCAGACTTGTGCACTGAAATCCAATTTTTAAAAGAGCACACCGATTATTTTATATTTAATGTTATGACACTGGGCTCGACATGTCAGATTCCCAGGTGCTCTCCCTCATGTGACTTGTGCCTTCAGTCACTCTTTACTACTGCATTGCAGGCTGTGCTGTGATGTCACCCCCTCCCTTCCCCCCCAGCAGCCTATCAACAGAACAATGGGAATATAACAAGATAACAGCTCCCTGATAAACCTGAGAGCAAAATCCAAGTCCCACTGTGGCTCCTTCAGTTATATTGAGTAGGAGAGACAATAGCCTGTCTGAAATCACTTCCATCAAGAAGTGCTGGCTTTTTATGAAAGCACTTGACCAGGAAAAATGACCTGGGGTGACTGCCTACACACCCATATTACCACTTAAAGAATACCCTTGTTGGTTCTGGAAATCTTATATGGTACAGGGAATTACTGGCAGTGTAAACAACATCATTTAGAAATAAAAACTACAGCATAAAACCCGTGACAGGTCTTCTCTTTTTTGAATTTGACATGCCTTTTGTATTTTTAGCCGCTTCAGAGATATTTGTAATTTTAGACGGATTACAGCAGGCCTTCAGCCCCGACTGAGACAGCAGCCCAAGCATTCACCGAGTGCCGGCAGTGCATAAAAAGTGCTCTGACAGTCAAGGTGGGTGTAAGTCACCAAATGAGCAAATCTTTACCGGTAATGGCCACCTCGTGGTAGCCAATATATGGCTTTTCCAATCATTTTCAAACAACCAGATCATAAAAAGCCCCCGTGCAGGCCGTCAGGAGAGGACCACGTCAACTACCTGATGTCGTCCTTGGCCCGGCGGGATTGTTAGACCAATGCGAATTTTGGCCAGATATCTATCAGGCCATCAGATACGGCCCATACACAGACAGATCAGCTACTGGATCGGAGGCTATAATCTGCCCGTGTATGGCCAACTTTAGGAACACTGACAGTCTGGGCCTTCAGAAAGCTGATTGAGCTGAAGGCTGAAGGCCTGCTATGTACAAAACAGTATCTTAGAAGTTGCCTCAAATAGGAAAAAGATTATAAATTGCAGAGGAGCTCAGAGGATCATGGTGAGTTGATTAACACTAAACCTTTTTTTTTTTTGTGGTTAAGATCCATTTTAGGATCATGCAAACATTTCATAGTGACTGTTTTACCTTTCCGGTACCGTCTTCCATCGTAATTACAGAAACATTCTGTGGTTGGTGCTGTTGGGAGAAAATTAGGAATAACAGTGTTAACAGGGTATGAAAAAAATATATAGTGCAAAGTAGAATCTTATTCCTCACATTTTAATACATCTTTTCACCCTCTTACATGCAGTCCATTTCCCTGCACCATTTGTCTTAAAGGAACTCTTCCGTCACCTGCTTTTTTCGCTTCCCAGGATTTGAAAGGGACCATGGTTAAGACAATGGAGGGACAATTGCTCAGGCCCTTCACAGCTTGCTCAGAGATATACAATATAAATATGCCCACCATGGTATTCTGCTGCACTACATACGTTTTGTATAGAAACGCTGTGTAGAAGGAACCATTGGAAGTAAAATTGCATAAGCAAACTGTGTTGTATAAAGGGACCCTAATCCCAACAGTAAGATGTCTGACTCTGCCCCTTATTTCTTTTTTAGCAGATTAAAGGTCATTTTCAAGATATTGCTTATTAAGATCTCCTGCTTTGTAGAGTATAGGGCTAAAGGGACCGTCAGTTCCCCTTTCAGCTATAGGGTTAAAAAGGCCGGAAAATACCTTACATTCAGTTACAAATGTAAGGTATGTATTTGCCACTAACATATTGTCGCACATCAACTCAAGAAACAATAATCAACGCTAAATATGTTGATAATTGTAGGGCAGAATGTTGTACAGATAAAAGAAAACTTTAACAAAGATAAGCAAATCAACAAATTTTATTACGGAGACAATTATGTTCCCGTGGAAGAAATAGTGTGTAGATGACTTTTCTTAAATTGAGTTGTGCTTGGCAGAAAGATAGTCTTATGTATGATGAGAAATATATGTTAAGATCATATTTGCTTCAGAATTTAATTTTTATCCTTGCTATTGCCATCTTAAAATCTCCCTCAGTGATAACACGTCTCTTGTGAAGTGATCACTACTTACTTGTTGTGCAAATCTCCTCAGTTGTCTTACAATTGAAATCACATACAAGATCGGTGCATATTCCATGAAGTTCATGACTCTTACTGTTTCTTATTTTCTGACCTGCAAGAAGATGTTCTCTGTTTAGCGGTGGGTCCTTGTTAATGTATGGCTATTCTATAAAAGTACTGTTTCTGTACATTGACTGAGGAAATGATGCAGAATGTTACACTGCGATCACGAAAGCCTACCCTATCTTTCTGTGTATACTGTATATACACCCACACATAAATATATATATACATAGGCAGTATGAACAATGCAGTCCAGTTACAACTGCACAAATTCCGAGTACGGGCTAGAGAACAATTATCAATGTTTTCCAGATTAAAAGTTCATTCACAGGACTTCACTACACTGTGGTTGCGATATTTAAACCAGTCAGATTTTTGGCCTGATAGGCTATCAGATAGGGCCCAAACACAGACAGATAAGCAGCCGTTCTAAAGGGGCCAGATGGGCAGCCAAAATCTGCCCCTGTTTGGCCAGCTTAAGGGACACTGACAGCCTGGGCCTTCAGAAAGCTGTTGAGCTGAAAGGCTGCTCAATAGAAGAAAAGACTTTTAGAAACTGCTTCACAGAAGACAAGATTGTACATTGCAGAAGAGCTCAGAGGATCACTGTGAGTAAGTTTATGCTAAGCCTTTTTTGGGTTAAGATCCATTTAAGGAACATGCAGACATTTTATTATTGACTGTTTTACCTTTACGGTACCGTTTTCCATCGTAATAACAGAAACATTCTGTGGTGTGTGTGGTGGTTGTTGCTGTCAGAACAAATGAGGAATATATTAAACAGTGCTAACGGGATATGAATAAAAAAATGTTTGGTTCAAAGCAGAACCATATTGCTCACATTTGAATACATCTTTGTTAGGCGATATATGTATATGCCCCCTCTCAAATACAGTCCATTTCCCTGTGGGGCACTGTATATTCACTTCCTTTTCCCCCCTTCCTTAAGGGAATGGTGTCAAGGCAATGAGCAATTATTTCTGTTTATCTTATTCTCAAGGTCTTCTTGATCAGCTCGCAGTGACGTCATGTCTAACCTTTTGCTGCCTTTCAGGCTGGCGGGACACAGCCTTCCTGTCCATTGCCTTTAGGCTTTCTTTTGTCACTTGGGCTTTGACTAGATGAAGAGGCCAATACATAGGACTAGTCATAGCAGGGACAAGTACCTAGGTTGCTCAAAGCCTGCTCATAGATGTACAATATAAATATGCCAACAATGGTGTCCTGCAAGTTTTGTATAGGAACGTCGTGCAGAAAGAATCATCGGAAGTAAAACTGCATAAGAAACGTATGTCGTCGTGATTTATAGGAACACTAATCCCAACGGTAAAATGTCCCGCTCTGCCCCCTATGTCTTGATAGGAAATTAAAATTTCCTGGAATTCCAGCTGTTATCTGGTTGCTAGGGAGTAAACCTTTAAAACCATAAAATACAGGGTTGAAATAAAATCAAACATCTTTGTTTCACACTTCTATATTTGCCTTTAACCTACCGAAAGAACATTTCAAGGAAGTTATGGCAAATCTACAAATGTTATTAACAGCAGCCACCAAGACTAATTTTGTTCCTGTGGAAGAATTATTGTGTAGATTACTTGTCTTAAAATGAATCCTGCTTGGCAGAAATAGAGCGATGTATTATGATAAATGTATCTGAGATCATTTTTCTTTCAGACTTTTATTTACACCCTTGCTATTACCATCCTAACATCTCCCTTGGTGATAAAATGCCACTGTTTAGTGGTAAATGCTTACGTGTTGTTGTTGTACAAGCTTCATCCACTGTCACGCAATCTTGACTGCATACAAGATCGGTGCATCTTCCATGCTTTTCATGACTTCTACTGTTTCTTATTTTCTGACCTGCAAGAAGACGTTTTCAATTTAGTGGCGGGTCCTTGGGGTTAAGATCATTTAAGGAACATGCAGACATTCTATTATTGACTGTTTTACCTTTACGGTACCGTTTTCCATCGTAAGAACAGAAACATTCTGTGGTTTTGGTTGGTGCTGTTAGAAGAAATGAGGAATATATTAAAGAGTGCTAACGGGATATGAAACAAAAAATGTTTGGTGCAAACCATATTCCTCACATCTTAATGTACAATATCTTTGTTAGGGGGATATGTATATTCCCCCTCTGAAATACAGTCCATTTCCCTGTGGGGCATTGCATCTTGACTTGTTTTTCATTTTTCTTTTTTTCCCCCCTTCCTTAATTTTCTAAAGGGAATACTGTAATTATTTGTGTTTGTCTTATTCTCAAGGTCTTCTTGATCAGCTAGCAGTTACGCCTTGCCTAACCTGTTGCTGTCTTTAAGACTGGCTGGACACAGCCCTTCTGTCCATTGCCTTTAGGCTATCTATTGTGTAGATTACTTATATTTATATTGAACCGCGCTTGGCAGAAATAGAGTGATGTATTATATGATAAAGGTATCATAGAACATTTTTCTTTCAGACGTTTTTTTTTTTATATCCATGATATTACCATCTTAAAATCTCCCTTGGTGATAAAATGCCAATTGATTAGTGGTAAACGCTTACGTGTTGTTGTTATACAATCTTGCTCCACTGGCACACACTCTTGACTGCATACAAGATCGGTGCATCTTCCATGCTTTTCATGACTTTTACTGTTTCTTATTTTCTGGCCTGCAAGAAGAAGTTGTCTGTTTAGTGGCTTGTTCTTGCTACAATAAATTCTGGGTTTGTGCATTACGCTGTATGGCTTTTGTATAAAAGTTCTGTTTTACTCCATTGACCGGGGAAAGGAGGCCTAGTGTGGCACTGTGTTAGGATCACTAAAGCCTACTCTGTTTGCCTGTGTGTATGCATAAGTGTAACTTCCCAATACGAGCAATGCAGTCCAGTTACAAGTATACAAATTCCGGGTGCAGGCTAGAGAGCAATTATCCATGTTTTCCAGATAAAATGCTCACTCACGGGACTTCACCGCTCAATGGCTATGTATGGGACAGTACATGCATGCCATTGGGAATGATGGCATTGTTGGGCAAAGGGATTCTGTCAAAGGTAAACATGTGTTTTTCAAAATGCATGAGTGTGCTGTTCAGCAGACTTGTGCACTGAAATCCAATTTTTAAAAGAGCACACCGATTATTTTATATTTAATGTTATGACACTGGGCTCGACATGTCAGATTCCCAGGTGCTCTCCCTCATGTGACTTGTGCCTTCAGTCACTCTTTACTACTGCATTGCAGGCTGTGCTGTGATGTCACCCCCTCCCTTCCCCCCCAGCAGCCTATCAACAGAACAATGGGAATATAACAAGATAACAGCTCCCTGATAAACCTGAGAGCAAAATCCAAGTCCCACTGTGGCTCCTTCAGTTATATTGAGTAGGAGAGACAATAGCCTGTCTGAAATCACTTCCATCAAGAAGTGCTGGCTTTTTATGAAAGCACTTGACCAGGAAAAATGACCTGGGGTGACTGCCTACACACCCATATTACCACTTAAAGAATACCCTTGTTGGTTCTGGAAATCTTATATGGTACAGGGAATTACTGGCAGTGTAAACAACATCATTTAGAAATAAAAACTACAGCATAAAACCCGTGACAGGTCTTCTCTTTTTTGAATTTGACATGCCTTTTGTATTTTTAGCCGCTTCAGAGATATTTGTAATTTTAGACGGATTACAGCAGGCCTTCAGCCCCGACTGAGACAGCAGCCCAAGCATTCACCGAGTGCCGGCAGTGCATAAAAAGTGCTCTGACAGTCAAGGTGGGTGTAAGTCACCAAATGAGCAAATCTTTACCGGTAATGGCCACCTCGTGGTAGCCAATATATGGCTTTTCCAATCATTTTCAAACAACCAGATCATAAAAAGCCCCCGTGCAGGCCGCCAGGAGAGGACCACGTCAACTACCTGATGTCGTCCTTGGCCCGGCGGGATTGTTAGACCAATGCGAATTTTGGCCAGATATCTATCAGGCCATCAGATACGGCCCATACACAGACAGATCAGCTACTGGATCGGAGGCTATAATCTGCCCGTGTATGGCCAACTTTAGGAACACTGACAGTCTGGGCCTTCAGAAAGCTGATTGAGCTGAAGGCTGAAGGCCTGCTATGTACAAAACAGTATCTTAGAAGTTGCCTCAAATAGGAAAAAGATTATAAATTGCAGAGGAGCTTAGAGGATCATGGTGAGTTGATTAACACTAAACCTTTTTTTTTTTGTGGTTAAGATCCATTTTAGGATCATGCAAACATTTCATAGTGACTGTTTTACCTTTCCGGTACCGTCTTCCATCGTAATTACAGAAACATTCTGTGGTTGGTGCTGTTGGGAGAAAATTAGGAATAACAGTGTTAACAGGGTATGAAAAAAATATATAGTGCAAAGTAGAATCTTATTCCTCACATTTTAATACATCTTTTCACCCTCTTACATGCAGTCCATTTCCCTGCACCATTTGTCTTAAAGGAACTCTTCCGTCACCTGCTTTTTTCGCTTCCCAGGATTTGAAAGGGACCATGGTTAAGACAATGGAGGGACAATTGCTCAGGCCCTTCACAGCTTGCTCAGAGATATACAATATAAATATGCCCACCATGGTATTCTGCTGCACTACATACGTTTTGTATAGAAACGCTGTGTAGAAGGAACCATTGGAAGTAAAATTGCATAAGCAAACTGTGTTGTATAAAGGGACCCTAATCCCAACAGTAAGATGTCTGACTCTGCCCCTTATTTCTTTTTTAGCAGATTAAAGGTCATTTTCAAGATATTGCTTATTAAGATCTCCTGCTTTGTAGAGTATAGGGCTAAAGGGACCGTCAGTTCCCCTTTCAGCTATAGGGTTAAAAAGGCCGGAAAATACCTTACATTCAGTTACAAATGTAAGGTATGTATTTGCCACTAACATATTGTCGCACATCAACTCAAGAAACAATAATCAACGCTAAATATGTTGATAATTGTAGGGCAGAATGTTGTACAGATAAAAGAAAACTTTAACAAAGATAAGCAAATCAACAAATTTTATTACGGAGACAATTATGTTCCCGTGGAAGAAATAGTGTGTAGATGACTTTTCTTAAATTGAGTTGTGCTTGGCAGAAAGATAGTCTTATGTATGATGAGAAATATATGTTAAGATCATATTTGCTTCAGAATTTAATTTTTATCCTTGCTATTGCCATCTTAAAATCTCCCTCAGTGATAATACGTCTCTTGTGAAGTGATCACTACTTACTTGTTGTGCAAATCTCCTCAGATGTCTTACAATTGAAATCACATACAAGATCGGTGCATATTCCATGAAGTTCATGACTCTTACTGTTTCTTATTTTCTGACCTGCAAGAAGATGTTCTCTGTTTAGCGGTGGGTCCTTGTTAATGTATGGCTATTCTATAAAAGTACTGTTTCTGTACATTGACTGAGGAAATGATGCAGAATGTTACACTGCGATCACGAAAGCCTACCCTATCTTTCTGTGTATACTGTATATACACCCACACATAAATATATATATACATAGGCAGTATGAACAATGCAGCCCAGTTACAACTGCACAAATTCCGAGTACGGGCTAGAGAACAATTATCAATGTTTTCCAGATTAAAAGTTCATTCACAGGACTTCACTACACTGTGGTTGCGATATTTAAACCAGTCAGATTTTTGGCCTGATAGGCTATCAGATAGGGCCCAAACACAGACAGATAAGCAGCCGTTCTAAAGGGGCCAGATGGGCAGCCAAAATCTGCCCCTGTTTGGCCAGCTTAAGGGACACTGACAGCCTGGGCCTTCAGAAAGCTGTTGAGCTGAAAGGCTGCTCAATAGAAGAAAAGACTTTTAGAAACTGCTTCACAGAAGACAAGATTGTACATTGCAGAAGAGCTCAGAGGATCACTGTGAGTAAGTTTACGCTAAGCCTTTTTTGGGTTAAGATCCATTTAAGGAACATGCAGACATTTTATTATTGACTGTTTTACCTTTACGGTACCGTTTTCCATCGTAATAACAGAAACATTCTGTGGTGTGTGTGGTGGTTGTTGCTGTCAGAACAAATGAGGAATATATTAAACAGTGCTAACGGGATATGAATAAAAAAATGTTTGGTTCAAAGCAGAACCATATTGCTCACATTTTAATACATCTTTGTTAGGCGATATATGTATATGCCCCCTCTCAAATACAGTCCATTTCCCTGTGGGGCACTGTATATTCACTTCCTTTTCCCCCCTTCCTTAAGGGAATGGTGTCAAGGCAATGAGCAATTATTTCTGTTTATCTTATTCTCAAGGTCTTCTTGATCAGCTCGCAGTGACGTCATGTCTAACCTTTTGCTGCCTTTCAGGCTGGCGGGACACAGCCTTCCTGTCCATTGCCTTTAGGCTTTCTTTTGTCACTTGGGCTTTGACTAGATGAAGAGGCCAATACATAGGACTAGTCATAGCAGGGACAAGTACCTAGGTTGCTCAAAGCCTGCTCATAGATGTACAATATAAATATGCCAACAATGGTGTCCTGCAAGTTTTGTATAGGAACGTCGTGCAGAAAGAATCATCGGAAGTAAAACTGCATAAGAAACGTATGTCGTCGTGATTTATAGGAACACTAATCCCAACGGTAAAATGTCCCGCTCTGCCCCCTATGTCTTGATAGGAAATTAAAATTTCCTGGAATTCCAGCTGTTATCTGGTTGCTAGGGAGTAAACCTTTAAAACCATAAAATACAGGGTTGAAATAAAATCAAACATCTTTGTTTCACACTTCTATATTTGCCTTTAACCTACCGAAAGAACATTTCAAGGAAGTTATGGCAAATCTACAAATGTTATTAACAGCAGCCACCAAGACTAATTTTGTTCCTGTGGAAGAATTATTGTGTAGATTACTTGTCTTAAAATGAATCCTGCTTGGCAGAAATAGAGCGATGTATTATGATAAATGTATCTGAGATCATTTTTCTTTCAGACTTTTATTTACACCCTTGCTATTACCATCCTAACATCTCCCTTGGTGATAAAATGCCACTGTTTAGTGGTAAATGCTTACGTGTTGTTGTTGTACAAGCTTCATCCACTGTCACGCAATCTTGACTGCATACAAGATCGGTGCATCTTCCATGCTTTTCATGACTTCTACTGTTTCTTATTTTCTGACCTGCAAGAAGACATTTTCAATTTAGTGGCGGGTCCTTGGGGTTAAGATCATTTAAGGAACATGCAGACATTCTATTATTGACTGTTTTACCTTTACGGTACCGTTTTCCATCGTAAGAACAGAAACATTCTGTGGTTTTGGTTGGTGCTGTTAGAAGAAATGAGGAATATATTAAAGAGTGCTAACGGGATATGAAACAAAAAATGTTTGGTGCAAACCATATTCCTCACATCTTAATGTACAATATCTTTGTTAGGGGGATATGTATATTCCCCCTCTGAAATACAGTCCATTTCCCTGTGGGGCATTGCATCTTGACTTGTTTTTCATTTTTCTTTTTTTCCCCCCTTCCTTAATTTTCTAAAGGGAATACTGTAATTATTTGTGTTTGTCTTATTCTCAAGGTCTTCTTGATCAGCTAGCAGTTACGCCTTGCCTAACCTGTTGCTGTCTTTAAGACTGGCTGGACACAGCCCTTCTGTCCATTGCCTTTAGGCTATCTATTGTGTAGATTACTTTTCTTATATTGAACCGCGCTTGGCAGAAATAGAGTGATGTATTATATGATAAAGGTATCATAGAACATTTTTCTTTCAGACGTTTTTTTTTTTATATCCATGATATTACCATCTTAAAATCTCCCTTGGTGATAAAATGCCAATTGATTAGTGGTAAACGCTTACGTGTTGTTGTTATACAATCTTGCTCCACTGGCACACACTCTTGACTGCATACAAGATCGGTGCATCTTCCATGCTTTTCATGACTTTTACTGTTTCTTATTTTCTGGCCTGCAAGAAGAAGTTGTCTGTTTAGTGGCTTGTTCTTGCTACAATAAATTCTGGGTTTGTGCATTACGCTGTATGGCTTTTGTATAAAAGTTCTGTTTTACTCCATTGACCGGGGAAAGGAGGCCTAGTGTGGCACTGTGTTAGGATCACTAAAGCCTACTCTGTTTGCCTGTGTGTATGCATAAGTGTAACTTCCCAATACGAGCAATGCAGTCCAGTTACAAGTATACAAATTCCGGGTGCAGGCTAGAGAGCAATTATCCATGTTTTCCAGATAAAATGCTCACTCACGGGACTTCACCGCTCAATGGCTATGTATGGGACAGTACATGCATGCCATTGGGAATGATGGCATTGTTGGGCAAAGGGATTCTGTCAAAGGTAAACATGTGTTTTTCAAAATGCATGAGTGTGCTGTTCAGCAGACTTGTGCACTGAAATCCAATTTTTAAAAGAGCACACCGATTATTTTATATTTAATGTTATGACACTGGGCTCGACATGTCAGATTCCCAGGTGCTCTCCCTCATGTGACTTGTGCCTTCAGTCACTCTTTACTACTGCATTGCAGGCTGTGCTGTGATGTCACCCCCTCCCTTCCCCCCCAGCAGCCTATCAACAGAACAATGGGAATATAACAAGATAACAGCTCCCTGATAAACCTGAGAGCAAAATCCAAGTCCCACTGTGGCTCCTTCAGTTATATTGAGTAGGAGAGACAATAGCCTGTCTGAAATCACTTCCATCAAGAAGTGCTGGCTTTTTATGAAAGCACTTGACCAGGAAAAATGACCTGGGGTGACTGCCTACACACCCATATTACCACTTAAAGAATACCCTTGTTGGTTCTGGAAATCTTATATGGTACAGGGAATTACTGGCAGTGTAAACAACATCATTTAGAAATAAAAACTACAGCATAAAACCCGTGACAGGTCTTCTCTTTTTTGAATTTGACATGCCTTTTGTATTTTTAGCCGCTTCAGAGATATTTGTAATTTTAGACGGATTACAGCAGGCCTTCAGCCCCGACTGAGACAGCAGCCCAAGCATTCACCGAGTGCCGGCAGTGCATAAAAAGTGCTCTGACAGTCAAGGTGGGTGTAAGTCACCAAATGAGCAAATCTTTACCGGTAATGGCCACCTCGTGGTAGCCAATATATGGCTTTTCCAATCATTTTCAAACAACCAGATCATAAAAAGCCCCCGTGCAGGCCGTCAGGAGAGGACCACGTCAACTACCTGATGTCGTCCTTGGCCCGGCGGGATTGTTAGACCAATGCGAATTTTGGCCAGATATCTATCAGGCCATCAGATACGGCCCATACACAGACAGATCAGCTACTGGATCGGAGGCTATAATCTGCCCGTGTATGGCCAACTTTAGGAACACTGACAGTCTGGGCCTTCAGAAAGCTGATTGAGCTGAAGGCTGAAGGCCTGCTATGTACAAAACAGTATCTTAGAAGTTGCCTCAAATAGGAAAAAGATTATAAATTGCAGAGGAGCTCAGAGGATCATGGTGAGTTGATTAACACTAAACCTTTTTTTTTTTTGTGGTTAAGATCCATTTTAGGATCATGCAAACATTTCATAGTGACTGTTTTACCTTTCCGGTACCGTCTTCCATCGTAATTACAGAAACATTCTGTGGTTGGTGCTGTTGGGAGAAAATTAGGAATAACAGTGTTAACAGGGTATGAAAAAAATATATAGTGCAAAGTAGAATCTTATTCCTCACATTTTAATACATCTTTTCACCCTCTTACATGCAGTCCATTTCCCTGCACCATTTGTCTTAAAGGAACTCTTCCGTCACCTGCTTTTTTCGCTTCCCAGGATTTGAAAGGGACCATGGTTAAGACAATGGAGGGACAATTGCTCAGGCCCTTCACAGCTTGCTCAGAGATATACAATATAAATATGCCCACCATGGTATTCTGCTGCACTACATACGTTTTGTATAGAAACGCTGTGTAGAAGGAACCATTGGAAGTAAAATTGCATAAGCAAACTGTGTTGTATAAAGGGACCCTAATCCGAACAGTAAGATGTCTGACTCTGCCCCTTATTTCTTTTTTAGCAGATTAAAGGTCATTTTCAAGATATTGCTTATTAAGATCTCCTGCTTTGTAGAGTATAGGGCTAAAGGGACCGTCAGTTCCCCTTTCAGCTATAGGGTTAAAAAGGCCGGAAAATACCTTACATTCAGTTACAAATGTAAGGTATGTATTTGCCACTAACATATTGTCGCACATCAACTCAAGAAACAATAATCAACGCTAAATATGTTGATAATTGTAGGGCAGAATGTTGTACAGATAAAAGAAAACTTTAACAAAGATAAGCAAATCAACAAATTTTATTACGGAGACAATTATGTTCCCGTGGAAGAAATAGTGTGTAGATGACTTTTCTTAAATTGAGTTGTGCTTGGCAGAAAGATAGTCTTATGTATGATGAGAAATATATGTTAAGATCATATTTGCTTCAGAATTTAATTTTTATCCTTGCTATTGCCATCTTAAAATCTCCCTCAGTGATAATACGTCTCTTGTGAAGTGATCACTACTTACTTGTTGTGCAAATCTCCTCAGTTGTCTTACAATTGAAATCACATACAAGATCGGTGCATATTCCATGAAGTTCATGACTCTTACTGTTTCTTATTTTCTGACCTGCAAGAAGATGTTCTCTGTTTAGCGGTGGGTCCTTGTTAATGTATGGCTATTCTATAAAAGTACTGTTTCTGTACATTGACTGAGGAAATGATGCAGAATGTTACACTGCGATCACGAAAGCCTACCCTATCTTTCTGTGTATACTGTATATACACGCACACATAAATATATATATACATAGGCAGTATGAACAATGCAGTCCAGTTACAACTGCACAAATTCCGAGTACGGGCTAGAGAACAATTATCAATGTTTTCCAGATTAAAAGTTCATTCACAGGACTTCACTACACTGTGGTTGCGATATTTAAACCAGTCAGATTTTTGGCCTGATAGGCTATCAGATAGGGCCCAAACACAGACAGATAAGCAGCCGTTCTAAAGGGGCCAGATGGGCAGCCAAAATCTGCCCCTGTTTGGCCAGCTTAAGGGACACTGACAGCCTGGGCCTTCAGAAAGCTGTTGAGCTGAAAGGCTGCTCAATAGAAGAAAAGACTTTTAGAAACTGCTTCACAGAAGACAAGATTGTACATTGCAGAAGAGCTCAGAGGATCACTGTGAGTAAGTTTACGCTAAGCCTTTTTTGGGTTAAGATCCATTTAAGGAACATGCAGACATTTTATTATTGACTGTTTTACCTTTACGGTACCGTTTTCCATCGTAATAACAGAAACATTCTGTGGTGTGTGTGGTGGTTGTTGCTGTCAGAACAAATGAGGAATATATTAAACAGTGCTAACGGGATATGAATAAAAAAATGTTTGGTTCAAAGCAGAACCATATTGCTCACATTTTAATACATCTTTGTTAGGCGATATATGTATATGCCCCCTCTCAAATACAGTCCATTTCCCTGTGGGGCACTGTATATTCACTTCCTTTTCCCCCCTTCCTTAAGGGAATGGTGTCAAGGCAATGAGCAATTATTTCTGTTTATCTTATTCTCAAGGTCTTCTTGATCAGCTCGCAGTGACGTCATGTCTAACCTTTTGCTGCCTTTCAGGCTGGCGGGACACAGCCTTCCTGTCCATTGCCTTTAGGCTTTCTTTTGTCACTTGGGCTTTGACTAGATGAAGAGGCCAATACATAGGACTAGTCATAGCAGGGACAAGTACCTAGGTTGCTCAAAGCCTGCTCATAGATGTACAATATAAATATGCCAACAATGGTGTCCTGCAAGTTTTGTATAGGAACGTCGTGCAGAAAGAATCATCGGAAGTAAAACTGCATAAGAAACGTATGTCGTCGTGATTTATAGGAACACTAATCCCAACGGTAAAATGTCCCGCTCTGCCCCCTATGTCTTGATAGGAAATTAAAATTTCCTGGAATTCCAGCTGTTATCTGGTTGCTAGGGAGTAAACCTTTAAAACCATAAAATACAGGGTTGAAATAAAATCAAACATCTTTGTTTCACACTTCTATATTTGCCTTTAACCTACCGAAAGAACATTTCAAGGAAGTTATGGCAAATCTACAAATGTTATTAACAGCAGCCACCAAGACTAATTTTGTTCCTGTGGAAGAATTATTGTGTAGATTACTTGTCTTAAAATGAATCCTGCTTGGCAGAAATAGAGCGATGTATTATGATAAATGTATCTGAGATCATTTTTCTTTCAGACTTTTATTTACACCCTTGCTATTACCATCCTAACATCTCCCTTGGTGATAAAATGCCACTGTTTAGTGGTAAATGCTTACGTGTTGTTGTTGTACAAGCTTCATCCACTGTCACGCAATCTTGACTGCATACAAGATCGGTGCATCTTCCATGCTTTTCATGACTTCTACTGTTTCTTATTTTCTGACCTGCAAGAAGACGTTTTCAATTTAGTGGCGGGTCCTTGGGGTTAAGATCATTTAAGGAACATGCAGACATTCTATTATTGACTGTTTTACCTTTACGGTACCGTTTTCCATCGTAAGAACAGAAACATTCTGTGGTTTTGGTTGGTGCTGTTAGAAGAAATGAGGAATATATTAAAGAGTGCTAACGGGATATGAAACAAAAAATGTTTGGTGCAAACCATATTCCTCACATCTTAATGTACAATATCTTTGTTAGGGGGATATGTATATTCCCCCTCTGAAATACAGTCCATTTCCCTGTGGGGCATTGCATCTTGACTTGTTTTTCATTTTTCTTTTTTTCCCCCCTTCCTTAATTTTCTAAAGGGAATACTGTAATTATTTGTGTTTGTCTTATTCTCAAGGTCTTCTTGATCAGCTAGCAGTTACGCCTTGCCTAACCTGTTGCTGTCTTTAAGACTGGCTGGACACAGCCCTTCTGTCCATTGCCTTTAGGCTATCTATTGTGTAGATTACTTTTCTTATATTGAACCGCGCTTGGCAGAAATAGAGTGATGTATTATATGATAAAGGTATCATTGAACATTTTTCTTTCAGACGTTTTTTTTTTTATATCCATGATATTACCATCTTAAAATCTCCCTTGGTGATAAAATGCCAATTGATTAGTGGTAAACGCTTACGTGTTGTTGTTATACAATCTTGCTCCACTGGCACACACTCTTGACTGCATACAAGATCGGTGCATCTTCCATGCTTTTCATGACTTTTACTGTTTCTTATTTTCTGGCCTGCAAGAAGAAGTTGTCTGTTTAGTGGCTTGTTCTTGCTACAATAAATTCTGGGTTCGTGCATTACGCTGTATGGCTTTTGTATAAAAGTTCTGTTTTACTCCATTGACCGGGGAAAGGAGGCCTAGTGTGGCACTGTGTTAGGATCACTAAAGCCTACTCTGTTTGCCTGTGTGTATGCATAAGTGTAACTTCCCAATACGAGCAATGCAGTCCAGTTACAAGTATACAAATTCCGGGTGCAGGCTAGAGAGCAATTATCCATGTTTTCCAGATAAAATGCTCACTCACGGGACTTCACCGCTCAATGGCTATGTATGGGACAGTACATGCATGCCATTGGGAATGATGGCATTGTTGGGCAAAGGGATTCTGTCAAAGGTAAACATGTGTTTTTCAAAATGCATGAGTGTGCTGTTCAGCAGACTTGTGCACTGAAATCCAATTTTTAAAAGAGCACACCGATTATTTTATATTTAATGTTATGACACTGGGCTCGACATGTCAGATTCCCAGGTGCTCTCCCTCATGTGACTTGTGCCTTCAGTCACTCTTTACTACTGCATTGCAGGCTGTGCTGTGATGTCACCCCCTCCCTTCCCCCCCAGCAGCCTATCAACAGAACAATGGGAATATAACAAGATAACAGCTCCCTGATAAACCTGAGAGCAAAATCCAAGTCCCACTGTGGCTCCTTCAGTTATATTGAGTAGGAGAGACAATAGCCTGTCTGAAATCACTTCCATCAAGAAGTGCTGGCTTTTTATGAAAGCACTTGACCAGGAAAAATGACCTGGGGTGACTGCCTACACACCCATATTACCACTTAAAGAATACCCTTGTTGGTTCTGGAAATCTTATATGGTACAGGGAATTACTGGCAGTGTAAACAACATCATTTAGAAATAAAAACTACAGCATAAAACCCGTGACAGGTCTTCTCTTTTTTGAATTTGACATGCCTTTTGTATTTTTAGCCGCTTCAGAGATATTTGTAATTTTAGACGGATTACAGCAGGCCTTCAGCCCCGACTGAGACAGCAGCCCAAGCATTCACCGAGTGCCGGCAGTGCATAAAAAGTGCTCTGACAGTCAAGGTGGGTGTAAGTCACCAAATGAGCAAATCTTTACCGGTAATGGCCACCTCGTGGTAGCCAATATATGGCTTTTCCAATCATTTTCAAACAACCAGATCATAAAAAGCCCCCGTGCAGGCCGTCAGGAGAGGACCACGTCAACTACCTGATGTCGTCCTTGGCCCGGCGGGATTGTTAGACCAATGCGAATTTTGGCCAGATATCTATCAGGCCATCAGATACGGCCCATACACAGACAGATCAGCTACTGGATCGGAGGCTATAATCTGCCCGTGTATGGCCAACTTTAGGAACACTGACAGTCTGGGCCTTCAGAAAGCTGATTGAGCTGAAGGCTGAAGGCCTGCTATGTACAAAACAGTATCTTAGAAGTTGCCTCAAATAGGAAAAAGATTATAAATTGCAGAGGAGCTCAGAGGATCATGGTGAGTTGATTAACACTAAACCTTTTTTTTTTTTGTGGTTAAGATCCATTTTAGGATCATGCAAACATTTCATAGTGACTGTTTTACCTTTCCGGTACCGTCTTCCATCGTAATTACAGAAACATTCTGTGGTTGGTGCTGTTGGGAGAAAATTAGGAATAACAGTGTTAACAGGGTATGAAAAAAATATATAGTGCAAAGTAGAATCTTATTCCTCACATTTTAATACATCTTTTCACCCTCTTACATGCAGTCCATTTCCCTGCACCATTTGTCTTAAAGGAACTCTTCCGTCACCTGCTTTTTTCGCTTCCCAGGATTTGAAAGGGACCATGGTTAAGACAATGGAGGGACAATTGCTCAGGCCCTTCACAGCTTGCTCAGAGATATACAATATAAATATGCCCACCATGGTATTCTGCTGCACTACATACGTTTTGTATAGAAACGCTGTGTAGAAGGAACCATTGGAAGTAAAATTGCATAAGCAAACTGTGTTGTATAAAGGGACCCTAATCCCAACAGTAAGATGTCTGACTCTGCCCCTTATTTCTTTTTTAGCAGATTAAAGGTCATTTTCAAGATATTGCTTATTAAGATCTCCTGCTTTGTAGAGTATAGGGCTAAAGGGACCGTCAGTTCCCCTTTCAGCTATAGGGTTAAAAAGGCCGGAAAATACCTTACATTCAGTTACAAATGTAAGGTATGTATTTGCCACTAACATATTGTCGCACATCAACTCAAGAAACAATAATCAACGCTAAATATGTTGATAATTGTAGGGCAGAATGTTGTACAGATAAAAGAAAACTTTAACAAAGATAAGCAAATCAACAAATTTTATTACGGAGACAATTATGTTCCCGTGGAAGAAATAGTGTGTAGATGACTTTTCTTAAATTGAGTTGTGCTTGGCAGAAAGATAGTCTTATGTATGATGAGAAATATATGTTAAGATCATATTTGCTTCAGAATTTAATTTTTATCCTTGCTATTGCCATCTTAAAATCTCCCTCAGTGATAATACGTCTCTTGTGAAGTGATCACTACTTACTTGTTGTGCAAATCTCCTCAGTTGTCTTACAATTGAAATCACATACAAGATCGGTGCATATTCCATGAAGTTCATGACTCTTACTGTTTCTTATTTTCTGACCTGCAAGAAGATGTTCTCTGTTTAGCGGTGGGTCCTTGTTAATGTATGGCTATTCTATAAAAGTACTGTTTCTGTACATTGACTGAGGAAATGATGCAGAATGTTACACTGCGATCACGAAAGCCTACCCTATCTTTCTGTGTATACTGTATATACACCCACACATAAATATATATATACATAGGCAGTATGAACAATGCAGTCCAGTTACAACTGCACAAATTCCGAGTACGGGCTAGAGAACAATTATCAATGTTTTCCAGATTAAAAGTTCATTCACAGGACTTCACTACACTGTGGTTGCGATATTTAAACCAGTCAGATTTTTGGCCTGATAGGCTATCAGATAGGGCCCAAACACAGACAGATAAGCAGCCGTTCTAAAGGGGCCAGATGGGCAGCCAAAATCTGCCCCTGTTTGGCCAGCTTAAGGGACACTGACAGCCTGGGCCTTCAGAAAGCTGTTGAGCTGAAAGGCTGCTCAATAGAAGAAAAGACTTTTAGAAACTGCTTCACAGAAGACAAGATTGTACATTGCAGAAGAGCTCAGAGGATCACTGTGAGTAAGTTTATGCTAAGCCTTTTTTGGGTTAAGATCCATTTAAGGAACATGCAGACATTTTATTATTGACTGTTTTACCTTTACGGTACCGTTTTCCATCGTAATAACAGAAACATTCTGTGGTGTGTGTGGTGGTTGTTGCTGTCAGAACAAATGAGGAATATATTAAACAGTGCTAACGGGATATGAATAAAAAAATGTTTGGTTCAAAGCAGAACCATATTGCTCACATTTTAATACATCTTTGTTAGGCGATATATGTATATGCCCCCTCTCAAATACAGTCCATTTCCCTGTGGGGCACTGTATATTCACTTCCTTTTCCCCCCTTCCTTAAGGGAATGGTGTCAAGGCAATGAGCAATTATTTCTGTTTATCTTATTCTCAAGGTCTTCTTGATCAGCTCGCAGTGACGTCATGTCTAACCTTTTGCTGCCTTTCAGGCTGGCGGGACACAGCCTTCCTGTCCATTGCCTTTAGGCTTTCTTTTGTCACTTGGGCTTTGACTAGATGAAGAGGCCAATACATAGGACTAGTCATAGCAGGGACAAGTACCTAGGTTGCTCAAAGCCTGCTCATAGATGTACAATATAAATATGCCAACAATGGTGTCCTGCAAGTTTTGTATAGGAACGTCGTGCAGAAAGAATCATCGGAAGTAAAACTGCATAAGAAACGTATGTCGTCGTGATTTATAGGAACACTAATCCCAACGGTAAAATGTCCCGCTCTGCCCCCTATGTCTTGATAGGAAATTAAAATTTCCTGGAATTCCAGCTGTTATCTGGTTGCTAGGGAGTAAACCTTTAAAACCATAAAATACAGGGTTGAAATAAAATCAAACATCTTTGTTTCACACTTCTATATTTGCCTTTAACCTACCGAAAGAACATTTCAAGGAAGTTATGGCAAATCTACAAATGTTATTAACAGCAGCCACCAAGACTAATTTTGTTCCTGTGGAAGAATTATTGTGTAGATTACTTGTCTTAAAATGAATCCTGCTTGGCAGAAATAGAGCGATGTATTATGATAAATGTATCTGAGATCATTTTTCTTTCAGACTTTTATTTACACCCTTGCTATTACCATCCTAACATCTCCCTTGGTGATAAAATGCCACTGTTTAGTGGTAAATGCTTACGTGTTGTTGTTGTACAAGCTTCATCCACTGTCACGCAATCTTGACTGCATACAAGATCGGTGCATCTTCCATGCTTTTCATGACTTCTACTGTTTCTTATTTTCTGACCTGCAAGAAGACGTTTTCAATTTAGTGGCGGGTCCTTGGGGTTAAGATCATTTAAGGAACATGCAGACATTCTATTATTGACTGTTTTACCTTTACGGTACCGTTTTCCATCGTAAGAACAGAAACATTCTGTGGTTTTGGTTGGTGCTGTTAGAAGAAATGAGGAATATATTAAAGAGTGCTAACGGGATATGAAACAAAAAATGTTTGGTGCAAACCATATTCCTCACATCTTAATGTACAATATCTTTGTTAGGGGGATATGTATATTCCCCCTCTGAAATACAGTCCATTTCCCTGTGGGGCATTGCATCTTGACTTGTTTTTCATTTTTCTTTTTTTCCCCCCTTCCTTAATTTTCTAAAGGGAATACTGTAATTATTTGTGTTTGTCTTATTCTCAAGGTCTTCTTGATCAGCTAGCAGTTACGCCTTGCCTAACCTGTTGCTGTCTTTAAGACTGGCTGGACACAGCCCTTCTGTCCATGTGAGTGATGTATTATATGATAAAGGTATCATTGAACATTTTTCTTTCAGACGTTTTTTTTTTTATATCCATGATATTACCATCTTAAAATCTCCCTTGGTGATAAAATGCCAATTGATTAGTGGTAAACGCTTACGTGTTGTTGTTATACAATCTTGCTCCACTGGCACACACTCTTGACTGCATACAAGATCGGTGCATCTTCCATGCTTTTCATGACTTTTACTGTTTCTTATTTTCTGGCCTGCAAGAAGAAGTTGTCTGTTTAGTGGCTTGTTCTTGCTACAATAAATTCTGGGTTCGTGCATTACGCTGTATGGCTTTTGTATAAAAGTTCTGTTTTACTCCATTGACCGGGGAAAGGAGGCCTAGTGTGGCACTGTGTTAGGATCACTAAAGCCTACTCTGTTTGCCTGTGTGTATGCATAAGTGTAACTTCCCAATACGAGCAATGCAGTCCAGTTACAAGTATACAAATTCCGGGTGCAGGCTAGAGAGCAATTATCCATGTTTTCCAGATAAAATGCTCACTCACGGGACTTCACCGCTCAATGGCTATGTATGGGACAGTACATGCATGCCATTGGGAATGATGGCATTGTTGGGCAAAGGGATTCTGTCAAAGGTAAACATGTGTTTTTCAAAATGCATGAGTGTGCTGTTCAGCAGACTTGTGCACTGAAATCCAATTTTTAAAAGAGCACACCGATTATTTTATATTTAATGTTATGACACTGGGCTCGACATGTCAGATTCCCAGGTGCTCTCCCTCATGTGACTTGTGCCTTCAGTCACTCTTTACTACTGCATTGCAGGCTGTGCTGTGATGTCACCCCCTCCCTTCCCCCCCAGCAGCCTATCAACAGAACAATGGGAATATAACAAGATAACAGCTCCCTGATAAACCTGAGAGCAAAATCCAAGTCCCACTGTGGCTCCTTCAGTTATATTGAGTAGGAGAGACAATAGCCTGTCTGAAATCACTTCCATCAAGAAGTGCTGGCTTTTTATGAAAGCACTTGACCAGGAAAAATGACCTGGGGTGACTGCCTACACACCCATATTACCACTTAAAGAATACCCTTGTTGGTTCTGGAAATCTTATATGGTACAGGGAATTACTGGCAGTGTAAACAACATCATTTAGAAATAAAAACTACAGCATAAAACCCGTGACAGGTCTTCTCTTTTTTGAATTTGACATGCCTTTTGTATTTTTAGCCGCTTCAGAGATATTTGTAATTTTAGACGGATTACAGCAGGCCTTCAGCCCCGACTGAGACAGCAGCCCAAGCATTCACCGAGTGCCGGCAGTGCATAAAAAGTGCTCTGACAGTCAAGGTGGGTGTAAGTCACCAAATGAGCAAATCTTTACCGGTAATGGCCACCTCGTGGTAGCCAATATATGGCTTTTCCAATCATTTTCAAACAACCAGATCATAAAAAGCCCCCGTGCAGGCCGTCAGGAGAGGACCACGTCAACTACCTGATGTCGTCCTTGGCCCGGCGGGATTGTTAGACCAATGCGAATTTTGGCCAGATATCTATCAGGCCATCAGATACGGCCCATACACAGACAGATCAGCTACTGGATCGGAGGCTATAATCTGCCCGTGTATGGCCAACTTTAGGAACACTGACAGTCTGGGCCTTCAGAAAGCTGATTGAGCTGAAGGCTGAAGGCCTGCTATGTACAAAACAGTATCTTAGAAGTTGCCTCAAATAGGAAAAAGATTATAAATTGCAGAGGAGCTCAGAGGATCATGGTGAGTTGATTAACACTAAACCTTTTTTTTTTTTGTGGTTAAGATCCATTTTAGGATCATGCAAACATTTCATAGTGACTGTTTTACCTTTCCGGTACCGTCTTCCATCGTAATTACAGAAACATTCTGTGGTTGGTGCTGTTGGGAGAAAATTAGGAATAACAGTGTTAACAGGGTATGAAAAAAATATATAGTGCAAAGTAGAATCTTATTCCTCACATTTTAATACATCTTTTCACCCTCTTACATGCAGTCCATTTCCCTGCACCATTTGTCTTAAAGGAACTCTTCCGTCACCTGCTTTTTTCGCTTCCCAGGATTTGAAAGGGACCATGGTTAAGACAATGGAGGGACAATTGCTCAGGCCCTTCACAGCTTGCTCAGAGATATACAATATAAATATGCCCACCATGGTATTCTGCTGCACTACATACGTTTTGTATAGAAACGCTGTGTAGAAGGAACCATTGGAAGTAAAATTGCATAAGCAAACTGTGTTGTATAAAGGGACCCTAATCCCAACAGTAAGATGTCTGACTCTGCCCCTTATTTCTTTTTTAGCAGATTAAAGGTCATTTTCAAGATATTGCTTATTAAGATCTCCTGCTTTGTAGAGTATAGGGCTAAAGGGACCGTCAGTTCCCCTTTCAGCTATAGGGTTAAAAAGGCCGGAAAATACCTTACATTCAGTTACAAATGTAAGGTATGTATTTGCCACTAACATATTGTCGCACATCAACTCAAGAAACAATAATCAACGCTAAATATGTTGATAATTGTAGGGCAGAATGTTGTACAGATAAAAGAAAACTTTAACAAAGATAAGCAAATCAACAAATTTTATTACGGAGACAATTATGTTCCCGTGGAAGAAATAGTGTGTAGATGACTTTTCTTAAATTGAGTTGTGCTTGGCAGAAAGATAGTCTTATGTATGATGAGAAATATATGTTAAGATCATATTTGCTTCAGAATTTAATTTTTATCCTTGCTATTGCCATCTTAAAATCTCCCTCAGTGATAATACGTCTCTTGTGAAGTGCTCACTACTTACTTGTTGTGCAAATCTCCTCAGTTGTCTTACAATTGAAATCACATACAAGATCGGTGCATATTCCATGAAGTTCATGACTCTTACTGTTTCTTATTTTCTGACCTGCAAGAAGATGTTCTCTGTTTAGCGGTGGGTCCTTGTTAATGTATGGCTATTCTATAAAAGTACTGTTTCTGTACATTGACTGAGGAAATGATGCAGAATGTTACACTGCGATCACGAAAGCCTACCCTATCTTTCTGTGTATACTGTATATACACCCACACATAAATATATATATACATAGGCAGTATGAACAATGCAGTCCAGTTACAACTGCACAAATTCCGAGTACGGGCTAGAGAACAATTATCAATGTTTTCCAGATTAAAAGTTCATTCACAGGACTTCACTACACTGTGGTTGCGATATTTAAACCAGTCAGATTTTTGGCCTGATAGGCTATCAGATAGGGCCCAAACACAGACAGATAAGCAGCCGTTCTAAAGGGGCCAGATGGGCAGCCAAAATCTGCCCCTGTTTGGCCAGCTTAAGGGACACTGACAGCCTGGGCCTTCAGAAAGCTGTTGAGCTGAAAGGCTGCTCAATAGAAGAAAAGACTTTTAGAAACTGCTTCACAGAAGACAAGATTGTACATTGCAGAAGAGCTCAGAGGATCACTGTGAGTAAGTTTATGCTAAGCCTTTTTTGGGTTAAGATCCATTTAAGGAACATGCAGACATTTTATTATTGACTGTTTTACCTTTACGGTACCGTTTTCCATCGTAATAACAGAAACATTCTGTGGTGTGTGTGGTGGTTGTTGCTGTCAGAACAAATGAGGAATATATTAAACAGTGCTAACGGGATATGAATAAAAAAATGTTTGGTTCAAAGCAGAACCATATTGCTCACATTTTAATACATCTTTGTTAGGCGATATATGTATATGCCCCCTCTCAAATACAGTCCATTTCCCTGTGGGGCACTGTATATTCACTTCCTTTTCCCCCCTTCCTTAAGGGAATGGTGTCAAGGCAATGAGCAATTATTTCTGTTTATCTTATTCTCAAGGTCTTCTTGATCAGCTCGCAGTGACGTCATGTCTAACCTTTTGCTGCCTTTCAGGCTGGCGGGACACAGCCTTCCTGTCCATTGCCTTTAGGCTTTCTTTTGTCACTTGGGCTTTGACTAGATGAAGAGGCCAATACATAGGACTAGTCATAGCAGGGACAAGTACCTAGGTTGCTCAAAGCCTGCTCATAGATGTACAATATAAATATGCCAACAATGGTGTCCTGCAAGTTTTGTATAGGAACGTCGTGCAGAAAGAATCATCGGAAGTAAAACTGCATAAGAAACGTATGTCGTCGTGATTTATAGGAACACTAATCCCAACGGTAAAATGTCCCGCTCTGCCCCCTATGTCTTGATAGGAAATTAAAATTTCCTGGAATTCCAGCTGTTATCTGGTTGCTAGGGAGTAAACCTTTAAAACCATAAAATACAGGGTTGAAATAAAATCAAACATCTTTGTTTCACACTTCTATATTTGCCTTTAACCTACCGAAAGAACATTTCAAGGAAGTTATGGCAAATCTACAAATGTTATTAACAGCAGCCACCAAGACTAATTTTGTTCCTGTGGAAGAATTATTGTGTAGATTACTTGTCTTAAAATGAATCCTGCTTGGCAGAAATAGAGCGATGTATTATGATAAATGTATCTGAGATCATTTTTCTTTCAGACTTTTATTTACACCCTTGCTATTACCATCCTAACATCTCCCTTGGTGATAAAATGCCACTGTTTAGTGGTAAATGCTTACGTGTTGTTGTTGTACAAGCTTCATCCACTGTCACGCAATCTTGACTGCATACAAGATCGGTGCATCTTCCATGCTTTTCATGACTTCTACTGTTTCTTATTTTCTGACCTGCAAGAAGACATTTTCAATTTAGTGGCGGGTCCTTGGGGTTAAGATCATTTAAGGAACATGCAGACATTCTATTATTGACTGTTTTACCTTTACGGTACCGTTTTCCATCGTAAGAACAGAAACATTCTGTGGTTTTGGTTGGTGCTGTTAGAAGAAATGAGGAATATATTAAAGAGTGCTAACGGGATATGAAACAAAAAATGTTTGGTGCAAACCATATTCCTCACATCTTAATGTACAATATCTTTGTTAGGGGGATATGTATATTCCCCCTCTGAAATACAGTCCATTTCCCTGTGGGGCATTGCATCTTGACTTGTTTTTCATTTTTCTTTTTTTCCCCCCTTCCTTAATTTTCTAAAGGGAATACTGTAATTATTTGTGTTTGTCTTATTCTCAAGGTCTTCTTGATCAGCTAGCAGTTACGCCTTGCCTAACCTGTTGCTGTCTTTAAGACTGGCTGGACACAGCCCTTCTGTCCATTGCCTTTAGGCTATCTATTGTGTAGATTACTTTTCTTATATTGAACCGCGCTTGGCAGAAATAGAGTGATGTATTATATGATAAAGGTATCATAGAACATTTTTCTTTCAGACGTTTTTTTGTTTTTTATATCCATGATATTACCATCTTAAAATCTCCCTTGGTGATAAAATGCCAATTGATTAGTGGTAAACGCTTACGTGTTGTTGTTATACAATCTTGCTCCACTGGCACACACTCTTGACTGCATACAAGATCGGTGCATCTTCCATGCTTTTCATGACTTTTACTGTTTCTTATTTTCTGGCCTGCAAGAAGAAGTTGTCTGTTTAGTGGCTTGTTCTTGCTACAATAAATTCTGGGTTTGTGCATTACGCTGTATGGCTTTTGTATAAAAGTTCTGTTTTACTCCATTGACCGGGGAAAGGAGGCCTAGTGTGGCACTGTGTTAGGATCACTAAAGCCTACTCTGTTTGCCTGTGTGTATGCATAAGTGTAACTTCCCAATACGAGCAATGCAGTCCAGTTACAAGTATACAAATTCCGGGTGCAGGCTAGAGAGCAATTATCCATGTTTTCCAGATAAAATGCTCACTCACGGGACTTCACCGCTCAATGGCTATGTATGGGACAGTACATGCATGCCATTGGGAATGATGGCATTGTTGGGCAAAGGGATTCTGTCAAAGGTAAACATGTGTTTTTCAAAATGCATGAGTGTGCTGTTCAGCAGACTTGTGCACTGAAATCCAATTTTTAAAAGAGCACACCGATTATTTTATATTTAATGTTATGACACTGGGCTCGACATGTCAGATTCCCAGGTGCTCTCCCTCATGTGACTTGTGCCTTCAGTCACTCTTTACTACTGCATTGCAGGCTGTGCTGTGATGTCACCCCCTCCCTTCCCCCCCAGCAGCCTATCAACAGAACAATGGGAATATAACAAGATAACAGCTCCCTGATAAACCTGAGAGCAAAATCCAAGTCCCACTGTGGCTCCTTCAGTTATATTGAGTAGGAGAGACAATAGCCTGTCTGAAATCACTTCCATCAAGAAGTGCTGGCTTTTTATGAAAGCACTTGACCAGGAAAAATGACCTGGGGTGACTGCCTACACACCCATATTACCACTTAAAGAATACCCTTGTTGGTTCTGGAAATCTTATATGGTACAGGGAATTACTGGCAGTGTAAACAACATCATTTAGAAATAAAAACTACAGCATAAAACCCGTGACAGGTCTTCTCTTTTTTGAATTTGACATGCCTTTTGTATTTTTAGCCGCTTCAGAGATATTTGTAATTTTAGACGGATTACAGCAGGCCTTCAGCCCCGACTGAGACAGCAGCCCAAGCATTCACCGAGTGCCGGCAGTGCATAAAAAGTGCTCTGACAGTCAAGGTGGGTGTAAGTCACCAAATGAGCAAATCTTTACCGGTAATGGCCACCTCGTGGTAGCCAATATATGGCTTTTCCAATCATTTTCAAACAACCAGATCATAAAAAGCCCCCGTGCAGGCCGTCAGGAGAGGACCACGTCAACTACCTGATGTCGTCCTTGGCCCGGCGGGATTGTTAGACCAATGCGAATTTTGGCCAGATATCTATCAGGCCATCAGATACGGCCAATACACAGACAGATCAGCTACTGGATCGGAGGCTATAATCTGCCCGTGTATGGCCAACTTTAGGAACACTGACAGTCTGGGCCTTCAGAAAGCTGATTGAGCTGAAGGCTGAAGGCCTGCTATGTACAAAACAGTATCTTAGAAGTTGCCTCAAATAGGAAAAAGATTATAAATTGCAGAGGAGCTCAGAGGATCATGGTGAGTTGATTAACACTAAACCTTTTTTTTTTTTGTGGTTAAGATCCATTTTAGGATCATGCAAACATTTCATAGTGACTGTTTTACCTTTCCGGTACCGTCTTCCATCGTAATTACAGAAACATTCTGTGGTTGGTGCTGTTGGGAGAAAATTAGGAATAACAGTGTTAACAGGGTATGAAAAAAATATATAGTGCAAAGTAGAATCTTATTCCTCACATTTTAATACATCTTTTCACCCTCTTACATGCAGTCCATTTCCCTGCACCATTTGTCTTAAAGGAACTCTACCGTCACCTGCTTTTTTCCCTTCCCAGGATTTGAAAGGGACCATGGTTAAGACAATGGAGGGACAATTGCTCAGGCCCTTCACAGCTTGCTCAGAGATATACAATATAAATATGCCCACCATGGTATTCTGCTGCACTACATACGTTTTGTATAGAAACGCTGTGTAGAAGGAAACATTGGAAGTAAAATTGCATAAGCAAACTGTGTTGTATAAAGGGACCCTAATCCCAACAGTAAGATGTCTGACTCTGCCCCTTATTTCTTTTTTAGCAGATTAAAGGTCATTTTCAAGATATTGCTTATTAAGATCTCCTGCTTTGTAGAGTATAGGGCTAAAGGGACCGTCAGTTCCCCTTTCAGCTATAGGGTTAAAAAGGCCAGAAAATACCTTACATTCAGTTACAAATGTAAGGTATGTATTTGCCACTAACATATTGTCGCACATCAACTCAAGAAACAATAATCAACGCTAAATATGTTGATAATTGTAGGGCAGAATGTTGTACAGATAAAAGAAAACTTTAACAAAGATAAGCAAATCAACAAATTTTATTACGGAGACAATTATGTTCCCGTGGAAGAAATAGTGTGTAGATGACTTTTCTTAAATTGAGTTGTGCTTGGCAGAAAGATAGTCTTATGTATGATGAGAAATATATGTTAAGATCATATTTGCTTCAGAATTTAATTTTTATCCTTGCTATTGCCATCTTAAAATCTCCCTCAGTGATAATACGTCTCTTGTGAAGTGATCACTACTTACTTGTTGTGCAAATCTCCTCAGTTGTCTTACAATTGAAATCACATACAAGATCGGTGCATATTCCATGAAGTTCATGACTCTTACTGTTTCTTATTTTCTGACCTGCAAGAAGATGTTCTCTGTTTAGCGGTGGGTCCTTGTTAATGTATGGCTATTCTATAAAAGTACTGTTTCTGTACATTGACTGAGGAAATGATGCAGAATGTTACACTGCGATCACGAAAGCCTACCCTATCTTTCTGTGTATACTGTATATACACGCACACATAAATATATATATACATAGGCAGTATGAACAATGCAGTCCAGTTACAACTGCACAAATTCCGAGTACGGGCTAGAGAACAATTATCAATGTTTTCCAGATTAAAAGTTCATTCACAGGACTTCACTACACTGTGGTTGCGATATTTAAACCAGTCAGATTTTTGGCCTGATAGGCTATCAGATAGGGCCCAAACACAGACAGATAAGCAGCCGTTCTAAAGGGGCCAGATGGGCAGCCAAAATCTGCCCCTGTTTGGCCAGCTTAAGGGACACTGACAGCCTGGGCCTTCAGAAAGCTGTTGAGCTGAAAGGCTGCTCAATAGAAGAAAAGACTTTTAGAAACTGCTTCACAGAAGACAAGATTGTACATTGCAGAAGAGCTCAGAGGATCACTGTGAGTAAGTTTACGCTAAGCCTTTTTTGGGTTAAGATCCATTTAAGGAACATGCAGACATTTTATTATTGACTGTTTTACCTTTACGGTACCGTTTTCCATCGTAATAACAGAAACATTCTGTGGTGTGTGTGGTGGTTGTTGCTGTCAGAACAAATGAGGAATATATTAAACAGTGCTAACGGGATATGAATAAAAAAATGTTTGGTTCAAAGCAGAACCATATTGCTCACATTTTAATACATCTTTGTTAGGCGATATATGTATATGCCCCCTCTCAAATACAGTCCATTTCCCTGTGGGGCACTGTATATTCACTTCCTTTTCCCCCCTTCCTTAAGGGAATGGTGTCAAGGCAATGAGCAATTATTTCTGTTTATCTTATTCTCAAGGTCTTCTTGATCAGCTCGCAGTGACGTCATGTCTAACCTTTTGCTGCCTTTCAGGCTGGCGGGACACAGCCTTCCTGTCCATTGCCTTTAGGCTTTCTTTTGTCACTTGGGCTTTGACTAGATGAAGAGGCCAATACATAGGACTAGTCATAGCAGGGACAAGTACCTAGGTTGCTCAAAGCCTGCTCATAGATGTACAATATAAATATGCCAACAATGGTGTCCTGCAAGTTTTGTATAGGAACGTCGTGCAGAAAGAATCATCGGAAGTAAAACTGCATAAGAAACGTATGTCGTCGTGATTTATAGGAACACTAATCCCAACGGTAAAATGTCCCGCTCTGCCCCCTATGTCTTGATAGGAAATTAAAATTTCCTGGAATTCCAGCTGTTATCTGGTTGCTAGGGAGTAAACCTTTAAAACCATAAAATACAGGGTTGAAATAAAATCAAACATCTTTGTTTCACACTTCTATATTTGCCTTTAACCTACCGAAAGAACATTTCAAGGAAGTTATGGCAAATCTACAAATGTTATTAACAGCAGCCACCAAGACTAATTTTGTTCCTGTGGAAGAATTATTGTGTAGATTACTTGTCTTAAAATGAATCCTGCTTGGCAGAAATAGAGCGATGTATTATGATAAATGTATCTGAGATCATTTTTCTTTCAGACTTTTATTTACACCCTTGCTATTACCATCCTAACATCTCCCTTGGTGATAAAATGCCACTGTTTAGTGGTAAATGCTTACGTGTTGTTGTTGTACAAGCTTCATCCACTGTCACGCAATCTTGACTGCATACAAGATCGGTGCATCTTCCATGCTTTTCATGACTTCTACTGTTTCTTATTTTCTGACCTGCAAGAAGACGTTTTCAATTTAGTGGCGGGTCCTTGGGGTTAAGATCATTTAAGGAACATGCAGACATTCTATTATTGACTGTTTTACCTTTACGGTACCGTTTTCCATCGTAAGAACAGAAACATTCTGTGGTTTTGGTTGGTGCTGTTAGAAGAAATGAGGAATATATTAAAGAGTGCTAACGGGATATGAAACAAAAAATGTTTGGTGCAAACCATATTCCTCACATCTTAATGTACAATATCTTTGTTAGGGGGATATGTATATTCCCCCTCTGAAATACAGTCCATTTCCCTGTGGGGCATTGCATCTTGACTTGTTTTTCATTTTTCTTTTTTTCCCCCCTTCCTTAATTTTCTAAAGGGAATACTGTAATTATTTGTGTTTGTCTTATTCTCAAGGTCTTCTTGATCAGCTAGCAGTTACGCCTTGCCTAACCTGTTGCTGTCTTTAAGACTGGCTGGACACAGCCCTTCTGTCCATTGCCTTTAGGCTATCTATTGTGTAGATTACTTTTCTTATATTGAACCGCGCTTGGCAGAAATAGAGTGATGTATTATATGATAAAGGTATCATAGAACATTTTTCTTTCAGACGTTTTTTTTTTATATCCATGATATTACCATCTTAAAATCTCCCTTGGTGATAAAATGCCAATTGATTAGTGGTAAACGCTTACGTGTTGTTGTTATACAATCTTGCTCCACTGGCACACACTCTTGACTGCATACAAGATCGGTGCATCTTCCATGCTTTTCATGACTTTTACTGTTTCTTATTTTCTGGCCTGCAAGAAGAAGTTGTCTGTTTAGTGGCTTGTTCTTGCTACAATAAATTCTGGGTTTGTGCATTACGCTGTATGGCTTTTGTATAAAAGTTCTGTTTTACTCCATTGACCGGGGAAAGGAGGCCTAGTGTGGCACTGTGTTAGGATCACTAAAGCCTACTCTGTTTGCCTGTGTGTATGCATAAGTGTAACTTCCCAATACGAGCAATGCAGTCCAGTTACAAGTATACAAATTCCGGGTGCAGGCTAGAGAGCAATTATCCATGTTTTCCAGATAAAATGCTCACTCACGGGACTTCACCGCTCAATGGCTATGTATGGGACAGTACATGCATGCCATTGGGAATGATGGCATTGTTGGGCAAAGGGATTCTGTCAAAGGTAAACATGTGTTTTTCAAAATGCATGAGTGTGCTGTTCAGCAGACTTGTGCACTGAAATCCAATTTTTAAAAGAGCACACCGATTATTTTATATTTAATGTTATGACACTGGGCTCGACATGTCAGATTCCCAGGTGCTCTCCCTCATGTGACTTGTGCCTTCAGTCACTCTTTACTACTGCATTGCAGGCTGTGCTGTGATGTCACCCCCTCCCTTCCCCCCCAGCAGCCTATCAACAGAACAATGGGAATATAACAAGATAACAGCTCCCTGATAAACCTGAGAGCAAAATCCAAGTCCCACTGTGGCTCCTTCAGTTATATTGAGTAGGAGAGACAATAGCCTGTCTGAAATCACTTCCATCAAGAAGTGCTGGCTTTTTATGAAAGCACTTGACCAGGAAAAATGACCTGGGGTGACTGCCTACACACCCATATTACCACTTAAAGAATACCCTTGTTGGTTCTGGAAATCTTATATGGTACAGGGAATTACTGGCAGTGTAAACAACATCATTTAGAAATAAAAACTACAGCATAAAACCCGTGACAGGTCTTCTCTTTTTTGAATTTGACATGCCTTTTGTATTTTTAGCCGCTTCAGAGATATTTGTAATTTTAGACGGATTACAGCAGGCCTTCAGCCCCGACTGAGACAGCAGCCCAAGCATTCACCGAGTGCCGGCAGTGCATAAAAAGTGCTCTGACAGTCAAGGTGGGTGTAAGTCACCAAATGAGCAAATCTTTACCGGTAATGGCCACCTCGTGGTAGCCAATATATGGCTTTTCCAATCATTTTCAAACAACCAGATCATAAAAAGCCCCCGTGCAGGCCGTCAGGAGAGGACCACGTCAACTACCTGATGTCGTCCTTGGCCCGGCGGGATTGTTAGACCAATGCGAATTTTGGCCAGATATCTATCAGGCCATCAGATACGGCCCATACACAGACAGATCAGCTACTGGATCGGAGGCTATAATCTGCCCGTGTATGGCCAACTTTAGGAACACTGACAGTCTGGGCCTTCAGAAAGCTGATTGAGCTGAAGGCTGAAGGCCTGCTATGTACAAAACAGTATCTTAGAAGTTGCCTCAAATAGGAAAAAGATTATAAATTGCAGAGGAGCTCAGAGGATCATGGTGAGTTGATTAACACTAAACCTTTTTTTTTTTTGTGGTTAAGATCCATTTTAGGATCATGCAAACATTTCATAGTGACTGTTTTACCTTTCCGGTACCGTCTTCCATCGTAATTACAGAAACATTCTGTGGTTGGTGCTGTTGGGAGAAAATTAGGAATAACAGTGTTAACAGGGTATGAAAAAAATATATAGTGCAAAGTAGAATCTTATTCCTCACATTTTAATACATCTTTTCACCCTCTTACATGCAGTCCATTTCCCTGCACCATTTGTCTTAAAGGAACTCTACCGTCACCTGCTTTTTTCCCTTCCCAGGATTTGAAAGGGACCATGGTTAAGACAATGGAGGGACAATTGCTCAGGCCCTTCACAGCTTGCTCAGAGATATACAGATGAAGCCACTTGGATTTGTGAGTTAAATGCGTCATGACTCAGGGTTAATTGAAGAATCTGTGTTATCTTAAGTCATCTTAACTCATTTAATGCATTTAACCTTTTCATTAGCATACCAAAGCTCCATTGTTCACAATGGTGAATGCTTTAATTAGATGGGATGTTGTGACACAGTTTTCTGTGTTAAATGAGATAAATGGGATATCTGTGTTTAGTTATTCTGTGTCAAACAGACAAACCAAAGTGGCTGCATCTGTACAATATAAATATGCCCACCATGGTATTCTGCTGCACTACATACGTTTTGTATAGAAACGCTGTGTAGAAGGAACCATTGGAAGTAAAATTGCATAAGCAAACTGTGTTGTATAAAGGGACCCTAATCCCAACAGTAAGATGTCTGACTCTGCCCCTTATTTCTTTTTTAGCAGATTAAAGGTCATTTTCAAGATATTGCTTATTAAGATCTCCTGCTTTGTAGAGTATAGGGCTAAAGGGACCGTCAGTTCCCCTTTCAGCTATAGGGTTAAAAAGGCCGGAAAATACCTTACATTCAGTTACAAATGTAAGGTATGTATTTGCCACTAACATATTGTCGCACATCAACTCAAGAAACAATAATCAACGCTAAATATGTTGATAATTGTAGGGCAGAATGTTGTACAGATAAAAGAAAACTTTAACAAAGATAAGCAAATCAACAAATTTTATTACGGAGACAATTATGTTCCCGTGGAAGAAATAGTGTGTAGATGACTTTTCTTAAATTGAGTTGTGCTTGGCAGAAAGATAGTCTTATGTATGATGAGAAATATATGTTAAGATCATATTTGCTTCAGAATTTAATTTTTATCCTTGCTATTGCCATCTTAAAATCTCCCTCAGTGATAATACGTCTCTTGTGAAGTGATCACTACTTACTTGTTGTGCAAATCTCCTCAGTTGTCTTACAATTGAAATCACATACAAGATCGGTGCATATTCCATGAAGTTCATGACTCTTACTGTTTCTTATTTTCTGACCTGCAAGAAGATGTTCTCTGTTTAGCGGTGGGTCCTTGTTAATGTATGGCTATTCTATAAAAGTACTGTTTCTGTACATTGACTGAGGAAATGATGCAGAATGTTACACTGCGATCACGAAAGCCTACCCTATCTTCCTGTGTATACTGTATATACACCCACACATAAATATATATATACATAGGCAGTATGAACAATGCAGTCCAGTTACAACTGCACAAATTCCGAGTACGGGCTAGAGAACAATTATCAATGTTTTCCAGATTAAAAGTTCATTCACAGGACTTCACTACACTGTGGTTGCGATATTTAAACCAGTCAGATTTTTGGCCTGATAGGCTATCAGATAGGGCCCAAACACAGACAGATAAGCAGCCGTTCTAAAGGGGCCAGATGGGCAGCAAAAATCTGCCCCTGTTTGGCCAGCTTAAGGGACACTGACAGCCTGGGCCTTCAGAAAGCTGTTGAGCTGAAAGGCTGCTCAGTAGAAGAAAAGACTTTTAGAAACTGCTTCACAGAAGACAAGATTGTACATTGCAGAAGAGCTCAGAGGATCACTGTGAGTAAGTTTACGCTAAGCCTTTTTTTGGGTTAAGATCCATTTAAGGAACATGCAGACATTCTATTATTGACTGTTTTACCTTTACGGTACCGTTTTCCATCGTAATAACAGAAACATTCTGTGGTGTGTGTGGTGGTTGTTGCTGTCGGAACAAATGAGGAATATATTAAACAGTGCTAACGGGATATGAATAAAAAAATGTTTGGTTCAAAGCAGAACCATATTGCTCACATTTTAATACATCTTTGTTAGGCGATATATGTATATGCCCCCTCTCAAATACAGTCCATTTCCCTGTGGGGCACTGTATATTCACTTCCTTTTCCCCCCTTCCTTAAGGGAATGGTGTCAAGTCAATGAGCAATTATTTCTGTTTATCTTATTCTCAAGGTCTTCTTGATCAGCTCGCAGTGACGTCATGTCTAACCTTTTGCTGCCTTTCAGGCTGGCGGGACACAGCCTTCCTGTCCATTGCCTTTAGGCTTTCTTTTGTCACTTGAGCTTTGACTAGATGAAGAGGCCAATACATAGGACTAGTCATAGCAGGGACAAGTACCTAGGTTGCTCAAAGCCTGCTCATAGATGTACAATATAAATATGCCAACAATGGTGTCCTGCAAGTTTTGTATAGGAACGTCGTGCAGAAAGAATCATCGGAAGTAAAACTGCATAAGAAACGTATGTCGTCGTGATTTATAGGAACACTAATCCCAACGGTAAAATGTCCCGCTCTGCCCCCTATGTCTTGATAGGAAATTAAAATTTCCTGGAATTCCAGCTGTTATCTGGTTGCTAGGGAGTAAACCTTTAAAACCATAAAATACAGGGTTGAAATAAAATCAAACGGGGGGCGTGGCCAACCATGGAGGTGAGCGCACGCACTTTCTGAAGCTCCGTGCTCCTCGGTCGTAATTAGACCCGACAATTAACTATCATTAGCCTTTCTTCCGCAGATCGGGACATTGTTCGGTACCTGCAACCTCTGGCTTCATGAACATGGGCAAAAATGACAACGTGAGCAGAAAGCCACGCTATCTCCATTCCTTCACAGGACGCCTACGGACTTACCGGACACCCAAGATGGCGCTGCTCAGCTTGGCGTGGCATCGGAACCACCTCTCTCTGCTCTGTCTTCACCAACCTCTATGACTGGCTCCCTTTCACCGGACCACGTCTCCTCAGGTCAGTCTGACGGTCGCATTACACAGCCCCCTTTACCACAGACGGAGGCCCCAGTTACGGCCCAATTTCTTACTGCGCAACTTACTCAATTGCATACGCAGCTGTCTGCCACAATTACACATACAGTTATAGAAGCAGTATCAGCAGCAGTTAAGGAAATTCAAAGGGATCTGGTGGACCTTGGGGAGCGGACTGACAAGTTGGAGACCTATACAGACGACATGGCCCAGAGAATAATTAATATGGAGGAAGAAAATTCCATTCTTAGAGATGACATTTTTCAGCTTAAAGACATCTGTGAAGACCTGGAAAACAGGTCTCACAGGCAGAATTTGCGATTTCGGGGTGTCCCAGAAGAGGTGGACAACGCAGGGTTACACAACTACCTGCAAGAGCTATTTGCTTTCATCTGCCCAGACGTCCCTAATACTCTCTGGACGTTAGATAGGGCACATAGATCACTGGCATCCAGGCCACCCCCGAATAAGCCACCACGTGACATCATTGTGCGTTTCCATTATTATGAGAGCAAGGAGGCCATATTGACAAAGACCCGTACTCTCCCTGCTGTAGAGTTCCATAACCACAAGATTCAAGTCTATGCTGATTTATCACCGGTAACCCTGGCTAAACGAAGGGAACTGCAGCCGATAACCCAAGCTTTGCGGAATGCCAATATACCTTACCGCTGGGGTTTTCCCTTTAAGCTGATGGTTAATTACCGGGGCCAATCACACGTTCTGACAAACCCGCGAAGAGGCCATAAACTGTTGGCGGCCTTGGGCATTCCAGTGAAGGATGTTGCACCATCTAAGGCTAGATCCCCACAGAAGGCTACGGGGGGACCCCAGTGGTCTACAGTTTCTACCTCGCTACGCTCAGTGCGGCTTACGTTGTCACCTTCACCACCGTGATCAAGACAGTTTCCTTCCGCATGGAGGCAGATCCATATTGATATCGAACACCTGCAGGAATATATTTCCACTGTTCCCGACCGTGATACACGGATTCACCTATGCTGGTAATCCAATCACCAAATATTTTTGTTTTTATAGTTATAAAGTGGTTGCTCCTGTGGCTTACCACGATCCCTCACCTGAGAGGCCGGAAGCCACTCACTTATCCTTTATCCTGCATTGACTGGAATCGAATTTGCAGGATTGGATGTTTTGTTTTTCTTTTGTTTTTTCCAACCTCAAGGGCTGATTTTTCTGCTGTTTGCACAACCATGTGCCTGGTTTGGAACTTTACTGATTATGAAGGTTACATGTTATATGTTGATTGTTTACGATTGTTAATGTCTCTCCTTTTTTTCTTGATTTTTAACTGTGACTATTTTACATTTGGGCGATGTCTGTTTCTGAAGCTGACTTGTCATTTGCTTCTTATGCCACTTCTCCAGGGGATAGGCTTTCTTTTGGGTAAAGAGTCTGGTCGCCACAATTACATTCTTTCTACTTCCCCCCAAGGGGCGCTGAAGTTCAAAGCTACTCTTGTTGTACTTTATAATGGCTAAATTTGTTTCTATTAATGCTAAAGGGCTAAATACTATTACTAAGAGGTACTTAGTTTTAAAAGAAATAAAAAATCAAAAAGTGGATATAGCCTTGATCCAAGAGACCCATTTTGCCCGAGATTCCCTATATCGACTCAGATCTAAATTTTACCCCAACGGCTATTTTGCCTCACATGTACAGAAAAAAGCTGGAGTAGCTATTCTTATACATAAGGATTGCCCTCTGACAGTAGACCAGACTCTTTGCGACCCAAATGGCCGTTACATCATCTTGCGGGGCAAGTATATGGACATACCAGTTCTTATTGTAAATGCATATGCTCAAAATAGAAACCAAATTAGGTTCCTGAGACAGGTCTTTGTGAAGTGTGCTGGTTTTAACATACCTTATCAGATTATAGGGGGAGATTTAAATGTTGTTTTCTCGCAAATTAAAGATAGAACCCAACCCTCTCCTGATCACTCTGCTCATAGCCTCTCAAGAGAGTTTAGAAAACTGGTCAGACGGTTTTCATTTTTTGATTGCTGGAGGATTAATCACCCACTAGACCGCCAACATACATATTACTCCCCGGTGCATTCCCGAATAGACTGTTTCTTAGTCACACATCCATGCTTACAGTTACCATCCTCTACATCAATTCTCCCGATTACATGGTCAGATCACTCGCCCATAACTTTGTGTTTAGAACTCTCAAGACTTCCTCCTCGGGAACCTCACTGGAGGATGCACGAGACGTTTTTACATGACCCAGAGACACTTCAACGCATGGAGGAATTGTTACAAGAATATTTTCGACTTAATGTAGGATCAGTTACCTCTTTATCTACAGTATGGGAGGCCCATAAGGCCACCATGAGAGGACACATTATAGCTTTTACGTCCCAGAAGAAAAAACAATCCTTGCTTAAATACACTGCTCTTACTGCTCAACTGTCTACCCTTGAAAGCCTCTACAACAAACATCATTCTAGCCCACGTTTAACACAAATATTGAACGTTAGGAAAGAATTAGCTACGCTTGACTATATAGCCGCACAAAAAGCAGTTATATGGACCAGGCAGCGCTTTTACGAGAAGGGAGACAAACAACACACGTTACTGGCAAGAATATTAAAAGACCAACAAACACAGTCCCGCATTACCTCCATACAAACATCTACAGGCCAACTCACCTACGACCAGATGCAGATAGGGAAAATATTCCACGATTTCTATCACCATCTATATAACATACCTGCAGCTCAACAAGTAGACCCAGATTTACTATCTAACTTTCTCACGGAGGCAGGACTCCCTAAACTAACTGATGATGAGGTCCAAATCTTAAATGAGGAAATTACACTTGAAGAGTTGACTACCACTCTAAAGAATCTACCTACGGGAAAAACCCCTGGTCCTGATGGTCTGCCCTACAAATATTATAAAACATTTGCACATATTTTGAACCCTTACATGGTACAGTTATTTAATGACTTTTTAAAAGGCAGCCCAATCCCAACTTCGAATTTAAAGTCTTATCTTTCCCTAATCCCTAAAGAGAATAAAGATCATACCAATTGCACTAATTATAGACCGATAGCATTATTGAATTCGGACCTAAAACTTTTTTCTAAAATTTTGGCTAATAGATTAACTCCCCTTCTCCCTCGGTTAATTAATGGGTACCAGGTCGGCTTTATTCAGGGTCGCCAAGCTGGCGACAACACGAGACGGACTATTGACTTAATAGAAGTGTTACATAGGAAATACACACCAGCTCTACTTCTGAGCCTTGACGCTGAAAAGGCGTTCGATCGCTTAAGCTGGCCCTACTTATTTTCTCTTCTCAAACACCTAAATTTCTCTGGTCCCTTTTTGTTAGCTCTTCAAGGCTTATATAGCCTCCCGACTACACAGCTAAAACTAGCGGGTCAAGCAGCTTCCATCATAACCATCAAAAATGGCACACGGCAGGGGTGCCCTTTATCTCCCCTTCTATATGCATAGTATAGAGTATAGAGTATAAGTATAGAGCCCCTAGCTGCCACTATTAGGAACTCGGCTGACATAACGGGGGTGAATGTCAACGGGACACAGTTCAAAATCGCATTATTCGCAGACGATGTACTGCTCACGTTGACGAACCCACAGGTTTCATTACCTAATCTGCATAGGGTTCTAGACGTGTACAGCAAACTTTCTAATTACAAAGCTAACGTCGGTAAAACGGAGGCACTCCCGCTTAATATCCCTCTGAATAGTCTGACGGCTCTACAATCGGTTTTCCACTATAAATGGAAGACGACGTCGATTTCTTATCTGGGAACCCAAATTACGTCACACTACTCCAACCTTTTCAAGCAGAACTTTCTCCCTTTAATCCTACATATGAAACAATTATTGCAAAAATGGGCTACTTATCCGATCTCATGGTTTGGCAAAATTTCAGCAGTAAAAATGAGTATTTTACCTAAGTTTTTGTATTTATTTCAAACTCTGCCTATTACTGTTCCTTTATATGTACTGAGGGATATCCAATCATGCTGCCACAAGTTCATTTGTAGTAATAGCAGACACAGAATAGCGGGGAAAATATTGACAACCTCGACTGAGTTTGGAGGTCTCGGAGTTCCAGCCTTTCAGAAATATTACGAGGCCGCTCAGCTCAAACAACTTTTGGCATGGTCCAGGTGGACTTCTTGTAACAACTGGAGTTTCATAGAAAATGCTTTCTCGCCAGGGGGTCACGTAAACCATCTTATATGGTCTCGACCTATGCATACAGCAGACTTCTCTATACTGTTATCCTGTACGCGGAACATGTTATCTCTCTGGAAAAGGCATAGGGACAGCCTATCTTCCGTGAAGTCTGTCAATTTGTCGTTCCTGAATAATCCCAACTTTTTACCTGGAACCTGTCGGCATTTTGTTGCCAGATGGGGTTGCACTCAATACCAAACGATATACAATCTGATCGACCCACTCACTAAAGATATGATGTCCTTTAATGGTCTCTCAGCGATGGTGCCACAGGGGACATGCCGATTTTTTGAATATTTACAGCTTCGGCATTTCCTTACACCTTACTGTTCGGGACTCAAGAATATGCCGCCTACCTCTTTGGAACGCTTAGTTCGATCAGGGCTACCACAAAGGGGTCTTATCTCGAGGATTTACAAAATACTTAATGACCCTCAATCAGACACTCTCCCAAGATGCTCATATATGGAGAAATGGGAAGCTATCTCACCTCAACCAATAACAGACGAAGATTAGTTAAATATCTGGTCCAATGCGAAGAAAATGGTGCTTTGCTCTCGACAAAGAGAACACATCTACAAAATTCTCTTACATTGGTACCATACGCCAGCCAAGTTGCACTCTTTCTTTCCGGACCACTCGCCACTGTGTTGGAGAGGCTGCGGGGGAATTGGTGATGTGCCTCACATTTTTTGGTCCTGCCCTATGATCCAACCACTGTGGACTGAAATAGCAGTATGCATAAGTAGGCTACTTTGCAAACCAGTGCAAGCGGATATTCAAATCTTTCTGATGGGCAAGCCTCTCCCAGATGCTCATAGACAAACTCAGTCTCTTCTTAACCAAATTTTTACGGCTACTCGCATGAGCATAGCTGCTAAGTGGAAGTCACAGGATATACCTTCCCTGACAGAAATAAAAAATAGAGTAAATAGCAATAAAGCTTTTGAGGCTGGCATAGCGGCATTAAATAACCAAATGGCTCGGTTTACGGAAATTTGGGCGGCTTGGGATCTGCTATCTTAGGCCTCGATAGTCAACTGACCCCAACGCTGTTTATTTCTTTTATTCACTTTCTGGCAGTATGGTTGGATCTCTCTCCCCTTTACCACATATAGCAGGTTCCTACTTTTCTACTACCCTCAAGATCTTGGAGTCCTACTATGGTAATTGCTTTAATGTCACAGTCTTTTTGTTTTGTTTAATTTTATTTTATTTTCCTCTATTTTTTCTCATTTTTTCTACTGTTGATTTTACTGCATGACTCATTTGATATGCTTCTTCATTTCTGTATCTGGATACTTCATAGAACATTGTTCTGATTATGTAAATGACTGATTCGTGGCTATGTCATGCTTTGTATTTTTGTGTGAAAAATAATAAAAATTTTAAGTAACAAAAAAAAGAAATAAAATCAAACATCTTTGTTTCACACTTCTATATTTGCCTTTAACCTACCGAAAAAACATTTCAAGGAAGTTATGGCAAATCTACAAATGTTATTAACAGCAGCCACCAAGACTAATTTTGTTCCTGTGGAAGAATTATTGTGTAGATTACTTGTCTTAAAATGAATCCTGCTTGGCAGGAATAGAGCGATGTATTATGATAAATGTATCTGAGATCATTTTTCTTTCAGACTTTTATTTACACCCTTGCTATTACCATCCTAACATCTCCCTTGGTGATAAAATGCCACTGTTTAGTGGTAAACGCTTACGTGTTGTTGTTGTACAAGCTTCATCCACTGTCACGCAATCTTGACTGCATACAAGATCGGTGCATCTTCCATGCTTTTCATGACTTCTACTGTTTCTTATTTTCTGACCTGCAAGAAGACGTTTTCAATTTAGTGGCGGGTCCTTGGGGTTAAGATCATTTAAGGAACATGCAGACATTCTATTATTGACTGTTTTACCTTTACGGTACCGTTTTCCATCGTAAGAACAGAAACATTCTGTGGTTTTGGTTGGTGCTGTTAGAAGAAATGAGGAATATATTAAAGAGTGCTAACGGGATATGAAACAAAAAATGTTTGGTGCAAACCATATTCCTCACATCTTAATGTACAATATCTTTGTTAGGGGGATATGTATATTCCCCCTCTGAAATACAGTCCATTTCCCTGTGGGGCATTGCATCTTCACTTGTTTTTCATTTTTGTTTTTTTCCCCCCTTCCTTAATTTTCTAAAGGGAATACTGTCAAGGCAATGAGTAATTATTTGTGTTTGTCTTATTCTCAAGGTCTTCTTGATCAGCTAGCAGTTACGCCTTGCCTATCCTGTTGCTGTCTTTAAGACTGGCTGGACACAGCCCTTCTGTCCATTGCCTTTAGGCTATCTATTGTGTAGATTACTTTTCTTATATTGAACCGCGCTTGGCAGAAATAGAGTGATGTATTATATGATAAAGGTATCATAGAACATTTTTCTTTCAGACGTTTTTTTTTTTATATCCATGATATTACCATCTTAAAATCTCCCTTGGTGATAAAATGCCAATTGATTAGTGGTAAACGCTTACGTGTTGTTGTTATACAATCTTGCTCCACTGGCACACACTCTTGACTGCATACAAGATCGGTGCATCTTCCATGCTTTTCATGACTTTTACTGTTTCTTATTTTCTGGCCTGCAAGAAGAAGTTGTCTGTTTAGTGGCTTGTTCTTGCTACAATAAATTCTGGGTTTGTGCATTACGCTGTATGGCTTTTGTATAAAAGTTCTGTTTTACTCCATTGACCGGGGAAAGGAGGCCTAGTGTGGCACTGTGTTAGGATCACTAAAGCCTACTCTGTTTGCCTGTGTGTATGCATAAGTGTAACTTCCCAATACGAGCAATGCAGTCCAGTTACAAGTATACAAATTCCGGGTGCAGGCTAGAGAGCAATTATCCATGTTTTCCAGATAAAATGCTCACTCATGGGACTTCACCGCTCGATGGCTATGTATGGGACAGTACATGCATGCCATTGGGAATGATGGCATTGTTGGGCAAAGGGATTCTGTCAAAGGTAAACATGTGTTTTTCAAAATGCATGAGTGTGCTGTTCAGCAGACTTGTGCACTGAAATCCAATTTTTAAAAGAGCACACCGATTATTTTATATTTAATGTTATGACACTGGGCTCGACATGTCAGATTCCCAGGTGCTCTCCCTCATGTGACTTGTGCCTTCAGTCACTCTTTACTACTGCATTGCAGGCTGTGCTGTGATGTCACCCCCTCCCTTCCCCCCAGCAGCCTATCAACAGAACAATGGGAATATAACAAGATAACAGCTCCCTGATAAACCTGAGAGCAAAATCCAAGTCCCACTGTGGCTCCTTCAATTATATTGAGTAGGAGAGACAATAGCCTGTCTGAAATCACTTCCATCAAGAAGTGCTGGCTTTTTATGAAAGCACTTGACCAGGAAAAATGACCTGGGGTGACTGCCTACACACCCATATTACCACTTAAAGAATACCCTTGTTGGTTCTGGAAATCTTATATGGTACAGGGAATTACTGGCAGTGTAAACAACATCATTTAGAAATAAAAACTACAGCATAAAACCCGTGACAGGTCTTCTCTTTTTTGAATTTGACATGCCTTTTGTATTTTTAGCCGCTTCAGAGATATTTGTAATTTTAGACGGATTACAGCAGGCCTTCAGCCCCGACTGAGACAGCAGCCCAAGCATTCACCGAGTGCCGGCAGTGCATAACAGGTGCTCTGACAGTCAAGGTGGGTGTAAGTCACCAAATGAGCAAATCTTTACCGGTAATGGCCACCTCGTGGTAGCCAATATATGGCTTTTCCAATCATTTTCAAACAACCAGATCATAAAAAGCCCCCGTGCAGGCCGTCAGGAGAGGACCACGTCAACTACCTGATATCGTCCTTGGCCCGGCGGGATTGTTAGACCAATGCGAATTTTGGCCAGATATCTATCAGGCCATCAGATACGGCCAATACACAAACAGATCAGCTACTGGATCGGAAGCTATAATCTGCCCGTGTATGGCCAACTTTAGGAACACTGACAGTCTGGGCCTTCAGAAAGCTGATTGAGCTGAAGGCTAAAGGCCTGCTATGTACAAAACAGTATCTTAGACGTTGCCTCAAATAGGAAAAAGATTATAAATTGCAGAGGAGCTCAGAGGATCATGGTGAGTTGATTAACACTAAACCTTTTTTTTTTTGTGGTTAAGATCCATTTTAGAATCATGCAAACATTTCATAGTGACTGTTTTACCTTTCCGGTACCGTCTTCCATCGTAATTACAGAAACATTCTGTGGTTGGTGCTGTTGGGAGAAAATTAGCAATAACAGTGTTAACAGGGTATGAAAAAAATATATAGTGCAAAGTAGAATCTTATTCCTCACATTTTAATACATCTTTTCACCCTCTTACATGCAGTCCATTTCCCTGCACCATTTGTCTTAAAGGAACACTTCCGTCACCTGCTTTTTTCCCTTCCCAGGATTTGAAAGGGACCATGGTTAAGACAATGGAGGGACAATTGCACAGGCCCTTCAGAGCCTGCTCAGAGATATACAATATAAATATGCCCACCATGGTATTCTGCTGCACTACATACGTTTTGTATAGAAACGCTGTGTAGAAGGAACCATTGGAAGTAAAATTGCATAAGCAAACTGTGTTGTATAAAGGGACCCTAATCCCAACAGTAAGATGTCTGACTCTGCCCCTTATTTCTTTTTTAGCAGATTAAAGGTCATTTTCAAGATATTGCTTATTAAGATCTCCTGCTTTGTAGAGTATAGGGCTAAAGGGACCGTCAGTTCCCCTTTCAGCTATAGGCTTAAAAAGGCCGGAAAATACCTTACATTCAGTTACAAATGTAAGGTATGTATTTGCCACTAACATATTGTCGCACATCAACTCAAGAAACAATAATCAACGCTAAATATGTTGATAATTGTAGGGCAGAATGTTGTACAGATAAAAGAAAACTTTAACAAAGATAAGCAAATCAACAAATTTAATTACGGAGACAAATATGTTCCCGTGGAAGAAATAGTGTGTAGATGACTTTTCTTAAATTGAGTTGTGCTTGGCAGAAAGATAGTCTTATGTATGATGATAAATACATGTTAAGATCATATTTGCTTCAGAATTTAATTTTTATCCTTGCTATTGCCATCTTAAAATCTCCCTCAGTGATAATACGTCTCTTGTGAAGTGATCACTACTTACTTGTTGTGCAAATCTCCTCAGTTGTCTTACAATTGAAATCACATACAAGATCGATGCATATTCCATGAAGTTCATGACTCTTACTGTTTCTCATTTTCTGACCTGCAAGAAGATGTTCTCTGTTTAGCGGTGGGTCCTTGTTAATGTATGGCTATTCTATAAAAGTACTGTTTCTGTACATTGACTGAGGAAATGATGCAGAATGTTACACTGCGATCACGAAAGCCTACCCTATCTTTCTGTGTATACTGTATATACACGCACACATAAATATATATATATATACATAGGCAGTATGAACAATGCAGTCCAGTTACAACTGCACAAATTCCGAGTACGGGCTAGAGAACAATTATCAATGTTTTCCAGATTAAAAGTTCATTCACAGGACTTCACTACACTGTGGTTGCGATATTTAAACCAGTCAGATTTTTGGCCTGATAGGCTATCAGATAGGGCCCAAACACAGACAGATAAGCAGCCGTTCTAAAGGGGCCAGATGGGCAGCCAAAATCTGCCCCTGTTTGGCCAGCTTAAGGGACACTGACAGCCTGGGCCTTCAGAAAGCTGTTGAGCTGAAAGGCTGCTCAATAGAAGAAAAGACTTTTAGAAACTGCTTCACAGAAGACAAGATTGTACATTGCAGAAGAGCTCAGAGGATCACTGTGAGTAAGTTTACGCTAAGCCTTTTTTTGGGTTAAGATCCATTTAAGGAACATGCAGACATTCTATTATTGACTGTTTTACCTTTACGGTACCGTTTTCCATCGTAATAACAGAAACATTCTGTGGTGTGTGTGGTGGTTGTTGCTGTCAGAACAAATGAGGAATATATTAAACAGTGCTAACGGGATATGAATAAAAAAATGTTTGGTTCAAAGCAGAACCATATTGCTCACATTTTAATACATCTTTGTTAGGCGATATATATATATGCCCCCTCTCACATACAGTCCATTTCCCTGTGGGGCACTGTATATTCACTTCCTTTTCCCCCCTTCCTTAAGGGAATGGTGTCAAGGCAATGAGCAATTATTTCTGTTTATCTTATTCTCAAGGTCTTCTTGATCAGCTCGCAGTGACGTCATGTCTAACCTTTTGCTGCCTTTCAGGCTGGCGGGACACAGCCTTCCTGTCCATTGCCTTTAGGCTTTCTTTTGTCACTTGGGCTTTGACTAGATGAAGAGGCCAATACATAGGACTAGTCATAGCTGGGACAAGTACCTAGGTTGCTCAAAGCCTGCTCATAGATGTACAATATAAATATGCCAACAATGGTGTCCTGCAAGTTTTGTATAGGAACGTCGTGCAGAAAGAATCATCGGAAGTAAAACTGCATGAGAAACGTATGTCGTCGTGATTTATAGGAACACTAATCCCAATGGTAAAATGTCCTGCTCTGCCCCCTATGTCTTGATAGGAAATTAAAATTTCCTGGAATTCCAGCTGTTATCTGGTTGCTAGGGAGTAAACCTTTAAAACCATAAAATAGAGGGTTGAAATAAAATCAAACATCTTTGTTTCACACTTCTATATTTGCCTTTAACCTACCGAAAGAACATTTCAAGGAAGTTATGGCAAATCTACAAATGTTATTAACAGCAGCCACCAAGACTAATTTTGTTCCTGTGGAAGAATTATTGTGTAGATTACTTGTCTTAAAATGAATCCTGCTTGGCAGAAATAGAGCGATGTATTATGATAAATGTATCTGAGATCATTTTTCTTTCAGACTTTTATTTACACCCTTGCTATTACCATCCTAACATCTCCCTTGGTGATAAAATGCCACTTGTTTAGTGGTAAATGCTTACGTGTTGTTGTTGTACAAGCTTCATCCACTGTCACGCAATCTTGACTGCATACAAGATCGGTGCATCTTCCATGTTTTTCATGACTTCTACTGTTTCTTATTTTCTGACCTGCAAGAAGACGTTTTCAATTTAGTGGCGGGTCCTTGGGGTTAAGATCATTTAAGGAACATGCAGACATTCTATTATTGACTGTTTTACCTTTACGGTACCGTTTTCCATCGTAAGAACAGAAACATTCTGTGGTTTTGGTTGGTGCTGTTAGAAGAAATGAGGAATATATTAAAGAGTGCTAACGGGATATGAAACAAAAAATGTTTGGTGCAAACCATATTCCTCACATCTTAATGTACAATATCTTTGTTAGGGGGATATGTATATTCCCCCTCTGAAATACAGTCCATTTCCCTGTGGGGCATTGCATCTTGACTTGTTTTTCATTTTTGTTTTTTTCCCCCCTTCCTTAATTTTCTAAAGGGAATACTGTAATTATTTGTGTTTGTCTTATTCTCAAGGTCTTCTTGATCAGCTAGCAGTTACGCCTTGCCTAACCTGTTGCTGTCTTTAAGACTGGCTGGACACAGCCCTTCTGTCCATTGCCTTTAGGCTATCTATTGTGTAGATTACTTATATTTATATTGAACCGCGCTTGGCAGAAATAGAGTGATGTATTATATGATAAAGGTATCATAGAACATTTTTCTTTCAGACGTTTTTTTTTTTATATCCATGATATTACCATCTTAAAATCTCCCTTGGTGATAAAATGCCAATTGATTAGTGGTAAACGCTTACGTGTTGTTGTTATACAATCTTGCTCCACTGGCACACACTCTTGACTGCATACAAGATCGGTGCATCTTCCATGCTTTTCATGACTTTTACTGTTTCTTATTTTCTGGCCTGCAAGAAGAAGTTGTCTGTTTAGTGGCTTGTTCTTGCTACAATAAATTCTGGGTTTGTGCATTACGCTGTATGGCTTTTGTATAAAAGTTCTGTTTTACTCCATTGACCGGGGAAAGGAGGCCTAGTGTGGCACTGTGTTAGGATCACTAAAGCCTACTCTGTTTGCCTGTGTGTATGCATAAGTGTAACTTCCCAATACGAGCAATGCAGTCCAGTTACAAGTATACAAATTCCGGGTGCAGGCTAGAGAGCAATTATCCATGTTTTCCAGATAAAATGCTCACTCACGGGACTTCACCGCTCAATGGCTATGTATGGGACAGTACATGCATGCCATTGGGAATGATGGCATTGTTGGGCAAAGGGATTCTGTCAAAGGTAAACATGTGTTTTTCAAAATGCATGAGTGTGCTGTTCAGCAGACTTGTGCACTGAAATCCAATTTTTAAAAGAGCACACCGATTATTTTATATTTAATGTTATGACACTGGGCTCGACATGTCAGATTCCCAGGTGCTCTCCCTCATGTGACTTGTGCCTTCAGTCACTCTTTACTACTGCATTGCAGGCTGTGCTGTGATGTCACCCCCTCCCTTCCCCCCCAGCAGCCTATCAACAGAACAATGGGAATATAACAAGATAACAGCTCCCTGATAAACCTGAGAGCAAAATCCAAGTCCCACTGTGGCTCCTTCAGTTATATTGAGTAGGAGAGACAATAGCCTGTCTGAAATCACTTCCATCAAGAAGTGCTGGCTTTTTATGAAAGCACTTGACCAGGAAAAATGACCTGGGGTGACTGCCTACACACCCATATTACCACTTAAAGAATACCCTTGTTGGTTCTGGAAATCTTATATGGTACAGGGAATTACTGGCAGTGTAAACAACATCATTTAGAAGTAAAAACTACAGCATAAAACCAGTGGCAGGTCTTCTCTTTTTTGAATTTGACATGCCTTTTGTATTTTTAGCCGCTTCAGAGATATTTGTAATTTTAGACGGATTACAGCAGGCCTTCAGCCCCGACTGAGACAGCAGCCCAAGCATTCACCGAGTGCCGGCAGTGCATAAAAAGTGCTCTGACAGTCAAGGTGGGTGTAAGTCACCAAATGAGCAAATCTTTACCGGTAATGGCCACCTCGTGGTAGCCAATATATGGCTTTTCCAATCATTTTCAAACAACCAGATCATAAAAAGCCCCCGTGCAGGCCGTCAGGAGAGGACCACGTCAACTACCTGATGTCGTCCTTGGCCCGGCGGGATTGTTAGACCAATGCGAATTTTGGCCAGATATCTATCAGGCCATCAGATACGGCCAATACACAGACAGATCAGCTACTGGATCGGAGGCTATAATCTGCCCGTGTATGGCCAACTTTAGGAACACTGACAGTCTGGGCCTTCAGAAAGCTGATTGAGCTGAAGGCTGAAGGCCTGCTATGTACAAAACAGTATCTTAGAAGTTGCCTCAAATAGGAAAAAGATTATAAATTGCAGAGGAGCTCAGAGGATCATGGTGAGTTGATTAACACTAAACCTTTTTTTTTTTTTGTGGTTAAGATCCATTTTAGGATCATGCAAACATTTCATAGTGACTGTTTTACCTTTCCGGTACCGTCTTCCATCGTAATTACAGAAACATTCTGTGGTTGGTGCTGTTGGGAGAAAATTAGGAATAACAGTGTTAACAGGGTATGAAAAAAATATATAGTGCAAAGTAGAATCTTATTCCTCACATTTTAATACATCTTTTCACCCTCTTACATGCAGTCCATTTCCCTGCACCATTTGTCTTAAAGGAACTCTACCGTCACCTGCTTTTTTCCCTTCCCAGGATTTGAAAGGGACCATGGTTAAGACAATGGAGGGACAATTGCTCAGGCCCTTCACAGCTTGCTCAGAGATATACAATATAAATATGCCCACCATGGTATTCTGCTGCACTACATACGTTTTGTATAGAAACGCTGTGTAGAAGGAACCATTGGAAGTAAAATTGCATAAGCAAACTGTGTTGTATAAAGGGACCCTAATCCCAACAGTAAGATGTCTGACTCTGCCCCTTATTTCTTTTTTAGCAGATTAAAGGTCATTTTCAAGATATTGCTTATTAAGATCTCCTGCTTTGTAGAGTATAGGGCTAAAGGGACCGTCAGTTCCCCTTTCAGCTATAGGGTTAAAAAGGCCGGAAAATACCTTACATTCAGTTACAAATGTAAGGTATGTATTTGCCACTAACATATTGTCGCACATCAACTCAAGAAACAATAATCAACGCTAAATATGTTGATAATTGTAGGGCAGAATGTTGTACAGATAAAAGAAAACTTTAACAAAGATAAGCAAATCAACAAATTTTATTACGGAGACAATTATGTTCCCGTGGAAGAAATAGTGTGTAGATGACTTTTCTTAAATTGAGTTGTGCTTGGCAGAAAGATAGTCTTATGTATGATGAGAAATATATGTTAAGATCATATTTGCTTCAGAATTTAATTTTTATCCTTGCTATTGCCATCTTAAAATCTCCCTCAGTGATAATACGTCTCTTGTGAAGTGATCACTACTTACTTGTTGTGCAAATCTCCTCAGTTGTCTTACAATTGAAATCACATACAAGATCGGTGCATATTCCATGAAGTTCATGACTCTTACTGTTTCTTATTTTCTGACCTGCAAGAAGATGTTCTCTGTTTAGCGGTGGGTCCTTGTTAATGTATGGCTATTCTATAAAAGTACTGTTTCTGTACATTGACTGAGGAAATGATGCAGAATGTTACACTGCGATCACGAAAGCCTACCCTATCTTTCTGTGTATACTGTATATACACGCACACATAAATATATATATACATAGGCAGTATGAACAATGCAGTCCAGTTACAACTGCACAAATTCCGAGTACGGGCTAGAGAACAATTATCAATGTTTTCCAGATTAAAAGTTCATTCACGGGACTTCACTACACTGTGGTTGCGATATTTAAACCAGTCAGATTTTTGGCCTGATAGGCTATCAGATAGGGCCCAAACACAGACAGATAAGCAGCCGTTCTAAAGGGGCCAGATGGGCAGCCAAAATCTGCCCCTGTTTGGCCAGCTTAAGGGACACTGACAGCCTGGGCCTTCAGAAAGCTGTTGAGCTGAAAGGCTGCTCAATAGAAGAAAAGACTTTTAGAAACTGCTTCACAGAAGACAAGATTGTACATTGCAGAAGAGCTCAGAGGATCACTGTGAGTAAGTTTACGCTAAGCCTTTTTTGGGTTAAGATCCATTTAAGGAACATGCAGACATTTTATTATTGACTGTTTTACCTTTACGGTACCGTTTTCCATCGTAATAACAGAAACATTCTGTGGTGTGTGTGGTGGTTGTTGCTGTCAGAACAAATGAGGAATATATTAAACAGTGCTAACGGGATATGAATAAAAAAATGTTTGGTTCAAAGCAGAACCATATTGCTCACATTTTAATACATCTTTGTTAGGCGATATATGTATATGCCCCCTCTCAAATACAGTCCATTTCCCTGTGGGGCACTGTATATTCACTTCCTTTTCCCCCCTTCCTTAAGGGAATGGTGTCAAGGCAATGAGCAATTATTTCTGTTTATCTTACTCTCAAGGTCTTCTTGATCAGCTCGCAGTGACGTCATGTCTAACCTTTTGCTGCCTTTCAGGCTGGCGGGACACAGCCTTCCTGTCCATTGCCTTTAGGCTTTCTTTTGTCACTTGGGCTTTGACTAGATGAAGAGGCCAATACATAGGACTAGTCATAGCAGGGACAAGTACCTAGGTTGCTCAAAGCCTGCTCATAGATGTACAATATAAATATGCCAACAATGGTGTCCTGCAAGTTTTGTATAGGAACGTCGTGCAGAAAGAATCATCGGAAGTAAAACTGCATAAGAAACGTATGTCGTCGTGATTTATAGGAACACTAATCCCAACGGTAAAATGTCCCGCTCTGCCCCCTATGTCTTGATAGGAAATTAAAATTTCCTGGAATTCCAGCTGTTATCTGGTTGCTAGGGAGTAAACCTTTAAAACCATAAAATACAGGGTTGAAATAAAATCAAACATCTTTGTTTCACACTTCTATATTTGCCTTTAACCTACCGAAAGAACATTTCAAGGAAGTTATGGCAAATCTACAAATGTTATTAACAGCAGCCACCAAGACTAATTTTGTTCCTGTGGAAGAATTATTGTGTAGATTACTTGTCTTAAAATGAATCCTGCTTGGCAGAAATAGAGCGATGTATTATGATAAATGTATCTGAGATCATTTTTCTTTCAGACTTTTATTTACACCCTTGCTATTACCATCCTAACATCTCCCTTGGTGATAAAATGCCACTGTTTAGTGGTAAATGCTTACGTGTTGTTGTTGTACAAGCTTCATCCACTGTCACGCAATCTTGACTGCATACAAGATCGGTGCATCTTCCATGCTTTTCATGACTTCTACTGTTTCTTATTTTCTGACCTGCAAGAAGACGTTTTCAATTTAGTGGCGGGTCCTTGGGGTTAAGATCATTTAAGGAACATGCAGACATTCTATTATTGACTGTTTTACCTTTACGGTACCGTTTTCCATCGTAAGAACAGAAACATTCTGTGGTTTTGGTTGGTGCTGTTAGAAGAAATGAGGAATATATCAAAGAGTGCTAACGGGATATGAAACAAAAAATGTTTGGTGCAAACCATATTCCTCACATCTTAATGTACAATATCTTTGTTAGGGTGATATGTATATTCCCCCTCTGAAATACAGTCCATTTCCCTGTGGGGCATTGCATCTTCACTTGTTTTTCATTTTTCTTTTTTTCCCCCCTTCCTTAATTTTCTAAAGGGAATACTGTAATTATTTGTGTTTGTCTTATTCTCAAGGTCTTCTTGATCAGCTAGCAGTTACGCCTTGCCTAACCTGTTGCTGTCTTTAAGACTGGCTGGACACAGCCCTTCTGTCCATTGCCTTTAGGCTATCTATTGTGTAGATTACTTTTCTTATATTGAACCGCGCTTGGCAGAAATAGAGTGATGTATTATATGATAAAGGTATCATAGAACATTTTTCTTTCAGACGTTTTTTTTTTTATATCCATGATATTACCATCTTAAAATCTCCCTTGGTGATAAAATGCCAATTGATTAGTGGTAAACGCTTACGTGTTGTTGTTATACAATCTTGCTCCACTGGCACACACTCTTGACTGCATACAAGATCGGTGCATCTTCCATGCTTTTCATGACTTTTACTGTTTCTTATTTTCTGGCCTGCAAGAAGAAGTTGTCTGTTTAGTGGCTTGTTCTTGCTACAATAAATTCTGGGTTTGTGCATTACGCTGTATGGCTTTTGTATAAAAGTTCTGTTTTACTCCATTGACCGGGGAAAGGAGGCCTAGTGTGGCACTGTGTTAGGATCACTAAAGCCTACTCTGTTTGCCTGTGTGTATGCATAAGTGTAACTTCCCAATACGAGCAATGCAGTCCAGTTACAAGTATACAAATTCCGGGTGCAGGCTAGAGAGCAATTATCCATGTTTTCCAGATAAAATGCTCACTCACGGGACTTCACCGCTCGATGGCTATGTATGGGACAGTACATGCATGCCATTGGGAATGATGGCATTGTTGGGCAAAGGGATTCTGTCAAAGGTAAACATGTGTTTTTCAAAATGCACGAGTGTGCTGTTCAGCAGACTTGTGCACTGAAATCCAATTTTTAAAAGAGCACACCGATTATTTTATATTTAATGTTATGACACTGGGCTCGACATGTCAGATTCCCAGGTGCTCTCCCTCATGTGACTTGTGCCTTCAGTCACTCTTTACTACTGCATTGCAGGCTGTGCTGTGATGTCACCCCCTCCCTTCCCCCCCAGCAGCCTATCAACAGAACAATGGGAATATAACAAGATAACAGCTCCCTGATAAACCTGAGAGCAAAATCCAAGTCCCACTGTGGCTCCTTCAGTTATATTGAGTAGGAGAGACAATAGCCTGTCTGAAATCACTTCCATCAAGAAGTGCTGGCTTTTTATGAAAGCACTTGACCAGGAAAAATGACCTGGGGTGACTGCCTACACACCCATATTACCACTTAAAGAATACCCTTGTTGGTTCTGGAAATCTTATATGGTACAGGGAATTACTGGCAGTGTAAACAACATCATTTAGAAATAAAAACTACAGCATAAAACCCGTGACAGGTCTTCTCTTTTTTGAATTTGACATGCCTTTTGTATTTTTAGCCGCTTCAGAGATATTTGTAATTTTAGACGGATTACAGCAGGCCTTCAGCCCCGACTGAGACAGCAGCCCAAGCATTCACCGAGTGCCGGCAGTGCATAAAAAGTGCTCTGACAGTCAAGGTGGGTGTAAGTCACCAAATGAGCAAATCTTTACCGGTAATGGCCACCTCGTGGTAGCCAATATATGGCTGTTCCAATCATTTTCAAACAACCAGATCATAAAAAGCCCCCGTGCAGGCCGTCAGGAGAGGACCACGTCAACTACCTGATGTCGTCCTTGGCCCGGCGGGATTGTTAGACCAATGCGAATTTTGGCCAGATATCTATCAGGCCATCAGATACGGCCCATACACAGACAGATCAGCTACTGGATCGGAAGCTATAATCTGCCCGTGTATGGCCAACTTTAGGAACACTGACAGTCTGGGCCTTCAGAAAGCTGATTGAGCTGAAGGCTGAAGGCCTGCTATGTACAAAACAGTATCTTAGAAGTTGCCTCAAATAGGAAAAAGATTATAAATTGCAGAGGAGCTCAGAGGATCATGGTGAGTTGATTAACACTAAACCTTTTTTTTTTTTGTGGTTAAGATCCATTTTAGGATCATGCAAACATTTCATAGTGACTGTTTTACCTTTCCGGTACCGTCTTCCATCGTAATTACAGAAACATTCTGTGGTTGGTGCTGTTGGGAGAAAATTAGGAATAACAGTGTTAACAGGGTATGAAAAAAATATATAGTGCAAAGTAGAATCTTATTCCTCACATTTTAATACATCTTTTCACCCTCTTACATGCAGTCCATTTCCCTGCACCATTTGTCTTAAAGGAACTCTACCGTCACCTGCTTTTTTCCCTTCCCAGGATTTGAAAGGGACCATGGTTAAGACAATGGAGGGACAATTGCTCAGGCCCTTCACAGCTTGCTCAGAGATATACAATATAAATATGCCCACCATGGTATTCTGCTGCACTACATACGTTTTGTATAGAAACGCTGTGTAGAAGGAACCATTGGAAGTAAAATTGCATAAGCAAACTGTGTTGTATAAAGGGACCCTAATCCCAACAGTAAGATGTCTGACTCTGCCCCTTATTTCTTTTTTAGCAGATTAAAGGTCATTTTCAAGATATTGCTTATTAAGATCTCCTGCTTTGTAGAGTATAGGGCTAAAGGGACCGTCAGTTCCCCTTTCAGCTATAGGCTTAAAAAGGCTGGAAAATACCTTACATTCAGTTACAAATGTAAGGTATGTATTTGCCACTAACATATTGTCGCACATCAACTCAAGAAACAATAATCAACGCTAAACATGTTGATAATTGTAGGGCAGAATGTTGTACAGATAAAAGAAAACTTTAACAAAGATAAGCAAATCAACAAATTTTATTACGGAGACAAATATGTTCCCGTGGAAGAAATAGTGTGTAGATGACTTTTCTTAAATTGAGTTGTGCTTGGCAGAAAGATAGTCTTATGTATGATGATAAATATATGTAAAGATCATATTTGCTTCAGAATTTAATTTTTATCCTTGCTATTGCCATCTTAAAATCTCCCTCAGTGATAATACGTCTCTTGTGAAGTGATCACTACTTACTTGTTGTGCAAATCTCCTCAGTTGTCTTACAATTGAAATCACATACAAGATCGGTGCATATTCCATGAAGTTCATGACTCTTACTGTTTCTTATTTTCTGACCTGCAAGAAGATGTTCTCTGTTTAGCGGTGGGTCCTTGTTAATGTATGGCTATTCTATAAAAGTACTGTTTCTGTACATTGACTGAGGAAATGATGCAGAATGTTATACTGCGATCACGAAAGCCTACCCTATCTTTCTGTGTTTACTGTATATACACGCACACATAAATATATATATATATATAGTGAAAAAGGATTGCAGCACTCACAGGGTTTTAGTGAAAAAACAAAAAAATGTTTTATTATTAAGCCTCAATGTTTCGATCCCCCACAGGGATCTTCGTCAGGAGCAAAAACAAACAAACATCCAGCACCCACAACCCCCCAGAGGTAATAAAGCCTTGAAATGGCGCCAAAATCTGTTGCTAGGCAACCATACAGGTGTCAGTGAAAGTGCTCAAATCTATTGGCCAGTGATATAATCTAAAAGGCACATGGGGAAAGATGTAACAGCAGGGTGAAACGCACAAAAAAGATTAAGAGAAAAAGAAAACAAAAAGAAAACAAGAGCGCAGTACTGTGAGTGCACAGTGTCAGTATGTAGGCCACTCCCCCAACTCCTATTCTAACTGTTAGTGCGATGACAGGTCTGGGGTCTATTTACCCTCTAGTTCCTTAAACTTTTGTGCAGCGACACTGAGAACCGCTTTGACAGCGATCGTGTCCTGAATACCACACACTCCATGGCTGGGCTGGATAAGAGACCCGGTAGAAGCATAGTATACACCCACCACTGCTCAGTGATAGGTAGCCAGGCCCGCCTTTGACACGCACTAACAGTTAGAATAGGAGTTTTTGTCTACGGAGTGCACCATTCCTTTGGTTATATATATATATATATATATATATATATATATATATATATATATATTATATATATATGTATGTATGTATATATATATATTATATATATATATATATATACATAGGCCGTATGAACAATGCAGTCCAGTTACAACTGCACAAATTCCGAGTACGGGCTAGAGAACAATTATCAATGTTTTCCAGATTAAAAGTTCATTCACAGGACTTCACTACACTGTGGTTGCGATATTTAAACCAGTCAGATTTTTGGCCTGATAGGCTATCAGATAGGGCCCAAACACAGACAGATAAGCAGCCGTTCTAAAGGGGCCAGATGGGCAGCCAAAATCTGCCCCTGTTTGGCCAGCTTAAGGGACACTGACAGCCTGGGCCTTCAGAAAGCTGTTGAGCTGAAGGCCTGCTATGTAAAAGTATCTTAGAGGTTGTTTCACATAGTGAAATATTGTAAATTGCAGAAAAACTCAGAGTCACTGTGAGTATGTTTACTCAATAGTATCAATACATATTTTCTGGTTAAGACCCATGTTAGCATCATGCAGACATTCTAGTAGTGACTGTTTTACCTTGCCGGTAACGTCTTCCATCGTAATAACAGAAACATTGTGTGGTGTGTGTTGTGGTTGTTGCTGTTAGAAGAAATGAGGAATATATTAAACAGTGCTAATGGGATATGAAAAAATGTTTGGTGCAAAGTAAAAGCCAATGTATCACATTTCTGTAAATCTTTTTAAGGTAAGACGTATCTCCCTCCACTCAAATATAGTCCATTAGCCTGTGCCAATTTGTCTTTAAAGGACATTGTGTCTGCACTTCCTTTTTTCTCTTTCTAGGGAAAATTATTAAGATAATGTTGTTTGTTTTTTTCTTTTTCTCCCTTGATAAGGCTATATTTACTGTCTTGAATAACCTGTAACTATTTTTCAGGCTGGCTATTTGCAGCCTTTGTGACAATTTTCTTTTTTCTGTAGACCTTTTAGCTTTTATTAGATGAATGAGGCAATAACTAGTGTTAGTCATGGGAGGAAGCATTTTCTAGGTTCCTCACAGCTCACAGAAATACAATATACATATTCCAATAATTGTTTTCTGCTCTAGTATATATGTTTTGTATAGAACATTTACATAAAAAATATATTCATTTTTTGGTAAAATATTTTTTCTGTGAACATATTTTGTTCCTATATCTTCAGTGAAATGTATTTGTCCACAGATAATTAAAACAAAGGCATACATTCTGTTATAGCTCACGTAAAAAAAAAAATGTTAGCTTATCACTACCACCAACACTATGGGGTGCCGTTTGTCCCAAATACATTCTGTATACAAAACTATTCATAATACACAGAATTAATGTCTCTCATGGTATATAAGTAATTATGACCATACACAGATAAAAAAAATATACAAAAGACTTATTTCTATTAAAGAATGAGAACAAAATCTGGTTAGTGCACAAAAGGATGTCATTATATCACAAACTCCATTCTGTACATTTTAACAAGCAATTTGTCTCGCAAATGTATAACCTCCATGTAATGGACTCACTTATGTGCAAAGTTACTTACAGAATGTATTATGTAAAAAAAACTTGGACATAACATATAATAGTGTAACTAACTAGTGCATGCCAAGCTAGATTTGAATGACAAACTAGATATTTGTGACAGAAAGCAAGATTTTATAGTACAGGATTCATTCTTTCCACAAAATGAAAGCTCAGTTTCACAAAACAGATAAAATAACCATTCTGTGAAGCAATACTGTCAGTCACATTCCTGAACCAATAAGAACAAAGCTTATTGTCATATAACAAACAAGATGAGAAGTTGCCAGCTCTGCTCCACATGGCTGCATCATCCCTAAGGCAAAGTATCTGACCTGCTATAGAGGGCGCCCTCTAATGTCCCCTGTGCTGCATAGTAATAAACATGAACAAACCTTTCCTAAAAGGGCTGCTGTTAAACACTACAGGTTCCTAATTGCAATTTCTTACAAATGGCAGAGAAATATAATGCTACATTTATAATGATTATTGAGAAAGAAAATTATGTAAAACATAAATATGATCATTTTAGGTGATTTGGCTATTCTTATTATAGTAACCTGCTTGTGTGGCCATTTTGGTTAAGGGCATTCCTGCTGTTTTGCCAGTGTCTTATGATTCATTCTTGTTCCTGTTTCCCTCTTCCTGTCTAAGCTGAGAGCAATAATGGGACAGGCCACACCTACCTGCCAATTTATAACAAATGTACCAGAAGTTCCTGTGCTTGTCTGACTGTTTTGCCTGAACTAACACAGCAGAATCATATAATCCACTACCAGCCAGTTTATCACAATTATATATTGCAGCCTAACCCATCACATGTCTAATATCCCTTCAATAACATCTGACAAACTCTTAGGGGCATCAAATTTAGAATTTGAAAAACTTTGAAATTCAAAAAGACTAACCGAAATTAAGTCTTTTTGGCCAAATAGGTCCATTTCCGATCAACTAGGTCCGTATTTGAGCGAATTTGAATCGTATGAATCGAATTATTAAGGCATTCAATCAAATTCAATTCAATGTTTTTCCCAAAAAAAACTTAGATTTTTCGAAGTCCACCAATTGACTCCAAATAGGTTCTAGGAGGTCCCCCATAGGCTAAAACAGCAATTTGGCATTTTAGATGGCGAATGGTCGAAGTTGAATTTTTAAAGAGACAGTACATGACAAACTTCAATATTCAAATTTTCACATTTTTTTCATATTCTAATCAAATTTGGACTATTCCCTAGCCGAAGTACACAAAAATAGCTCGAAATTCAAATTTTTTTTCATTCGAAAATTCACCTCGATCCTTGATAAATCTGTCCCTCAGAGTCAGTAATAAGCTTTTTATATGATTGTTAGACTCCAATGTCTCCTCCTAACTGTAATCTTGCACCAGTTAGCTTTTAGCACTCTCTTTATAATGTGCTTAGCTATAGTTCAACTACTACATAATAGGTTTAGCCAGAGATGTGGGACTGATCTATGGTTGCCACCGGTCCAGATTTCACCTGATTTTTGGAAAGGCTGCTTGGGCAAAAAGTTTGGATTTCCAAATTAGGAAATCCAAACAGGACACATAATCAGTCCTGCCCCTGATGTCACCTGCTTGCCCCCCCCTACATCACTGGCCCACCCCATATCTATTTTAGCTGAAAAAAAAGATGGCAACCGTAGACTGGAAATAACACATTCTGTATAGTATAATGAGTGGGTCTTATGAGATGTCTGTAGTTAGCTGTAGTTCAACTACTACATAATAGTTTTAGACAAAGATGTGGGACTGATCATGTGCACACATATTCTGTATAGTATGATGTGTTGGTCTTATTAGCAGCCACTCATAATACATATTTAATATTTTCCTTAGTGTGAGTACAGATTTTTGCAACAAGACTGTGCTGCTGAACTCCATATGCCAGTGGGTCACTCAGCTGCTTTACTGAGCCACATATACCAGATTAATCCATATGGGAAACATTCACACATGGGTAGTCTCTGCTCACTCACAAACTGTTACACTGCTTTTGACAAAGCTGCCATAGTGATGAAATTTAAGTTATTTAGTAGTTAAACTACAGCTAACTATTTGACTAAGAAACTGTTTATTAGGCCCATACACCATACTATACAGACTGAGTGTGTATCCTCAGTGTCTGGAGTGGCTGACTAAAGGTGGGCATACACTGGCTAATAAAATCTGCCAAAAGACCAAGTGGTCCCTAGGGCCCACAATCGGATCAGACGAACATCACCCAGTGGCCATACTGGGGCAAGATCTGCTTGTTTGGCAACAACTCCACTGCAGACAATGGGGACACACACAGTCTGTATAGTATGAGTAGGATTATAAGCAGTTTCTTGGCAGTTTCCATTTCATCACTATGGCAGCTTTGTCAAAAGCAGTGTAAATGTGAGTGAGCAGAGACTACTCATGGGTGAGGTTTTCCCATATAAATTAATCTGTTAAAACAGCTGAATGACTGACTGGTGGATGGAGTTCAGCAGCACAGTCTTGTTGAAGATTTCTGAGCTCACTCTAAATAAAATACTGTTTTTCTAATTATAAAATTGTATGACATGCACCTGAATTGCTGCTGGGAAAGGTACTGCACAGTTCAGATTGGACAGTATTAATTATACAATGTCCCTAATTAGTGATGGACAAATCTGTGCCTTGAAATTCGCAAAACAGCAAAAATGCAATGGGCGTCAAAATAATTCTGAGCTGTGTCAATTTTGACGCAAGCTACTATGTGCAACTATTTGGTCCAAATGCATTAATGTCAATGGGCATCTGAATAATTTTAATGTGTGTGTTGATTTTACTAGGGCCAATTTTTCATTTTGACACAGCAGAATTTTCGCCGGCAGATTTTTTCCGGTAATTCTCAGCGAATTAGTGTCTGGTGAATTTATTGGCCCATCACTAACCCTAATCACCAAGGCTACACATTGTACTACAAAGACTTTAGGGGTCATTTATGACTACAGTTGCCATGTTTTTTTTACCACAATGCATATGAGATGTCTGACACAGACAGAGATGTCTTTCAGGCCCCTAAAATGTTTAGAGGTTGTCTTGTTTTACCAATATTTATTGAAATTGTATATGAATTAGGGCCTCATGGGGCCCCTATACCTCCTGCCCCCCCCTGAACCAGCAGGGTCTACTTCCTCTGTAGTTACACCCCTGCTTCTGGTACATTTATTACAACATGGCAGGTAGGTGTGGCCTGTCCCATTATTGCTCTCAGCTTAGAAAGGAAGAAGAACAGGAATGAATCATAAAACACTGGCAAAACAGCAGGAATGCCCTTAACCAAAATGGCCACACAAGCAGGTTACTACAATAAGAATAGCCATATCACCTAAAATGATCATATTTATGTTTTGCATACTTTTCTTTCTCTACAATCATTATCAGTGCAGCATTATATTTCTCAGCAATTTGTAAGAACCAATTATGAACCTGTAGTGTTTAACAGCAGCCTTTTGTTTGTTCATGTTTATTACTATGCGGCACATGGGACATTAGAGGGCGCCCTCTATAGCACGCCAGATACTATGCCTTAGGGATGATGCAGCATGTGGAGCAGAGCTGGCAGCTTCTCATCTTGTTTGTTGTATGGCAATAAGCTTTGTTCTTATTGGTTCAGGAATAAGTGTTGCTTCACAGAATGGATATTTTTTCTGTTTTGTGAAACTGAGCTTTCATTTTGTGGAAAGAATGAATCATATACTATAAAATCTTGCTTTCTGTCACAAACAGGGCCGCCATTAGAAATCACGGGGCCCCGTACAAAAAAAATTTTGGGGCCCCCTGGGCCCCGCCCACACTGACGACCAAGCTCCACCCCATATCCCACCCACTCCACATCGCAGTTAAAAGACCACACAGACATCAGCGCTAAAAAAGTAACCCCCCCCACACAAGTTGTAAAAAGCTATTGATGGTCAGGGACCCCTTATAAAAAATTGGGGCCCCCAAAAAAAAAATATTATTTTTTTTTTTAAAACTTTGGTGGCAGGGGCCCCCTTATAAGTTAAAAAAAACTTGGGGCCCCAACAAAAAAAATGTAAAAAAACCTAAAAAATAAACAAACATTGGTGGCAGGGGCCCCCTTATAAGTTAAAAACAAATTGGGGCCCCAAAAAAAATTTGAAAAAAAAAATAATTTTTTTTTTTTAAAAAAAAATAATTTTTTTTTGAAAAAAAAAAAAAACATTGGCGGCAGGGGCCCTCTTATAAGTTACAAACAAATTGGGGCCCCAAAAAAAAATTTGAAAAAAAAATATTTTTTTTTTTGAAAAAAAAAAAACTGGTGGCAGGGGCCCCCATACAAGTTTAAAAAAATTGGGGCCACCAAAAAGAATTTTTTTTTTTTTTTTAAAAACAAAAAAAAACAATGGTTGCAAGGGGCCCCTTACGAGTTAAAAAAAAAATTGGGGCCCCAAAAAAAAAGTTTTAAAAAAAAGATTGGTGGCAGGGGCCTATAGAATATTAAAATAATACATTGGTGGCCAGGGGATTAAAAAAATAAAAAAAACACAAACTGGTGTTCAGTAGGATTGAACTCATGGATTCAGTACTTCAACTTCGCCTCCTTCGGGTCTTTTCACCGCTTCAGGACTTCAATTTCGGCTGTTTTCGTGACTTCGGGTCTTTGCGCTGCTTCAGGACTTCGGCTTCGGCTGTTTTCGTGACTTCGGGTCTTTTCGGCGCTTCGTGACTTCGGCTTTTTCCGTGACTTCGGGTCTTTTCGGCGCATCGGCTTCAGCTTTTCGGCACTTCCGCATTCGGCAATGCAAGAGGCAAGACGTACGGCTCGGGCGCTCGTAAGGGGGGGACGGATCTTGAAAAAATGCAGCGCTGCCGGGCCCCCCTTCATGCCCGGGCCCGGTACGCTTTTCCCCCCTGTCCCCCCCTGATGGCGGCCCTGGTCACAAATATCTATTTTGTCATTCAAATCTAGCTTGACATGCACTAGTTAGTTACACTATTATATATTATGTCCACTTTTTTTTACAGAATTCATTCTGCAAGTAACTTTGCACATAATTGTGCCCGTCAAATGTTATACATTTGTGAGACAGATTGCTTGTTAAAATGTACAGAATGGAGTTTGTAATTTAATGACATAATTGTGTGCACTAACCAGATTTTGTTCTCATTCTGTAATAGTAATACGCCTTTTGTATATGTTTTTTGTCTGTGTATGGTCACAAATACTTATATTCCATGAGAGACATTAATTCTGTGTATAAGGGATAGTTTTGTATAGAGAATTTATTTGGGACAAACGGAACCCCATACAAAACCTCTTTATTATTTCAGCAACACTGAATTTTTTGTTTACAGCAAAAAAAAATAATTTTGGAAATTTTATGAATATATTTTTTATATAAAGACTCCCACTTTGCTAACATATATATAGTATAGATACATGTTCTGAAGTCATTCTTGACATTTATACTGAATTTTTCTGATATGTTTTAGGATTGCTATTGAGTATATTTTGCGAGTTTGACACATGGGATTCTGAACTGTATTTATCTTGTCATTTGTTCTAGGGATTTTATATATAACGATTTTCATTGTACAGGTATAGGGTCCATTATCCAGAAACAGATATCCAGAAAGCTCCAAATTACAGAATTATAGACTCCATTATAATGAAATAATCCACATTTTTAAAAATGATTTCCTTTTTCTCTGTAATAATAAAACAGTAGCTTGTACTTGATCCAAACTAAGATATAATTAATCCTTATTGGAATCAAGTCCCTAAGTGTCATAATGTGTTTTCTAGCAATATTGTTGTGTAATGGAAAACTACTTTTCTGAACAGTTTTCAAAATATTGCAACTCAAACTCTAAACATATAAGTACAGAAAATATTTTTAACATATCTCCAAATTTTCATTAGTGCTATTTTCTCTTCTTAAGTACTTACTTGATGTGGTTGTTGTGGTTTCTGCAAAAGAAAGCGTAATATAGATCAGTATCATATAACTGTAGCCTAAAAACAGTAAAACAGTATTATTCTGTAATTTCTACTCTTAAGGGGTTATTTATAGAAATTTGAAAGCCGAAATCTCAAAAAAAATGTGTTTTTTCACTAGAAAATTTTTTTAGAGGAAGAACCTAAATTTTTTGGAGATTTATTTTACCCCAAGGTATTGTAGTCTGAAACCATAAAACTACTTCATCTCCAACCTGTTGAGGTCCTGTATAAGTCAATGGCTGAGCTTCGATTTGCAGTATGAAAATCCCCAAAAAATTGTGGTTGTCCGGCGATATCACCAAAAATATGAGCATTCCGATTGTTGAACGTGAAAATTTGAGTTTTTCAAATTTTCATTTTTAGATTTTTTTTTTAGATCTGATTTTTTACTTTTTACAATGATAAATAAGATAAAATGATGATTTGTATCCCTTCCACTACCATATGGAAGGGAAAGTTAAAAAATACAAAATGCAATAAAAAACAGATGGTGACATGGCCCTGAGCCTACAAAGTGATTAACATATTTGCACCCCCTAGTTGTTCTTCATAACATACTGTATCATGTTTATTCTTACTGACACATATAATTATTAGTAAATTATGATAATATTGTAGCTCCCAGTAACATGAACTTGCTCATTGTAAACCCAGTGATTTCTTGTGTTTTGGTTAAAAACACAAATTGTATTTAAAACTCACCTCTCAATATTTATTTTCAATTTCAATTTCAAAGGGTATAAAATATGTACAGTATATCTATATCATATATAACGTCATACTTTGGGTTGATGCAATAACCAAATACCGTATAAGTAAAAACCTTTCTTAGACCCACTAAATTCTTACCAGTAGTGGTGGTTGGGATTGAACAAAGGGTAGTGATTTGAATTATTCTTCCTTTGACACATTGCTTTTGAGCACAAAGTCCTTTTGAAGTGTGTTTAGAGATCGTTGTATTTGGTGGATATTTCGATGATGTGCCAGTAGTGCTATCACTGCAGCATTCTAGCAAAAATATATAAGAAAACAGAGACAAGCAAAGATTATAAAAATTAAAATAAATATTTGAAAATTGATTTATTACCTCAGTACTAAGGAAATAAATTACAATCCCATTTACAGTAGAGTTAGGGAAAACTCTAAAGGTTGACATTTGTGATATCTGAACCCAGGTTGAGATGTCCATCTATTGTTGAATCACATTTACCACAATTGTTTTCCCATCAAGCATTTGGTTGTTGGTGTAATTCTTATATGGTATGTACTTTGCATATAGATTTTCTTTGCCCTTCCAAAGAGCCTTTTTGATGCAGACAGTTCATGGCAAATTTACTGACCAGTGAATAGATATTGACTTAATATAATCAGTAATACAATATTGTATGATGATTTTCTTATTGTTAATTGATGTCACTGTAATATTTGATACATGTCACTATTTTCCCTAGGGCTATGCATTTAAACCATGGTAGTTTTACTTCTACTGCAAAGAATTCTATAAGCAAAACATAGATTTCAGTACCTGGGTTGTCAGAACAATGCTGTCCTCCTTGCTCATTACACTTGCTAAAAGAGAAAATTAAATAATAATTAAATAAAATAATAATAATTTCCCTTTCTTATAACTGGACCTTAAAACAGTGTGAAATTAATACTTTCAAAACAATCTAGCAATAATAATTCACATTGAACTATTTATTTTCAAAAATGTTTAATAATAAAAAAATAATTAATACAATTAAAAAATTATTTAATAATAATAGCAAAGACCAGTTCATCACTGAATAAAAAATTTTAAGAGCATAACATAAGAGCATAATTTATGTGACATATTTATCTATGTTTAATTGTATGCACCATTAATAAATTGATCACCTGGGGCAGATTTATCAAGGGTCGAATTTCGAAGTAGAAAATACTTCGAAATTCGACCATTGAATAGAATCCTCCGACATTCAAATTCGAAGTTGGAGGATTTTATTCATTGTACGATCATATTCTGATTGTAGTACGATCGTACTCCAACCGTACTTCAAATCGTACGATTTGAACGATTTTATCGTATGATGGTACGATTTTCCTTCGATACCCAAAAAATTAGAACTATGCTCTGGCAGGTCCCCATAGGCTAACATAGCACTTCGGCAGGTTTAAGTTGGCGAAGTATTGAAGTCGATTTTTTTTAAAGAGACAGTACTTCGACTATCGAATGGTCGAATATTCAAACGATTTCTACTTTGAATCAAAGTCGAAGTAAATTCAAAGTCATAGTATCCTATTCAATGGTCGAAGTATCCAAAAAATTACTTCGAAATTCTAACTTTTTGAACTTTGAAAATTCACTCGAACCTTAGTAAATCTGCCCCTAATTAATCTACTCATTGGTTTCTAGCTGTGCTTCCAGATTCTGCCTAGGCTGTAGGAATATTGCTGTTGAGTTTCCCTTAATATTTTTTATCTTCTCCCAAATTATGCTTGACAGTCTTATGGTGCATTAGGTGTTTTATAGTAAGAGAAAGACTATAGATACAAAAATCTCACAAGTGTTTCAAGCAAAGGTAGCGACATGTTACTCTACTCTACAAAATGTGGCTGAAATTACTTCATGGATAAGCACAACTAAATCAATAATGTGAGAGGAAAGGTTTAGAAAGACTGGCAAAAAGTTTTTTTATCTTCTCCCAAATTATGCTTGACAGTCTTATGGTGCATTAGGTGTTTTATAGTAAAAGAAAAACTACCGATACAAAAATCTCACAAGTGTTTCATGCAAAGGTAGCGACATGTTACTCTACTCTACAAAATGTGGCTGAAATTACTTCATGGATAAGCACAACTAAATCAATAATGTGAGAGGAAAGGTTTAGAAAGACTGGCAAAAAGTTTAAACATAGACTGTATAAATTAAAAACACATATTATGGTCACAAAAAAAAGTGTCAAGTACCCACAATAGGGGGCACATTTACTTAGCTTGAGTGAATGAATAGAATAAAAAATACTTAGAATTTCGAACGTTTTTTTTGGCTACTTCGACCTTCGACTTCGACTTCAAATCGAAGATTAGAACTAAAAAGTCGAAGTACTGTCTCTTTAAAAAAAAACTTAGACAAACTACTTTGCCACCTTAAACCTACCGAGCATCAATATTAGCCTATGGGGAAGGTCTCCATAGGCTTTCTAACAAATTTTTGATCAAAGGAAAATCGTTCAATCGTTGGATTAAAATCCTTCGAATGATCATTCGAACAAACATAGCAATAAATCCTTCAACTTCAATATTCGAAGTTGAAGGATTTTACTTCGACGGTCGAATATCGAGGGTTAATTAGCCCTTGATATTTGACCCATAGTAAATGTACCCCTAGGTATAGGCAAAATGTGCTAATAGGGTGACACACAAAAGATAAGGGGGATGAAATAAAAGTTGCAAAGTGAATAATGATTTACAAAAATAAGATTAAAAATTTGCCTTTAGCAGTGTAATATTTTTCATTATTCAGTCATTTTATCTGTGCATTACTCGCATGCTTTAAAGTGGAGTAAACTTCTAGAACAAACATAACTTTTTCAATAAGAAGTTTTATTACATATACTGTGCACTATTTCAAAATATAAAAATCACAATATTTCTTCCACTGGTTGCTAAACTGTCTCTGATTTACAAAGCTATATATATGAAAGAAAATTTGTTCACGCACAGGCATATATTTTTGCACTGCAAATATTTATTACCGACTTTTATTACATTACCCCGTAAGTCTGTCATCTCTATGATAACGCACATGTGTGTAATGTAAATGGTGGGTGCACCCTTGATCCCATGCCCATGCCTCAAGCTAATTCATTAATTAAGACATTTCTATCTTAAAAACTAGATTGAATAAAACCGTGAAAAAAGACTCAAATCCAGCAAATTCACATTCTACAGAGTCTCAGAAAAATTCTAAAAACTCCATTAAAAAAACAAAACATTGCTTAAATCTTGCTAGGACAACTATCATTCACTTGTACATGAAGTTGAAAGCTTTTAGAGGCTGAAGTTTTATATTCCAATAGATATCAAATATCTCAGTTCTGCTGCAAAAAAAAGTTAGGGGCATATTCATTAGTTTTTTAAATGGATTGCTCCGTGTTGCTCACTGGTATAACCCGGGTCAGTGCAGTTTTCTGCTGATAGGAGCACCAGCCCGGGGTTTCAGATAAGTCAATACAATCACCTAGGTGTGCCTAACATTTGGCACCTCCAAGTGCAGGATGCCTTTCCTTCTCCTTTAAGCATTAGCTTATTTAATAAAAGAAACAACTTGGACCGAATAGTTGTGAAAGTTTTTTTTTTTTCCTCAAAAAAGTCACAAACAAACAAGAATCAAATTGTTCCATTAATTTTCAGTTGGACTGAAAAGCTGAAATGTTTTAATATCCTGGGATAAAAATAAATACAATTCTTATTGACTGCTATAGACACTTGGCAGTTTTAACTTGCCAATTGTTTTTCTTCTGCCATTTTTCTTTTTTTTTTCATTTGATAAAACTTGACTATTTGAGGTTTCAAAGAATATTTGTGTTCACATTTCTTAGTTTTTTGTAAGTTGCGAAATTAATTCAAATTCAACTTTTATTTGAATAAACTGGCAACTACATTTTATTTTAAGTGCTGTATTGTTGTGAAAGAACTACATTTTTCTCTATAAGAACTGACAAAAAATATTTACAATGAATGAATGGCCTTCTTTTTGACTACAAAAATTATATACTCCTCATTAAAGGGGTAATTTAGCTTTGTGTTAACTGTTATGATGTAGAGAGGGATATTCTGAGGCAATTTGCAATTGGTTTTAATTTTTTTAAGTTATTTAGCCTTTTATTCAGCAGTTTTTCAGTCTGCAGTTTCAGCAATCTAGTTGCTAGGGTCCAAAATACCCTAGCAACCATGCACTGATTTGAATTAAAGACTGGAATATGAATAGGGGAGGCTTGAATAGAAAGAAAAGTAGTACAAATAGCAATAACAATACACATGCAGCCTTACAGAGCATTCGTTTTTTTTTAGATGGGGTCAGTGACCCCCATTTGAAAGCTGGAAATAGTAAGAATAAGGAGGCAATTCATTAAAAAATTATAAAAAAGAAAAAATGAAGGCCAATGGAAAAGTTGTTTAGAATTAGCCTTTCTATAACATACTAAAGGTTCACTTACAGGTGAACCACCATTTAGGAAGAGGCAGAATGTTACAAATATTATTAAGATTGTGTTTCATAATATTAGTTACAAACAAGCAGTTATATTTATAGGAATACTGTTTCTTTTTACATCTAGTAGACAATGCGAAAATATTTAGTTTTACAGCACCTATTTCACATACTTACCATATTTGACAGGGGTCAGGATTAGGTATCCGTTGATCAATGGTGTAGGTAACATTGTTGATAATGCAGGGACAGTGATTGACACATCTTTTATTTATTTCATCATAGTAAGGACGCTCAGTTGGACAAGTTGGGTAACAGCCTTCAAACAACAAATAGATTAACTGTAGTCATCTAAATGAAATTGCAAATGTTGAATCAGCAAAATACAAATATGACAGGTATGGGATCTGTTAACCAGAATGCTTAGGACCTGGACTTTTCAGAATGGAACCTACTGTAATTTGGATCTTTATACTTTAGGTCTAAAAGAAAATCATGTAAACATTGAATAAACCCATTAGGTTGGTTTTGCTTCCAATAAAGATTAATTACATTTTAGTTTGGATCAAGTACAAGGTGCTGTTTTATTATTACAGTGAAAAAGGAAATTATTTAAAAAAAATTGGATTATTTGGATAAAATGGAGTCTATGGGAGACAGCCTGTCTGTAATTCAGAGATATCTGGATAATGGGTTTCCTGATAATGGATCCCATACCTGTACTTTTATTTTAAAGCATTCTGTAGAAAAAACTTTGTCATATTTTCTATTAGAATCCTAGTACCATACCACACATCAAAATGGTTTCCTTTTGCAATACAATAGGGATGCACCGAATCCACTATTTTGGATTTGGCCGAACCCCAGAATCCTTAGTGAAAGATTCGGCCGAATACCAAACCGAATCCGAATTTGCATATGCAAATTAGGGGTGGGAAGGGGAAAACATTTTTTACTTCCTTGTTTTGTGACAAAAATTCATGCAATTTCCCCCCAACCCCTAATTTGAATACGCAAATCAGGTTTTGATTTGGCCGGGCACAAGGATTCGGCCAAATCCGAATCCTGCTGAAAAGGCCAAATCCAGGATGAATCCCGAAACGAATCCTGGATTAGGTGCATCCCTACAGTACACACATCCATTTAAAGTGACTATATTAGGATAATAGGATAGGATATAAAGGAAAACCCATGTCTGCTTCCATTGATTTCATCAGATTTATATCATTGTAGTGTGCCTAACTTGATTGTTGCTGATTATGGCTGATTTTTAGGAGGAAAAAAAAGAAACAAGTTCTTACAATTAGATTCAAATTCGATTAGAATTCGATTCAAGTTTTCAGGTTGATTCAATTCAACCGAGTTTAAAAAATTTGATTTTTTTTTAAATAAATTTTGATTGGTTGATTTTTAAATTTAAGGGAGTGTAGGGGAGTTTTTAAAACTCACATGAATTTGAAATTCAAACTTTGAAAAATGTGCCTCTTTGAGGCAGATTTATCCAAGGGTCAATTTAAAAATTAGAATTTTTAAATTAGAATTTCGAGTTTATTTTAGTGTAATTTAACTAGGAAATAGTCCAAATTTTCAATGTTTTAAAAAAAATTTGAAATTTGAAATTTATCATGTACCGTCCCTTTAAAAATTCAAATTTGACTATTTGCCATATAAAACCTGCCAAACTGGTGTTTTAGCCTATGGGGGGCCTCCTACAATCAATTTGGAGTCAAAATTGAATTTTTTTTGGTGAAAAAACTCGAAACAAAGTAAATTTGACCCTTTTGTTCAGTGGTCCTAATTCATTTTTGGAATGATCAAATATTTGTTGCAAATAATGCACTGAGCTAAAAGGTGTTGCTCATCTTCAACCATTTTTTGCAGTTTAGTTGTTTTCAGAAATAAAGACTTTTTGCAAATACTTTCTATTTTCTATTTGTGATAATTTTTCTAATACTAAAGAGTAAAGTTTGATTTTTCACATTTTAAAGCAGCTCTGGGAGGGGGGTAGCCGACTCTATAACTGTTCAAAATTGATACATTTAGTTGATACATTTGTTATCTTTGTCCCTGCTGAGCAGAATCCCTGAGTTGCATTAAAGGCAGCAAAAGTGTTTGGAAGGTGAACAGCCGATTTAATGTTTTATAAGACAGGGTCACAGTGACTAAATAATTATGTATTTTTCTCTGTTATGCAATAATGGAAACAAGTATTGCAATAATACTATTAATCATGAATATATTCAGTTCTATGATAAACCATTATCTTACTGAATGCACTCTATTTTGTTCAAGAACTTTGTGGTCTTTCTAGATTTACTATTTCTATGTTACCACAGTATGTTATACAATGTACATTTTTATATAAAATCCCAAGAAAAAATGACAAGATAAATACAAATCAGAATCCCATGTGTTCAAACAACTGTTACCAATGAGACAGCAAAACTTTGAAAAGAATAATTTTCTTTCAAAATTCGACCAAGTGAATAAGTGCATGGATCAAGAGCTTACCTTCCAGGTGTGTGACAGTTGGTGAGCTGCAGAACTTGGTGATGTGGTGGTTGTGATTATTCTCTGGACCACAGGCAAAGTAGTGCCACATACATTCACTTTCATCAGTGTTATAGTAGTCACAGAATATTGCTAGAGTTGTAAAACAAGGAACACAATTCACGCTGATATTTTTTAATGACGTTTTAGACGGATCCACGTATATACATTTCTAATTAGGTCCACAGTGTAATTTATCAGTAAAAAAAAGTCTTGATTTTCTTTTTAGTATTATTAAGACATGGTGGTCCTCATAATGGAAAGACCCCTTAAGCATTAAAGATGTACTTCACCGTTAAATAAACTTTTGGTATATGTAGACATTAATATCCTGAGGCAAATTGCAATTTCCTTTTTTTTTTAATTCATATGACTGCATTTTCCTTTTTTTTTTTTAATTCATATGACTTTTAAGTTATACAGCCTTTTTGTTCAGCAGCTCTCCAGTTTGGTATTTCAGCAGCTTTCTGATTGCTAGAGTGCAATTTACAATAGCAACCAGGCAGTAGTTTCAACAAGAGAGGGTAATATGAATAGGGATGTAGCGAACGTCGGAAAAAAAGTTTGCGAACATATTCGCGAACTTGCGTCAAAAATGCGAACGGTTCGCGAACGTCACGAACCCCATAGACTTCAATGGGAAGGCGAATTTTAAAAGCTAAAAAAGACATTTCTGGCCAGAAAAATGATTTTAAAGTTGTTTAAAGGGTGCAACGACCTGGACAGTGGCATGCCAGAGGGTGATCAAGGGCAAAAATGTATCTGAAAAATACATTGTTGACACAGCGCTGCGTTTTGTGCTGTAAAGGGCAGAAATCACACTACATTTCTAAACCTGTGTAATAAACTGCTTTAAAACATCGCCAATCAAGTCATGTAAAGGTTACATCCTGTTCACACGCAAAGACGAAACGCGGCGCTTACTGCAACGCAAAAAAACGCAAAGAGCTTTAATGAATGATACCGTCAAGTGAGCAAATAATAGTTGTTAATTACTAGTTATGCTTGTCACCTCCAGGATGTTCGTCCTGTTGGTGGCAATATTTCTGTAGTGGTGTGTTTAGCAGTCACCGTGCTTGTGCGCACGTGCACGGTCAGGCAGAGGTAATTCAATGTACAGTGAAGTGAACCAAAAAACACTGATTCTGCAGTGTGGGCCCAGTTTTGGTCTACTTTATTGATCACCTGCGGTGACCATAAAAGATGCGATTTTGCCACTGTTGCAGAACCCTGAAAAATTAGGCATGTGTACTTTCCTGAAAAATTATGTTTTTTTTGTCGCAGCCACTGAAGCACAGAGGCCAGAAAAAATATGCCATATAAATGCTAACAATATAAATTTTTTTTGTCGCAGCCACTGAAGCACAGAGGCCAGAAAAAATATGCCATATAAATGCTGAAAATATTATTTTTTTTTTTGTCGCAGCCACTGAAGCACAGAGGCCAGAAAAAATATGCCATATAAATGCTGAAAATATTCTTTTTTTTTTGTCGCAGCCACTGAAGCACAGAGGCCAGAAAAAATATGCCATATAAATGCTGAAAATATTAATTTTTTTGGTTGCAGCCACTGAAGCACAGAGGCCAGAAAAACTCAGGATTTACCTGGATTCAAATGAAACCAGTAGGGTTTGCACCCTAGTTTGTAATGGTGGCGGAGGGAGGAGGACGCTAAAGGACAGCTGTGTGTGGAGTCATGAGGCGTGCAGAGAAGGACAGCTGCATGGGGAGTCAGAACAAGTCTTCCGGCGTGCAGTAACCCTCCGAGATCCACGCCTCATTCGTTTTAATAAAGGTCAGGTAATCCACACTTTTGTGACCTAGACGAGTTCTCTTCTCAGTTACAATCCCTCCTGCTGCACTGAAGGTTCTTTCTGAGAGGACACTTGAGGCGGGGCATGACAAGAGGTTCATGGCAAATTGTGACAGCTCTGGCCACAGATCAAGCCTGCGCACCCAGTAGTCCAGGGGTTCATCGCTCCTCAGAGTGTCGATATCTGCAGTTAATGCCAGGTAGTCCGCTACCTGCCGGTCGAGGCGTTCTTTGAGGGTGGATCCAGAAGGGTTCTGGCACTGCCTTGGACTGAAAAACATTTGCATGTCTGACGTTACAGACCGGCCAAAGTGCTTTGTCCTTGCAGGTGCGCTTGTGGCAGGATTACTGGCACCTCTGCCCCTGGAATGTTGATGAGTTCCTGAAGTGACATCACCCTTAAAAGCATTGTACAACATGTTTTGCAGGCTGGTTTGTAAATGCAGCATCCTTTCGGACTTGTGGTACGTTGGTAACATTTCTGCCACTTTATGCTTGTACCGAGGGTCTAGTAGCGTTGCGACCCAGTACAGATCCTTCTCCTTAAGCCTCTTGATACGGGGGTCCTTCAACAGGCATGACAGCATGAAAGACCCCATTCTCACAAGGTTGGATGCAGAGGTATCCATCTCCGCTTCCTCGTTATCAAGGACTACATCATCCACGGTCTCCTCCCCCTAGACACGTACAAGACCAGGGGTCCCCAAAAGATCACCACAAGCCCCCTGGGAAGCCTGCTCCTGTTGGTCCTCCTCCTCCACAAAGCCACCTTCCTCCTCTGACTCCACTTCTGACACCTCTCCCTGCGTTGCAGCAGGTGCCTGGGCTCGTTCTGGTGATTCCGACCAGAAATCGTGCGCTTCCTGCTCCTCGTCACGCTGGTCTACAGCCTCATCTGTCACTCATCGCACGGCACGCTCCAGGAAGAAAGCAAAGGGTATTAGGTCGCTGATGGTGCCTTCGGTGCGACTGACCATGTTTGTAACCTCTTCAAAAGGGCGCATGAGCCTGCAGGCATCGCGCATAAGCACCCAGTAACGTGGGAAAAAAATCCCCAGCTCTGCAGATCCAGTGCTACCACCCAGTTCAAACAGGTATTCATTGACGGCTCTTTGTTGTTGCAGCAGACGTTCCAACATGAGGAGCGTTGAATTCCAGCGAGTCTGGCTGACGCAAATTAAACGCCTGACTGGCATGTTGTACCGCTGCTGAATGTCAGCAAGGCATGCCATGGCTGTGTAGGAACGTCTGAAATGGGCCGACACCTTCCTGGACTGCCTGAGAACGTCCTGGAATCCTGGGTACTTCGAGACAAAACGTTGGACTATTAAATTCAGAACATGTGCCATGCATTGCCCAGTCTCAGTGCTGCCAACAGATTGCTTCCGTTGTCACACACCACTTTTCCGATCTTCAGTTGGTGTGGGGTCAGCCACCGATCGGCCTGTGACTGCAGAGATGACAGGAGTACAGATCCGGTATGGTTTCTGCTTTCCAGGCACGTCATCCCCAAGACAGCATGACAACGGCGTACCTGGCACGTCGAATAGCCTAGGGGGAGCTTGGGGGTGCACAGGTGTGGAGGAGGAGGACCCAGCAGCAGAGGAGGAAGAAGAGGAAGAAGACAAGGTAGAGAGTGAAGGAGGAGTAGAGGTGGTGGCAGAACCGCGTGCAATCCGTGGCGGTGACACCAACTCCACTGTTGTTGTTGAGCCACACATTCCCTGCTTCCCAGCCATTACCAAGTTCACCCAGTGGGCAGTGTAGGTGACATACCTGCCCTGACCATGCTTGGAGGACCATGCGTCAGTAGTCATATGGACCTTTGGCCCAACACTAAGTGACAGAGATGCGGTGACTTGGCTCTGCACATGGTGGTACAGGTGTGGTATTCCCTTTTTTGAAAAAAAATTGCGGCTGGGTACCTTCCACTGCGGTGTCCCAATTGCTACAAATTTGCGGAAGGCCTCAGAGTCCACCAGCTGGTATGGTAAAAGCTGGCGGGCTAAGAGTGCAGACAAGCCAGCTGTCAGACGCCGGGCAAGGGGGTGACTCGCAGACATTGGCTTCTTACGCTCAAACATGGCCCTCACAGAAACTTGGCTGGGGGCAGATGACTGGGAATGGGAACTGGTGGTCAAGGTGGAAGGCGGAGTGGAGGGTGGTTCAGACGGGTCAAGGACAGCAGAGGTAGAGCAGTAAGATGCTGGACCAGAAGGAGGGTGGCTTTTAGTTTGTCTGTTGCCTTTGAGGTGTTGCTCCCAAAGTGCTTTGTGCTTGCCGTTCATGTGCCTTCGCATAGAAGTTGTACCTATGTGGCTGTTGGGCTTCCCAAGACAAGTTTCTGACTGCACTCATTGCAAATTACAACGCTTTTGTCAGAGGCACACACATTAAAAAAATCCCACACTGCTGACCTTTTTGAAGCTGGCAATCTGGCAGTAGAAGTTGGCGGCGTTGGCGGCAATGGCGGGTGCGTTGGCCGGCTGACCACAGGTGCCGATACATGTTGTTGCCCTACTGTTCCCTGCTAGCTGTCCTCCCTGCTTCTTCTAAGTCTTATTCTCCTCCTGCCTCTCTGACTCTCCGTCTCTCCATCTGAACTATCCTCCTCTTGCTCTCTTCTACTGGGCACCCACAAAACATCAATCTCCTCATCATCATTCTCCTCAGATGCATCAATTTCTTCTAACAGCTCACAGAAGGAAGCAGCAGCGGGGACCTCCTCATCACTCATTATGTCCATCTCCGTTGTGTTCTCTGCCAGAATTAAATCTGGTGTAACGTCCTCATCTCCTTCATCTTCTTCTGCCAATAATGGTTGCGCATCACTCAGTTCAAGAAACTCATGTGAAAATAACTCCTCTGACTCCAGTGAAGAAGGGGCGCCGGTGGTGGAGGAAGTGTTACGTGGGGTGCCCATAGCAGTGGAGGATGAGGATGTTGTGGTAAAGTTAGAAACGGTAGAGGATGGGGTGTGCTGTGTAAGCCAGTCAACTACCTCTTCAGCATTTTGGGAGTTCAGGGTCATTGCCTTTTTAAAACTGGGCAATTTCCTAGGGCCACAGGATAGCATAGCAGCACGGCCCCTAGTGCCTCTGCGTGGCGGCCTGCCTTTGCCTGGCATTATTTTTAAAACAACAACAACAACTCAGGTGGTGTTTCTGGAGACGGTATTATTATTGATATTTAGACAGATTGTGAAAAAGCTCACACAGCTAGATGGCAGTTGTTTGAAAATGAAGAACACACTGGGCAAACAAATTGAAACAATGCCTGCAAGGTCAACGTATACACTACTACAGCAGTGGATACGGAATATATTATTGCTGCTTGAAAAACGTCACTCAGGTGGTGGTTCTGGAGACGGTATTATTATTGGTATTTAGACAGAATGTGAACAAGCTCACACAGCTCGGTGGCAGTTGTTTGAAAATGAAGAACACACTGGGCAAACAAATTGAAACAATGCCTGCAAGGTCAACGTATACACTACTACAGCAGTGGATACGGAATATATTATTGCTGCTTGAAAAACGTCACTCAGGTGGTGGTTCTGGAGACAGTATTATTATTGATATTTAGACAGAATGTGAACAAGCTCACACAGCTCGGTGGCAGTTGTTTGAAAATGAAGAACACACTGGGCAAACAAATTGAAACAATGCCTGCAAGGTCAACGTATACACTACAGCAGTGGATACGGAATATATTATTGCTGCTTGAAAAACGTCACTCAGGTGGTGTTTCTGGAGACGGTATTATTATTGATATTTAGACAGAATGTGAAAAAGCTCACACAGCTAGATGGCAGTTGTTTGAAGAACACACTGGGCAAACAATGCCTACAAGGTCAACGTATACACTACTACAGCAGTGGATACGGAATATATTATTGCTGCTTGAAAAACGTCACTCGGGTGGTGTTTCTGGAGACGGTATTATTATTGATATTTAGACAGAATGTGAAAAAGCTCACACAGCTAGATGGCAGTTGTTTGAAGAACACACTGGGCAAATAATGCCTGCAAGTGCACTACTATTGGTGCACTACTATGAAGAACAGCAAACAGCACTGGACACGTTAAAGAACAGTAAGATAAGTAAAATAAAAAAAATATATATGTATATTAAAAAAAAAAAATTACTCGGGTTGGTGCTGCTGAACTACTAGGAGCAGCACAGTAGCACACCAGTCCCACTCCCCAACACAGCTAGACTAATAGCACTGGGCTCTTTTAGTAGCAAAGTAAAAAAACAAAAAAGAAAATAAAAGCAGTCCTTACAAGGACTATTGGGTTATTACAGCAGTCAGCAGATGAGATCAGAAGAGATCAGTGCCCACAGCAGCTACATACAGAGCACTGCAGTAGAAGGTAGATTACTAGCCAGCAAAGCTACCTAACCTAAAATGTCCCTCAAATCCCTGCAGAGTTCTGCCCTCCAATACAGAGCAGTATCAAGTAGATTACTAGCCAGCAAACTTACTATCAACTGTCCCTCAAATCACTAACAGCTCTCTCCCTACACTAGCTCTTCCAAGCACACACAGGCAGAATGAAAAAAACGCTGCAGGGCTTCAGTTTATATATGGAAGGGGAGTGGTCCAGGGGGTGTGGGGGTGGTCCAGGAGGGAGAGCTTCCTGATTGGCTGCCATGTATCTGCTGGTCTGGGGTGAGAGGTCAAAAAAAAGCGCCAGCTAAGGCGAACCCAAAATGGCGAACGTCGCGCGACGTTCGCGAACATTCAGCGAGCGCGAACAGTTGATGTTCGCGCAAACAAGTTCGCCGGCGAACAGTCCGCGACATCCCTAAATATGAATAGAGAAAGGTCTACAAAGAAAGTAAGTAATCAAAAGTAACAATAATAATACAGGTGTAGCTTTGCAGAGCAATAGTCAATGACTCCCATTTAAAAGCTGGAAAGAAGGATTAGTGGAGAACAGATAACTTAAAATCTATAAAAATTAACAATAAAAACCACTGCAGTTGCAGGAATAGGGTATATTACATTGCAAAAGTTAGCTTAAAGGTGGACCACTCCTTTACTGTTACTATTAGTACCATCAGTCTTAATACTAATAATATTTATAAAAAAGATAGTTCTTATGGCTGAGCATGAAAACATATTAAAACTTGTATTTTAGGAAAACACATTTTTTCTCATAGTTATACTTTCTCTGATTTCTTTTTAAAAGTCTTATTATATACTCACGACAAATTTCTGGTGTTCTCCAGTGAATACAGACATCTGCTTTAGCACAGAGTTGAGCATAGGCAGCCACAGCAGTGCAGAAACACTCACAGTCCCCACCGGTGTCACAGGAGCAGACATCATTTACACAAGCATCATAGAAGGGTTTTGGATCCACCTACCAAATAAAAACAAATCTCCGTTTTATTTACTAAAAATACTGAGCATGTAAATTCAAACTTTTAAAAATCTTGTCTTAATATAACTTATGCTAAGGTAAAAAAAAAATGACAACATAATACTGATTATATTGAAAAACAGAGTGTACCTTGCTATGACAGCTGCGAAAAACTTCGTTGGTGATAATATCACACTTCTTTTCAGCCCAAGATCTGCGATGGGGAGCTGCCAGGCATGGCTGGGGAATGCTGTCTGCATCAGGGCAATCATTACTACGCTTCCAGCTATTCCCAAATGGCATTGCATTGCTGGCTTGTATCAACTGACTGGTCAGGAAGTCATTGTTGGCATTATCATCATAATTTCCACACAGGCCACAAACTTTACCCTTAAAATAAGGATTATCAGCAAGAAAGAAAGAAACATGAACAAAAGAGATGTGATAACCAGACTTTTGTGCTTGCATCAAAATTATTGATGTTACTCATATTGTGAGTCTTATAAAGCACAAAAATAACTATGTTTATTTAATAATTATGTTTAAAGCCTAAACAAACAATTATAGGGCAATGAGGTAAGGATTAAAAATTAAGTAGAGTGTGTCTTTTCTTCAAAAGAGTCCTATACACATACAGTATGTAGGTATGGGCAAATTTGACCCGTTTAGTTTTGCCAAAAGTTCATCTATCGGTGTCAAAAATGTTTTTTTGACGCGCATCGAAATTTATTTTTTGACGTGCGTCTTACGGGTCTATGGGCGTCATTTCTGCAGCGAAACAATAGCAGTCTAATTTTTAAGGTGTAAAAGTCTGGTATTTGTTCCAGTAGCACTCATGAATATATGGCCACCTTTGAATCTTTTTGATATAAGGGGTATGCCATATTTGGAAAGGTTTGGGTCTTGTGCCTCATTAAGAACAGCAGTGAAGGTATAATGTTAATCTGTGGTAGGCAAATTATAAAACAAGATGATGGTGATGCTATTGTAAAGAGAGTGAAAAGGTTGTTAGAGGATGATTGGTTATTAAGAATGTTAGTTGATACTGTATGTTGGATTGAGAAAGATTATTGATGGTATCAGAGGAAAGGAGATATGAATGACAAGCATTTAAATTATCAAAAAAGTAGGAGGCGATACAGTACAAAAAAGTCCAATGGAGTAAACTTCAATGGGGGAGGATGAGACGTGGAGTGAGAAGAGTCGTTATATTGCCTTGCTGTCTTCTGCTCTGCTAACTAAAGTGAAAGCTGCCGAAGTGCTTTAGGAACATCATGAATGGGGAGGTTAGATGAGGATAGCAGAAAGATTTACATTTCTATACTGATGTAAATTGTTGGAGGATTGTACAAGACGTCTTTTAAGAAGGGGTAGAGTGAAAAAAGGAGACAGAGATAAATACACAAATTAAATTATGGAAAATTTGCAGATGGTGATTTTTTTTTGTTGTCCAGCTTGTTCATTGTTAAAGTGGTAAATTATTGGTTGCCTAATTGGCTATTAGTTGCCAAAAAGGCACATGATTATTCTGCTAGTATACTGAAATCACGTTCTTGAACAATTTATTTTACCACCAGGCCCAGACTGGCAATCTGTGGTTTCTGGCAAATGCCAGAGGGGCTGCTATAAGGTGCCATAGAAAGTCAGTATTTAGTGGGCTGGTGGGGCTGTTTGGTCCTCTGTGTGGGCTGATTGGGCCTCTGTGTACCTGAAATGCCAGGGCCTATTTTAATTCTCAGTCTGGACCTGTTTATCACAATTACACTAAGGGGCATATTTATTAAGGGTCGAATCTCAAAATGAAAAAAACTCTGAAATTCGAATTCAAAAAGACCAACCGAAATTAAGTCAAAGGTTTTTTTTTGGTCGAATAGGTCCGTATTCTACCAAATTTGAATCATACAAAGGAATAGTGCATTCGATTAGAAGTTTTGTCCCAAAAAAACTTTGATTTTTCAAAGATCACCAATTGACTCCAAGTAGGTTCCAGGAGGTCCCCCATAGGCTAAAACAGTTATTCGGCAGGTTTTAGATGGTGAATTGTCGAAGTCTAATTTTTAAAGAGACAGTACATGATACATTTTGATATTCTAATTTTTGATTTTTTTTTCTAATTTGATTCGAATTTGGACTATTCCCTAGTTGAAGTACACAAAAATAGCTCAAAATTAAAAAAAATTTAATTCAAAAAGTCACCTCGACCTTTGATTAATCGGCCCTTATGTGTTAATAGTTTTATACATAAAAAAGGGAAAAAAACGGATGGCATTCTAGTTATACATTTATTGCAGCACCCTGCAGAATGATTCTCCTATGTACTGGGTGCTGCACTACATTTTTAACCAGGGTGCCATCTTTTTCATGCATTGAGACAGTGGGGGACTGAGGACTTAGCACCTGGTTCTAGGGAGCTGCATTTTAGTGGAGTTTTGAGCAGTCTTTTTTTGAATACTCATTGTCTTTGATTAATCGTTTTATATCTGTGTATCTATTTTATTAACAAAAATGTACAAAGGGTCCAAAACAGAAAAGTTTCAGCTTATTATCCTTACCGACCAATGACTATGAGGAAAAATTCTATATAACGTTACAATATTGGGCCCAGGGTTCCGTATAAAATGAATTAATCTGCCTTCTTTTATTTAGGGTCAGTGTTCATTGCAACTTCCTACATTTTTAGAGCCACCACTGTTTCTTAATTGAGGGATACCATTACCTAGTAATAAAAAATTCACTGTTTTCAAATTTCATTGAGAACACTGCTTTCTGTATGCTAGAATTTTGTTCTTTTCTAATGAATTATTATTATTAGTCAATAAAACACCTTATATTACCTTGTAAGAAGATGGCAGCCTTATTAATAAGGAGGTTTTCTTGTCCCATATGAGAGAAATATCATTGCTTGTATGAATTATTAGGTAAAGACCAACTTCACGGACTCTATATTCTGCTTCAGTTCCAGATCCTTCAACCTTTTTCTCCATGTGACTATTCGTCAACTTTAGTTCTGTATTCTGAACAGTTAAAATCAGTGATTTATGTTATATGTAGAGCATTTTAAGTCAGAACTCAAATAATAATCTAAAAAAGTTAATGGTTCTACTAACCCTCCTTTTATGATTTGAATACAAATCTCAGTTGCTCATGACATCCTTTAGCGGTTATTGAGATCCAGGAAGTTGTATTTTAGTCAAAGCTGGATGGCTTTGAGATTATGTGTATCATGAACTATATTTCATTTCACTAAATATGGGAGTATCTTGGAGTTTTCTGATGTTAAATGGGCATTTGGAGGGTATCTCATCTAAATACAGCCTTTAAATGTAATTTCAGTAATTTCCCAATTGACCCTCTATCCTAAGTAAATCATCTTCCTAGTTATTAATATTTTACACAGGAGATATGTGCCAGAACAGTACAATAGTGCAATACTTACCCCTAAATATATCTTGATTGACTTTGAACATGTTACTCCAGTGGTGCCACATGGGATATTTTCTGTGATTATTCTGAAAGTACCATTTGATGCACTGTTGCCGCAATAGTCCTATAATGTAAATAATTGGCATTTTGAAACAATGAAAGATGATGGTGATATTTAGCATTACAAAGGTTTCCCTTTCCACTTTACTAATGTTTTGTTTAAATGAAATCATGTTAATTATGTAAAGTGCTTTTAGAAATAAAGGTGAACCAACTGCACAGACCTCATTTTAATATGATTTTAAGGTTTCTTTACTTGCAGTTTAACTAAACGTATTATGAGGTCAAACATGCATTCTTTGCAACATTTGAATTCAATATTTTTAGCTGGCACTGCTAACATTTAAACTAGAACACAATTAGAATCTGCCATACAACAAATTTATTATGGAGTCAAATGTACTTTGGATAGTTATAGAGACATTGCTCCTCTATATTTGCTCAATAACTTGGAATGTATAGTACAGCTGTAACTTTTTGGCTTGGCACTGTCTATAAAAAAATAAAATTGTTATTTGCTCTGCCTGCTATGTAGCTATTGCACTTTTGGTGGTTGTACAGTATATGTTGCACGTTATCTTGAGAGCTTCAGTGCAGAGAGTAATTTTTGACCATTTCCATTCATCCCTCCCTATTTTCTTTTCATTTGATATGAGATTTTTCACCCAAGCATTCAGAACAGTACCCCTTTGATATAGAATTAACATATCAATTTTTTTAAATGTTCACATATATATTATATGTAAAATATGCTGATATTAGGTAGGATACTATTTTACTGGAACTTAAAATTGCTTACCTGAGCAACCACAAATTCACAACTTCCATCAAAATCATAAAATTTCTTGTCAAAGGTAATATAATGGCCGCTCCCATAGATGGAACATGATCCATAACACGGTGTTTGTATGCATGACCAAAGCCCACTCTCACATGTGCTGCAGAAAGAACATTATATTACAAACAAATTCTCTCAATTATAATATGTAGTTACTCCTTGTTTGTGTATATGTATTCATTTTGTATTTAATACATACATTCCCATTCAGTTTAATGGGAAATTGGTTTTAATGCAATGTCAGCTGCATCATTATAGACCACTTCTATCTATCTGGCTATAGCTGTAAATATATATTTGAAAAATATTTCTTACCAGGATTTGCATTCCTCAATAAGTCTAGATCCATGATGAAACACCTGACTGTTATATGAGCAAGGGCAGGCGCTCTCATGAACACAGCCTCCATTTCCATCATCAAGAAGCCCATATGGGCACACACATCCAGAGATGCAGCCTGTTCCTACCTATTCAAAGAAAGAAAAAAGCTAAACATATGGAAGCTGCGTAAAGCAAGAATGTAAACATATGTTGCTTTTATGTTGACTTTAAAAACCATTCCTATGTATATGTAGCACAAAGGAGCACAAATTGTTGCTACTGTTTATAAATATTCCATTTAACCATTTAAGCTTATTTGGTCCCTTGTTGTACTTGCCAGATGGTTTTTGAACATTTGTGCGCTTTCAATTTAGAGACCTGTCCTGGAGGGGAATAATAGTTTAACTAGGAAAACAATATACATCATTTTTAGGGCAACCTAAGATTTCTAATATGGTGGAGTTTTTGCACAATTCCCATTATGTAAGAAGATTTATGCTTCTAAATACCTAAAGAATTAAAAAAAATTGAATGAAAAAATATTTTCCATAATATTGACACAAATATCAGAAATATATTTTATATTGGAAATACAATTAATTTGGAAACACATAAGTACTAAATATCTATAGTTTTATGGAGTTTTCTGAGATCTGGTCAAAAACTCCCAACACCACAGTACCAAATGTTTCCACTAATAGTAGATTTTCCCCAGGAAACAATACATTTTTGGAAAGAATATATTCTAATGAATCTAAAATGGGTAAATATGTTTTTTATAATTAACAATTTTAAAAATGTTTGAAAAAATATATTATTTCTGTCTTTTCCACTACTGCATATACTGCAATGCATTTACTGCATTTTAAGTGGGGTACAGCCATTAATAAAGTGTGTATAAACAAGAAAGCCATATATGTTAGAAAAGCACATTCTCCAAAATAAAAAAAAGTAAATATGTCTTCCTACTACAAACAGGTATCTACTGAACAGTTTTATGCCCAATATGTATAGATTTACCAAAGTATGTGGCATGGGGACGCTAAAATGAAAATAGTACATAAGACTTTTCTCTGTTGACAACTCACCTTCTAAGAACAAAGCACCATGCCTATGTATTATATGTTTTAAGAACCCTATCAGTGCAAAGACCCCTGAAAACCACGTATGTTTCAAAAATACACATTCTAATGAAAACATAATTGATGAAAGTGTCTTTCTAATCTTTCAAAATGCAAACCACACTAAAAAAACAATGCAAGCATAACATTTGATAAAATCACAAAAATCAATCAATCTGCTGACAACACAAAAGAAGAGCAACCAGACATATGGATTGCTATGTACATGTCCAGATACAAAGTATGTCAAAGCATGCAACCTTATAACATAAGGAGATGCAGATTTTCTGGGGGTGCCAGAAAAAATCTAAAAAAGGATATATGGGACAGGTTAAATAGTGGATAACAGATAACACCATTATGTTCTACAGAGCTTATCTGCTGTCTGCTGTGTAACCTGAGCCTTTCTCCTTCTGAAGCAGAAGTTTAATTAAATGCCCCTGATCTCAGAGCACAAATTTTGGGGGAGATGTAAAGTAGCATGAATTAATGAGTGAATACAATGAGACTTTGTCTCGTGACTAAGCAGTCTAATTGCCTATGGGGGCAAAGGTTTTGCGGAACAATGTGTAGTAATCATATTTGGGCAATAAACCAATTGGTTAATTAGCCACACAATGCAGTCTTTGTCAGGAATACTGTCATGGGGAATTTTTTTTTTCAAAATTAATCAATTAATAGTGCTGCTGCAGCAGAATTCTGCACTGAAATCCATTTCGCAAAAGAGCAAAGAGATTGTTTTATATTCAATTTTGAAATCTGACATGGGGCTAGACATATTATCAATTTCCAAGCTGCCCCAAGTCATGTGACTTGTGCTCTGATAAACTTGAATCACTCTTTACTGCTGTACTGCAAGTTCCCACCCCCAGCAGCCAAACAAAAGAACAATGGGAAGGTAACCAGATAACAGCTCCCTAACACAAGATAACAGCTGCCTGGTAGATCTAAGAACAACACTCAATAGTAAAAACCCATGTCCCACTGAAACTACTTCAATTACATTGAGAAGGAAAAACAGCAGCCTGCCAGAAAGCATTTCTCTCCTAAAGTGTAGGCACAAGTCACATGACCAGGGGCAGCTGGGAAACTGACAAAATGTCTAGGCCCATGTCAGATTTCAAAATTGAATATAAAATATATAAAAATTAGGGCAATAATTATATTTGTGTATATAACTGTATTACATGCAATAATCTCATATTTGGGCCCTTAAAATACTTGCTAATAATCAGTTGATAATAAAACAGGTAATATTAACATACAGGTGCGATATTCAAGGTCCGACAGCCCCTATGATTAGAAACATGTGATCTCTTTTCCCTTTTACAGTCGAGGAAGACTTTTCCATTTGAACAAGCTGCGAAAAAGACTTTGTGTTAGACTTGCATTGTCTACATGATATATGAAAAATCTGTTGATCTGTACAATATTATAATCAATTCTTTTAAGAGTACAGTAGGTTCCTAAGCAAGCTGATGCTTGTTATTTTAGAAAAAAATACCAAATGCAAAAGTCACAAAAGTTGAAACATCCATGGTCTATGGCATGACAATTATCAAGTAAGTACTGTATATGTATATATATATATATATATATATATATATATATATATATATATATATATATATATATATATATATATATATATATACTTGAAAAGCCCTCTGAAAAACAACTACAAAGCATTATATACCATATCTTTTTACAGAGGGACAAGGAAATGGATACAAGTGACACAAAAAGAACTGCATCATTTCTAACTTACTTTCATTGATAAAAGAATCACAGTTAAGTTTTCCTTCATGGCAGGAACTAGTAAGAAATCAAAGAAAAACAGTATTTAGGCACTTAGGACAAAAACACCTTGGGATTCATCTATAAACTTGTTTATAGTGCATATTTAGTCACATATGGTTGCTTTGGACATGCTTTCCTAAACTCTTAAACATTGCACTGCTGTGCCTCTCTTTCCTTCTTTTGTGAATCATGCTGAAAATGCATTTTTCACCACCACAGTGCGTATATATATTTGCAGTTTGTGATTATATCATATTTAAAAAGCCTTTAAAGACAATTGTAGTGCAGATAAAATCTGAATTAATGTATGCACATTAACTACACCAATCTTGCCAGTTTTATAAAGATAAAAACATGCAGGGAAATAGAATTACTGTGTGAATCATATTGTATGGTGCTAAGTTTATAAAAGAGTCTTTTAAGATTTGCTGACCCACTTCCCATATACAGTGTATACCACCTATAGTTTGCATATATAATTCCAATCATATAGTTTTACCATATATTTACCATATAGGTCCACTGCCAAGGGAGGCAGCTATAGAAGGATAGATCTCAGGTGCCTATGAGGGGAAAAAAATTCTACTCTTCTCTTTGTTGATTGGCACATTCACATTCTAAAAAGGAAAAGTTTTGGGATTTGTCTCTCCTTATTTACCCTTATTTGTCTTTTATACGTTGTAAAACTCCAAGGGGCATATTTATTAACATTGGAGACAAACATCACCTGGTCAAACACTCAGAGTGAGGAAACTCTGTATGACTTCGGAAAAAGAATCGTTTAGAGTGCCATCCCACTGGCGATTTTCATTTTATTCAGCGGGAAGGCAGGGGAGGCAGTTCGGCTAGATTAGTTGCCACGAAGAAGAGGAGATTTGTCGCCTGGCAACTAATCTCCCTGAATCTACCTGTGTGCCCTGACCCTTAAAGTGATGTCAGGATGGATTATTTAGTTTTTCACTATCCCTCAAATAAAGTGAGGCAGTAAAAAAATAACTACTGATATAAATACACTCTGTTCAGTTATTAGTATATGACCCCTTATTTCCATGCTTACCATCTCTCCCCAATTTTGTAGAATACTTCATTTGGCCTAAGATACATTCCTTGGTAGTAGCAAGAACACTGTGATATGGGAACACAACCATCTTTTTCATTGATATACATTCCGTCTGGGCACCCACAGCCATCAATTGGAGTAAATTCATTGTCACATTCTTTTTCTCCTAGTGCCAGGGAGCGACAGGTAGGCTGGCAAGTAGTGATGTTATACAAGTATATCTGTGAGGTTGGGCAGCTGGGAATGTTTTTTTCTGAAAAAAATATTGCAGCATAATTATAAAAAAAATACTAAATACAGGTAAATTATTTATATATGTGTATCTTATAATTATAAAATAAGTGTGTGGGATCATGTACTATACCTTTGCAAATAGTACATATTACTGCCAAAAAATATATACCCTACAGAATTATAGCAATCCCTGACATTGTGGGGAAGTATTGTTGCACCTTTTAAAAATATTAAATAAATGCATGTCTGCTTTTTAACCCAACCGATTTATCTATTAAAAACTGTCAAAATAAAAAGCAGTTTTATGAATCTAAATACAAGCTGTTTATAAAAGGCCAATATTTATTTTGTTTTCCTTATTGGTTTGTTTCAAGAAAATATTAAAATCTCAATATAAATTTATTTTGCAATTTCTAGTAATATTTTTCCAACTATTCTAGCTACTGGCCACACTTAGGGACAGATTTATAAAAAAAAAAAATGTTATGTCACATTAGAGCTCACCACAAAAAAATAAATATGCTTCTAAAAATTCCATAGGAATGAATAGAAATTGATTGAGTTTTTCTGTGATGAGCTCTAATTTCACACTTTGATGAATCTGCCTCTTGACAAAGCCTAAGCATCTCTTGGTGCAAGTTCCCTGTGCCCTTCCAATGGGTGTGGTAGGTGAACATGGTTCCAGATATCTGTGGTCTGAATGGAACCATAAACAGTATTTTACATACTGGTATTTTCTCATTGACTGTATAGAGAGCTACATCTATGGCAGCTAAGTGTTCTCCTCTGTGCTGAGCACAGGCTACAAGAACCAACTAGTTCTTATCTGCTGTCAAATTCTATAAGGGTCATATACATCCACAAGTGCAGTACACAAAGAGAAATGTTGAGTAGAACTACCATGACTTTTTCCCACAATGCAACACATTCCTGCATAACTGTGGTTGCAAGGGGGCATTGTCCCTGATGCAATTGCATCTGATTTTGCCAAAATTATTGCATCTGCATGCACTATTGTAGCAAATCTGCAAACCTGAAGTAATTTTTCACCTGGTGTCATTTCCAGTGCTCAATGTGCAAGTTTAGGCACAAGTGCACAGCACCTGTTGCTGTAAGGGAATCCTGAAGCTGCCACCTGGTTAAGAGGTGGCAGTAGCTCCAGGGTTCCCCTGCATAAATGGACTCAGCAGCACTAAGGACGGGGGAAGGACTAAGTCCTTAGTCCTTCCTGCTAAGGAAGTAGGAAAGACTAAGCTGCACCAAGCGCAACTATAAGAAAGTGAATTTTGATCGAACTATTTTTAATAAATGGGCCTTCATTCCCATCTCGCTGTGGGAGAAAAGTGAGACAGACTAACTGAATTTGTGGTTATAAATTACCCTTATGTTTTATACAGCAAAACAATAAGTTTTGGGTAAAGACATTCTTCTGTAAATGTAGCTAAACCTGTCTTACCGCAGATTCCTTTCCTCCAGTCCCACAAGATAATTCCTTTTTCAGCACAGGCTCTGGCATATGAGGACAGCGATGCACACATGCAAGCTTCACTATGACTACAGCTGCAGGTATCATACTCACATCTCTGAAAATAGAAAATAGCTTGAGGTTATGATAGAAGAAACAGCTGTTACAGAAATATTTTTTAGTGATACAATTAACAATTTTACATATCAGGATTCAAGACAATAGAAGCATTTAAGACAAAGTGATCAGCCTTCATATTTGTTTATTACTATTAAATCAAAATCAATGTACATTTCCATTTGCATCTGATAAATTATCAGAGCAAGAGACGAAGTTGATTAAAAGTTTTAAATGATGCCTAGCGTAAAATACTTGTAATACTGTGTAGCACATTAGGTATCTAATGCAATTTTTTTTGCAGATGTAAGAGCCATGTGATGGGTAAAAAAGCCTGTGAACAAGAAAGGGGAATGAGCAATGCCGATACAACAATGTGCATGAAGGGGATGATGGCGAAAAAAAAAAAATCTATACTCAAGAAAGGTTTATGTGAAAAATATAGCCTGTATGCAAGAATGGATGGCTAAAAATAAACTACGTGTGACAGGAAAGGAGCATGTGTTTAAGATGGGGTAATGAGGAAAGAGCGTGCAGGAAGGGATGGTGGGAAAAGAGTCTATGTCTGAGAGAGGATTATGAAAAAAGTGGTTTTACAGGGAAATTCAATGTGAGTGCTGAACTGGCTGTCTCTAGTATTCTACCATTAATGACATGATTTTAAAGTAGATAAGAGTTATGGATGCTGGGGGAGCTGATGTTACAAAAAACTTTGGGTACATTTTGAACCCTATATGTAATAAAAGGCACAAAGCTGGTCCAGATCCAGAAGAAACCACTGAGACACGTGATCAGTTAATGCTTCCTGATGATTGCTTGCTAAAGGTTACTATATCTGTACTATAACTTTGCAGATTTTGACACAAATAGGCAGAGTTACCCTGTTGTGAGTAAGCTAGCTGAGGAAAAATACTGTTTAAAATCACTCATTTATATAAATATATAATAAAAATACTAAAATTACATTATGGACCCTTTTTTTGGTTTTGAATACTATTTTTAATGGTAAATTAATTTTTTTAAATTGTCATACCCTTTGACCATAATAGAGTTAGCTATACCTGCAACACTGTTATAGATAGGTTATAATTCCATTATAACATGGGTCAAGTAGATGTCCTTAATGGACAATGGACTACAGACAATAATAACTATGTTTTTGGCCACACATCCCTGTACAAATCCCTGTATAGTATGTACACTTTGAGATTGGGTGTGCAAGGGCATTTTTGACAATGGTGCCATCTGTCTCTTGATTTCATCCCCTTAGACTGCCAACTTTATTTTTTGCACTCCAATGAGGATAAGTGGGGCTGCATTGCTAGTGCATGGAGTGTAAAGGTAGCCATACAGAGAGAGAGAGCAGATCTTTCCCCTGATATGATATCGGGTTTATTCGATCTTGGGTCCTGGGGCCCAACAATCGGATCATAATGAAAGAAATATGGGCAGTCAGATTGCAGGACCGCATAAACAAACAGATGTGACTTTCAGCCAGATATCGATCGGGGAAGCCCATCAGAGGGCCCTATACATGGGCCAATAATCTGCCAATTTGGTCTGACGGCAGCTTTTATCGGCCCGTGTATGGCCACCTTAAGATTTTCTACAACAATTAAATACCATTAAATAAGACTACATACATAACATTACCATAAGGCACTGACAAAGTGAAAGCTTAGAAATAATTACCTTGTAATATTCAACTGGGTCTACTGCAAAATGACATTTCCAAAAAGGAGACTGTGATTCTTTTAACATAGAACACCATTTCTCAGCATACATTTCTGCAGGAAATAAATGAAAAGATGTGATGGTGGAGAAAATGATGATCTATAAAAAATCTTATGAGCCATAAACAGCCCTTATAACTGGTATGAGCTAATAAGACTTACTAGTCTCAATGCTGAAGCTGCAAGGATCTATTAACATTTCTGATGAGTCTTGGCAGGTAGACTGTATTTTCCAGGTGTTGGCAAAAGCTGACACTGTTGATTCTTCTATACCTGCAGATGTTATGAAGTCATCTCCTTCTATGTAATTAAAGTTACCACAAAGACCTACAAAGAAGAAAATCATTTTTGTGCACTGTGAATAACAATACTTGAAATATTAAATGGTTGAACATAATGGACAGCTGTCTATTCTTCTACTCAAATGAACTATTTAAGTTTTAAGACTGGTGGCTAGCCTTCTATTAGCTGTCCCAGACAGAATAGCAGTGTGTGCTTTGTTATGCATCTGACCAATGGCTATACAATGTAAGTGCATCTCCCAGACCACTCTTAATCTATTGGATATAGCACCATAGTGCAATAGGTATAAAAAAAAAATGAGGTGTAAACTATTCTGGGTGATAATTTTATTATAAATGATATTTTCAGAAAAAAAGGGTGCTCCCATTGTATCAAATATATATTAAAATTGATGAATAGATAGTGCTTTCTTTATAACAACCTCAAATTCTTTTGTAGAAAGGTGCATATCTGGTCACCGGCCTGGTGTATAATAATAAAAATACCATAAGTTAAATGATACTGCTCATTAATCACTTTTCATTGAGATAAAAAGGTTGAGCTATATGGAATTATGACTTTTTTCATTTTTAGTTATGTTATCACTATGGTACTATGCTTGCCTTTTGGTAAAACTGTGTGAGCCTTTCCCAAAGCAAACATTGGAAAAGTAAAAGCAATTTACTGATTGTAGAAAAATCGCTCGATCTATGGATTAAAATATTTTGAATCGGTCGATTCGAAGGATTTAATCGTTTGATCAAACGTTTTTTCATTTGATCAAACTAATTGCGGTAAATCCTTCGACTTCGATATTCGAAGTCGAAGGATTTACATTCCGCAGTCGAATATCGAGGGTTAATTAACCCTCGATATTCGACTCTAGGTAAATCTGCCCCATAGGGGCCCATTTCCCAAGCTCGAGTGAAGGAAAGAAGAAAAAAAAATGTCGAATTTCGAATGATTTTTTTGGCTACTTCGACCATCGAATTGGCTACTTCGAACTTCGACTACGACTTTGAATCGAACGATTCAAACAAAAAATCGTTCGAATATTCGACCATTCGATAATCGAAGTACTGTCTCTTTAAAAAAAACTTTGACCTCCCTACTTCGCCACCTAAAACCTACCAAGGTGCAATGTTAGCGAAGGTCCCCATAGGCTTCCTAGCAATTTTCTTATCGTAGAAAAATCGTTCCATCGATGGATTAAAATCCTTTGAATCGTTTGATTCGAAGGATTTAATCGTTCGATCCAACGATTTTTCGTTTGATCGTTCGATCAAACTAATTGCGGTAAATCCTTCGACTGCGATAATCGAAGTCGAAGGATTTACATTCCGCAGTCGAATATCGAGGGTTAATTAACCCTCGATATTCGACTCTAGGTAAATCTGCCCCATAGGGGCCCATTTCCCAAGCTCGAGTGAAGGAAAGAAGAAAAAAAAATGTCGAATTTCGAATGATTTTTTTGGCTACTTCGACCATCGAATTGGCTACTTCGAACTTCGACTACGACTTCGAATCAAACTATTCAAACTAAAAATCGTTCGAATATTCGACCATTCGATAATCGAAGTACTGTCTCTTTAAAAAAAACTTTGACCCCCCTACTTCGCCACCTAAAACCTACCAAGGTGCAATGTTAGCGAAGGTCCCCATAGGCTTCCTAGCAATTTTCTTATCGCAGAAAAATCGTTCCATCGATGGATTAAAATCCTTTGAATCGTTTGATTCGAAGGATTTAATCGTTCGATCCAACGATTTTTCGTTTGATCGTTCGATCAAACTAATTGCGGTAAATCCTTCGACTTCGATATCCGAAGTCAAAGGATTTACATTCAGCTGTCGATTATCAAGGGTTAATTAACCCTCGATATTCGACCCTAGGTAAATCTGCCCCTTAGTATTTGAATTTTTTAAATGTACATCTTCGATCTAGGTTAGTTAAATATCATTCTTTTATGTTCTCAAACTATAACCTTACCTTCAAATGTATTCCTTTCAGAATTATCCATACTAATATACAGCTGCATCAGTGGTAGGAGGTAGATTTGCATTTGAAGACCAAATTTTGTCTTGACAAAGATGTTTGATTCTGTGGGCTGTATAACTGAAAAGCTTCCTAGAAAGAGACCATTCAAATTCTTGTTTGTTTGAGTGCAAAAAAAACATTTTCTCCCTCCTGAAATGATAATGCTATACAGAGCCTTTGTGAACATTAAGGGCCAAAACCAGAGTATCCAAGCCCTCTGAAAACCATAATAAACAAAATATACACAACTCTTTTACACAGTCGGTTGCAAGGGGTAATATTATAATATTAATTATAATATTATTATAATATTAATATTATAATATAATATTTATTATAATAAATATTATAAAAAAATATTTAACCTACAATATAATGGATCTTACCTGTAACTTGAGGGAGGCTTATTTTGAGATCATTTAATAAAAGAGATCCATCGGCTCTGATGGACAAGACCTGCATAAATTGAAAGGTGTTTTTTAACAATTATCTTACATTTAACTAAACATATTTAAATAATATTAAATAAATAATAACATAAAAAGATATTTGATAAAAGTTTTCTGTAAACATACATTTGCATTGTCATCTGTGTAGAACTGGATGGCTTTTAGACAAGTCTCCCGTGAATTAGCATTGCATGGAGTCAGCTCGGCTATAATAGTGTGTGTTTCACCATTCTTTAAGTCAATCTAAAGGTCAAAACAATCAATCAAGAAGCCATACTAGAACTAGACTCTCTCATATATCACATTAATGCACATACACTTTAAAAATCATTAACAAAATTGTACTTCATTAATATACATTAGTTCTTTTCATAGACACATGAAGAAAATAGAAACAGAATAGCAACATATATTTACATGTTCAAATGTTCAGATAAAAAATTAGGTTCTCTTATCTCCATGAATCCCCACTAGTGTTACTGCATGATTACTGCAATACCACTTTAACACTTAACCATTGAAAATTATTTCTATCAGTTAAAATACATTATTGTATGGTGCCTTGCCTTAGACAGCAAATAGTAACAGTTGCCATGGAATTTGAATGGCTTTCCATCAAATGTTTTGAAATGAGCTCCTCCTTCAATGGAACAAACTTTGGGACATATTCCATGTGTGCAGGTCCATTTCCCTGCATTACAGGAGCTAAAAAAGAATAAACGGTTGTGAATCTTAAAAAACACCTTTGAAATAGTTTATTAAAATCAATAACACAGACTCCTCCTCAGAGCATGGCGGTAGGGTACACAGCATTACAATACAACTCATAGGGGCACATTTACAAAAAACTTCAACAAATTTGGCAATCCTGCGGTCGAATAAAAATTGTTCGATCGAATGATTCGAACTCTTCTAAAGACTTAGAAAATGGTTGTACAAGGTCCTCATAGGCTAACATAGCACTTCGGCAGGTTTAATTTAGCGAAGTATTGAAGTCAAAGTTTTTTTAAAGAGACAGTACTTCGATTATCAGATGGTCTAATATTCAAACGATTTTTACTTCGAAGTAAATTCAAAGTTGTAGTATCCTATTCGACGGTCAAAATATTCAAAAAATTACTTTAAGTTTCAAATTTTTTTACTTCGAAAATTCCCTTGAATTCACTTCGACCCTTGATAAATCTTCTCCTTAAAGTGATGCGGAATGACTAACTGTTCCTGTGGAGACTGTCACACAAATTTCATTCACAGCACTCTGTAAAGCTACAAATCTATTGTTATTGATACTTTTTATGACTCTTCTTTCTGTTCAGGTCCTCACCTATTTATTTCTCAGTCTTCAATTCAAATCAGTGCATTGTTACTAGGGTAATTTGGACCCTAGCAACCAGATTATTGCAATAGCAATCTGGAGAGCTGTCAAATAAAAACCTAAATAACTCAAAAACTACAAATAATAAATGAAGAGCAATGGCAAATTGTCTCAGAATATCACTCTCTATATAATACTAAAAGTTAATTTAAAGGTGAACAATCCCTTGAAAGGGGGAGAAGAAATCCTAAGTGATTAAGTTACTGCTGCATCTTTACTATTAACCTTTGTACAAATGGAGTGTCAGGGCTTAAAGACTTCAAAAGGCCAGTTCACAAATTCATTTTTGTGGGGGTTTACATATCCTTTAAAGGAATTGTTCAGTATAAAAATAAAAACTGGGTGAAAAGAGAGGCTGTGCAAAAAAAAAAATGTTTCTCATATAGTTAGTTAGTCAAAAATATAATGTATAAAGGCTGGAGTGACTGGGTGTGTAACATAATAGCCAGAACACTACTTCCTGCTTTTCAGCTCTCTTGGTTTACACTGACTGGTTACCCTGGTTACCAGGCAGTAACCAATCAGTGTCTTGAGGAGGGGGCACATGGGTCATATCTGTTGCTTTTCAATCTGAGCTGCACACTGATGATCATTTGCAAACTCACTGAACAGTTATGTCCCATGTGGCCCTCCTTCAAGTCGATGACTAACTCAGAGTTATAGAGCTGAAAAGCAGGAAGTAGTGTTCTGGCTATTATGTTACACATCCAGCCACTCAAGCCTTTATACATTACATTTTTGGCTAACTATATTAAAAACATTTTTTATTTTGCACAGCCTATCTATTTACCCAGTTTTTATTTTCACACTGAACTGTTCCTTTAATATAGCATTATTAGCGTAGTAGAACATTGGAAGTTTATAGGCTGTCTGTAAAGCCCAAACAATCTGGTGATTTACATATTTGGACTTTCCCATATGTACACAAAGTAATAAACTGGCACTGGGCTGATATGTAGTCATATAGCTTTTTCAACCTATATATAGCAGGACAAAGTATGTTCTATTGAAAAATGTGATATGAATATATCTGTCCCTTACTGAAATATTTACCTCGTAACCAGACTGAAAGCAACCCCCCCCACACAGTTCATGTCACCTAGAATTTGCTTTTCAAATAGGTACTGGCCTATTTGCAATAATACTGTGTAACACCAATATAAATGTTTGCCTACATACAGGTATTGGACCTGTTATCCAGAATGCTCGGGACCTGGGGTTTGCTGGATTACAGATCTTTCTTTAATTTGGGTCTTAATGCCTTAAGTCTACTAGAAATTCATTTAAACATTAAATTAACCTAATAGGCTGGTTTTGCTTCCAATAAGGATTAATTATATCTTAGTTGGGATCAAGTACAAGCTACTGTTTTATTATTACAGAGAAAAAGGAAATCATTTTTAAAAATTTGGATTTTTTGGATAAAATGGAGTCTATGGGAGATAGCCATTCCATAATTCGGAGCTTTCTGGATATTGGGTTTCCGGATGAGGGATCCTATACCTGTACTGCCTTTGAAATGTCAGTGTAAAAATAAAAACTGGGTAAATAGATAGGAAAAATCGAATCTAATTTTATTTTCTAAAAAAATAGAAAATAAAAAATCTTTCTAATATAGTTAGTTAGCCAAAAATGTAATATATAAAGGCTGGCGTAATGGACAAGAAACATAATAGCCAGAACACTCCTTCCTGATTTTTGACATTTTTGATCTTTTTTTTATCTAACATTTTTTATTTTGCACATCCTATCTATATCAGTTTTTATTGTTACACTGAACAATTCCTTTAAGTTTGCTGATTATGGATTGCACTTTGGTAACATATTAATTCTATAAAAATAATAATTATTTCAAGAGTATAGCTATGTAGGCCTTTAATGGAAACTTCTTGAAGCTTTATCTAAAGGCATTATTTACTTGAAGGAGACTGTTAAATAATTAAATATTATTACTAAAGATCTTGATAAATAAGGATCATAATATTAGAAGATAGATTCATATTTATCCAGTATATTTAGATTGGTATTGATCAGTTTTTCCTTCAAGATATACTGTTGATAAAATGTAAAACTTTATTAAATACCTTGCTTAGCAGCATATAGTTACAGGTGATATACTGTAATTGTTATATTAAATATATAGAAAAATGAAAAAATAAATGTGCTTCCATTTAGGCATATTAGGGTACTTATAACGTTTCTTGATTTAAGCTATGCAGTAAACTTACCATTCTTCACAATCATTTAAAATCTTTGATCCAGGAGCATAAATTTGATCTTGATACTTGCAGTTACATTTACTACTTGATATACAGCCTGTGTTATTGTAGTCATCCCACACTGTGCCTAAAGAAAGCCAAATGCGTTATTTTCCATTTTCTTTGAAATAAAGTATTTTCAAACTTTTTTTTGCATTTGTTGGTTATTTTCCTGATAACTTTAATAGTTTAATGAAAGGGCAAGGACCAGAGGAACTTAGGGAATTGCAACAAATTTCTCAAGCCCTTGGGAATCTGTAAATTATCCCTATTATCAGTGGCGTAACTACCAGGGGTGCAGAAGGTGCAGTTGCCCCAGGGCCCACTCCCCCTAGGGGCCCGCCCAGAACTTTGCGCCTCCATTGACTTTTTTTATTTTAGTTTTGTTTTTGCATTTTTTTTCGCTGTGCGGATGGGTTCCAGCACCACCCCTGGCCGTTGAATTGGAAGGGATGACAGAAAGGAAGCCCCGCCCACCTGCCTGCAGAAGCCCGGAAGAGGACAGCAACAGAGTGTGAGAAGTGATCTGTAGACAGAGGTCGGTAACGGAACGTTGCTTCCAACACCTACTTCCAGCAGCAGCAGCCTCCCACATACACAGAGGAGGGGCAGGCTGAACCGTCAGCCCACGCCTACAGCTCCCAGCTCCTTTCTTTATTCGTCAGCAGCGTGTAAGTTTAATGTGCCCCATGGGTGTCCGTCCCGTCCGGGACAAGGAGGACCAGCTCCCTGATGATTTCTTATTTCTCTCCCTACCCTTTTAATCCTGATAGTCCCGGGAGGCTGGAGTCAGGCTGGGGTGATTGTTTTAATTTGGGCCAGGCAGCTACGGCTCTTGTTAAGGGAGGGGGGAAAGGTGGTCTGGTGGGTGTCCAGCGACAGTCGCTGCTGTTCCTCCTCTTGCTCCGTTCAAACTGTGTTTGTCTAGGGTGATATCTTGGTGCATCTCATAAACCCTTAATAAAAGTTTCATTGCCCATCAGAATCGGAGCGAGGAGCAGGCCCCATGCACTTTAGCTTTTTCCATAAAACAAACACTCTGTGTTTCTTGTGCGGGATGCTTATGTGTTTCACGTGGGGGAGGTGGGTGGATTCGTTGCTTGTCAGACTGCAAGAGGAACAGCTAAATAATCTCATATTAGTAATTCTTAGTGAACTACCCACCCACACACTCAGTCCTGTTTAAAATTTATGGCAGGTTTCTTTCCAGATTCCCCCCCCCCAAGAAGGAGAAGATGGGTGAGAACTCTAACCTTAACTCTTTCCCTGTCTGCCATTACCTCTAAAAATGTGATGTTTATTTTTTATAAATGTGCTGAGGGTCATGTTTGGAGTTGGTGCAAAGCTCATTAACCATTTCGTTAAACAATGATTTTTCTGTTATGGTAATGCTTTCAATCTGCCCATTTTCTGCACTAATCTCTCTGGCATATTATGGGTTAATGTTTTATTGTCCATTTTTTACAGTGTTAATAAGACTTGGTGCAGTTAATATGATCATAATGCATTTCTATAGTGATCTTCTTGTCTTATATAGGTAATTATAGCTAAATAGTGTTGTGTAGTCCATTTTGGGGGGTTTCAGGCTTTATTTTCACCTTAGGCCCTAATTTTGTTGAGACATCCTACTTATCCATGTACATATCAGGGTACAGCAAAAGCTGTAAGGGGTGGTGATTGTGGTTGCACTTTTCTGTTTGACGGGCCCCAGGGGTTTCTGTGTGAGAGACTTTGTGTTAGAAAACTGCTTTCCTTCAGTGTGGTGGACAGGCAATATGTATGTGTGTATAAGAAATGAGTGTGGGTTATATAATAGTAGCTGACTAGTCTTGGATAGACACTCTGAGTCTGCTCAAATATTTTTCCAATAGATTTTTACCTGTTATTGTGTTTTGTATAGTGCAGCACATGATCTCGTGATTTATACTCTACTTAAACTGCCCCCCTAGTTCTACAATTATGTAAGTTGTGAGTGACTTTATAGGTTTTGACAATTCATTTGATTTCCTACAAATGCGATACCAAGTTATTTGTATTCAGGCTTAGTCTAGAAATACAGATTGTTATTTGACTGATTACTTTGCCTCCCCCCTGGAAAATTTTCTGCGGACGCCCATGACATGCCCATTCCCCAGGGACCCTCAGGCTCTTTGGGCAACTGCCCTCAGCTCAGCTAAAGAGAAATGGTTCCTACTGAGTGTCTCCACCACAGCCTGTAATCTGCTTCCCTTGTTGGAGCAATTTTACTGCACGATTTGGCGGTGCTAACAGCGCAGCGAGCGCACAATTTATCTGTCCAGTTATAGATATTAAACGTCACTATAAACTGCTCATCAAGAGGCTCTCATCCCTTACTTAATGGAATTCCTTGCAGAACAGCAGTCATTTATGAGACTATAAAGGGTAGTGGCAGACCCTCTAAGACTGTGACTGTGAGATAGCAGGTATAGTAGGGAGAGATGGTGTCTATAACTCTGGGAAGGGAGTGTGACTGTGGGATAGCAGGTATAGTAGGGAGAGATGGTGCCTATAGTAGCAGTGGGATAAAAGTCTCTGGGAAGGGAGTGTGACTGTGGGATAGCAGGTATAGTAGGGAGAGATGGTGCCTATAGTAACAGTGGATAATAGTCTCTGGGAAGGGAGTGTGACTGTGGGATAGCAGGTATAGTAGGGAGAGATGGTGTCTATAGTAACAGTGGATAATAGTCTCTGGGAAGGGAGTGTGACTGTGGGATAGCAGGTATAGTAGGGAGACATGGTGCCTATAGTAACAGTGGATAATAGTCTCTGGGAAGGGAGTGTGACTGTGGGATAGCAGGTATAGTAGGGAGAGATGGTGCCTATAGTAACAGTGGGATAATAGTCTCTGGGAAGGGAGTGTGACTGTGGGATAGCAGGTATAGTAGGGAGAGATGGTGTCTATAGTAACAGTGGATAATAGTCTCTGGGAAGGGAGTGTGACTGTGGGATAGCAGGTATAGTAGGGAGAGATGGTGTCTATAGTAACAGTGGGATAATAGTCTCTTGGAAGGGAGTGTGACTGTGGGATAGCAGGTATAGTAGGGAGAGATGGTGCCTATAGTAACAGTGGATAATAGTCTCTGGGAAGGGAGTGTGACTGTGGGATAGCAGGTATAGTAGGGAGAGATGGTGTCTATAGTAACAGTGGATAATAGTCTCTGGGAAGGGAGTGTGACTGTGGGATAGCAGGTATAGTAGGGAGAGATGGTGTCTATAGTAACAGTGGATAATAGTCTCTGGGAAGGGAGTGTGACTGTGGGATAGCAGGTATAGTAGGGAGAGATGGTGCCTATAGTAACAGTGGATAATAGTCTCTGGGAAGGGAGTGTGACTGTGGGATAGCAGGTATAGTAGGGAGAGATGGTGCCTATAGTAACAGTGGATAATAGTCTCTGGGAAGGGAGTGTGACTGTGGGATAGCAGGTGCGTTTTAAGAGATTTCTTGAAAGCAGAAAGGTTGGGAGAAAGTAGGTCTTGAATGCGAGCATGTGAGGAGGTAATGAGAGAAGAGTTGAGTAGCAGGTCAGTAGAGGAGCGTAGTAAGCGGTGGGGTGTATTGCAGGCCAATGCGTGGGGGGGTAGGGGGCCCAGTTTTAAATTTCCGTACCAGGGCCCTTAAGGGACTAGTTACGCCACTGCCTATTATATTTAACAGATGCAACTTAGGCTGGCCAATAAAGTCATAAGCAATAACTAAATGTAACCTTGACTTTTTGCTAAAAGACATTCAATGCAATATAATATTTATACAGACTTACCATCTGGACAGAAACAACCATCCACATTATGTTCCTCACAAAGGCTTTTTACTTCACGATGAGAACATGAACTTATGCATGGGGAACCACTCTCCTTGTATATCATGTTCCCAGGGCACTGCTTAGCTATAAATCAAATAAAATGTTTATTTCAGCACCATTTATTTAATAACATATTTTCCTTTATAAAAATATATACAAAATGTAAAAGATGCTGTTGCACACAGGGGCTTTTTAATAGAAAAAATCCTTTGTTGCATGATCAATATTTTGGCCCTCACTGGGGCCTTTCTCATTTTAAAGGGGAAGTAAGGTCTAAAATAGAATATGGCTAGAAATGCTGTATTTTGTATATTAACCATAACCATGAACTTACTGCACCAGAAGCCTAATAAAACAAATGATTTATGCTTTCAAAGTTGGTCTCAGGGGGTCACCATCTTGTAACTTTGTTAAACATCTTTACAAGACTAATACTGTGCACATGCTCAGTATGGTCTGGGCTGCTTAGGGATTGCCATAAATTATAAAAACAGCACAAGCCGATACAGCAAGACTGATTAATAATCAGAATATACAGACTGCACTGGGTCCTGTGTTATCATGTAATCTAATGTGGATTTTATAGTTTTGTATTGTTTAATACAAACTTTCTCCAACTCTGCAGAACCAGTGGCTGCATTTAGATAATCCTTTAATGAGAATCAAAGTTTATTTTGTTTAAATCTGGCTCCATGATCTTTGTCTCTGCAGCTGGAGTAGGAAAGAGGAAGTAAAGTCAAAAATAAAATCCAATACAAATCTCTAAACAGTCGCCGACTGCGTTACAGGGAAACAAAAAAAGTTGCTTGAGTTCTGCATGGCTGGGAAGTAAGGTTGGACTCCCCCTGTTTTTCATAAGTATGATTGTTTCATTGAAGAGCAGTTAGGGACTGTCTGACAATTCCTTTCCACAGCAGTAAATGAAGGGAGAATTTCACTGCATACAGTCAGGTTTCTCATAAAAATGGTACAAATGTTTAAATTAAAGTAGGTAGGTTTCTTTTTCATTAAAGGATTTTTTTTTTTTGCCTTTACATGCCCTTTAATGTTAGCTCTCCCTTTATTTCTGCCCCTATTGGGTTGTCCAATAGCTTAGCATTTGAGATTTTTAAGTAGCAGATGTGGAAACAGCGCTTTTAAACTAGTTTAGGACTGACGCAATGGACACTGTCTTGACGGGGCGCTTCGGCTAATATTTCGCTCTTTTTCACTTAACATATATGTTATTTATATATATATATATATATATATATATATATTTATAGCATACTGTATAATTAAGTAGAGACTATGATATAAGGTTTGATGTCATCATAATACTGTATATATATATCAAATTTAGAAGCACAATTATGAGAAAGAAGAGAAGATGCTTACGACAGAGGTCATTCGTTCTCCAGTTCTGTGGTTGCCCTCCTGCATGAGTGCATTGCCTTGAAAACTCAGTTAATGTACTGCATAGACATGAGACATTGCCACTGCTACAGGAGCACACATCAAGCATGCAGGCCATAATGTAATCTGATACATGGAGAAGATCTTGGCATGATGAAAAAGCATCTTGGCTGAGGTAACTCTTGCACACGGAGTACTGAAAAGAGAAACATAAAATCAAATCTTTAATGTAGTCTATATTTTACATTCTAGAGTGGTGATTTTCAGAAATAGTAATGACCTGTGTTACTGTAACATTTATTTGACTATGCTTCACTGACACTTCCAAAGAGACTCATTTTTCTGTTGTGTCACAAATCAAAACTCAAAAATCAAAATTGTATAGAGTATAAAGTAAAAACTGCTCCTGTTTCATTCAACTAGCCTGGAACCTTAAGTGTTTCTGTAAGTGAAATTAAATCTGAGCAGCTTGTTTAAATTTCACTTGGTTACTCACTAGGACAATGGCACATGAAAACAAACAAAGTAACCAATCAAAAGGGAGCAGTGAACAGAACAGAGAATTATAAATGCTATGATTGTATACACAATGCCTGAAAACATTTCTTGTTAGAGCATATATTTTTCTATATTCCATTAGAACCATTTTTTCATTGGCTTAACATTAATGTACATCTTAGACTCATATGACTCATATAGACAGTTTTTTTCATATAGACAGTTTTTTTCACATTGCATTTTCTTTATGAACATGACTAACAATCAAACAGAAGTTTGATACTATTTTTGTAACTGCACTGACCTTCCCAAAGCTAATTGCTGATTGATTGAATTATTTTGGTTACTATAGTAAAAGTGACATGTAAGTGAAATTTTAAAGCACTATAAGAATACGCATTATACCATTCACTACTAGATTCACATTAGGGGGCCGATTCACTCAGCTCGAGTGAAGGGTTCGAATGAAAAATACTTCGAATTTCGAAGTATTTTTTGGGTACTTCGACCATCGAATTGGTTAAATTCGATCGAATTCGATCGAAGTCGAACGAAATCGAACGATTCGAAGTAATAATCGTTCGACTATTCGACCATTCGATAGTCGAAGTACTTGCCCTTTAAAAAAAACTTCGACCCCCTACTTCGGCAGATAAAAGCTACCGAAGTCAATGTTAGCCTATGGGGAAGGTCCCCATAGGCTTGCTAACCTTTTTTTGATCGAAGGATTTTCCTTCGATCGTTTGATTAAAATCCTTCGAATCGTTCGATTAGAAGGATTTAATCGTTCGATCGAACGAAAAATCCTTCGATCGTTCGATCGCAGGATTAGCGCTAAATCCTTCGACTTCGATATTCGAAGTCGAAGGATTTCAATTCGAGGGTCGAATTTCGAAGTATTTTTAACTTCGAAATTCGACCCTTCGTGAATCGGCCCCTAGATGTCTCCCAATACTGTTGCATCAAGGGTATTTTAGCTGATAACCTTTGCTCTATCTGTTTAATGTTAATTGTAGCCAGTCCACATTCCACCCCCACTATGAGAGCAAACAAAGCCAAGACCCTCTGTGGTACAATGCACATACTTGTCCCCAAGTCCCCATGGGAACCGTGCACTGTCTAGAACCTATACTTCAAATAAATTGGGCATGCTCATCCCCTTGGCCCATCAGTAGTAACTATTATTGGTATCAAAATTCAGGCTGGTTTGGTCTCTGTAATGGCCATCCATAATTTAATTTAAATGCCCCCCTCTGGAAGCTGCCTTTGTCTTTGGCAGACATAATCAAACCTTGTTCTGCATTGCAACAACAGGGGCTGTTCCCTTTCTGGCATTCAAAGGTGGCTGACAAGAATTTCAAATTGTTAGTCTTTTTATACACATAGAACATCACAGAGACTGCCCAGCTGTAAACCATCACAGCTGTGCCCACATGTTTTAGTGACCAGCAATAGCACAGGCTGGCTATCATCTAGACTCTGAGGAAAATCTGTAATGCTGAAATTACCATGCTACAATAAAGAGCCTTATTCCCTAAAAGAGTTTTGCTTGTATAAGTCCTACCCTATGCTCACTTCCTCTCACGGCTTTGCGCTGTTACACAGTATACTTACGTATTGCCCACAACTGGAAACATTCATTTGCTGGCTTTCATCTACATTTGTACAGGTCATAGTTGGATCATTTATGTTTTGCATATTTCCAAACTGGATAGGGTTGAGTGGCATATCTATTAATGAAAATATCCTTAAGTAACTGAAAATGTGAAACTACTCATAATATTTAAAATTATTACATAAAATATATTCTCTATAATTTAATTCAGTAAACAAACTTACCATTCAGGTAGAATTCATTACTGACTGGCATGCCATTGTAGTCCCCACAGAGACCACACAATTTGTTCTGGTACCTGGATTCTACCTCTAACTGTATAATGATAAAAATGATTAAAATACTTTTAGTTAACTTATCATTGCGAGGATGGAAAATTCAGAATCAGAAAATCCAGCATCTCAGACCTGTCGAGATTGCATATAAGTAAATGGGAGAAGGCCCAATGATTTTTTGATGTGCGTTGGGTTTTGTGCAATACCTCGATGTTTTTGGTTGAAAATTCAGAAAAAAACTTGAAAATCATTAAAGTTGGTTGGGAAATATCCCCCCCAAAAAATATAATTTTTTGCCGCAAATGATTAGAAAAATGTAATAATAAATAAGCGTAAAAAAACCAAGCGGATTTGATTGGAGTTTGTAGCAGAAAATATTGTGATTAATTCAACTTTGATAAATAACCCCCATAGAGTACCACATAATATTCTGATAAAAGATACTCACCATAACTGAATCTTCTTGGTTCCATGTGAGAGTGAGACCAATCTTTGTATGCACCTTTGTGTAGCCATCCTTCTTGTTTATGAAAACTCCATAGTTGAAGTAAGGGGTTTTAAAGCTGATGGGAAAAAAAAATGAAAAACAACTTAAAAGACAGCATTGAGTATTTTGATAAAAATAAAACAATCAGAATACCATAAAAATAACCACTGGACTTTTTTATTTTGCACTTTCTGAGTGTGATACTCTTTAAAGGACCAGTAACATAAAAAAATGTTTTTAAAAAATGTGTTTCTTTGCAACGAAAAAAAAAAACCACCAAGAAAGTTTTAACTTTTAAATCGCAACACTTTTATTAAGAAATTACTTACCAATTCTCTGCATGCGCTCGTCTTTGGAAACGGTGACAGGGCGATGATCCATTGTGCGGCGCTCGATTTCTCCTCCCTGCCTTCTATAGGAGATAGTCAGGGAGGAGAAATCGAGCGCCGCATGATGGATCGTTGCCCTGTCACTGTTTATGAAGAGGAGTGCATGCAGAGAATCGGTAAGTAATTTCTTAATAAAAGCTTTGCGATTTAAAGGTTAAAACTTTATTAGTGTGTTTTTTTCTTTACAAAGAAAAAAAAATATTTTTTTTTCATGTTTATTGGTCCTTTAACTGCACTTAATGGCATCCCAGGTAAACCAATCCAATTCTGAATCCTAATACATACAGTAACTGTTTAACAGTCTCTGTTTAAATACTGGGTGATTTTGAGTCTTTTGAGTGATTTGGAGTCTAGTAGTATCTAAAATATCAGGCTATAGTAACTTTCTAATGGTGTTTTTATGTTTTAGAAGGCAGCAGCCAAATGGTGATTGATAATACTTGGAGTTGTAACTTAAATAATGATGTAATGAAAATCCCACCAGATCTTTGTAAATCTAGATCCAGATTCTTTGTTGCTTTTTGGAGTTGGAAGCAATAAACACATATTTGTACTTTATCCATGTGTTTGATAATAACTTATAGCAAAAATATTATCTCTGCATGTAAGATAGCAGCATGAATACTCACATAGTGCTGGTATACAGCATTCTCATTGGTGAATACTTTTGGATTTTTAATTAAGTTTTTGGTCAGTAGAATTTGCACTGTTGAATTTTCTTGCATGTGCAATTGTACAGTAACTGCTACTGAAAACTTGAGAGCACACTAAAACAGCATTATAGTTGCGTTTATTTATAACAAATACATACATACACACACATATGCACACACATACATATCATTTAACCATAAGAAAACATCGCATATTTAAATTCCAGATTTTCCACCTGTCTTATGAAACATAAGTTTTTTTCACCTAATCTAGTTCAAAATCATATGCTAACCTGTAGGGGTTTACAAGTATATCTGGGGTACATGCTGATCTGATGCCTGTTAAAGATGGGTAAGATTGGTTGTAATAGGACATCCATTATTTAAAACTCAGTTGTTCAGCAGCATTACTCTAATATTTAGGGTTTCAACAAGAATGTAACATTGGAGAAACAGAGGGTAATTCTTTTCCAGGAACATAACTAGATCAATCAAATGTTGATCACAAAATGATTCTCACCAAAGATATATTTAGTATGTGTACATGTATGGGATACGTTATTCGGAAACCTGTTATCCAGAAAGTCCAGAATTATGGAAAGGCCATCGCCCATATACTCCATTTTATTCAAATAATCCAATTTTTTTTTTAATTATTTATTTTTCCCTGTAACAATAAAACAGTACATTGTACTTGGTCCAAAATAAGATATAATAAATACTTATTGGAAACAAAACCAGTCTTATTTAATGTTTACAATATTTTTCTAGTAGACTTAAGGTGTGAAAATGCCAAGGCATGAAGATCCTGAAAACCCCAGGTCCTGAGCATTCTGGATTACAGTTTTCATACCTGTATAGTATAGGCTTTCTGTTACCCTGATACATTTTGGTTTGTATTATTTTCTTGCAGTTAGCAGGCTTGGAGCATTAAAAACGAATGGGTTCAATACAAAATATCACTACAATGTGTGATGAGGATGCTAGTTCTTCCAGATATATGTTATTGTTGATATGAATGAATAACCCCCAGTATGCACCGGTGAACTAGCAATTGCTGGGCTGGACTGAGACCAAGACTCACAATGCATGTGATGACATAATTACTGGCAAAGATAATACATTCTAACAGGAGATAACAATATAAAGACTGGGTTATCAAAGCTTCAAATCTTTGTAACTCATGGCAAATATGATAAATATATAATTCTACAAATTCCTTATCTTTCCCTGTAGATTTGGATATGACAGGTCTATCTTAAAAGCATGTACTGAAAAATTTGTAAAAAGGATTTAAACAAAATGTAGTTTTTGTTCTCTTTTAATTTCAAGAATGAAGGCAGTTTAGAATTAGATATTTATTAAATACATTCTAAATTAGAGTGGCAAGGTATGCATTGAATTCACAGATAATTGTTTGTAAGTAAGAAAAACCGTAGGCCAAGTATAAACAAATGCATTAACTTACATTTCCCCATTCACCTTCTCAGCACCCCTCTTCAATTCAATGGTAACATCCTTGATTTGTACAAGGATTTGGTGAATTAACGGGCTACCATTCTCTATGGAGCGCTGGATGTGGACAGAAAATTCATGGTAGGAGGTATCACAGTGCGAAGCCAAATTATAGTTGCAGGTACCAGGAAACTGATAGATAACTCCATCAAATGTCTTGTAATTGAAGTTGCCCCATGAACTGCAGATAGACTTAGTGTGGTCGATTGGTCTACCTACAGTATTAAAGATCAAAAAGAAGTTTAGGCTGTATTTTTTTTATTCCAGTAGTTAAAAATGGAATAAAAGGTTACATAAACTGCAGAATATGTATGATGTTCTTATATTTATTTAGATTACATAGCTTTATTACAAAATAAATACATCAACTGCCAAAAGACTAGATGAATATATCTGCTACAAGAATTGAAAGTTTGAAAGTAATTTTCAAGAACGTTTTACAGGGTCATTTATGTATGCATGTGTAGGCTGCCTAACAGTCAGTTGTACAAAAATCTGTATCAGTATCCCCCTTTTGCATTTCTGTATTGTTGTGCATGGCCTCATTGCCTCCCTTCTATCTTCTGTTTTGAATTGAGCTCAGTTGCACTACTGTGGAAACCTTGAAATTACCACCACCACCAATCCAGGTGGTAGATCCAGGGATCCCACAATGACCTATGGCAATTGCTGCAATACAGTTTTGTCACAAGAATGAACATGTTCACACATTGTACTCACATCAATATTATACCAACCAGAGTCTGAAAATTGTGAAAGCAATTGTATCCAATTCGGACTGAAGCACACAGCTGTATTATTTTAATGCATAGGCCACAATAGTATCATATATATATCCCCCTGGTGACCACAATTATGCTAGAATCATGGCAAAAAAATGCTGCATATTGTAATGTGTAATTGTAAAAGAGCCCTTTTGTTTCTTGTATAATGGATTACAATAATTTTCTCTGCCATGTCAGTCATATATTACAAGGCAGATTTATTAAGAAATAAATTGAAAATTCGAATTTCCAATTTTTTTTTTTTTTGGTCAAAATTGTCAAATTCAGCTAGGGAATTATCCAAACTCAATTTGAGTTTTTTAAAAATCTTTGAGATTTATCAAACTCTGGCACTTCAATTTTGACTATTCACCATCTAAAACCTGCTGAATTCACATATAAATCAAATTGAGAGGTGAAGTGACCAGTTTGGAGATGTTTGTAGCCTTTTTTATACATATTCGATTTTTTTTTAAATAACCCGCCAGTCAAATTTCAAGTATATTCAAATTTAAGGGAGTTTAAAAAAACTCACATAGATTAGAAATTCAACCCTTGATAAATGTGTCTCTCTATGTCTAATATTCACGGCTATTACTGTTATTTTGATTACACCATTCGCTTTAATTAGCTACTGGTTGGGAAGCTATAGTAGCTATAGTATTAGCTGATTGTATGTCAACAGACTTTTAAGATAGCCCATATAAAGCATTAGATGAGTCAGTGCAAGTACTTATTTATGTTGCTGCACCCAATTTTTTTCAAGACTTTGGGGGTTATTTACTAAAATGTAAATCTTCTCATGTTTTAATAAAAACAAACTTGACCTAACTCCTATATTATTTACTAATAACGAAAAAATAACGAAAAAATTGAATCAAGAAAAATCTAAAAAAATTCAGGCTGGATTTTAAATCTGGTGCAAGATGCAAAGCACATCAATGCACCATGGTGCATTTGGGAATAAGCACTAAGAGACCTTAGTACTCCTGCACTTGTGGCAAGGACAGTCATAATTGAGCACTACTGTTTCATTTCTCAACCTGCTTTTTCAGTCTTGTAATAATAAAAAAAAATGGCAAAACATATTGAATGTTACCTGGAATAATGTCATAGGCACTTGAAAAGGAAAGCGTTAAGGCCAACCATAACCAGATCCCAGAAGTCTGGCGCCCCATGGTTTGCTCCTGGGCCATGCAATGACAATCTGCTTCTCTCATTTCTTGCCTTTTATACAACTCACCAGGACCTTTTCTGACCTCTTATGTGGAACATGGAACATTTGCAAAAGTGACATTAAACATCAAAAAACAACTGTTTTCCATGTGTTTGTGTGCTCAAAAACATGTAGTAGGTGTGTCTTTAAAAGGAACAAACCAGAAGGAGCTATGTCTTACCCCCTTTTGTTACATTTGCCTTTAGCTTTGTAGATACTGAGATGCTGCTGTCCAGGACCACGAGCATGAACAGAAAAGCTTCCAGCCATCCTTCTTTAGATAAATATGTATAGGGATATAAAAACATTTTGGCCAAAGACCACTTAGGGGGCCATTTACTAACAATCATTCTTTTCCACACATCTCTAAAAAAATGTGGTTTTCAAATTTTTTATGAAGCTCTAAAAATTCAAGATTTATTAAGTGTAAAATCCACAAAAAACAATATTACAAAACTTCGCCAGGTAAAAGTTGTTGAGGTCCTATAGAAGTCAATGGGAACTGCTATAATCTTTTTGGACTGCTCTAAACCAGTTTGAACTTTTAAAGATTTTCATAATTACTTTTAGCTAGGAGTTATCCAATAAACTCAAATTTTTTGAAGTTTCAAGGGATTCATATTTTTTAGTGCATGACATTCACAGCTTTAGAGTTTGTGAGTTTATTCATGGTTTCAAAAAACGCTAATACCGCTTAAATAAGCCCTGATGTGTTGGCATATGTGAATATTGTCTAGAGTTAAATATATATGAAAACACTGGGGATGTGCAGGAGATACCATAGTTTTTTAAATTTCCCATGCGCCAATCCCCATTGCTCCAGAGAAAAAGCAAAAGGGAGAGGATGGGGGGAGATGAACAAAAGCAGACCTAGGGGCTTCCGCTATGTAAATCCGGCCCTGACCATAGGCTAACATATTTTAAATAAAGACGCATGGATCAATACAGTGACCTGAGCTGCACAGTCCCACAATGTCTGCTGAAGCAAATGTTTATAGAACAAAACATCACCTAGGGTCGAATATCGAGGGTTAATTAACCCTCGATATTCGACTGCCAAATTGAAATCCTTCGAATATTTAGCGCAATTCATTCAATTGAACAATTAAATCCTTCGAATCAAACGATTCTAAGGATTTTAATCCATCGATCGAAGGATTATCCTTCGATCAGAGAAACCTTGTAAAGCCTATGGGGACCTTCCCCATAGGCTAACATTGGCCAAGGTAGGTTTTAGGTGGCGAACTAGGGTGTCGAAGTTTTTTTTAAAGAGACAGTACTTTGATTATCGAATGTTCGAATATTCGAACGATTTTTAGTTTGAATTGTTCGATTCAAAGTCGAAGGTCGTAGTTGTAGGTCGAAGTAGCCAATTTGATGTCGAAGTAGCCAAAAAAAACATTCGAAATTCAAACTATTTTTCCTCTATTTTCCTCTATTCCTTCACTGGAGCTTAGTGAATGGTCCCCCTAGTGTATAAAACAGGTATGCTACCAGTTACATGGATATTTTTATAGAACACATTAGGGATGAGTTGTATGAATGAATCTATTCACATGACATCATTATATCATTTTGGCAAAGTAAGTAAAGCTGGATTTTTGTTCTCACTATAGCAGAAAGGCTGTGGACCCCTACTCAGTTTGCTTAGCATTTGCTAGTCTGGAGAAAACATGTTTTTTTCTATTATATGGAATGATACTTATAATTCAGGTCTGAGCCTGAAATATGCATTATAATAACACTAGAAACAAGATGTTTATGAAATTATATTTTATAGCCACAGTAAGCTTTAATGCTTTTAATATCTATTTAGTCTTCATAAAACATTGACTTAAAATAAATATGCACTAGTAAAATGTTCTATTTTGCCTAATTAAAATAAGATATTTTTGTTTCAAGTCTGCCTTTACTTTGGCCACTACACCCAGGCTAGAAGAGCAGTCATTTATGGGCATACAGTAGTTAGGCTGGCTGAGACTGTAATAAGATAATTTACGTAAAATAGACATGTCTGGTTATTTCACATGCTGAATCATGTTATTATTATACCTTATTCAGAAATACTAGACTATTTTATTAATGTAATATGGACCCTGGATTGAGCTGAATTCAAGTACAATAAAGGAAATCAGTCATCAAGCAAATAACACATAGGTCATTACTTTTCTCATGTGACTCCAATGCTACAGTGATTGTGGAAATTCCCTGCTTGGTGTGATTTCAGATTTGATGGGTAAATATCAATGCTTGACTTTACATCAATAAAAAAGACGTAATAAAATGAGTTGCTTCCATAAAGAAGAAATTTTTTTTTGTTTATATAATTAACTACTAAAGCTCTTTACAAATTGTAATTAACAGCTATATATAGACCAGGACTCAATGAGTAATTTAATTAGAGAAGTTTTTATTTTTTATACCATCACATTGTGACTCATATTTCAGTCACCCATTGGGACCTAAGTGAACAAGTGAACTTTTAAATGGTATACAAGAGTTCCAACACCAATGGCATTATCAAGTGCCAATTAACACATCACACATATTGCACATAAAAACAGCACATAAAAAATCCTTACATTTTACCAAACTCTTATTAAAATGTATTATAATAAAGTCTAAAGCGTTATTGCCCAAATGTTGCTATCCAAGTTAAAAATCTCAGCTTAATGTGTTAACAGTAAGCCATGCATTTTTGTGATATTCACCCTGTTAGGAAAAATAATGACAATAAACAAAATATATTAATATTTATGATACATGACCCTAGCTCTTAAAAACATTTATTACAAAACATGACAATAAATCTAAGCATAACTAAATCAATATAGTATCTAGCAATACTCCTATGAAAATAATCAAAAATATGCAAACACAGACATCTTTTGCAATATGAACTCAAATTGAACTGTCAGCAAGCTGGAAAATGAGGTTCTATGTTGATAAATGCAAGTTATGCACTTTGGCAAAAATAATATAAATGCAAATTATACACTAAATGGCAGTGTGTTGGGAGTTTCCTTAAATGAAAAAGATCTATGGGACTTTTGCAGATGACAAGTTGTCTAATTCTGGGCAGTGTCATTCTGTGGCTACTAAAGCAAATAAAGTTCTGTCTTGTATAAAAAAGGGCATTAACTCAAGGGATGAAAACATAATTATGCCTCTTTATAGGTCCCTGGTAAGGCCTCATCTGGAGTATGCAGTGCAGTTTTGGACTCCAGTCCTTAAGAGGGATATAAATGAGCTGGAGAGAGTGCAGGGACTAAGTCCAACTAAACTGGTTAGAGGGATGGAAGACTTAAAAGGTAGACTGTCAAGGTTGGGGTTGTTTTCTCTGGAAAAAAGGCGCTTGCGAGGGGACATGATTACACTTTACAAGTACATTAGAGGACATTATAGACAAATAGCAGGGGACCTTTTTACCCATAAAGTGGATCACCGTACCAGAGGCCACCCCTTCAGACTAGAAGAAAAGAACTTTCATTTGAAGCAACGTAGGTGGTTTTTTCACAGTCAGGACAGTGAGGTTGTGGAATGCACTGCCGGGTGATGTTGTGATGCTGATTCAGTTAATGCCTTTAAGAATAGCTTGGATGATTTTTTGGACAGACATAATATCAAAGGCTATTGTAATACTAAACTCTATAGTTAGTATAATAATGGGTATATAGAATTTGTGTGAAAGTAGGGAGGGGTGTGTGTATGGATGCTGGGTTTTCATTTGGAGGGGTTGAACTTGATGGACTTTGTCTTTTTTCAACCTGATTTAACTATGCAACTATGTAACTATGTCCACTGTGAACTGTTTCTTCTCTTTACTTTTCTAAGCCCTGTCCCTGTATGTATGTATGTATGTATATAATGCATTTTATATACATGGGAACATTTCATAATGATGCATTACCCCCCTCTCACCGGCAATGTTGTTTTAGACACAAAGGTGTATCTGCAACTTCTTCTGATGGTTTCTTACTTCTTATTACTTTTTATAATGACTACATTCTATCAAAGGAGGACTGTCATAATGATCATTAACATCTTGTGTTTTACAGGCACAGCCATCCTGCTGCTAGGCCACTACTCAAGGTCAAGTTCAGTTATTAATTTAACCAAAAATGGGTGGCAGTGACTTACAGATGATGGATTCTACTGTCTTTTACCTTTATATTGCTTACACACGCCTCAATAATATAAATATTCTTGATCATTTGAACTTAGGCCATGTTCACATATGTTATAAATAAAGAGGTTCAGTAAGGAATAGTGATGAACAAATTTATTTGCCAGTCGCGATTTCGCAGCGAATTCCCGCGATTCACCACCGGCGAATAAATTCTCGAAACTGCCGCAAAAATTTGCCGGCGTCAAAAAAAAAATGGACTTGCTTGCACTCTGTTTCCACATGTGCTCCCTAAAATACTTGTCTAAATGATGAGAAAGGTATGGGTGAGTAGAGACCAGGATTTTGGGTCATTCATGTGAATAATGCACAGAAACATAGGCAGCTCTGTATTCAGCAAGACGTTAAAGTGGTACAGTATTTCATAAATCGGTATATCTAAACCTTTATTGAACACAATAAACCAGGAGGTGTTTTGTTTATATAAGAAATAATGTTTTATTTATTTAAGTAGTACCACAGTTTTGCGAATACCCCAAGGCAGAACTTTTAAATCAAATAAAGGATTTTTAAATGACTTATGAACTGGCCTAGCTAGCTGCATCTTCTAATGCTACACTCTGCTGGAATTTTCATCTGGTGTTCAGTGCAGCATACAACAGGCAGGGGGCATGATTACCCCTTTAGATGTTCTAACATGAGTGAGCTGTTTGTCAGAAGATACACAAAGTCCACTTTACCATATTGCTAGTCAATTCAGAGGTCATATAAACATAAAACTTAATGGTGTTACTGGCCTTATTTTAGGAAAATATGCACACAGCCAGTCATATTTCGATATTCGAATTCGAAGGATTTTACCTTGAGGGTCGAATTTGAGGGTTTAATAACCCTCGATATTCGACCCTTAGTAAATGTGCTTCTATGAGTACACTCTTCTTTTTATGTTAAGTTTAGAGAAGCTTACCCTCATTCCGTTTAGCATAACTTCAGTGTGCTACTAAATGCAATACATTTACCTTGCTAACTTCTGAGCTTGTCCATTCCTAAATTTAGTGTCTCAATCCCTTCTCCTTTTAGATTGTAAGCTCTTTTGGCCAGAGCCCTCTTTCATCTTTTGTGTTGGTTACTGGTCACTAGGGATGTAGCGAACTGTTCGCCGGCGAACTAGTTCGCGCGAACTTCGACTGTTCGCGTCCGCCGAATGTTCGCGAACGTCGCGCAACGTTCGCCAATTGGTGTTCGCGTTCGATTCGAAGTAAAATTTCGTTCGACCATTCGACCATTCGACCATTCAATCGCTAAAATCGAACGATTTCCATTCGTTCGAACGATTATAAGCATTCGATTGAATTAAAATCATTCGATCGAATAGCTTCGATCGTTCGATTCGAACGAAAATCCTTCGATCGTACGAATAAAATCCTTCGATCGTTCGATCGAACGATTTTATCGAGCGTTCGAAGTTCGCGAACTGTTCGCTTTTTTGCCGGTGTTCGCGAACGGCGTTCGCGAACACATCGGCGGCGGTTCGCTACATCCCTACTGGTCACTGTGTGTGTAATTCTGTATGTTTTGGTATAAACCAATATATTCCATAGAGCTGCAGTATATATTGGCAGTCAAAAACATTACGTTACTGAAGACAAGCAATAAGAAATATTATTAAACCCTTACAGTAGATTTTTTTTGGCTGGGGCACTTCATTTTAAGTAGCAGTAAGGCAGGTATAGGCAGAAAGTGAGTTGTGATAATTCAAACAATATACAAAAAAAATTATTAGATCCAATTAAAAATATGCTAAAATATATCCAAAAAAAGTTAAAAGGTGAAACTCTGCTTTAAAGTAAATTAAAATATGTAAATACAGATGTGCAATATTTTTTTTGTAATCTCATGGCACGTAATGTACATACTATATCTGATTACGTGGGATCTAGTCATCTGTTGTACATCATCACCCCACAGTTAAACATTGTTTGTTCACATCATCACTCCAAGGCTAAACACAATGTTCAACAGTGACATTATAAACATTAGAAAATCAAACAAATTACGCATTAAAATAGATGTTTCATGAACATAAAAAAAAATAACAGGAGCCTGGGAATTGGACACGTAGGCAATCTACAGTAGACCTATTTAATAAGTCCTAAAACGGGAATAAAGCTCTCTCCCCTCAGTTTTAACTGATCACCCCACACCCCACAGAGACCCCCTGCCTCTACAAAACATATTGGTGAAAAACACCCAGGGTCTTCTGTATCAGCATTGTACGTGCAGAAATGTGCAGTGCAGTTGGCATCCTCCTTATTTGTAAACAACACCAACAAGCTGTAAGTGCAGTGTGGGCACCAATGTACAATAATGCTAATATATATGGGGGCAGATGGACTAGGGTGTCCTCCAACAGTTAATGACATATATACACGACAGGAATGGGACTTATCCCCCTGCCCATGTGACCCCAAATTACTCAGTTATAAATAAATACTTCCAAGTATGTAGTAAAAGGCAATATTTATTATTCAACACTATGCCAGTATCAAATTAAAAACCAATTAAAATAAAACTAAGCAGCGCTGCATATTCAAAAGGGATCCCTTGTAATGGTCTCTAAATATACCACAGCATGAATAACAATTTATATGCTGTAATGTAAAAGTAGCGTGTCTGGAACCAAAACGCGGCGCTCCAATAATGAACCACAATCTCAATTTTTTGAGAGAGTAAGCAGTCCCAGACAATCCGGTATTAATGTTCAATTAGTTGTTCCCATTACAAGGGATCCCTTTTGCACATGCAGCGCTGCTTAGTTTTATTTTAATTGGTTTTTAATTTGATACTGGCATAGTGTTGAATAATAAATATTGCCTTTTACTACATACTTGGAAGTATTTATTTATAACTGAGTAATTTGGGGTCACATGGGCAGGGGAATAGGTCCCATTCCTGTTGTGTATATATATCCTCCTTATTTGGCTATATCAGATTTTCCTATTATTAACATGTATTTTAAGAGCACTAACATATTGCTCAATGCTGCTTGGTTTCTGGTTCCTGATTTCAGGACAATGGTCATTGAAGCTGCACAGTGAAAACCAGAAAAAGTGAGATTATTCCTGCTTGGTGAACAAAGCCAGATACATATTTGATGTGTCAAAAGATGGCAGCCGTTGAACCCTGCTGCAAAACTCTAGCTCCCAGCTCTAGTACTAGGAGCTCAGAATCTTTTTAGTGTAGTCACCTATACAGTTTGCATGGACAAGGGGGAGGAATTTGTGTTTTAAAAACAGTATGGGAGGGGAGTAGTTTTCTTCTATATTATAAACATTTGGGGGCACATTTACTTCGCTCGAGTGAAGGATTAGAATGAAAAATACTTTGAATTTCGAAGGTTTTTTTTGGCTACTTCGACCATTGATTTGGCTACGACTTCGAATCGAACGATTCGAACTAAAAATCGTTCGACTATTCGACCATTCGATAGTCGAAGTACTGTCTCTTTAAAAAAAAACTTTGACCACCTACTTCGCCACCTAAAACCTACCAAGCACCAATGTTAGCCTATGGGGACCTTCCCCATAAGCTTTCCTAGCAATTTCTGATTGAAGGAAAATTGTTTGATCGATGGATTAAAATCCTTCAAATCATTTGATTCGAAGGATTTAATTTTTCCTTCGATCGTTCGATTGAACTAAATGCGGTAAATCCTTCGACTTCGATATTCGAAGTCGAAGGATTTTACTTCGGAGGTCGAATATCGAGGGTTAATTAACCCTCGATATTCGACCCTTAGTAAATGCGCCCCCTAGTGAAGGAGCACACGTGAAGTTAGATTTTCTTGTAGAAAATGTGTGAAAGACATCAACTACTGCTATCAATCATGATTTATGTTGGTAAAATATAAACAGATCAGACAAAGTAAAAAGTAATACTTTGATAACTTTCCTCTTGCCTTGGCCAACTCTGTGTCCCATGCCTCACCTTATCCATGTAAACAAATTTAAAGATATGCCAACCCATTACAATGACACCCCAAACTTGTAATGACATAGGTTCAAAAAGAAAAAGTTTCGGCTACTGAAATATAACATATGATGATCCCTTCAATCTTTATAAATAAAAAGGAACTTGAAAATACCTTGCAAAACCTTCAATTTTGTCTTGTTTCTTTATTTCTGGCTCTCCTGATGAGTCTGGTACAGAAGAATAATGATAAAGGTTTGGTATCACTGCAATTTTATATACTTGTCAGTTGCAAAAACTATAGGTGTCAAGACTTATAGGAAACTGTGCAATTTTGTTAACAATACCTTTTTTAACTTCAGGACTTTCTTAAGTACTCTGCTTCAATACACTTTCATTTATGGATTTATATGGTGGAACAGTGTATATTATGTGCTCTTTCAGATTAGGAGCATTTCCTGGGATGGACTTTTAGTTTACCTAGAAAAACTACATATCAATTATATTTTCAGGAAAAAGTTTTCAAAATCTTATCTGAAAATTTCTTTAGTTGCACTTTTATAACAATATATATACTGTATATGCTATTAAACACCTTAAAAGATTAAAGATTGTATGTCTCATAGTACAGAAACATATTTTTGTATATGAAACTAGAACCGGAAAGCAACGTGTCTCCCAAATACTCCAATACCAAATATGTATAGTTTTATGGAGATTTCTGACGTATAATTAAAACTACCAGCAATACACTCAAATGACCACTATTAATTTCAAGGCCAAAACATTTCACTAACAGGTTCCAATACTTGGAAACCATACATTTTTGGAAAGAACATATTTTGATGAATTTAAAATGAGGAAATCTCTCTACTCAAGTGTACCAAATTGCAATGCTAAAAGCTAGAAATTTACATAATTTTATCTCTCACTTATTATTAGCAACCACAAAACAATATAAAACATGGTAGATACGAATGCCATGGGTCTACTGAACAGTTCAATGCCTGATGTGAATAGGTTATGAAAAGCTTGTGCCACGTGGGAGCAAAAAATCAAAATAAGGCATATGATATATGACGTCAGTCATGTCAGCTATTGCAAAAAGAACACATAGTTGCAATAAAATCAACAAGCATGCAATTAAATCACTGTAATAAAATACAAAAATGATTTCACAGTGCTAATCGTAGTGATGAGCAAATGTGCAGCCAAATTTCACATTTCACCATCTGCAAATTATTTTGCAAAACTGAGGCAAAAATTTGCAGCAGCAACAAAAAAAATCGCTGAAACAAGAATGTTGCAGAGATACAAAAAAGGCACCATAAGAAAAAATGGCCATTGACTAATGCATTTGGTCCAAAAATTTGCAGAGACAAAAAAACTCCCATTGCTTCAATGCATTTGGAGCGAGAAAGTTTGCCGCACGCGTAAAAAACTTAAAAAAACATAAAAAATGTTGACGCCCATTGACGCCAATGTGTTTCGAAATTTGTTTGCTGTTTTGTAAATTTTTTTTTGGACAGATTTGCACATCACTAGGAGGCACATTTATCAAGGGTCGGATTTTGAATTCATGTGAGTTTTTTAACTCACATGAATTCGATATTATTCAAAATTTAATTGGGGGTAATTTATTTAAAAAATCGAATATGTTAAACATGGACAAAATTAAACAACCTGAAAACTCAAATCAAATTAATTTCAAATTCGATCAAGCTCGATTCAAGTTTTTTTCTCTGAAAAAATTGGTCACTGGACCTTTTCAATTGACTTATACAGGAATTTAGCAGATTTTAGGTGGCGAATAGTTGAATTCTTAAAGGGCCAGAATCTCAAAAATCTAATTCAATTTTTAAAAAAAAAAAAAAAACTTGAATCAAGTTTGGATAATTCCCTAGTCGTATTTGACAATTTTGACTATAAAAATTAGAAAATTTGAATATTCAATTTGTCCCTCAATATATCTGCCCCTAGGTATTAGCAAACAGGTTACTTAAACACATGGGGATAAATTTATCAAAGAGTGAAGTTCCGCCACTAGAGTGAAATTCCGCAGCTCTCAAATCATTTCTATGGGATTTTGAAAGGCGTATTTATCAATGGGTGAAAGTGAACGTTCACCCTTTGATAAATACGCCTATAAAAATCCCACAGAAATGAACGGAGAGGGGCGGAATTTCACTATTAACTTCACTCGTTAATAAATATACCCCCAGGTACAGGAAAAAGGCTACAGAATTGTGTAAGTGCAAACAATTGGCACTTCAATGCAAATACATGCTAATATGTGTGTGTAAATCTATGTGGGGGCAGGGTGGGCCAGGAATTGTGGACAGCAGGAGTGATTTTCACATATATGTTGCTTTTCCTGAAAAGAAAAAACAGGAGAAGCCAGCAAAAATTCTGGACAGCTTTTAAAGTGGTTGTAAAGGCAAAAAATAACAGCCCATTTTTTGGATCTCCACCAAAAAGAAACTTATTTGCAATATAATTCAATTACAAAATCAGGACATTATTTATAAAATAAATCATCTTCTGCATCTTAATACCTCTTTGTCTTCCGTCCCTCTCGAACCTGCATGCAGAAATCCCTAGATAGAGTGCAATGAAATGATCATCTCTGCATTCTGAACAACAGAGTGCTGTTACTTACCAAGGTTAGCCACAGTGAGAAACAAATAAATGAAACAACCCCACATGCTGCTTCTCTATTTTTATTCCCCTTTTGTTTCATTGATGAACAATTGTTGAGTAGGCACAAAAGAACTATCATTTTATTCTATTAGAGATTAAAAAAACATTTTATTATTGTTGTTCAGCAGGGCAAATAACTCGAAGATGTGTATTCTCCCTAGACTACTATATTTTTCTGGCACTCCCTTAAAATCCTCCCCTAAAAAAACTAGTGATGGGCGAATCTGACCCATTTCACGAAAAATTTGCTTAACAGAGTAAATTTGCTGAAATGCATTGAAGTCTATGGGAGACAAAGGGGCACATTTACTAAGCTTGAGTGAAGGATTCAAAGTAAACAAAAAACTTCGAATTTTTTTGGGGTGCTTCGACCATCGAATAGGCTACTTCGACTTTTGACTACGACTTCGACTTCAAATCGAATGATTCGAACTAAAAATCGCTCGACTATTCGACCATTCGATAGTCGAAGTACTGTCTCTTTAAAAAAAGCTTTGACTACCTCCTACGGCACTTTAAACCTACTGAGCACCAATGTTAGCCTATGGGGACCTTCCCCATAAGCTTTCTAACCTTTTTTTGATCAAAGGAAAATCCTTCAATCGATGGAATAAAATCCTTCGAATCGTTCGATTCGAAGGATTTAATCGTTCGATCGAATGGTTTTTCCTTTGATCGTTCGATCGAAGTTTTTGCGGTAAATCCTTTGACTTCAATATTTGAAGTCGAAAGGATTTTACTTTTACTTTTAATTAACTCTTGATATTCGACCCTTAGTAAATGGGCCTTTAAATGTTTTTGATGCACTTCAAATCTTTTTAAACACACAACAATTTTTTTCACCGATTGGAGTCTATGGGCATCATTTTTGCAGCAAAACTTGATGAAAAATTTCACTCATCACTACCAGAGACTTCTTTGACTTTTTTTCAGATATGTTTGGAATGCTAAACATCCATGGATGAGATAAGATATTCTTTGTTATAAAACCATGGGTGGATTGTTCTTAAGAGATTTCAGAATTTACTGTCATGCAAATTTGGGGAAATAAATGCAGTTTGTCTGGACACTACATTAAATTATTTGGCTATTTGGCTGCCTTGGACTCAATATCTTCATCTGCTTCCTAGTAGCACCTGTCTGCTAAGCTACTTTTAAATTATGTTCCTGCTGGGAATAACCTACAACTGGTAGCTGGTCTGCCTGTTGACATCAGCCTTAGAGCTAAACTACACAGGAGATTTGGTATGAGTGTCAGACTGGACAGGCAGGACACTTGGAAAAACCTGTGGGCACCACAGGCCCAGACCCACTCCCCACGGCTGATCGAGATTCTCCTGACTGACTTTACCCTGATCACATGAAGAGAAAAGAAGGTACACTGGCGGAGGCGGAGGGAAGGGAAGCTGAGGGGCCATGGATGTGGTTGTGGGGTGGTGCGGGCCCCTAATCTGATGTTGTTTTGTAGGATGATCGACAGATCACATCAGATTACATCAACAGACAGATTTAGTCACATCTGACACAACACTTCTGTTGGAAGAAAAACCTACATTGGGGAATGATTTATTAAAGGTCAAGTGTTAGAGGTTTTCTTTTTACCATGAATAAACCCGATGACCTCGAAACTTGAATTCCAAAAACCTGATTCTTCGAGTTCAATACACGAAAACTGATCGAATTATTTGAGTTTTGAGGCAAAACCCTCAGAGAAAAACTCGAACATCAAGCAGGATGTTAAACTCTTCAAATTGTTCAAAGAATGTCTGGCATTGACTTCTACAGAACCTCAGCCGGTTTTAGGTGGTGTATTTTCAGATTTGAGCTATATCCAGAGTCAGGGTATAATAAATTTCAAAGTTTGTAAATTGTTTTGCGAATATTTTCTCCACCATCAAAGTTGTGGTATAACTCAAACTCACAGTGCGCACATAAATATTTGCAATTTGTGATTTTTGTGATATTTGCAATTTGTGATTTTGGCCATATTTAAAAAGCTTTTGTGGACATTCCCAGTGAGGATAAAAATTCATAATTCTGTTTGCACATTTAATACACTTCTAATACACTTTGTCCAGCTTCATAACTATAGCCATGAGCAGGGCAATATGCGAATCATTCAGCACAAAGTTTATAAATGAGCCCCCAATATGTGTCTCCATATAAGTTTCAAAAACGCCCACTAGTGTCTTTATCACTTAAGGGGTTATTTACTAAAACCCGAATTTATCTCATATTTTATAAATAAAAAACACAACCAAACTCCCATGCCCAATTTTAGCAAATGTATTAGTAAAAATATTTGATTCAAATGGATCACAGAAAAACATGATAAAATTGAGCAAAAACCTGAATTGTCCTATTTTTTTGGGCTTTTTCCTAGTTTTTGCCCGAAAAAGTCATATTTTCAAGCTAAACCCAGCTTAGACCACGATAACTTCAAATTTAGGATATAGGTGCCTCTCCCATTGAGGAAAATCTACTCAAGGGTGAATTTTTGACAGTGACCTTGCACCACTGCGCTTAATCCACTAAAATGTGAAGTTGCGACTCAGCAGCCAAACAGTGGTGAATTTTCGCTAGTGTTACTTTGGCAGTGCGAGAATTTCATGCCATAGTTTCACTAGCAATCATTTCTGCCTAGCGAAACTTATACACTTACGCTTAGGTCAATTTTAATAGGGAGGTACATAAAAGTCAGATGGACATCTTTATTAGAGATGGTGGAAAATGCTTGAAGTGGCCACTTATTTTTACAAATGTCTAAGGAAGGCAAAATAAAGAGAAAAGAGATCCTCTAATGCCCTACACATGAGCCCACCCTAAAACAAATGGAGCATGCCCCTCAAATGTATAGGGAAAAAATGTTAACACAAAAATCTTTAATTGTTTGGACTTTTGAAGGCAATTCCACTTTAATAAAGTAAAAGTCAACAGCATTTTTACAAGTTTAATGAATTTCCAGCATACAGGATATACTGTAAGATTGAGGAAAATGTGGCTGCATTTTATCAGTTCACCTGGTCTGAGGTGGCGAAGTAAACTCTGTCAAAAGAGGTAACATTCAGTAAAATTTGCATCTTAATGAATTTGAGGAGTAACGACCGTTCACCAGCGTGAAAAGTCCCCCGGCGATGGCCTAGTTTGCTAGCGAATTGTCCTCTATACGACTGTTAGTGAATTGGCGATGTCCTTGGGGATGGGATTTCTGACGAATTGTCGCTAGCATCTGCCACTTCGCCTTTTAGTGAATCTGCCCCATTGACTTATACAGGATTTCAGGATTCAGGCTTTCTGTAGCGTAGGGGTATAATAAATCTCAAAACATTCGAGTTTTCAAGATTTTAAGATTAGGATTTTAAGAAATAACCCTATTCGTGTTTCAACAATAGGTTCTTCAGCTCTCCACTTCTCCTAACACAGGGTAAAATGTGCAAATGGGCTAAAAAAAATACCTTTGCTACATGTTTTACCTATATAGTATGAAGGCTTTTTTTATTTTATTTGCTCCCAAGCATGGATTTTATCCATATTCAAACTCAGTACAGCATGCTACTTCAAACAACATTTTTATTCTGCACAATTCAAACTTTTTGAGGGGTTTTTATTTGTTAAAGATTTGCCATGTTTTTATGGGCAATTTTACAAGTTTTGAAATGTGTATCTATTGCTAATATATAGTGAGCCGACTGACAAGCCACTGTATTTATTTTATGTTCTTTATTAAATATTGATGGACTTTAAAATACAGAGACTGAGTTGGTTTCACAAGCAAAGGTCTATTTGTACTTTGTCTCAAATCTGTGTAAACCTGTGTAAAAAGGTGCTGGCACAACTACCAAATGAGTGATTCCCTGAATATTTGCAAAACTGTAAATAATTTACCAAATCCATTTGGTAGGCATTTTTTCATACTATGCAACATTTTTTTTACCGTATCAGCATTTATGGCCATTTTCACCTCAATGAAATGCTGCAAAATATTTAACTCATCACTAGGGATGCCATTTGTTGGCTAACTGATATATGTAGACTTGCAATATATCAAGAAAGCACTGCGTATCTTGACAGCGCTATATAAATAAATGATGATGAATATATATATATATTATATATATATATATAAAAGATATTTTCATAATGTTGCAATTTCTGAAACAGTTACTAAAGATACACCCACAGACACAATAGGATGCAGTTAAATAAAAGTAGGAATCTGACATGGGCATGTGAAATAAAAAGTAGATAACAGAGAACTTAATAAAGATCTCCTGTTTGTCCTGAAAGCACTTGGGTAAAAAAATGTGCAGTTTAAATATTCAAGTCAATAAGGACAACATGTGTCCTGGCTTCATTCCTGGTCATTTCATGCTATCAGGCATGAGTGCAGTTCTTATATCTACCAGGAACTGCTATCTGGTTAGTTTCCCATTGTTCTGCTGATGGGCTGCTGCGGGGTGGAGAGAGGGAATGATATCACTTGCAGTGCAGCATTAAAAAGAGACTGAAGTTTTTCATAGCAGAAGTCATATGACTGGGGGCACCTGGGAAACTCACAATATGTCTAGCCTCATGTCAGATTTTTAAATTAAATATAAAAATAGTCAGTTTGCTCTTTCGAAAAATGTATTTCAGTGCAGAAATCTGCTGGAGGAGGACTATTAACTGATGCATTTTGAAAGAACCATGTTTTTCCATGACAGTATCCCTTTATGCCCCTGCACATGGTGTCAATTTTTTTCAAAAATGTATATTCCTCTCTATCCTGAGGTTACTAATAGTGTGGTTGGCACTGTTATAATGTGCCCCCACTGAATACTTTATCTTCTTGTTTTTAACTGTAAACCCTGTCATTCTGCCTTATTTCCCAAACATACACAGGTACCGCATTTCCAAATGGAACACTGGGTACAGATCTCATCCAGAATGAGGTGCAGAGTGCAGCCACTCCCTGACCAGAAGTGTTTTCTGAATAAGCATTGAATGGTGTTCTTTTGGGCACCTCAGTGCTGTTGTTCTTCTGTCCAAAATTATTTTAACTTAACCATTACAAGCCAAAAAAGATTCTAAAAGAAGAAACTTTAGAAAGCCAGATATTATTGAAAATTACTTCATCTCCTTCACCTTCTTGATTAAGAAGAATACAATTCCTACATTTTAAAACCCCGTGATATCTTTGTTTGGGGTGCTGACTCTTTGTGAGTGTACGTAGAATCCACAGAGCTCATGTCAAATAAACTTTATTTTTTCATCAGTTTATGCAGTTCCGCAACAATTACAAAAACAAAACATCATAAGTATGAATAACAAAGGACTTCTAATTAGTTCTATAACCAATTTGCATAAGATATATAGAATATTGTTTATTAAGTCATATTATGACATATCCTTAATATATACTTCCTCCCCTTGGATAGCACATCATTAAACACCTTGGGGTTCCCCCAACAAGTATTTTCAAATCTTAACAAAACTCTCAGGACAAACCCACAGACAAAGACTGAGCAGAATATGGAGCACACACAGGCAGAGTAGGCATGCAGAATATGGCAGACAGGCAGAGTATAGCACACAGGAAGCATAGGGCAGGCAAAATATGGCATACACAGGAAGCATAGGATAATCAGAATATACAGTACCACACACAGGCAGAGCAGAGCAGGAGACAAGGGAACCTTTTAGGACCATGCAATTAGCTGATGGCCACTCTAAGATGAACATGAACAGTACAAAATATACTACATACAGTAACAAAATGCCAGTGCTTCTCCTCATGGGGTGCAGTGGGCTGCCAGTTGCACAGCACTGTATTAAACATAAAAGCTTAAGTTGCATTAATTGCATACTGCATTTTCCTTTATCACTACACTAGCGTGCAAATCTAGGTGCTGGGCAGCAAGGAGCTACGTAACTAAGTGTCAAAGGGCAGTTTCCACTTGAGGAAATTTAAACAGAGGAAAATGCACATGATCTAAATGTACTTTTACTAGATTTATTGACTAATTGAATCCACTGACAGTATTAAAATGAAGGAAATTCTGCTTGAATAATTATTACAGTGCTAAACAGTGGGGGTTCCTATTCCCTCAATATGTTCTATATCAGGGGTTTCTACATCAGGAGTATTAAGGGCAACTTCTTTGAGTTCAATTAAATACCACTTATTTAAACTCAAATGGTATGAAAATATTTTCCATAACATTAGATATATGTTCTCATATATAAGATGGAGAATTAGAATTTTGTGTAGTGTGCATGCAATAGACATAAACAGGTGACGTAGAGACAATGGAGAAGACATGCATACACAGTAGATGCAAATTTCAATCATTGATGCACATGCACAATAGAAAAAAGATACATATATTGTGAATATCATTAAATGCCAAGGGGCCACAATTTGTGAACATCTTGAATTGCCGAGACACACACATTTAGAATTTCAGGAAATACTGTGGGGGTTAAAATGTTGTTCCTATCATAAAATGCTGAGGGGGCACTTTTGTACCTGTCATGAAATGCTGGTGGCCACACAGAATATATTGAATGTGCAGCCCTCATACTGCCTCTCATGAAATTGTTTAGTTGATTTTATCATTCTATTCATATTAGAAAAGTGTGCTTTTTGTAAAAAATGTTTGAATTTGCCTTTAATTGGTCATGGTCAAAAGTTTCTCTGCTATTAATGGTAGTTATGTGATCCTTTCATTTATTTAAATGTAGAGTTGTAGGCATATCACTGGAACATAACAGTTTCTTTAAAAATCAACAGTCCATTAACAATCGGTTGCCAGCTACTGTAGATTCACATGAGTATAAATGTTGACCTGTCGTGATATATGTATTTACTATGTAGTAATGGTTTTGTCCAATGGACAACCATTGAATTCTTCAATTGTCAGTTTTAACATATAAATAAATGTCCCATACATAACAGGCACTAGTTTTGCTAGTAAATATATAAAGATACTGTATATTGGGGTTGATTCACAAAATTACATTATTCCTTAATGCATACTTTTGTTAATTTAAAATTAAGTTTATATAATGAAGGATTCATCAAAGTAATGTTGCATGTACTAATAGACATATTATATGCGATAATTCTACATTACCACAATGTGATATGCTAATTGTATTACGACACATAGAAAAATAGAAAAAAAACATAATTCACAAACATCTTTTAAGCCATTAAAGTATAACACAGTGCAATAATTACTGTGAAATGTAAGACCTCTTAGAAGGGGCATTGCTAAATAATATCAGTTCCTGTTTGTCTGTGGTCATTGATGAAAGATGGAGTTTGCAGTTGGTTTTTTGTGTCTGCAGAAGAGAATCAAGTCTGTGATCACCCTAGAATGATGTATCTTTCTGTGAAAGATCAACTCTAGATTGAGGTAGTGGTGAGGTGCTACCGATTAAGTAGGGCAAAAATAAAAAGGCCTTTAAGAAGAGCTGGATCCTTACCTACAGCCAATAACACACAGAAGGCATGCTGTCCCTGGCACGGTGAAACTTTTTTGTTCCCTTAATTTTTTCACAAATGATTACTTTTCAGAAAGTTGGAGGGATATATGGTGGAGTGTCGCAACCCACATTTTCATGGTGCCTTGGGCAGTTCCTGAATGCACTTCTGTCTCATGGAATCAAGTTTCTCAGCAATAGAAATGACTGGAATACTGTAAAAAGAGACTTACTCTGTAAGTGGCATCTGAATGCCTTAGATGCTATAGATTGCATTTGTGTATTATTTAATTCATCACTAGACAGAGAGCATATATTCAAGAATCAAAGAAGCTACCATTCTGTTCTATCTCGGGTACAGTAAGTGACAGTAAATTTATATTATGAGCATTGCCTCTGGATTACCTGGCCCATCACATGATTCTTACATCCTAAAGCAGTCAGTATTATATGCTGATTTCGAAAGTGGAAAATGCCTGATGGATGGCTTTTAAGTAAATATTTGTGTTCCACTGTGAAAGCAGGGCCTGCCTGCCATAAGCAGGGATTGCCATTGAAAGCGAGCCCTGGTTTCACAGTTGGAGACTGAAAGCAGCTTAATTCATCTAATTTTATTTCAGGATGTTTTTTAATTTTTTTTATTTCTGAGAATACAGGCTACCCGTATGTTATATGTGGCTAATGACTCTAATATCAGGCCACGTACAAGGGGTGAATCTGCTTTTAATGAAGCACATGTCTGTAATCAAGAGAACTTTTGTGGTTCTGAAGAGCTGCTTCAGATAAGTCTGGAGATAGCTTTCTGTACAGCCCTAGGAAAGCAGCCAAGATAGTTAATGCATGTGTTGTCTTGCATAATATTGACAACAATCACAGATTGCCTGTGACTGATGATGGTCAGGGGTTCAATGCCCGATAATAGGATTTTGTTTCTGTATTCCTGGGTGTTCTATATTTCTTCTTGTATTGATTCCTGGACTCTGACCTTGCCTGAACCTTGACCTTGCTTGTAATCTGCCTGCCTCTGAACTGCTGCCTTAAAATTGACGATGTTTACTCCTGATCTCTATTGGTACCGCAAACTCTGACTTTGAACCCTAAGCTTCCTCCTTGGTCCTGACTACTCCCTGCTTGGAGCCGATAGACCCCTGACATTATTATCAGGCCATGGACCCCACTGTGGAAGCTGTGCCTGATGTCGGGGATTGGCATCCTGCATGGAAGATTATGAAGTTCAGCAGATCCACATTGGGCAAGTACTTGATAATCTTCTATCTCATATGTCTTCTTTGTCTCTTGTTGCCAGTAATCCTCACACGCTTGGTAATTCTTCTTCCGTGGCTGCGTCGACAGGTGAGCCCCACATTCCTCCACCACCCTGCTATGGGGATCCTCAAGCCTGTAGAGGGTTGTCATGCAGTGTCTGATCCAGTTTGAGTTTCAACCCTCGCAGTACTCCAGCAAATGTGCCAAGATGGGATATGTGATGTCTTGTTTGGTGGGGAAACTGCTAGAGTGGGCACCACCCCTTTGGGAGAAGAATTCTCCTTTGACCTTTGATGGCAAGGCCTTCCTCCAAGCTTTCCTATGGTTTTTGACGACCCTGGTCGTGTCGCTGATGCCTCTTCCCGACTGCTACAGATCCGGCAAGGGAACCACAGTGCCAGTGAGTATGCCATTGAATTCAGAACCTTGATGGCTGAAACAAGCTAGAACAATGTGGCTTATACAGCAGTCTTCTATCAAGGCTTGTCAACTAGACTCAAGGGCAACTTAGTCTCCAGGGATCATCCTAAACATTTGGAAGACCTGATTGCTCTCACCATCAAGGTGGACACCCGACTCCGGGAGCACCAGTCAGCTGCAATCTTTGCCGCTGTGTACAAAGACTTTACTAAAGGTCTTCTGCAAGAAGTCGGTGGAGACTATCCCTCCTCATTGCCCCTATGACTGTCCCATTGAACTTCTCCCCAGAACCATGCCCCCCACGGGGCGTACCTACCCCTTGTCTCCTGCCGAGACTTCTGCGATGAAGGAGTATATCAGAGATAACCTCCAGTGAGTATTCATTAAACCCTCCTCTTCTCCTGCCGGGCAGGCTTCTTTTTTGTTGAAAAGAAGGATGTTGGTTTGCGTTCCTGTATCGATTACAGGGGTCTCAATAAAATCACGGTGAAGAACCAATACCTGCAACCTCTCATCTCTGAGCTTTTAGACCAACTCAGGAGGGGCGAAGATTTTCACTAAGTTGGATCTCCAAGGACCTTACAACCTGATCTGCATCTGGGAGGGGGATGAATGGAAGATGGCATTTAACACCAGAGATGGGCACTATGAGTACCTGGTAATGCCCTTTGGCCTCTGCAACGCCCCCGCCGTCTTCCAAAAATTTGTGAATGACATTTTTAGAGATCATCTGGGGCGATCTGTAGTCATGTACTACCAAATTGGATAAGTGTGTCTTTGACAGGCAGAGGCAGGCAGAGAGTAAACATAGTCAGGCAGGCAAGGGTCAAAACAGGAAGTCAATCAGAGGGTTAAGCAGAGTTGGTAATCAGGCAAGAGGTCAGGATACAGGAGTTCAGGATCGTCAATAGCCAGGCAGGGGTCAAAACAGGAATTGATCACAGAATAAACAAAATCTCAATAGCACAGAAGCACCAGGAACAAGATCCTATAACGGGGCAGTGTGAAAATGAAAAATGTCCTTTTAAATACATTTGAATTTTCACACCAATGCACTGGTGCCTTTAAACCCGAAAGAGTCCCTGCCATCCCCCATCTAGATCACCAGGGTAAGTTGTTACATTGACATCCTGAACTTTTGCAACCTTTATTCATTGAAGTAGATGCTTCTGACATCGGGGCTGGTGCCATCCTCTCTCAGAGACAAGTCGCCAATAGGAAACTTCACCCGTGTGCTTATTTCTCTAAAAAGTTCTCTCCTGCAGAGCAAAATTATGATGTGGGGAATCGTGAGCTTCTGACAGTGAAACTTGCACTCGAGGAGACATTTCCTAGAGGGAGCCCTTCACCCTGTGACCATTTACACCAATCACAAAAACTTATAGTTAATCCAGACTCTCCAAAGACTGAATCCTCGTCAGGCTCGATGGGCACCCTCCTCCCCTGGTTTTAATTTTGTCCTTGCGTATGTCACGATCGCCGCCCGGAGCAGGTCCTGGAGCTCCGGGCGGCACTTCCTTCCCTGCCTGCGTCGCTCCCAAAATGGCGGCGCCCATGGCCGCCACGTGGGTAGCGGCGCCGGCGCGATGACGTCAGCGCGTCGACGTCGGTGCAAGGACGCCGATGACGTCAGAATGGCGGCAAATTCAAATATAAAAGCCTTACTAAGACGCCAGAATGGCACCCAAGTATAGGAATCATTTCCTGTGAGTTTCCTGGGTTCCCTGTGAGCTTCTATAGCTAGATCTTGTTCCTGATTGTTAATCTGACCCTTTGCCTGGACTTTGTTGTTATCTGCCTGCCTGTGAACTCTTGCCTGGATACTGACTACCCCTTTGATTAACCCTTCAGACACCGCAACCTTGCACCCTCAAAAGGGCTTCCTCCTCGATCCTGACTACCTCCCTGGAGGGAGCTCCCGGCTCCCTGACATTATACTTGGGCCATGGATCATACTGAGGAAGCTACACCTGATGTCAGATGAGCGCTCCGTGGACTGGCATCCCGCATGGAGGAATATGAAGCCCAGCAGTACCGCATAGGACAGGCACTCGATACCCTTCTCTCCCGAGTGCCTCCAGCACCTCCCAAGCGGCTGTAAATCCTCCCATGGCGGACGTCTCGTCTAGCACAGGTTTCTCGTCTGGTGAGCCTCGTATTCCGCCTCCTCCTCGCTTCTGTGGGGACCCACAGGCCTGCAGAGGTTTCACTACACAGTGCCAGATCTAGTTCGAGTTTCGACCCTCGCACTTCCCCAATGAACATTCCAAGGTTGGGTATGTGATGTCTCGTTTGGTGGGCAAACCGCTTGAGTGGGCAATATCTCTTTGGGAGAAGAATTCTCCACTGACTTTTGATGCCAAGGCTTTTCTTCAAGCATTTCGTACTGTGTTTGATGCCCCGGGTCGGGTCACAAATGCCCCTTCTCGTCTTCTGCAACTCCGACAGGGAAACCGCAGTGTCAGTGACTATGCTATTGACTTTAGAACTTTGATGGCTGAGACTTCCTGGAATGACGATGCCTATAAGGCCGTATTCTATCAAGGTCTGTCTATTCGCATTAAAGATGATCTTGTCTCCAGGGAGTTCCCTGATCTGCTGGAAGATCTGATTGCACTATCCATTAAGGTGGACACTCGTCTCAGAAAGCATCAAGTAGAGAGGGAGCGTGGTAAACGATTTCAACCCTTGTTGGCACCTCGCTTCCAGAGACCTCTCTTGCAAACTCCAGCTGCTCAAGCCTCTCCTTCTCCTCCGGAGGAACCAATGCAAGTTGGAAGGGCTCGTCTCTCCGAACAAGAAAGACTCTGTAGACGAATGGATGGCTTATGTCTGTATTGTGGCGGACAGTCTCATTTTGCGAATTCTTGTCCGGTGAAGCCCACAAGTTCTGTTCCCCGAGGTATATCTAGGGTTACTTATGTAGGGGGCATTACTCCAAGGTCTCAAGAGAACACTCACAGGTTTCTCCTTCCTTTACAGATTCGCCTAGCCACTAAGACCATTATCGGCTCAGCTTTCATTGACTCTGGAGCTGCTGGGAACTTCATGGACGCTCTTTTCGCCAAACACATGGAAGTTCCCTTATTCCCGTTGTCTACTCCACTTCGAGTCACTGCCATTGACGACAGACCCCTGGAGGCTGAATTTATCTCTAAGACAACGGGGGAACTGCCTGTGCAGGTTGGGACGCTGCATAAAGAAAGACTATCGTTCCTAATTATTGCCTGCCCATCCGTTCCTGTTGTTTTGGGTCTACCTTGGCTGCGCCTGCATAATCCCACCATTGATTGGTCCGCAGGACAGATTTCCAGTTGGAGCCCATTTTGCCAGCAGCACTGTCTTCCTGCTGAACCCCTCCAGAGGGTGAATATCTCTATGTCTGATCTGAAGACTCTACCCTCCTTCTAAAGGGAATTCTCTGATGTATTCTGTAAGAAATCCGCAGAATTCCTTCCTCCACATCGACCATACGATTGTCCTGTCGATCTCCTGCCAGGAACCATGCCCCCTAGGGGTCGCACCTATCCTCTTTCTCCGGATGAGACTTCTGCCTTGAAAGATTATATTCAGGAAAATCTCCAGCGGGGGTTTATCCGTCCCTCTACTTCTCCTGCCGGGGCAGGTTTCTTCTTCGTGGAAAAGAAGGATGGAGGCCTACGTCCTTGCATTGACTACCGGGGCCTTAATAAGATCACTGTTAAAAACCGGTACCCCTTACCTTTGATTGCTGAACTCTTTGACCAATTGAAAGGGGCTAAAATTTTCACTAAATTAGATCTCCGTGGGGTGTACAACCTCATCCGCATCCGTGAAGGGGATGAATGGAAGACGGCGTTCAACACTCGAGATGGGCACTATGAATATCTCGTGATGCCTTTTGGCCTCTGTAATGCCCCCGCTGTCTTTCAGGAGCTCGTGAATGACATTTTCTGGGATCTCTTGGGAAAGTCTGTGGTCGTGTACCTGGATGACATCCTAATCTTCTCGAAAGACCTCACCGCTCCCAGGTGAAAGAAGTACTCTCTCGTTTGAGGAAGAACTCTCTCTTCGCCAAGTTGGAGAAATGTGTCTTTGAGGTGTCTAAGATTCCTTTCTTGGGTTATATCATCTCCCCAGAAGGTTTCGAGATGGATCCCGTTAAGGTGTCAGCAATCCAAGAATGGCCCCTTCCCTTGAGCACCAAGGCTATACAAAGGTTCATCGGATTTGCCAACTACTACCGGCAATTCATCAGGGGGTTTTCTTCCCGTATTGCACCTATCCTTACTCTCATCCGAAAAGTGGGCAATCCCAGGTCCTGGGCTCCAGTTGCCGTAGAAGCTTTTCAGTCCCTAAAAGACGCATTTTCTTCTGCCCCAGTCCTCCGTCATCCGGATCCTAAATTGCCCTTTTGCATTGAGGTGGATGCATCTGAGGTAGGTGCTGGGGCTATCCTATCCCAGAGACATTCTGCCGATGGGAAATTGCACCCCTGTGCCTTTTTCTCCAGAAAGTTTTCTCCTGCAGAACAGAATTACAATGTAGGAAATCGAGAACTTCTGGCAGTCAAACTTGCTCTCAACGAGTGGCGTCACCTCCTAGAGGGTTCTTCAATTCCGGTCACGATTTACACTGATCATAAGAACTTGGAGTTCATACATTCTCTCAAGAGACTGAATCCTCGTCAGGCCAGGTGGGCTCTGTTCTTCTCCCGATTCAACTTTGTCTTGACCTTTCGTCCTGGCTCCAAGAATCGGAAAGCCGACGCTCTGTCTTGAAGTTTCACTCCGGTGGATCGTACTCCTGAAAGACTAGAGCCTATTATTCCTCCTGTCAAGATCATCGCTTCACTGTACCCTCAGTTTGCTGATCAAATCCTGGCTGGTCAATCTTCTGCCCCTCCTGATACCCCCATCAGAATGGCTTTTGTACCTCCTGAGCTTCGTCTGCCTATCCTGCAACAGACTTATAGTTCCAAACAAGCGGGACATCCTGGTCCTGTTAAAACTCGAACTTTTACGGCGTCTTGTCTGGTGGCCGACAATCCGTAAAGATGTCAAAGACTTTGTTTCTGCCTGTACTGTTTGTGCCACTTCCAAGTCCAGCCATCCTCGCCCCAGTGGGTTACTACAGCCGTTGCCTGTTCCCTCTCGTCCTTGGACGCATTTGGCAATGGACTTCATTGTTGAACTTCCTCCCACCGTGATTTGGGTTGTCATTGACCACTTCAGCAAGATGGCCCACTTCATCCCTCTACGGAAGCGTCCATCTGCAGTGGAGTTGTCACAGTTGTTCATCCAGTTCATTTTTCGCCTGCATTGATTCCCGACCGAGATCGTTTCTGACAGAGGGTCCCAATTCACGGCTAAGTTCTGGCGTTCCCTGTGCAAAGATCTGGGTATTAATCTTCAGTTCTTCTCAGCTTATCATCCCCAGACTAATGGAGCGGCTGAGCGAGTGAACCAAGCCTTGGAACAGTTCTTGAGGAACCACGTTTCCCTTTGTCAAGATGATTGGTCTGATCTCCTCCCGTGCGCGGAATTTGCTCATAACAATGCCTGCCACACTTCCACTGGAAGGTCCCCATTCATGTCGGTGTATGGTCAACATCCTCAAGCCTTCCCACAAGACTTTGTGTTGTCTGATGTTCCGGCCGCTGATGACCATGCAGCCCACATGTCTGCTGTTTGGGCTGCAACCAAGTCAAACCTGGAGAAGAGTGCTCTGGTTCATAAGACGTTTGCAGATCGTAGACGTAGACCCTCTCCTCCCTACAAGGTCGGTGATAAAGTCTGGTTGTCTTCCAGGAACATTCGGTTGAAGGTACCATCTCCTAAGTTGGGTCCGAGGTTCGTAGGTCCATTCTCCATCTCGGAGGTGATCAATCCTGTGGCTGTCAGACTTCAGCTTCCCCCTGAGATGCGAATTCCCAACGTGTTTCATGTGAAACCCGCTACCTCCAACCGCTTTTCCGTTGTCCAGCCTCCCCCTCCTACTATCTCTGTGGATGGTCAACAAGAATATGAGGTGGAGAAGATGCTTGACTCCAGAATCTCCAGGGGTTCTCTTCAGTACCTCATCAAGTGAAAAGGCTTTGGCCCTGAAGAATGCTCCTGGGAAGGACGCTCTGATGTCCATGCTCTTCGTCTGGTGAGGGAGTTCCACTCTAAATTTCCCCAGAAGCCAAGTCCTGGTGGTCCGGAGGCCCCCCGTGAGGGGGGGGTACTGTCACGATCGCCGCCCGGAGCAGGTCCTGGAGCTCCGGGCGGCGCTTCCTTCCCTGCCTGCGTCGCTCCCAAAATGGCGGCGCCCATGGCCGCCACGTGGGTAGCGGCTCTGGCGCGATGACTTTAGCGCGTCGATGTTGGCGCAAGGACGCCGATGACGTCAGAATGGCGCCAAATTCAAATATAAAAGCCTTACTAAGACGCCAGAATGGCGCCCAAGTATAGGAATCATTTCCTGTGAGTTTCCTGGGTTCCCTGTGAGCTTCTATAGCTAAATCTTGTTCCTGATTGTTAATCTGACCCTTTGCCTGGACTTTGGACTTTGTTGTTATCTGCCTGCCTGTGAACTCTTGCCTGGATCCTGACTACCCCTTTGATTAACCCTTCGGACACCGCGACCTTGCACCCTCAAAAGGGCTTCCTCCTCGATCCTGACTACCTCCCTGGAGGGAGCTCCCGGCTCCCTGACAGCGTATCGCCCAGGCTTCAGAAACAGCATTTCAACATTACTCCACTACAATCTATAACACTTAGCAACGGTAAATACATATTTTGTCTAAAATAGCATATTGTTTCTCCAACAAAGAAACATGCTGTTCATTGAGTCTTGCTTATACTGAAAGAAGAAAAGAAAGTTACACACTGAAGAAGGAAAGCAAGTAAACAAAAAGTAAAAGCAGATTGATCAGCAAACTAAAAAATTGCTTTCATTTGTACCTATATTTAGATTCTTAGAGTTCCAAGAGTTTTTTTCTTGAGGACCCTTTATTATATCTTGGTATTTTTTCTTGCTATGCTGCTCTGTTCCAGGACATACAACCGTGCTGTTGACATGGTCGTCTATTTCCTTCCAATATTAACATTTCAGAACAGTAGCAGTTTTTCAAAATATTTTTCAACTAATCTGTTAAAGAATGTATATTTTTCAAATTCTTTAAATTTCAGATTTCTTAGTCTATTCTGATTATCTTTTGTTTTTGCTTTTTTTTAGGTGAATAAGGGTTTTCAATTTCTTCACTTTCTATTTCACTTCCTCGGGAAGATAATCTTTGTCTGTAAGTTTAATATCAGTTAACTCTTCTGGGCTGTCTTGAGAAATGTAGTGAGGTGTAATAGAAGAAAAACCGGCACTCAGAGCTCAATGCATGCGGGCAAAGCCCTGCATGTTTATTACAATGTAACGTTTCGGGGCGGGCCCCTTCGTAGTGAGGCCCCTCTTCCTTTAAATCATTGTTAGACAAGTATACTAAATTATATAATATCTCTACTACTAATACTTCAGAAGATTCAGGCCTATTAACACAATTCTTAAACATAAGCAAACCTTCCTAAATTATCCCAGGAAGACATTTCAATATTGAACAAACCTATTACATGAGAAATTGGTATTTACTCTAAAAAATATGCCCAGACTCAGATGGGTTTGCATACAAATATTATAAGATTTATTCACATATTCTTACTCCCTATTTAGTGAAACCGTTTAACACATTTCTTGAAGAATCTGTAACTTCACCCTCATTCTTAAATTATTTTCTTACCCTTATACCTAAGGAAGGGAAAGACCCTAACCAGTGTGCTAATTATAGACCAATTGCATAACTGAATTCAGATCTCAAATTGTTCTCCAAAATTTTAGCAAACAGATTAGCTCCCATTTGCCCTAAGCTGATCCATGGAGACCAAGAAGGGTTTATCCAAGGGAGACAAGCTGGGGATAATACAAGGCAGACAATTGACTTGACTGAAATATGAAAAAAAAAACTCTTTTTGAGCCTTGATACAGAGAAGACATTTGACCATTTAAACTGGATCTGTTTTCCTAATTAAAGCACCTTAATTTTTTGGGTCCATATTTAGAAGCACTAAAGGGTCTATATAGCAATTCAATGACTCAGTTGAAACTTCATGGCCAAACATCTAAATGTAAGCACATTAAGAATGGGACCAGGCAGGATTGCCCATTATCACCCCTTCTTTATGGGCTGAGTATTGAACCCTTAGCAGCAGCAATTAGTTGTGTACTGCAGCATACAAAATTTCCCTTTTTGCGGATGATGTCTTGTTAACATTAACCAATCCAATAATCTTCCTCCCAAACCTCCATAAAGTTCTTGATAACTAGAGCATGCTATCTAGCTATTAAGTCAATCTTAGCAGAACGGAATCTTTTCTTTTACATATCTCACAACCACTGGTGCAATGACTTCAGAGCTCTTTTTAGTATAGATGGCAAACAGAATCAATATCTTACCTAGGGACAAAGATCACTCCAACATACACAGACCTGTGTCAGAATAATTCCTCTGATACAAAAGATACCTAATACAGAATTGGTTAAATCATTCTATGTCTTAGTTTGGTAGAATCTTGGGGGTGAAGATGTCTATTTTACAAAAGTTTTTATACCTTTTCGAGACTTTACCTGTGTCAGTATCCCCTAAGACTCTTAACGAAATTCAAACAATATGTCTTGATTTCATTTGATCCAATCATAGACATAGAATCACAAGAAACATTTTACCTTTACCACTAAGGGGCAGATTTATCAAAGGTCGAGGTGAATTTTTAAATGAAAAAAAATTTGAATTTCAAGCTAGTTTTTGTGTACTTCGACTAGGAAGTAGTCCAAATTCGATTCGACTTTGAAAAAAATAAAAAATTCCAATATCGAAATTTATCATGTACTGTCTCAAATTAGACTTTGATCATGTGCCATCTAAAATCTGCCGAATTGCTGCTTTAGCCTATGGGGAACTTCCTAGAACCTATTTGGAGTAAATTGGTGGATTTTGAAAAATCCAAAAAGTTTTTTGGGGGAAAACTTTGAATCGAATTAGATCAATTGTGCTATTAATTAGATTAGAATTATTGGAATTCGGCTGAATATGGACCTATTCAATAAAAAACCGACCTATTCGACCCAAAATAAACTTCAACTTAATTTCGGTTGGTCTTTTTGAATTCGAATTTCACAGTTTTCAATTTGAAATTCGACCCTTGATAAATATGCCCCTAAGACTTGGAGGGCTGGGAGTACTTTCTTTCTGTAGATACTATGAAGCTGGCAACCTACAACTAAATGGGGTCTTATAGAGAATGAAATGTCTATTGCAGGTCATCTGAACTACCGGGTATTGTTAAAGCCCCATTCTCTACGTGATAAGAACAACTTGCTACTGTCTACCAAGATACATTTTCTATATGGTATACTCTTAAAAGGAAGCATAATTTAAGTTCCATTAGATCACTTAATACACTATTTTTAATAACCATGATTTCCAACCTGGAGTACATCAAAGCTTTATTAATAAATGGACAGGCAAAGAAATACAATCCATAGGTAATCTATTAGATACCCAGACCAAAGAGATCCTATTGTTTACTGACTTAAAACAAAAGACATCCCAATCTGCTCTAAAAATTTTTTGAGTATCTCCAGTTAAGGCACTTTGTTAAACCTTTTAGTGACTTTGCAAAGCTGACACCCTATGTGTCATTTGAATTAGTGTCAAAGTCAGACCACAGAAAGGACTCATTTCTAAAATATATCAAATGCTTTCTGAGCCTCAGATGCAACCATCCTCTAGGCATCTGTATAAAACTAAATGGGACTCATATTTAGCCCACTCCCTTACAGATCAGGAGTGGATCTCTATATGGGAAAATGCAAAAAGAATAGTCACATGTGCAAGGCAAAAGGAGCATATATATATAACATTTAAAAAAAAAGGGAAAGTGTAATTATTCTAGATAAAATGATAGATGTTTTCTTTGTCCAGGAAGAAAACAATTGCCTTGAACCCATCACCAGTTTTTTATACTGTTGGTACAACAGGTATGGGTTCTGTAAGGATAAATATATTTAAGGATACATTATATGTGACCTTCACTTCACCTTTGAGGGTCTTGCTGGGAACTTTAAGTTCTCACTCCTTGGGCTTCCCCCTCCCCATGGAATGGCTCTTATCAGCCAGGGCTTACAGGAGGGCATTACAGCTCTGACCCCTCTGACCATAGTGAAAAGAGGCCTGTTATGTGTCTGATTTAGATGCTGGTAGAAATATTTCTCATGATACCTTGGCCTGTTTTATTAACTATTACAGGCCTGTATCATGACAAAAGGTATTACAAGTGTTATTTGCGGAGATAAGAAAAGATGGAAAATAGATCTACCATGATTTGGACAACATATTATTAAAAGCAGAAAAAGCGAAGATTCTGAAAAGACAACAGGATTTTGTGATACAATTCCTTCAGAGTCATGGTTTACAGATAAATATACAGAAGAGTCAACTTATACCGACACAGGACCTAGTATATCTAGGATCCATATTTATGATGGAATAAGCATTGGTTATGTTGCCAGATCAAAAAAGAGAAAAAACAAAGGAAGTAAATCAGTTACTAGAAAGGTCGGTAATGTCAGCAAGAGAAGTCAATGGTATACTGGGACTTCTGAATGCTTCAATACCAATGTTGAAATGGGCCAGATGGCATATAAGGCCAATGCAACAATGTTTGCTACAACAATGGAAAAAGGGGGAACAAAACATTTATGTGTCGCACACAGTGAAACACAGCATGCGTTGGTGGTCGGAAGAAGAAAATTTAATTAGAGTGATATCACTGAAACAGCTCAGAGATTTACCTAAAAAAACAAGGAGGTACACGCAGTGTGAGGTTGTTACAGGAGCTTCAACCAATTATGATATGGCCAGAATACGACCTACAGGATTTGACAGCCTGGCATATTCCAGGACAGACTTTCTGAGTCGCAACCTGCAGACAGGCACGAATGGGAGTTAAACCTGGAAGTGTTTTTCCAAATAAATCAGAAGTAGGGTCAGATGAAGACAGATTTGATGGCAACAGAAAAGAATCAGAAGTTGAAAAGGTTTTTTCCCCATTTGCAATGTCCTCTGGCAGAAGCAACAGATGTTCTGAGTCAGAATTGGGGCAGAGGTTATTATACATTTTTCCTCTGTTTCCTCTGATACAAAGGTTATGGTACCCAAATAAATATCAATGCAAGTGGGAAAACTATTGACCCTGCCAAAAAGACCAGACTTGTTAATACAGGGTCCAGTCAATCTCCCTTGTCCAGAGACGTTATCTGTAAAGGCGTGGAGATTGAAAGGAACAGGTTAATAGAGGAAGGATTTTCAGCAATAGTAATATATACAATGCTGGCATTCCACTTCTGCCATTCCAGCATTAATAGAAACTCAATGGGCAAAGAACCCAAGAGTGGCAAAGTTTTTATCAGGAGTACTACATTTGAGACCTCCTGTGAGACCCTTGTCAGCGGTATGGAGTTTGCTGTTAGTATTGCAAAAATTAACTAAGGAACTGTTTGAACCTCTGGAAAAGGTGTCAGACATGATCATGACCTCAAAAGTTTTCCTGGTAGCAATCACAGCAGCGTGCAAGGTCAGCGACTTACAGGCTCTGTCATCAGAGGAATCATATACAGTGGTACAAGACAACAAGGTGTTGTTAAGGACAGTACCAGGGTTCTTACCTAAGGTGGTTACAGAACACCATTTGAAAAGGGAAATTGTCTTGCCTGCATACTTTCCCAATCCAGAAACTGAACAGGAAATAGAATTGCACAAATTCTATTTATTTGAATAGAACTAAGTCCTGAAGAAAGTCAGAGAAACTTTTCATTATTCCCTTAGGGAATAGAAGAGGAAAAGCAGCAACTATGTCCACAGTAAGTAGGTGGATTGTTAATTGCATCAGAATGGCTTATGAAGAAAGTGGAATAAGATTCCCAAATGGGGTAAAGGCACACTCCACAAGGGCAATCAGTACTTCTTGGGCATTCAGGCGAATATACTGAAGTACTATGCAGCGCAGCAGCATGGAGATCGGCAAATACCTTTCTCAAGCATTATCATTTAGATATACAATCTGCTAAGAAGCCAAATATGGGCTTGAAGGTTTTGGAAGCGGTTAGCAACCCAAAATAAACATGTATAATTTTCTTTCGATGAATGGTTGCTTTGGTCCCTCCCTTGTGAACAGCTCAAATAAATCACCCTTAGTGTGGGGGCTGCCATAATGAACAGGGAAAAGAGAAAATTTTAATTCATACTTACCAAAATTTTCTTTTCCTGGTTACTATGGGCAGCCCACACACTAAGCCCTCCCAACAACAACAACGCTCGGACATAAAAGACAGGAGCAAGAGGGGGGAGCAAAGAAGGGCCTCATGGGAAAAAGTTTGGTTTAATCCTGTCCAGCATGAGGGGATGGGAACACCCTTACTGTGAGGGCTGCCCATAGTAACCAGGAAAATAAAATTAAATTAAATCTCTTTTTGGTAGCACCTAGGTGAACTGAAAGACTAACTCAGTTTCACAGTACACAAGGGAGGTCATTTCCTAAAGGGCACATTTTTGCCAGCGAACGCGTCACCACATTTCACGTCACTTTCCCAGATGTAAATTCAATATCATTCGATATTCGATATTCACTAGAATGCAAAGTTGGGTTTCTGAAACTCTGGAAAAAGAGGCAACATTTTGTAAAATTCATACTTTACTGAATTTGCGGAGTAATGAGAGAAAATTTGCCTGGCGATAGGGTGCGTAACTACGCTAATGAAAGTGTCTTTCATTTGTGAATTATCCTCTACTCCTGTTAGTAAATTGGCAGATTTCTGGTGAATTTTCAGTAGCGACCACTACGCCTTTTAGTAAATCTGCCCCATGGTTTTTATGCTTTCAAAATTGGCTCCAAATCAGGATTTTAAAAATGAACACCTGCTTTGAGGCGACTGGGAGTAACATTGAAAGGGTTAGTGTGCAACAATGCAATCATGCATTGATTTAATCCTATATGAATTGGAGAGGACATGAACAGAAAGATGAATAATACAAAGTAGTGATAACAATACATTTGTAGACATTTGTTTTTAGATGGGGTCAGTGCCTTCCATTTGAAAGCTGGAAGGTGTCAAAAGAAGAAGGCAAATAATTAAAAAACTATAAAAAAAAATAACGAAGAACAATTGAAAAATTGCTTAGAATTGGCCATTCTATAACATGCTGTACTAAAAGTTATCATAAAGGCGCACAACCCCTTTTGAATTGCACAGAAATATAGTGGGGACATTTATAAAATTTGTGCAGTGCATATTTTTTTTTTGCAAATGGTTGTATTGTCCATTGTCCAAATATTGCAATGTTGCACCTGTATTTCCATTTCTTGAGAATTTGCATTGCATACAAATTTTTGCAACCGGCTCTCAAACAGGTGTTTATGTGAGTGCAACCACTGTGCATGGTTGTTGTGCGAGAAAATAGGGTTTACAGTAATTTAAATGAGCAATTTTCAATTTTTGTCATATTTAAAAAGCTCTTGTGGACATTAACAGTAAGGATAAACATTTGCAATTAATTTTGCATATTAAATATACCACTCTTGTCCAGCTTTATAAATATAACCATGTGCAGGGAAAATTTGTTCCCTGTGCGAATCATTCTGCGCTGCTCAAAATTTATAAATGAGCCCCCAATATGTGGCTCCAAGTAAGTTTCAAAAATGGCTACTAGTGTCTTTATTAGTTAGTGGGTTATTTACCAAAATCTGGATTTAGCTCATATTTTTTTTTAATATACTATGACCAAACTCCCATGCACAATTTTAGTATATTTATGACGAAAGAATTTTGAATTAATCAGATCGCAGAAAACCATGATAAAATCAATCGCAAACCCGAATCGCTCGAATTTTCGGACTTTTTCCTGAATTGCTCTTATCTTTTTCGAGTTTGTGCCCGAGAAACCCGTAAAAGTCAGATTTTCCGGCTAAACCTAGATCAGACCAAATTAAGATTAGTGCCTCTCCCATTGATTTATACAGGACCTCGACAGGTCTGAGATGGAGGATTTTTGGATTCATGCTTTCTGCAGCATAGGGGTATAAAAAATCTCAAAAAAATTTAGTTTTTCAAGATTTTAACATACCAATTTTAATAAATAACCCCCTTCGTGTATCAACGAACAAATAGCAGCTCCCCTCTTAATACAGGGTACAATTTCCAAATGGGCTAAAAAATATATCTTTGCTACATGTATTACCTATATATGAATCCTTCATTTATTTTATTTGCTGCCAAGTGGGGATTTCATCCCTATTTAAATACAGTACGGTACTCTATTTAAACACCAGTAGAGGAAAGGAAACATTTTAATCTGCACAATTCCTTTTTGAAAGGTTTTTATGGGCAATTTTTATCATTTTTGAAATGTGTATATAGTGCTAATATAAAATATATATTAAATTTATGTTCTTTATTAAACATTGATGGACTTTAAAATACAGAGACTGAATTGTTTTCACAAGCAAAGGTCTTTGTCTCAAATCTGTGTAAATCTGTGTAAAAAGGTGCTGCCACTACTACCAAATGATTGATTCCCTGAATATTTGCAAGGCCACAAATAGTTTGCCAAATTCATTGAAGTTGGTGGGCATTTTTTGTGCAAAATATTTTAAACCATGCAACATTTTTTTTACTGTATCTTATCGTTTATGGGCATTTTTTCCACAGCTAAATTCTGCAAAAAAATTCACTCATCACTAGGGATACCATTTGTTGGCTAACTGATATATGTAGATTTTCAAGATATCAAGAAAAAAGATATATCTATATAAAATATATTTTCATAATAATGAAATTTCTGAAACAGTAACTAAAGATACATAAAAAGTATTAATTAATTAAAAAATTAATTGAAAGGATAATAGGATTTAGTTACATCAAAGTAGGAATCTGACATGGGCATGTGAAATAAAAAGTAGATAACAGAGAACTTAATAAGGATCTCTTGTTTGTCCTGAAAGCAATTGGGTAACAAAATGTGCAGGTTTGTTACCCAAGTGTTTTCAGTACAAACAAGAGATCCTTATTAAGTTCTTTGTTATCATTTTTTTCAATTGGGACATCATGTGTCTTGGTCATGTCATGTTATGCACCTTTGAAATGCCCGTGGTTTATATAATGAAGGAGCAGGGGCAAATCCATTGGATACATGCAGCCTGGGGGTTATAGCTCATAATTGCACAAGAAGCCTTTATGCCTGTTAAAAGGGATTCTGTCAAGATTTTTATGGTGTAATTTGTATTTCTAAATTACATTGTTTACACTGCAAATAATTAACTCTTCCATGTAAAATGCCATTCCTAGGCAAAGATTTGTATTTTTTTTAAGTTGTAAAATTGGTGTGTAGGCAGTCATTTTAGGTTATTTTGTCTGGTCATGTGCTTTCAGAAACAGCCAGTGCTGCACTACGGAACTGCTTTCTGACAGGCTCAATGTAAATGAAGGAATCACAGTGGGACATAGATTTTTACTACTGAGTGCAGTTCTTATATCTACCAGGAACTGTGCCCCCACTGAACTCTTTATCTTCTTGTTTTTAACTGTAAACCTCTGCCCTGTCATACTGCCACAGAGCATCTGCCTTATTTCCCCAACATACACAGGTACCACATTTCTAAATGGAACACTGGGTACAGGTCTCATTTCCCTGCCACTCATAAAATGTGGTCTACCTACTGTAATTATTTGCCTGAAATGTCCCACTATTGGACTATAATTCCTATGCTATTAAAGTATATTTTACTATAGTATGTCCTTAAACTGTACATAAGTTAGGGAGTTCTAGTGGATGCAAACAGCATTGTTCTTACCACTCTATACTTACCATACAGATAGCCCATACCTTACTATAGTAGGAACAGCGATATAATACACCGACCAATGCTTTTCATGCTAAAAATTTTTTTTATGCAGAATGAGGTGCAGAGTGCAGCCTGTCCCCGACCAGAAGTGTTTTCTGAATAAACATTAAATTGTGTTATTGTACTTTTGTCCAGAATCATTGTAAATTAACCATTATGAGCCAGATAAGATGCTAAAAGTAGAAACTTTATAAAGCCAGATATTCTTGAAAATTAATTTATCTCCTTCACCTTCTTGATTACAAGAAAGAATACAATTCTGTATATGCAGATTCATGTGGGGCCCTCCTAACTTGATTGGATTCTGTTTTCAAGTTAGCTTGACCTCTTAGAAGAACCATTTAATTGGTTATTTGGGCAGCTCTTTATTTTTTTATGCTATGAAGATATATTGTGATGCTCTCGCTATGGTACCACCCTTTTATGCTGTAAGCTCTTATGACATATGTTCCCAAGTTTATAAAACACTGTAATTTCTTTGTTTGGGGTTCTGACTCTTTGTGAGTTTAGAATCAATGGAGCACATGTCAAATAAACTTTATTTTTTCACCTCAAGTGGTCTCCGGTTGTTGCAGATCCACAACAATTACAAAAAATCCTAATGAATAACAAAGGATTTCTAATTAGTTATAGTTATATTAGTTATATAACCAATTTAGATAGGATACCTAGAGTATTGTTTATTGAGTCATATTATAACATATCCTTAAATCAATATGCCACCTCCCCTTGGATATCACAGCAACCCCCAGCACATCATTAAATACCTTGGTGTCCCCCAACAAGTATTTCCAAACCCTTAGGACAAACCCACACCAGGCTCACAGACAGAGCAGAGTATGGCACACACATGCAGCGTATGGCACACACAGGCAGAGTAGGCACACAGACAGAGTATAGTACACACAGGTAGTACAGGACATACAGAGTATGGGGCACGAAGGCAGCATAGGGTAAGCAGAATATACTACACACAGGCAGAGCAGGACAGGAGAAAAGGGAACCTATCAGGGCCATGCAAGTAGCTGATGGCCACTCTACAAAATTGCCTCTTAAAGGAAACGTCGGAAATCAAAAGAAATCCTGCTGGTGAATTATATTCTTGCTGGCAGGAAGGCAGTTCAGGAGATTAGTCCCCCGCAGTAGAGGAGATCTCTCGCTTGGCAACTAAACTTGTAGCTTGCTAAGACCCTTAAAGCATACACAAAGGTAAACAGTCACAGCAGCCAGACTTTAATGGAGGACTCATGGGGTGCAGTGGGCTGCCAGTTGGACAGCACTGTATTAAACAAAAAAGCTTGGATTGCATCAATTACCTACTGCATTTTCCTTTATCGCTACACTGGCGTGAGGTTCTCGGTGCTGGGCAGCAAGTAGCTACGTAACTAAGTGTCAAAGGGCAGTTTCCACTTAAGGAAATATAAACAGAGGAAATGCACATAATCCAAGTGTACTTTTACTATAAAGATTTATTAACTAATTAAATGCACTGACAGGATTAAAATGAAGAAAATTTTGCTCAAATAACTATTACATTGCTAAACAGCAGTAGCTTCTATTCCCTCAATTTGTTCTATAACAGGGGAGTCTACATCAGGAGTATTAAGTGGAACTTGTTTGAGTTCAATTAAATATTTAAATATATATATATATATATATATATATATATATATATATATATATATATATATATATATATATATATATATATATATATATATATATATATATATATATATATATATATATACAGTATATCGGTATACATGGACAGAACTCCCTATGGAGATTTCAGAATTTTTTGTAGTGCGCATGCAATAAACATAAACAATGGACAATGGAGATGACATGCATACACAGTACATGCAATTTTCAATCATTGATGCAGTTCATTATAGAGTGATGTACACTGGAGTGTATGTTGCTGTGGAGAGTATTTATTTTTGTACTGTCCCTGTATTTCATATATATTAAAAGGCTGGGGGGCATACATTGTGAATATCCTTAAATGCCAAGGGGCCACAAGTTGTGAATACAGCGACTGCTGGGGAGCCACACATTGTGCATGTCATAAAATGCTGGGGCCACATTTTGTGAACACCTTGAAATGCTGGGATCCACACATTTTGAATATCAGGAAACACTGTGGGGGTAAAATGTTGTTCCTATTATGAAATGCTGAGGGGGCACATATTGTACCTGTCATGAAATCCTGGTGACCACACAGAATATATTGAATGTGGAGTCCTCATACTGCCTCTCATGAAATTGTTTAGTGTACAGTATGTTATCATTCCATTCATATTAAAACAGTGTGCTTTTTGTAAAATTAGACTGGTATTTGGAGTTTGCCTAAAATGTGATCATGGACAAAAGTTTCTCTGCTATTAATGGTGGTTATGTGCTTCTTTCAATTGTAGGGAGGTAGGCACATCACTGGAACACAACAGTCTCTTTAAAAAATGAACAGTCCATTACAACACAGTTTGCCAGATAGAGTCACATGAGTTTAAATTTTGACCTGTGGGGATATACTTATCTACAACGTAGTAATGGTTTTGTCTAATGGACAACCATGGAATTCTTCAATTGTCAGTTTTCACATATAAATAAATGTTGCCATACACAAAAGGCACTAGCTTTGCTAGTAAATATATAAAGATATATTGGGGTTGATTCACAAAATTACACTATTCCTCAATGCATACCTTCGTTAATTAAAAATGTTTATTTAAAGAACAATTCATAAGTAATCTTGCACGGAATATTGGACATATTCTACATTACCACAATGTGATATGCTAATCATATTATGACACTTATAGAATAGAAATAATCCTAACGCATGATTCACAAACATATTTTAAGACATAAAAGCATAGAATAGTGGGGTAATTACTGTTAAGGGGCATTACTAAATTACATCAGTTCCTGTTTGTCTGTGGTGATTGAAGAAAGATGGAGCTTGCAGTTGTTTTTTTGTTTTTTTCACAAATGGTGGAAAAAAAAAAGAAGGCTGGAGGGATATCTGGTGGATCGCAACCCACATTTGCATGGTGCCTTGGACAGGTCCTGAATGCACTATGCTCTGTGTCAAGGAATGAAGTTTCCAAGGAAAGAAATGACTGGAATACTGTAAAAAGAGGCTTCTGTTCTGTCAGTGGCATCCTGATGTCTTAGATGTTATAGATTGCATCCATGTGGCATTTAATCTGCCACTAGACAGAGAGTATATATTCAGGAATCAAATAAGCTACCATTCTCTTCTCTCTCTGGTACATTATGTGACAGAAAGATTTATATTATGAGCATCGTCTCCAGATTTCATGGCCCATCACATGATTCTTACATCCTGAAGCATTCAGGATTATATGCTGATTTCAAAAGTGGAAAAATGCCTGATGGATGGCTTTTAAGTAAAGATCTGTGTCATGTTTATCTGAAGTTTCCAGTTGAAATATCAGCTCCCAATTTCCTATTGTGAAACCAGGACCTTCCTGCAATAAGTATGGGTTGCCATTGCAAGCAGACCCTGATTTCACAGTTGGAGACTGAAAGCATCTTATTTCATCTAATTTTATTTCAGGATTAGGGATGTAGCGAACCGCCGACAATGTGTTCGCGAACGCCGTTCGCGAACACCGGCAAAAAATGCGAACAGTTCGCGAACAGTTTGCGAACTTCGAACATCCGAAAATCGTTCGATTCGAACGATCGAAGGATTTTAATCGTTCGATCGAACGATTTCCATTCTAATCGAACGATCGAAGCCATTGGATCGAATGATTTCATTCAATCCAATGGCTTTGATCGTTCGATTTGAACGAAAATCGTTCGATTTTAGCGATCGAATGGTCGAATGGTCGAACGATTTTGACGCGAACGCCTATTGCGCGACGTTCGCGAACTTGCGGCGGACGCGAACAGTCGAAGTTTGCGCGAACAGTTCGCTACATCCCTATTCAGGATCCTATTTAATCTTTTTTTATATCCGATGATACTGGCAACCCATGTTATATGTGGCTAAAGCTTGCCATAGACGCAAAGATCTGACCGTACGAATTGAGGATTCGTACGATTTTCGGACTGTGTGTGGAGAGTCCCGACATTTTTCGTCTGGCGGAGATCGGTCGTTTGGTCGATCGGACAGGTTAAAAGATTTCTGTCGGCTGCGGGTAATATCTCTGCATGCATTGCAGATCATACAATTTTCAGAGGTAGAATGTCACTAGCTTTGGTCGGACATAACTTTCGTACGATTGCTGTCAGGGGCAGAACATCGGCTGATCTGTTCTTTTACTACTTTATTTGATCGGAATGGTTAGTGGCAGGTCGCAAGATGGGGAAGTCTGATGGTACGATGATTTGAACGATCGGATCTTTGTGTCTATGGCCAGCTTAATTTTGGAGAAAGATTACTGTACAGCCCCATGAAAGTAGCCAAGAGAGCCAGTGCATGTGCCGTACTGCACAATATTGACAACCATCACAGATTGCCTGGCTTTGTGACTGATGAACTAGATGATCCAGTTCATCCCTCACATCCCATATAAAGTGCAAATAGCAGAGGCAATCAAGTACAGTGGGAGATCATAAACAATTTCTTGGACTGTAAGTACCTTTATAGATCTGACCACTATACTTTCTACAAAAAATAGAAAAACATAACATTTAATTTTTTCATTGAGGTGAAAACAGTTTTAAAGCATCAAATGTTCAGTGAATAAGAATGGCAATAGAAAACATCTGTTCATTCACAGTATATTCACTATCTGCTTATTGCTGCTAATACTGAATAACTTCAAACTGCCATAGCTAACTAGAACAGTTAAACAGATCTTCTTCGCTAATAGGTGAAAGGGTAAAAAGATAAATGGCGATTGACAATGCACTACAATCACATAGGACTGATGTTACCATATTGTAACATTATTGGTAAGTGCCAAAGTTGTTCATGAAAAAAATAAAATTATAAAAAATAATATATAAAATACAAGTATAAAAAAAACTCAGTGTACTGTTTGTGGAAGATTTTTCAAAGTGTGACATTTTGTCTCAAAACAGTAAGATTCAACCAATCTCTGTTTATTTGTAGAAGTGTGTTTATCAAATGATAAACTTACCATTCGCTCTCTACAAATTTTATAGGATTGGATATATATTGGTGGTGCTCTAATTTCACACTTTAAACACATCTACCCCTTTAAATGTATTGTTTCCATACAATAGAATAAAGTATAACTTTGTTTTAGAATAACTCACCTAGATCAGTCAGCATAGCAATAACATGTGGGAAGTTATTTCTTTTTACAAAGTTGCTTGTTGCAATTAAAGAAGTGCTTGCTGTACTGTCAGCACTATCTATCCCACAACAGCATGCCAACATTACTCCTCTACTATCTATAACACTTAACAGCTGTTTGTTCAACTCCTGTTGATAAATACATATGTATGTCTAAAATAGCATATTGTTTCTCTATCAAAGAAATATGCTGTTCCTTGACCTTTAAGACTTACTTATGCAGAAAGAAGAAAATAAAGTTACAGACAGAAGAAGGAAAGCTAGTAAACAAAAAGTTGCTAACATGACAAAAAATGTGCTTTGATTTGTACCTATATTTAGATTCCTAGAAGAGTTTTTTTCTTTATGACCCCTTGGTATCGTTTCTTGCAATGCTGCACAGTTCTGGGACATACAACAACACTGTTGACATGGTCAGCTATATTCTTCCAATATTTACATTTTAGGACAGTAGCAGTTTATGCTTAATATTTTGTAATTAACCTGTTAAACAATGGCAATTTTACAACAAGAGCCTAATTTTCAAATTCTGTAAATTTTGGAGTTTTATTTCTATTCTGATTATCTTTTATCTTTGCTTTTTAGGTGAAGAGGGTTTTTCAATGTCTTCACTATTTATTTCACTTCTTCAGGAAGACAATTTGTAACAATCTCATTATTAGGAACCTCGTGTAGGGAATGGTACCTTAGGATGCACAAGTGAACCCTGAGGAATCCAGTGTTCACCAGTGCCCTTTTGGGGCCCTTTCTGCTGCAGAAGCCAACAAGGAGGTGCATAACAGGAGCGTAATCGAGGTACCGACTGGGATGAAGAGAAGGCGTAGTCAAAGTCAGGCGATGAGTTAAAGGAAAACTATACCCCCGAAACAATATACAGATGAAGCCACTTGGATTTGTGAGTTAAATGCGTCATGACTCAGGGGTAATTGAAGAAACTGTGTTATCTTAAGTCATCTTAACTCATTTAATGCATTTAACCTTTTCATTAGCATACCAAAGCTCCATTGTTCACAATGGTGAATGCTTTAATTAGATGGGATGTTGTGACACAGTTTTCTGTGTTAAATGAGATAAATGGGATATCTGTGTTTAGTTATTCTGTGTCAAACAGACGAACCAAAGTGGCTGCATCTGTAGGTCTCTATTAAAAGATACGGAGTAAAACAGCTCATGTGTAAAACCCTGCTTCATGTAAATGAACCATTATCATAATAATATACTTTTTTAGTAGTATGTGCCATTGGGTAATCATAAATAGAAAACTGCCATTTTAAAAAATAAGGGCCGCCCCTTGAGATCGTAAGATTCACTGTGCACACATACAAACCACATGTAAGGTCACATGAGCCAATTAACAGACAGAGTTCTGCCTTTTGCTTCCTCACTTCTTCCTGTTACAGTTAGTGTTGTAGTATTTCTGGTCAGGTGATCTCTGAGGCAGCACAGATAGAGTCACGAAATGGTGGTTCAAGGCAAGAGATGTAAAAGGGCAATATTTATGTAAATATATATTCCAGTTTGGTAAGATTCTTTAACCCTTTAAGTGCCACAGAACGTAGAATCTACGTTCTGTGGGAAAGTATCTTGAAATGCCACAGAACGTAGATTCTACGTTCTGCAGCATATGCGGGCGGGGAAGCTCAGGAGCGGCTTTAAATGCTGCTCGCTCCTTCCCCGCTCGCTCAGAACCCCCTAGGCAACGAGCGGAGCGGGTGGGAAAGGGGCTCCTGGGGCGCAATTGTCCAGGGGCCCCAAAGACGCAACAGACACACGTGTCTGCGCACTGCTGCTGCTGCCTGCACTTCCGGGTTCCTCCAGCGACGCCCACGGATCTGATCAACGGATCTGGCGACTCCCTCCTGCTTCTCCACTCCTCCTGCCATCATGGACACAGATCTGCAGCTACACTTACACACACTTTATACACTAATACATGCTTAGATTTACACTTACACACACTCACATACTTTTTTTGGGGGATCAGGGGGGTCACACACACTTGGGGGGGTACATACACTTGCACACACAAACACATGCACATAACATGCAATTTACCAATTGTACACATGCACACACACATACGCTGTTGTGTAGCTTTTTTTTTTTTTTTCCATATTGCATTGTTGTGTTTTTGGCTGAAAAAAATGTTTTATTGCCTTTGCGAATAGCGTATTCGCTAACCGTACTGTGCAATACCTTTTGTATGTTATTTCGGTGATTATTTTGAAATTTTGGGGATTTTGGTGCATTGTTAGCCATTTTATTGCATTTTCAGCTCTGCATAACGGTTGCTTGCTTTATTCTGTCCGTAAAAAATATTTTGCCAAGCTAAAATATTCAAACTGTAATTCTGATGTCTGATTACACTAGTCTGAAAAAAAAAAAGCATAGATTTTTGTGGTTTTATTGGATTTTAGTAATTTATTTGAATTTCACACTTTCTGTATTATTTTGTTATGTCTTGTAAATTTTATCTACTATATATCCAATTGGGCGTCTCTGTGCGCCACATAGTTTGGTAAATCTGTGAATATTGGGCATCAAAGTGTTCAGTAGACCCCTGGCGTTCATATTTAGGATGTTTTATGCGGATACTTTACGAAATGTGGGGCATATAATGGGGTAGATTTCAAGCTTTGAGGCGATTTTCACAAATTTGCTAAAAACCGTTACGTTCAGCATTGCTTTGCAGTTTGGCAGTTTGCAGTAGAAACACATATTTACCCATATTGGATTCGTCAGAATGTGTGCTTTCTGAAAATATATGGTTTTTTGGGGTCCCTGTACTGTTAGGAGGGTCTAATGTCGCATAATACACACACCAGGTGCTTATATTGCAGCAGCCAGCGCGTCAGCCGTGAAAATGTATATACACTATTGTCATTTGGGGGTCTCTGTACGCCACATTGTTTGGTATATCTATGCATACTGGGCATCAAAGTGTTCAGTAGACCCCTGGCGTTCATATTTAGGATGTTTTATGCTGATACGTTACGAAATGTGTGGCATATAATGGGGTAGAATTCAAGCTTTGTGACGATTTTCAGAAATTTGATAAAAACCGTTATGTTCAGCTTTGCTTTGCAGTTTGGCAGTTTGCAGTAGAAACACTTATTTACCCATATTGGATTTGTCAGAATGTGTACTTTCTGAAAATATATGGTTTTCTGGGGTCTCTGTACTGTTAGGGGGGTCTAATGTCGCATAATACACACACCAGGTGCTTATATTGCAGCAGCCAGCGCGTCAGCCGTGAAAATGTATATTCACTATTGTAATTTGGGGGTCTCTGTACGCCACATAGTTTGGTATATCTATGCATACTGGGCATCAAAGTGTTCAGTAGACCCCTGGCGTTCATATTTAGGATGTTTTATGCTGATACGTTACAAAATGTGTGGCATATAATGGGGTAGAATTCAAGCTTTGTGACGATTTTCAGAAATTTGATAAAAACCGTTATGTTCAGCATTGCTTTGCAGTTTGGCAGTTTGCAGTAGAAACTAGAGATGGCGCGAACTGTTCGCCGGCGAACTTGTTCGCGCGAACATCGGGTGTTCGCGCTCGCCGGAAGTTCGCGAACGTCGCGCGACGTTCGCCATTTTGGGTTCGCCATTGTTGGCGCTTTTTTTTGCCCTCTCACCCCAGACCAGCAGGTACATGGCAGCCAATCAGGAAGCTCTCCCCTGGACCACTCCCCTTCCCTATAAAAACCGAAGCCCTGCAGCGTTTTTTTCACTCTGCCTGTGTGTGCTGAAGAGATAGTGTAGGGAGAGAGCTGCTGCCTGTTAGTGATTTCAGGGACAGTTGAAAGTTTGCTGGCTAGTAATCGTGTTGATACTGCTCTGTTATTGGAGGGACAGAAGTCTGCAGGGGTTTGAGGGACATTTAAGCTTAGGTAGCTTTGCTGGCTAGTAATCTACCTTCTACTGCAGTGCTCTGTATGTAGCTGCAGTGGGCAGCTGTCCTGCTTCTGATCTCATCTGCTGACTGCTGCAATAACAGTAGTCCTTGTAAGGACTGCTTTTATTTATTTTTTTGTTGTTTTACTACTACTACTACTACTACTACTACTACTACTACTATAAGAGCCCAGTGCTATTAGTCTAGCAGTGTTGGGGAGTGGGACTGGTGTGCTAATCTGCTGCTCCTAGTAGTTCAGCAGCACCAACTGTAATTTTTTTTTTTTAATATTCATTTTTTTTTTATTTTACTTTTTTTTATTTTACTATCGCTGTAGTAGTGTATAAGTTGACCTTTTAGGCATTATTTGCCCTGTAGGCATTTTTTGCCCAGTGTGTTATTCAACCAACAGCCATCTAGCTGTGTGACCTTGTTCACATTCTGTCTAAATATCCATAATATTACCGTCTCCAGAAAAAACACCGGAGTGACTTTTTTCAAGCAGCCATAATAAATTTTACGTAATCCGTATCCATCGCTGTAGTAGTGTATAAGTTGACCTTTTAGGCATTATTTGCCCTGTAGGCATTTTTTGCCCAGTGTGTTATTCAACCAACAGCCATCTAGCTGTGTGACCTTGTTCACATTCTGTCTAAATATCCATAATATTACCGTCTCCAGAAAAAACACCGGAGTGACTTTTTTCAAGCAGCCATAATAAATTTTACGTAATCCGTATCCATCGCTGTAGTAGTGTATAAGTTGACCTTTTAGGCATTATTTGCCCTGTAGGCATTTTTTGCCCAGTGTGTTATTCAACCAACAGCCATCTAGCTGTGTGACCTTGTTCACATTCTGTCTAAATATCCATAATATTACCGTCTCCAGAAAAAACACCGGAGTGACTTTTTTCAAGCAGCCATAATATATTTTACGTAATCCGTATCCACCGCTGTAGTAGTGTATACGTTGATCTTGTGGGCATTATTTGCACAGTGTTTTCTTCAAACTGCCATCTAGCTGTGTGAGCTTGTTCACATTTTGTCTAAATATTGATAATATTATCGTCTCTAGAAAAACCACTTGAGTTACGTTTTTTCAAGCAGCATTCTTATATTTTACGTAATCCGTATCCACCGCTGTGTATACGTTGACCTTGTAGGCATTATTTGCACAGTGTTTTCTTCAAACCGCCATCTAGCTGTGTGAGCTTGTTCACATTTTGTCTAAATATTGATAATATTATCGTCTCTAGAAAAACCACTTGAGTTACGTTTTTTCAAGCAGCATTCTTATATTTTACGTAATCCGTATCCACCGCTGTGTATACGTTGACCTTGTAGGCATTATTTGCACAGTGTTTTCTTCAAACCGCCATCTAGCTGTGTGAGCTTGTTCACATTTTGTCTAAATATTGATAATATTATCGTCTCTAGAAAAACCACTTGAGTTACGTTTTTTCAAGCAGCATTCTTATATTTTACGTAATCCATATCCACCGCTGTGTATACGTTGACCTTGTAGGCATTATTTGCACAGTGTTTTCTTCAAACCGCCATCTAGCTGTGTGAGCTTGTTCACATTTTGTCTAAATATTGATAATATTATCGTCTCTAGAAAAACCACTTGAGTTACTTTTTTTCAAGCAGCATTCTTATATTTTACGTAATCCGTATCCACCGCTGTGTATACGTTGACCTTGTAGGCATTATTTGCACAGTGTTTTCTTCAAACCGCCATCTAGCTGTGTGAGCTTGTTCACATTTTGTCTAAATATTGATAATATTATCGTCTCTAGAAAAACCACTTGAGTTACTTTTTTTCAAGCAGCATTCTTATATTTTACGTAATCCGTATCCACCGCTGTGTATACGTTGACCTTGTAGGCATTATTTGCACAGTGTTTTCTTCAAACCGCCATCTAGCTGTGTGTATTATCGTTTCCAGGAAAACCAACTGAGTTTTTGTTGTTGTTGTTTTTTTAAAAATAATGCCAGGCAAAGGCAGGCCGCCACGCAGAGGCCGTGCTAGGGGCCGTGCTGCTATGCAATCCTGTGGCCCTAGCAAATTGCCCAGTTTTAAAAAGCCAATGACCCTGAACTCCCAAAATGCTGAAGAGGTAGTTGACTGGCTTACACAGCACACCCCATCCTCTACCGTTTCTAACTTTACCACAACATCCTCCTCATCCTCCACTGCTATGGCCACCCCACGTAACACTTCCTCCACCACCGGTGCCCCTTCTTCACTGGAGTCAGAGGAGTTATTTTCCCATGAGTTTCTTGAACTGAGTAATGCGCAACCATTATTGGCAGAAGAAGATGAAGGAGATGAGGACGTTACACCAGATTTAATTCTGGCAGAGAACACGACAGAGATGGACATAATGATGAGTGATGAGGAGGAGGTCCCCGCTGCTGCTTCCTTCTGTGATGTGTCAGAAGAAATTGATGCATCTGAGGAGAATGATGATGAGGAGATTGATGTTTTGTGGGTGCCTAGTAGAAGAGAGCAAGAGGAGGGTAGTTCAGATGGAGAGACGGAGAGTCAGAGAGGCAGTAGGAGAATAAGACTTAGAAGAAGCAGGGAGGACAGCCCGCAGGGATCAGTAGGGCAACAACATGTATCGGCACCTGTGTTCAGTCAGCCAACGCACCCGCCATTGCCGCCAATGCCGCCAACTTCTACTGTTACCGCCAGATCGCACACTTCCAAAAAGTCAGCAGTGTGGGATTTTTTTAATGTGTGTGCCTCTGACAAAAGCATTGTAATTTGCAATGAGTGCAGTCAGAAACTGAGCCTTGGTAAGCCCAACAGCCACATAGGTACAACTTCTATGCGAAGGCACATGAGCGGCAAGCACAAAGCACTTTGGGAGCAACACCTCAAAGGCAACAGGCAAACTAAAAGCCACACTCCTTCTGGTCCAGCATCTTACTGCTCTACCTCTGCTCTCCTTGACCCATCTGAACCACCCTCCACTCCGCCTTCCACCTTGACCACCTGTTCCCATTCCCAGTCATCTGCCACCAGCCAAGTTTCTGTGAAGGCCATGTTTGAGCGTAAGAAGCCAATGTCTGACTGTCACCCCCTTGCCCGGCGTCTGACAGCTGGCTTGTCTGCACTCTTAGCCCGCCAGCTTTTACCATACCAGCTGGTGGACTCTGAGGCCTTCCGCAAATTTGTAGCAATTGGGACACCGCAGTGGAAGGTACCCAGCCGCAATTTTTTTTCTAAAAAGGGAATACCACACCTGTACCAACATGTGCAGAGCCAAGTTACCGCATCTCTGTCACTTAGTGTTGGGCCAAAGGTCCATATGACTACTGACGCATGGTCCTCCAAGCATGGTCAGGGCAGGTATGTCACCTACACTGCCCACTGGGTGAACTTGGTAATGGCTGGGAATGGGAAGCAGGGAATGGGTAGCTCAACAACAACAACAACAGTGGAGTTGGTGTCACCGCCACGGATTGCACGCGGTTCTGCCACCACCTCTACTCCTCCATCGCTCTCTACCTCGTCTTCTTCCTCTTCTTCTTCTTACTCTGCTGCTGGGTCCTCCTTCTCCTCCTCCACACCTGTGCACCCCCAGCTCCCCCTAGGCTATTCGACGTGCCAGGTACGCCGTTGTCACGCTGTCTTGGGGATGACGTGCCTGGAAAGCAAAAACCATACCGGATCTGTACTCCTGTCATCTCTGCAGTCACAGGCCGATCGGTGGCTGACCCCACACCAACTGCAGATCGGAAAAGTGGTGTGTGACAATGGAAGCAATCTGTTGGCAGCGTTGAGACTGGGAAATTTAACACATGTGCCCTGCATGGCACATGTGTTAAATTTAATAGTCCAACGTTTTGTCTCCAAGTACCCAGGATTCCAGGACGTTCTCACCCAGTCCAGAAAGGTGTCGGCCCATTTCAGACGTTCCTACACAGCCATGGCACGCCTTGCTGACATTCAGCAGCGCTACAACATGCCAGTCAGGCGTTTGATTTCTGACAGCCAGACTCGCTGGAATTCAACGCTCCTTATGTTGGAACGTCTGCTGCAACAACAAAGGGCCGTCAACGAGTACCTTTTTGAACTGGGTGGTAGGACTGGATCTGCAGAGCTGGGGATTTTTTTCCCCCGTTACTGGGTGCTTATGCGCGATGCCTGCAGGCTCATGCGACCTTTTGAAGAGGTGACAAATATGGTCAGTCGCACCGAAGGCACCATCAGCGACCTAATACCCTTCGCTTTCTTCCTGGAGCGTGCCGTGCGACGAGTGACAGATGAGGCTGTAGACCAGCGTGACGAGGAGCTGGAAGCGCACGATTTATGGTCGGAATCACCAGAACGAACCCAGGCACCTGCTGCAACGCAGGGAGAGGTGCCAGAAGTGGAGTCAGAGGAGGAAGGTGGCTTTGTGGAGGAGGAGGAGGAGGACCAACAGGAGCAGGCTTCCCAGGGGGCTAGTGGTGACCTTTTGGGGACCCCTGGTCTTGTACGTGGCTGGGGGGAGGAGACCGTGGATGATGCAGTCCTTGATAATGAGGAAGCGGAGATGGATAGCTCTGCATCCAACCTTGTGAGAATGGGGTCTTTCATGCTGTCATGCCTGTTGAAGGACCCCCGTATCAAGAGGCTTAAGGAGAAGGACCTGTACTGGGTCGCAACGCTACTAGACCCTCGGTACAAGCATAAAGTGGCAGAAATGTTACCAACATACCACAAGTCCGAAAAGATGCGGCATTTACAAACCAGCCTGCAAAACATGTTGTACAATGCTTTTAAGGGTGATGTCACTTCAGGAACTCATCAACATTCCAGGGGCAGAGGTGCCAGTAATCCTGCCACGAGCACACCTGCAAGGACAAAGCCCTTTGGCCGGTCTGTAACATCAGACATGCAAATGTTTTTCTGTCCAAGGCAGCGCCACAACCCTTCTGGATCCACCCTCAAAGAACGCCTCGACCGGCAGGTAGCGGACTACCTGGCATTAACTGCAGATATCGACACTCTGAGGAGCGATGAACCCCTGGACTACTGGGTGCGCAGGCTTGATCTGTGGCCAGAGCTGTCACAATTTGCCATGAACCTCTTGTCTTGCCCAGCCTCAAGTGTGCTCTCAGAAAGGACCTTCAGTGCAGCAGGAGGGATTGTAACTGAGAAGAGAACTCGCCTAGGTCACAAAAGTGTCGATTACCTGACCTTTATTAAAATGAATGAGGGGTGGATCTCGGAGGGTTACTGCACGCCGGAAGACTTGTTCTGACTTCTATGCAGCTGTCCTTCTCTTCAAGCCTCATGACTCCACACACAGCTGTCCTTTAGCGTCCTCCTCCCTCCGCCACCGTTACAAACTAGGGTGCAAACCCTACTGGTTTAATTTTTTCTGGCCTCTGTGCTTCAGTGGCTGCGTCCAAAAAAACTGGGCAAACAATGTCTACAAGGTCAACGTATGGCGAAAAATTACTATTTTCAGCATTTATATGGCATATTTTTTCTGGCAACTGTGCTTCAGTGGCTGCGTCCAAAAAAATGCATATTTTCTGCATTTATATGGCATAATTTTTCTGGCCTCTGTGCTTCAGTGGCTGCAACCAAAAAAATGCATATTTTCTGCATTTATATGGCATAATTTTTCTGGCCTCTGTGCTTCAGTGGCTGCAACCAAAAAAATGCATATTTTGTCCATTTATATGGCATAATTTTTCTAGCCTCTGTGCTTCAGTGGCTGCAACCAAAAAAATTTATATTTTCAGCATTTATATGGCATAATTTTTCTTTCAACTGTGCTTCAGTGGCTGCGACCAAAAAAATGGATATTTTCTGCATTTATATGGCATAATTTTTCTGGCCTCTGTGCTTCAGTGGCTGCAACCAAAAAAATTTATATTTTCAGCATTTATATGGCATAATTTTTCTGGCAACTGTGCTTCAGTGGCTGCAACCAAAAAAACTGGGCAAACAATGTCTACAAGGTCAACGTATGGCGAAAAATTACTATTTTCAGCATTTATATGGCATATTTTTTCTGGCAACTGTGCTTCAGTGGCTGCGTCCAAAAAAACTGGGCAAACAATGTCTACAAGGTCAACGTATGGCGAAAAATGACTATTTTCAGCATTTATATGGCATATTTTTTCTGGCAACTGTGCTTCAGTGGCTGCGTCCAAAAAAACTGGGCAAACAATGCCTACAAGGTCAATGTATGGCAGTTGTTTAAAGAGAACAGTAGATTACTAGCCAGCAAAGCTACCTAAGCTAAAATGTCCCTCAAATCCCTGCAGACTTCTGTCCCTCCAATACAGAGCAGTATCAAGCAGATTACTAGCCAGCAAACTTACTATCATCTGTACCTGAAATCACTAACAGCTCTCCCCCTACACTATCTCTTCCAAGCACACACAGGCAGATTTTTCAGATACATTTTTGCCCTTGATCCCCCTCTGGCATGCCACTGTCCAGGTCGTTGCACCCTTTAAACAACTTTAAAATCATTTTTCTGGCCAGAAATGTCTTTTTTAGATGTTAAAGTTCGCCTTCCCATTGAAGTCTATGGGGTTCGCGAACCGTTCGCGAACCGCTCGCATTTTTGCGCAAGTTCGCGAATATGTTCGCGAACTTTTTTTCCGACGTTCGCTACATCCCTAGTAGAAACACCTATTTACCCATATTGGATTCGTCACAATGTGTACTTTCTGAAAATATATGGTTTTCTGGGGTCTCTGTACTGTTAGGGGGGTCTAATGTCACATAATACACACACCGGGTGCTTATATTGCAGCAGCCAGCGCGTCAGCTGTGAAATTGTATATACACTATTGTCATTTGGGGGTCTCTGTGCGCCACATAGTTTGGTATATCTATGCATATTGGGCATCAAAGTGTTCAGTAGACCCCTGGCGTTCATATTTAGGATGTTTTATGCTGATAAGTTACGAAATGTGGAGCATATAATGGGGTAAAATTCAAGCTTTGTGACGATTTTCCGAAATTTGATAAAAACCGTTATGTTCAGCATTGCTTTGCAGTTTGGCAGTTTGCAGTAGAAACACTTATTTACCCATGTTGGATTCGTCAGAATGTGTACTTTCTGAAAATATATGTTTTTCTGGGGTCTCTGAACTGTTAGGTGGGCTAATGTCGCATAATACACACACCGGGTGGTTATATTGCAGCAGCCAGCGCGTCAGCCGTGAAAATGTCTATACATATTGTCATTTGGGGGTCTCTGTGCGCCACATAGTTTGGTATATCTATGCACATTGGGCATCAAACTGTTTAGTAGACCCATATGTTTATATTTAGGATGCTTTATGCTGGTAATGATACATGGACAATACGATGCTGGAAAGTTGAAGCTTTGAGGAATATTTCCAGATATTTTACCAAAACCGCCAAATTTGGCAAAGCTTTGCGACTCAGTAGTTTGGAGCAGAAAGGCATGGGTACCCATTTTAGATTCTGTAGAATGTGCACTTTCCAAAAATATATGGGGTTGGGGGGTAAACATATATTTCTGTGTTTTTACCCCACAAAAATGCAGTCAATGTGTTGATTTTTCATTAGCTGAAGTTACCCACCGGACAATTTGTATGTGCTAACTTCATTTTGGGGCCTCTAAATGCCAGATACTTTGGTAAACTTATGAACAATGGCCACCAAAATGTTCAGAGGAACCCTGGCAATCATATTTAGGGTGCTTTTTCTTAGTACGTAATGACACATGGGTGATATGGTGCTGGGAAGTTGAAGCTTTGAGGCAATTTTCAGATATTTCACCAAAACCGACAACTTTGGGAAAGCCTTGCGACTCAGTAGTTTGGAGCAATAAGGCATGGGTACCCATTTTAGATTCTGTAGAATGTGTACTTTCCAAAAATGTATGGGTTTGGGGGGTAAACATATATTTCTGTGTTTTTACCCCACAAAAATGCAGTCAATGTGTTGATTTTTCATTAGCTGAAGTTACCCACGGGACTGTTTGTATGTGCTAACTTCATTTTGGGGCCTCTAAATGTCAGATACTTTGGTAAACCTATGAACAATGGCCACCAAACTGTTCAGAGGAACCTTGGCAATCATATTTAGGGTGCTTTTTCTTGGTGCATAACGATACATGGGTGATATGGTGCTGAGAAGTTGAAGCTTTGAGGCAATTTTCAGATATTTCACCAAAACCGACAATTGTGGGAAAGCCTTGCGACTCAGTAGTTTGGAGCAGAAAGGCATGGGTACCCATTTTAGATTCTGTAGAATGTTTACTTTCCAAAAACATATGGGTTTTGGGGGGTAAACATATATTTCTGTGTTTTTACCCCACAAAAATGCAGTCAATGTGTTGATTTTTCATTAGCTGAAGTTACCCACGGGACTGTTTGTATGCGCTAACATCATTTTGGGGCCTCTAAATGCCAGATACTTTGGTAAACTTATGAACAATGGCCACCAAAATGTTCAGAGGAACCCTGGCAATCATATTTAGGGTGCTTTTTCTTAGTACGTAATGACACATGGGTGATATGGTGCTGGGAAGTTGAAGCTTTGAGGCAATTTTCAGATATTTCACCAAAACCGACAACTTTGGGAAAGCCTTGCGACTCAGTAGTTTGGAGCAGAAAGGCATGGGTACCCATTTTAGATTCAGTAGAATGTGTACTTTCCAAAAATATATGGGTTTGGGGGTTAACATATATTTCTGTGTTTTTACCCCACAAAAATGCAGTCAATGTGTTGATTTTTCATTCGATGAAGTTACCCACAGGACTATTTGTATGCGCTAACTTCATTTTGAGGCCTCTAAATGCCAGATACTTTGGTAAACCTATGAACAATGGCCACCAAACTGTTTGGAGGAACCCTGGCAATCATATTTAGGGTGCTTTTTCTTGGTGCGTAACGATACATGGGTGATATGGTGCTGGGAAGTTGAAGCTTTGAGGCAATTTTCAGATATTTCACCAAAACCGACAATTGTGGGAAAGCCTTGCGACTCAGTAGTTTGGAGCAGAAAGGCATGGGTACCCATTTTAGATTCGGTACAATGTGTACTTTCCAAAAATATATGGGTTTTGGGGGGTAAACATATATTTCTGTGTTTTTACCGCACAAAAATGCAGTCAATGTGTTGATCTTTCATTAGCTGAAGTTACCCACGGGACTGTTTGTATGCGCTAACTTCATTTTGGGGCCTCTAAATGCCAGATACTTTGGTAAACTTATGAACAATGACCACCAAAATGTTCAGAGGAACCCTGGCAATCATATTTAGGGTGCTTTTTCTTAGTACATAATGATACATGGGCGATATGGTGCTGGGAAGTTGAAGGTTTGAGGAAATTTTCAGATATTTCACCAAAACCGACAATTGTGGGAAAGCCTTGCGACTCAGTAGTTTGGAGCAGAAAGGCATGGGTACCCATTTTAGATTCAGTAGAATGTGTACTTTCCAAAAATATATGGGTTTGGGGGGTAAACATATATTTCTGTGTTTTTACCCCACAAAAAATGCAGTCAATGTGTTGATTTCTCAGTAGCTGAAGTAAAGTCCTGAAGAATTTGGATGTGCTAACTACATATTGGTGTCTCTAAATGCCAGATACTTTGGTAAACCTATGCATAATGGGTATCAAATTGTTCAGTTGACCCCTGGCAATCATATTTCAGGTGCTTTTTCTTGGTACCTAATATAGTTTGGGATATGCGGAGCAGCAAAATAAAACCTTTGAAATGATTTTTCCGAATTTTGAATTTTTTGCTGAAAAACCGCTATGTTCAGACAAGCTTTTATGTTTGGTAGTTGGGAATAGAGAGACATAGTTACCCATTTTGTAATCGGCAGAATGTGTACTTTTCAAAAATGTATGGTTTTCTGGGGTAAACCTACGGTTTCAGGATTTTTTGCCTTGGAATCTAAAGCATGCCGTTTTCTGCCTTAGTGCTTTGAAAATTCGGTAATATACTGCCGGGAGTTTTTGCTGTACAGAAATCCTAAATCTCCCTAAAACTATACATATCTGGTATTGGCACGTTCGAGAGACATAAGGCTTTCCAAATCAGTTGGATTTTCATCCGTAAAATGAAATATTTTTCTGGTATAAATTGATATACGATGAAAAATGGTAATTTTTCATTTTTTTTTGGTATTTAGCGCTATAAATTTTTTTGCACAGGTGGAAATACATGAAAACTCAGGCAGATTTAGAAAGCTCAGTTTCTACCGAAAAAAACAATGTATAGTTTTCCTAGGTAAACTATAGGTTTCCCCTCAGAAAATGACCCTAAAGTGAGAGAGCACAAAATGTTTCAAAAACGGCTGGCATTTCGCGTAACCAAAATGTGAAATTCTGCTGGCACTTAAAGGGTTAATATGTCATTCAATTTGATATAAACTATCTGTTGCTTACGTATTCATTTTGGGGGTATAGTTTTCCTTTAAAGGTAGGCAGCAATAAACATAGTCAAAATATCAGGCAGAAGTCAAAATCAGGAAATCAATAGACACAATAAGCACTTGAGCAGGAACAGATAAATTGAAGTCAGCTTGGGCATTTCAAAAATGGAGGAGTAGCCTTTTAAACAAGATTTGGTGCCAAAATGTAAGGGATTTCAACAATTTCCGGGTGCATCTTACAGTACTCCCCCCCTTCAGGAGTACTCTCTGGGAACTCCCAAACTTTGTCTGGGAACTTCTTGAGAAGCACGAATCAGATGTGAGCATGAGTGTCAGAAGCTTTTACCCAAGATCTCTTTTGCACCATCAGTCTAGGGGAGATGTGCTGGGAGGTAAGGGATTTCAACATTCACGGCACATCTTACACAATGCAATAGGTGAATTTGCAGATATTACACTGTACTTGTTTCACTTGATTACTTTTTTTCATGAACTTCTCTTATCATATATTTACTTTCCCCTGTGCTGTAACTGCTGTTACTGATGTTCATAGGTTTATCTTTTTTTTCTTTCAGTGTCAGTAATCCTTCTCCCATGCTTGCTAGAGATGGCGCGAACTGTTCGCCGGCGAACTTGTTCGCGCGAACATCGGGTGTTCGCGCTCGCCAGAAGTTCGCGAACGTCGCGCGACGTTCGCCATTTTGGGTTCGCCATTGTTGGCGCTTTTTTTTGCCCTCTCACCCCAGACCAGCAGGTACATGGCAGCCAATCAGGAAGCTCTCCCCTGGACTACTCCCCTTCCCTATAAAAACCGAAGCCCTGCAGCGTTTTTTTCACTCTGCCTGTGTGTGCTGAAGAGATAGTGTAGGGAGAGAGCTGCTGCCTGTTAGTGATTTCAGGGACAGTTGAAAGTTTGCTGGCTAGTAATCGTTTTGATACTGCTCTGTTATTGGAGGGACAGAAGTCTGCAGGGGTTTGAGGGACATTTAAGCTTAGGTAGCTTTGCTGGCTAGTAATCTACCTTCTACTGCAGTGCTCTGTATGTAGCTGCAGTGGGCAGCTGTCCTGCTTCTGATCTCATCTGCTGACTGCTGCAATAACAGTAGTCCTTGTAAGGACTGCTTTTATTTATTTTTTTGTTCCAATACAGAGCAGTATCAAGCAGATTACTAGCCAGCAAACTTACTATCATCTGTACCTGAAATCACTAACAGCTCTCCCCCTACACTATCTCTTCCAAGCACACACAGGCAGATTTTTCAGATACATTTTTGCCCTTGATCCCCCTCTGGCATGCCACTGTCCAGGTCGTTGCACCCTTTAAACAACTTTAAAATCATTTTTCTGGCCAGAAATGTCTTTTTTAGATGTTAAAGTTCGCCTTCCCATTGAAGTCTATGGGGTTCGCGAACCGTTCGCGAACCGCTCGCATTTTTGCGCAAGTTCGTGAATATGTTCGCGAACTTTTTTTCCGACGTTCGCTACATCCCTAATGCTTGCTCCTTTGCCCCAATCTCTGATTTAAAAGTTTTTGTCCCTGATGCTTCCAAGTCTGCCTTTATTGTTTTCTGGCCTCTTTTCTTTCCTACTCTCTTCATTCATTTTTTGCATTCTGTTAGTGCTCGGAGAACACTGGATACTGAGCTCATGCCTCCTACTTCTGTCACCTCTATCATCCCATGCCTACCTTACTGGCGTTGCATTGTAATAATTTTGTTACCCCCACTTTCACCCGAATCAATACTGCCTTTCTTCTCTGGTCTTTATGCAGCAAGGTGAGGCCATGTTGCCACTTGTGATAGTGATTGCTCACCAGTACATCTGTCCTAATTTGCATGCAGGACCATGGCCAGGGTTTTTACCATGCAGTTATATATGGCCACATTGTATGAAAAACACTCCCTTATTTTATCAGACTGATAAGGGGTTAAAGGAGAAGGAAAGGCTAAAATTAAGTAAGCTTTATTGGAAAAGTCTATATAAATACACCAGCAAACCCTCAATGTAATGCTGCTCTGACTCCTCTGTCAAAAGAAACACAGCATTTCTTTCCTTCTATTGTATACTCATGGGCTTCTGTATCAGACTTCCTGTTTTCAGCTTAGACCTCCAGGGCACGCCCTTGAGCATGCTCAGTTTGCTCCTCTCCCCCTCCCTCCTCCCCTCCCTGCTGTAATCTGAGCCCAGAGCTATGAGCGAGCAGGGAGAGACTCAGGCAGAAAGTGAAGTCACACAAAGCCAATATGGCAGCTGATATCCTAAACAAACAGAGAACACTTCTAGAGCTTTACTCAGGTATGGTAAAGCATTCTGCAGAATAAATATAGTGTTATAGCTTGCACTACTGTGGCTAATCTATTGGCAATAAACTGCTTCAGTAGCTTTCCTTCTCCTTTAAGGGATTAAGGGTCATCTGGTGGTCTGAGAAACAATTCATAAGGACATTTAAAGGGAGGTCCTATTGGCAGGAGAAGATTTGAGCTGTTTACTGATGAGAAGATAACCCTTGGTTATGGGACCTTCTTGGCAAGAATATACAGCATAGGGTTTTTTTATTGAAAACAATACATAGAATTATAATTAAAAAACCTCAGACCAATATCAAACTTATAGAAAACCGAAATCCTCCTCTCTATCCGCTGGCCAAATGTCCTGATGAAGAGTTTGGCTAGAGGCTTGGGATGGGGTGGGCCTGATAAAGAACCTTCATGTCCTAGAACGTTTCACAAATAACTTTAAATTTGGGTGATAAATCTGGACAGGAAAGCAATATTTTCAGCATCAACCCAAGTACTTAGGTAGCTAGTTTTAAGGTGCTTGAATTTGAACATGAGTGCAGCATTTCCCAGGCTGATCAATGAGGTTTACTCTCTCTCATTTCAAGTGGCAGTGGTTCAGGTGTCTGCTATCAGATTAAGAAATTGAGAGAATCATCTTTCAGTCACTGGGGCAGATGATTGGGGTAGTCTTATTGCAACTCTTGTATCATTTTGCTGCCTTTGATAGGGTTCCTCAATTAATATATTGCATGCCAATAGGAACAATTTGAATTTTGTTCCTATGTGATCATTTATATTATTCAGTGTGACTGGCTAAAGCTTTTTTTTTTTTAAAGAATATTGCTGGTTTGCTCAGATATAGTTGACAATAAAAAATGAGGAGAAATGCTAGTTCAATCAAAGCTGTGGTTATTGCATCACCTTGGGCATGGAGTCTTATATGGCAGCTGTGTGATTATATCAATTAGTAATGATATGGAGATGGCATACTGATACCTTGATAATACAGGCATGTGGAGTGCAGGAAGACCAATACATTGAGATTGTAATCCCAGTTTCATAGTGGTGTTAGGCTAGATAAAATAAATGGTGTCTCTAATTTATTCAAGATGTAATGTTTTGATTAGGGTTGATTATGAGTTGATTATGAGCTGCAACCATGGTGTTTCATATGTTGTAGGTAAAAAAATGTAGGTGACAATCCATCTGGCCTTCCACAGTCATAATGTTTCAATTTATAACACTTAAAAAACACAACTCAGGCCTTCATATAAATAATTAACATGATTTACATTTTGACCAACATTTGTAATCATTCTACATATAGGTAGACTTAATAGAACCTTTATACCTCAGTAAAGTGACACTTGTATGGAGTATAATTTTCTGTTTTTTTTGGCCTGGAACCTACCTTCTGACGTATTTGAATTTGACCCACAACCAGACCAGAGGTAGGAACTACAGGTTGGTGTTGAGAGACAACAGAGCATGGTAAGCAATCCTGCTGTTCAAGATTTATTATTTGTTTGAACATCCATGAAAGACATATTGTATCATTATTTATTCACCTGACGTAAAAATGTCGATTATCACAGAAGGATGATTCAGCAATTGGGTCACTATATGAAAATAAATGTATCAAAATATTAAACAGCTTATCTGCCCATAATCAGTTAAATGAGCAGAGTTAAAAGCTGTTTAAATGAACAGTAACACCAACAAATAAGCATTTTAAAAAAATGTACTGTTGCACTGTATTGGTAAAAGTTATGTGTTTGATTTAGAAAGACTACTATAGTATACAGTATATAAACAAGCTGCTGTGTTGCAATGGGGACAGCCATTCAAGCTTAAAAAGGAGTAAAGGTGCAGGTTACTTAACAGATAACAGATTACTCTATACAATGGTATTCTACAGAATTCATCTGTTATTTGCTATTTAACTTGAGCATTGAAAGGCTGCCCCCATGGCTACAGAGCACCTTGATCATAGAAACTATAAGAGGCTTTCTGAGGAAAACACACCCAATTTGCCAGTGCAGGGAACAGTACATTATGTTTCAATTACTTTGGAACACTGTTGAGGGACTGTGCCACTTTGATTTAAAATATCACGGGTAGCCCCATGCATGTAGAGGTTCATATTTAGAAACATTTTTCAAATATATTGAAGAGGATGTAAGAGGATTAAAGTGACAGACTGTGTGCCCTACAGACAAAGTGACAAAGCTATTATCATCTCCTCCATGGACAGAGGGAGGTGTGTGGTAGTACAAAATAGGGCAGATTATTAAACTTTATAGATTGCAACATGTGTATTATTAAAGAGGTGGTTCAATTTTAAATTAAGTTTTAGGATGTTATAGGTTGGCTTATTCTTAGCAACTTTTCCATTGGTCTTCATTATTTATATTTTTTATATTTTTTAATTATTTGCCTTCTGGGTGATTTGAGAAGTGATGAGCATTTCACCATCTGCTTATTTTATGTGAAACTGTGGCAAAAACAAAAAAAGTCACAATAAGAAAAAATGCCTACTGACTTTAATGCATTTGGACAAAAAAGTTGGCTAGACAAAATTGTAGTCACAAGAAAAACGCCCATTGACTTGTATTTGGAGTGAGAAAAAAGTATTGCACATGTAAAAAATTGTTGCACGTAAATTAACTTCAATATGTGTCACAAATTATTCGCCATTTAGCATTTTTTTTTTTTTTGCAGTTTCACAAAATTTTCAGGGAACCGAAACAGATTCACTCATCACTAAATTTGAGCCCTAACAACCAATTTGCAAAATGCAAATTGGAGAGCAGCAAAATAAAAAGCTAATTATCTAAAAAAAAGAAAACACAAATAAAAAGAAAAAAACCAATTGCATATCACTGAATATCTAGATCATATTAAAAGGTAGTTTAATGGTGAACAACCCCTTTAAGTGATTAACAGTGTTCTACATGGATGAACTATAGGAGTCAGTTGACTTGTTTACATTAGTTATTTTTTTTTCTTGATTTTCCTTCCTTTTTGCCATTAGTAAGACAGAACATGTGTGGTCTGACTGCAATTGGTTTTTTGGACCTCCAGTCTCTTTATATCTCTAATCTCTTTATACCTCTGTTTCTCTTGTCTCTATTGTAGTGCTAAGGGTAAGGGCACTGTTAAGTTCAGAAATCACAGTAGATGTCAAGGAAATAAACACCCACACACTATGGGGCACATTTACTTAGCTTGAGTGAATAAATAGAAGGAAAAATACTTTTTTAAATTTCTTTTGGCTACTTCGACCTTCGACTACGACTTCGACTTCAAATCGAATGATTCAAACTAAAAATCATTTGACTATTCGACCATTCAATCGTCGAAGTACTGTCTCTTTAAAAAAGACTTTGACCACCTACTTCACCACCTAAAACCTACCGAGCACCAATGTTAGCCTATGGGGAAGGTCCCCATAGGCTTTCTTAGCTTTTTTTGATTGAAGGAAAATCGTTTGATCGATGGATTAAAATCCATCGATCCAAGGATTTAATCGTTCGATCGAATGATTTTCCTACGATCGATCGAATGAAGGTAAATCCTTTGACTTCGATATTCAAATTAACCTCGATATTCAACCATTAGTAAATGTGCCCCTATGGCTTATAACAAATGTACTAATTTATTTAAAAAAAAAAAAAGGCTACCGGCAAACAATCTTAAACAATACACATAGGGGCCCATTCACTAAGTTCGAGTGAAGGAATAGAGGGAAAAAAGCTCGAATTTCGAGCAGTTTTTTGTGCTCCCGGTCTATCGAATTGGCGTAAATTCGCCTGAGTAGAATGATTCGAATAGATCGAGCGCAAAAACGCTGCAACTATTCACACATTCGATAGTCGAAGTACTGTCTCTTTTAAAATACTTCGACTGCCTACTTCGCAACCTAAAACCTACCGAATTGCTTTAAAAGCCTATGGGAAAGTCCCATAGGCTTGTTTTCTAAGTTTTTGATAGAATAAAAAGGCATTAGATCGATCATCCAATCGAATGAAAATCCTTCGATCGAATATTCAATCGTGCGCCTATTCGCCGGGCGAATATTCGCCCATTCTAATATTCGCCAGCGTGTAAATTTGCCCGAATTGCCTATTCGATTCTATTCCCCAGTCGAATTTCGAGGGATTTAACCCCTTGAAATTCGACCCTTGATACATCTGCCCCATAATGTTAAATGTATTTCAGTGAAAGACACATAACACTTTTATTAAATCGAATTTTGAATTCATGTGAGTTTTTTTTAAACTCTATTAAATTCAAATATACTTGAGATTTGATTGGGGTTATTTAATAAAAAATCGAATATCTTAAACTTGCATGAAGTTTATCATCTCCAAAACTCTAACTGAATTTGACCAATCTCCATGAGTTTTTTCTCAGAAATAATGGCAGGAAGGCTAATAACATGTTCAAACTGGTCCCTGGATCTCTCTCATTGAATTATACTTGAAGTCGGCAGGTTTTAGGTGGTGAATAGTCAAATTTGAGTTCTTAAATGGTCAGAGTGGGATAAATCTGTAAATTTGAATTCAAATTAAAATTCAAATTGAGTTTGGATAATTCTTAATTTGAAAATGAGAGCTTTGACCATAAAATTTAATTTAATAAATCTGCACCTTAATACTTAAACAGGTTTGGGTGAAGTACAGTGCATGTTGTTTACTGCAGACAGGCATATTATACATAAGAGTCATAGGAAGCATGGATCATTCAGATAAAAAGACAAGCTTACAGCTTTCCATTGTGGGTCCGGTTGCTCATGCCCCAGACCTTCAGCAAAAAGGGGGCAACACACAAAAAACTTGGATGATGGGCAGGCACCACTCTGGAAAACAAAATCAAACAGTCAATGGAATCCAGGAGCCACAATTATGAATAGTAGAAAAAAGTATTTATTTTACATTGTATATAAAACTAAAAACCTGGCACATTTCATGTCTCTCTATCTTTTAATTTACAGCCAGTTTGTCCTACCACATTTCTCGTATTGCAGTTAATATAGTGTTGTATTTTGTGTCTTGTTTGTGGTTGAAGAAGTAAAGTCCAATGTCCTCTTTAAATATTTGCAGGTAATGCATCTACTTGCTCCACACTTAAAACAACCTTTTGTTTGTAACCAAGTTTTATGTTGTTCTTTGGATCTAATGAGACTAGGGGTTAATTTATTACCTAGGGGCCGATTCACTAACTTCAAGTGAAGGATTCGAAGTAAAAAAACTTTGAATTTTTAAGTGTTTTTTTTGGCTACTTCGACCTTCAACTTCGACTTCGAACCAAAGGATTCAAACTAAAAATCGTTTGACTATTTGATAGACGAAGTACTGTCTCTTTAAGAAAAAACTTCGACCCCCTAGTTTGCCATCTAAAACCTACCGAACTCAATTTTAGCCTATGGGGAAGGTCCCCATAGGCTTGCCCAAGTTTTTTTGGTCGAAGGATAATCCTTCGATCGTTGGATTAAAATCCTTCGAATCGTTCGATTCGAAGGATTTAATCGTTGATCGAAAGATTATTCCTTCGATCGAACGATCAAACTATTTGCGCTAAAATCCTTCGACTACGATATTCGAAGTCGAAGGATTTTAATTTCCAGTCGAATATCGAGGGTTAATTAACCCCCGATATTCGACCCTTGGTGAATCAGCCCCCTAGTTTTTCTGTTCTTCTAGGGATGAACTTGTGTCCTTGTCTAAGGATCTGCGTTAATGTGAGGTCAGTTTCTAAAATAACTAGATTTATCTTGTTAATATTCTTTACTTGATTAAATTGTGGACTATATGTTAGTATACATGATAATTTTAGATGAATCTTGCTTTCTTTTCTTTGGTTTATTATCTATTTCTATATTGGAGTCAACATTGTCAGGATTGGCACTATATCTTTTGAACAATTCTTTTCTATTCCTTTTGGCTGCTCTTCTAAGAGCTCTATCTAGATTCCCTCTTTCATAACCATGTTGTGATAATTTTGTATCTTTAGATTTAACTAAAAAATTGTCATCTTTTTTACAGATGTGACTTAAACGTAAAAATTGACTATATGGTATATTATCAATTATGTGTTTCAGATGACAAGATTTAGCATTAAGAATAGTGTTCACTGAATATGGTTTCCTATAAATTGTTGTTGCAACAAGATTATTTTCAATATAAAGAGTGATATCTAAAAAAATACTGAAAAAGTGTTTAGTTCATTCGTGAAGTCACTGTGATTTAATTCAAGCAAAAAATCATTAAACTTTTCTTGTGTGCCTGACCATATTATTAAAATGTTGTTGATGAAACGGCCATAGTATTGTAAATACTGTGAATATTTGTTGTTATCTTGAAAAATACGTAACTCCTCCCACCAGCCTAAAAACAAGTTAGCATAGGATGGTGTGAATTTAGCACCCATAGCCGTTCCGCAACATTGCAAATTATATTCATTGTTACAAGTTGTGTGTAAGCAAAAAATTAACAGCCTGTAATATGAAAGAGATAAGATTAATGTCATATGTGCTATACTGTTTCAGATGGTATTCAATGGCTATTATACCCAAGTTATGTGGGATGCATGAGTACAAAGAGACAACATTAATAGATGCCCATTTATAGGTAGTGTCCCAATGAAACATATTTAAAGCATGTATGAGGTGACCACTGTCTTTCAAATAACTGGATAATCTAAATACTAAAGGTTGCAAAAAAAAGGTTGCAAAAAATAATCTATGAATTCTCCTAAAGAACCAATCCTTGCTACAATTGGAAAACCTACTGGTGGTCTAGAGGGTTTATGCATTTTTGGAAGATAATTAAATATAGCAGTGGTTTTATTTATGATATAATGTTCTAATGCATTAGAACTTAAATTCTCTAGTTGTACTTTGAACCTTTCATTTGGATTTTCTGATAATTGTCGGTTAGCTTCAATTAAATAGTCTTTTTTGCAATTTGACCACCTTTATCGGCTTGACGGATGATTATAGTTTTATCTTTTTTGAGATTGTAGCTTGTTTTTCACTAAATGTGAGATGGGTGATGAATGCTCAGTGTTATTAATCTTGTAATGTAGATTTGTGAGTTCAATTGAAATTTTTTTCTGAAACATATTTATCAAATTATCTCTTAGGTAGACTGGGTAAAAATTTGATTTGGATTTGAACCTGTTTTTGGCAGATTCAGATCCAACTCTCCCTGAATCTAAATCAGTATCCCTTTGTAAATTCTCTAAATGGACAATTGTTTAAATTCAAAATTAAATTAATTCTTTTTTTTATGGGTTCTCCCATGTGTTCATTAAAGAAATGTTTTTTAATATAATTTTTTAAACAAATCTATTGATATCAATTACTGTATCAAACAAATCAAAATTCTTTGTAGGACAATTAGTGAGACCTTTTCTTAAGATACTTTGCTCTTCTACCATTAAATTTCTATCTGAGAGGTTTAAAATCTTTTCTTCCTCTCTCTCTCTCTCTCTCTCTGGGGGTATTTCAATGTTCTCATTCTTTTGTCTTTCTTTCCTGAGTCGCTTAAAAGGAAATTTCTTTTGTTCTTCCATTTGGTCTTTTGTCTGTAATCATTTTTTGTAGAATAGAAGGATCCGAAAGACGTCTCACAGCCTGAAAAAACTTCTTGGGCATGTACATATATTTTACCCTGAGGAGACAAAGGTGAGGAGGAACAGGCACCAGTATTTAATTTTTAGTATCTTAGTCAGTACCAGAGAAGCTGCCATGTTTATCTTTTGGAGTCTTTAATATTGAATTTTGGGATATGAATTTATGCTGACATGTTCTATATGTATTTCTTTGTTTCTCACCCAGTCTTGGCCAATTATATGCTCTGTTTAACTCATAATCAATTGTATCTCATTTAAATGTACTTGTTTTAGTGTCTATCAATTCTTTTTCCATCTTTTCCACTTTTTTATTTAAATTTTCAGTAAGTTTAAAATATTCTGATTGTTCTCTTGATTCCAAATATTAATTTTGTAGTTTTGAGATATAATTTTTTTATGGAATCAAATGTTTGATGTTTTTTATCAGAGAAGAGTGACATCAAGTGTAAGGAGCAATCAGACAAAACTTTGTTCCATTGATCCATAAATTCGAGGTCACTTCTCAAATATGTCCGATATTTTTTAATTAGAATTAGAAACCTTATCTTAATTTTCATTATGGCTCGGGTGGCTAAGCATCCCCTAACCTCCTTGTTATAATAAAAAAAAAAAAAACAAAGGAAAATAAGATGGTCTTATTGAATGGTGTGACTTTTTCTTGAAGAAGGAATAGGAGGGTGGCTGGTTCATACCCAGCTCTTACTTGGGTGATTAATTGATTTGAGTGGCCTCCCTGCCTCCAACGCTCTCTTATAAATAAGATTCTGTAAACTATAGGAGGAAGTTAGAAGATACAGCTCTGGGTGAAAAGGTGATTGCCCTAAAGTGATGCAACCTCAAGTTCTTCAGGAAAGATCAAGATGGTTTATCAGAGGAAGACATAGTGAGACACTACTGATTAAGTAGGGCATCAATTAAAAGCATTAATGAGGAGCTGGAGCTTTACACACAGCCAATACCAAACAGAAGCCATGCTATCCCTGGCATTGTGAAACTTCTGTGCTCAATTAATTTTTTCACAAATTATGGTTTCTAGAAAGGTGGAGGGATATATGGTCGAGTGTCGCAGTCCACATCTTTACTGTGCCTTGGGCAGGTCCTGAATGCTCGGAATGTATAGGAATAGGAATGATGAATACTGTAAAAAAAAAAGACTTCTACACTGCCAGTGGCATCCCAAATCTTTTGGGTGCTATAAATTACATTAATGTGGCATTTATTCCATCACAGAAATGAAAAATGCACGCACTCCTGCAGCCGTGACCGTTGAGGTAAAAGAGTATCTTTATTTCTTCATGTTAAAAGTAGCGTCCTAACGCGTTTCGTATCAAAAGATACGTAATCATAGGCACATTTATTCCATCAGTACACAGCATATTTTCAGAAATAAAAAAGCTACCATTCTCTTAATAATTAAGTTCTATATGGCAGTAAGATAAATATTATAAGAATTGTCTCAGAATTTCCTGGCTTGTCACACGATTCTTATATCCTGGAGCAGTCAGGATTATATGCTAATTTTGAAAGTGGAAAAATGCCTGATGGATGGCTTTTAAGTAAATATTTGTGTTATATCTACATGAAGTTTCCAATTGAAATGTCTGCTCCCAGTCTTCTACTGTGAAACCAGGACCTGCCTGCCATAAGCATGGGTTGCCATTGCAAACACGCCCTGACTTCAAAGTGGCAGTCTGAAAGCAATGATGTGTAGTGGCAGCTATCAGTATTATTCTGTGACATTGCAAGCAGGCCCTGATTTCACAGTGAAAGACTGAAATAAGCAAAGCGTGGTGGCAGTTATCAGTCTTAAACTATAAGATTGCAAGCTGGCCCTGATTTATAGTGGGAGACTAAAATCATCCTTTTTTGTCAGGATCCTATTTCATCTTATTTTATTTCAAGAGATGCTGGCTACATATACATGGCTAATATCTCCAATCTTCTGGCCACGTACAAGGGGTGAATCTGCTTTTAATGAAGCACATGTGAAAGCATGGTCTGTAAATGAGAGAACTTTTAGGGTTCTGAAGAGCCACTTCAGATATCTCAATAAGTCTGGAGGAAGCTTGTCTGGGAAAGGGAACTGGGCATTAATATCTCAGAAAATACATGCATTCATACATTTAAAAGTCTACACAAAATAACACGAGCCTCCAGGACTAAAGTGCCAATAACAAATTGACCACAAATTGCATTAAACGTCAGTAAAACTTAATAGAATGTTTCCCCAAAGCTCCATTTTGTAGATGCCAATCTCAAGTAGGTACTCATACTCATATTTGGATATCATGCCTGGTACTAAAACAATATTGGTTTCAAGAACTAGCCAGGTTCAATAAAGTAACTTTGAATAGTATAAAGGCTGACAGTTATGTTTGTATCCCACTAAATATTATGGCAGACTGTCAGGAATAACTAAGGACCCCTTGACACTACAACTATTACAATCAGCAAAAGCATTTATTCTTATGAAATGGAAATCCATGACAGCCCCTACTTACACAGAATGGTTAGGTGGAAGAAATTAGGTACTTGGAATAATTATAAACATATATAATTCATAATAATAGTAAAATGTACTAGAAAATATGGTTACCATGCCTACAGTTTAAAGCTGGAGTAAAAAATACATTTTGACACAAGGCTCTAACCAGTTCAGGAGATAAAAGACTAATAGCACACTAATGTATGATGTAAACACTCAAGTGATTCTTCTATCTAGTGGAAAAACTTCTCAGACATACTTGTTACTTAGCAATACCTTGTGGACAATACTTGCTGATATTTGATGACTATCTAACTTTGTACATACTTTGCACCCCCTCCCATTTTCTCTTCTGTACCCCTCCATGTTAAAACAAATAAAGAATTGCAAAACAAAAGTCTGGGGGAAGCCTAATGTACAGCCCCAGTAAAGTGGCCCAGTTACTGCAGTTACTGCATGTGTGGTACTGCACAATATTGCCAACCATCATAGATTACCTGGCTTTGTGACTGATGATCTATTTCATCCCACACAACCCATACAAAGTTCAGATAACAGAGGCATCTGTTTATGATCAAGAGAGATCATAAACAATAACACGGAGTGTAAGTACCTCTATAGATCTGCCCACTATACTTAATACTGTAGCCCACCCTTGGGTGAGACCAATATGTATTGATAGGTAACTCCAGCAAACAGGACTAGAACTGGAAGTAGGGAGGAGAGGCACATGCCTAGGGTACAAAGCTTGGGGGTGCCAGGCATGTACCTTTTGTGTCACCTACCCCTAGTCTGGTAGTGTTACCTGATTAATGGGGCCAAGCAAGCACCACTGTTATCTATCCACGCATGCTCACTAACACATGGCCACTTGTGCATGATACCCTGCACGTCTGTGTGCGGCTGGGCAGAGGTGGTGATGCAGTCTGGGACACCTGGCCTGACACTGCCAGCACACTCATTGACACTTTGTGCCCTTTCCCAGACTAACCACAGCAAGGTTAAAGTTGTTTAAACAATAACATCCCTTTTTATTAATTAAGTGAAGCAAATAGCAGATATCTGAATGTAACCAACAATATTGAACAAACAGTGTATTATAAAATAGTAGCAGGTTAAAACTGTTATATAAAGAATAAAGCAAACTGTAATACTGTATTAACTCCCCTGTCACAGTCCCAAACGATTTGTGGATTTTGGAGCCCTTATGTATTAATCCTTTCTATATCAGTGGCTTATAGTGCTGTTCCTTTAGTTTGCTAGCCAACGTAATAACTCTGGTTACTTAGTGAGAAACACTAATCTTCGTGGTGAGGAATCACTTGGTAGACTGTATTGTTCAGCAATAGCCGATAACTTCTATGGGTTAATAAGTACACAGTTTATTCACAGTTTACTCACAGTCTGTGCTCCTAAATCACTGGATCACTTTGATATGGGCTGAGATGATGCAGGCAGCTCTATCCTCCAGCAGGCTAATCAGCTGGCCTCTGTGCAGCCTTCCAGCCTAGAACTTTCTTACCAAATGGCCAGGCAGCTTCCCCAGCTCTCTTTCTTGCTAGCACTGATAATAGCTCTTTTACAGGTGATAGACCAAAGCTGGTGTAGTAGGGTCAGCCTCTCTCCAGGCTTTCCCTCTGTAGCAGGCTTCCCTTGGGTCAGGATCTCTGCAGGTGGCTTCCTGTATCTCTGGCAGACCTCTTAACCCAAACAGGAGCAGGAAACCAGGGTTGCCAGGTCTAATTTTCAAAACCAGCTAAAGGCAGCTACAAAACCAGCCCAAAACTAGCCAAGAGGCCAAAAATAGCCCAATATGTGCAGTGAAAAAAGTCTAAAAAATAAATTAATAGATTTAAAAATATGCCTTTTTCAAATTTTCACTGTTTCACAATTTTTTTTTTCCACAAAGCAAAATGGGACAGATTTGCCAATCACCAGGGGCATAACTACAGAAGGGGCCCCATAGGACTCTAATACATATACAATTTTAATAAATATTGTTAAAACAGGTCAACCTCTAGACATGCAAAATCTGGTTACTTCCAACGTATACACACTTCAATCCCCCATTGCATGCTGGGTATTTAAGTCTTACATTAAACTTGGCAAATTGTTATATAAAAACTACATTATCCAGCATGCATTGGGAGACACAGGCTTGGCACATTAGGGCAAGACAGGGCCCAAATTCATACCTTGGCTAGTTTGTGCTTTAAATTAGTAGCACAGTTTGGCTGGAAACCTGGCAACCCTGCAGGAGACACACAGCACTGTCTCACTGTTCTTCCCTTTTTATCCAGTAGTCAGAGGACACTCCTTCCCCCAAACATTTTGCTCCATTTCTTATGATTGGTAGTAATAATGCCCATGTAGTATAATGGGATCTACGGCATTCTGGGTAATGTAGTTCTGTTACTCTCCACATTAACTCTATAGAATTCCAAGCTCCTTGTTGTGGTGAGTTGAGTTGCTGTTTGTATTTCTTGCTTAATTAGGGGTGTTACACTACAATAAAATAGAAATACAACATTTCAAACAATGCTCTTTTTATTGATGTGAAAACAGTTGCACAATGTTAAATGTTTAATGAGTTTGAAATCTATTGACATTAGTTAGTACTAGGTGGTAAAAATAGTAATAGGCAACATCTGTGTATTCAAAGTATATTACTAACTATAATATATATATATATATATATATATATATATATATATATATATATATATATATATATATATATATATATATATATATATAAAACTAACTTATTATTTCTGCTAATACTTCATACTGTCACAGCTAACTTGAAAATAGTTATATTTGAAAAGATAAATCGAATATCTCCACTAATAGTAGAATCGGTTAAAGGTAAATGAAAATTCACTACAGTCACATAGGACTGATGTTACTGTTTTGTAACATTATTGGTAAGTCCCAAAGTTGTCCATGAAAAATATAAAAATAAAATATATAATACTTGTATAACCCTAATTTTGTTACTGTCTCTTTAAATAGCAATTCATCGTTGGTAATCGAGGCCCTGAGTCCCTTTTGCATATAAAAAATACTTGGAACCACCAAGGGAACACTGAGGAGCACAACTCAGGGGGGGGGGTTCCACTAGGAAAAATAAAACAAAGTTTGCAGTAAAACAAATATAAACTTTATGTAAACATGTATACAATAACTGTAAATGTAAATCACACAATATCACTTTGCTCTGGGGAACCTGTGTGGACTATAGACCCCTGGCACCGTATTTGCCATTGTCCCACACGCCACACCAGGCGGATAAATGTAGATTAAATATGGTCAGTTCAATGTCCCTTCCCCAAGAGCTCTTATGTCCCCAGGTACCTGCCCCAAGGTATCTTTCCCATTGAAAGTAGTAGCTGCTCTCACATGGCAGGTACACGAGCAAGACCTGTCCTCACCCTGGGGATACACACAGTGGCCAAACTAATAATAATAATAATTTTTCAAAGCAGAGCAAACACAGCCCTTTCCTTCTCCCTGGGAAATATTTTCAAGAAGCACTATCACACTCCACAGATCTGGATCTCTCTCTGGCTGCTGCAGCAGGGATCCCTTTATAAGCTCTATCAGAAACCCTGCACATTTGGCTCCAAAGTCCTGCACTCCTCCTCTCCCAAGGTTGCACTGGGGCACCCAGGCAATCAGATAGCTTGCCAGCCTGTAACTGGGTGGGGTGATGTCACAGACAGAAAAACAGGGGAAGGATTTATATGATGCCCTACACTACTATAACATCCAAAATCTAATTTTAAAAATATTTTTAAAAGTGTGAAATTAGAGCTCTCCATTCATTTGTAGAAGTGTGTTTATCAAATGATGAACACACCATTCACCCATTGATAAAAACACCTCTACCAATTACATAAGAATGAATAGATATTGTGGAATACGACAGTGTTGAGCTCTGATTTCACACTTTAAATAAATATACCCCTTTAAAAGTATTTTTCCATACAAAAGAACAAAGTATAAGTAGGCAAGTGGTTGAGGGAGAAGATCAGCATGCAGCAAAGGCAGCTAGGCTATGAAACACTGAGCAGCATGCTGATGCTACTAGAAGCACCTCCCTCCCATCACAACCAAAGTCCTCCATAACTGGATGCCCGATGTCTAATAGTTACATAGTTACATAGTTAAATTGGGTTGAAAAAAGACAAAGTCCATCAAGTTCAACCCCTCCAAATGAAAACCCAGCATCATACATACACCCCTCTACTTTTAATTAAATTCTATATACCCATACTAACTATAGAGCTTAGTATCACAATAGCCTTTGATATTATGTCTGTCCAAAAAATCATCCAAGCCATTCTTAAAGGCATTAACTGAATCAGCCATCACAACATCACCCGGCAGTGCATTCCACAACCTCACTGTCCTGACTGTGAAGAACCCCCTACGTTGCTTCAAATGAAAGTTCTTTTCTTCTAGTCTAAACGGGTGGCCTCTGGTACGGTGATCCACTTTATGGGTAAAAAGGTCCCCTGCCATTTGTCTATAATGTCCTCTAATGTACTTGTAAAGTGTAATCATGTCCCCTCGCAAGCGCCTTTTTTCCAGAGAAAACAACCCCAACCTTGACAGTCTACCCTCATAATTTGTCTTCCGTCCCTCTAACCAATTTAGTTGCACGTCTCTGCACTCTCTCCAGCTCATTTATATCCCTCTTAAGGACTGGATTCCAAAACTGCACTGCATACTCCAGATGAGGCCTTACCAGGGACCTATAAAGAGGCATAATTATGTTTTCATCCCTTGAGTTAATGCCCTTTTTTATGCAAGACAGAACTTTATTTGCTTTAGTAGCCACAGAATGACACTGCCCAGAATTAGACAACGTGTTATCTACAAAGACCCCTAGATCCTTCTCATTTAAGGAAACTCCCAATACACTGCCATTTAGTGTATAACTTGCATTTATATTATTTTTGCCAAAGTGCATAACCTTGCATTTATCAACATTGAACCTCATTTTCCAGTTTTCTGCCCAGTTTTCCAGTTTAGACAAATCACTCTGCAAAGTGGCAGCATCCTGCATGGAACCTATAGTTCTGCTCAATTTAGTATCATCTACAAAAATAGAAACAGTACTTTCAATGCCCACCTCCAGGTCATTAATAAACAAGTTGAAAAGCAAGGGACCTAGTACAGAGCCCTGCGGTACTCCACTAACAACATTGGTCCAATTAGAAAATGTTCCATTTACCACCACTCTTTTTAGTCTATCTTTTAGCCAGTTCTCTATCCAAGTACAAATACTATGTTCCAGGCCAACATTCCTTAATTTAACCAGTAACCTTTTGTGTGGCACTGTATCAAATGCTTTAGCAAAATCTAAGTAAATCACATCCACTGCCATCCCAGAATCGAGGTGTCTACTTACATTCTCATAAAAAGAAATTAAGTTAGTCTGGCAAGATCTATTACGCATAAAACCATGCTGGCACAAACTCATAGTATTATGATTTGCTATGAAGTCCAGTATCTTATCCTTTATTAACCCTTCGAAAAGCTTTCCTACCACTGACGTCAGACTAACTGGCCTATAGTTTTGAGGCTGAGAACGGGAATCCTTTTTTGAATAGAAGCACCACATTAGCAATTCGCCAGTCTCTCGGCACTATGCCAGATCTCAATGAATCCTGAAAAATTAAGTAAAGAGGTTTGGCAATCACAGAGCTAAGCTCGCTAATTACCCTGGGATGAATACCATCTGGCCCTGGACCTTTGTTAATCTTAACATGTTCTAGTCTATTTTGAATTTCATCATGTGTGAACCATGCATTAGTTGTATTACTAGAATTGGGACTGTTAAGAAGGAAACCTTCACTTACTGATTCCTCATTTGTGTAGACAGATGAAAAATATGAATTCAGAATCTGCGCTTTTAATTTGTTTTCATCAACCAGCTGACCCCCCTCTGATAGTAAGGGACCCACCCCTTCCTGCTTCATTTTTTTACTATTAACATATTTAAAAAATAATTTTGGATTTTTTTTACTGCTTACTGCAATATCCTTTTCTATAGCAATTTTAGCTTGCCTTATAGCTTCTTTGCATGAATCTGAAAGTGCCGGTGGCTCCTTAGAAAGCTATGAAGAGTCAAGGAAAAGGGTGGAAATAGAGCAGTTTTTTGCCTTTTTATAGAAATTTGACCTGAAAGGTACTGAAATAAACCTGATTCCTTTTAATTTACACTAAGGAACATCTATTTATGCACTGTATAAATAATTATAGAATATGTCCCTTTTAAGAGATTTTTTTTTTTTTGCAGCAGATGATCTACATTTGACAACTGATTTCCTTGTTCTCTGCAATTATATAACAGCCATGTTTCTGATGTTAAAGTATGCACATAAACAGACTTTTGCTCAAAAATAGCAAAATAAATAGGAAACAAGTGACTTTATTGTAATTAAAAAGAAAAAATATTTTTGTTTAAATAAAATCTACCTTCAGCTTCTGCAAATAGCTTATTAACTAAATCTGGGTGTCATCTCTTCATATGACTCCAGATACAATGGATGACACAGAGCCTCAGCATGACATGGAACCGTCTCTTTATTCTGAGCCACATCCTCTCCATAATTCCCCTTTTCAGTGTGTGAATACTTCAAATCCCTAGAAGGATGCTGTTGTACCCCTTCTGGTGCAGGAATTTTATGAAGATGCACAGTTGCTGCTAATTCAGCATGCCAGGACCTGCTGATGTCATCAGTTATAAACGGTGAGTTCTGGTGTCATTTCTGTCACATGACTCATTGAAATTTGTGTATCATAATAAATAAAGAACTCCCGGTTGTAAAATATGTGGATATTAGAAGTTATCTCGGAGTTCCATTACCTGTATAAAAACACTTGGCCTTCGGCCTCGTGTTTTAATATGGTCATGCAAACTCCTCGGTAACTTATAATATCCCTATATTTTACAAAAGGGGGTACTTTATTCACTATATATTGTATATTTGCAATATTTGCAATATATATAATATCCAGGGATTATCAGCACTCACAATTAAATGCTCCACATTGTCTGGTGCACGCCATGACTCTTTCACATATTCCAATACAGAAGCTACACTTGCAGGTCTTGCAAATATACAAAATTTCTTTATTGTAGAATCACTAACATTTTGGCTGTATCTCAGCCTTTGTCAAAGTTACAAAACACAATACAATCCACCCACAAAGAAGTTGGCGCAAATTTTAAAAGTCCTTCCCTCTGTGACGTTGATTTAGCTAACTCCACAGTACCTAGTTCCAGTTCTTGTTGGCTTAGCCCTGCCGTATGTTTACCCAATTAGTGTCTTTACATTGAGCAGGCCGGTACTTTCAAATAACCCAACTCAAAACCAGTATTCCACTCACCTCCCAAACAACTTGTGCACCCTATACCTGCCATTTCTTACCTCGATGTATGTGATCACCCCCAAGTGTAAAACCTGTAGTGTTGGGAATTGCCAGCACATAGTCAGTGCCTGCCCCCATTACATGCACCACCGTGGTTCATTAGAACAGCCCGCAGCTGCAAATTGCATTCCAGGGCTGCCGGTCTTCTCTACCAGTGTGCAGTAAAGCTAGTATGTTTTGCATCCATCACCTGTTGTCAACACCCATGTGACTCCACAACGGATACTCTGTTAATTAGATATATGTTAGATATATATATATGTTAACCCAACAAGAATGATGAAGTTTATAAATATATAGTAGAGCTAGTGGGAGGTACAATTATTGAGGATTATGCATGGCAGATATATAATAAGTATTGTATCAGATAGTGTTCAAGCCAGGTCCTTTTGACATCCTCAAAGAATGTTAAATCAGCGACACTAGAAACATAGTTACAAATTTGAACTTAGGTAGCCATTATGTGGTTACAGAATAGATATAATGAAATAGTGTCTTGATATATTGATTTTAAATTTGTTTTTAGTTGTAAATATACTGATGGATTTAAAGCTACACAGAAGCTACACTTGCAGGTCTTGCAAATATACAAAATTTCTTTATTGTAGAATCACTAACATTTTGGCTGTATCTCAGCCTTTGTCAAAGTTACAAAACACAATACAATCCACCCACAAAGAAGTTGGCGCAAATTTTAAAAGTCCTTCCCTCTGTGACGTTGATTTAGCTAACTCCACAGTACCTAGTTCCAGTTCTTGTTGGCTTAGCCCTGCCGTATGTTTACCCAATTAGTGTCTTTACATTGAGCAGGCCGGTACTTTCAAATAACCCAACTCAAAACCAGTATTCCACTCACCTCCCAAACAACTTGTGCACCCTATACCTGCCATTTCTTACCTCGATGTATGTGATCACCCCCAAGTGTAAAACCTGTAGTGTTGGGAATTGCCAGCACATAGTCAGTGCCTGCCCCATTACATGCACCACCGTGGTTCATTAGAACAGCCCGCAGCTGCAAATTGCATTCCAGGGCTGCCGGTCTTCTCTACCAGTGTGCAGTAAAGCTAGTATGTTTTGCATCCATCACCTGTTGTCAACACCCATGTGACTCCACAACGGATACTCTGTTAATTAGATATATGTTAGATATATATATATGTTAACCCAACAAGAATGATGAAGTTTATAAATATATAGTAGAGCTAGTGGGAGGTACAATTATTGAGGATTATGCATGGCAGATATATAATAAGTATTGTATCAGATAGTGTTCAAGCCAGGTCCTTTTGACATCCTCAAAGAATGTTAAATCAGCGACACTAGAAACATAGTTACAAATTTGAACTTAGGTAGCCATTATGTGGTTACAGAATAGATATAATGAAATAGTGTCTTGATATATTGATTTTAAATTTGTTTTTAGTTGTAAATATACTGATGGATTTAAAAGCAATACATACCTTATAATGAAATACAAATGATTCGGTAGTTTCTATCAGAGGGGAGTCGCTCTGTTTTTGATGGGCAGTAGACGTCATAGCTACTATTGTTTCCCGCCAGATTGTGTGTATATAAGGCATGTTTATTGTAAAATGAATACTTTGAGAAAGGCCTCGGAGAGGCCGAAACGTTAGTCATTTGTTATAAATAAATAATTTTAATTTAATATAAGACCTGTGAGTGCGGATTCCTTTGGAGCGTCATATATATATATATATATATATATATATATATATATATATATATATATATTAACAAACCCTTCCCCACAGGGTTCATTTATATTTTACGTTTCACTGTCCTTCAAAACACAGACATCGGGACTATAGGCCATTATCACTTGTATATACTAAGCTGAATAATACATCCTAATTGAACTTTGTATCGCATATATCTCATCATATTGTTAATCATTTATGTTTAAATGCAAAGCTGGTGACATCTCATTTTCATACTTTGGCAAGTTTACGCTGTATGATAATGGATCATATACCTGTTCCACTGAGGGGTGGAAATCGTGAGAGGATGCTGTTGAAATCTATTATCTTAATTAAGGTGGATAAATAGATTGAACACTATCAGCCCTTTTGGACTGAATGAACTTGTCTCTTACACACCATTCTATTGATTTGGTGAAGGAAGGATGCACTGACTATGTGCTGGCGATTCCCATCACTACAGGTTTAACACTTGAGGGTGATAACGTATGCCGAGGTAAGAAACGGCAGGTATTAGGGTGCACAATTTGTTTGGGTGGTTAGTGGAATATCGGCTTTGAGTCACCTGATTTATGTAAAGACACTAACTGGGTAAACATACAGCAGGGCTAAGCCAGCGAGAACTGTAAATAGGTATTGGGGAGTTAGCTACAGAGTGGTAAATGTCCAAGATGGACATAATGGGTAACAGGTGATATGGTGATTTTATGCAACATTGTCACTAAATTTACATTGTCAGGAAGTGTCACATCCAGGAGTAATTCACATGGGAGGTGCTTTGTAATATGCAGACTGGGCGTACGGTACAGTGAGGGTTAAAGGGAAGGTTGTGATATATCACGAAGGGAAGGACATTTGAAATTCACGCCAACTTGTTTGTATTTAAAGTGGACCTGTCACCCAGACACAAAAATCTGTATAATAAAAGTCCTTTTCAAATTAAACATGAAATACAATTTAAATTTTTTATTAAAGCATTCATAGCTGTTGTAAGATCATTTAAAAATCTTGGCTGTCAATCAAATATTGTGTGCCCCTCCTCTATGCCAATGGCATAGAGGCGGGGCAGACAATTACTTTCACTTTCCATTCAGCACTTCCTAGATGTCACAGCTCTCCACACATTCCCTCATTCTCTTTACCATTTAATTGTGTAGCCAGGGCATAGGAATGAACATCGGGTCCCCCATTCTGGTGCACAAACAAGATTCTGAGATGATGCAAGACTTGCCTTAATAACAGTGTCCACAAAATGGCTCCTGCCTGCATGCTATAATTATGAATTTCCAGACTGAAGGAAACAAGATTCAAATAATTTATATGGTGTAATTAAAGTTCATTTTCCTTGACTAATATGATAAAATAGGATTTTGAATAATTTTTTTGGGTGACGGGTCCCCTTTAAGGGTGGATTGTATGGTGTTTTGTAACTTTGTCAAAGGCTGAGATACAGCCGAAGCGTTTGTGATTCTACAATAAAGAAATCTATTTTCGGAAGACCTGTGAGTGCTGCTTCTCCATTGGAATATCTATAACTAGAAATGCCGGCACAGCACGGATACTGGTATAAGGTGCTTGGGTGCAGAGCTATGTATTAGTATATACAATGGCTCAAAAGAAAAATTTTAACAGAAAAAAACTAACGTTTCGGCTAGGGACCTAGCGAAACGTTAGTTTTTTTCTGTTACAATAAAACCTTTTTTTTTTTGAGCCATTATATATATATATATATATATATATATATATATATATATATATATATATATATATATATATATATATATATATATATATATGTATATTTATATAGCTGTAGAGAGAGCACTTAGAGTGCCCATGCAGAAGATGACAGTGAGAAGGAGAAGGCAGCAGCATAAGAGGTAGAGATGCACATTCACTGTCTCCAACTACAAGCCTCAGAAACCTTTTCCCTTGTTATAGGGGTTACGGAGCTACCGCCTCTTCCCTAAGGAATGGGAGGAGGTCTACACAGAACTTAAAACTGATGTTCCCATATGTGACCCTGTCTGCCCCCTGTTCAGCTGGCAGAGGTGGCACACTGCTGTCCTCAGTCTGGCATGTGAAAAATGCCCACACTGCTGAAGTTTGGGCCACCACCTTGGATGTTGTGGAGGGCTGTGAATGGTCCCCACCCATACATCCATAGCCTTTGGTCCCAGGTGCAGTGCTGCTCCTTTGTCTGTCCTCCTCTAGCAGTGGTTGGTGGGGTCTTCTGCCTCTGTGGAGCCGGCTCTGTATCATCAACAACACACAGTTTTTTCCCTGAACTGCTGCTGTTATCCTTCTTAGCTGGTCTGTCCCTGTCATCCTCAAAATACTCCCCCCAGACCAACCTGTGCATTGTATCATACGTGGCATCCATATCCAGCCTGCTGGTGTCTGACTTCACAGCAGCAGCCTGCTGCCCTCCCATTAGTAGGTGCCTAAAATCCCCTACTGATAATGTGGTGGGCTGTGCCACCCCCTCCTCCTCATCATCAGAGAGGAATGCACCCCTGCTGTCTGCTCCACAAAAGGACCCTGGCTGTCTTTGTCCATCAATAATAAGGGGGATGTGTTATCCCCAGCACTGAGTTGGCAGGTTATATCTCCTGCTATTCACTGGTGCCTGCTGCAGATGAGGTTGCTTGTCTAGCCAGTCTACCACTGCCCCTGCAACTGAATAGGTCAGAAAGTGGAGGCAAATAAATCTGGCAGAGATAGGGTTGCTGTCTGGTTTTGACCTGGACAGACCGGTTTTCAGAAGGGCTACCTGGGTCAATACAGTCTGCCCAGTTTTCCAAATAAGGAAAACCCGCAGGGTCCCCCTTGATTGACATGGTAATCAGTCAATCGCTGATTGCCACACCAACTCTTGACCCATCTGCAATGCCACTGCCCCGCCCCAATTACATCACTGACTCACCCCTGTGATATCACATGCTCATGGGTCATGCAAAGGTGGAAACCCTACCTAGAGGTGCCAGTTGCCCCACTACAACATGTCACCTGCTACTGCTTCAGTTGCAGATGCTGCTCTATAGTACCCAGAGTACACATATCATGTGGGCTTGGCTCACAGCCAGCACCACAGCCTCTCCCACCCTCACCCCATTGCACTATTGCTCCCTATTCCACCCTTCCTCACTCTCCCACCCTCATCTCCCATCCCACGGACCTTCATATTAGACAAAGACAAATGTAGCCCTAACAAAGGCTCTTGGGTCTCACAGGGGAGCAGGCAAGCAAAAGAGGGAAAGCACTAAACTGAAATCCACAACTTCTACTTGCACTGACTCAGACAGCTAGCTCCACAAATACCTACTGTACTCTAAATTAATGAGGCAAAAAGCTCAAATTTCCTACTCTATCTACAACCAGCAAAACATTGGGGCAAATTCACTAAGATTCGAAGTTGCGCCAGGCGCAACTTCGCAGCACTTCGCCGCACTTCGCCAGGCGTAGTTTCGCCAGCGCTCCGCAAATTCACTAAAATCAGAAGTTGCGCACAGGGGTAGCGTAAGTTTGCGAAGTTGCACTAGCGTTAATTCGCCAAGCGAAGCGAAGTTTCGCTAGCGATGGTTTATTTGCATATGGCGCCAAATTCAAATTTCAATGAAGGAATATGCATCAGCACTACAAATGCCTAGAAAACCTTCAAAACATCAAATAAAATTTTTGTTTTGCCCGAAACATGTGCCCACTGTCTAGGTAAGTTGCCATGAGTCAGGAAATGTAGGGGGGATGGAGGGGAGCCCCAAACATTTTTTTGATCTTTTTCAGCCTATCACCCATAATGTAGAAAGCACGCCAGCATTTTTTGGGACTTAGAAAAAATTTTCACTTTTTTTGAAGCAATCCCTATCTACTCTATTGCGCTTCGCCAGGTCTGAGGTGGCGAAGGAAGTCTAGCGTAAAAGGTAGCGCTCAGTACACTGCGCGCGTTAGTGAATTTGCGTAGTTACATCGCTAGCGAAACTTCGCCAGGCGTAAGGGTGCGAAGTAACACTAGTGAAACTACGCCAGCGTTCGTTAGTGAATTTGCGCAGTAACGAAAATGCCAAACGCTAGCGAACTAACGCTAGCGTTCGGCGCTTCGCGTCTTAGTGAATTTGCCCCATGAGTAATGGCCATCTCTTATATAGGCAGTGCGAGAGCTCAGATCCAATTGGCTGCTGTGCATGAAAAGGGGAAGGATGAAATTACATTTCTGTTTGCTATTTGACGCTAATCACTACTAACATTTCCTTAATGGTAATATTCAGACATTTTAGGAAAATGGCAAAGTAGGCAGTTTCATGGAGCTAATGTACAGTATAGCCAGATCAGGAGTCTAACTAAGAGAGCAGTATCCCAAACGCTTAAAGAGACAGTGCTTCTGCTTAAAATTGTGCCTATCAAGGTTTTCTCTATCTAGGAAATTTCCTTTAATAAAGGGCCAGCAGCTAAGCTCAGTTGACATGGTCAGCTATTAAAGAATGCCTACAGCTGTAACTCATTTATACAGCTTAAGAAGGGGGGCTGAGAGGGAGATCTTGCTATTTGACCAAAATCTATTTGACCAAAAGCTTTTAATTCCCTTATTAAGACTCTTAGATGTACCCTCAACCTGCGGGCGTTTGACCAACTAACCACTTCTCGTCTTTTTCCAAGGGCTCGGACCTTGTGGCACAGTAGGGAGAGCGAGAACCGCTCCGACTCACCGCAGGTTGGTTAAGAAGCAGCCGGCACAGTAAATCCAAGTTTGGGTGCTGGAAATTCGGCGTCCCACGCCGTAAGCAATAGAGATGAATAGAGGAGAACAGTTCCGCACACCAGGACGTTGATTAAAATAGAAAATCTTTATTTCGCCATGTTTTAAAATACACGCTATGTCTTCAGCTTGACGCGTTTCTGGCTCAGCTGCCCGAAACGCGTCAAGCTGAAGACATAGCGTGTATTTTAAAACATGGCGAAATAAAGATTTTCTATTTTAATCAACGTCCTGGTGTGCGGAACTGTTCTCCTCTATTCATCCCCTTGTGGCACAGTGCCTGGTTTATGGCTGTGGAGCTTTGAGTTCGAATACCGGCTGTGATCATTTGATGAATACTTAAGTGCCAGATTTTATTCAGGCAGAGTAGTTTAAAATCTCCTTTATTCGGGTGAGATGAGTGGATCTGATGGCATACTCCAATGGCTAGGTTAGGCAGCTTTGCCAATAGATGACATTTCAGCACTGAAACATCGCAGGAATTAAAGAAATGTTATATGTCTTCTGGATGGCCTATAGCCTAATGTAGCTCTGGTGGCAGCAAAAAGGCCCTTTCTATGTGGGCAAACAATCTGGAACAAGCCGTTGAGGATAAAGTTCCCAGAAAAAAAAAACAAAGTAATAAAACTTAAAAGGTCTTGATGACTTCAGAATAAGGCTCTCTAGAGCCTGTCCAACTGTCAGTTTGCTCTTTGTCATTGAAGTTGCAGCGCAGAGCCCTTTGGGTTAAAACATGATTTGCAGATACTGGCTCCAGGAATTTCTTTGCAAGATGCCTTTTGAAGGGAAAGGATTATTTGGGAAAGCCTTAGATGACATGGTCTCCAAATCTTCAGGGGGAAGAGTACATTTCTTTCCCAAGCAAGGCAGTCCAATCCAGAGAATAATTTAGATTTTCATCTTGGCGATCAGGACAAGGTTCTTTCAGGTCCAGAGTTGGAGTCCCAAGATCTCCCAAACCTTCCTCAAAAGCTCACTTACAGTCACTCCATCCAGCCTACCCCAGGTTGCTCACCTTTCAGGAAATCTCGGCCAGAAAGGTTCAAGATTCATGGGTGAAAACTTATGTATCTTTCATTTATTTGTTCCTACTTCAATTCCTTAAGATGTAGGGAAAAGGACATTTCTTTCCAGGGCTGTTGTTAAGAGTGCAATTTCAGTGGTTCCATCTCAGGAAGAAGGAAGAGTTTTCTATTCTCTGCTATTTGCTACTGGAGACTTACGTCCCATATTAGACCTCGAGGCATAACAGATTCCTGAAGAGCCAAACTTTTAACAGAGACCCTTGCTACTACAAAGTTTATAGTTTGTCCAAGAGATTGGCTAGCCTCTTTAGATTAAAAATGTTTATTTGCATGTGTCCATCGCTTTAGAACATCACAGATTTCTACAAATTTGTCTCTAAGACCAACATTACCAATTTTGCTGTTTTCCCATTGACCTTGCTACTTCTCCCAGGATTTTTACCTAAGTTCTTGTTTTGATAATAGCCAAGCTAAAGAACAGGAGAACATAGAGATCTACCATTACCTGGATGATTTACTTTAGGGGTGAGTGATCCAGCCACATCATCATCCAATCTCATAAAAAGGAGGTTTTAGAGAACTTTGGGTGGATCAAAAGTCAGATGATACCATGCCAGAAAATGGCATACAGTGGAGCTCAAATTGATACCATTTTGGTAAAAATAAATAATAAATAAAAAATAAAAAATGTTATTGTCCTTCAGGTAATGTGGCAATTCAGATCAACACAAGAGTGCAAGAGACATCTAGCCTGGTGGAAAATACCCATCAATCCCTGCAAGGAGTTTCCTCTCGGGAAACAAGCTTGTATAGAGGTGTTCGCAGATGCCTCAGGGGCAGGTAGAAGCCTTTTTCTGACATACTGACCAATATCCTGGAGCTCACTGTGGTTCTCCGAGGGTCTGCAGTGAAGATCAGACAATGCAGCGGCTGCAGCTTATTTTAGAAATCAAGGGAACAAGGAGCAAGTTCTTGCTCAAAGAGACTGTCCCAATCATGGAATGGGTTTAGATCAACCTTCAAGATTTAACTGCTCTGTACATTCCAGGAGCGCAATATCTTGTGGCAGATTATCTCAGCCATCATCTATTGGGACTGTCCAGAGCTATAGATCAGTATCCTGCCTTAAGTTGATTCTAAGTTCCACATTAATTAACCAATTCCATTGCTGTCTTTAGAGCCTCCAGCATCCTCTCGGGTGAGTATTCAAATATAGATATAGTTATACAATGTTTTGAGATTTATTTCAGAAGAAGAAAAGACTTCAGAAAGTCTAGAATACTGTTTGCTGTGCCAGCAGGAAGGAGAAAAAGGGAACTTACCTCCAAGTCTACTCTTTCCTGGATAGTCAAGACCATATCAAGAACTTGTAAATAGCAGGGCAACTATTTGCCTAGGGGAGTAAGGTACATTAGATACTTGGTGTGGCAGCCTCCTGGGCATCAGAGGCAGGAGTGTCTTCCGAAAGTAGTTACCCCTACTATGTTTCTTTTTAGACTCTACAGATTTGAGGTTATGTCTTTATCTCAGGTCCTGTTTGGACAGTCAGATATCTTATTTTTTAGCCTGTTGGGCCATATAAATTGAAGTATAATTATCTTCCCTCTCTTGTGGTTTAATTGCTTGGGTATGACCCATTAGTGAATTTTCATGTTGATTGCCAGGAAAAAAAAGAAAACTAATATCATACTTACCAGAATTTTCTTTTCCTGGCCATCCTCAATATGCCCTCCCTATGGTGGCTTTATAAATAGACTGATGTGAGCCAGGAGGGGATGGGCTTTATGGATTCTTAAAATGAACTATCTTCTGTCCAGGCTGGGAGTAGCAGGAGATTAACCCATTAGTGAATTTTCATGGTGACGGGGAATATGGCCAGGAAAACAAAATTCCGTTAAGTATGATATTAATTTTCTTTTATCAGATTGCTTACCAGAAATAAAAAAAATTTCAATTACTTTGCATTGTTTAGTTTTTACCATTCCTACCAATTGAAGTTCAAAATGTTATCCTGTTTCTGGTATTTCAGTCTGTCAGCTCAGTAATTCAGGTGCAGATTCTGAACTGTTACAATTTGCTGCATTAGTTGAAACATTTCTCAGTAGCATCCATGGAATACATTATTAGCAGCTATTGTTTTAATTCTAACAGCTGTAGTGATGGGTGAAGCTGACCCGGTTTGCTTCTCTGAAAATTTGTGAAATGGCAAAAATTTGGCAAACATTGAAGTCTATGGGCAACAAAATGTTTTATAACATGCAACAAATTGCACAACAAATTTTTGATGTGAGCCAAATTTTTTTACCTGTTAGAGTCTATGGGAATCATTTTCACTGCAAAACTTTTTTTTTTTTTTTGCTCATCACTAAACAGCTGCATTTAAAGGAGAACTAAAGCCTAACTAAAGAAGTAGGCTAGAAATGTTGTACATTTTGTTTTGGGCTTCTGTATCAGCCCACGGCAACCACAGCCATTTAGCAGTAAAGAAATTACAAATTTGGACTGCACACTACTTTTAGAGAAAAACTATTTACAGAAAAGAAAAGGTAACAAAAACATAATTAAAGCCCTACACATTTTCAACCAAAAAATGGTCTTCATCAGGGGAATAAAAATGCAAAGTAAGAAAGACAGAATGAGCTGAGTAGAGAGAACATATTTATACCTAAATGTCTCTATGTCTGGCATTGTGAAAGGCACTAAGATTTGTTATGGGTAATGTCACTACCACTTCCTCAAAGTGTAGGAAGCCTACAGGTGCATTGTGGGGCATAGAGTGGAACGCAAATGCAATCCACCACGTGGACACTTCCTGTCAGAGTGTGGAAGTCATATTGGTGTGTGGAGGGTCCTGAAGCGGAAAGCAAATGCATTCCAATGGATACATACTTCCTTTCAGGAGTGTCATAACTATTCTGTAAAGAGTATTAAGGAGCACAAAAACGTTCCAGTGCACTGCAAACATTGAACATAACAGGGGGGGTTTAGGGGGGATGTTTAAGGAAATCCTCTGCTCCCCAGATAAAAGGACCAGGTTACTAGGGGTTATCCTGCACTCCCACATCCTTTAACACATAAATATAAGATATAGGATCTGTAAACTAATTAAACAAATCTATTATAAATAAATAAACTCTTGGTTAATGCAGGGACAAAATGACCCCTATAACTGCAATTGAAATATTGATTAATTAATTATTAAAATCACAGAACAGATCCATATAATAACAGCAATAGAGATTTACTATGAAGATTTTCATTCATCCAGGTCATGGTATATCTAGTATAGGTAAATTTAAAACAACTGGATGATGTTATGATGTTATTGTCCACTGAGTTAATGTGTTACCGAACACATTAACTCAGTGGACAATAACATCAAGTTCACAAGGGAATATGTCCACGAGAACAAACTTGCCTTTTTGGACTGTTTGATATGTATCCAAGAGGGGGGTAATTTGAAGACGGAAGTATACAGGAAACCCACTCATACAGATCAATATCTGTTGTTTTATTCCCACCATCCGCTGGAACACAAAGTGGAAAGCGTGTCGCTACCCAGACTGGGCCTTTGTCAAAACAGCAGCAACCAAGCCCAACAGGAACACCAATAGAAAGAACCGCCCGGAGACGAGTAGGCAAAACATAGACATCCCATATGTAGCTGGAGTGTCTGAGAAACTCAGGAGGATTTTTAACAAACACCACGTCCCTGTGGTTTTCAAACCTAGCAACACACTGAGACAAAAACTGGTAAACCCAAAGGATTCAACCCCTAAAGAAAAACAAAGCTATGTGGTATATGGAGTCCAGTGTAGCGAGGAGTGCACAGATCTATACATTGGGGAGTCAAAACAACTGCTCACGAAGCAAATGGCTCAGCATAGGAGGGCAAACTCTATGGGGCAAGACTCCTTTGAAGATAGCAAGGTCCAAATATTGGATAAAGAAGACCGCTGGTTTGAACGAGGCGTGAAAGACGCGATTCATGTCAAGGTGGAGAAACCATCCCTGAACAGAGGAGGGGGCCTTCAACACCATCTGTCTGCTACATACAATACTGTTCTAACATCTGTACCCCGGTGGTTTCAGAACACTTCACACATCCATTCATGCAACTCTCACAAGTAACACCTCTTTCTAGGAGTTGCATGACACATTGGATAATCCTATCACAGTAACTACACAGAATCAACACCTGTGAATTTCTTCAAATGTCACCTCTTTGAAGAGTTACAATGTGCCATTGTGATTGGATTAGTGGAAGAGTTTATATGCCGAGAATTTCCCACACCAGTCAGCTGAACTTAAGAAGCTGCTCGGATGAGTAGCGAAATGTCTTCATTGATTACTCAGCAAGTCCAGTTGTTTTAAATTTACCTATACTAGATATAGCAATAGAGATAGTTTTTTCAAATTGGCAGTAGTGGCATATTTAAAGGTAACACGCATGCACCCAGCATTGGTTGGATATTCCTGATTTGCACTGGTGCTCCGTCACAGGCAACCACAAGGTTAACTTCAATATATTAGGGTAGCAAATCAAGGAAAACAGCAAAGAGCAGAATAACTGCTATTCAATCTTTATTGTGCCTTTCACACAACATGTTTCAGGCAGCAAGTACCCTTTATCACTTGATAAAGGGTACTTGCTGCCCGAAACATGTTGTGTGAAAGGCACAATAAAGATTGAATAGCAGTTATTCTGCTCTTTGCTGTTTTCCTTGATTTGCTACCCTAATATATTGAAGTAGTGGCATATTTCCTGCAGTCACTCCTTTTTCCCTTCTAGACCTACAGAGGAGCATGTGGATCCAGGGATTGAGCAACAGGCATCCATGATATCGACACAATTAAGACTCAAATCAGTTTTTAATGCCACCAATACAAAGCAAGTCTGTGAGTACATTTGCTAATAGTGTTAAACGTGACATTATGGGGCCCATTTACTTAGCTCGTGTGAAGGAATAGATTAAAAAAAAACTTCGAATTTCGAATGATTTTTTTGGCTACTTCGACCATCGAATGGGCTACTTCAACCTTCAACTATGACTTCGAATCAAACGATTCAAACTAAAAATCGTTCGACTATTCGACCATTCGACCATTCGATAGTCGAAGTACTGTCTTTTTAAAAAAAAAACTTTGACCCCCTACTTCGCCACCTAAAACCTACTGAAGTCAATGTTAGCCTATGGGGAAGGTCCCAATAGGCTTTGTTATCTTTTTTGGTTGAACAAAAATCATTCAATCGATGGATTAAAATCCTTCGAATCGAACTAATTAATTAACCCTCGATATTCGATCATAAGTAAATTTGTCCCTATGAGTTATGTGAAACACAGACATGGATATCAGAGTAATTTACACCAGGAAGAAATAATGTCTATACTTGACTTAACTAGGGATACATCCAGGATTGTGAAACCTGCAGACAAGGGTGGAGGGATAGTAATTATGTATTACACCCAATACAAAACAAAGGCCCTAAAACAATTGTCAGATACAGTCTGCTATAAAAGACTGTCTGCTGACCCTACCCACACATATCTAAAAGAGATTAACAGGATGGTAATTTAAGAACTTGAGGTACACATTATAGATGAGAAAACAAGCAAATTCTTAATTGTGGCTAGTCAAAGACACCCATGGCACTACTTACTACCTAGAATTCACAAATCCTTAGTTAAACCTCAAAGGAGACCCATCATCTCTGGCTCAATCTGTCAACCACTCTCTTAATTTGTTGATTCCTTTCTTCAACCGTGTGTTATAGGAAAACCATCCTTCATTAAGGATTCTTTTGACTTTCTTACAAAATTATGCACCATAACAACTGATACACTAGTGCAGTTCCCGGTTAATTTGGTCACTATGGACATCTCAAGTTTATATACTAACATCCCATATTAACTTGGTAAATCCACAATATATAAATTTTTATCAGACACACATGAAAACTATCATGTTGTTTCATTTATTTATGAACTACTGTGCTACATTTTGGATCAGAAACAGGGCATAGCTATGGGAAGTAATCTGGCCCATATGCCAACCTGTTCATGGCCACTTATACAGTATATACAGATCGGAGTATTGGCACAATATCTTATGTTATTATCGTTATACAGAAAATGTCTTCTTCCTTTGTCAGGGTGATGAGAACACCCTTACAGCTTTTCTTGATTATTTGAATTCAATCCCATCAACTATTTGCTTCACAACATCTTGGAGTACAACATCAGTATCTTTCCTCTATATAATGATCAGGCATAAGGCAGGTAAATTGATCATGAATATTTACCGTAAACCCACGGATCGAAACAGTATACTATATTGCCAATTGACTAGGGTCAAATGCATCACATTATTACCAGATGATCTCCAGAACTCATTACAATCCATGGCAGAGAGATTTTGGGAGTGTGGCTACACCCAGGAGGTGGTTGAACAGGCTATAGCTAAGGAAACACAGAAATATTCAAACAGAAATCAAACGTAGAGAGAAAAGTGTTTGTTACCAAATTCACTACAGCCAGTCGATATGTTTGTGCAAATACATGCCATTTTGTCCCGAATTGCACAAATCCCCCTACGTTTTCCTACAAACGGGCTATGAACTTGAAGAATTTCTTGATTAAAGCCAACAAAAAGTCCCTTTACATGATCTCCCACTTCCTCTCTAATCCACAGCCTGGCAACTATTGTTGCTACAACTGTTCCCTTTGTAACATTATGGTACAAGGGACATCCTTCTCCCATCCATGGACACTACAGAGATTTTAAATAAAACACAGAATTACGTGCCAGTCAACCTATGTGATACTGTATATATAATCATCTGCCCTTGTGGTTTGTACTACAAAGGGAAACCAATATAGAAACTAAAGGATAAGTTCCTTAAGAACAAAAGTGTCATTAGGATTGGGAAGGATCAGGTCCCAGTGATTTTGAGTTGGCCATGGAGTTAATTGCATCCTGTATTTCCTGTATTTTTATATGATTATTTAAAAAATTGGCCAAGGAAGGTATTCAGTTCTTCCATGCTATACAGTATGAAACTTTTGCATTATATAATGACTCATAGAATGAGGCAAAGTTAGAGGCCATTTGTTGTGGGTCAATAATCAGGCAGCCTGTTTCATCCTTAATCCTTGAGATTATTTTTTAGGGGAGGCTATTTTGAATAAATACACTAGGAGGGTATCCAGGGGCGTAACTACAGAGGAAGCAGACCCTGCGGCTGCAGGGGGGCCCAGGAGGTATAGGGGCCCCATGAGGCCCTAATTAATGAGCAATTTCAAAATATATTGGTAAAAAAGGGCAACTTGTGGTTATGTTGGGGGCCATAAAATGAATTTGATATGGGGCCCAGTAACATCTAGTTATGCCACTGAGGGTACCCATTTTTTCTCCTTGCTCAAATCCCCTTTGTGAGGCATAAAGAAGCTGTATTTGGTAATTTCTGTTAATTTACATTTCAATATTATTTGTATCTGTACCAGTTGTTCATCATTTTCTTTTGCGGGGAATTTACATAAATTGCCTCAGCTCCCTCAACCTGTGATGTGGCCATGACCACTTCTTTCTTGGATCGGGATTGGACAGTGTGTATAGGTTGAATCATTGGAAAAGTTCAATACAGACGCACACCGTGGTCCTCCAATCGCGAAGCCCCATGCACGGTGAGATAGCTATTGGCCACTTATCAAATGTATACAGCAAAGGATTCACTGGCACACGATAAAAGGGGGACATCCCCGAAACATTGAATGCTGCATTAAATAGATTTAAAGCAAGGGTATCACCCTGCCAGCATTACCCGTGTGCCAGTGAATCCTTTGCCGTATAGCTTGAATCATTGCCCATCTACCGTTAGCTCAGGGCACGAAACGCGTAGGCTGATCTGCACTATTGTGTGCCACAGTTTTTCACGTTGTTTGCTTAATAAAGCCATTTTTGATGAAGTAATATACGCCTCCTACTTTATACGGCTGAGCGCCTGCAGTGCTGCACTCGTCGTGCCCTCTGTATACTTGTCAGTTATATACTGATCATTGGTCCAGGGATTATGCCATTGTTATTATTGACTAAAGGTTTACTGTATATGCAAAACAATACATTTCATGTAAGGATGCATTTGTAAAGGTCAAATTCCTTCCCAGACTTGCATAAGAAAAGATTGAGTATAAATCCCCATTCATATTGTTTTTGCTGCTGTTTAGGTTGTTTTGTAGATAAGATTGATGGACAACATTCTAACATTTATGATTTGTAAAATTATGTCATAGTTAGTTTAGAAACTTTCCATCAAACATTATTATATAACTGATGTGAAACTAGTTTACTTAAGTTTTAGCTACATTTCTAACTCATATCAGTAAAAATGTTAATAAACATAATTTAGGAGTGCGACTGTAGTTGTGGGGGGGGGGGTCGTTCTGGCCACCAATAGATGTAATTTTGTATTTTTTGCAAATTAGGGTTTGGATTAGTTTAAGAATTTAGTTAAATCTTTTGCAGATGATTTGTTATTTGGCCAAATCCAAATATTAGACATTTGGTGCATTCCTACACAGATTCTAGCAGAAGAACAAAGATCAGAGCGTTAGAGACAATTGTATATCTAAATTGTGAGGAGCAACATTGAATCAACATTGAATCAAATGTACATCTGAAATGTTACTAATTGTTTGGGATGTTCTTGTGACCTGCAATAGATAGGGAAATCAAATAGAAATTTATGGGATAGAATAAATGGACATGGTTGGAACATTAGGGCTGGGATTATTACCCACAGTGTCTCCATTGTAAAGATTTTCAGGAGTCGCACACTCACCATTTTTATGCAGTTAGAGAGTTTACCCACTTTATTGTTACTAATTGTACATCAAAGTTTTGTGGAGCAACAACCCACCCTTCATTTTTACACATGCCATGGCGATCCATTTAGAAACCAGAATGCAGGTTGGAAAGCACGTACAGGTACGGGACCTATTATCCACTATTCCCCAGACCTGGGGTATTTTGGATAAGGGGTCTTTTCCTAATTTGGAAAATCTACTAAAGAATTATTTAAACATTAAATAAAACCAATAGGATTGTTTTTCCTTCAATTAATTATGTCTTAGTTAGGATCAAGATACTGTTTTATTATTTCAGAAAAATAAAATTTTCTCAAAACGGCGTCTATTGGAGATAGCCTTCCTATAATTTAGAACTCTCTGGATAACAGGTTTCCGTATAATTTATCCAATACCTGCATTTGTAAGTGCATTACCTTTTTAGCATTCAATGTTAAAAAAAATTAAAAAAAATAATTACCCTATGGTCTCTGTCCCTGTATCATCTTCTTGGTTTCATTGATAGGCTTCCCTAAATCTAGGGGTCTGTAAGTTTCAATGGTGTTACAAAAAAGCAGTAAAGTGGCAATTTATGCAGTTGATATTTCACTTGGAATTTTAGTGTGTATAATGTGATGAGATGTGTATGTGGTTGAAGCAATTGTTGTGCAATTCGATGCAAATGATTAAAGGTACCAACACCATGCCTTGACAGTTACACTCTGTGGCACTGCACCCATCCTGTCTTCTGTTACATGTGAACCTCTGATGCAAGGGAACTCTGGAGCTACTACCACCTCAAAAGTAGCTTATGAGATTTGGCTAACCCATCAGCCACATCTCCCACTCATGGTAACAAACATGGCAATTTTCATCAAGTTTCGGTATGAATAAAAATTCCTATAGGTGATTAAAGTTGTGTGGTTTGGAAAAAGTCAAAATGTTTTGCTGTTTCGTGAATTTTTGTTGAAGCTAAATAGGACAGACTTGTCCATCACTAGTGAGAAGCTAATCAATGAGAACTGTCATTTCATAACAGGAGATACTAACATAAATTGTTATCTATAACATATATCTATAACTTGGTAAATGACAATGAAATTCAGTTTAGCCAAGTGTCTTCACTATAACTATAATTTTAATGTACTGTTTTTTATGACTCTTCCCTCTTTTTACTGCTTATACCAGATCATACATCTCTGCTTGTGCATCATTTATACTATTTTCTACTATATAAAATTGCATTTTCCTTTTTTTTCCCCACCATTTGCAATAGTTTTAAATTTTTTCACTCCTCCCTTTTTATGTCTTCTTGTCCATTTTCATCATTTGCAAAGTCCTTTTTAACAATTTTCACCTCAGTGTACAATCATCGTTTCCTTTGCTTAGAATGGCCTGCTGCTATGGTCATCCCACTTCTTTTCTTTCTTTTCTCTCTCTTTTTTTATTAGTATTTCTAGATTTAGAAAATAAATCTGTTTTACCGAGAGTCAAAAGTGAATAAAGAATTTTGCCACTAAGCTCCACGATATATAAACAAGTCCCAAAGGTACACTCCATTTAATATGAATAGTCCCACAATAGTAAATTAGATATTTATGCGAGGAATAGCGACACTCACAGGACTTCTTTTATGCAAGCAAAATAAATCCTTTATTAGAACTCAACGTTTTGATCTGGTACTGGAATCTTCATCAGGAGAATACAAAACAAACCAGACATCCCATAATTCTACAGAATTTAAACCCACAAGTGTTTTTTGGCGCCAATTCCATTGCTAGGCATTGCCTAGTAGGCAACCATCATTGTGATTAGTTCGTACAGAGCAGATTAGATCCGTGTTAAAGTGTTTAGGAAACAAAGGTCAGACAACAGAAAATAAAGGAAAGGATTAAGGTTTTAAGGTGTCTAGATAGAGTCCAGGTAAGAGAAGCATTTGCAGTACCACACGATCGCTACCCCTAAGGATCTTATCCCAGTAGTCTCTCTGGTGCGCATCTGGGGCCTCCTTACCCAATCATTAAGTATTTATTTTGCTTGCATTAAAGAAGTCCTGTGAGTGTCACTATTACTTGTATATATATATATATATATATATATATAGATAGATAGATAGATAGATAGATAGATAGATAGATAGATAGATAGATGATAGATAGATAGATAGATAGATAGATAGATAGATAGATAGATAGATAGATAGATAGATAGATAGATATACACTATATTGTTAAAGTTTGGAGGGTTTTCATAAACAAATATTTTTTTCATGTCAATTTACTAAACAAAGAGTACAACACATTTAGGTGAATGAACTTTGCATTGGCGAACATATTCCTTGCATAAGCGAACATTCAAATCTTTTAACCAAGTAAAATTTCTTGCACAATTTCCAAGAGCACAAGAGAAATGTCTGCAGGTTCAGGCTGGCAAACTGGAATTATGAAGATACAACACTTTTGCATCTCATTATCTCATTATTATTCCAATACATATAATTCATTCAGGTTTCTATTCAAACAAATGTATGGGGGAAAATAGACTGGTTAATTTTCACCAAGGGAAAATTGACCACATTTCTCTAACAAAAGCACACTTATGAGTCCTTGGTAAATATGAGATATGTTGTTAAAATCCTCAGAATAATTTTACATATTAAATCTATTACTGCTGTTCACCATTTCTCTTTCACATGCTATCCATTACCTTTCTTGCAAACCCTAGCCAATGCAACAGGTTGTATTTACACTGCTCGCAAACTGGTTGTATTAATTAATTCATTGTATGTCCACAATGAACCACCAATATTTTCATATAATTATTGACCTAGAAGATTTCCATTTTATCAGTGTTACAAAGAAAGAATCTTCTAGACACTAGTTTGCAATGCATCAGAAAGTTTAAGGAGGCAAATGTAAAAATCATACAAATTAGCAATGAATTTATTTGAAAGTAAAGTGATTAAATAATTATTTTATTTCTTTTTTTGTAACTTATATTTTATTTGTTTTCTCAAATGAAAAAGAAATACAATCACAGTGAAGGATACACATGTCATAGAATGGATAAAGTGCAAACATACATCTTTACAATATCAATAAGACATAATGAGAGGAGCACCAAACAATATGTGTTGCGCTTTACTCGCCTCACGTGACTCCTCACAAACAGCATGTGTCAATTAGGACTAAGTTTAAATTTAAGAGCTTCTCAGCCCAAGTACCAGAGTAAGATTAGTAAAGAACAGTTATGACGTGGCAAGCATTTTCACGACCATGATGTGTATCAGAAGTAGTGAGTGAAGGCACAAGCGAGAACATTATATACTATTGCTTATAAATAAGCCGAACAGCAAGGTCAACACAGTGACCATGAACAATAATAACAAAATAAAATAAAACTAAACAAAGTAAAAGAAAAGAAAAGAATAGTCGTGACCATGCAGATCATTAACCGTGAAACGGTGGCATCATTATTATCAATATGAGTGCCCTTAGCAACACTATAATTGGATTGAATCAGTTGAAATTAGCACCCAGGCTGACCAGACTTTCAGAAAACTGGGAATAGTGTTCTTAATATATGCAATCCTATTGTCACGGCCGGCACCCCATATCAGAACAAATGCCAAGCACCCTGGTCTCGGCTCGGCTTCACCAGTAGTGTGACCACCGTTGGGCTTCGGGAGGAGCCTTCAGCTTACTTGGGTGCCACCTGGACTTAATGAGGGGTGCAAGGCGAGATGTTCTGGCTGGCGAAGGGGCACGGCTGTTAGCAGAGTCTTTTGGGCCGAAGGTCACGGTACAAATGGAGCAGGCAAGAGAATCGTCAGACAGGCTGGGTCGAGGCAGGCAGATTACAAGAATCTCCAAGTACAGAAAATAAAGTGCTAGAATCCTCAAAAATTCATTGAGGAGGGGGATTTAACAGAAAGAATAAAATATAGTATAGTATTTTTTTAAAAAAATTTTTTTGTTTGTTTTTTTGTGTTTTAAAAAACCTTTTTAAAACACCCACCGTGATTATTAACAGTGATAATAGTGTTCTTTTAATTAACTTAGAAGAAGAGAGCCCAAAAAATGTGAAAGTTGTGAAATTATAAATGAAGAAAAATGAAAAAAAATTTAAAAAAAATTATTATAATAAAATAAAAAATAAAAAGAGTGAAAAGAGTGAATTTGTTCAGTGAATTAATAAATACCAACGATTTCTCTCCAAGTGATAGTGAATGCAGTATTATTCATTACTTAAAACACATTCAGTGCAGTCGGTGAATATTAATCTAATTAGTGAATATTTAGTGTGGATTAAACTTCCCCTTAGATTTTTCTCGTTTGAGATCCACACTCTATGGATTAGAGGAAAGGTAACGTAGAATGCTTTGCCACAATTCCGGTACAACCGGTAGTGCAGCTCACTCACCAAATGTGAGTTAAGGGAGAGCGTCTGATAGGTCCTGTTTGCGCTGTTTCCACTCTTTTTCTACTATCCGGGTTTTTGCAAGAGGGATAAAAATAGAGAGGGGCATGTGCAGGGATCACTTTAAAACAGTTTAATAGAATAAAAATACACTCACAAACACGATCGGTAAAACTGCAAAAGGAATGGTAAAAGTCCCGCGAAAGTCGCTGTGTCTCCTTGGCGTCCCTCGGAAGGTACAGACGTCTCTCTGGATCGGGTACTCCTGCAAAAGGTTAGCGTGGTCCTTTTCTCACATTTGGTGAGTGAGCTGCACTACCGGTTGTACCGGAATTGTGGCAAAGCATTCTACGTTACCTTTCCTCTAATCCATAGAGTGTGGATCTCAAACGAGAAAAATCTAAGGGGAAGTTTAATCCACACTAAATATTCACTAATTAGATTAATATTCACCGACTGCACTGAATGTGTTTTAAGTAATGAATAATACTGCATTCACTATCACTTGGAGAGAAATCGTTGGTATTTATTAATTCACTGAACAAATTCACTCTTTTCACTCTTTTTATTTTTTATTTTATTATAATAATTTTTTTTAATTTTTTTTTCATTTTTCTTCATTTATAATTTCACAACTTTCACATTTTTTGGGCTCTCTTCTTCTAAGTTAATTAAAAGAACACTATTATCACTGTTAATAATCACGGTGGGTGTTTTAAAAAGGTTTTTTAAAACACAAAAAACAAACAAAAAAATTTTTTTAAAAAAATACTATACTATATTTTATTCTTTCTGTTAAATCCCCCTCCTCAATGAATTTTTGAGGATTCTAGCACTTTATTTTCTGTACTTGGAGATCGTCTCAAACAGGTGGAGGAGGACCTGCAAGTGTTGAACTGTGGGGAAACCAAAGTTTGTCCTTGGATACAACCTGATATATTTAGATTACAAGAATCGTCAGGCAGGCAAGGGTCAAACCGGGTAATCAATCAAGGGGTCGAGCAGGAAGAGTTGTCGTAGGCAGGCGAGGGTCAGGATACAGAAAGCAGAATAGTCAGGTACAGGCTGGGTCAAACACAGGTAATCAAACAGACTAGAACAGATCGGAACAAACGCACAAGGCTCAGGAACCACAAGAAACAAGTTCTATCACGGGCACTGGCTGGGGGTCAGAATGGGCTTTAAATACATTCAAATTTGGCGCCAAGACGAGCGTCAAAACGCGCTGACGCAATCATGCCAGTGCGCCTGTACCTTTAAGAGACGCGCAGGCGCACCGCGCGCGCCCTAGAATCATCAAGATGGTGCCGGATCAGGAGCGCGGCAGCGTGGCGGCCGTCCACGCTGCTGCACCCCAGGTAATTTTATCACATTACCCCCCCTCTTGGGGGGGCCACTGGACCCCCAGGCTTCCCAGGAAATTTTTGGTGAAATTGCTTCCTAAGACGGTCAGCTCTGATGTCATCAACTGAGACCCAGGAGTTCTCTTCAGGGCCAAAGCCCTTCCATCTGATAAGATATTGTACTTTACCACACACAAGGCGGGAATCAAGGAACTCCTGGATCTCAAATTCAGGCTGACCTTCAACCAGCACAGGGAGAGGAACAGAAACAAAACGAACATGGTTAGCAGGTTTTAACAAGGAAACATGAAAAGAGTCAGAAATCTTAAAATTAGCAGGTAACTTAAGACGAACACAAGAAGGGTTGATAACTTCAGAAATGGGGTATGGACCAATGAATTTAGGACCCAATTTGAGAGAGGGTACTTTGAACTTGATATTCTTGGTAGCTAACCAGACCAAATCTCCCACTTTATACTGGGGTGCCTCTCTACGAGATTTGTCAGCAGCTTTTTTTTGAGCTGATATAGCTGCAGATAGAGACTCGTGCACTTGAGACCAAACCTTAGAAAATAACTCAACGGAGGAGTTGGCAGATGGTACAGGGGAACCAGACCAGAACGAAAAAGCTTTGGGGTGCAACCCATTGACAATAAAGAAAGGAGACTCCCCAGAGGAAGAATGGGTAGCATTATTGTACGCAAATTCTGCCCAGGGTAACAGTTCCGCCCACGTGGACTGGTTGTCAGACACATAACACCTGAGGTACTGTTCCAGGGACTGGTTTACCCTCTCAGTTTGACCGTTGGTTTGGGTTTGATAAGCAGAGGAAAAGGATAACTCAATCCCAACCAAAGAACAGAAAGGATCCTGTAATAAATTATCTGAAATTGTCTACATGTCTCGTAAGCTGTAGCAACCAAACAGCAGGTAGAATATACTGGTCAGCGGTTTGATATTCTATATTCAGTTTAAGTAACAAGTATTTAGACTTACATTGAAAAAGTTCCGCAGGATCCTTCACAGCGAGACATTTTGACCCTCATCACAGACGTACATCTTCTGTAGGTCAAGAAATCATCAACTGTCTGTAGTTGGCAGGAGCCGTTCTTTTTGATGCCTGCAGTGTTGTTAAATTACAGATATTTAAAGAAGGACCACTTTATTACATCTAACAAGAATTAATAAGTAATTATATAAGTAAAAGTAACATTTAAATGTATAAGTTTTGAATTAATAAATTATTAATACATTCTGAATCTCTCTGTGATTCAGTTCATAATTACTAAATATATTAAATTCAAACATGTTGACATTTAGAGCCAGCACGTATAGCGATATGGGTACCATCCTATGATCCTAATTGTTGTAGAGGTTGTTAGAAGTTAGGTACCATGACCCATATATATATGGTGTAGCTGCCCTAAAGTCAGATGCCTTTGGTGTAGAGAATATGCTATAATAGAAAGTGTTGTTGGTGTTACTCCTGCTAAAAATCAATGGGACGCTCTACTAAATAAACCAATTGAAGGTATTTCTAAAAGTGACCTGCTTAATTCCATATATATTCAATGCTATCAAACAGACAATTGCAGTGGCTTGGAAGATCAATTTATTACAATTTAATAAAATTTAGGAGAGGCTGGTGAAGGTATACCTATATGAAAAGTTAACAGCTCAGTCCTTGTGGAACTACAACAGTTTATTAAAATATGGTGCCTATGGAAAATTTACTCTCATATTGTAAATTACACTACTGTAGTAGATGCAGTAAGTTAGGCCCCTTGAGATAGATGTTGACGGATGATTTATGAAATAATTTCAATGCTATCCAACAATTTCCATGGTATGACTATATTTATTCAAGTTAAATCTCTTTACAGCATCCACTGGGTGAGAGTTCAATGCTTCCCTAGTGTTTGGGGGGGATTGTTAGTGTATTTTAACAATAATATTCATCACATGCAATATGTTTTACAAAGGCCTAACAATAATGGATTATACACAAGAGATCTAGAGCTGTAGCCTCTCTAGAAAACACTAGAAGGACAAACATTAAGCGGCTAGAAAGATACATGGATTAATGTTAATGCAGTCTTTTTTTTACAAATGTGTCTCCTATTACTGCAATGCTATGGTAGTTGCTCAGGTTTTCTGGACCTCCTTTAACCAACCATAGAAACTTTGTACTATGTACTACATTGATTTTTTGTTACAGTAATGTTGTCTAACCATATATACATGTTGCCGGGGCATAGTAGGCAACAAACAGCAGGGAAGGTCTATAACCTAGAGGGAGAGAATTAAAAGTAGATCATGTCTTTGGAGCTTCCTTGAACTGCAAGTAGCCTTAATATCTCACTGAGACTTCAGGAAATGGATAAACATTACAGTGTGACTTTTTTGCCTATGTTGTTTAGGCACAAGGAGATAAGAACTAAAAGATAGGGATGTCGCGGACTGTTCGCCCGCGAACTAATTCGCGCGAACATTGGGTGTTCGCGTCCGCCGAATGTTCGTGAACGTTGCGCGACGTTCGCCAATTTGGGTTCGCCTTAGCTGGCGCTTATTTTTGACTTCTCACCCCAGACCAACAGATACATGGCAGCCAATCAGGAAGCTCTCCCTCCTGGACCACCCCCACACCCCCTGGACCACTCCCCTTCCATATATAAACTGAAGCCCTGCAGCGTTTTTTCATTCTGCCTGTGTGTGCTTGGAAGAGCTAGTGTAGGGAGAGAGCTGTTTAGTGATTTGAGGGACAATTGAAAGTAACTTTGCTGGCTAGTAATCTACTTGATACTGCTCTGTATTGTAGGGACAGAACTCTGCAGGGATTTGAGGGACAGTGAGTTTAGGTTAGTTAGCTTTGCTGACTAGTAATCTACCTTCTACTGCAGTGCTCTGTATGTAGCTGCTGTAGGCACTGCTTCTGATCTCATCTGCTGACTGCTGTAATAACCCAATAGTCCTTGTAAGGACTGCTTTTATTTTCTTTTTTGTTTTTTTACTTTGCTACTATAAGAGCCCAGTGCTATTAGTCTAGCTGTGTTGGGGAGTGGGACTGGTGTGCTGCTCCTCCTAGTAGTTCACCACTACCAGCACCAACCAGAGTCAAAATTGTTAGAAAGTATCTTATTTGCACCTGTTAGCTGTTCTGAGCTCTCTGCCAAAAGCTAATTAAGTTAGAAACTGTTTTTTTTCTGGCTGTTCAGTGCAGAGAAAAGAGGGACTGGTGTGCTGCTCCTCCTAGTAGTTCACCACCACCAGCACCAACCAGAGTCAAAATTGTTACAAAGTATCTTATTTGCACCTGTTAGCTGTTCTGAGCTCTCGGCCAAAAGCTAATTAAGTTAGAAACTGTTTTTTTTCTGGCTGTTCAGTGCAGAGAAAAGAGGGACTGGTGTGCTGCTCCTCCTAGTAGTTCACCACCACCAGCACCAACCAGAGTCAAAATTGTTACAAAGTATCTTATTTGCACCTGTTAGCTGTTCTGAGCTCTCTGCCAAAAGCTAATTAAGTTAGAAACTGTTTTTTTTCTGCCTGTTCAGTGCAGAGAAAAGAGGGACTGGTGTGCTGCTCCTCCTAGTAGTTCACCACTACCAGCACCAACCAGAGTCAAAATTGTTACAAAGTATCTTATTTGCACCTGTTAGCTGTTCTGAGCTCTCTGCCAAAAGCTAATTAAGTTAGAAACTGGTTTTTTTCTGGCTGTTCTGTGCAGAGAAAAGAGGGACTGGTGTGCTGCTCCTCCTAGTAGTTCACCACCACCAGCACCAACCAGAGTCAAAATTGTTACAAAGTATCTTATTTGCACCTGTTAGCTGTTCTGAGCTCTCTGCCAAAAGCCAATTAAGTTAGAAACTGTTTTTTTTCTGGCTGTTCAGTGCAGAGAAAAGAGGGACTTTCCAGGACAAAAGAGGGACAGGGGGTTGAGTGGTCAAAAGAGGGACAGTTGGGAGGTATGCAAGTGCCACCTAGCTGTGTGTGCTTTTTCACATTCTGTCTAAATAACAATAATAATTCCGTGTCCGTAAACATCACCTGAGTGATGTTTTTACAGCAGCAATAATATATTCCGTATCCACTAGAGATGGCGCGAACTGTTCGCCGGCGAACTGTTCGCCGGCGAACTTGTTCGCGCGAACATCGGGTGTTCGCGCTCGCCGGAAGTTCGCGAACGTCGCGCGACGTTCGCCATTTTGGGTTCGCCATTGTTGGCGCTTTTTTTTGCCCTCTCACCCCAGACCAGCAGGTACATGGCAGCCAATCAGGAAGCTCTCCCCTGGACCACTCCCCTTCCCTATAAAAACCGAAGCCCTGCAGCGTTTTTTCACTCTGCCTGTGTGTGCTGAAGAGATAGTGTAGGGAGAGAGCTGCTGCCTGTTAGTGATTTCAGGGACAGTTGAAAGTTTGCTGGCTAGTAATCGTGTTGATACTGCTCTGTTATTGGAGGGACAGAAGTCTGCAGGCGTTTGAGGGACATTTAAGCTTAGGTAGCTTTGCTGGCTAGTAATCTACCTTCTACTGCAGTGCTCTGTATGTAGCTGCAGTGGGCAGCTGTCCTGCTTCTGATCTCATCTGCTGACTGCTGCAATAACAGTAGTCCTTGTAAGGACTGCTTTTATTTATTTTTTTGTTCCAATACAGAGCAGTATCAAGCAGATTACTAGCCAGCAAACTTACTATCATCTGTCCCTGAAATCACTAACAGCTCTCCCCCTACACTATCTCTTCCAAGCACACACAGGCAGATTTTTCAGATACATTTTTGCCCTTGATCCCCCTCTGGCATGCCACTGTCCAGGTCGTTGCACCCTTTAAACAACTTTAAAATCATTTTTCTGGACAGAAATGTCTTTTTTAGATGTTAAAGTTCGCCTTCCCATTGAAGTCTATGGGGTTCGCGAACCGTTCTCGAACCGCTCGCATTTTTGCGCAAGTTCGCGAATATGTTCGCAAACTTTTTTTCCGACGTTCGCTACATCCCTAGTATCCACTACTGTATACGTTGCCCTTGCAGGCATTGTTTGCCCAGTCTTTAACCAAATGCCACCTAGCTGTGTGAGCTTTTTCACATTCCATGTCCAGAAACATCACCTGAGTGACGTAGTGCAATTTCTGCCCTTTACAGCACAAAACGCAGTGCTGTGTCAACAATGTATTTTTCAGATACATTTTTGCCCTTGATCCCCCTCTGGCATGCCACTGTCCAGGTCGTTGCACCCTTTAAACAACTTTAAAATCATTTTTCTGGCCAGAAATGTCTTTTCTAGCTTTTAAAATTCGCCTTCCCATTGAAGTCTATGGGGTTCGCGACATTCGCGAACCGTTCGCATTTTTGGCCGCAAGTTCGCGAATATGTTCGCGAACATTTTTTCCGCCGTTCGCTACAACCCTACTAAAAGAGTGTACAGAGAGCTGTTCAACTGGCACTAAAAGGTGAAGCAGGAATTTTCAATAAAAAATAAGTAGGCATATGTAATGTGCCATAAATATTAAGGAATTTTGCAATATACATTCAGCTATGACAAAGTACATATGATTTATGCATGCTCTTCTTGCATTTAAAGGTGATATGTAGCCTTCTGTAACCAACTGCCTATAGTATATTAATTAGTAAAACTTTCTGGTTTTCACAGGTTACAATTATGCAAACTATGGTTTCAAGTGATATTATGACACATGGCAAATATGAATTACTTACAAGCTCACAGTCTTCTTCATTTAATATGGGGCCAGAGATTTGGGAGACGGTGGTGACAAAGTGATCATTGATTAATGAACATTTGTATATCGTGCAGTTATCATTCATAGCGGGCAGTACATCTCCAGGCTATTGTAAGACAAAAACAAAGTAGGGTAAATTGCAATATTTTTCTGAACTTACATATTAACTTGACATTGAACAAATAAATCAATATAAACATGAAAATAATATATATCAAGGGGCAGATTTACTAAGGGTCGAATTTCGAAGTGTTTTGGCCATCGTACGATCTAATAAAAATCTTTTGATCAAATGATGTTAGCGTACGATCGAATAATTTTTTTTTGATGTGTAAAGACTTTGAAAAATGCTCTAGAAGGTCCCCATAGGCTAACATAGTACTTTGTTTAATTTGGCAAACTATTGAAGTCAAAGTTTTTTTAAAGAGACAGTACTTCGATTATCAAATAGTTGAATATTCGAATGACTTTACTTCGAATTGTAGTCGAAGTCGTAGTAGCATATTCGAATGGTCTAAGTATACAAAAAATTACTTAGAAATTCAAACTTTTTGAACTTCAAATATTCACTCGAATCCACTTGGACCCTTGATAAATCTGCCCCCAAATATTCATGTTAGATAATTATGCTATGATGTAACGCTTTGAGCTTTTAAGCTACGACTGAACTTACATTCATAAGCCTGTGAGAGCCATCATAATTCACCACACAGTTGGTTTGCTGACACGAACCACAGCAGTCAAATGGGGAACTTTTCTTCACCTTAAAACCCTGTTAAAGTAAACAGAAGCTGTTAATAAACCTGTATACTTTGTAAATTCCTGTTATACTACTATTTAAAAAAAAAAAAAAACATGAAAATGTGCTCATTGCTCACTACTTACAGCTGGGCACTTTATTTCGCAGACAATTGGGTTGCAGGCTATTTTAAAATACTTTCCATATTGTGCACAGACACAGCTCTCACACTTCTCTGAGTAAACATGAAATCCATGCTGGGGGAACACAAAAAATATGAGATTTGGTGCAAATAAAAATATATATTTTTAGGCCACAACAGGGCAATATTGGCGCTTACAACGTCCATAATGCACCACTTTACAGTACTAAGGTGTCTGTAGTTGTTAAATTCCTAACAATTACTAAATAAGTACATTACAATTATGTCATTGTTAAGTAGCTTGAGTCAATGTTTACTTCATTGCAACTTTCAGGATATTTGTGTGAGTAAAAACTAAAATTATTCTTGAGAGCTTGCCTGCCATGGAGCACAGAAACTACAGTGTTGACACTCAAGTGTACGAGCCCTATAGATTTTACAGTACCATAAATGTTTACACTTCTGGGCTGTGTTATGTTTTATGGCATGGTGTGTTGCTATGTAATGAACAAACTTAGGGTATGTGTGATTTTAAACACCATTCTCTATCGCTGGATGGAATCAGTGCAGCTTCTACTGTAGCATGATGAAGTCTTTTATAGTATTTACTCTTTCAAGTCTAGTTTCAAGTCCTCAAACTTCTAATTTACAGATGAAGCCACTTGGATTTGTGAGTTAAATGCGTCATGACTCAGGGGTAATTGAAGAAACTGTGTTATCTTTAGGGATGTAGCGAACCGCCGCCGATCTGTTCGCGAACTTCAAACATCCGAAAATCGTTCGATTTGAACGATCGAAGGATTGAAATCGTTCGATCGAAGGATTTTCGTTCGAATCGAACGATCGAAGCCATTCGATCGAATGATTTCATTCGATCGAATGCTTCGATCGTTCGATTCGAACGAAAATCCTTCGATTTTAGCGGTCGAATGGTCGAACGATCGAACGATTTTGACGCGAATGCCTATTGGCGAACGTCGCGCGACGTTCGCGAACTTGCGGCGGACGCGAACACTCGAAGTTCGCGCGAACTAGTTCGCCGGCGAACAGTTCGCTACATCCCTAGTTATCTTAAGTCATCTTAACTCATTTAATGCATTTAACCTTTTCATTAGCATACCAAAGCTCCATTGTTCACAATGGTGAATGCTTTAATTAGATGGGATGTTGTGACGCAGTTTTCTGTGTTAAATGAGATAAATGGGATATCTGTGTTTAGTTATTCTGTGTCAAACAGACAAACCAAAGTGGCTTCATCTGTAATTTTATATTTTGTTATTTCTTGAGATATACAAATGAAGGCTGCTCAATTATTTATTCTTGTAAGGTAGATAACTATTTTACCAGTGCACATATAACTCTACTGCATAATGGACCCCTGCTAACAAAACAGTTATAACATAAGGAAGAGGGTTCTGTAATTTTATAAATTGCAAGGATCAAACATGGAGTAGCCTTCATTTCTTTGTTTGCTTTGTTTAACTCAAGAAACAACAAAAACATAGATTGCTTTATTAAATTAATAATAACAAAAAATTGTTGAGCACACAACCTATTCATTGCCCTCATGTTTAACAAGGGGTATACTACACTTTTAATTTATATGAGGCACAGACTGTTTCATTAGTATTATTCATTTTCCGTCTCTTTATTTCCACTAACATGTTTATTAAAGAAAGTTGGCTTAAAAATGTTGCTTACCAAGTATTCATCGTTTCCATGAACACAAACATCTTTGGTGACTGGAAGAAAGACATGCAAAAATGCATCAGATGTTTGATTTTACTTTTGTATGTTATATATCTCCTAACATGCGGTGTCCCAAAATTACAGTGACATGAAAATATGTTGTTTTGCTTTTTTAAGTATTTATAGGACCAGACAAAGAGAATGTCTAGTATTGACAGTATACATGAAACCTTCACAATAGAGACAAGAAAGAAATCCCCCATTGCCTTCTACCTGTATTTTCCCAACATTCCTACCCTCTTCTGCCCTAATTCCATCACCAACACATTTGTTTCCAACAATTTTCAATATACTTTTTCCTCTTTTTGTATGCAATCAGAAAATTCTCCACCCATATCTCCCAACATTTCTCATCATATTCCCACTTTGCTTAACATTTACTGCCATTTTCTTCCCACAAGCCTTTACCCTATATGCATCACAGCAGCCTTCTATGTTTTCCTATATACAGGCAGTCCCCGGGGTATGTACGAAATAGGGTCTGTAGGTTCGTTCTAATGTTGAATTTGTATGTAAGTTGAAACATACATGTACTTGCTATATACATTTATGCAACTTAGACAAATGTTTGTCTCAATATAGTATTTATTTTTTTCTTTTCATATTTATTTTTTTCTGTGCATATTTATTTTTTACATTTCTGTGCTCTGCTCACTAGGGGTGGTTTAGGTGGGTGGTTTATTAAAGCTAAATGATAATAAAGGCAAAGCGATCCACAGTACATTACTGTAATAGCCTCTGTTTTGTGAGTTGGATGTAAGTTGGATGTTTGTAACCCGGGGACTCTGTGTACCTATTTCACCCATTTTAACCCAGTTCCCCCTTCTATAATATTTTTGCACCTCACCCATTCTCCCCTTATATTCTCTGCTCTCTTCTTTCTCATCCACTGTTTTGTTCTTTATTCCCCTCTCTAGACTCAAAGCCCTGAACCCCCTCTGCTATGGGGTGTGATTAGAATACTACACATACATATCAGAACATGACTAGTTGTTCAGAATGCAAAACTGATTAAATGCTGTGTTTTTAGTCCCATCACATAGTCTTTTATTATTGAATATTTAGTTAACTCCGAAGGCATCTATATTAGTCACTTTCAATAGTATGCATTCAATGTACCACAAACTTACTACAATCATAAGTAGGACAACAATGCCCTTCCTTGATAACTCCATGAAGTTCAGATCCAGGTCCACATTTAGGTAAGGTATTTGAGCACCGACTTGGATCACATACTTCAAACGAGATTATGCAAAAATTAGGTTTTTAAAATGTATTGGTTTGGTATGAATTTGATATAAATGCAAACCTCAGAAATATAATTTAGAACATAAACAAATAAATAATAGGAACTTGAGTCCTGACTGGAGGGGAGCTGATTTTGGGTACATTGTTTCAGAATATTGTAGTCACAAATTGTTTTTTGTTGTCATTACATTTGTCAGTCATTGACAATTTTTTATTAGTTGATTAGAATTACATTTTCTTTCATTCTGCAAAGAAAAAAAATACTTTGTGCCAGGACAAGGTGGTCATATACTAGACAACCCACCAGGATATCTAACTGATCGGCTCTCAGACTGAAAGTATGGGTATAATACAACTGGCCATAAATAGAGATGACCAAATGCCCAGCAATCTGAACTGCAGCATATGAAGATCCTCTTCCCTTCCTTATCTTCCAATACACTATCCATCCACAACAAGGTACAGCGTTAGATGAAATGTTAGAATTGCATGGCAATCTGAATCAGACTCCAGAGCTAGGATTCATGTCCAAGTGATTAGTCATGATGGTAAAAATGTACCAAACTGCCCAGTCAAATCCAAACAGTTTTAGAGATCTGAGTGAATATGTGGCTGATTTTTTTCCTCTCTTTTTGCATATGGCTAGTGGCACACAAAAGCCAAAATCAACCTGCTGTTATATGCAGGCCGATTTCAGCTCCTTTGCAAACACACTTATCTAATTCAACTCGCTGATTTTGGCCCCCGTGTGGCACTGACCTTAACTGCTCTCTTGAGAATTACTTTATGATGTTAGATGCACAAGTCATTTTGTGTTTTTTGGCAGATTAGAGGATTCTCAAATGTTTGCTGTTAGGAAACATAACATGATAATTAGTGTATACGTACTGCATACAGTTTCTACACAACACTACACATCTGTAGCACTGATTTCAGTCACTTGGTAGAAACCTTCCCGATTACACTCTTCATTTCTTTCATGATGGCATTGTTTTTTTTCGGCAGGTTATTCCATGACCACCCTCTAAACACTTGCAGGTCTCACAGTTAATCTCAAAGGTTTCTCCATACTGCAAAGAGAGAAACAATATTTAACACTTACATAGCTCAATCTGAAAGTTTTGTGAATAAAGTAAGGTCAGAATAGTGACACACTGAACCTTTCTTAGGTAATGACAGTTATTTAATTAACATGAGTAGATTAAATGAATCTATATAAAGGGACCATAAAATATACTTTTGTACATTTTCTGTCACATCAATGTAAAATGTCTGAACAACATGTGGATTAGGTTACCACTTGGCTTAGCAAAACAGGAAGGCTGGCATTTTGCAAGATGTGTTTATTTTTTACCAAAATTTACCAAATATCAGCACTAGGTTTAATGCTAAAATGGTGGCAAGCAACCATAATTATTTTCTTAATAAAAATGAAATACCTTGCGGGTAATGTTGTCTGGCCCAACACACCCTGGAAGAAACAAGAAACGGTTCATATGAATAAATATTTATCCAAGGGTCCCAAGAGTAAAAACATATGTTTGTTTAACCCTTTAAGTGCCACAGAACGTAGAATCTACGTTCTGTGGAAAAGTATCTTGAAATGCCACAGAACGTAGATTCTACGTTCTGCAGCATAAGCGTGCGGGGAGCTCAGGAGCGGCTTTAAATGCTGCTCGCTCCTTCCCCGCTCGCTCACAACCCCCTAGGCAACGAGCGGAGCGGGTGGGAAAGGGGCTCCTGAGGCGCGATCGTCCAGGGGCCCCACAAACGCAACAGACGCACGTGGCTGCGCGCTGCTGCTGCTGCCTGCACTTCCGGGTCCCTCCAGCGACGCCCACGCATCGGATCAACGGATCTGGCGACTCCCTCCTGCTTCTCCACTCCTCCTGCCATCATGGACACAGATCTGCAGCTACACACCCCAGGTTAGTGTAACACACACACAAAATACACTTACACACACTTTATACACTAATACATGCTTAGATTTACACTTACACACACTCACATACATTTTTTGGGGGATCAGGGGGGTCACACACACTTGGGGGGGTACATACACTTGCACACACAAACACATGCACATAACATGCAATTTACCAATTGTACACATGCGCACACACATACACTGTTGTGTAGCTTTTTTTTTTTTTTTTTCCATATTGCATTGTTGTGTTTTTGGCTCAAAAAAATGTTTTATTGCCTTTGCGAATAGCGTATTCGCTAACCGTACTGTGCAATACCTTTTGTATGTTATTTCGGTGATTATTTGGAAATTTTAGGGATTTTGGTGCATTGTTAGCCATTTTATTGCATTTTCAGCGCTGCATAACTGTTGCTTGCTTTATTCTGTCCGTAAAACCTATTTTGCCAAGCTATAATATTCAAACTGTAATTCTGATGTCTGATTACACTAGTCTGAAAAAAAAAAGCATAGATTTTTGTGGTTTTATTGGATTTTAGTAATTTTATTTGAATTTCACACTTTCTGTATTATTTTGTTATGTCTTGTAAATTTTATCTACTATATATCCAATTGGGCGTCTCTGTGCGCCACATAGTTTGGTATATCTATGCATATTGGGCATCAAAGTGTTCAGTAGACCCCTGGCGTTCATATTTAGAATGTTTTATGCTGATACGTTACAAAATGTGGGGCATATAATGGGGTAAAATTCAAGCTTTGTGACGATTTTCAGAAATTTGATAAAAACCGTTATGTTCAGCATTGCTTTGCAGTTTGGCAGTTTGCAGTAGAAACATTTATTTGCCCATATTGGATTCGTCAGAATGTGTACTTTCTAAAAATATATGGTTTTCTGGGGTCTCTGTACTGTTAGGGGGGTCTAATGTCGCATAATACACACACCAGGTGCTCATATTGCAGCAGCCAGCGCGTCAGCCGTGAAAATGTATATACACTATTGTCATTTGGGGGTCTCTGTGCGCCACATAGTTTGGTATATCTATGCATATTGGGCATCAAAGTGTTCAGTAGACCCCTGGCGTTCATATTTAGAATGTTTTATGCTGATACGTTACAAAATGTGGGGCATATAATGGGGTAAAATTCAAGCTTTGTGACGATTTTCAGAAATTTGATAAAAACCGTTATGTTCAGCATTGCTTTGCAGTTTGGCAGTTTGCAGTAGAAACATTTATTTACCCATATTGGATTCGTCAGAATGTGTACTTTCTAAAAATATATGGTTTTCTGGGGTCTCTGTACTGTTAGGTGGGTCTAATGTCGCATAATACACACACCAGGTGCTCATATTGCAGCAGCCAGCGCGTCAGCCGTGAAAATGTATATACACTATTGTCATTTGGGGGTCTCTGTGCGCCACATAGTTTGGTATATCTATGCATATTGGGCATCAAAGTGTTCAGTAGACCCCTGGCGTTCATATTTAGGATGTTTTATGCTGATACGTTACGAAATGTGGGGCATATAATGGGGTAAAATTCAAGCTTTGTGACGATTTTCAGAAATTTGATAAAAACTGTTATGTTCAGCATTGCTTTGCAGTTTGGCAGTTTGCAGTAGAAACATTTATTTACCGATATTGGATTCGTCAGAATGTGTACTTTCTAAAAATATATGGTTTTCTGGGGTCTCTGTACTGTTAGGGGGGTCTAATGTCGCATAATACACACACCAGGTGCTCATATTGCAGCAGCCAGCGCGTCAGCCGTGAAAATGTATATACACTATTGTCATTTGGGGGTCTCTGTGCGCCACATAGTTTAGTATATCTATGCATATTGGGCATCAAAGTGTTCAGTAGACCCCTGGCGTTCATATTTAGGATGTTTTATGCTGATACGTTACGAAATGTGGGGCATATAATGGGGTAAAATTCAAGCTTTGTGACGATTTTCAGAAATTTGATAAAAACCGTTACTTTCAGCATTGCTTTGCAGTTTGGCAGTTTGCAGTAGGAACACATATTTACCCATATTGGATTCGTCAGAATGTGTACTTTCTGAAAATATATGGTTTTCTGGGGTCTCTGTACTGTTAGGGGGGTCTAATGTCGCATAATACACACACCAGGTGCTCATATTGCAGCAGCCAGCGCGTCAGCCGTGAAAATGTATATACACTATTGTCATTTGGGGGTCTCTGTGCGCCACATAGTTTGGTATATCTATGCATATTGGGCATCAAAGTGTTCAGTAGACCCCTGGCGTTCATATTTAGGATGTTTTATGCTGATACGTTACGAAATGTGGGGCATATAATGGGGTAAAATTCAAGCTTTGTGACGATTTTCAGAAATTTGATAAAAACCGCTACTTTCAGCATTGCTTTGCAGTTTGGCAGTTTGCAGTAGGAACACATATTTACCCATATTGGATTCGTCAGAATGTGTACTTTCTGAAAATATATGGTTTTCTGGGGTCTCTGTACTGTTAGGGGGGTCTAATGTCGCATAATACACACACCAGGTGCGCATATTGCAGCAGCCAGCGCGTCAGCCGTGAAAATGTATATACACTATTGTCATTTGGGGGTCTCTGTGCGCCACATAGTTTGGTATATCTATGCATATTGGGCATCAAAGTGTTCAGTAGACCCCTGGCGTTCATATTCAGGATGTTTTATGCTGATACGTTACGAAATGTGGGGCATATAATGGGGTAAAATTCAAGCTTTGTGACGATTTTCAGAAATTTGATAAAAACCGCTACTTTCAGCATTGCTTTGCAGTTTGGCAGTTTGCAGTAGGAACACATATTTACCCATATTGGATTCGTCAGAATGTGTACTTTCTGAAAATATATGGTTTTCTGGGGTCTCTGTACTGTTAGGGGGGTCTAATGTCGCATAATACACACACCAGGTGCTCATATTGCAGCAGCCAGCGCGTCAGCCGTGAAAATGTATATACACTATTGTCATTTGGGGGTCTCTGTGCGCCACATAGTTTAGTATATCTATGCATATTGGGCATCAAAGTGTTCAGTAGACCCCTGGCGTTCATATTTAGGATGTTTTATGCTGATACGTTACGAAATGTGGGGCATATAATGGGGTAAAATTCAAGCTTTGTGACGATTTTCAGAAATTTGATAAAAACCATTACTTTCAGCATTGCTTTGCAGTTTGGCAGTTTGCAGTAGGAACACATATTTACCCATATTGGATTCGTCAGAATGTGTACTTTCTAAAAATATATGGTTTTCTGGGGTCTCTGTACTGTTAGGTGGTCTAATGTCGCATAATACACACACCGGGTGGTTATATTGCAGCAGCCAGCGCGTCAGCCGTGAAAATGTCTATACATATTGTCATTTGGGGGTCTCTGTGCGCCACATAGTTTGGTATATCTATGCACATTGGGCATCAAACTGTTTAGTAGACCCATATGTTTATATTTAGGATGCTTTATGCTGGTAATGATACATGGACAATACGATGCTGGAAAGTTGAAGCTTTGAGGCAATTTCCAGATATTTCACCAAAACCGCCAAATTTGGCAAAGCTTTGCGACTCAGTAGTTTGGAGCAGAAAGGCATGGGTACCCATTTTAGATTCTGTAGAATGTGTACTTTCCAAAAATATATGGGGTTGGGGGGTAAAGATATATTTCTGTGTTTTTACCCCACAAAAATGCAGTCAATGTGTTGATTTTTCATTAGCTGAAGTTACCCACAGGACAATTTGTATGTGCTAACTTCATTTTGGGGCCTCTAAATGCCATATACTTTGGTAAACTTATGAACAATGGCCACCAAAATGTTCAGAGGAACCCTGGCAATCATATTTAGGGTGCTTTTTCTTAGTACGTAATGACACATGGGTGATATGGTGCTGGGAAATTGAAGCTTTGAGGCAATTTTCAGATATTTCACCAAAACCGACAACTTCGGGAAAGCCTTGCGACTCAGTAGTTTGGAGCAATAAGGCATGGGTACCCATTTTAGATTCTGTAGAATGTGTACTTTCCAAAAATGTATGGGTTTGGGGGGTAAACATATATTTCTGTGTTTTTACCCCACAAAAATGCAGTCAATGTGTTGATTTTTCATTAGCTGAAGTTACCCACGGGACTGTTTGTATGCGCTAACTTCATTTTGGGGCCTCTAAATGCCAGATACTTTGGTAAACCTATGAACAATGGCCACCAAACTGTTCGGAGGAACCCTGGCAATCATATTTAGGGTGCTTTTTCTTGGTGCATAACGATACATGGGTGATATGGTGCTGAGAAGTTGAAGCTTTGAGGCAATTTTCAGATATTTCACCAAAACCGACAATTCTGGGAAAGCCTTGCGACTCAGTAGTTTGGAGCAAAAAGGCATGGGTACCCATTTTAGATTCTGTAGAATGTGTACTTTCCAAAAATATATGGGTTTTGGGGGGTAAACATATATTTCTGTGTTTTTACCCCACAAAAATGCAGTCAATGTGTTGATTTTTCATTAGCTGAAGTTACCCACGGGACTGTTTGTATGCGCTAACTTCATTTTGGGGCCTCTAAATGCCAGAAACTTTGGTAAACTTATGAACAATGGCCACCAAAATGTTCAGAGGAACCCTGGCAATCATATTTAGGGTGCTTTTTCTTAGTACGTAATGACAAATGGGTGATATGGTGCTGGGAAGTTGAAGCTTTGAGGCAATTTTCAGATATTTCACCAAAACCGACAACTTTGGGAAAGCCTTGCGACTCAGTAGTTTGGAGCAATAAGGCATGGGTACCCATTTTAGATTCTGTAGAATGTGTCCTTTCCAAAAATGTATGGGTTTGGGGGGTAACCATATATTTCTGTGTTTTTACCCCACAAAAATGCAGTCAATGTGTTGATCTTTCATTAGCTGAAGTTACCCACAGGACTATTTGTATGCACTAACTTCATTTTGGGGCCTCTAAATGCCAGATACTTTGGTAAACCTATGAACAATGGCCACCAAACTGTTCGGAGGAACCCTGGCAATCATATTTAGGGTGCTTTTTCTTGGTGCATAACGATAAATGGGTGATATGGTGCTGAGAAGTTGAAGCTTTGAGGCAATTTTCAGATATTTCACCAAAACCGACAATTGTGGGAAAGCCTTGCGACTCAGTAGTTTGGAGCAAAAAGGCATGGGTACCCATTTTAGATTCTGTAGAATGTGTACTTTCCAAAAATATATGGGTTTTGGGGGGTAAACATATATTTCTGTGTTTTTACCCCACAAAAATGCAGTCAATGTGTTGATTTTTCATTAGCTGAAGTTACCCACGGGACTGTTTGTATGCGCTAACTTCATTTTGGGGCCTCTAAATGCCAGATACTTTGGTAAACTTATGAACAATGGCCACCAAAATGTTCAGAGGAACCCTGGCAATCATATTTAGGGTGCTTTTTCTTAGTACGTAATGACACATGGGTGATATGGTGCTAGGAAGTTGAAGCTTTGAGGCAATTTTCAGATATTTCACCAAAACCGACAACTTTGGGAAAGCCTTGCGACTCAGTAGTTTGGAGCAGAAAGGCATGGGTACCCATTTTAGATTCAGTAGAATGCGTACTTTCCAAAAATATATGGGTTTGGGGGGTAAACGTATATTTCTGTGTTTTTACCCCACAAAAATGCAGTCAATGTGTTGATTTTTCATTAGATGAAGTTACCCACAGGACTATTTGTATGCGCTAACTTCATTTTGAGGCCTCTAAATGCCAGATACTTTGGTAAACCTATGAACAATGGCCACCAAACTGTTTGGAGGAACGCTGGCAATCATATTTAGGGTGCTTTTTCTTGGTGCGTAACGATACATGGGTGATATGGTGCTGGGAAGTTGAAGCTTTGAGGCAATTTTCAGATATTTCACCAAAACCGACAATTGTGGGAAAGCCTTGCGACTCAGTAGTTTGGAGCAGAAAGGCATGGGTACCCATTTTAGATTCGGTAGAATGTGTACTTTCCAAAAATATATGGGTTTTGGGGGGTAAACATATATTTCTGTGTTTTTACCCCACAAAAATGCAGTCAATGTGTTGATCTTTCATTAGCTGAAGTTACCCACGGGACTGTTTGTATGCGCTAACTTCATTTTGGGGCCTATAAATGCCAGATACTTTGGTAAACTTATGAACAATGACCACCAAAATGTTCAGAGGAACCCTGGCAATCATATTTAGGGTGCTTTATCTTAGTATGTAATGATACATGGGCGATATGGTGCTGGGAAGTTGAAGGTTTGAGGCAATTTTCACATATTTCACCAAAACCGACAATTCTGGGAAAGCCTTGCGACTCAGTAGTTTGGAGCAGAAAGGCATGGGTACCCATTTTAGATTCAGTAGAATGTGTACTTTCCAAAAATATATGGGTTTGGGGGGTAAACATATATTTCTGTGTTTTTACCCCACAAAAAATGCAGTCAATGTGTTGATTTCTCAGTAGCTGAAGTAAAGTCCTGATCAATTTGGATGTGCTAACTTCATATTGGTGTCTCTAAATGCCAGATACTTTGGTAAACCTATGCATAATGGGTATCAAACTGTTCAGTGGACCCCTGGCAATCATATTTCAGGTGCTTTTTCTTGGTACCTAATATAGTTTGGGATATGCGGAGCAGCAAAATAAAACCTTTGAAATGATTTTTCAGAATTTTGAATTTTTTGTTGAAAAACCTCTATATTCAGACAAGGTTTTATGTTTGGTAGTTGGGAGTAGAGAGACATAGTTACCCATTTTGTAATCGGCAGAATGTGTACTTTTCAAAAATGTATGGTTTTCTGGGGTAAACCTACAGTTTCAGGATTTTTTGCCTTGGAATCTAAAGCATGCCGTTTTCTGCCTTAGTGCTTTCAAAATTCGGTAATATACTGCCGGGAGTTTTTGCTGTACAGAAATCCGAAATCTCCCTAAAACTATACATATCTGGTATTGGCACGTTCGAGAGACATAAGGCTTTCCAAATCAGTTGGATTTTCATCCGTAAAATGAAATATTTTTCTGGTATAAATTGATATACGATGAAAAATGGTAATTTTTCATTTTTTTTTGGTATTTAGCACTATAAATTTTTTTGCACAGGTGGAAATACATGAAAACTCAGGCAGATTTAGAAAGCTCAGTTTCTACCGAAAAAAACAATGTATAGTTTTCCTAGGTAAACTATAGGTTTCCCCTCAGAAAATGCCCCTAAAGTGAGAGAGCACAAAATGTTTCAAAAACGGCTGGCATTTCGCGTAACCAAAATGTGAAATTCTGCTGGCACTTAAAGGGTTAATAATCAGAAACTGACTAATATTGATGTGTTCACTCTAAATAAGGCAATTTATCTGCATAGTGCCATATTAGTACATACATTGCAAAAAAATAATAATAACTGTTTATAAATTCTCAAAACGACAGTATAATTAAATAAATTGTGTATATGGTGAAAGTTTGGATCATGCACTTTTGCTGTTATTTCACTGAATTATTGATGTCACATTCAATAAAAAAGGCATATTGCCAAATGTATTCATAAGTAAAAAATATGTTTTTGTGTTATCCATATAAGGAGAATGTGTTCATGTATATAGATTCTAACTCATTGCTTAAGATACTACAGTAGTACTTTTATACTACTATATTCCTACTGTACTAGTTTGAACAACCTCATTGGTAAAATAGCAGGCAAGGCCAGGCCCAGTATTTTAATTTTACTGGCAATGTACTGCCCCATTTTCTGCTCATACTTAACATTTTCCTGGCAATAGATGTGTCGTAATATCATTAACCTGCCCACTGACATCATAACCCTGCAATGTAATTAACCCACTCCCCAGAATACCTGGGCAGTATTCCCATACACTAACAGTGGCAACCCTATAAGAGGCTGTAAAGATAATAGGAACTTTGTAGCTCTGTCAGCAATATACTAGTGATGGGCAAATTTGTCCCGTAGAGAATTTGCGAAATCGTCCATTTTTTTGGACGCCAGTGAATTTTTGCTGGCGAATTTTTGCAGCGGTTTCGCAAATTTATTCGCCATCGGCGAATCGCTAGAATTTGCTTGAATTCGTGCCTGGTGAATAAATTCACCCATTACTACAATATACCAATACAGTAAACACAGGGCCCACCAGCACTCCCTAATATGTTAATCTGTATGATGCACAAATTGGGCTACAGAGAGGGGGTGCCTTCATGCATTCCCCCACCCCTTATGAATACAGTTCTGCCAAATACAGGTGGTGCTTTACTTATTGGGGCATGCCTGCAATTCTTTGCCCACTGTCCTGCACATAATAAACAACCCCTACTGTTTACTGTACATTGAGTCCTATAGATATCTTATCCTGCCTGGATAAAACAACAGTACAAATACTCACCACAGTTGCTTACACAGACATCGATTCCCATGCTAAATGGCATGGTGCCTTTGGCACAAAAGCATCCTTCCACAACACGTCTGTCATTTTTCAATTCTGCTGCATCTTCTGGCCTAAAAAAGAACCAAACAGATTCAAAATTAAGTTGAATATTTAAAGTTAAGGCAATGAAAGGCACAAATCGACTCCTCTTGCCCCCAAACTATTAATGTGTGAAGAAATCAAATTTTCTTTACACATTTACACTAGTGTTAAAAAAAGCTGTGTTCACTATTCAATTTCTGACATACATTTGTTTCCACATTATTTATAGATAAAGTGCAACTTTTCCCACTAATTACTAATTTTACATTTTAACTTTCTGCAGGGATTTCTCACCTAAGTGTTTGTGTGCTTTAATGTAAACACGTGTAGCAAGTAACCAAGCATAAGTTATCTACAGTATATGCCTCTTGCTAAAAAATTGTATGTTAAAGGACATGTAAAGCCTACATTTTCTTACCATGTACTGGACACATCTTCCCCATCCAAATAGCATCATTTGTATTGCATATACCCCCTCCATTTGCGAGTGCTATAATTTTTTTACAATACAAATAGCAGCTTTCACCCAGTGGCCATATTTACATCTGCAAACAGCTGGAATTAAGAATACAGGCTTACTCAGGCGGAACTTACTTTGATAAAAAAAAAAGAGGAGCAAACGTCTACAGCAGAGTTTCTATGAGAACCAGCAATGCCATCTTTTCATTGGCAGCTAGACTGGAGGGTGTATTTAGTAATCTGAGCTGAGATGATATGAACATGCTGTGTAGCCAACAGGGGGGTCCCATATTTATAGCACTTCATTAATAACATTTTAGTATTCTACAAATATAGTAATTGTTGTAAATGTATATTAAATCATTTACTATTTTTTCAGTTATGACACAGCAATGGATACTTACGTATTATGGCAGGTTAAAGGAAGAGGTGGGCCACATGCATTATACACTCTGTTAGAAGGACAAGTAAATGCTAAACCAAGAGAGAGAGATGAGTTATTCCTCTTATAATCAATTAAATGCTTCTATTGAATATGTATACATTGCAATCATATTTAGTGATACATTTTGACTTAATGAATGAGAGCTGCAACACGAAACTTACGACAAGATGTAGCCTGGCTCCTCCACTGAATGCAGACACCATGGTCACCGCAGATTGAAGCATAATGTTGTAAACTTGAACATGCATTGTGTGATCTGTGTACATTGTATGAGTTGTCAGCACTGTGTGAGCTGTCTACATTGCAGCTGTCCAAAATGCAGGCTTTGGAAAACCCTTTGAATATATACCAATGGAAAATTAGTTCAACTGAAAATGTGAAAGGGTACAAAGCTTCTGAAAATGTTTCTCAAATTGATTATTCTATCCACATATCATTGATGGTGTGTGAATCAAGAGTAAGATAAAGAAATAAATATTTATAGGAAGAACATAAGGCAAAAGTAAAATTAATCCTCACAGCACACACACTAAAATGGAAACAATGAATAATGTTTTTGTAAAGCTATGTACAGTACAAGGAATAGTGTCTATACATTTTTCTTATGAAGATGCAAAGTACATCTGGGATGTTGCATTTTACAATAATTACATATTTACATAGTTAAATTGGGTTGAAAAAAGACAAAGTCCATCAAGTTGAACCCCTCCAAATGAAAACCCAGCATCCATACACACACCCCTCCCTACTTTTAATTAGATTCTATATACCCATACCTATACTAACTATAGTATCACAATAGCCTTTGATATTATGTCTGTCCAAGAAATCATCCAAGCCATTCTTAAAAGCATTAACTGAATCAGCATCACAACATCACCCGGCAGTGCATTCCACAACCTCACTGTCTTGACTGTGAAGAACCCCCAAAGTTTCTTCAAATGAAAGTTCTTTTCTTCTAGTCTAAAGGGGTGGCCTCTGGTACGGTGATCCACTTTATGGGTAAAAAGGTCCCCTGCTATTTGTCTATAATGTCCGCTAATGTAATTGTAAAGTGTAATCATGTCCCCTTGCAAGCACCATTTTTCCAGAGTAAACAACCCCAACCTTAACAGTCTACCCTCATAATTTAAGTCTTCCATCCCTCTAACCAATTTAGTTGCACTTAGTCTCTGCACTCTCTCCAGCAATGCACAATGCACAATGGTGCAATAAGAATCTTGCTAAAGGTTCTGTGAAACATGGAAATTTATTTCCAGGGTACTATATGGTAGAAGGTAAAATATACAGGGTTAGTTGCCATTTTTGAGACAGTGAGGAATTTTTCCCCTTTTGAGGGAAAATAGAGATATATGCATTGCTCAGGAAAACTGAAACACCCCATCCAGTTAGTAGGGATGTAGCGAACCGCCGTGTATGTGTTCGCGAACGCCGTTCGCGAACACCGGCAAAAAATGCGAACAGTTCCGAAAATCGTTCGATTCGAACGATCAAAGGATTTTAATCGTTCGATTGAACGATTTTCGTTCGAATCGAACGATCGAAGCCATTGGATCGAATGATTTCATTCAATCCAATGGCTTCGATCGTTCGATTCGAACGAAAATCCTTCGATTTTAGCGATCGAATGGTCGAATGGTCGAACGATTTTGACGCGAATGCCTATTGGCGAACGTCGCGCGACGTTCGCGAACTTGCGGTGGACGCGAACAGTCGAAGTTCGCGCGAACTAGTTCGCCGGCGAACAGTTCGCTACATCCCTACCAGTTAGACAGGATTAACAAAAAGTTTAAACTTGATGGAGTTTTTTTGCAGACTCATCTACTTTGTTAATTCTGCTTGGTTCCATATCTACAACATACTTCTAGAATCATCTTAGATTGGTATTGTTCATGTAGAAAGTTAATAGTCATCATCATCATTTATTTATATAGCGCTGTCAAGATACGCAGTGCTTTCCATTATAAAACCTTAGATCATGGCTCTAATCTTAGGTAAAGTATTCTGTACTGTGTTAGCCAGTTGAAAGGGTTTTTTTTGACATACAGTAAGGCATAACAACTTGCTGAAAAGATGCTACCTTTGTTGGCTAACTAAGATGATAATCATAGCAAGCTTTGAGAACATTTCACTTCCTTCTTTAAAGCTTTGAAGTGAGTTCTTCAGAATATATATATATATATATATATATATATATATATATATATATATATCTATATATACTGTATATATACTGTATATATAGTGAATAAAGTACCCCCTCTTGTAAAATATAAGGATATTATAAGTTACTGAGGAGTTTCATGACCATATAAAAACACGAGGCCGAAGGCCGAGTGTTTTTATACAGTTCATAGAACTCCAAGGTAACTTCTAATATCCTCATATTTTGCAACTGGGGGTACTTTATTTATTATAATACACAAATTTCAGTGAGTTATGTGACAGAAATGACATCAGAACTCACCGTTTATAACTGATGATATCAGAACTCACCGTTTATAAGGATATTCATGGCTTTTGTGTATTATATATATATATATATATATATATATATCTATATATATCTATATATATATATATATATCTATATATATCTATATATATATATATATATATATATATATATTTATTTATCTGTCAACTTTATACACATCAATCGTTACAATAATGCACTCCTTATGGTAACTTTCAACCCTTACCCAGGAGTCATAAGGAAAATCTCAAAGGAGTTGAAACCAACACTCCAGATAGAAGAAAGATTGTTCCAGAGAGACCCGCCTTTGCTCTTATATAAACTCCCCCCAAACCTTACCTTGAAGCCCCAGCAGATAGTGTTAAGTCTCCCTATGAACACAAGCGATGCAGGACCTGTGTCCACATAAAGCGCACAGATAGGGTGCAGATACTGAATTCACAACTAGACCAACGATTACAGGGCTCATTGTCCTGCCGCTTAACAGATTTTGACTACCTAATTATGGGGCAGATTCACTAAAGGGCGATTTGTTGCCATTGACTGCTTCACACACATCACACCACTTCACCAGTCGCAAATTTGCTACCACTATGCTAATTCACTAATATGCGCTGAATGCTGATGACTTTTCGCTAGCATTACTTTGGCAGTGCATGCATTTCATAGCAAAGATGCGCTAGCATTCGTTTGTGCCTAGCGAAAATTTGCTAGTGATCTTTAGGTTTGGTCAATTTGCATAGGGCGGGTAATTTAAAGTTGTATGGATGTCTTTATTATAAATGTTGGTGCAAATGCTTGAAGTTACCACTTTTAATTACAAAGGTCATGGGAACCTTAATAAAGACAAGAGAATTTATATAATGCCCTACACATGAGTGTTGCGTATTTTATGAAATGTCTGGAGAAAACTGGTTAGCTTCTGTTAAGAACTTCACCTGGTCTGAGGTGGCTAAGTCAAATCTGTCAAAAGAGGTAAGGTTCAGTAAAATCTTCATTTTACTGAATTTGTGTAGTAAAGACCATTCGCCAGAGTGAAATACGTCTGGTGGTGTGAATGAACATTAGCGACAGTCTCTTTTGCCAGTCAATTGACACCTGCACCTGTTGGTGAATTGGCGATGCCTGATGTGATTTCTGCCGAAAAGTCGCTAGCATTAGCCACTTCACGCCCCATAATAAATCTGCCCCTATGTGTCTGTTTGTTGGGCAAACAGGACAAATGCTCAGACAAAATGAAAGGGCACATATTTATAGATAAATAAGAAGTAAGAATGTACAGTAGATGCACATTTTAATAGTGTCATCCACAGTTTTAGTGACCTCAGGATCACTATACCAATAGGTAACTTTAACTGACAGAGGGACAAATAATTTGACACCCTGTGCAATGATGCTTAAGCAGGAATAAAAGCTCTGTGTGCAATTATGATCTGTAACTTCAGGCTGCTTGTATCCAAGGGATTAACTCCTTTCTTCCCAATATGAAGCATGGACATGTCAAAGGGTCTGACACAATCAAATGACCAGGGCACATGTCCTTACTGGATATTCAAACTGCACATTTGGTAGCCAGTAAAAAAATAACTATGTAGAAGAACATCTGCATTGTAAATATAAACTACAATGTCAGTGTCTTTATTAGAGGGGGACTATTTTTTTCCCATAAAACTGATTTATGCACCAGAAGCCACCCTTTTAGAGCAGAACTTTCATTTGAAGCAACATAGTTGGTACTTCTTCACAGTGAGGGCAGAGAGGTTGTAGAATTCCCTGCTGGGTGATGCTGTAAAGCAAACTCTATAAATGCTTTTAAGAGTAGCTTGGATGATTTCTTGAATATGCATAATATCAAAGGTTATTATGGCACTACAATCTACAATTAGTAGATCTATTTGGTATATATAGGTCAGTATGAGTGTGAATATATGTGCACTGGCATTCACTTGGAGGGGTTAAACTTGATAGATTTTTTTTCAACCTAATTTAAGTATGTAACTATATTTGTATAAATATTACATGCAATAATTTCATACTTTACAAACACTTGCTATTAAGCAATTGATAATAAAACAAATAGTATTAACATACAGGTCTGATATTCAGGCTCCGACAGCTCCTATGCTGTGAAATATGAGATCTCTTTTCTCTTTTACAGTCAAGAAAGACTTTCCCATTGGTACAAGCTGCAAGAAGACTTCATGTTAGATTAGGGGGCAGATTCACTAAGGGTCGAATTTCGAAGTTAAAAATACTTCGAAATTCGACCCTCGAATTGAAATCCTTTGACTTCGAATATCGAAGTCGAAGGATTTAGCGCTAAAAGCTCGATCGAACAATCGAAGGATTTTTCGTTCGAATCGAACGATTCGAAGGATTTTAATCCAACGATCGAAGGAAAATCCTTCGATCAAAAAAAAGCTTAGCAAGCCTATGGGGACCTTCCCCATAGGCTAACATTGACTTCGGTAGGTTTTATCTGCCGAAGTAGGGGGTCGAAGTTTTTTTTAAAGGGAAAGTACTTCGACTATCGAATGGTCGAATAGTCGAACGATTTTTAGTTCGAATCGTTCGATTCGAAGTCGAAGGTCGAATTCGAAGGTCGAAGTAGCCCATTCGATGGTCGAAGTAGCCCAAAAATACTTCGAAATTCGAAGTTTTTTTTATTCTAACCCTTCACCCGAATTTAGTGAATCGGCCCCTAGGTGTCCTACATGATATATGACACTTTATAAACATTAAAAAACTATCAGTTAATCTGTGCAATATTATAATACAGGTATGGGATCCATTATCCAGAAACTCGTTATCCAGAAAGCTCCAAATTACAGAAAGGCCATCTCCCATAGACTCCATTAAAATCAAATAATCTATATTTTTCAAATTGATTTCCTTTTTCTCTGTTATAATACAACAGTAACTTGTACTTGATCCAAACTAAAATGTAATTAATCCTTATTGGAAGCAAAACCAGCCTATTGGGTTTATTTAATGTTTACATGATTTTCTAGTAGTCTTAAGGTATGAAGATCTAAATTACAGAAAGATCCATTATCCAGATAACCCCAGGTCCCGAGCATTCTGGATAACAGGTCCCATACCTTTAATTTAGCAAGTTAATGCTTTTTATTTTAGAAACAAAAGTGCAAAAGCTGCAAGAGTTAAAACATCCATGGCATAAAAGCCATCAAGTAAATATGTGTAGAGTGGATTTATATGAGGTTCTTGGCAGGAACTGGTAAGAAAACAGAAGGAAACCCAGTATTTAGGCACATTTGAGGCACAGTATTTAGGAAAAAAACACCTTGATGTCAATTATAAGCTTTGAGCAATGCACATTTATTTGCATATGATGCTTTAGGTATGTTTTCCTAAATGCTTAAATATTGCTCTGCTGTGCCTGTCTTTCCTTTGATGGTAATTTTGCAAATATAAATTCATAATTTGGGAAAACTGTTTAGAGAATATTTTTTTTGCCAACCAAAATGTGCGTGAATATTTGCACTTTGTGATTATGGTGTATTTAAAAAGCTCTTTAAGACAATTGCAGTGTGAATAAAAATGTAAATTTAGTTTTTAATGCTTGTACATTAATCTTGTCAGAATTATAAATAAATACACTATCAAGGGAAATATTTTACTGTGTGATTCATTCTGTACTGTGCTAAGTTTAAAAATGAGCCCCCTGTCTTTTAAGATTTCCTGACAACGTACTTTGCAGTTATAGTTTCATTATTTCCATATATAACATATATATGATTCCAAAAAAAGGTGCACACCGGGATTTGTACATATATATATATATATATATATATATATTATAACAAGCAAGGGGAAGTTGTGCTCAACCACTAACTTAAAAACATTAAGAGGGGGTGCAATGAGGTAGTGACCACAATATACATATAGTAGAAACAAGAGATCCTCTGCACTCAACCCATTATCAATATATTTAAGACAGAGACACTTTGTGCATACTGCTACTGAAAAATGCCTTACCCTTTAAACAACACAGGGATTGTTTGTCCATATATTGCAATATATTTAAGCTGGCCAACTACGTCAAAGTCATCCCTTATCTGGCCAGTCCTACTCTCAATTTTTTTAAAGTAAACTCCAAACTTTGGATGCCCTTTTATTAGACACCAGTCTGTTTCTACTATATATATATATATATATATATATATATATATACACATACATATACAGTACCTTGTAGATATAAATAATCCTTGTTGGAAGCAAAACTAGCCTGTTGGGTTTATTTCATGTTTAAATAATTTTCTAGTAGAGTTACTGAAAGATCTGTTATACGGATAACAGGTCCCTTACCTGTATATATATATATATATATATATATATATATATATATATATATATATATATAAAAATATAAATATATAGCCTCCGTGCAAGTCCGCACACGTCACTTTGTCTATTACTTCGGGTGCAGTGTGTAGATTGTAGTACACAGCGTTCCAAGGTTACACGCACACTGTGTTAAGAATCAATAATTTATTTATTAGCACATATGTGCTAATAAATAAATTATTGATTCATAACACGGTGTGCGTGTAACCTTGGAACGCTATATAAATAGATATATATATATATATATATATATATATATATATATATATATATATATATATATATATATATATATATATAGAAATAAAGACATAATACAAGTGCACTGCTCTTTCCCAGTGGGTGGATTTCATAATGGAATTATGATCTACTAGCTTGGTAACCTTGCCAAATCAGCCTCTCTGTTGAAAGAATAGAGCAACAAAGACTATTGGGCATGCTGGGAGTTACAGTCATTAAAAGACTTGGGCTCTCATAGTTATTGCTATTCTCGTTCACTCTCCTCCTCTTGATAGCTATAATGGTGCAACCTGATTTAGCCTTGCCTGTTACGATTCCAATACTTTAGAAATATTGCACCCTAATTTATATATTTGCCAGTGCTGCTGAGCCCATGGTGCCAACATTACTAAATATTATACATATGCATGATAATCTGTGTACAACAAAACAAGCACATCTACAAAATCTTAAGTTCTGGTACCACACCCCTGCCATTGTGCTGGAGGAACTGTGGAAGGCAAGGCACACAACAACAAATTTTCTTATGGACCAATGTTACTCATTGATAAATGGTATCCTTCATTATCCTTTTCCCAAATAAATGCTTATTCTCCTTTTTGGGAGACCCCTGCAGGACATAAACAGACATGACCAAACCTTGGCCAATAAAATTGTGACAGTCACCAGACTTGCTATTGCTTTTAGAATGAAAACTGTCAATGCATAGACTTCCCCTGAAATAATACATTGAGCAAGTTACTACAGGGCATACATAACAAAGTTGTACAACACTTTAACATCTGATTACTTGGGAACTGCAAGGTCTTGCTACTTCAGATACTGTCACCACTATGGACTCCTCTGCCTAATGTTACACCTCATGATGTAATGCTACTTCTTAATAGCATAATAGCTGAAGGTATTACAATGTTGATTTATAGTTACCATTTTACTTTTCCATAACTCATTTAATCATGTCAAAAAAGAACTACTAATGATCAGACTTTTGCCCCTGTAGATTAAATAATATATCCTTCTTTACTTAATCTCTCCTTGCATGGCCTATGCAAAATGCAAAGTATCTGTACTTACCATCGCTCACCAATTTTGTAGAAAAACTCATTTGGCCTCAGATACATTCCTTGGTAGTAGCAAGAACACTGTGATATGGGAACACAACCATCTTTTTCATTGATATACATTCCATCTGGGCACCCACATCCATCAATTGGCGTGAATTCATTGTCACATTCTTTTTCTCCTAGTGCCAGGGAGTGACAAGTAGGCTGGCAAGTAGTGATGTTATACAAGTATATCTGTGAGGATGGGCAACTGGGGATCTCTTGATCTAAATAGGATATTGGAGCATGTTTATTAAAATACCAAATACCAAAATATTAATAGGTAAAATAACACAAACTTATATTCATGAAATAGCTGTTCATGTACTAGACTACTGCATATAGTTTTTATTACTGCCAAAAAAGATATACCCTACAGAATTATAGCAATGTTTTGCATTGTGGGAAAGTATTTTTGAACCTTGGCTTATAACCCAATACTGATTTATCATTTAAAAACTGTCAAAATAAAAAGCAGTTTTATGAACCTAAATAAAAGCTACAATTAAAGGGCCAATATCATTTTTGTATTCCTTGTTTTTTTTTAAGAAAAAACTACAGTCTCAATATACCTGTAAATATATTTTGTAATGTATTTTACAATTTATAATATTTTCTTAACTAATCTTGCAATGTACTGTACTTTTGACTTAGTCCACAATTAGGAGTAAATTTAACAAAATGGGAGATGAGAATTCACCACAGAAAAACTCACGCACTTTCCATTCATTCCTATAGGATTTTTATAAGCATATTTATCAAATAGTGAACTCTGTGGGGGTTATTTACTAAACTCAGAATTTAAAAAAAATGAATTTTTTGGAATTTATTAAACCCCGAATCTGAAGTCCGAATCTGAAAATTCGGCATCTCAGACCTGTCGAGGTTGCATATAAGTCAATGGGAGAAATGGGTTTCGTGCAATACCCCAAAGTTATCGGGTGAAAATTCAGAAAAAAACTTGAAAATCTTATAAAATTCAGAAAAAAATCATAAAAATCAGATTTTTACCGCAATTTTTTGGGAAAATGTAATAATAAATAAGCGTAAATAACCCAAGTGGGTTTGATCAGAGTTTGTAGCAGAAAATATTGATATAAATTCGGATAAATAACCCCCTAACTTTCATTCATTAATAAATAAATACACTTTTAAAAATCCCTTAGGAATGAATAGAAATTGAATAGTGCGAGTGAGCTCTAATTTCTCACTTTGATACTTCTGCTTCTTAACCTAGCCTAAACATCTATTGGTACAAGTTCCTTTTCCTTTCCAGTGGCTGTGGCAGGTGACCATGGTTCGGAACATTTTATCATTGTGGAGTGGCCAGCTGAATGGGACCAGAATTTTATATACTGGTAGCCTGTATATATTGATATGTCTATAGCAGATGAGTGTTCTGACCTACGCACAGACTAGAAGAGCCCACTAGTTCTTATCTGCTGTCAACCTCTATATGGGTCATTAACATCAACAAGTGCAGTAAGCAAAGTGCAATTTTGAGCACAATTACTGTGTTTTTTCCCACAATGCAATACATTCCCCAGAATTGCAGCATAATTGTGGTCCCGATTAATGCAACTGCAAGCACATTGTAACTGTGACCTGGTGTCATTTTTGGGACATGCAAGTGCCATCTGCATCTGATTCTTTAGGCACAAGTGCACTGTATGAGTTTCCATAAGGAAACCCTGGAGCTACTGCATAATCAAAAGGTAGGTCAGTAGCTTCAGGGTTCCTCTATGTTAATAGGAGCATCAGCACTTGATTCTGAATGGAAGTTAGTAAGGACTAATCTACTCTGAGCTCACATATATGGAAGTGCAAAGAGTGCATCTTTATGCAAGTACCTTTAATACACAACTCACTGCAGGGAAGTGTGTGGCATACAAATTGTGCTTGTGATGGAAAATGTTTTACAAACCAAGACAGTTTTGGGTACTGACCCATAGGTCATGTTTATTTGGGGAATTTGTCTAAAAACATTTACTTAAAGCTGAAGAGGGAACTGCTAAAAATGACAATTTTTAAGCTGCTATCTAATCAAAATTATTTACAAATTGATGTGCACTGGCACATCATTTGTGCGTCTGTACTAATGTGTGCCTGAATTCTTGCCCATTGCAGTGAAACTGAATGTGCTGTATTGACAGTACCTTGCTTTTATTGCTTCTGTAAATATATTGTAAAAGAATCAAACTTTTATTACCGCAGATTCCTTTTCCTCCAGTCCCACAAGATAATTCCTTTTGCAGCACAGGCTCTGGCATATGAGGACAGCGATGCACACATGCAAGCTTCACTATGACTACAGCTGTAGGTATCATACTCACACCTCTGTGGGAGGAAAAATATCTTGAGTTTCTAATAGAAGAAACAGCTGTTACAGAATTTTTATAGTGATTACATAGACAATTTTACACATCAGGATTCAAAACATAGAAACATTTACAGCGTCGGACAAAGCCTCCTCTCCCACAATGTAATGGAAACCGATACTCACGTCCAAGATGGCGTCCAAGATGGCGACTCCCTGTCTCTCCATATGGATCCTGCTGGACGCAGCGCTGTGATGCCAGCATCTTCTCACCCGCCGATTAGTTGCCGGCGTCGGAATGGACGCCGGTGTCAGAATGTGCGCCGGCGTCAGAACGCCAGTGTCGGGACGCCAGCATCATGACGTCATTGCGTCCAAACTTTTGGCGCCAAGACTGGCCTATTTAAAGCAGCCTGGACACTGCAAACATTGCCCAAGTATAGGTTTCCCTTTGTGTATTCCTGGGTGTATACCTTTCCCTTTGTGTATACCTTGACTGTTTAAACATATTGACCCTTCTCTGCCTGGATTGAACTGTTGCCTGGACTTTGACTACTCTCTTGCCTGAACCTTCTGTTACCTCGAACCCCGGTCTAACAACCTGCCTCCTCCTTGGTCTGCACTCCACCTGTGCCTTCGGGCCCTTACACACAACACTTCCTTCCGTGCGTGCATACCTTTTTCGTGTGGGTCAGGGAGGGATGTAAGGAGAGCAGGTACAGGGAGTGAGTCTGAGGGTTTTTTCTCAGTGTCCCGCTAGCCCGGTCCGATCCTGAACATTTAAGATGAAATGATTACTCTTTATATTTGTTCATTTCTTATGAATTCAGATCAATATACAGTTCCATTCACACCTGATAAATTATTCAAGCAAGGGACAAAATGGATAAAATGTTTCAATGATTCCTAGAGTGAAATTCTTCTTGTAATACTGTGTAGCACATCAGGTATTACATTTAATGCAAAAATCTGTTTTTCTGCAGCTATAAGAGACATGTGATGCATAAAAGTGTGTGTCTACAAAAAAGGATAATGCACAACAATGAAGGATAAGTGCAAGAAGGGGATCATGGAAAAAGGGGTTGTATATGAGAAATGGTTGATAGTAAAAGAGTCTGTGCTCAAGAAAGGGTCATGGGAAAAAACCTGTGAGAGAAAGGGAAGGAGAGTACAAGAGGGGTTATTAGAAAAGAGGTTGCATATAAGAGGTGTGATGTAAAAAAGAGAAAGAAAGTTATAAACTAATTAAATAAGATTAAATAAGAAACACACAATGTTGCCATAAGGTACTGACAAAATGAAAACTTAGAAATAATTACCTTATAATATTCAACTGGATCTACTGCAAAATGGCATTTCCAAAAAGGAGACTGTGATTCTATTACATAGAACACCATTTCTCAACATAGATTTCTGCAGGAGATAAATGAAAAGATGTGATGGTGGAGAAACTGAAGATGGTAAGAAATAGTATGAGGAATTTTTCAGGGTTTGCAACTAGTATAATCAAAAAGATGCTTACTAGTCTCAATGCTGAAGCCGCAAGGATCTATTAACATTTCTTCAGAGTCTTGGCAGGTAGACTGTATTTTCCAGGTGTTGGCAAAGGCTGATGCTGTTGATTCTTCTATACCTGCAGATGTTATAAAGTCATCTCCTTCTATGTAATTAAAGTTACCACAAAGGCCTACAAAGAAGAAGAACATATTTTTTGTTCAATACTTTTTTAATTTTTGTTCAACTGTGGATCACTAATACTTGAAAGGCTGAACTTATTGAGCAGATATCTTTACAAATGTGTTCATATGTTTTATGGCAGTTACTAGCTTGCTATTAGCTGTCCCAAACAGGCTTCATAAAACAGGACAATAGCAGAATGTGTGCTTCTATAACTATGTTGTGCAGCTGTCCAGAATGTAGCATGTAACTGCTTCTCCAAGACCAGTCTTAATCTACTGGACATAATTCCATAGTGATTTGAACTCATGCAAAATGTATAACATTTGTGTACTGCAATTATTCTAATTGCATAATCTTATTATAAATGATACTGGCAAGAAAACAGGAGGCTTCTGTCATATCAAATATTTCTTAAAAGGATGAATAGAAAGTGGTTTCTTTATAACAGCCTAAAATCATTTTTTTTTTTTTAGAAAGGTGTATATCTGGTCACCTAGTGAAATAGTTTTTCAAATCCACACATTGGGTCTAGGTTAGTTAGATATCTTTCATTTATTTTCTCAATAAATAACCTTACCTTCAATTGCATTCTTTTTAGAATTATCCATGCTAATATACAGCTGCATCAGTGGTAGAAGATAGATTTGCATTTGGAGTCCGAATTTTGATGAAAGATGTTTTTTTTGATGAAAGATGTTTGATTCCGTGGGTTGTATAATTGAAAAATTTCCTAGAAAGAGACCATTCAAAGTATTGTTTGTTTGAGTTCAAAACATGTTATCCCCCTCCTAAGATGATAATGCTATACAAAGCCTTTGTGATGATTATGGGCCAAAAAAATCCTTGCAGGCCAAAGAATTCAACTCATCTGAAAATCATAACAAACAAAATATACACATCTCTTCTCCACAGTCAGGTGTAAGGGGGTAATATCTCTTACCTACAATATAAAAGATCTTACCTGTAACTTGAGGAAGGCTTATTTTGAGATCATTTAATAAAACAGATCCATCAGCTCTGATGGACAATACCTGCATAAAATAAGAAATGTTATTTAACACCTATGTTAAGTACGTTATAGCTAAAAATAAATAATGGTATAATATTTGATTAAAGTTCTTTCATAAACCCACATTGTTATTGTCATCTGTATAGAACTGGATGGATTTTAGACAAGTCTCCCGTGAATTAGCATTGCATGGAGTCAGTTCTGCTAAAACAGTGTGGGACTCGCCATTCTTTAAATCGATCTAAAGGTCAAAACAATAGATAAAAACAGAATACATAAGGTGTTATTTGTAATTTATAACAAAATAAAGACTTAAGGTGTCTATGCATACAATACTCCAGCTTAAATAGCCTTAACCTACATAGTATGAAAGTGCTAGTGACATCACGTGCAAATTTAACTCATGTATGGCTGGATTTTAACCAGCATTTACCAAGTGCACAAATATAGATCTTATGACCCCATAGCAATATGTATAAGGGAACACTTCCATAATGACCAAGTACAATATGTAATCCAAAAATGTTTTTTTGTGTCCATGCTCTACATTTGTAACTAAATGAGTCTAATAAAAAACATATTAAAATCAACCACAGCCATACATAATATTTCATATCACAGATACTTACAGCCCAACCCATTAATTTTCAAAATGAATTATAAATTGTTTAAACACGCCTTTAAAACATGACAAATTACATTTTTGAATAAAGGGTCAACTATAAATAGGTCTAAATCCATCATACAGGAAAAATCAAATCCTTCAGAGAACAAACAGTCCAATCAAGAACATTATCTATTTGTCAAGAAACAGTTCAACTGGAGTTTAATATTCAGTCCTTTGTGGCCACACACACCAATTCATATGTCCACAAAGTTTCCCTTTGCAGCAACAGCTGATTTATATCTCCATTATACAGTCAATCGGCATACATTTAAATCAGGCATGTCCAAAGTCCGGCCCGCCGGCCAATTTCGCCCCATTTTCAAATTTACACCAGCCCTCAGCCTCCATCATGAAATGATGAAATTAATAATAATGTGGGCCGCCAGTACAGTGCAATCAGGAATCAAGTAGCAGTAATATTTGGGCACATTAGTGAAATTATCTGCCACTTGGTCTATACTGCTGCCTGTGTGCTGAAGGTGTTAGTAATAGACACGTACTTGCACAGAGTGAAGGTGCAATATGTGCCAGTACAGTAAACTAAAGACGTATGCGAGAGCGTTGCGTCACTATGTGCCAGTAACACCTTCAGCACACTGGCAGCAGTATAGATGATCATTTCACTAAATTGTGTGCCCAAATATTACTGCTATGGCTACACAATTCCTTGTTTAAATGAGGTGCAGAGAATAAGTCCAAACAGACTCCACTTCCTAAACGCCGTGTAGCACCCATGTCCAGGAGTGAATGAACATGATCGCAAACTAGCTACCTCGGAATGGATGTCAGGCGGAATGGTCGGTCCCCACACCTTTTCCCCTCACCAAATCTGGCCCTCGTTGCAAAAAGATTGGACACCCCTGATTTAAATAAAGAAATGGGATGTCTTGTGTTAACCCATTGCTGTGCAACAGGTTGTTTTACAATGTTTTGTTTTATTGTTGGTTTATATTTGTACATTATAGAAAGGATAAAGACAATTTCTCATAAATGAAAACAAAATAAATCATTGTATGCATGGAATTCGTTATCCAAAAACCGCAGAAAGCTCTGAAATACAGGAAAGCCATCTTCCATATACTCAATTTTAATCAAATAATTACATTTTTTTAATTGTTTCTTGTTTTCCCGGTAATAAGAACACAGTTCTTTGAACTTTATCCCAACTACAGTATAATAATCCTTATTTGAGGCAACACAATCCTATGGATTATGGATAACATACCTGTACTAAGCATTAAGAAAATAGAAATAGATTTTTTGCCACAGAAATTGTGGCCTCAGCACAGTGCAAATAAAGATAAACTGCACTTATAAACACACAATATGGATTAGCTTAAAATTCTACAAACTAAGCTGAATGAAAAATGATCAAATGAAAAATTAGCTTCTTTATTTCCGTTAATCCTCATTAGTGTTACTGCATGAGCATGTAAATTCATATTTAATAATGAACCCTTAGATAGAAAAATATATTATTGTGTGGTGCCTTGCCTTAGACAGCAAATAGTAACAGTTGCCATGGAACTTGTACGGCTTCCCATCAAATGTTTTGAAATGAGCTCCTCCTTCAATGGAACAAACTTTGGGACATATTCCATGCGTGCAGATCCATTTTCCTGCATTACAAGAGCTAAAAAAAAAGAGAAACGGTTTTGAATTTTATAAAGCACCTCTGTATTTTTTCAATAAAATGAATAGCATAGAATCCTCCTCACAGCGTGGCAGTAGGTCGTACAGCATTACAATATAACTGTTCGAATTTAAAGTGATGTGGGATAACTATATAGATATTTTATTTGAACATATCTGTCATATGAACATATTTGAACATATCTGTCCCTTACTGAAATAGTTAGCTTGGGAACCAGAGAGCATCCCTCCACATATCATATCACCTTGATCTTGCATTTTTAAATGGACACTGGCATATTTGCAACAAGATTGTGTAACACCATTAAAGGTTTGCCTGCATCCTGAATAAACCTCCTGGATACTCGCACGGGCCATAGGCCGGTGTTTTTGAATGAAATAATGTAAAAAAATAACAAATAATTTACTGACTGTTGATATGCTGATTATGGATTAGCTTTTGATAACATATCGATACTGCAAATATGAAATCTTGGCCTTTGAATAAAACTTCTTGAAGTTTTAGTTATAGACATTATTTACTTAAAGGAAACTGTTGATGTTTTTTTAAAAAAAACTATGGGCTTGATAAATAGAGCTCATAATATGAAAAGCTACATCAATATTTACATTAGCCAACATATTTAGATTTATAAGTGGTATGAATCAGTCTATGCCTTTAACATATAGGGGGTTCTTTAAAAATGTCCAGTTTTAGAGGTTTGTGAGGTTTTTATACCTCAAATGAATTCAAAACTCAAGTGTTTTCAGATTTAAGAAAAAACTTGAATGGAAAAACTTGAATCAGTGAATTCGGGGTGAAGAACCTGAAAACTTGAATTAATCGTGTTTTTGGCAAAAAAAAACTCAAATTGCTCAAATTAATTGAGTTTTCAAGCAAAACCCACCAAAAAAAACTTGAACATCATGAAAATACCTCTGCCATTGACTTCTACATGATCTTGACAGGTTTTAGCTGGAGTATTTTCAGATTCAAGCTTTTTCCAGGTTCGGGGTATAATAAATGTAGGAAAATTCAAGTTTTTTTTTTTAAAAAAAACAAAAAACAAACAAAGACCCTAGAAAAATGCCCTAGAGACCTCAAATTTTTTAGGTAAAAATCAACTCGACCTTTGATAAATAAACCCCATAGTTTGTACAATATGGAAAACTTGATTACATATCTTGTTTAGCAGTTTATAATTACTTACTTACTTGTTATATACTGTCATTGTAAGGTTAATTAAATATATAAAAAAATATAAAATTTACATTTATATATATTAGGGTACTTAGAAAGTTTCTTGATGTGAGCTATGCAGTAACCTTACCATTCCTCACAATCATTTAAAATCTTTGATCCAGGAGCATAGAGTTGACCTTGATACTTGCAGTTACATTTGCTACTAGAAATGCAGCCTGTGTTATTGTAGTCATGCCACACTGTGCCTAAAGAAAGCCAATGCGTTAGTTTCCATTGTCTTTTACACAGTTTCGTTTTCGTTGGTTATTTCTCTGATAACTTTGATAGTTTAAAGAAAGGAAATTAGGGAATTTCAGTGGAGAAATGTTCCCTCTAATACCTTCTCAGCTATGTGCACAAAAAAATTCTTCTGTGCATACATTTTAAACTTGTGTGTGTATTATTAAAAACTGTGTGCACAGGTAAGAATAAATAAAAATAATTTGTCTTTTCAAATGAAATTCTTTGTGTGCACCACAACTTGTTGCCTCATAAAATGCTTGTGCGTGCACGAGCGCAAAGCATAGAGAAAACATTGCAGAGCAATTACCATAAAATTATATACTCAGGGGCATTTCAGGGGCTGCTCCCCCTTCACCCCCCCAGTAACTACTTTTCTGCACAGGGGGCCCTGGAGGTGCAGTTCTAGTGTATAGAGCGCTTTCTTGCACTAGAAAATCCAAATTCTGTTAAAAAACAAAAATTTGGTCCTGAAAAAGGTGCCAGGAGTGGATTTTTGCCGCAGCTGGTAACTTGCTTGGTGTTGCCACGTGATATGAGTTTTTAAACCCAATTCATTTCTATTTACTAATGTTAGGTGATTGTTGACTTTATTCACTGCCAGACTACAGACATAGCAGTTCACTAGGCCTTATTGTATATCAGCTTGTGTGAACATTGTAGGATCACTTTGCCTCATAGTACACACAATTGTTTGTGCCAGTAACTTCTTTTCTGCAGCACTGATACTCTCTTTATGCTTGTTATTTCCAGTTTTCTTATCTGTTTAGTTTATGACCCTTATGTGTTGACAAATTCTGATACTAGTCACCAGACCTGACCCTGCATTGCCCTTTGGCCAGGAGATAGTCTAAATCTATGGCTGTCTGCCTATATTTTCTCAAGGATTGTTATTATCATGTCCTATTATTATCTGGTAAGGTGAGTGGAGTCAGATCACTGAGTATAAAAGAACATAAGTATACACTGGGACTTGTGAAGCTCCTCATTGTTTGTTACATTGACAGTGGAGGTTATTTTCTACACTGCTTCCTACCATACCAGTGCATTAATATACTAATGAAATGCTGCAGCCCTTATGCAATTATCATTTCAGTCTAGCACATACAAGGGAAATTCTAAAAATTCAAATTCTTTGTAGGCTAGCAACATAATGCTCTAGCACTTGGGGCTTGGGTATCTATAAATGACCCCTTTTATATTACAATGCAACAAATGCAATCTATGCCAGCCAATAAAGAGATAAGCAATAACTAGATGTAACCTTTTCTTTTTGCAAATGGAGATACAATGCAATATAATATTTCCACAAGACTTACCTTCTGGACAGAAACAACCATCCACATCATGTTCCTCACAAAGGCTTTTTACTTCATGATGAGAACATGAACTTATGCATGGGGAGCCACTCTCCTTGTATACCATGTTCCCAGGGCATTTTTTAGCTATAAATCAGATAAATAAAGTGTTATGGAGCGTTTATTTATATATAAATATGGTGAAACCTCAATGAAACCTCATTGTTGTTTTGTGGTCCCACCTATATTTAATGCAGAACACTTTTCCCTGATTTTACACTTTTCCTGGATATTACACCATTTTTTTTCTGGTCCCCTGAAAAATGTAGTGGGGGTTCTACTGTATATACATACTGTACAATGCAAGGTAGAAACTAGGATAAAAGGTTGTCATCATGATATATATAAAATTTAGAAGCACAATTATAAGAAAGAAGAGAAGATCCTTACGACAGAGGTCATTCGTTCTCCAGTTCTGTGGTTGCCCTCCTGCATGAGTGCATTGCCTTGAAAACTCAGTTAATGTACTGCATAGACATGAGACATTGCCACTGCTACAGGAGCACACATCAAGCATGCAGGCCATAATGTAATCTGATACATCGAGAAGTTCTTGGCATGATGAAAAAGCATCTTGGCTGAGGTAACTCTTGCACACGGAGTACTGGAAAAGAAAACAAAAAAAATCAATGTTTTCTGCAAATGTAGTCTATATTTTACATTCTAGTAGTGATTTCCAGATTTAGTAATGGCCAGTGTTTCTGTAACATGTATTTGACATAACTATGATTCACTGACATTTCTAGAGAGACTCTGTTGTTTCGCAAATCAAACCATTGTATACAGTATACATATTAACATCAAAATAGTATTGCAGCATGAAGTAAAAACCTGATTCTGTTACATTTAACCTTAATGATGCAAGTGGGAACTGAAAGACTAGACTGGTACCTTAAGTGTTTCTATAAGTGTAAGGAAATCAGTATATTATTTAAATTTCACTTGGTCAATGACTAGGATGATGGCACATGAAAGGAGACAGTAGCCAATCAAAAGGGAGCAGTGAACAGAACAGAGAATAAAATATACCATAAAAGAACAATTTTTTTTATTGGATTAACATTAGTAATGAGCAAATCTGTCCCATTTCACTTCACTGAAAAATTCACAAAACTAAGAAAAAATTTGCAAAACTATGAAAAAACTTTGCAAAATGCATTGAAGTCAATTGGTGTCAACATTTTTTTATGCACAACAATTTTTCTTGCTCCATGTGCATTAAAGTCAATGGGTGACTCTTCTTGTGCCAACTGTTTTGTCTCTGCAACTTTTTTGTCCAAATGCATTAAAGTCAATGGGCTTTTTTCTTTTGGTCGCATTTTTGTCTCTGCAAATTTTTCCACAGTGAATTTTTAAGCAGTTTCGCAAACAAAACAAATTGCAGATGGCGAAATGTGGAAATTCACCACTAATCCATGGATGGCAAAAACATTCAGTCATCACTAATTAACATTAGTGTTTGTTTTAGAGGTGCCTTAAGTCTAGACTGATGACATAGGCAACAGTTTTTCTCCACTGACTTTCCTTTACTAAAAAGACTAACTAGCAAACAGAAGTTAGATACTATTGTTGTAACTGCACTGACATTGCCAACGTTAATTGCTGATAATAAGCATTATTCTATTCTTTCATTTTATTCTATACCTTTAAAATACAAATACAATATACTTACATATTGCCCACAACTAGAAACATTCATTTTCTGGCTCTCATCTACATTTGTGCAGGTCATAGTTGGATCATTTATGTTTTGCATATCTCCAAATTGGATAAGGTTGAGTGGCATATCTACAAGTGAAAAGATCTATAAATAAATGAAGATTCAAAACTACCCAAAATATTTTTAATGATTTAGTAAAATATATTTTCTATACTTTTATCCAGTAAACAAACATACCATTCAGATAGAATTCATTACTGACTGGCATGCCATTGTAGTCCCCACAAAAGCCACACAATTTGTTCTGGTACCTGGAATCCACCTCTAACTGTATAATGATAAAAATACTTTTAGTTAAGTTATCATTGCTTAAATTAAAAATTATTTGCCTAACAACATACATTGTTTCTTTAAACCTGAAAATGGAAAATAACACAAAGACAGAACTGATTTCTGCCAGTTCAGAAAAAGTTTTTGTAAAATAAAGCATCTGAATCATATATATATATATATATATATATATATATATATATCCTTCAGAATGGACCAGCACACCAAGTTTTCGAGTGTTCAAATTTTCTTTATTGCCATAACACTCGAGCATCCAACGTTTCGGCCCGCATTGGGGCCTTAATCAAGGATCAATTGCAAGTGAGGTAAGGGTCATATAAATACAAAAAAACTTTCCAAAAAAGGTGCCAGGATGACGTCACTAATTACATGATTAATGTGATTGGTGAAAAACAGTACAATGTGAACTTAAGAACATGTCATATTAAAATTTATCCACTAGATGTCACTAGTGTATCATTGTGTGTATTATACAAGTGCTTGTAATAAAACGGTTAATTTAACCTCAACAGTGAATAAAAAAATATATGTTTATACAAAACATTAAAATCCACGTTTAAAAGTACTGGTTGTTGCTTTCTTTATCTTGAAAAACGACAGATACATTGTATTGTCTGCTAGAGAGAAAAAAATCATTATATGTTACTCTATGTTATAAACAATGTTTCCATTTATTCTAAAACACTCTCGTTATTCTGTTATATTGTAAAAACTCATCTAGGTACTTTACTGGTACTTTTCTTTGAAGCAAAACAGGGACATCATAATTAAGTCCGCTGATAAAGGCGGGGGGATTGTCATTATGGATTACAGCTATTACAAGCAAGAGCTTATGTCGCAATTAGCCGACCTTTCTAAATATGAGAAATTGACTTATGACCCGACCAATAAATTTGGCGAAGAACTGAATGTAATCCTTATGACTGCTATGAATAATGGGTGGATCTTGAAGGATATGTATTTTATGCCAAGCCATCCGATCCGGCCACTAATCTACACGTTACCTAAGATACATAAGAACGCCCAGAGACCGCCAAGACAGCCAATAATATCCTCAAATGGCTCACTTAACGAGGGCATTGCAGAATATGTGGACTTCATATTGCAGCCTTGTGTACAGAACATTTATGGGTACTTAAAGGATTCTGGGGATTTTTTGGAACTAATACAAAGTGTTGACATTGAATTGATTGATGTAATCTTGGTGACTATGGATGTGCAGAGCCTCTACACCTGCATACCACATGATGCAGGTGTGGAGGTGGTGCGCGAACTGATCACCAATAATCCGCTGTACGAAGGCCCCCCATTGAATTTATACTTACCTTACTTGAATTTATCTTGTATAAGAACTATTTTAAGTTTGAGGCACAATATTATGTACAAAACACAGGGACAGCTATGGGGTCAAAAGTGGCCCCAGTATATGCAAATGCATTTATGGACAAATTTGAGAAAGACCACATTTTTAGCAATGAGCTCTTCAGGCGGCATGGGGCCTTCTACAGGAGATACATCGATGATGTATTCTTCCTGTGGTTGGGCTCAGCTAGCAGTCTGGAAGATTTTGTGAAATATTTAAATGGTCTAGAGAGGCCAGTAAAATTTACTGAGAAATATAGTACACAGAGTATGGAGTTCTTAGATGTGAAAGTGTACAAGGATAAAGGGACATTACAGACCAGTATTTATACAAAGCCCACAGACAGAAATACACACAGGGAGCATAGGGCGGGCAGAGTATGACACACACAGGGAGCATAGGGCAGGCAGAGTATGACACACACAGGGAGCATAGGGCAGGCAGAGTATGAAACACACAGGGAGCATAGGGCAGGCAGAGTATGACACACACAGGGAGCATAGGGCAGGCAGAGTATGACACACACAGAGAGCATAGGGCAGGCAGAGTATGACACACACAGTGAGCATAGGGCGGGCAGAGTATGACACACACAGGGAGCATAGGGCAGGCAGAGTATGGCACACACAGGGAGCATAGGGCAGGCAGTGCATGACACACATAGAGCATAGGGCAGACAGAGCAGGGTCAGACTGGAGCCTTGGGGACCTACCAGGGCTGCAAGGGAAGGGCCCTCCTTGCAGTCCCCGGGTGCCCCCTCCTGACGTCATTTTCTTTTGCCCACGGCAGACGAATATGCTAACACAAAGCAATGCGTGCATATATGCAGACATACCGATATGCACGCACATGCGCAAACAGCTTTATTTCTTTTTGGGCAGTCAAGGGGAGCAGGTCTGGCCCAGTCCAACACTGAGACAGTGTATGACACACACAGGGAGCATAGGGCAGGTAGAGTATGACACACACAGGGAGCATAGGACAGGCAGAATATGGCACACGCTGTGAAGATGTGGAAGGCAGACATGGAAACTTATCAGGAATTTGTGCCCCTTGAGCAGTTTGTCTGAAGTGTGAACGGGTGAACAATGTAGGCACTTATAGTCTTGGTCTAAGATGTGAACAGTATAGATCTTTAAAGGTGTGAATAATGCAGGATTTTATAGTCTGAATTTGAGGTGTAAACAATGCAGGGCCAGTTAATCTGTCTAGTGATATCTTTTATAGGTTACACCAGTCATAGCAGGCAGACTTTCATGTGGGGGCCACACAAGGGGGGTTGCTGGTTGGATGCTCATGGGCTGCCAGTTGGACAGCACTGTAAATATGGTGAATGGGGGAGCAGGAGAGACTGGGAGAGAAAATCTAATAATAGAGAACAATAAAAGAGAGAAAGTGAGCAACAAATGCACATTTTGTTTATGTTTATCTATAATGTATATAATTGAGGGGGGTGCAATGAGGCTGTGACCACAAAATACATATAGACAAATACAAGAGTCCTCTGCACTCAACCCATTATCTATATATTTAAGACAGAGACATTTTGTGCATACTGCTACTGAAAAATGCCTTACCCTTTAAACAAAACAGGGATTGTTTGTCCATATATTGCAATATATTTAACCTGGCCAACTACGTCAAAGTCATCCCATATCTGGCCAGTCCTATGCTCAATTTTCATCTGATTCATTAAGAATTCTATTGCTTCGTTATACATTTTACAAAGGGACTACGTTTTACCTGCAACTTACTTGCTGCTTTCAAGGTTAAAACCTTTTATTAGACATCAGTGGGATCACCTGACTATAACTGGATAGGGTGGGAGCTACAAAATGTAGCTGGCCACTGCTACTGTAAGGGAAGTTATTCTCACCACTAATTTTTAAAAACATTAAGCGGGGTGCAATGAGGCTGTGATCACATAATACATATAGACAGATACAAGACGCTCTCTGTACTCAACCCATTATCAATATATTAGGACATTGATGTCCTAAATATCTTGCTAATGGGTTGAGTGCAGAGGACCTTTTGGGTGTATAAATAAGGTATGGAAACCTTCAGTGAGAGGATTTATAGTTGAGGAATGGAGAATTGCAGTTTAGCTCAGAAGCTACAGGAAAGGCTGCCACATGACAGAGAGACTGAACACAGGAGTCTACACTCCTAAGGTTTAGCACCTTACAAACAATTTACTAAATGCACAACTGGGGAATTAACAGAGGGACAGTCATAGAACAGGCCAAGTTGATCACAGAACTTCTAGCAAAGGATACTGACTGGGTCATATAACCTCTTTGCTCAGGCAAGGTGTGACCGGAGTGGGGGAGAGACTCCTGCCAAAGCTGATTGGAGGAATCTATCCAGCAATCAACCTCTGTCCTGGCTGAAAGCATCCGAACACAGATTTATATTATTTAAACTCTGACCAATTGGTAATGAAGGAACTACACAGCGGGTCTTGCAACAGAAGGTGCAACTTTACCTTCAATTAAAGTTTGTATACAACAGGTTGCCCCTTTAAGGCTTAGGGCTGGATTTGCGCTGTGACGAAACACAAGCGACAAGTCAGAGGCGTCAAATAAAAAGGGAGTGATAGAAACATTGCAGGTACAAATACATGTATCCAACCCAACTTCATTGGATAGTCGTGTTGTATGTAGCTTGTACCTGCGACATTTCATTGTCATGATACAAATCATTCCGTGGAGTTCAGCCCCTACACAAAAAAAAAATAAAAACACAAAATAAAATCCTACTCCTGTCCAGAGGCTTACCAAACACACTGTTTTCCGTTTGGCTCAGTTATTCTGATCCTGACTAGTGATGGGCAAAACGCTGGCATCTCATTGTTGACGCCGGCGTCCATTTTTGACGCCGGGAGCCTTTTTTTTTTGACGCAGGCGGTCGTTTTTTATACAAATCATTCCGTGGAGTTTAGCCCCTACACAAAAAAATAAAAAACAAAATAAAATTCTACTCCTGTCCAGAGGCTTACTAAACACACTGTTTTCCCTTTGGCTCAGTTATTCTGATCCTGACTAGTGATCGGCGAAACGCAATTAAATAGGAAAGGTATATAGTCCATAACTGCACTTGTTGATCGATCAGTCCTTTTTATTACTTGATGTTTTCTGGGTGCATGATCTCTAATCAATACATTGCAAGGATTTTTCACTGATGCAGCAGTATCATAGGGCTTTGGGACGTACTTTGATGGAAGATGGATGGCTGACTAGCCCAAGCTGATCTGACAAAGAATTTGGTACTTTAAGAACTATTCCCAATAGCAGTGGCTGTTAAAATTTGGGGGAACCTTTAATTTACAAGAGAATTTTGTTTTGTTGTGATAACCTAGATGCTTTATAGGTGTTGAATTCTCTCATCCAGAAATAGAAATCTATTGAAAAACTGCTAATAGCATGTTTACAAGCTGCATTTATTGTAAATGTCACAACATGTTTTATGATACCTCCCTTTAATCCCATAAATAATATCGCTGACAAATAAGTGCCTACTTATACTACATAATATGGGCCTGTATCCCCCAGTTCCAAATTCTGGTGTTTGTAACTCAAAACACATTACCTTGCTGGATATACTGGAGTGTGATTTTATTTCTCACCCTGGGATTTTAAGGGGTTATTTCAAAATCCGAATGTTACTGATTTTTTAAATAAAAAAAAGTCTGACCAAACTAGAATCTATGATTTGACAAAAATTTATCTGTCAGGGTAAAACCCCCCAAAAATTGTACCAAGAGTTTTTCCCGAACCATACAAATTTTTCGGGCTTTTTCCTGAAAAGCCGGAATTATTCTAAATTTTGTTTGAAAAGTCCAAAATTGCAGTTTGGCAATATTCTCTTAAATTCACCTTTTCTCTTCTTTCTCCTTTACATATTTCTCCATTTATCTTCTGTCTTGTTGTGCACTCCTCTCCTTATTCTGTTCAGCCCTGTGGCACAGTTCTCATTTGCACTTCTCTTTATTAAAAGTACACATTTCTTCTGTTGTTTCTTTTTATTTATACATTTACACTATAAATCTATTTTACACTTCTGAGACTTGTTTCTGTTTAAGAGTCAAAAATCATAAGAAGATCTTTAGACTAAACTTCCTAATATACACATGGGCATATTTACTAAAGGCCATAAGGTATTTTTTACAAAGAATACGTTTTCATAACATCACACACTTACTAAAAACAGTGTATATCATATTTTGGGGAATTAACTTTAGATGAACAGTCTCTTTGCATTAGCAAACATTTACATTTTTTTTTGTTTTGTTTTTTTAAATTGTGTGCACTTTATATTTACTAAACATTAAAGATTTGGAAACTCTAATTGAAGTGTTAGTAGGGGAAAATCTGAATTAAAGTTTCCAAATCTCAAATGTAAAAATCCAAATTCAAATTTTAAAGGTGACATATAGCATATATTTTCACAATGCAGCAAACCATGTAAAATAATTAAAAATAGAAGAAATAGTTTTTATCTTAATACCTTCTGGGTCAAAAATGTCTTTATTAGCTTGAAAACTGTGCTCAGCCTACCCCCCCTTTGCAAGCCACCAGCATCTTAAGTTACAGAGCAGCAGCCACTGAGGGAGGAGTGGGCATATTTGTGATGTCACACTCTTCCTTGCAGACATCGGCTTATCCTTACTGCTTGTTTTCCCTTCAGTGAACTGCTCCTTCTGTCGCTCTCTGCCCTGTTCATTTAACCCCATCTCTGCCCTGTTCATTTCTCTCTCTCTAGCCTGTTTCTTTAACCATTATTGAATTATGCAAGAAATTTGTTATTAGTTATAGTGTCACACCATCCATATAAAGTAAATAAAGTGTAATAGAGAAAAGAAAAAAATAATACATACAATTCATGAGTGGAGAATTATCCAATGCTGAAAAAATTAATTGGTGCATTAGCTACAGCAAATTCATTTGTGTCAGATGTATATATATATCTTGTGATCGAAATTTTATATTAATTGCTTAAATATGAGGTGCGTCCAGTGAATAAAGTGCCCTGTGTTAATTAATTTTAATCATTACATAGACAGTTTAAAACTTAGCATTTAATTAATTAGTTAAAATTAATTATGCAAAATCCATAGGGTTAAAAACAATTAAAAATACTTTGATGCATTGATCTGGTCTTAAATTGTTTGGGATATTGCGAAATAGCAGTAATTAGTGTAATAATCACACATAGATCCCCACATAGATCTTACATCAGAACAATTAACCCTCTTAAAAAATAAACTTGCTATCTGAGGATGTATATGGCAATATTGGAAAGATATGAATTCAATTAATATAATAGTCAGTGGAACCAGTGATCACTATCTCTCAACGCCACCCCGACTCTCAATTCAATATATAGGGCTTGGCCGATGTGTCCAAGGAGATTTTCCCTACCATTTTGTCCTCTCAAAGACACCTAAGTGTGTTGTGGCCTAATCCCTATAACTTGTTGTATTGCACTCATAGCTCATTTAGTATAAGGAGCCTAATTAATGGATATTTTAGTGTGATGCTGCTGGGCTTGCCACATCTGGATCAATGCGTTTCCATTTCCAACCCAGCATTATTGAAACCATGAAACCTCCCTTCTTCCCATTCGCCAACCTACCCAGCTACATTAAAGAAAGCAAAATGTTTTTAGCTAAGAGCTCTGTGCTTGTTTTGCAGCAAAGGTGTGGGAACACTCAGGACAAAGAGTGAGAGGGGAGGGGCTTGCTTCTACAGCAGAGTTCAGCTTGTCAGTTTGTGCTGTGACCACTTCCTGTGAGAGATTGAACAGACAGCCTTTGACCTGTAAAGATCTCTCTGCAGCTCTGACCTAATGACAGCTTTAGGAGGTGAAATGCTTTCAAAATATTTTTCTTTCTGCATCATTACATGTTTTGAGGAAGGATGAGCAATATATCTGAATATGAAGGTTATATAAAATGTTTTCAGATATTTTCATTATACCAGTGTTTCATTATACCAGTGTTACAAAAATCACAAGAATGAATCTTTCAGACACTAGTTTGCAATGCTTTAGAAAGTACTTTATTTTTAGGAGGCAAGTGTATAAATCATACAAATTAACAATGAATTTATTTGAGAGTAAAGTGATTTTTAAATTATTTGATTTATTTGATTATAATACATCCTTAAAGGTTAAAATGTTTATACTATATGTTTCCATCTTGACACTTGGTGCCTGTACACTGGCACTCCTGAACATCAATGTAGCTATGATCAAGTGATGTTCCATCAGGGCACTGAAGCTTGACTTTATTTGTAGTAGTCTGAACCTCTTGGCAACAAGAACATTTATGAGACATTGTCTTTTCATGAGCAGAGTACCTAGACAGAGGAAATACATTAAAGAAAATGTTTAATTATTGTAGCAGTCTTAAACAGAAGTGTTTTCTTTCCAATTTCAAATTGTACACTTTTTATTTGAAACACATTTCATGGGATATTTGCAAAATACATTTGTATAAACAATTGTCTAATACATGTACTAATTAAAAACTTTGGTTTGCCACATATTTGGTAAGCCGTAGCTGTTTGAAAACAAATATCTGATTGTTATCAGATGTGGCCAAATGTAAGACATTTTATAAAACCATCCTTTTAGGCTCGGGCCACACAGAGGTCAAAAACCACCCACCAAATCCTCTGCCCCGATTTCTACCCAACTGCTGGAAGTTGCAACCTCTCTTTTCTGCATTCAGAAACATTGAATCAGAAGCAACACAGGATTACAGAGGATTTCAGCTAAAGCGAGTTTCAGCAAGTCTCTAAATTTTAAGCCAAAGTCTTTTAGCACTGCATCCAATTTCTGTTGAAAATAGAGGATGCTACTGCCAGTGGTTGGTTATAAATTTGAAAGTGGATTTCAGCAAATGGTTTTTGGCCCCTGTGTGGCCCTAGCATTAATATTCTGTGTGAAACAATAGAATATTTAATTTGCCTTACTATATTCCACAATTAAGGGTCTTTTATTCCCCATCATTTCATAGCAGAATAATGATTAATAAATAGGGAAATTCCTATTCTTGCATAAAGGAATGTTTCTCTATGAGAAAAGTTAGGGAGTTGAATTATTAAGAATAATTTTTAATTTCCTTTCCCACTGAATACCCAAACTTCCAATAACATAATCCAGACAAGAACGCTTTTGGTTTCATTTAATGAGATTATAACATGATATTAGAACTGTGGAAAGGGAAAAGGAGGTTGAGGCTAGATTACAGAGAAGCAGTAGATGGTAAAACTGCAGAGTGGTAACTTCAGAGAAGCTCGTGAAAAAATAGGCAAAATTAAGTTCACCTTTAAATGAAAGACTTTTGCAGTTAAAAAACTCAAATTGTGGTAAAAAGTCAAAATCGAATGTTAATACATCTGCTCTAAAGTCATTGGCACCATATATGTATATGATTATATTCTATATTAAGTTTATGTAACAATTATTTTCATCTTACATTGAAGATGTTCTGCAGGATCCTTCACAGCGAGACATTCTGACCCTTGTTGTAGACATGCATCCTCGGTAGGTCAAGAAATCATCAAATGCCTGTACCTTGCAGGAATCATTCTTATGGATACCTGTAGTTTAGTTAAATTCCATTTACTTTAAGAAGGATTAATTTATTGCATTAACATGCTTTAACATATTTAAAGGACATATATACGATTAATAAAAAAAATCCTAAATCTTGTAGGCAATAATGTACAGTATGCTACATAGATGATGCTGGTTTTACATTTTTGCTGTAATTTATATTGTCTTCAAACTTAATCTCTTTATTTGAGCTCCTCATAGATCTGCTATGGTCCCTGTCTATGTTTTAAACGAGGGGTGGACATGTCCGTGCCAGAAGCACAGTAGGATGGGGACAGCCAATCATAGCCCCGCATCCACACAAGCAAAGACATGTTTCAGTTCTCCATCAGGTTAGCCTAGCTGCTGATTGGTTCCTATCCTAGAGTGCAGTATGTGGAGTGCTGCCAGCTCCCCTGCACAGCCTGGGAAAGGAGGCAGCAGGAATTGGAACAGATGGGAGGGACTAGTAGTGGTTTTGCAGACATTTTCAATAAAGTAACTTTTAAAAGCACATTCCTTCTATATCAAAAAGAGTTTTATGCACTGGCACAGTCTTGTTTTTTTCATAAAAGATCTCCTTTAACTAAATGTAACATGCAAGCTATATACATTTTATAGTGCTATATTCCTATTCTCCTTGTCATTTAGTTCAGTTATATATTTTTTCAAATACATTTTATGTTTTAGTCAGTAACTACAGGTTGACCATATTATTGTATTCATTTTTACTTTTAAATTAAAATTAGTTTTATTAACGTTATATCAGATAAAGTGACTTTACTGTCCACCTAGTCACATGGGGTGATTAGATTAAAGAAAAGAGAGAAGACTGGTGAGTCACATTTGGTCTACCAGGAACCCATGACTGACATCCTTTCATGTTTTAGCTGGCAACACAATTGGTCGATACAGCGTATACATGCCAACAGTTTATGAGCTCCTGAAGAAACATTTTGTAAAGTTGGTCTCTCAAGCAAATTCTGTAATGTTTAAAAGCTAAGAAGCATAACAACAGATCTTGATTGTCTTATCTGTTTGTGTAAGTGGTTAACCTCTAGCATTAAACAGAATGCATCAGAACTTCCATATAGTGGCATAAATTCATTGTATTGACTTGTGGGCCAATCTAATCAGTGCCAATCTGACTATATATATTTCAGGGATCAGTCTAATATTGGGAAATTTGGCATGTGTTTGGTGAATTTTTTTTTTGTGGTGTAGGAGAGCTCTTGATTGACATGTGACAAGATTCATTATATTTATAATTTGGTTTATGGTTTATAATTTTTAAAAGCTATTTAAGAGCAAAAAAGTACAACTTTTGTTGTCAAGCTGTTATTTTTCACGATTGCTAGCATGTTTAAGAAATAACTTGGATGGGTTCATTGTAGCTGAAAAAGCAAAACTTTAATAAACTTGAATAAAAAAATTGCTTGAATGTTGATACAGGTATGGGATCCATTATCTGGAAACCCATTATCCAGAAAGCTCAGAATTATGGAAAGGGCATCTCCATAAGGGTTATTATAATCAAATAATCCAATTTTTAAAAAATGGCCTTTTTCTCTGTAATAATAAAACAGTACTTATACTTGATCCCAATAAGATATATTTAATCCTTATTGGAAGCAAAACCAGCCTATAGGGTTTATTTATTGTTTATTTGATTTTCTAGTAGACTTAAGGTATGAAGATCCAAATTACAGAAAGATCTGTTATCCGGAAAACCCTAGGTCCCAAGCATTCTGGATATCAGGTCCCATACCTGTAAATACACTTCCCATTGTTTTTAAAGAAACTTGGCAGCTTTTAGCTAGCAAAAATTTTTATTCACATTTTTGAGATTTTTATGCATGATAAATATTTGCAAATTGGATCCTAAAAAACTTCAACTTAAATATATTGGAGATAAATATATCAAATATGCCATGATTTTTTGAATAGGGATCTTGGATATTAATGAATGTTCCACTAGATGTTTCACTTATCCACTTAAACATATCATTCACCAAAACTGCTGACTTGTGAATTCCAAATCCAAGAAATTACCAGCAGCACACTGTTAGTCTTGCATAAGTGCTCAAGTGCAGATTTATTGTGTAGCCCATAGCATATAAAGGCAACGTTTCGGACCTCCCAGGTCCTTTGTCAAGCTGGGAGGTCCGAAACGTTGCCTTTATATGCTATGGGCTACACAATAAATCTGCACTTGAGCACTTATGCAAGACTAACAGTGTGCTGCTGGTAATTTCTTGGAGTACTGATGTGACCCTTCGACAGGATTGGGGTCTTCCGGTTCAGCACCTGGCACAACAACTGTGAGATGAGTTGGGAGGTGAGCGCTCCATATTTGTGATTGTTGTGAATTCCAAATGGCAGAAAATGACAATTAGATACAGTAATATCAGCGTTACTGATGTTCAAGATAACAATTTGCAATGACATGCTTTGCTTACTGTGGTGATTTATGCAAAGACTTTAAGCCATATTGCAAAAGATAGCATTATCATTCTTCTCATGAGAGCAAATTGATGCTCAGGTTTCAGACACATTACAATATATAGACACTTTACTATGATTTACATAGTGTGCTCCTGATGTTTTTAGAGACTGCAAGCTGGATCTGCCAGGCAATGTATGAGTATAACCAAAGTCCATTGTTTGAGGAAGACATGAGAGTCGTTAGCATTAAATAACCACTGGGAAGTTACCTTGCTTAACCTTGACCACATTGAGATTAGACAGATAGATAGACATTTTATTGCCCTTTGTTGTGTTCAAGACACCTGGTTTTATACTTCTGTAACAGATGTTGTATAAATGAAAAGATATAGAAACATATAAAATCACATACAATATATCTATAAGGAACTTACATGTTTTACAGCATCCATTGGGTGAGAGATAAGTACTTCCCTGTTATGAGAGGGGAGAGAAAGGTTAGTGTATTTTAAAAATAATATTTATCATATTTTTTTTTCACAAAGGCCTTATAATTGTGGATTATAAGCAAGATTCACTACCTTCTGCCTGCACAAACCATAAAGAGTAAGCCATACAGAAGCATAGATTGTTAATACTAATGAAGTCACTAATTACAAATGTGCCTGATAATATTGTTGCCCTGGCCTTTTCAGCTGTAGCTTCTTTTAACCAGCCATAAAACACAAAAACAACTCACTTTTGATGCTGATTGTCATGAGGGTCATAAAAGAGACACAGATAAATATTACAGTAGTTTTTTGCCTACAGGTGAAACCTCAGTTTTACATTTAAATTTTAAAAGGATTCTATTACAGGAAAACATGTTTAAAATGCACTCCACCCATATCCTGCATGGAAATCCATTTTTCAAAAGAGCAAAACTGATTTTTTTTAAATTAAATGATAAAAATCTGATATGAGGCTAGACATGTTGTTAGTTTTCCAGGTGCCCTCAGTCATGAAACTTTTGCCCTGATAAACTTCAGTCATTCTTTACTGCTGCACTGCAAGTTGGAGTGACACCCCCAAGCAGCCAATTAGCAGAACTATGGGAATGCAGCTCCTTAATAGATATGAGAATAGCACTCAATTGTAAAAATTCTACTGTGACTCCTTCAGTTACACTGAGTAGGAGAAACAATAGTTTAACTGAAATCAGTTTCATCATGAAGTGCAGGAACAGGCAAAATTACCTGAGATAGCTGCCTATGCTTAATATTACAATTAAAAAAATATACTTGTTGGTTCAGGAATAAAATATGTTATTTATATGGTAGAGTGAATTATTTGCAGTTTAAACAGTGTAATTTAGAAACTATCAAAATCATGATGGAGAACCTTTGAGTTTTTCATCAGTGTATAATGCATGAGGCATTTCCCTGATTTTAAATCTTTCTGAATTTTACAGCATTTTTTCTGTTCCCCTGAAACATATAAAATGGGGTTTCTACTATATGTTGTCTAGGTACAGAGACTGCAAGATATCAGTACTAAAATAGTGGATACAGAGCTGTTCAACTTGCACTAAATGGTAAAAATGGTAAGCAGTAATTTTCCATAAAAAAAGAAGTAGGAAAATTAAAGGATTTTTTTTAATAAAGGATATGTAATGTCAAATATAGAACTTCTGGCAGCCCTATGCAAAATATGCATTCAGGTATAATACATATGATGTATGAATATACTTCTGTCCTAATGCATTTAAATAGGTAGCCTTCTATAACAAACTAGCTATATTAGTGACACCTTATGGTTTTCACAGGATACAATTATGAAAACATGGTGTTATGTTATATCATGCTATCATGTGATATTAGGGCATATAGTAAATATGAACTACTTACATGCTCACAATCTTCTTCATTGAATAAGGGGCACGAGATCTGGGAGACAGTGGTGACAAACTGATCATTGATTAATGAGCATTTGTACATCGTGCAGTTATCATTCATGGAGGGCAGCACATCTCCAGGCTAAATCAGAAGACAAAAATAAAGTAATGTAAATTGCAAGATTTTTTATGGTTACATTTTTGCTTCACATTAAAAACAAAAAATAATGAAAACCAAAAATGGATGATTACATACATTTTAATTTAATGCTGCAATGTAACATTTTAGATATGACTAAACTTACATTCATAAGCCGGTTGGAGCCATCATATTTCACAACACAGTTGGTTGGCTGACAGGAACCACAGCAGTCGGATGGGGAATCTTTCTTCACCTTAAAACCCTGTTGAAGTAAATAGAAAGTGTTAATAAGCTTGTCTACTTTGCACATTACTGTTATCGATGTGTTCCATTACTTTTGTACAGTACATTGTGTATTGTGAAATTATGTGAAAGAAAGGAATGCACCATGCTATTATGAAGATATTCAAATGCTCACTGCACAATACTTACAGCTGGGCAGTGTATGTCGCAGACAATAGGGCTGCAGGCAATTGTGAAATTGTTTTCTTGTTTTTCACAGATGCAGCTCTCACATTTCTCTGAGTAAACATGAGATCCAGGCTGTGGGAACATAAAAGAAAACATATTTAGTGGAAATATTTATATATATATTCAACATCTATAATTCACCACATGAAAACTTATAAAGGAATAAAAAAATAAGTCTCTCTTGCATTGATTATTGTGTTTTGTTGTAAATCTAATTTATTTAACAGTTCTGTGCTGGTGTTTTATCAATGTATGTTAATAAAATAATGTGTATTGAGTTGATGTTTGCTCACTGCAACTTCAATGATTATTGACTGATCACGGGGGCATAGGAAAGTTCAGCCCTAGCACCATAAATTTTACACTTCTGGGCTATGTTATGTTTTGTAGGATTGTTTGTTGCTGGGTAATGGATAACTGTAATTTAGTAAAATAAATGCAGCAAGAGGAGTATTACTCTTTCACTGAAGTCATGCTTCTTATGTTACCCTGTTGTGTTTTATGTAAACAGGGGCTTTGAAGTTACCCAATGTTTTATCCTTGAAAGGTAAATTATTAGATTACCAGTGCACAGCTAACCCTCCTGCATAATGGAGACTAACACATTTTTAGGGGGTATTTACTAAGCTCCGAATACAAAAACCCTCAATAATTGGTGATTTTTTAGTATAAAATCAGACTGTTAAAAAATCATGAATTTTTTTGGAATTTATTTTCCCCTGAGGATGGAAAAGTCTGAATCAGAAAAACCGGAATCTCAGACCTGTCGAGGTTGCATATACTGTAAGTCAATAAAGTCCCAATGATTTTTTGATGTGTGCTGTTTTTTGTGCAACACCCCGAAGATTTCAGAGTTTTCAGGAAAAAAGCATACAAAATCAGAGTTGTGAAAAATCTGAAAAAATTGTGAAATATTTATTCCCGCAAAGCTAATTTTTTGAAAATCTAATAATAAATACACAGAAAAAACCTGTGCGGATTATATCAGAGTTTGTGGCTGGAAATGTTGAGATAAATTCGACTTTGATAAATAACTCCCATAGTATGAAGGAAGAATGTTGTTTAGTGGTAACCTAATTATTTTACTCAAAGAACCAAACATTGTGTACTGTAACTTCAGTTTCCCTGTTTGCCCTCTTTAGCTCAAGAAACAAAAACACATGTATGTTTATGATTAAAATAATAAGCAAAAAGTTTGTTCTGCACAAGCCCTATTCATTAAAGCCAAATTGAAGAAGGGGAATACCAGCCCTTTGATCTATAAAATATATTGTTTGGTAGTGTTGTCCATGATAAAAAAAACATTGTTTGTTTGACTCTGTTATATGGTAAAACTTTTTATTATTAAATTCAATTCTTTAATTTGCATTGCTCAGATTTGGTTTCTTAACTTGTATCAACATTTGTACTATAACTGTTTTGCCAAAAGCTATAATAGATATCTAAGCTTTTTTTAAAATTATTTATGTCTTACAAAATGCTGCTTACCAAGTATTCTGCATTTCCTCTAACACAAACATGTTTTATTTCTGGAAAAAAAAAACATGCATCAGAAGTTTGATTTTATTTTTGTTACATATCTCTTAACGTGTGTTGGCCCAGAATTACAGTGGCATCAAAACATTTTCTTTTGCTATTTTCTGGAGTATTTATAGGACCAGACATGAAAGAGTGTCTAGTACTGACAGGCCATATATAAAACCTTAAATTAAGTTTATTTTCCTTATTATCTTCCATCCTTAATATTCAATGGGATCTTAATCTCGTAATTCCCTTAAATTCTCTATAGAGGTAAATGAAAAACTTCCCCCAAATTTGTATCCAGTTTCCCCTCCCATTCACTTTTTGCACCTAACCCACTACTCCCCATATTATCTATCCTTTTTCTTTTTCCTAACTAACCTACTTGCTCCCTATTTCCTATTCTAGAGCCCTAAAAACTCTTTGCTATGGGACTAGAATGCTACACGGATCAGAACATGATTGGTTGTTCAAGTGCAAAACTGTTGTGGGTTTTGCACACATTTCTATTTGTTTTCTATTTAGATGACTCTTACAATATCTAGTTTAGTCACTTTACAAAAAACTTACCACAAGAATAAGTATGGCAACAATGCCCTTCTTTGATGCCTCCCTTAAGTTCAAATCCAGGTCTACATTTAGGCAAGGTATTTTGACATCGACTTGGGTCACATCCTTTCAGAAAGATTATTCAAAAATCAGTATTTTAAAGTGTATTGGTTTGCTATGAATTTGATATCAATTGCACTGATTTGCAAATCTCACAAATCTAATATAAAAAGTAAGAACATAAATAAACAATAGGAACTGGAGTCTTGACTGGAGGGGAGTATTTTTTGTTTCAGAACATTGTTGTTTAGCAAACTGAGAAGGAAATAGCAAACAGAACCACTTTTTAGTTCTAATTTAAAAATAATTGACAATGTCAGAACTTCTTTTTCTGCCAATACAGCATTCATTCACTAACAAGGTGCATTAGCATTTCAAGGTGGTATTCTGAAATAAAACCTAAATGTCCATGTGATTGGGCTGAATGATCAAAACTTTTCAACCAAATCTGTACAACTTCAGACATGTGAGTGAATGATATGTGGCTGTCTATTTTTTTCTTTAACTGCTCACTTGGGAATTAATCTATGTTATTACAAACTAATGTAATTCAGCATCTTTTTTCTTTTCTAATGTATTGTCAAATATTAGCTGTTAATGCAATAACAGGAAATATTTAAGTAAGATACTTACTGCATACAGTTTCTTCGCAACACTTGTTTGTAGCACTGATTTGAGTGACTTTGTAGAAACCTTCCCGAGTACACTCTTCATTTCTTACATGATGGCATTGTTTTCTTTGGCAGGTTATTCCACGACCACCCTCCAAACACTTGCAGGTCTCACAGTTGAACTCAAAGGTTTCTCCATACTGCAAAGAAAGGAACAGAATTTAACACTTAGGGGCAGATTTATCAAAGGTCGAGGTGAATTTTCTAATGAAAAAACATTTCTAGCTATTTTTTGTGTACTTCGACTAGGGAATAGTCCAAATTCGATTTGAAATTGCAAAAAAATTTAATATCGAAATTTATCATATACTGTCTCTTTAAAAATTTGACTTCGACCATTCACCATCTAAAACCTGCCGAATTGCTGTTTCAGCCAATGGGGGACCTCCTAGAACCTATTCGGAGGGGAAAAATTCTAATCAAATTCGATCTAATGTGCCATTTCTTCAATTTGTACGATTCGTATACGGACCTATTCAACCCAAAAAAACTTTGACTTAATTTCATTTAGCCTTTTTGAATAAGAATGTCAAAGTTTTTTCAATTCTAAATTCGACCCTTGATAAATATGCCCCTTAGGGACTGATTTATCAAAGGTCGAATGAACTTGAGTTACCTCGAAACTCAAATGGTAAGAATAAACTTTTTTTTTAATTTTGTTGAATGTTTCTGACCCAAAAACTCAAATCGAATTTGAACAAAAATCTAATAACATTTTTCTCAAATGTCAGGAAGGCTATTAACTTCTTCAAATAGGTCAGCGGACCTCTGCCATTGAATTCTACATGAACTCAGCAGGTTTTAGGTGCTGATTTATTGGAGTTACTTCCAGGGTAGGGGAATGATAAATCTTGAATTCAAATTCTAATTTGAATTTCAAATTCAAATTCAAGTTTTAAACTCAAAAATTTTAACCACCAAAGAAACAAAACCCAAAAATTTTAATTTAATTCACCATTTGAACCTTAGTAAATCTGTCCCTTATAGTCAAATCTATCAACAAGGTAAACTCTATGAATAAAGCCAAGTTAGAATAGTGACATGTAGGGCCTGTCTCAGATACACTGATCACAGGTTGATTAATATGAGCAGATTAAGTAAATGTAAACAAGAAAACCATTACATTTTAACCAGTATTTTTCTCACATGCAATGCTATTCAATATAACATGTTTAATAATTACCTAAACTGAACAAGCATCAGCATTAGATGTAACTTAGAAATGGCTTCAAGTGCCCATAAAAAAACAACCATACTAAGGAGCCTATTTAAGATTGCTCAGCAGCTACAAGATTTTCTTCGTTCCAAACGTCTGTTTGGGTAAAATTATGCAATTTTGCTGAGGTTTTTCATCTCTACATCCAGTGGGAGTTAGAAAATCCACGAAGGGTTTCCTAACAGATTGCTTTTGCCAAAAAGCACAAGCAGTTTTAAATAGGCTACTTATTTACTTATATACTGTATATATATATATATATATATATATATATAAATTCAAAAATAATACCTTGCGAGGTATGTTGTCTGGCCCAATACACCCTGGAGAAAACAGAACAGTTCATGAGAATGAAAGAATATTTAACTGGAAAATGCCTCATATTAATTAGACCAGCTTAAACAGGACAATTTATCTGTATAGTGCCATACTGTATGAGCACATTCATTGCAAACAGTTTCAAGCTGTGCAAATCTACAATATAATTAAATACAGTAAAATGTGTTTACGGTGAAATATCTGGAGCATGCAGCTTTGTAGTTGTTTATTTAATTTATTATTACATTTAATAAAAATTAATAAAACGGCTTTACTATTTATAAGTAAAAAGTAAACACAGTACAATAATTCCACAAACATTCCTGGTGGAGTTTCCAAGAAAGAGGCTGGTGTAAAGGTCTTGTGAGTTGTGTTAGCAGAGGAAGTACTAACAGAGCCCAATACAGGGACTTGCCCTTTCCAATGGTCCCTGTATTGTAAATGTGAATTATGCACACATGAGGCAATAATTAGGGAACAAGGATGGGACACCTATATGCCTATGCCTCCCAATATGAATACAGTTTGGCAAAATACAGGCAGTGCTTTATTTATCAGGGACATTCTGTGGTACCTTGCACCAGTTTTTGGCAAATGCCCTACACATAATGAATGATCCTTACTGTTTATTGTACATTGAGTTATATATAGATAGGTTAGACCAGGAGTTAGACCAGGAGTGCCCAAATGGTAGATCAGGATCTACCAGTAGACCTTTAGCTTGTGTTCAGTAAATCTCAAGACACTGTCAACAAAAAGCTTGTCTAAATTACCCTCCCTTGTCATGCTTTTTATTCAGATATTTGTGTAAGTTACATAAATGTAACTAGATGTTTAAATATAACAATATACATTTTCTCATCAATTAATATTAAAGTAATATTTTCCATGGAACAGAATGCATTTATGGATGTAGATCATAATGGGACAACATCACAAAAGTAGACCTCTGGGTTAGACTATATGAGTAAAATATCAGTACATTTACTCACCACAGTCGCTTACGCAGGAATCGATCGCCATGCTAAATGGCATGCTACCTTTGGCACAGAAGCATCCTTCCACAACACGTTTATCATTTTTCAGTTCTATCACATCTTTTTGCCTAAAGAGGACACCGATTCAGAAATTAAGTTAAATATTTTACTTTTAACTAAAGGCAATGGATTGGTAAAGTAATGTTCTTGATAGAATGAGCATAAAGACAATGAAGGGCACAAATATGAGTCATGTTGCACTTAAAACTTCTAACTTCTAATGGAATTATTATGTAGAGAAAAGTAATCTACTGTGCTAAATGTGTAACAATAATACAGGACATGTTTTAAAATCTTTCATATTCTTTGATCTTCTGGATATATTTACCGTATATACTAGAGTATAAGCCGAGTTTTTCAGCATCCAAAATGTGCTGAAAAAGTCTACCTCGGCTTATACTCGGGTCAGCGGGCAGTAGCTGAGATTGCAGTCATTTTTAATCATTCCAATACCAACAGTTCATTTGGGGAGAGACTGCAATATCACACAGCGCCCTCTATTGGTTATATGAAAGAATAACAGTGCGCCCTCTGTTGGTTATATGAAAGAATAACAGTGACTGCAAAATCACACAGCGCCATCTGTTGGTTATATGAAAGAATAATAGTGACTGCAATAACACACAGCACACTCTGTTGGTTATATGAAAAAATAACAGTGCACCCTCTGTTGGTTATATGAAAGAATAACATTGACTGCAAAATCACACAGCGCCATCTGTTGGTTATATGAAAGAATAACAGTGACTGCAATAACACACAGCACACTCTGTTGGTTATATGAAAGAATAACAGTGCGCCCTCTGTTGGTTATATGAAAGAATAACAGTGACTGCAATATCACACAGCGCCATCTGTTGGTTATATGAAAGAATAACAGTGACTGCAATATCACACAGCGCCCTCTGTTGGTTATATGAAAGAATAACTATGTGCCCTCTGTTGGTTATATGAAAGAATAACAGTGACTGCAATTTCACACAGCACCCTCTGTTGGTTATATAAAAGAATAACAGTGCGCCCTCTGTTGGTTATATGAAAGAATAACAGTGACTGCAATATCACACAGCGCCATCTGTTGGTTATATGAAAGAATAACAGTGACTGCAATATCACACAGCGCCCTCTGTTGGTTATATGAAAGAATAACTATGTGCCCTCTGTTGGTTATATGAAAGAATAACAGTGACTGCAATATCACACAGCACCCTCTGTTGGTTATATAAAAGAATAACAGTGCGCCCTCTGTTGGTTATATGAAAGAATAACAGTGACTGCAATATCACACAGCACCATCTGTTGGTTATATGAAAGAATAACAGTGACTGCAATATCACACAGTGCCCTCTGTTGGTTATATGAAAGAATAACAGTGACTGCAATATCACACAGTGCCCTCTGTTGGTTATATGAAAGAATAACAGTGACTGCAATATCACACAGCGCCCTCTGTTGGTTATATCAAAGAATAACAGTGACTGCAATATCACACAGCACCCTCTGTTGGTTATATGAAGGATTAACAGTAATGGCAATATCACACAGCGCCCTCTGTTGGTTATACGAAAGATTAACAGTGATGGCAATATCACACAGCACCCTCTGCACATGGTAGTGGGACAGTGGGACAATGCACACAGTAATCCGTTTGCCAATTCTCTGTCACCATCAACTTTGCAAAGAAGTCCGGTTGATCACTGGGGGGTCGCTTTGGCGGAATGTGCGCTGCTGGGAGACAGGGCTGTAGTTGTGTCTAGGCTTATACTAGAGTCAATAAGTTTTCCCAGTTTTCGTATGTAAAATTAGGTACCTCGGCTTATACTTGGGTCGGCTTATACTCGAGTATATACGGTACTATACTATGGGATGAGGAATTTTTGCAATGTATAGCATTCAGATGCAATAATATCTGGGCACAAGCATAAACATTATGGCACATTTTTATCATAAAACATGAAAATGCATTGCTATTTAAATCTATGTAGCATATGGTATTCTGTACTTTACTTCTTTGTAGCAATTAGATTTTCTTTATTCAATTATTTAACAAACTATTTTTGCCAACAGGTACTATAAACCACATTCCATTTTCCTTCAATATATAAGAAACACTTCAGAAATCCTTTTTTCACACATTTATAGCAGAGATGTGTTATAATCCAAATTTCCCAGAACTTTTGTTTGCCCCAGAGAGCAGAAGGGGGGCTGCTTTAATGGAATTGGTTTTATGAAAAATGACATAATAATATATTATAATAATAATTTCTGCTCATTTTTTTAGACAAAGGACATGTTTTCCCACGATTACATTTACATTTTCCTGCAGGATTCTTTTCTGCTTTGGGTACATGACATGGCAACAATGCAGCAAGTCTTCAAGCATACATTAACTATATTCTGCTTCTAAAAAAATGCATGAATTAATATATTTTCCTTAATTTTTGATTGAATAAATTGTTGCAGATGTGTAAATGACAGGAAACACTGAAGGTTGACTACCTACTTATTGATCTTATATGCAATGTAAATAATTATATGTATAGTACTTCATTTGCAAAATTAAGTATTTAACAAATATAGTAATTGAAGGTTTTGTCATGGTTCCCATATTGTATGACACAAGAATGGCTACTTACCTAGTTTGGCAGGTTGTGGGGATAACTGGGCCACATGCATTATACACTCTGTTAGCAGGACAAGTAATTGCTAAAAGAAAGAAAGATATAAATGTTTACTCTCATTGCCAAGTTAATGCTTCTATAAAATATATATATACACTGTAACCATATTTAGTGATGAGTTTTGACCTAATGAGCAGAAGCTGCAACAGAAACTTACGACACTCTTGGGTCTTGCTCCTCCACTGAATGCAGACACCATGATCACCACATACTGAAGCATAATGCTGTAAACTTGTACATTTAATGTTTGACGTGTCCACACTGCAGCTGTCGTAAAGGCAGGCTTTGTAGAAAGGTTCTGGTGGTTGGAATGCATGGCATTTTTGGAAAACTCTGCGAATATATAACAAAGATGTGGAGGCCAATTTATTAAAAGTTGAGTTTTAGTGGTTTTAGGGGGGTTTGAAAGCCCCTAAAACTCTATTCCTCTAAAACTATGAATACCATAGAATTATTAAAAGATCTGAATATAAAAAGTATGAAAGTAAAAAAATGCTGAACGATGTGCTAAAAAATAGGAAAACCTCTAAAATTTTAGTTTTTTGTATAATTACTAGTGAAAGAAAGATTTAAAAACTTCTATGAGTTGGATCAGCTGGGGATCAATTCCCATTGACTTCTATGGGATTTCAACAGCGTTTACTTGATGCATGTATTAGAGGGTTTAGCTCCATATAACATCTGTTTATGAACTGGGCTATGTGCTGGAAAAAATATATATATGTTGCTGCGCTGTTCTTTTTCATCCCATCTCCACAAATTGTTAACTAAAATAATATCCTTTACATAAAATATCTGAATTTCTAGACAGGTATAGGGCAGAAAAGTAAATTGTAAGTTTTTGGTTGATTTAAGAAATGATTATTGCTAGTAGTATTTCACCAAAACAAGCAAGGTTTTTGTTTCTAAGAGCAAGCAAGAACAAGTAATCTGTATTTTTTTAACCATCCATACCACATTTTCTTATTACCACTTAACAGCTAACGGTACAACTCTCAATTTTCTTATTATTTTATAAATGTATTATAAATGCATATTAAGCCAATACTTACGGTCCCATGATGAGATCACAGAGAGAAGATTTACAAATTGGAGGTTTTGTAGGAGGTACTGGAGGAATGCACTGAGGCTTGACTGGGTCATTCACCATAAAAGAATTAGCCATAGCTACACAGTTAGTTGTGATTGTACCATTAGCCATCATACAATCATCAGCTTGGTTGTTGGTGCAAGTTCCTAAGATAAAATCATAAAATTATGTTTACTTTTTTTTTACTGTTATGCTAATGTTACAAAATCAACCCCCTTATAAACAAGCACTTACAAAGTTGTTATTTATCCATATATCACTGTTGCACAATGTTGTTGCATAATGTTGAACAGTGAATTCTGCCCATACAGATCGGGGCAAATTCATCAAGTGTCGAATTTCGAGGGGTTAAATCCCTCAAAATTCGACCTGGGAATAGAATCAAATAGAATCGAATAGGCAATTCGAGTGAATTTACGAGCTGGCGAATAGTCGAATTGGCGAATATTCACCAGGCGAATAGGCGCTTGATCGAATATTCGCTAGAAGGATTTTCATTTCATCGAATGCCTTTTTATTCGATCAAAAACTTAGAAAACAAGCCTATGGGACTTTCCTATAGGCTTTTAAAGCAATTCGGTAGGTTTTAGGTGGCGAAGTAGGCAGTCAAAGTATTTTTAAAAGAGACAGTACTTCAACTATCGAATGGGCGAATAGTCACAGCGTTTTTGCGCTCAATCTATTCGAATCATTCTATTCAGGCGAATTTATGCCAATTCAATAGTCGAGGAGCACAAAAAACTACTCGAAATTCGACGTTTTTTTACTTTGAATCCTTCACTCGAAGTTAGTGAATCGGCCCCGTAGAGTTGAGTTTACTGAGATAGAACAAGAACAAGGCTGTGGGTGATATATATAATATATACATATTTACCAATATAAACTGGTAAAGCTTATTTTTTTGCTGTTACTTACCACAATGGCCATGTGTGTTTCTATTAAACTTTCCATATGGCATCTTTATTGTGAAGGTCAAACCATTATAAGTGACAATGGTCTTCATCTCTGGTATTTCAACTACTAAATATACTCCAGATTTGTAAATATTTACTCCAAGTTTTGTATACGGAAGCAATACAAGCTTTTCATTTACATGAGCCTAGGATAAAAAATGTCAGTGTAATGAATCTATTTATCCCACCATTTATCTTCAGAATAACAAAGAGTATTAAAATGAACTAATTATTTTTTTTGATTTTTAAGATTTATGAAGTAATGAATTGGAGAATAATAATAATAATAATAATAATAATAATAATAATAATAATAATAATAATAATAATATCTTTCTTATATATTAAGTAGCCCCTAGGCACATTAGTTAGAAAAAAGGTCATAAATGGGTGTATAAATGTGTGGGTATGTCCAATTTTCTATGTGTCCAACATTTTTTATCTGTGTGTAGCTTAGAGGCTACTTTGCTACCAGGTTATTTTAGAGAAATGTAGATACTGCTTACCTCTAAGGTTATAGGAGTGACTGTTTTGGGTGAAATTGTAATTTCTTGAGTTTCATGTCGTATAGTAAGTTTGCGTGGGCAGGTAACACCCGTTTTATCTCCACAGCCATAATTGTCCAGGTAAATACCAAAGTTATTGACAGTTTTAACAATTTCCTCCACAAGAACATAGGAACAGTTTCCTTGATATGTATAATAGGTTCCATCAAAGGTAAGATAGTGTGAATCTCCCCAACCACCACACATACCTAAACAAGACAATATTAATTGAAGTTACTTGTCAAGAGGTCCAATGCAAGATTTACATGTTTCTGATATTTCTTCTCATTACAGCACTTGCAATAATGCATTCTAACTGAATGCAAACCTTAAAGTTGCATTTTATATTTTCAATTTGTACTCAATTGGGAAAATGTGGACTGTGGAGATGGCTAAACATTTTGCTGCCTCCCCTTAGCTCTGCAACAACCCCTTGCAATACTCTTGAACTGAGACAGGAGTGTGGATGAAGGTTGGCCACAGCTTTATTTATATTGGTATCATAGATAACTGGATCCTTGCCAAATCCCAGAACACTTGAACTATAAAAACAGATGTATAAACTTGTTTATCTTGCCCCCAATGCTGGCCACTGCATGTGCAGTGGGCATGTGAGATCTCCTTGATATAATAACTGAAAAACAGGCAAGGATCACTAAACTGCCATGCTGTGACAATATAAACAGTGTACAAATAGTACAGTGAACCTCATTCACGATTAACACACTTTTTTTAAGCAACATTTAACTGTATAATAAAAATGATAAATATGCCCCTAAAATAAGTCTCAATCCCCCATATGTAATAAAAGGCAGTCATTTTGCCCACGAGCAGTTACCCATAGCAACCAATAAGATGCTTGCTTTTAAAAAGGTGACCTGTAAATGTGTCCTGCTTATTGGTTGCTATGAGTTACTGCTCCTGGGCAAACATAGTGCCTTATATTACATAACTCCAAATGTGTTTTAATGGGTTGCTAACCCAAAATGTAGTATTTTAACTTATACAAGTACACTTGCCAAAGGCAGCCAGTGAGAAATGTAATTTCTATACTTGTAAGCAAAATTAAAGCAAATAACTTTTTTATTGATTTTATTGATATAATAAATAGAAAATGCAGACAAAAGACATCTCAGCAAAACAACTAGAGAGGAAAAGAGAGAGCACTTGAAAGCTTCAAAATAAGGACTTTTTCAAGTCCAGATTGCCCCTTTATTAATGTGCAACCAGTCCAAATTAATTAACATTAATAAATCACCCATGCTCTAGGGTGAAATACTAATTGCACTATGCAAGATTTTTCAGATGATTTAAAGGTACATTTGTACTCCTCTTTGCTGTAGCCTTCTTTTGTATTGGTTATTGATAATCTTCCTTGTCCTTTAACATTCAGGAAGATGATAGTAACCACTAGTCTCCTCTGTAACTGGTAACATACAGCTACGTGTGAATACTGAAAGCTAATGTGCAATGGAACTGTTTTACCATCTAAATCATAACAAACAGGATACAGCTTTGAATCGTTTAGATATATACTCACAAGGACACTCCCAATGCCAGCAACATGAGTCATCATCAGTCACAACAATCGGCTTCATTTTATTGGCACAGGTGATCTCTGGTGGAGGGATGCAACTTTTCTGAACAATTTGTAGTTGACCATGTGCATTGCATACAGCTGTAGTGCAATTAGCAATCTGCCAGTTTGTATTGGGCTATAGGTACAAGAAAAATAAATACACAAAAATTAGCACGAATATTGCATAAACATCTTGAATTCTGCCCCTCACAATACATAGAGGTTACATATGTGGATTGATGCTGGAAAGCATGGTTTGGATGAATAAGGAAATACAGAGGGGCACAAAAGTGAATTATTAACTTGCATGTGTTTAACTAATAATTAAAATGTCACTGCAAAGAAATTGTTTATGTATGCCGTTTTGCGAGATCTACTCCTCTGTGGGCAGAACTGAATACATTTTGAGCTGAATAAGCTGATATTAAATTAAAAATAATAATAATAATAATAATAATAGTACAGGTAATAACGTTTTCTGCTAGAGCACAAGGTTATTGGTACCTTGTTATTGTTATACAGGGTATGGGCACATTATTCCTTTTGAGAAAAGGAATAAATGAGCATTTGTATGACCCAAATGTTTTCTTTGCAAAATGTAATACTCTGACTAGAGCATCTTTATATACCATCTTTATGTACCAGGTTGACAGAATTTAACATGTGCTAATGTGTCCATTTGCAGGCAAATTTTTTTTTGGAAATTTCTTTTGCCAGTTCCCAATCCTACTGATCTACTAGTTGGACTGACCTGTGAAGAGCTGTGGTTTTGCAAATTTATCATTCTAGGCTAGAATTTTTTTTTTCGAGTTTAAATAGGACCTAAATGTACAAAGAGGATTTTTCGCAAAGTGACATATTTGACTATATCTGTAGTAGCAGACCTGCATAATAATAATCAGTTACAGTTAAACAAATATAACCAGTGCAAATATTAGGGACATAGTAACAGATGGGGGTTTAAAACACTTTGCAACTCTTAGTGAAGCATTTGGGCTGTCCCGTTATGTAATTTTGCTTACAATTTAGACATGACTTCTATACCCAGTTTCCCGCCAGACTACTGCAGGTATCAGAGAATTCCTTGGAAGCCTGCCTCCATAGGCAAAAAAACACTGTCCTGGTTCTACACTCGGCTGTGGCAAGCAAACCCTGATCCATTTGCTAAGACTAAAGAGAAGTGGAGGTTGAAATGTGGGTGGATGCCTTGTCAGGGACAAGCTTATTCAAGTTAACTTCATTAACAGGGCCTATTTAACACCTCACAGGCTCATGCCCCAAATGCAACCTTGAGGTGGGCACTTTCCTTCATGTCTTTTGGGAATGCCCAGTAATCAGGCAATTTTGGTCAGGGGTTTTGAGGTACATTAATAAGAAACTGGCCTTCCCCAACATCCAATGTCTGATGGTATTTTTACTTGGCGTTCTGGAAGACTTGGGTCTTTTATCACAATCACACCACTGTTTATGTTACCTCCAGTTATTGTTCTATGTAAAGAAAGCCATACTATTGAGATGGAAATCCACATCTGCTCCTAGATTCACCCTCTGGAAAAAAACTACTTGTCTAGAGGATGCCTAGCCAAGTTCAATGTAATTTGGGACACTTGGCTGAATGCCCAGTCTGTATAAAAAGATATGACTCACAAAAGATTACCTAGCCTTACTTTTCTCTGTCCTATTCTTCTCTTCCTTCTCATCTAATCTGTTTTAATTTTTGTTGAAACTGTTTAAGCATAAATAACAATTTCAAAAAAATATGTAACCAAGCATTTTGTGTAATCTTTACTTGATATCAGTATATAAACTCCTACTAAGAGGAACTCACCACACAAGGAGTAGTTGTACTGATAGTAGTAACGGTGGTTTTTTTCGTTGTAGTACTTGGCGTTGAACAAGATATCTCTTTTGCAGGCATTTCCTCACAACTGCCATCACATATAACTTTGAAGCATTTTCCATGAATTGTACTTCTTGTTACTTCCTCACCTGCAAAAGAAGTCTTTCTTTTAGTGGTTTGTCATTTTTAATTATCTTGAACTCTCAAAACATGCATTAGCATTAATGAGAAAGCAAAATTAAATTGCAGTTAAGCAGGTTCTTTAGCTCTGCAATAGCATATACATTGCTATACCTTGTTATCGACACCCCTTTCATAGAGAAAATAATTTCAATGTTGCTAATTTCTTTCAAAAATGGCAACCCATTAGTGTCTTAGACATACAGGAGAAGGTCTGAGAAGGGCTGGGATTGCTTCATGTACAAGGCAAGGGATTAATGGTGGCAGCGCTATTTTTTGGGTGCAAGATAACTTTTTTCCTGTCAAAATTGTACTGGAAGAAATAATTTACTCATCCCTCATGTTAACTACATAGCTATACATGTACATCAAAAGGTCAATGTAACTATTAATAATAATTTAAAACCTATTAATCATTACAAACTATTAAGTAAACCTTTTACACCATAATGATTTCTTGTTCTTTATATAACACACAAGCATTCTAGTATTGTTTCTTTTACCTGATGTGTATACTTTTCCATTATGATAACAGGAACATTTTGTGGTGTGTGTTGAGGTTGGATGGGTTGTTGTCACAGATGTTGCTGTCAGAATAAGTTAGACATTATTAATACATTAGAAACTGCAACCACTATAAAATAATGTTTGGTGCAACATAAAACCATATTTCTCACATTTTAAAGGGGTGGTTCACCTTTAAGTTAACTTTTAGTATGTTATAGAATGTCTTATTCCAAGTGATGTTTTGATTGGTCTTTGTTTTTTATTTTAGTTTTTTTTTTTAATTATTTGCCTTTTTCTTCTGACTCTTTCTAGTTTTCAAATGGGGGTCACTGATTCCATCTAAATATAAATGCTCTGTAAGGCTAAAAATATTGTTAATGCTACTTTTTAATCACTCATCTTTCTATTCAGGCCTCTCCTATTCATATTCCTGTCTCTTATATTCAAATCAGTGTGGGGTTGCTAGGGGAATTTGGACCCTAGCAATCAGATTGATTAAATTGCATACTACAGAGCTGCTGAATAAAACTAAATAACTCAAAAACCATAAATAAATTGCAAATTGTCTCAGACCATCACGCTCTGCATCTTACTAAACACTAGTGCAAGGTGAACAACCCATTTAATAAATCTGATGAGTGGGGAAAATGTATATCTCAAATATAGTCTATTTCCTTGTGCCCATTGTCTTAAAGGGACACGGTATCATTACTTCGTTCTTTCTCTTGGTCTTTTTCTGATGAGAATATTAAGACAATCTAAGGATAATTGTATCATTTGATGAGTTTTTCTTGATCAGCTTGCAGTTAAATCTTGCCTAACCTGTAATTGTCTTTCACAACCTTGCTGTTCGTGCTCTATAATCTTTCTATAACCAAAAGGAGATGTAATTTAGCAACAATTTGTAGTGGTGTAACATAATTGGTGCTTTGGCTAGAATAATGGGGTAAAGAATAATACTCATCTTGCATAGAGAAATGCAATAGAAAGAATCATATTAAGTAAAATGGCATAGGAAATTAACTATTTACATATGATGGTTTCTCCAAACACCTTTCTTTTACCCACCCCAGCTTTAAATAATTTGCATCTCTACATTTATGTACTATGGAGTACAGAGGATGTACAATATGAGATATTGCTTATTTAGATCACCTGCTTTGTAGTGCTTTGTACAAGGCTAATGACACCAGAAAATAGCCTATTGATCATTTCTTGTCCCTAGAATTATCTGGTTGCTAGGGAGTACAGGTTGAAAAATCAGATAAACTTTGTTTCATTAATTCTATATTTGCCACTAAAATATTGGTGTACATTAACTTGAGAAAACAATTAATAATTCTGCATACTGTATATAATTTAGGTAGAATATTATAAACAAACATATCAAAAACTACAAATTCTATTATATAATTACAGAGACAAAATTATTCCAGCTAAGATATTATTAAGCCTTATTGGAGGCAAAACAAACCTTTCGGTTTAATGAACATTTGAATTATTTTATAGTAAAAAATAAGGTATGGGCATCCAGATTATGTAAATGCGGAAAGCCCCAGGCCCCAAGCATTATTGATAACAGGTCCCATATCTGTACTTTTAGTCACGTCCATGAAAACATAACTCTTTTTCACTTCTACGCTAACTCATACCCCTGCCTTTTTGTCATTTACACACATACAAAGTCAGCATAAAATAATGTTTTTCCTGTATAACAATTACGGTATTATGTGGTTTACTTTTCTTTCATGTTATTATACTAGACTGCAATATATTGGTGCATTTCTATCAAAAATATGTACAGTATATAAAGATCATCTGTACTGAATAGTTTCCTTGTATCCGTGCTTTAGTATCTTGGAACCTACCTCAGTCTTAACATGTCTCTTGTTTAGTATAACTTGTAAGTACTTACTTGGATGTTTAATTTTAGTGCAGTTTCTCTCATGTCGGGTTGTTTTTATACAGCTGTTGCTACACACATAGCTGTAACATTTTCCATCACTTTCACTGCTGTGACTGCTTATGATTTCCTGACCTGCAAGAAGATGTTATCGGTTTACTTGCTTGTTCTTATAAATGTAAATTCTAGCATTATTCTGTATAGCTATTATTTAAATATACGGTTCCACTGTCTCTCCTGTATCTGCTCAATAATAATCTGCTAAATAAATCTTACCTGCACCATGGGGACTCATCTATTTATCATGCTAAACTCTATTCACTGGGAAAAGATGTGTAATGTTGCTGATGGATATATCCTAAAAGCCTTATATTTATTTAAATAGTATGAGTAGTCCACTAGTAGCTGCACATATTCTGGTTACAAGTTAGAGAAAAATTATCCAAGTTTTACAGATACAATTCTCACTTACAAGACTTCATCGCTCTGTGTCTGTGGATAGCACATGACATGCATGCCTTTGGAAATAATGGCATTGCAAATTAACAATGGTCAGGATCCTCAGCCTTCCAGTGCAGCTAGTGCCCTGGACCCTTGTGGGAGTATCCAATAGCACAGTGTTGAGCTGAACAAATTATTAAAGAATATATATATATATATATATATATATATATATATATATATATATATATATATATATATATATATATATAGTGACAGGGTGTTTTGTAAACATCATTGTCTTGGAGGAAAAAACCCTGAAAAGAGTCCATTTAAGTTGCATATATGGGTTGCAGAGGGATTCCCAGCACAGGTAGGGTTAAGTAATTAAGTGGTAGCTGAGAGAGGAGCTACCTGGGAATGTAAAAGGGCTGTGCTACCACACCTTAGGAGCTCTCTGGGCACCTCCTAGAGTGGAGGGATGTGTGGTGCTGCTGGGAGAGACAGTGCCTGGCAGAAGGGGTCTGTTGCAGAGGATGGTGAGCCTAAATCAATAGAGGGGAGAAGGGACTGGCAGAGGCTAATGAATCTGAGTCCCAGGATGGAAAGCAAGCAGGGCTGAGTGAGAAGCCTGAATGATCTGAAATGCCAGAGGGTAATTGCTTCCTTGGATGGTGAGAGTTCAGAGGGGGGAAAACCTGAATGTTTTGCATTGAAGTTGCTGAACATACCATTGGAATACTGGCACTGAAAAAGTAATAACTGCAGAGCCTCAGCCTTCCTGCACCACAACCATTAGTGCACTGGACCATAAGTGCATAAAAAGTGCTTGGACAGTTAGGGTCACTAACACTCTTTGGCCTTTAAAAAGCTGTTGAGCTGAAAGTCTGCCGAGTACAGGAAAACATGTCTTAAACTGTTATTACAGAGAATTTCACTGAGAAAATAAAGTAATTAAGTTTGCACTTAATCTTTTTGGGCTAAGATCCCCTATAAGGAACCTACAGTAGTAATGGATACTTTACCTGGTAGATAGACTTTTCCATTAAAATAACAAGCACATTTTGTGGTGTGTGTTGTGGATGAACGGGTTGTAGTTGCTGTTAAAATAAATTAGACATAAATTAGACATTTATAACAATATACTAAATAATGTTTGAAAAATAAAACCTTATTCCTCCAGTTTCAATCAATCTTTGCAAGGGAAATATGTATGTCCCCACTCTCAAAAACAGTAAATTTCTTAAAGGCACACAGTATTTTCACTTTGTTTTTACCTTTGTAGTTTTAAAATGGAATATTGTTAAATGTGTAATTGTGTATTCTTATTCCTCAGGTCTTCTTAATCAGCTTGCAGTTTAGTCTTTCCAAACATGCTACTGCCTTTTAGGATGACCAATCATTACCTATCTGTTCATGTTCTATAGTCTTTTTACAATCCCTGGGGCTTTTGTCTAAATGAGTGGGTTGATAAATAGTACTAGTAACAGGAGGGATGATTAACTGGATTCCACACAGACTGTTTAGAGGTAACAATGGCATTCTGCTAATATAAGAAATTTGAGTATCTTAAAAACACATACCACAACACCCCTAGTTCTTTATCTAAGTTGACAAAACATGGAAACAAATTGCCATAGAGAATTCTACTGACAGAAAATGTAATTATAGATGCTGTTATCAAACAGAGATACACAGTTTATTCTAAAGTCATTCTGACTTCATTATATTATACTGTAATTACCCATGGGGAAAAATAGCTTGTTCAGTGGTGGGGAACTGTATTTTTAACTGGAGTTTTAAGAAAATACATGGAGCCATATTAACACAGATAGTATGTTGAAATCTCCTCAGTGTTAACATGTCTCTTATTTAGTGTTAAGTACTTACTTGGTTTAGTTTTTGTACAGTTTCTCTCATGACGGTTTGTTTTCACACAACTACTGTCACACACATAGCTGTAACATTTTCCATCACTTTCACTACTGTCACTTCTTGTTATTTCCTGACCTGCAAGAAAAAGTTCTTGTTAATTTCACGTCATTGTTAATATAAATTCTAAGTGCATTATCATGTATAGCTTTTGTATAAATATACTGTTCCTCTGCTGGGATAAATGCATCTTACCTGCACTCAGGGGGCTCATCTATTAACCATACTGAACTCTATTTACTGGGGAAAGGGTTGTAATGTGTCACTGTGTTCAGATAAAAAACATAATTAAAGCCTACTCTATAGTCTATCTATCTAATCATCTATAATATATGCATGTATAATAGTCAGTATGAGCAATGCAGTCACGACTACACCACTCTGTGGCTGCACTTTATAGCTGTGGATAGGAAAAAGGGCATGCCATTGGGAATTATGGTAAAATACGACAGTTTGGATTCTTAGTCTGCCTATACTGCTAGGGGCCGATTCACAAAGGGTCGAATATCGAGGGTTAATTAACCCTCGATATTCGACTGAGAATTAAAATCCTTCGACTTTGAATATTGAAGTCGAAGGATTTTAGCGCAAATAGTGCGAACGATCGAAGGATTATTCCTTTGATCGAACGATGAAATCTTTTGAATCGAACGATTCAAAGGATTTTAATCCAACGATCGAAGGAATATCCTTCGATCAAAAAAACTTAGGAAAGCCTATGGGGACCTTCCCCATAGGCTAACATTGAGTTTGGTAGCTTTTAGATGGCAAACTAGGGGATCGAAGTTTTTTCTTAAAGAGACGGTACTTCGACTATCGAATGCTCGAATAGTCGAACGTTTTTTAGTTTGAATCCTTCGATTCAATGTCGTAGTCGAAGGTCGAAGTAGCCCATTCGACGGTCGAAGTAGCCCAAAAAAACCTTCGAAATTCAAAGTTTTTTTTACTTCAAATCCTTCACTTGAAGTTAGTGAATCGGCCCCTTAGTGTCACTGATACTCTGTATCTTCAGCTGAAAGTCTGCCCAGTAGAAGAAAATTGCTATTATTTCAGAAGGCACTTAAAATAGAAAATAAAAAAGTCCTTAGAGGATAACTCTGAGTGAGATTTTTGGTAAAGATACCATATAAGACACAGGCAGACATTCTAGTATTGTCTACTTTACCTGGTAAATACGCTTTTCCATTATGACGACAGGCACATTTTGTGGTGTGTGTTGTGGTTGTTTTTGCTGTTAGAATAAATTACAAATAATTTAGACATTGCTAACAGGATAAAATATATTTATTGAAAAATAATAAAAATAAAACCATTTTCCTCACATTTTAAAAGAATCTATGGGGCAAATTCACTAAAGGGCAAATTTTCGCCAGCGAATGCTCCACCACACTCCGAGCCACTTCAACAGGTGTAAATTTGTTACCACTATGGAAATTCACTAAAATGCGAAGTTGAGTCTCAGCAGCTGAACATTGGAGAATTTTCACTGGCATTATTTCATCAGAGCAAGCATTTCTAAGTGATCTTTCACTAGTGTTCAATTCTGCCTAGCAAAACATTGCTTGTACTCTTACACTTAAGTAAATTTGAATAGGATAGTACATATAGGTTGTATAGACATCTTTATTAGAGTTGGTTAAAATGCTTGAAGTGTCTACTTATTATTACACCTGTCCAAGGAAGCAACATAAAGAATAAAGAGATCATCTTATGCCATAGATATATGCCCACCCTAAAACAAATGTATCATGCTCCTCAAATTGGTTAACACAAAAATCTTTTATAGTTAGGACTTTTGAAGGCAATCCCAAAAATTAAAATACGCCATTGTTTTTACAACTTTTATGAGTTTCTGGCATATAGGACATGATGTCACTGACATAGGATTGAGGAAGATAAAGTTTCATTTTATCAATTGCCTGGTCTAAGGTGATGAAGGAAACTCTGGCGAAAAAGGTAACGCTCTGTAAATTTATTAAATCAATTTACGGAGTTACGACCAAAAACTTGCCTGACAATAGGGCACAAAACTGCACTAGCATTGGTCTCTTTCGCTAGTTAATTGTCGTCTAAGCATGTTTGTAAATTGCTGATGTCCCTATGTGTTAGATTTTGGGTAAATTTTAGCTAGCGAGGGCCGCTTTACCCTTTAGTAAATCTGCCCCTATGAGAGTAGAATATATTATTTCACTGTCTTAAAGTAAAACTGTATTCTCACCTTTTTCCATTTGCACTTTACTAATGAAAATATTGATAAGATAATGTGCTATGTTCTTGCCTTAATCCTCAGTTTCCACTGATCAGTTTGCAGTTATGTCTCATCTAACCTGTAACTTGCCTTTCAGGGTGGCAGAACACATGCATTTTCTTCATGTTTTATAGTTGTTCTATAATCTCTGGGGCTTTGATTAGATGAATGGGCCAATAAATAATACAAGCCATAGGGGCACTTACTGAGGTTTCTCCCAGCCTGCTCAGGGATTTACAATAAAAAAAATAAAGTAATAAAATCTTTATTACCTTATAGACATTGCTTTTTTTTTCTTGACTCATTATAATTAAATGCACCAAAACAATATTTGGGTGACATCTCATTTAAAATAGATAAAAATACAAGAAACATTGGAAGTTTTATATTCATGTATATTAAATTAAGTCTTAATAACCTGTGGAATAAGGTGTGCTGCAGAATAGGTACTTTCAGTCACATTCCTGAAAGTATCAAGTTTCTTTACACTGGCAATACAATTAAATATTCGTATAATATACCTGTTTATATGTCATTCATCTTAAATATAAACAAAGAAGACATAAGAAATTGATGTTGTGCAACAATAATTATGTTGTTTACTTTTCTTACATGTAAATATAAAAGACAGCAATATAGTGGTGCATTTTGACAAATGTTTAGAAGACCTACTGTAGATGTTTATTTTGTTGTCTCTTCTTTAGTGGTACTTACTTGGTGGTGTAGTTGTTGTACACTGTTTCTTAATTGTTCTTTTCTCACAACTGCTGTCGCACATAAAACTGTTACATTTTCCATCACTTTCACTGATGTGACTACTTGTTATTTCCTGACCTGCAAGAAGAAGTTCTCTTTTAATTGCTAGTTTAATACAAAAATTATACATTTCAGGCATGTGTATTTTTCTGTATGGCTATCGTGTAACAATATTTTACCACTGCCTCTCCTGTATCTGTTGTGATAAATACATCTTACCTGCACTCAGGGGGTTCACCTGTTTATTATACTGGAAAAGATAGAACAGTCATGCTATTGGAATGATGGCATTGCTAATTAACAACAGTTGTAATACTCAGCCTTTCTACACCACTTTGAAGCAACGTAGGGGGTTCTTCACAATCAGGACAGTGAGGTTGTGGAATGTTGTGATGGCTGATTCAGTTAATGACTAGGATGATTTTTGGACAGACATAATATCAAAGGCTATTGTGATACTAAGCTCTATAGTTAGTATATGTATATAGAATTTAATTAAAAGTAGGGAGGGGTGTATGTATGGATGCTGGGTTTACATTTGGAGGGGTTGAACTTGATGGACTTTGTCTTTTTTCAACCCAATTTAACTATGTAACTATGTAACTAGTGCCCAGGACCCAGTGCTCTAACTAGAAGTTTGCAATAGACATACAGTATCTGTCAAGATGTCAGCAAAACACTCATTCACATCCTCTTAATATTACACAATTATATATATTTATATATATATATATATATATATATATATATATATATATATTATTTTTTTGACTTATTAATGTGGGTTGCTATAGTGACCTATGAAACACAGAAGTAAGATGATGTTCCTGCCTATGTTGTGATGTGATGCTGAATGTGTTGTATGCCTTTAGTAACCAGTTTGAAGGAAGCTTGGAGTATGACTCAGCTACAACATATATACGTATACTGTATGTATACACACTACTGGTTTCAAGCATTTTCTGCATTTTTTACCTGATATATATACTTTTCCATTATGATAACAGGAACATCTTGTGGTGTGTGTTGTGGTTGAAGTGGTTGTCACAGATGTTGCTGTTGGAATAAATTAGAAATACATTATAAATTGCTAGCAAGATATGAAATAATGGACTAGAATCAATTCAGTGAGAAAAAGTTATCTCATGGTTTATCATGTGAAAACTCATGAATGAGATTCAATTTGTGGAGAAAAAATGTTTCTCCTAATTAGTGATCTGTCCCATTTTGCTTCAAGAAATTTGCAAAACACATTAAAATTAATGGATGTCAAAATTATTTTGAGGTGCAAATCCTTTCTCCAAAAGCATTAAAGTCAATGGGCATATAAATGTTTTTGATGTGTGACAATTTTGACAATTTTTTGACACAGCAAGTTTTCCCAAAAACATTTGCCCAAAATTTCCCATAGAAATTTCAATAAAACTATGTGAGGGGAATCTAGAGGATTTGCTAGATGCCATAAATAATACTCTTTATAGGAGTGACCATATAAATATGCTGGTAGAGTTATTTTGCTGCTCTGCATAAGTTCTGAATAGAAAGGTTGAATATAAAGTAGTATAGTAAGTACAACTGTACTAGGCTATTTAAATAAGACAATTTGTCTAAAAACAGATTTTGTTACCAAAGACTTTATAGACTTCAGTTAGTTCACTGATATCTAAAATGAAGGTATCAATTCTGATATAACTTAGATGTAGCCACCTTTACAAATATAAGCACAGGAGCAGTTTAAATTTGCCATGTTTTACTCTACAGTATTTTACTCTCCCACATTTAAATATGCAATTAAATATGTGCTTTATTATATAACTATAGGACTAATAAATACCTAAAATATACTAACAAATAAAAATACCTTAAATGCACTTATGGATCTATTTCTAGTGTGAGGGGAACTGGAAAGATCTCAAATTATTTCCAATTTTCTGATTATAAAATGTAAATAGAAATGTTTAATTCCAATATGATTTTTTACACTTTCAGCTCTGACCATTTTTTTTTTTACACAAAACTCACCAGCACAGTGTTGGCCTTATAAATGATTCCCATGGTGCTTAGTCATGGGATATCAACAACCCTCCGAGGATCCACACAAAAAAAACTCTGGCACAGATAGTATAAATGTGGATAAACTCTGCAAAGTTTATTGCATATATGCTCTACATGAAATAATCTTTGTGGGGTTTAGCCACATTAGTTTTGCAAATGTAAATGTTGCAAATTTCAGGTGATTAATTTTTGCATAATAGCCATTTAAAACTGCAATCACTTCTTTATAGAATCTTTCATACTGGCTTATATAACATTTTCAAAAGCAGAGATGTTATTTGTATCTTTTTCATAGAAAATGGAGGGTTACAACCCTACATACAGATGCTATGGTTAATTTTACAAAAGTAGATTTTGCTTTAATTGTTAAATCCCTAAAACTGTGCCTCTTAACCCGACATAAGTACTTACCTGGTGGAGGAGGAGTTGTAGTTTCTGCAAAAACAATTATATGCATATTAGTGTCACATACCTGATGGGGTAGCTTGTTCTTTTCACATACTGTAGTAGCACAAGTGAAATCATTTAAATTATCTAGATATGTTTAATCTTTTATATTATTAGTTTTTGGGTAAAAAAGGTGTGAAAAATATTTTCTGTGATGCAGAACTTTCCCAGGAGGAAGAACAATTAATACAAGTTCAAATTATTGATCTTTTTGAAATTATTCCCTGGTAAATTTTGAATGCTTTTTGAAAAATATGATTTTTTACCCTATGAAAAGTTTTTCACAAAGTTGGAAATGAATCACAATTCAAGGCAATGGTAAAAATGGAAAAATACTAGGAATAGAGAGAGCTTTTCATACTTTCAACTTGAAAGTAAAACATTGAAACAAAAGGAAATAAAACTTAATACAGGAACAATGCTACAAAAGAATAACTATTATTGTGTTATTTTCTCCTAGTGTGCTTATTTAACATTTTAAGACTGCAATGGGGATTCAAAATAATTAAAATAAATAGATTTTTTTGCTTCATGGTTATTTTTAACAAAAATTTTACACCCTAAAAATTCAATGATACTTACAAGCCACAATATTAGCAATTGTTGAAATTTTAATTCTGTAATTAACAAATTGATGTATGGAGGTAAGGGAGAGGTTAATTGTAGAATGAAACGGGAAAGTAAGTTTATGGAGAGTAAGTCCTTGAGAAAGCAGGTTGGTGTCTGTGAAACGTGTTGGACTAAAGAACTGAAAGGTCTGTGTATCATGAATATCCATTCTTGGAGGCAGATTTATCAAATTTCGAGGTGAATTTTCGAATGAAAAAAATTCAAATTTTGTGCTATTTTCTGTGTACTTCGACAAGGGAATAGTCCAAATAGTCCAATTTTGATTGAATTTGAAAAAAATTCAAAAATTAGGATATCGAAATATCTTTAAAAATTCAACACTAACCATTCAACAATCTAAAACCTGCCAAATTGATGTTTTAGCCTATGGGGGATAGCCTATGCCCTATTTGGAGTCAATTGGTTAACTTTGAAAAATCAAAGTTTTTTGGGGGAAAACTTTGAATCAAATTCGATTCGTACAATTCAAATTCTGCTGAATACGGACCTACTAGATCAAAAATGGATCAAAGAAAAAATTTTGACTTAATTTCAATTGGTCTTTTTGACTTAGAATTTCAAAGTTTTTTCAATTCAAAATTTGACTCTTGATAACTATGCCCCTAAGGTTCCCTGATGTTGCATTTTTATTTATTTTTTAAGTATATAATTGGGTTACTATTTAGTATAATTGGGTTACTTAATAGAATTGTTAAAGCTAACATATATTCCTTTCCTCTGATGGGGGGGGATTAAAGAAAAAAGTATAGGTAATGTATTGTGCAAAATTTAAAAATAAGTAAAGGTTATGATTACAAACACTTTTTACTCTATATAATTAAAAATGGTCCTGCTTGTATAGCGATCCATGCAAGGATCACTTCTTACCCCTTTTTTTTTTAAAAAAAAACCCGTTAATTTTCATATCATTATTGTGGTCAGTGTATGAATCATTTTTATTATCTATAGAAATCTTACCAGTTAAACAACGAGTAGCAGTTGTAATTACAGTTCCATTTTGACATTTACTATGCACACAGAGTTCTGGTGAGGTGTATGTAGAAATTATGGTATTTGTTGGTATTGGTGGGCTTGTAGTACCCATGATGCAGCATGCTAAAAAAGATGAAAGTATTTAGAGACATTACTTAGTAGTCATTGGTATTGTAAAAACCAGTTTATTGGGTAAATGAAGATTGACATTGAGTATGTGTATGTCAGTGTTAAGGAAATACATTATACCAGACAGGGGATTTATTTAAAATAAAAGAGAGATTAATATTCATTATATGATTTTTATATTGTTGACTTATAATCTTTTTTCATTGATGGGATTATAGCTGCTTTAAAAAAATCCATATGATATAAAACATTAATGCATTATATAATACATATAATAACAAATATACATTTTTATATAATTTGTCCTGCAATAGAATATATTGGAAGCCCAAGGCAAATTAACTTTCCAACCTACCATAAATTCTGCTATGGTGTGACCTGTGCAATCTTAAATATTGAAAAATGGAAATAAATACCATTTTACCAATACCCTTTTTAATATATGCATTTATTTTTTTCATATTTAGCACTAACATAAAATCAAATAGTAAGCTATAAGCCTTCACTGAAGAGTATAATAAAACTTTTCAAAGATACATTTTTGAGGGATTACTGCTGTAATCTTCCACACAGGCCATTAGGGCTTGTCTTACAAACATTCAACTAATGTTGATCATGAATTATTACATTGTAATTCATTATATTACACTTTAATTTACTCAGGAATCTATAAGAAAATGCAAATTTGTTAGTACCTGGGTTTGTTGTACAAAGCTTCTGTAGGTCAGCACCACACTCACTGTGAGAGAAAAATTAAAAAGCTGCTTTATAATACTGCTTTATAATAACAAACACATACCATAAACATATTGTATAGGGTCAGATTTATTAAGCGTCACATTTAAAATTCAAATTCAACTTTTTATGGTCTTAACAAATTCAACTAGTTATTTATCAAACTCCAGCCTTTTAAGAATTTGAATTTAACTATTCATGACCTAAAACCAGCTGAATTCCTGTATAAGTCAATTGGAGCGGTCCAGTGACAATTTTGAAGATGATAGCCTTCCTGATATTCCAGTTTTTTTTAGAGAAAAAACTGGATTTGAGTTTAATCAAATTTGATTAAAATTTGATTCATATTTTTAGGTCTGTAAAATTCATCCCAGTAAAAAGTTATTGCATTTTTTGAATAAATAACCCCCCAATCGAATTATAAATAAAATCAAATTCATTAGAGTTAAAAAAACCTGACCCTTGACCCTTGATAAATGTGCTTCACAGGGGCATTTTTATCGAGGGTCGAATTTTGAATTAAAAAAAACGTTGAAATTCGAATTCAGAAAGACCAACTGAAATTAAGTAAAACATTTTATGGTCAGTTTTCAATCAAATAGGTCCGTATTTGACCATATTTGAATCATACGGATCAAAGGAATAGCGCATTCGATCAAATGCAATCTGAAATTTTTTCCCCCAAAGAAACCTTTGATTTTTCAAAGTACACCAATTGACTCCAAATAGATTCTCGGAGGTCCCCCCCTTAGGCTAACACAGCAATTCAGCAGATTTTAGATGGCGATGGCAAAAGTCAAATTTTTAAACAGACAGTACATGATAAATTTTGATATTCAAATTTTACCAAAATGTTTTCAAATTTGAATCAAATTTAGACTATTCCATAGTTGAAGTATACCAAAAATAGCTTGAAATTCAATTTTTTATACATGAATTCACCTTGAACGTTGATATATCTGCCCCATGATGTATACATGTTTGTTTTCATGCTTTAACATGCTAAATTTATGGATAAATGCACTTACCAATTTGTTTCTATAAAGGGTTTTAAAATGTTCTATTATGTTTTATATATATATATATATATATATATGTATATATATATATATATATATATATATATATATAAAGCACAAGTAAGATCCGCACTCACAGGACTTAATGAGTTTCTTAATGAAAATTAAAGAAATTTTATTACGATCAACCACATATATTAACCCTCTCACTACCGCTTGAGATCATTATAACTCAAAGTAACTTTGAGTTATAATGATCTCAAGTGCTAGTGAGAGAGTTAATATATGTGGTTGATCGTTGCCCTAAAGTTTTTTTTATCATAGATCCATGTAGACGTTATCCAGTTTCGGATATTCGAATAGGAATGACGAATGAATATAGGTAGAGAGCGCCCCAGAGCAGACCTTCCACCCTTGTTCAAATTTTTTGATATTTTGTAACATGTAACAACTAAGGAAATAGCTACGGTATTATGTTGGGAAGAGTAGTACAATGTTACTAAATACCTTGTTTTTAACCTATTTTTAATATGTATTTGATAATGTGTATTGTTATATTGGATATGTAATTTGTTTTTTGGCATAACCTTTATGTGATAATGATTACCTAATTCTGGGATATTTAAATTAGTCATACTTTAATGATGAGGTGGATACGTCATATTCAACTGGCCAAATTTCTCCCGCCAAATCTGGGTATTTAAAGCATTTGTGGTTATGTATTTGTTACTATGAAAAAGGCCTCGGAGGAGGCCGAAACGTTAGACTTTTTTCTTTAATTTTCATAAGTCCTGTGAGTGCGGTTCTTACGTGTGCTTTACAGATTGAAACTGATGATACTGCACCCAGGTGTATGAAACCATATATTGAGAGTGCCGGCTTCACGATGGACTGTATATATATATATATATATATATATATATATATATATATATATATATATATACCATTAACAACCTGCAATTAAATACTAAAGCTTAATGATTTAAAGAGTACAAAACATATTAATATCTCAAGCTACTGGAAATCTCACTGGGTAAATTTGCCACTAGATATTTGATGATTGTTGATAATTTTGATTGCTAATTCCTCTGTTTTAAATTTATATTAATCATACATAAAATGTATAAACTTTAAACTAGTTAATAAATTAATTTACTTTTCATGGGCTATAAGATACTCTTAAAAAAATTTAGAATGGAAGATAGATATATAAATTATTTAAAAATAAGATTATTTTTTAAGAGAATAAATAAAATATTTGTAATAAGTAATAAGTTATAAACAATGACATTCATTGAAGGGTCCACTTGGTCCACTAAGTCTGCAATCTGCCAACTTTGATATACAGCAGCTACTGTATTTATCTTACCATCTCATACATTTGTTATCACTAGGTATTTGTTCATGAATTTTATAGATTTTGCCATTGATTTGGCAGAAGTTGCATTCTTCTTCTGTTGAATCTGAGTCTATAGAGCAATACTTTTGCAGATCTTCACCACATTCACTAAAAGAGAACAAAAGAGGCCAAACAGCTTTATGATTAAACAAAGTAAAACAAAGGAGCACTTGAAATTGTTATAACACTGCACAAGCCGTGCAAAGGACTAGGGATGCACCGAATCCACTATTTTAAATTCAGCCAAACCCCAAATCCTTCATGAAAGATTAGTCCGAACATCGACCCGTATTCCAAATCCTAATTTGCATATGCAAATTAGCGATGGGAAGGGGAAAACATTTTTTACTTCATTGTTTTGTGACAAAAAGTCACGCAATTTCCTTCCCTACCCCTAATTGGTATATGCATATGCCAATTTGGATTCGGTTCGGCCTGGCAGAAGGATTCAGCCGAATCCTGCTGAAAAAGGCTGAATCCTGGTCGAATCCTGGATTGGGTACATCCATACACAGGACAAAAGGGTTTTGATAGAAAACATGCATGCATTATCACCAAAATATTACAAACAACTAGGGGGTTATTTACTAAGCTCCGAATACCCAAAATCCAAAAAATGTGTGATTTATTTTATAAAATCGGACTTTTAAAAAAATCACGAATTTCTCGAAAATTTATTAAACCATGAGAGCAGGACATCAGGATTTTGATAGAAATCATATGTGTTTTAAACAAAAAAAAAACATTTAAGCTACTAAGCCATCAGTTCTTTTCAGTGGGTACTAAGAAACTCTCTTTTTAAATGCAAAATGACAAACAGATAGACTAATAAATAGATAGACTTTGTTTTTTTTACATACATTTTTTGAAGACTGGATACTACATCAAATAAACAAATGCTATTTCATAATAAATGTTATTGGAAATGGTTAAAATATTATACTGTGTCCATTAACATCTTGTATAAAATGTGTCAACAGATTTTGTTATAGAGTAAAAAACTGTTCTTACCATCTCATACATTTCTGATGACTAGGTATTTGTTCATGAATTTTATATGTCCTGCCATCGATTTTACAGACGTGGCATTCTTCTTCTCCTGAATCGGAGTCTCTAGAACATTGCCTTTGCAGGTCCTTACCACACGTACTGAAAGAGGAAAGGCAAAGAGCTTTAAGAATGAGCACAGTAACGCAAAGGGCCGTTTAACTTCAAATAAAAGTTTAGACACTGCACAGGGCATGTACCGGAAAAGGATTTCCATAGGAAACACACATGCATTAGCATCTAAATGATAAAATCATGTTTATATCCTGATTCATAACTGAAATACAGTACATTCTAATTGTATGAGGCATTATGTCTAGTTAAATGATGAATACGTCATTTTACCAAAAATGTTGAATCAAGCACAGTGATGGAAATAATTGGCCTTGTTGAATTAGAACAATCTAAGTTGGACAAATCCTATGCTGTTCATTTAAAAATTCATACTTAACAATACATAGATAGACCGACAGAAAGACAGACAAGACCTTTTGTTTTAAAACCTCTCTCTGTTTGTTTCTTTTTTTTAAAAAAGAGACTGGATAGTAGATTGAACAAACACACTTTTGTTTCCTAATGTCGGTTAAAAAGAATGGTTTTAATTTTAGGGTATTCTGAGTCCACTAACATCTTGTATGCAATTTACCAACCAATTTTCTTGTATAGCAGCTATTTCTCTTGCTTACCATCTTAAACATTTCTTATTACTAGGGACTGGCTCATGAACTTTGTATTTTATCCCGTCGATGGTGCAGTGTGTCTCTGGTATACAATCTGCTTCCTTAGAATGTGAGTCTTTAGAACACTGCTTTTGGAAGTCCTGACCGCACACACTGAAAGAGAAAAAGAGATGGCAATACAGTTATTTTAACAAACGCAGTAAAAAGATAGGGACAGGAATTGCCGGACACCCTGTCTGGTTCTTTTCACATACAGGATGGTTCAAGGCATGGATGACAACTTATCCCATTACTTTTTTTTTGCCGTTTCATGGTACCTACAATGTTTCTATGGCCTAATGTTGTAAGACCACTAAACATCAATTTTTACCCCCAAATATCCAAACCCATTCATTAAAAACCCAGGATGTCGCCCATCGTTTTTCCCAGACTTTGCTAAAATAGAATCTATTGGGAGCTTCTTTTAACAGGCCAGGTTATTATCACCCCTTGACAGGAACATTTAACAACAGCAGGACTTGCAAAGTGAACACAATTGATGTAGCCTCGTCAACTACAGTTCTTTTTAAATAAGACAGTTTGCGATATTCCTCTGTCTGAAAGGTACCTTGCCAGAAAGAGAGAGAAAGAGCTATCTGTCTTGTAAAGTATTTGTCAACTTATTTAGCTGCACGGCATCTTTTTCTCTTACTTACCATTTGAAACATTTGCTATCACTAGGCATTGGCTCATGAACTCTGTAGGTTATGCCATTCAATTGGCAGTATGGTGGTTGACATTCTCTTGAATCTAAGTCTTTAAAGCAATACTTGTTCAGGTCTTCACCGCACTGACTGAAAGAGAAAATGCAAAATAGCTTTATGAATGAACACAGTTAAACGAAGGGGAATTTGACTTCAAAACATATAAAGACACTGCGCGGGGCAGCACAGAAAACACGGGTTTTGATAGAAATCGTGCATGCATTGTCACAGAACTATTAAAAACAATCTAAATCATCACTTGGTGTCAGTGGGTTATAAGCAACTCTCTTTTTAATACAAATACGTAAAGACAGACAGACAGATGGATAGATAGACCTATCTTTTTTTTATCTTGTTTGTTTTTTAAATAACAATGAGACTGGATATCATGTTGAACAGACAAGGATGTATTTTATAATATAGGTTCTAAACATTGGTTTGAATGAAAGGTTACGATGTGTCCACTAACCATCGTGTATACAGTGTGCCGACATATTTTGTTGTACAGCAACTATTATTCTTACCATCTCATACATTTCTGCTGACTAGGTATTTGTTCATGAATTTTATATGTCCTGCCATCGATTTTACAGACGTGGCATTCTTCTTCTCCTGAATCGGAGTCTCTAGAACATTGCCTTTGCAGGTCCTTACCACACGTACTGAAAGAGGAAAGGCAAAGAGCTTTAAGAATGAGCACAGTAACGCAAAGGGCCGTTTAACTTCAAATAAAAGTTTAGACACTGTACAGGGCATGTACCGGAAAAGGATTTCCATAGGAAACAAACATGCATTAGCATCTAAATGATAAAATCATATATATATCCTGATTCATAAATGAAATACAGTACATTCTAATTGTATGAGGCATTATGTCTAGTTAAATGATGAATACGTCATTTTACCAAAAATGTTGAATCAAGCACAGTGATGGAAATAATTGGCCTTGTTCAATTAGAACAATCTAAGTTGGACAAATCCTATGCTGTTCATTTAAAAATTCATACTTAACAATACACAGATAGACCGACAGAAAGACAGACAAGACCTTTTGTTTTAAAACCTCTCTCTGTTTGTTTCTTTTTTTTAAAAAAGAGACTGGATAGTAGATTGAACAAACACACTTTTGTTTCCTAATGTCGGTTAAAAAGAATGGTTTTAATTTTAGGGTATTCTGAGTCCACTAACATCTTGTATGCAATTTACCAACCAATTTTCTTGTATAGCAGCTATTTCTCTTGCTTACCATCTTAAACATTTCTTATTACTAGGGACTGGCTCATGAACTTTGTATTTTATCCCGTCGATGGTGCAGTGTGTCTCTGGTATACAATCTGCTTCCTTAGAATGTGAGTCTTTAGAACACTGCTTTTGGAAGTCCTGACCGCACACACTGAAAGAGAAAAAGAGATGGCAATACAGTTATTTTAACAAACGCAGTAAAAAGATAGGGACAGGAATTGCCGGACACCCTGTCTGGTTCTTTTCACATACAGGATGGTTCAAGGCATGGATGACAACTTATCCCATTACTTTTTTTTTTTTTTGCCGTTTCATGGTACCTACAATGTTTCTATGGCCTAATGTTGTAAGACCACTAAACATCAATTTTTACCCCCAAATATCCAAACCCATTCATTAAAAACCCAGGATGTCGCCCATCGTTTTTCCCAGACTTTGCTAAAATAGAATCTATTGGGAGCTTCTTTTAACAGGCCAGGTTATTATCACCCCTTGACAGGAACATTTAACAACAGCAGGACTTGCAAAGTGAACACAATTGATGTAGCCTCGTCAACTACAGTTCTTTTTAAATAAGACAGTTTGCGATATTCCTCTGTCTGAAAGGTACCTTGCCAGAAAGAGAGAGAGAGCTATCTGTCTTGTAAAGTATTTGTCAACTTATTTAGCTGCACGGCATCTTTTTCTCTTACTTACCATTTGAAACATTTGCTATCACTAGGCATTGGCTCATGAACTCTGTAGGTTATGCCATTCAATTGGCAGTATGGTGGTTGACATTCTCTTGAATCTAAGTCTTTAAAGCAATACTTGTTCAGGTCTTCACCGCACTGACTGAAAGAGAAAATGCAAAATAGCTTCATGAATGAACACAGTTAAACGAAGGGGAATTTGACTTCAAAACATATAAAGACACTGCGCGGGGCAGCACAGAAAACACGGGTTTTGATAGAAATCGTGCATGCATTGTCACAGAACTATTAAAAACAATCTAAATCATCACTTGGTGTCAGTGGGTTATAAGCAACTCTCTTTTTAATACAAATACGTAAAGACAGACAGACAGATGGATAGATAGACCTATCTTTTTTTATCTTGTTTGTTTTTTAAATAACAATGAGACTGGATATCATGTTGAACAGACAAGGATGTATTTTATAATATAGGTTCTAAACATTGGTTTGAATGAAAGGTTACGATGTGTCCAATAACCATCTTGTATACAGTGTGCCGACATATTTTGTTGTACAGCAACTATTATTCTTACCATCTCATACATTTCTGCTGACTAGGTATTTGTTCATGAATTTTATATGTCCTGCCATCGATTTTACAGACGTGGCATTCTTCTTCTCCTGAATCGGAGTCTCTAGAACATTGCCTTTGCAGGTCCTTACCACACGTACTGAAAGAGGAAAGGCAAAGAGCTTTAAGAATGAGCACAGTAACGCAAAGGGCCGTTTAACTTCAAATAAAAGTTTAGACACTGCACAGGGCATGTAGCGGAAAAGGATTTCCATAGGAAACACTCATGCATTAGCATCTAAATGATAAAATCCTGTTTATATCCTGATTCATAAATGAAATACAGTACATTCTAATTGTATGGGGCATTATGTCTAGTTAAATGATGAATACGTCATTTTACCAAAAATGTTGAATCAAGCAAAGTGATGGAAATAATTGGCCTTGTTGAATTAGAACAATCTAAGTTGGACAAATCCTATGCTGTTCATTTAAAAATGCATACTTAACAATACATAGATAGACCGACAGAAAGACAGACAAGACCTTTTGTTTTAAAACCTCTCTCTGTTTGTTTCTTTTTTTTAAAAAAGAGACTGGATAGTAGATTGAACAAACACACTTTTGTTTCCTAATGTCGGTTAAAAAGAATGGTTTTAATTTTAGGGTATTCTGAGTCCACTAACATCTTGTATGCAATTTACCAACCAATTTTCTTGTATAGCAGCTGTTTCTCTTGCTTACCATCTTAAACATTTCTTATTACTAGGGACTGGCTCATGAACTTTGTATTTTATCCCGTCGATGGTGCAGTGTGTCTCTGGTATACAATCTGCTTCCTTAGAATGTGAGTCTTTAGAACACTGCTTTTGGAAGTCCTGACCGCACACACTGAAAGAGAAAAAGAGATGGCAATACAGTTATTTTAACAAACGCAGTAAAAAGATAGGGACAGGAATTGCCGGACACCCTGTCTGGTTCTTTTCACATACAGGATGGTTCAAGGCATGGATGACAACTTATCCCATTACTTTTTTTTTGCCGTTTCATGGTACCTACAATGTTTCTATGGCCTAATGTTGTAAGACCACTAAACATCAATTTTTACCCCCAAATATCCAAACCCATTCATTAAAAACCCAGGATGTCGCCCATCGTTTTTCCCAGACTTTGCTAAAATAGAATCTATTGGGAGCTTCTTTTAACAGGCCAGGTTATTATCACCCCTTGACAGGAACATTTAACAACAGCAGGACTTGCAAAGTGAACACAATTGATGTAGCCTCGTCAACTACAGTTCTTTTTAAATAAGACAGTTTGCGATATTCCTCTGTCTGAAAGGTACCTTGCCAGAAAGAGAGAGAAAGAGCTATCTGTCTTGTAAAGTATTTGTCAACTTATTTAGCTGCACGGCATCTTTTTCTCTTACTTACCATTTGAAACATTTGCTATCACTAGGCATTGGCTCATGAACTCTGTAGGTTATGCCATTCAATTGGCAGTATGGTGGTTGACATTCTCTTGAATCTAAGTCTTTAAAGCAATACTTGTTCAGGTCTTCACCGCACTGACTGAAAGAGAAAATGCAAAATAGCTTTATGAATGAACACAGTTAAACGAAGGGGAATTTGACTTCAAAACATATAAAGACACTGCGCGGGGCAGCACAGAAAACACGGGTTTTGATAGAAATCGTGCATGCATTGTCACAGAACTATTAAAAACAATCTAAATCATCACTTGGTGTCAGTGGGTTATAAGCAACTCTCTTTTTAATACAAATACGTAAAGACAGACAGACAGATGGATAGATAGACCTATCTTTTTTTTATCTTGTTTGTTTTTTAAATAACAATGAGACTGGATATCATGTTGAACAGACAAGGATGTATTTTATAATATAGGTTCTAAACATTGGTTTGAATGAAAGGTTACGATGTGTCCACTAACCATCGTGTATACAGTGTGCCGACATATTTTGTTGTACAGCAACTATTATTCTTACCATCTCATACATTTCTGCTGACTAGGTATTTGTTCATGAATTTTATATGTCCTGCCATCGATTTTACAGACGTGGCATTCTTCTTCTCCTGAATCGGAGTCTCTAGAACATTGCCTTTGCAGGTCCTTACCACACGTACTGAAAGAGGAAAGGCAAAGAGCTTTAAGAATGAGCACAGTAACGCAAAGGGCCGTTTAACTTCAAATAAAAGTTTAGACACTGTACAGGGCATGTACCGGAAAAGGATTTCCATAGGAAACAAACATGCATTAGCATCTAAATGATAAAATCATATATATATCCTGATTCATAAATGAAATACAGTACATTCTAATTGTATGAGGCATTATGTCTAGTTAAATGATGAATACGTCATTTTACCAAAAATGTTGAATCAAGCACAGTGATGGAAATAATTGGCCTTGTTCAATTAGAACAATCTAAGTTGGACAAATCCTATGCTGTTCATTTAAAAATTCATACTTAACAATACACAGATAGACCGACAGAAAGACAGACAAGACCTTTTGTTTTAAAACCTCTCTCTGTTTGTTTCTTTTTTTTAAAAAAGAGACTGGATAGTAGATTGAACAAACACACTTTTGTTTCCTAATGTCGGTTAAAAAGAATGGTTTTAATTTTAGGGTATTCTGAGTCCACTAACATCTTGTATGCAATTTACCAACCAATTTTCTTGTATAGCAGCTATTTCTCTTGCTTACCATCTTAAACATTTCTTATTACTAGGGACTGGCTCATGAACTTTGTATTTTATCCCGTCGATGGTGCAGTGTGTCTCTGGTATACAATCTGCTTCCTTAGAATGTGAGTCTTTAGAACACTGCTTTTGGAAGTCCTGACCGCACACACTGAAAGAGAAAAAGAGATGGCAATACAGTTATTTTAACAAACGCAGTAAAAAGATAGGGACAGGAATTGCCGGACACCCTGTCTGGTTCTTTTCACATACAGGATGGTTCAAGGCATGGATGACAACTTATCCCATTACTTTTTTTTTTTTTTGCCGTTTCATGGTACCTACAATGTTTCTATGGCCTAATGTTGTAAGACCACTAAACATCAATTTTTACCCCCAAATATCCAAACCCATTCATTAAAAACCCAGGATGTCGCCCATCGTTTTTCCCAGACTTTGCTAAAATAGAATCTATTGGGAGCTTCTTTTAACAGGCCAGGTTATTATCACCCCTTGACAGGAACATTTAACAACAGCAGGACTTGCAAAGTGAACACAATTGATGTAGCCTCGTCAACTACAGTTCTTTTTAAATAAGACAGTTTGCGATATTCCTCTGTCTGAAAGGTACCTTGCCAGAAAGAGAGAGAGAGCTATCTGTCTTGTAAAGTATTTGTCAACTTATTTAGCTGCACGGCATCTTTTTCTCTTACTTACCATTTGAAACATTTGCTATCACTAGGCATTGGCTCATGAACTCTGTAGGTTATGCCATTCAATTGGCAGTATGGTGGTTGACATTCTCTTGAATCTAAGTCTTTAAAGCAATACTTGTTCAGGTCTTCACCGCACTGACTGAAAGAGAAAATGCAAAATAGCTTCATGAATGAACACAGTTAAACGAAGGGGAATTTGACTTCAAAACATATAAAGACACTGCGCGGGGCAGCACAGAAAACACGGGTTTTGATAGAAATCGTGCATGCATTGTCACAGAACTATTAAAAACAATCTAAATCATCACTTGGTGTCAGTGGGTTATAAGCAACTCTCTTTTTAATACAAATACGTAAAGACAGACAGACAGATGGATAGATAGACCTATCTTTTTTTATCTTGTTTGTTTTTTAAATAACAATGAGACTGGATATCATGTTGAACAGACAAGGATGTATTTTATAATATAGGTTCTAAACATTGGTTTGAATGAAAGGTTACGATGTGTCCAATAACCATCTTGTATACAGTGTGCCGACATATTTTGTTGTACAGCAACTATTATTCTTACCATCTCATACATTTCTGCTGACTAGGTATTTGTTCATGAATTTTATATGTCCTGCCATCGATTTTACAGACGTGGCATTCTTCTTCTCCTGAATCGGAGTCTCTAGAACATTGCCTTTGCAGGTCCTTACCACACGTACTGAAAGAGGAAAGGCAAAGAGCTTTAAGAATGAGCACAGTAACGCAAAGGGCCGTTTAACTTCAAATAAAAGTTTAGACACTGCACAGGGCATGTACCGGAAAAGGATTTCCATAGGAAACACTCATGCATTAGCATCTAAATGATAAAATCCTGTTTATATCCTGATTCATAAATGAAATACAGTACATTCTAATTGTATGGGGCATTATGTCTAGTTAAATGATGAATACGTCATTTTACCAAAAATGTTGAATCAAGCAAAGTGATGGAAATAATTGGCCTTGTTGAATTAGAACAATCTAAGTTGGACAAATCCTATGCTGTTCATTTAAAAATGCATACTTAACAATACATAGATAGACCGACAGAAAGACAGACAAGACCTTTTGTTTTAAAACCTCTCTCTGTTTGTTTCTTTTTTTTAAAAAAGAGACTGGATAGTAGATTGAACAAACACACTTTTGTTTCCTAATGTCGGTTAAAAAGAATGGTTTTAATTTTAGGGTATTCTGAGTCCACTAACATCTTGTATGCAATTTACCAACCAATTTTCTTGTATAGCAGCTGTTTCTCTTGCTTACCATCTTAAACATTTCTTATTACTAGGGACTGGCTCATGAACTTTGTATTTTATCCCGTCGATGGTGCAGTGTGTCTCTGGTATACAATCTGCTTCCTTAGAATGTGAGTCTTTAGAACACTGCTTTTGGAAGTCCTGACCGCACACACTGAAAGAGAAAAAGAGATGGCAATACAGTTATTTTAACAAACGCAGTAAAAAGATAGGGACAGGAATTGCCGGACACCCTGTCTGGTTCTTTTCACATACAGGATGGTTCAAGGCATGGATGACAACTTATCCCATTACTTTTTTTTTTTTTTGCCGTTTCATGGTACCTACAATGTTTCTATGGCCTAATGTTGTAAGACCACTAAACATCAATTTTTACCCCCAAATATCCAAACCCATTCATTAAAAACCCAGGATGTCGCCCATCGTTTTTCCCAGACTTTGCTAAAATAGAATCTATTGGGAGCTTCTTTTAACAGGCCAGGTTATTATCACCCCTTGACAGGAACATTTAACAACAGCAGGACTTGCAAAGTGAACACAATTGATGTAGCCTCGTCAACTACAGTTCTTTTTAAATAAGACAGTTTGCGATATTCCTCTGTCTGAAAGGTACCTTGCCAGAAAGAGAGAGAGAGCTATCTGTCTTGTAAAGTATTTGTCAACTTATTTAGCTGCACGGCATCTTTTTCTCTTACTTACCATTTGAAACATTTGCTATCACTAGGCATTGGCTCATGAACTCTGTAGGTTATGCCATTCAATTGGCAGTATGGTGGTTGACATTCTCTTGAATCTAAGTCTTTAAAGCAATACTTGTTCAGGTCTTCACCGCACTGACTGAAAGAGAAAATGCAAAATAGCTTCATGAATGAACACAGTTAAACGAAGGGGAATTTGACTTCAAAACATATAAAGACACTGCGCGGGGCAGCACAGAAAACACGGGTTTTGATAGAAATCGTGCATGCATTGTCACAGAACTATTAAAAACAATCTAAATCATCACTTGGTGTCAGTGGGTTATAAGCAACTCTCTTTTTAATACAAATACGTAAAGACAGACAGACAGATGGATAGATAGACCTATCTTTTTTTATCTTGTTTGTTTTTTAAATAACAATGAGACTGGATATCATGTTGAACAGACAAGGATGTATTTTATAATATAGGTTCTAAACATTGGTTTGAATGAAAGGTTACGATGTGTCCAATAACCATCTTGTATACAGTGTGCCGACATATTTTGTTGTACAGCAACTATTATTCTTACCATCTCATACATTTCTGCTGACTAGGTATTTGTTCATGAATTTTATATGTCCTGCCATCGATTTTACAGACGTGGCATTCTTCTTCTCCTGAATCGGAGTCTCTAGAACATTGCCTTTGCAGGTCCTTACCACACGTACTGAAAGAGGAAAGGCAAAGAGCTTTAAGAATGAGCACAGTAACGCAAAGGGCCGTTTAACTTCAAATAAAAGTTTAGACACTGCACAGGGCATGTAGCGGAAAAGGATTTCCATAGGAAACACTCATGCATTAGCATCTAAATGATAAAATCCTGTTTATATCCTGATTCATAAATGAAATACAGTACATTCTAATTGTATGGGGCATTATGTCTAGTTAAATGATGAATACGTCATTTTACCAAAAATGTTGAATCAAGCAAAGTGATGGAAATAATTGGCCTTGTTGAATTAGAACAATCTAAGTTGGACAAATCCTATGCTGTTCATTTAAAAATGCATACTTAACAATACATAGATAGACCGACAGAAAGACAGACAAGACCTTTTGTTTTAAAACCTCTCTCTGTTTGTTTCTTTTTTTTAAAAAAGAGACTGGATAGTAGATTGAACAAACACACTTTTGTTTCCTAATGTCGGTTAAAAAGAATGGTTTTAATTTTAGGGTATTCTGAGTCCACTAACATCTTGTATGCAATTTACCAACCAATTTTCTTGTATAGCAGCTGTTTCTCTTGCTTACCATCTTAAACATTTCTTATTACTAGGGACTGGCTCATGAACTTTGTATTTTATCCCGTCGATGGTGCAGTGTGTCTCTGGTATACAATCTGCTTCCTTAGAATGTGAGTCTTTAGAACACTGCTTTTGGAAGTCCTGACCGCACACACTGAAAGAGAAAAAGAGATGGCAATACAGTTATTTTAACAAACGCAGTAAAAAGATAGGGACAGGAATTGCCGGACACCCTGTCTGGTTCTTTTCACATACAGGATGGTTCAAGGCATGGATGACAACTTATCCCATTACTTTTTTTTTTTTTTGCCGTTTCATGGTACCTACAATGTTTCTATGGCCTAATGTTGTAAGACCACTAAACATCAATTTTTACCCCCAAATATCCAAACCCATTCATTAAAAACCCAGGATGTCGCCCATCGTTTTTCCCAGACTTTGCTAAAATAGAATCTATTGGGAGCTTCTTTTAACAGGCCAGGTTATTATCACCCCTTGACAGGAACATTTAACAACAGCAGGACTTGCAAAGTGAACACAATTGATGTAGCCTCGTCAACTACAGTTCTTTTTAAATAAGACAGTTTGCGATATTCCTCTGTCTGAAAGGTACCTTGCCAGAAAGAGAGAGAGAGCTATCTGTCTTGTAAAGTATTTGTCAACTTATTTAGCTGCACGGCATCTTTTTCTCTTACTTACCATTTGAAACATTTGCTATCACTAGGCATTGGCTCATGAACTCTGTAGGTTATGCCATTCAATTGGCAGTATGGTGGTTGACATTCTCTTGAATCTAAGTCTTTAAAGCAATACTTGTTCAGGTCTTCACCGCACTGACTGAAAGAGAAAATGCAAAATAGCTTCATGAATGAACACAGTTAAACGAAGGGGAATTTGACTTCAAAACATATAAAGACACTGCGCGGGGCAGCACAGAAAACACGGGTTTTGATAGAAATCGTGCATGCATTGTCACAGAACTATTAAAAACAATCTAAATCATCACTTGGTGTCAGTGGGTTATAAGCAACTCTCTTTTTAATACAAATACGTAAAGACAGACAGACAGATGGATAGATAGACCTATCTTTTTTTATCTTGTTTGTTTTTTAAATAACAATGAGACTGGATATCATGTTGAACAGACAAGGATGTATTTTATAATATAGGTTCTAAACATTGGTTTGAATGAAAGGTTACGATGTGTCCAATAACCATCTTGTATACAGTGTGCCGACATATTTTGTTGTACAGCAACTATTATTCTTACCATCTCATACATTTCTGCTGACTAGGTATTTGTTCATGAATTTTATATGTCCTGCCATCGATTTTACAGACGTGGCATTCTTCTTCTCCTGAATCGGAGTCTCTAGAACATTGCCTTTGCAGGTCCTTACCACACGTACTGAAAGAGGAAAGGCAAAGAGCTTTAAGAATGAGCACAGTAACGCAAAGGGCCGTTTAACTTCAAATAAAAGTTTAGACACTGCACAGGGCATGTAGCGGAAAAGGATTTCCATAGGAAACACTCATGCATTAGCATCTAAATGATAAAATCCTGTTTATATCCTGATTCATAAATGAAATACAGTACATTCTAATTGTATGGGGCATTATGTCTAGTTAAATGATGAATACGTCATTTTACCAAAAATGTTGAATCAAGCAAAGTGATGGAAATAATTGGCCTTGTTGAATTAGAACAATCTAAGTTGGACAAATCCTATGCTGTTCATTTAAAAATGCATACTTAACAATACATAGATAGACCGACAGAAAGACAGACAAGACCTTTTGTTTTAAAACCTCTCTCTGTTTGTTTCTTTTTTTTAAAAAAGAGACTGGATAGTAGATTGAACAAACACACTTTTGTTTCCTAATGTCGGTTAAAAAGAATGGTTTTAATTTTAGGGTATTCTGAGTCCACTAACATCTTGTATGCAATTTACCAACCAATTTTCTTGTATAGCAGCTGTTTCTCTTGCTTACCATCTTAAACATTTCTTATTACTAGGGACTGGCTCATGAACTTTGTATTTTATCCCGTCGATGGTGCAGTGTGTCTCTGGTATACAATCTGCTTCCTTAGAATGTGAGTCTTTAGAACACTGCTTTTGGAAGTCCTGACCGCACACACTGAAAGAGAAAAAGAGATGGCAATACAGTTATTTTAACAAACGCAGTAAAAAGATAGGGACAGGAATTGCCGGACACCCTGTCTGGTTCTTTTCACATACAGGATGGTTCAAGGCATGGATGACAACTTATCCCATTACTTTTTTTTTTTTTTGCCGTTTCATGGTACCTACAATGTTTCTATGGCCTAATGTTGTAAGACCACTAAACATCAATTTTTACCCCCAAATATCCAAACCCATTCATTAAAAACCCAGGATGTCGCCCATCGTTTTTCCCAGACTTTGCTAAAATAGAATCTATTGGGAGCTTCTTTTAACAGGCCAGGTTATTATCACCCCTTGACAGGAACATTTAACAACAGCAGGACTTGCAAAGTGAACACAATTGATGTAGCCTCGTCAACTACAGTTCTTTTTAAATAAGACAGTTTGCGATATTCCTCTGTCTGAAAGGTACCTTGCCAGAAAGAGAGAGAGAGAGAGCTATCTGTCTTGTAAAGTATTTGTCAACTTATTTAGCTGCACGGCATCTTTTTCTCTTACTTACCATTTGAAACATTTGCTATCACTAGGCATTGGCTCATGAACTCTGTAGGTTATGCCATTCAATTGGCAGTATGGTGGTTGACATTCTCTTGAATCTAAGTCTTTAAAGCAATACTTGTTCAGGTCTTCACCGCACTGACTGAAAGAGAAAATGCAAAATAGCTTCATGAATGAACACAGTTAAACGAAGGGGAATTTGACTTCAAAACATATAAAGACACTGCGCGGGGCAGCACAGAAAACACGGGTTTTGATAGAAATCGTGCATGCATTGTCACAGAACTATTAAAAACAATCTAAATCATCACTTGGTGTCAGTGGGTTATAAGCAACTCTCTTTTTAATACAAATACGTAAAGACAGACAGACAGATGGATAGATAGACCTATCTTTTTTTTATCTTGTTTGTTTTTTAAATAACAATGAGACTGGATATCATGTTGAACAGACAAGGATGTATTTTATAATATAGGTTCTAAACATTGGTTTGAATGAAAGGTTACGATGTGTCCACTAACCATCGTGTATACAGTGTGCCGACATATTTTGTTGTACAGCAACTATTATTCTTACCATCTCATACATTTCTGCTGACTAGGTATTTGTTCATGAATTTTATATGTCCTGCCATCGATTTTACAGACGTGGCATTCTTCTTCTCCTGAATCGGAGTCTCTAGAACATTGCCTTTGCAGGTCCTTACCACATGTACTGAAAGAGGAAAGGCAAAGAGCTTTAAGAATGAGCACAGTAACGCAAAGGGCCGTTTAACTTCAAATAAAAGTTTAGACACTGTACAGGGCATGTACCGGAAAAGGATTTCCATAGGAAACAAACATGCATTAGCATCTAAATGATAAAATCATATATATATCCTGATTCATAAATGAAATACAGTACATTCTAATTGTATGAGGCATTATGTCTAGTTAAATGATGAATACGTCATTTTACCAAAAATGTTGAATCAAGCACAGTGATGGAAATAATTGGCCTTGTTCAATTAGAACAATCTAAGTTGGACAAATCCTATGCTGTTCATTTAAAAATTCATACTTAACAATACACAGATAGACCGACAGAAAGACAGACAAGACCTTTTGTTTTAAAACCTCTCTCTGTTTGTTTCTTTTTTTTAAAAAAGAGACTGGATAGTAGATTGAACAAACACACTTTTGTTTCCTAATGTCGGTTAAAAAGAATGGTTTTAATTTTAGGGTATTCTGAGTCCACTAACATCTTGTATGCAATTTACCAACCAATTTTCTTGTATAGCAGCTGTTTCTCTTGCTTACCATCTTAAACATTTCTTATTACTAGGGACTGGCTCATGAACTTTGTATTTTATCCCGTCGATGGTGCAGTGTGTCTCTGGTATACAATCTGCTTCCTTAGAATGTGAGTCTTTAGAACACTGCTTTTGGAAGTCCTGACCGCACACACTGAAAGAGAAAAAGAGATGGCAATACAGTTATTTTAACAAACGCAGTAAAAAGATAGGGACAGGAATTGCCGGACACCCTGTCTGGTTCTTTTCACATACAGGATGGTTCAAGGCATGGATGACAACTTATCCCATTACTTTTTTTTTTTTTTGCCGTTTCATGGTACCTACAATGTTTCTATGGCCTAATGTTGTAAGACCACTAAACATCAATTTTTACCCCCAAATATCCAAACCCATTCATTAAAAACCCAGGATGTCGCCCATCGTTTTTCCCAGACTTTGCTAAAATAGAATCTATTGGGAGCTTCTTTTAACAGGCCAGGTTATTATCACCCCTTGACAGGAACATTTAACAACAGCAGGACTTGCAAAGTGAACACAATTGATGTAGCCTCGTCAACTACAGTTCTTTTTAAATAAGACAGTTTGCGATATTCCTCTGTCTGAAAGGTACCTTGCCAGAAAGAGAGAGAGAGAGAGCTATCTGTCTTGTAAAGTATTTGTCAACTTATTTAGCTGCACGGCATCTTTTTCTCTTACTTACCATTTGAAACATTTGCTATCACTAGGCATTGGCTCATGAACTCTGTAGGTTATGCCATTCAATTGGCAGTATGGTGGTTGACATTCTCTTGAATCTAAGTCTTTAAAGCAATACTTGTTCAGGTCTTCACCGCACTGACTGAAAGAGAAAATGCAAAATAGCTTTATGAATGAACACAGTTAAACGAAGGGGAATTTGACTTCAAAACATATAAAGACACTGCGCGGGGCAGCACAGAAAACACGGGTTTTGATAGAAATCGTGCATGCATTGTCACAGAACTATTAAAAACAATCTAAATCATCACTTGGTGTCAGTGGGTTATAAGCAACTCTCTTTTTAATACAAATACGTAAAGACAGACAGACAGATGGATAGATAGACCTATCTTTTTTTTATCTTGTTTGTTTTTTAAATAACAATGAGACTGGATATCATGTTGAACAGACAAGGATGTATTTTATAATATAGGTTCTAAACATTGGTTTGAATGAAAGGTTACGATGTGTCCACTAACCATCGTGTATACAGTGTGCCGACATATTTTGTTGTACAGCAACTATTATTCTTACCATCTCATACATTTCTGCTGACTAGGTATTTGTTCATGAATTTTATATGTCCTGCCATCGATTTTACAGACGTGGCATTCTTCTTCTCCTGAATCGGAGTCTCTAGAACATTGCCTTTGCAGGTCCTTACCACATGTACTGAAAGAGGAAAGGCAAAGAGCTTTAAGAATGAGCACAGTAACGCAAAGGGCCGTTTAACTTCAAATAAAAGTTTAGACACTGTACAGGGCATGTACCGGAAAAGGATTTCCATAGGAAACAAACATGCATTAGCATCTAAATGATAAAATCATATATATATCCTGATTCATAAATGAAATACAGTACATTCTAATTGTATGAGGCATTATGTCTAGTTAAATGATGAATACGTCATTTTACCAAAAATGTTGAATCAAGCACAGTGATGGAAATAATTGGCCTTGTTCAATTAGAACAATCTAAGTTGGACAAATCCTATGCTGTTCATTTAAAAATTCATACTTAACAATACACAGATAGACCGACAGAAAGACAGACAAGACCTTTTGTTTTAAAACCTCTCTCTGTTTGTTTCTTTTTTTTAAAAAAGAGACTGGATAGTAGATTGAACAAACACACTTTTGTTTCCTAATGTCGGTTAAAAAGAATGGTTTTAATTTTAGGGTATTCTGAGTCCACTAACATCTTGTATGCAATTTACCAACCAATTTTCTTGTATAGCAGCTATTTCTCTTGCTTACCATCTTAAACATTTCTTATTACTAGGGACTGGCTCATGAACTTTGTATTTTATCCCGTCGATGGTGCAGTGTGTCTCTGGTATACAATCTGCTTCCTTAGAATGTGAGTCTTTAGAACACTGCTTTTGGAAGTCCTGACCGCACACACTGAAAGAGAAAAAGAGATGGCAATACAGTTATTTTAACAAACGCAGTAAAAAGATAGGGACAGGAATTGCCGGACACCCTGTCTGGTTCTTTTCACATACAGGATGGTTCAAGGCATGGATGACAACTTATCCCATTACTTTTTTTTTTTTTTGCCGTTTCATGGTACCTACAATGTTTCTATGGCCTAATGTTGTAAGACCACTAAACATCAATTTTTACCCCCAAATATCCAAACCCATTCATTAAAAACCCAGGATGTCGCCCATCGTTTTTCCCAGACTTTGCTAAAATAGAATCTATTGGGAGCTTCTTTTAACAGGCCAGGTTATTATCACCCCTTGACAGGAACATTTAACAACAGCAGGACTTGCAAAGTGAACACAATTGATGTAGCCTCGTCAACTACAGTTCTTTTTAAATAAGACAGTTTGCGATATTCCTCTGTCTGAAAGGTACCTTGCCAGAAAGAGAGAGAGAGCTATCTGTCTTGTAAAGTATTTGTCAACTTATTTAGCTGCACGGCATCTTTTTCTCTTACTTACCATTTGAAACATTTGCTATCACTAGGCATTGGCTCATGAACTCTGTAGGTTATGCCATTCAATTGGCAGTATGGTGGTTGACATTCTCTTGAATCTAAGTCTTTAAAGCAATACTTGTTCAGGTCTTCACCGCACTGACTGAAAGAGAAAATGCAAAATAGCTTCATGAATGAACACAGTTAAACGAAGGGGAATTTGACTTCAAAACATATAAAGACACTGCGCGGGGCAGCACAGAAAACACGGGTTTTGATAGAAATCGTGCATGCATTGTCACAGAACTATTAAAAACAATCTAAATCATCACTTGGTGTCAGTGGGTTATAAGCAACTCTCTTTTTAATACAAATACGTAAAGACAGACAGACAGATGGATAGATAGACCTATCTTTTTTTATCTTGTTTGTTTTTTAAATAACAATGAGACTGGATATCATGTTGAACAGACAAGGATGTATTTTATAATATAGGTTCTAAACATTGGTTTGAATGAAAGGTTACGATGTGTCCAATAACCATCTTGTATACAGTGTGCCGACATATTTTGTTGTACAGCAACTATTATTCTTACCATCTCATACATTTCTGCTGACTAGGTATTTGTTCATGAATTTTATATGTCCTGCCATCGATTTTACAGACGTGGCATTCTTCTTCTCCTGAATCGGAGTCTCTAGAACATTGCCTTTGCAGGTCCTTACCACACGTACTGAAAGAGGAAAGGCAAAGAGCTTTAAGAATGAGCACAGTAACGCAAAGGGCCGTTTAACTTCAAATAAAAGTTTAGACACTGCACAGGGCATGTAGCGGAAAAGGATTTCCATAGGAAACACTCATGCATTAGCATCTAAATGATAAAATCCTGTTTATATCCTGATTCATAAATGAAATACAGTACATTCTAATTGTATGGGGCATTATGTCTAGTTAAATGATGAATACGTCATTTTACCAAAAATGTTGAATCAAGCAAAGTGATGGAAATAATTGGCCTTGTTGAATTAGAACAATCTAAGTTGGACAAATCCTATGCTGTTCATTTAAAAATGCATACTTAACAATACATAGATAGACCGACAGAAAGACAGACAAGACCTTTTGTTTTAAAACCTCTCTCTGTTTGTTTCTTTTTTTTAAAAAAGAGACTGGATAGTAGATTGAACAAACACACTTTTGTTTCCTAATGTCGGTTAAAAAGAATGGTTTTAATTTTAGGGTATTCTGAGTCCACTAACATCTTGTATGCAATTTACCAACCAATTTTCTTGTATAGCAGCTGTTTCTCTTGCTTACCATCTTAAACATTTCTTATTACTAGGGACTGGCTCATGAACTTTGTATTTTATCCCGTCGATGGTGCAGTGTGTCTCTGGTATACAATCTGCTTCCTTAGAATGTGAGTCTTTAGAACACTGCTTTTGGAAGTCCTGACCGCACACACTGAAAGAGAAAAAGAGATGGCAATACAGTTATTTTAACAAACGCAGTAAAAAGATAGGGACAGGAATTGCCGGACACCCTGTCTGGTTCTTTTCACATACAGGATGGTTCAAGGCATGGATGACAACTTATCCCATTACTTTTTTTTTTTTTTGCCGTTTCATGGTACCTACAATGTTTCTATGGCCTAATGTTGTAAGACCACTAAACATCAATTTTTACCCCCAAATATCCAAACCCATTCATTAAAAACCCAGGATGTCGCCCATCGTTTTTCCCAGACTTTGCTAAAATAGAATCTATTGGGAGCTTCTTTTAACAGGCCAGGTTATTATCACCCCTTGACAGGAACATTTAACAACAGCAGGACTTGCAAAGTGAACACAATTGATGTAGCCTCGTCAACTACAGTTCTTTTTAAATAAGACAGTTTGCGATATTCCTCTGTCTGAAAGGTACCTTGCCAGAAAGAGAGAGAGAGAGAGCTATCTGTCTTGTAAAGTATTTGTCAACTTATTTAGCTGCACGGCATCTTTTTCTCTTACTTACCATTTGAAACATTTGCTATCACTAGGCATTGGCTCATGAACTCTGTAGGTTATGCCATTCAATTGGCAGTATGGTGGTTGACATTCTCTTGAATCTAAGTCTTTAAAGCAATACTTGTTCAGGTCTTCACCGCACTGACTGAAAGAGAAAATGCAAAATAGCTTTATGAATGAACACAGTTAAACGAAGGGGAATTTGACTTCAAAACATATAAAGACACTGCGCGGGGCAGCACAGAAAACACGGGTTTTGATAGAAATCGTGCATGCATTGTCACAGAACTATTAAAAACAATCTAAATCATCACTTGGTGTCAGTGGGTTATAAGCAACTCTCTTTTTAATACAAATACGTAAAGACAGACAGACAGATGGATAGATAGACCTATCTTTTTTTTATCTTGTTTGTTTTTTAAATAACAATGAGACTGGATATCATGTTGAACAGACAAGGATGTATTTTATAATATAGGTTCTAAACATTGGTTTGAATGAAAGGTTACGATGTGTCCACTAACCATCGTGTATACAGTGTGCCGACATATTTTGTTGTACAGCAACTATTATTCTTACCATCTCATACATTTCTGCTGACTAGGTATTTGTTCATGAATTTTATATGTCCTGCCATCGATTTTACAGACGTGGCATTCTTCTTCTCCTGAATCGGAGTCTCTAGAACATTGCCTTTGCAGGTCCTTACCACACGTACTGAAAGAGGAAAGGCAAAGAGCTTTAAGAATGAGCACAGTAACGCAAAGGGCCGTTTAACTTCAAATAAAAGTTTAGACACTGTACAGGGCATGTACCGGAAAAGGATTTCCATAGGAAACAAACATGCATTAGCATCTAAATGATAAAATCATATATATATCCTGATTCATAAATGAAATACAGTACATTCTAATTGTATGAGGCATTATGTCTAGTTAAATGATGAATACGTCATTTTACCAAAAATGTTGAATCAAGCACAGTGATGGAAATAATTGGCCTTGTTCAATTAGAACAATCTAAGTTGGACAAATCCTATGCTGTTCATTTAAAAATTCATACTTAACAATACACAGATAGACCGACAGAAAGACAGACAAGACCTTTTGTTTTAAAACCTCTCTCTGTTTGTTTCTTTTTTTTAAAAAAGAGACTGGATAGTAGATTGAACAAACACACTTTTGTTTCCTAATGTCGGTTAAAAAGAATGGTTTTAATTTTAGGGTATTCTGAGTCCACTAACATCTTGTATGCAATTTACCAACCAATTTTCTTGTATAGCAGCTATTTCTCTTGCTTACCATCTTAAACATTTCTTATTACTAGGGACTGGCTCATGAACTTTGTATTTTATCCCGTCGATGGTGCAGTGTGTCTCTGGTATACAATCTGCTTCCTTAGAATGTGAGTCTTTAGAACACTGCTTTTGGAAGTCCTGACCGCACACACTGAAAGAGAAAAAGAGATGGCAATACAGTTATTTTAACAAACGCAGTAAAAAGATAGGGACAGGAATTGCCGGACACCCTGTCTGGTTCTTTTCACATACAGGATGGTTCAAGGCATGGATGACAACTTATCCCATTACTTTTTTTTTTTTTGCCGTTTCATGGTACCTACAATGTTTCTATGGCCTAATGTTGTAAGACCACTAAACATCAATTTTTACCCCCAAATATCCAAACCCATTCATTAAAAACCCAGGATGTCGCCCATCGTTTTTCCCAGACTTTGCTAAAATAGAATCTATTGGGAGCTTCTTTTAACAGGCCAGGTTATTATCACCCCTTGACAGGAACATTTAACAACAGCAGGACTTGCAAAGTGAACACAATTGATGTAGCCTCGTCAACTACAGTTCTTTTTAAATAAGACAGTTTGCGATATTCCTCTGTCTGAAAGGTACCTTGCCAGAAAGAGAGAGAGAGCTATCTGTCTTGTAAAGTATTTGTCAACTTATTTAGCTGCACGGCATCTTTTTCTCTTACTTACCATTTGAAACATTTGCTATCACTAGGCATTGGCTCATGAACTCTGTAGGTTATGCCATTCAATTGGCAGTATGGTGGTTGACATTCTCTTGAATCTAAGTCTTTAAAGCAATACTTGTTCAGGTCTTCACCGCACTGACTGAAAGAGAAAATGCAAAATAGCTTTATGAATGAACACAGTTAAACGAAGGGGAATTTGACTTCAAAACATATAAAGACACTGCGCGGGGCAGCACAGAAAACACGGGTTTTGATAGAAATCATGCATGCATTGTCACAGAACTATTAAAAACAATCTAAATCATCACTTGGTGTCAGTGGGTTATAAGCAACTCTCTTTTTAATACAAATACGTAAAGACAGACAGACAGATGGATAGATAGACCTATCTTTTTTTATCTTGTTTGTTTTTTAAATAACAATGAGACTGGATATCATGTTGAACAGACAAGGATGTATTTTATAATATAGGTTCTAAACATTGGTTTGAATGAAAGGTTACGATGTGTCCACTAACCATCTTGTATACAGTGTGCCGACATATTTTGTTGTACAGCAACTATTATTCTTACCATCTCATACATTTCTGCTGACTAGGTATTTGTTCATGAATTTTATATGTCCTGCCATCGATTTTACAGACGTGGCATTCTTCTTCTCCTGAATCGGAGTCTCTAGAACATTGCCTTTGCAGGTCCTTACCACACGTACTGAAAGAGGAAAGGCAAAGAGCTTTAAGAATGAGCACAGTAACGCAAAGGGCCGTTTAACTTCAAATAAAAGTTTAGACACTGCACAGGGCATGTAGCGGAAAAGGATTTCCATAGGAAACACTCATGCATTAGCATCTAAATGATAAAATCCTGTTTATATCCTGATTCATAAATGAAATACAGTACATTCTAATTGTATGGGGCATTATGTCTAGTTAAATGATGAATACGTCATTTTACCAAAAATGTTGAATCAAGCAAAGTGATGGAAATAATTGGCCTTGTTGAATTAGAACAATCTAAGTTGGACAAATCCTATGCTGTTCATTTAAAAATGCATACTTAACAATACATAGATAGACCGACAGAAAGACAGACAAGACCTTTTGTTTTAAAACCTCTCTCTGTTTGTTTCTTTTTTTTAAAAAAGAGACTGGATAGTAGATTGAACAAACACACTTTTGTTTCCTAATGTCGGTTAAAAAGAATGGTTTTAATTTTAGGGTATTCTGAGTCCACTAACATCTTGTATGCAATTTACCAACCAATTTTCTTGTATAGCAGCTGTTTCTCTTGCTTACCATCTTAAACATTTCTTATTACTAGGGACTGGCTCATGAACTTTGTATTTTATCCCGTCGATGGTGCAGTGTGTCTCTGGTATACAATCTGCTTCCTTAGAATGTGAGTCTTTAGAACACTGCTTTTGGAAGTCCTGACCGCACACACTGAAAGAGAAAAAGAGATGGCAATACAGTTATTTTAACAAACGCAGTAAAAAGATAGGGACAGGAATTGCCGGACACCCTGTCTGGTTCTTTTCACATACAGGATGGTTCAAGGCATGGATGACAACTTATCCCATTACTTTTTTTTTTTTTTGCCGTTTCATGGTACCTACAATGTTTCTATGGCCTAATGTTGTAAGACCACTAAACATCAATTTTTACCCCCAAATATCCAAACCCATTCATTAAAAACCCAGGATGTCGCCCATCGTTTTTCCCAGACTTTGCTAAAATAGAATCTATTGGGAGCTTCTTTTAACAGGCCAGGTTATTATCACCCCTTGACAGGAACATTTAACAACAGCAGGACTTGCAAAGTGAACACAATTGATGTAGCCTCGTCAACTACAGTTCTTTTTAAATAAGACAGTTTGCGATATTCCTCTGTCTGAAAGGTACCTTGCCAGAAAGAGAGAGAGAGAGAGCTATCTGTCTTGTAAAGTATTTGTCAACTTATTTAGCTGCACGGCATCTTTTTCTCTTACTTACCATTTGAAACATTTGCTATCACTAGGCATTGGCTCATGAACTCTGTAGGTTATGCCATTCAATTGGCAGTATGGTGGTTGACATTCTCTTGAATCTAAGTCTTTAAAGCAATACTTGTTCAGGTCTTCACCGCACTGACTGAAAGAGAAAATGCAAAATAGCTTTATGAATGAACACAGTTAAACGAAGGGGAATTTGACTTCAAAACATATAAAGACACTGCGCGGGGCAGCACAGAAAACACGGGTTTTGATAGAAATCGTGCATGCATTGTCACAGAACTATTAAAAACAATCTAAATCATCACTTGGTGTCAGTGGGTTATAAGCAACTCTCTTTTTAATACAAATACGTAAAGACAGACAGACAGATGGATAGATAGACCTATCTTTTTTTTATCTTGTTTGTTTTTTAAATAACAATGAGACTGGATATCATGTTGAACAGACAAGGATGTATTTTATAATATAGGTTCTAAACATTGGTTTGAATGAAAGGTTACGATGTGTCCACTAACCATCGTGTATACAGTGTGCCGACATATTTTGTTGTACAGCAACTATTATTCTTACCATCTCATACATTTCTGCTGACTAGGTATTTGTTCATGAATTTTATATGTCCTGCCATCGATTTTACAGACGTGGCATTCTTCTTCTCCTGAATCGGAGTCTCTAGAACATTGCCTTTGCAGGTCCTTACCACACGTACTGAAAGAGGAAAGGCAAAGAGCTTTAAGAATGAGCACAGTAACGCAAAGGGCCGTTTAACTTCAAATAAAAGTTTAGACACTGTACAGGGCATGTACCGGAAAAGGATTTCCATAGGAAACAAACATGCATTAGCATCTAAATGATAAAATCATATATATATCCTGATTCATAAATGAAATACAGTACATTCTAATTGTATGAGGCATTATGTCTAGTTAAATGATGAATACGTCATTTTACCAAAAATGTTGAATCAAGCACAGTGATGGAAATAATTGGCCTTGTTCAATTAGAACAATCTAAGTTGGACAAATCCTATGCTGTTCATTTAAAAATTCATACTTAACAATACACAGATAGACTGACAGAAAGACAGACAAGACCTTTTGTTTTAAAACCTCTCTCTGTTTGTTTCTTTTTTTTAAAAAAGAGACTGGATAGTAGATTGAACAAACACACTTTTGTTTCCTAATGTCGGTTAAAAAGAATGGTTTTAATTTTAGGGTATTCTGAGTCCACTAACATCTTGTATGCAATTTACCAACCAATTTTCTTGTATAGCAGCTATTTCTCTTGCTTACCATCTTAAACATTTCTTATTACTAGGGACTGGCTCATGAACTTTGTATTTTATCCCGTCGATGGTGCAGTGTGTCTCTGGTATACAATCTGCTTCCTTAGAATGTGAGTCTTTAGAACACTGCTTTTGGAAGTCCTGACCGCACACACTGAAAGAGAAAAAGAGATGGCAATACAGTTATTTTAACAAACGCAGTAAAAAGATAGGGACAGGAATTGCCGGACACCCTGTCTGGTTCTTTTCACATACAGGATGGTTCAAGGCATGGATGACAACTTATCCCATTACTTTTTTTTTTTTTGCCGTTTCATGGTACCTACAATGTTTCTATGGCCTAATGTTGTAAGACCACTAAACATCAATTTTTACCCCCAAATATCCAAACCCATTCATTAAAAACCCAGGATGTCGCCCATCGTTTTTCCCAGACTTTGCTAAAATAGAATCTATTGGGAGCTTCTTTTAACAGGCCAGGTTATTATCACCCCTTGACAGGAACATTTAACAACAGCAGGACTTGCAAAGTGAACACAATTGATGTAGCCTCGTCAACTACAGTTCTTTTTAAATAAGACAGTTTGCGATATTCCTCTGTCTGAAAGGTACCTTGCCAGAAAGAGAGAGAGAGCTATCTGTCTTGTAAAGTATTTGTCAACTTATTTAGCTGCACGGCATCTTTTTCTCTTACTTACCATTTGAAACATTTGCTATCACTAGGCATTGGCTCATGAACTCTGTAGGTTATGCCATTCAATTGGCAGTATGGTGGTTGACATTCTCTTGAATCTAAGTCTTTAAAGCAATACTTGTTCAGGTCTTCACCGCACTGACTGAAAGAGAAAATGCAAAATAGCTTTATGAATGAACACAGTTAAACGAAGGGGAATTTGACTTCAAAACATATAAAGACACTGCGCGGGGCAGCACAGAAAACACGGGTTTTGATAGAAATCATGCATGCATTGTCACAGAACTATTAAAAACAATCTAAATCATCACTTGGTGTCAGTGGGTTATAAGCAACTCTCTTTTTAATACAAATACGTAAAGACAGACAGACAGATGGATAGATAGACCTATCTTTTTTTATCTTGTTTGTTTTTTAAATAACAATGAGACTGGATATCATGTTGAACAGACAAGGATGTATTTTATAATATAGGTTCTAAACATTGGTTTGAATGAAAGGTTACGATGTGTCCACTAACCATCTTGTATACAGTGTGCCGACATATTTTGTTGTACAGCAACTATTATTCTTACCATCTCATACATTTCTGCTGACTAGGTATTTGTTCATGAATTTTATATGTCCTGCCATCGATTTTACAGACGTGGCATTCTTCTTCTCCTGAATCGGAGTCTCTAGAACATTGCCTTTGCAGGTCCTTACCACACGTACTGAAAGAGGAAAGGCAAAGAGCTTTAAGAATGAGCACAGTAACGCAAAGGGCCGTTTAACTTCAAATAAAAGTTTAGACACTGCACAGGGCATGTAGCGGAAAAGGATTTCCATAGGAAACACTCATGCATTAGCATCTAAATGATAAAATCCTGTTTATATCCTGATTCATAAATGAAATACAGTACATTCTAATTGTATGGGGCATTATGTCTAGTTAAATGATGAATACGTCATTTTACCAAAAATGTTGAATCAAGCAAAGTGATGGAAATAATTGGCCTTGTTGAATTAGAACAATCTAAGTTGGACAAATCCTATGCTGTTCATTTAAAAATGCATACTTAACAATACATAGATAGACCGACAGAAAGACAGACAAGACCTTTTGTTTTAAAACCTCTCTCTGTTTGTTTCTTTTTTTTAAAAAAGAGACTGGATAGTAGATTGAACAAACACACTTTTGTTTCCTAATGTCGGTTAAAAAGAATGGTTTTAATTTTAGGGTATTCTGAGTCCACTAACATCTTGTATGCAATTTACCAACCAATTTTCTTGTATAGCAGCTGTTTCTCTTGCTTACCATCTTAAACATTTCTTATTACTAGGGACTGGCTCATGAACTTTGTATTTTATCCCGTCGATGGTGCAGTGTGTCTCTGGTATACAATCTGCTTCCTTAGAATGTGAGTCTTTAGAACACTGCTTTTGGAAGTCCTGACCGCACACACTGAAAGAGAAAAAGAGATGGCAATACAGTTATTTTAACAAACGCAGTAAAAAGATAGGGACAGGAATTGCCGGACACCCTGTCTGGTTCTTTTCACATACAGGATGGTTCAAGGCATGGATGACAACTTATCCCATTACTTTTTTTTTTTTTTGCCGTTTCATGGTACCTACAATGTTTCTATGGCCTAATGTTGTAAGACCACTAAACATCAATTTTTACCCCCAAATATCCAAACCCATTCATTAAAAACCCAGGATGTCGCCCATCGTTTTTCCCAGACTTTGCTAAAATAGAATCTATTGGGAGCTTCTTTTAACAGGCCAGGTTATTATCACCCCTTGACAGGAACATTTAACAACAGCAGGACTTGCAAAGTGAACACAATTGATGTAGCCTCGTCAACTACAGTTCTTTTTAAATAAGACAGTTTGCGATATTCCTCTGTCTGAAAGGTACCTTGCCAGAAAGAGAGAGAGAGAGAGCTATCTGTCTTGTAAAGTATTTGTCAACTTATTTAGCTGCACGGCATCTTTTTCTCTTACTTACCATTTGAAACATTTGCTATCACTAGGCATTGGCTCATGAACTCTGTAGGTTATGCCATTCAATTGGCAGTATGGTGGTTGACATTCTCTTGAATCTAAGTCTTTAAAGCAATACTTGTTCAGGTCTTCACCGCACTGACTGAAAGAGAAAATGCAAAATAGCTTTATGAATGAACACAGTTAAACGAAGGGGAATTTGACTTCAAAACATATAAAGACACTGCGCGGGGCAGCACAGAAAACACGGGTTTTGATAGAAATCGTGCATGCATTGTCACAGAACTATTAAAAACAATCTAAATCATCACTTGGTGTCAGTGGGTTATAAGCAACTCTCTTTTTAATACAAATACGTAAAGACAGACAGACAGATGGATAGATAGACCTATCTTTTTTTTATCTTGTTTGTTTTTTAAATAACAATGAGACTGGATATCATGTTGAACAGACAAGGATGTATTTTATAATATAGGTTCTAAACATTGGTTTGAATGAAAGGTTACGATGTGTCCACTAACCATCGTGTATACAGTGTGCCGACATATTTTGTTGTACAGCAACTATTATTCTTACCATCTCATACATTTCTGCTGACTAGGTATTTGTTCATGAATTTTATATGTCCTGCCATCGATTTTACAGACGTGGCATTCTTCTTCTCCTGAATCGGAGTCTCTAGAACATTGCCTTTGCAGGTCCTTACCACACGTACTGAAAGAGGAAAGGCAAAGAGCTTTAAGAATGAGCACAGTAACGCAAAGGGCCGTTTAACTTCAAATAAAAGTTTAGACACTGTACAGGGCATGTACCGGAAAAGGATTTCCATAGGAAACAAACATGCATTAGCATCTAAATGATAAAATCATATATATATCCTGATTCATAAATGAAATACAGTACATTCTAATTGTATGAGGCATTATGTCTAGTTAAATGATGAATACGTCATTTTACCAAAAATGTTGAATCAAGCACAGTGATGGAAATAATTGGCCTTGTTCAATTAGAACAATCTAAGTTGGACAAATCCTATGCTGTTCATTTAAAAATTCATACTTAACAATACACAGATAGACCGACAGAAAGACAGACAAGACCTTTTGTTTTAAAACCTCTCTCTGTTTGTTTCTTTTTTTTAAAAAAGAGACTGGATAGTAGATTGAACAAACACACTTTTGTTTCCTAATGTCGGTTAAAAAGAATGGTTTTAATTTTAGGGTATTCTGAGTCCACTAACATCTTGTATGCAATTTACCAACCAATTTTCTTGTATAGCAGCTATTTCTCTTGCTTACCATCTTAAACATTTCTTATTACTAGGGACTGGCTCATGAACTTTGTATTTTATCCCGTCGATGGTGCAGTGTGTCTCTGGTATACAATCTGCTTCCTTAGAATGTGAGTCTTTAGAACACTGCTTTTGGAAGTCCTGACCGCACACACTGAAAGAGAAAAAGAGATGGCAATACAGTTATTTTAACAAACGCAGTAAAAAGATAGGGACAGGAATTGCCGGACACCCTGTCTGGTTCTTTTCACATACAGGATGGTTCAAGGCATGGATGACAACTTATCCCATTACTTTTTTTTTTTTTGCCGTTTCATGGTACCTACAATGTTTCTATGGCCTAATGTTGTAAGACCACTAAACATCAATTTTTACCCCCAAATATCCAAACCCATTCATTAAAAACCCAGGATGTCGCCCATCGTTTTTCCCAGACTTTGCTAAAATAGAATCTATTGGGAGCTTCTTTTAACAGGCCAGGTTATTATCACCCCTTGACAGGAACATTTAACAACAGCAGGACTTGCAAAGTGAACACAATTGATGTAGCCTCGTCAACTACAGTTCTTTTTAAATAAGACAGTTTGCGATATTCCTCTGTCTGAAAGGTACCTTGCCAGAAAGAGAGAGAGAGCTATCTGTCTTGTAAAGTATTTGTCAACTTATTTAGCTGCACGGCATCTTTTTCTCTTACTTACCATTTGAAACATTTGCTATCACTAGGCATTGGCTCATGAACTCTGTAGGTTATGCCATTCAATTGGCAGTATGGTGGTTGACATTCTCTTGAATCTAAGTCTTTAAAGCAATACTTGTTCAGGTCTTCACCGCACTGACTGAAAGAGAAAATGCAAAATAGCTTCATGAATGAACACAGTTAAACGAAGGGGAATTTGACTTCAAAACATATAAAGACACTGCGCGGGGCAGCACAGAAAACACGGGTTTTGATAGAAATCGTGCATGCATTGTCACAGAACTATTAAAAACAATCTAAATCATCACTTGGTGTCAGTGGGTTATAAGCAACTCTCTTTTTAATACAAATACGTAAAGACAGACAGACAGATGGATAGATAGACCTATCTTTTTTTATCTTGTTTGTTTTTTAAATAACAATGAGACTGGATATCATGTTGAACAGACAAGGATGTATTTTATAATATAGGTTCTAAACATTGGTTTGAATGAAAGGTTACGATGTGTCCAATAACCATCTTGTATACAGTGTGCCGACATATTTTGTTGTACAGCAACTATTATTCTTACCATCTCATACATTTCTGCTGACTAGGTATTTGTTCATGAATTTTATATGTCCTGCCATCGATTTTACAGACGTGGCATTCTTCTTCTCCTGAATCGGAGTCTCTAGAACATTGCCTTTGCAGGTCCTTACCACACGTACTGAAAGAGGAAAGGCAAAGAGCTTTAAGAATGAGCACAGTAACGCAAAGGGCCGTTTAACTTCAAATAAAAGTTTAGACACTGCACAGGGCATGTAGCGGAAAAGGATTTCCATAGGAAACACTCATGCATTAGCATCTAAATGATAAAATCCTGTTTATATCCTGATTCATAAATGAAATACAGTACATTCTAATTGTATGGGGCATTATGTCTAGTTAAATGATGAATACGTCATTTTACCAAATATGTTGAATCAAGCAAAGTGATGGAAATAATTGGCCTTGTTGAATTAGAACAATCTAAGTTGGACAAATCCTATGCTGTTCATTTAAAAATGCATACTTAACAATACATAGATAGACCGACAGAAAGACAGACAAGACCTTTTGTTTTAAAACCTCTCTCTGTTTGTTTCTTTTTTTTAAAAAAGAGACTGGATAGTAGATTGAACAAACACACTTTTGTTTCCTAATGTCGGTTAAAAAGAATGGTTTTAATTTTAGGGTATTCTGAGTCCACTAACATCTTGTATGCAATTTACCAACCAATTTTCTTGTATAGCAGCTGTTTCTCTTGCTTACCATCTTAAACATTTCTTATTACTAGGGACTGGCTCATGAACTTTGTATTTTATCCCGTCGATGGTGCAGTGTGTCTCTGGTATACAATCTGCTTCCTTAGAATGTGAGTCTTTAGAACACTGCTTTTGGAAGTCCTGACCGCACACACTGAAAGAGAAAAAGAGATGGCAATACAGTTATTTTAACAAACGCAGTAAAAAGATAGGGACAGGAATTGCCGGACACCCTGTCTGGTTCTTTTCACATACAGGATGGTTCAAGGCATGGATGACAACTTATCCCATTACTTTTTTTTTTTTTTGCCGTTTCATGGTACCTACAATGTTTCTATGGCCTAATGTTGTAAGACCACTAAACATCAATTTTTACCCCCAAATATCCAAACCCATTCATTAAAAACCCAGGATGTCGCCCATCGTTTTTCCCAGACTTTGCTAAAATAGAATCTATTGGGAGCTTCTTTTAACAGGCCAGGTTATTATCACCCCTTGACAGGAACATTTAACAACAGCAGGACTTGCAAAGTGAACACAATTGATGTAGCCTCGTCAACTACAGTTCTTTTTAAATAAGACAGTTTGCGATATTCCTCTGTCTGAAAGGTACCTTGCCAGAAAGAGAGAGAGAGAGAGCTATCTGTCTTGTAAAGTATTTGTCAACTTATTTAGCTGCACGGCATCTTTTTCTCTTACTTACCATTTGAAACATTTGCTATCACTAGGCATTGGCTCATGAACTCTGTAGGTTATGCCATTCAATTGGCAGTATGGTGGTTGACATTCTCTTGAATCTAAGTCTTTAAAGCAATACTTGTTCAGGTCTTCACCGCACTGACTGAAAGAGAAAATGCAAAATAGCTTTATGAATGAACACAGTTAAACGAAGGGGAATTTGACTTCAAAACATATAAAGACACTGCGCGGGGCAGCACAGAAAACACGGGTTTTGATAGAAATCGTGCATGCATTGTCACAGAACTATTAAAAACAATCTAAATCATCACTTGGTGTCAGTGGGTTATAAGCAACTCTCTTTTTAATACAAATACGTAAAGACAGACAGACAGATGGATAGATAGACCTATCTTTTTTTTATCTTGTTTGTTTTTTAAATAACAATGAGACTGGATATCATGTTGAACAGACAAGGATGTATTTTATAATATAGGTTCTAAACATTGGTTTGAATGAAAGGTTACGATGTGTCCACTAACCATCTTGTATACAGTGTGCCGACATATTTTGTTGTACAGCAACTATTATTCTTACCATCTCATACATTTCTGCTGACTAGGTATTTGTTCATGAATTTTATATGTCCTGCCATCGATTTTACAGACGTGGCATTCTTCTTCTCCTGAATCGGAGTCTCTAGAACATTGCCTTTGCAGGTCCTTACCACACGTACTGAAAGAGGAAAGGCAAAGAGCTTTAAGAATGAGCACAGTAACGCAAAGGGCCGTTTAACTTCAAATAAAAGTTTAGACACTGTACAGGGCATGTACCGGAAAAGGATTTCCATAGGAAACAAACATGCATTAGCATCTAAATGATAAAATCATATATATATCCTGATTCATAAATGAAATACAGTACATTCTAATTGTATGAGGCATTATGTCTAGTTAAATGATGAATACGTCATTTTACCAAAAATGTTGAATCAAGCACAGTGATGGAAATAATTGGCCTTGTTCAATTAGAACAATCTAAGTTGGACAAATCCTATGCTGTTCATTTAAAAATTCATACTTAACAATACACAGATAGACCGACAGAAAGACAGACAAGACCTTTTGTTTTAAAACCTCTCTCTGTTTGTTTCTTTTTTTTAAAAAAGAGACTGGATAGTAGATTGAACAAACACACTTTTGTTTCCTAATGTCGGTTAAAAAGAATGGTTTTAATTTTAGGGTATTCTGAGTCCACTAACATCTTGTATGCAATTTACCAACCAATTTTCTTGTATAGCAGCTATTTCTCTTGCTTACCATCTTAAACATTTCTTATTACTAGGGACTGGCTCATGAACTTTGTATTTTATCCCGTCGATGGTGCAGTGTGTCTCTGGTATACAATCTGCTTCCTTAGAATGTGAGTCTTTAGAACACTGCTTTTGGAAGTCCTGACCGCACACACTGAAAGAGAAAAAGAGATGGCAATACAGTTATTTTAACAAACGCAGTAAAAAGATAGGGACAGGAATTGCCGGACACCCTGTCTGGTTCTTTTCACATACAGGATGGTTCAAGGCATGGATGACAACTTATCCCATTACTTTTTTTTTTTTTTGCCGTTTCATGGTACCTACAATGTTTCTATGGCCTAATGTTGTAAGACCACTAAACATCAATTTTTACCCCCAAATATCCAAACCCATTCATTAAAAACCCAGGATGTCGCCCATCGTTTTTCCCAGACTTTGCTAAAATAGAATCTATTGGGAGCTTCTTTTAACAGGCCAGGTTATTATCACCCCTTGACAGGAACATTTAACAACAGCAGGACTTGCAAAGTGAACACAATTGATGTAGCCTCGTCAACTACAGTTCTTTTTAAATAAGACAGTTTGCGATATTCCTCTGTCTGAAAGGTACCTTGCCAGAAAGAGAGAGAGAGCTATCTGTCTTGTAAAGTATTTGTCAACTTATTTAGCTGCACGGCATCTTTTTCTCTTACTTACCATTTGAAACATTTGCTATCACTAGGCATTGGCTCATGAACTCTGTAGGTTATGCCATTCAATTGGCAGTATGGTGGTTGACATTCTCTTGAATCTAAGTCTTTAAAGCAATACTTGTTCAGGTCTTCACCGCACTGACTGAAAGAGAAAATGCAAAATAGCTTTATGAATGAACACAGTTAAACGAAGGGGAATTTGACTTCAAAACATATAAAGACACTGCACGGGGCAGCACAGAAAACACGGGTTTTGATAGAAATCATGCATGCATTGTCACAGAACTATTAAAAACAATCTAAATCATCACTTGGTGTCAGTGGGTTATAAGCAACTCTCTTTTTAATACAAATACGTAAAGACAGACAGACAGATGGATAGATAGACCTATCTTTTTTTATCTTGTTTGTTTTTTAAATAACAATGAGACTGGATATCATGTTGAACAGACAAGGATGTATTTTATAATATAGGTTCTAAACATTGGTTTGAATGAAAGGTTACGATGTGTCCACTAACCATCTTGTATACAGTGTGCCGACATATTTTGTTGTACAGCAACTATTATTCTTACCATCTCATACATTTCTGCTGACTAGGTATTTGTTCATGAATTTTATATGTCCTGCCATCGATTTTACAGACGTGGCATTCTTCTTCTCCTGAATCGGAGTCTCTAGAACATTGCCTTTGCAGGTCCTTACCACACGTACTGAAAGAGGAAAGGCAAAGAGCTTTAAGAATGAGCACAGTAACGCAAAGGGCCGTTTAACTTCAAATAAAAGTTTAGACACTGCACAGGGCATGTAGCGGAAAAGGATTTCCATAGGAAACACTCATGCATTAGCATCTAAATGATAAAATCCTGTTTATATCCTGATTCATAAATGAAATACAGTACATTCTAATTGTATGGGGCATTATGTCTAGTTAAATGATGAATACGTCATTTTACCAAAAATGTTGAATCAAGCAAAGTGATGGAAATAATTGGCCTTGTTGAATTAGAACAATCTAAGTTGGACAAATCCTATGCTGTTCATTTAAAAATGCATACTTAACAATACATAGATAGACCGACAGAAAGACAGACAAGACCTTTTGTTTTAAAACCTCTCTCTGTTTGTTTCTTTTTTTTAAAAAAGAGACTGGATAGTAGATTGAACAAACACACTTTTGTTTCCTAATGTCGGTTAAAAAGAATGGTTTTAATTTTAGGGTATTCTGAGTCCACTAACATCTTGTATGCAATTTACCAACCAATTTTCTTGTATAGCAGCTGTTTCTCTTGCTTACCATCTTAAACATTTCTTATTACTAGGGACTGGCTCATGAACTTTGTATTTTATCCCGTCGATGGTGCAGTGTGTCTCTGGTATACAATCTGCTTCCTTAGAATGTGAGTCTTTAGAACACTGCTTTTGGAAGTCCTGACCGCACACACTGAAAGAGAAAAAGAGATGGCAATACAGTTATTTTAACAAACGCAGTAAAAAGATAGGGACAGGAATTGCCGGACACCCTGTCTGGTTCTTTTCACATACAGGATGGTTCAAGGCATGGATGACAACTTATCCCATTACTTTTTTTTTTTTTGCCGTTTCATGGTACCTACAATGTTTCTATGGCCTAATGTTGTAAGACCACTAAACATCAATTTTTACCCCCAAATATCCAAACCCATTCATTAAAAACCCAGGATGTCGCCCATCGTTTTTCCCAGACTTTGCTAAAATAGAATCTATTGGGAGCTTCTTTTAACAGGCCAGGTTATTATCACCCCTTGACAGGAACATTTAACAACAGCAGGACTTGCAAAGTGAACACAATTGATGTAGCCTCGTCAACTACAGTTCTTTTTAAATAAGACAGTTTGCGATATTCCTCTGTCTGAAAGGTACCTTGCCAGAAAGAGAGAGAGAGAGAGCTATCTGTCTTGTAAAGTATTTGTCAACTTATTTAGCTGCAAGGCATCTTTTTCTCTTACTTACCATTTGAAACATTTGCTATCACTAGGCATTGGCTCATGAACTCTGTAGGTTATGCCATTCAATTGGCAGTATGGTGGTTGACATTCTCTTGAATCTAAGTCTTTAAAGCAATACTTGTTCAGGTCTTCACCGCACTGACTGAAAGAGAAAATGCAAAATAGCTTTATGAATGAACACAGTTAAACGAAGGGGAATTTGACTTCAAAACATATAAAGACACTGCGCGGGGCAGCACAGAAAACACGGGTTTTGATAGAAATCATGCATGCATTGTCACAGAACTATTAAAAACAATCTAAATCATCACTTGGTGTCAGTGGGTTATAAGCAACTCTCTTTTTAATACAAATACGTAAAGACAGACAGACAGATGGATAGATAGACCTATCTTTTTTTTATCTTGTTTGTTTTTTAAATAACAATGAGACTGGATATCATGTTGAACAGACAAGGATGTATTTTATAATATAGGTTCTAAACATTGGTTTGAATGAAAGGTTACGATGTGTCCACTAACCATCGTGTATACAGTGTGCCGACATATTTTGTTGTACAGCAACTATTATTCTTACCATCTCATACATTTCTGCTGACTAGGTATTTGTTCATGAATTTTATATGTCCTGCCATCGATTTTACAGACGTGGCATTCTTCTTCTCCTGAATCGGAGTCTCTAGAACATTGCCTTTGCAGGTCCTTACCACACGTACTGAAAGAGGAAAGGCAAAGAGCTTTAAGAATGAGCACAGTAACGCAAAGGGCCGTTTAACTTCAAATAAAAGTTTAGACACTGCACAGGGCATGTACCGGAAAAGGATTTCCATAGGAAACACACATGCATTAGCATCTAAATGATAAAATCATGTTTATATCCTGATTCATAACTGAAATACAGTACATTCTAATTGTATGAGGCATTATGTCTAGTTAAATGATGAATACGTCATTTTACCAAAAATGTTGAATCAAGCACAGTGATGGAAATAATTGGCCTTGTTGAATTAGAACAATCTAAGTTGGACAAATCCTATGCTGTTCATTTAAAAATGCATACTTAACAATACATAGATAGACCGACAGAAAGACAGACAAGACCTTTTGTTTTAAAACCTCTCTCTGTTTGTTTCTTTTTTTTAAAAAAGAGACTGGATAGTAGATTGAACAAACACACTTTTGTTTCCTAATGTCGGTTAAAAAGAATGGTTTTAATTTTAGGGTATTCTGAGTCCACTAACATCTTGTATGCAATTTACCAACCAATTTTCTTGTATAGCAGCTGTTTCTCTTGCTTACCATCTTAAACATTTCTTATTACTAGGGACTGGCTCATGAACTTTGTATTTTATCCCGTCGATGGTGCAGTGTGTCTCTGGTATACAATCTGCTTCCTTAGAATGTGAGTCTTTAGAACACTGCTTTTGGAAGTCCTGACCGCACACACTGAAAGAGAAAAAGAGATGGCAATACAGTTATTTTAACAAACGCAGTAAAAAGATAGGGACAGGAATTGCCGGACACCCTGTCTGGTTCTTTTCACGTACAGGATGGTTCAAGGCATGGATGACAACTTATCCCATTACTTTTTTTTTTTTTTTGCCGTTTCATGGTACCTACAATGTTTCTATGGCCTAATGTTGTAAGACCACTAAACATCAATTTTTACCCCCAAATATCCAAACCCATTCATTAAAAACCCAGGATGTCGCCCATCGTTTTTCCCAGACTTTGCTAAAATAGAATCTATTGGGAGCTTCTTTTAACAGGCCAGGTTATTATCACCCCTTGACAGGAACATTTAACAACAGCAGGACTTGCAAAGTGAACACAATTGATGTAGCCTCGTCAACTACAGTTCTTTTTAAATAAGACAGTTTGCGATATTCCTCTGTCTGAAAGGTACCTTGCCAGAAAGAGAGAGAGAGAGAGCTATCTGTCTTGTAAAGTATTTGTCAACTTATTTAGCTGCACGGCATCTTTTTCTCTTACTTACCATTTGAAACATTTGCTATCACTAGGCATTGGCTCATGAACTCTGTAGGTTATGCCATTCAATTGGCAGTATGGTGGTTGACATTCTCTTGAATCTAAGTCTTTAAAGCAATACTTGTTCAGGTCTTCACCGCACTGACTGAAAGAGAAAATGCAAAATAGCTTTATGAATGAACACAGTTAAACGAAGGGGAATTTGACTTCAAAACATATAAAGACACTGCGCGGGGCAGCACAGAAAACACGGGTTTTGATAGAAATCGTGCATGCATTGTCACAGAACTATTAAAAACAATCTAAATCATCACTTGGTGTCAGTGGGTTATAAGCAACTCTCTTTTTAATACAAATACGTAAAGACAGACAGACAGATGGATAGATAGACCTATCTTTTTTTTATCTTGTTTGTTTTTTAAATAACAATGAGACTGGATATCATGTTGAACAGACAAGGATGTATTTTATAATATAGGTTCTAAACATTGGTTTGAATGAAAGGTTACGATGTGTCCACTAACCATCGTGTATACAGTGTGCCGACATATTTTGTTGTACAGCAACTATTATTCTTACCATCTCATACATTTCTGCTGACTAGGTATTTGTTCATGAATTTTATATGTCCTGCCATCGATTTTACAGACGTGGCATTCTTCTTCTCCTGAATCGGAGTCTCTAGAACATTGCCTTTGCAGGTCCTTACCACACGTACTGAAAGAGGAAAGGCAAAGAGCTTTAAGAATGAGCACAGTAACGCAAAGGGCCGTTTAACTTCAAATAAAAGTTTAGACACTGCACAGGGCATGTACCGGAAAAGGATTTCCATAGGAAACACACATGCATTAGCATCTAAATGATAAAATCATGTTTATATCCTGATTCATAACTGAAATACAGTACATTCTAATTGTATGAGGCATTATGTCTAGTTAAATGATGAATACGTCATTTTACCAAAAATGTTGAATCAAGCACAGTGATGGAAATAATTGGCCTTGTTGAATTAGAACAATCTAAGTTGGACAAATCCTATGCTGTTCATTTAAAAATGCATACTTAACAATACATAGATAGACCGACAGAAAGACAGACAAGACCTTTTGTTTTAAAACCTCTCTCTGTTTGTTTCTTTTTTTTAAAAAAGAGACTGGATAGTAGATTGAACAAACACACTTTTGTTTCCTAATGTCGGTTAAAAAGAATGGTTTTAATTTTAGGGTATTCTGAGTCCACTAACATCTTGTATGCAATTTACCAACCAATTTTCTTGTATAGCAGCTGTTTCTCTTGCTTACCATCTTAAACATTTCTTATTACTAGGGACTGGCTCATGAACTTTGTATTTTATCCCGTCGATGGTGCAGTGTGTCTCTGGTATACAATCTGCTTCCTTAGAATGTGAGTCTTTAGAACACTGCTTTTGGAAGTCCTGACCGCACACACTGAAAGAGAAAAAGAGATGGCAATACAGTTATTTTAACAAACGCAGTAAAAAGATAGGGACAGGAATTGCCGGACACCCTGTCTGGTTCTTTTCACATACAGGATGGTTCAAGGCATGGATGACAACTTATCCCATTACTTTTTTTTTTTTTTTGCCGTTTCATGGTACCTACAATGTTTCTATGGCCTAATGTTGTAAGACCACTAAACATCAATTTTTACCCCCAAATATCCAAACCCATTCATTAAAAACCCAGGATGTCGCCCATCGTTTTTCCCAGACTTTGCTAAAATAGAATCTATTGGGAGCTTCTTTTAACAGGCCAGGTTATTATCACCCCTTGACAGGAACATTTAACAACAGCAGGACTTGCAAAGTGAACACAATTGATGTAGCCTCGTCAACTACAGTTCTTTTTAAATAAGACAGTTTGCGATATTCCTCTGTCTGAAAGGTACCTTGCCAGAAAGAGAGAGAGAGAGAGCTATCTGTCTTGTAAAGTATTTGTCAACTTATTTAGCTGCACGGCATCTTTTTCTCTTACTTACCATTTGAAACATTTGCTATCACTAGGCATTGGCTCATGAACTCTGTAGGTTATGCCATTCAATTGGCAGTATGGTGGTTGACATTCTCTTGAATCTAAGTCTTTAAAGCAATACTTGTTCAGGTCTTCACCGCACTGACTGAAAGAGAAAATGCAAAATAGCTTTATGAATGAACACAGTTAAACGAAGGGGAATTTGACTTCAAAACATATAAAGACACTGCGCGGGGCAGCACAGAAAACACGGGTTTTGATAGAAATCGTGCATGCATTGTCACAGAACTATTAAAAGCAATCTAAATCATCACTTGGTGTCAGTGGGTTATAAGCAACTCTCTTTTTAATACAAATACGTAAAGACAGACAGACAGATGGATAGATAGACCTATCTTTTTTTTATCTTGTTTGTTTTTTAAATAACAATGAGACTGGATATCATGTTGAACAGACAAGGATGTATTTTATAATATAGGTTCTAAACATTGGTTTGAATGAAAGGTTACGATGTGTCCACTAACCATCGTGTATACAGTGTGCCGACATATTTTGTTGTACAGCAACTATTATTCTTACCATCTCATACATTTCTGCTGACTAGGTATTTGTTCATGAATTTTATATGTCCTGCCATCGATTTTACAGACGTGGCATTCTTCTTCTCCTGAATCGGAGTCTCTAGAACATTGCCTTTGCAGGTCCTTACCACACGTACTGAAAGAGGAAAGGCAAAGAGCTTTAAGAATGAGCACAGTAACGCAAAGGGCCGTTTAACTTCAAATAAAAGTTTAGACACTGCACAGGGCATGTACCGGAAAAGGATTTCCATAGGAAACACACATGCATTAGCATCTAAATGATAAAATCATGTTTATATCCTGATTCATAACTGAAATACAGTACATTCTAATTGTATGAGGCATTATGTCTAGTTAAATGATGAATACGTCATTTTACCAAAAATGTTGAATCAAGCATAGTGATGGAAATAATTGGCCTTGTTGAATTAGAACAATCTAAGTTGGACAAATCCTATGCTGTTCATTTAAAAATGCATACTTAACAATACATAGATAGACCGACAGAAAGACAGACAAGACCTTTTGTTTTAAAACCTCTCTCTGTTTCTTTTTTTTAAAAAAGAGACTGGATAGTAGATTGAACAAACACACTTTTGTTTCCTAATGTCGGTTAAAAAGAATGGTTTTAATTTTAGGGTATTCTGAGTCCACTAACATCTTGTATGCAATTTACCAACCAATTTTCTTGTATAGCAGTTGTTTCTCTTGCTTACCATCTTAAACATTTCTTATTACTAGGGACTGGCTCATGAACTTTGTATTTTATCCCGTCGATGGTGCAGTGTGTCTCTGGTATACAATCTGCTTCCTTAGAATGTGAGTCTTTAGAACACTGCTTTTGGAAGTCCTGACCGCACACACTGAAAGAGAAAAAGAGATGGCAATACAGTTATTTTAACAAACGCAGTAAAAAGATAGGGACAGGAATTGCCAGACACCCTGTCTGGTTCTTTTCACATACAGGATGGTTCAAGGCATGGATGACAACTTATCCTATTACTTTTTTTTTTTTTTTTTGCCGTTTCATGGTACCTACAATGTTTCTATGGCCTAATGTTGTAAGACCACTAAACATCAATTTTTACCCCCAAATATCCAAACCCATTCATTAAAAACCCAGGATGTCGCCCATCGTTTTTCCCAGACTTTGCTAAAATAGAATCTATTGGGAGCTTCTTTTAACAGGCCAGGTTATTATCACCCCTTGACAGGAACATTTAACAACAGCAGGACTTGCAAAGTGAACACAATTGATGTAGCCTCGTCAACTACAGTTCTTTTTAAATAAGACAGTTTGCGATATTCCTCTGTCTGAAAGGTACCTTGCCAGAAAGAGAGAGAGAGAGAGCTATCTGTCTTGTAAAGTATTTGTCAACTTATTTAGCTGCACGGCATCTTTTTCTCTTACTTACCATTTGAAACATTTGCTATCACTAGGCATTGGCTCATGAACTCTGTAGGTTATGCCATTCAATTGGCAGTATGGTGGTTGACATTCTCTTGAATCTAAGTCTTTAAAGCAATACTTGTTCAGGTCTTCACCGCACTGACTGAAAGAGAAAATGCAAAATAGCTTTATGAATGAACACAGTTAAACGAAGGGGAATTTGACTTCAAAACATATAAAGACACTGCGCGGGGCAGCACAGAAAACACGGGTTTTGATAGAAATCGTGCATGCATTGTCACAGAACTATTAAAAACAATCTAAATCATCACTTGGTGTCAGTGGGTTATAAGCAACTCTCTTTTTAATACAAATACATAAAGACAGACAGACAGATGGATAGATAGACCTATCTTTTTTTTATCTTGTTTGTTTTTTAAATAACAATGAGACTGGATATCATGTTGAACAGACAAGGATGTATTTTATAATATAGGTTCTAAACATTGGTTTGAATGAAAGGTTACGATGTGTCCACTAACCATCGTGTATACAGTGTGCCGACATATTTTGTTGTACAGCAACTATTATTCTTACCATCTCATACATTTCTGCTGACTAGGTATTTGTTCATGAATTTTATATGTCCTGCCATCGATTTTACAGACGTGGCATTCTTCTTCTCCTGAATCGGAGTCTCTAGAACATTGCCTTTGCAGGTCCTTACCACACGTACTGAAAGAGGAAAGGCAAAGAGCTTTAAGAATGAGCACAGTAACGCAAAGGGCCGTTTAACTTCAAATAAAAGTTTAGACACTGCACAGGGCATGTACCGGAAAAGGATTTCCATAGGAAACACACATGCATTAGCATCTAAATGATAAAATCATGTTTATATCCTGATTCATAACTGAAATACAGTACATTCTAATTGTATGAGGCATTATGTCTAGTTAAATGATGAATACGTCATTTTACCAAAAATGTTGAATCAAGCACAGTGATGGAAATAATTGGCCTTGTTGAATTAGAACAATCTAAGTTGGACAAATCCTATGCTGTTCATTTAAAAATGCATACTTAACAATACATAGATAGACCGACAGAAAGACAGACAAGACCTTTTGTTTTAAAACCTCTCTCTGTTTCTTTTTTTTAAAAAAGAGACTGGATAGTAGATTGAACAAACACACTTTTGTTTCCTAATGTCGGTTAAAAAGAATGGTTTTAATTTTAGGGTATTCTGAGTCCACTAACATCTTGTATGCAATTTACCAACCAATTTTCTTGTATAGCAGCTGTTTCTCTTGCTTACCATCTTAAACATTTCTTATTACTAGGGACTGGCTCATGAACTTTGTATTTTATCCCGTCGATGGTGCAGTGTGTCTCTGGTATACAATCTGCTTCCTTAGAATGTGAGTCTTTAGAACACTGCTTTTGGAAGTCCTGACCGCACACACTGAAAGAGAAAAAGAGATGGCAATACAGTTATTTTAACAAACGCAGTAAAAAGATAGGGACAGGAATTGCCGGACACCCTGTCTGGTTCTTTTCACATACAGGATGGTTCAAGGCATGGATGACAACTTATCCCATTACTTTTTTTTTTTTTTTGCCGTTTCATGGTACCTACAATGTTTCTATGGCCTAATGTTGTAAGACCACTAAACATCAATTTTTACCCCCAAATATCCAAACCCATTCATTAAAAACCCAGGATGTCGCCCATCGTTTTTCCCAGACTTTGCTAAAATAGAATCTATTGGGAGCTTCTTTTAACAGGCCAGGTTATTATCACCCCTTGACAGGAACATTTAACAACAGCAGGACTTGCAAAGTGAACACAATTGATGTAGCCTCGTCAACTACAGTTCTTTTTAAATAAGACAGTTTGCGATATTCCTCTGTCTGAAAGGTACCTTGCCAGAAAGAGAGAGAGAGAGAGCTATCTGTCTTGTAAAGTATTTGTCAACTTATTTAGCTGCACGGCATCTTTTTCTCTTACTTACCATTTGAAACATTTGCTATCACTAGGCATTGGCTCATGAACTCTGTAGGTTATGCCATTCAATTGGCAGTATGGTGGTTGACATTCTCTTGAATCTAAGTCTTTAAAGCAATACTTGTTCAGGTCTTCACCGCACTGACTGAAAGAGAAAATGCAAAATAGCTTTATGAATGAACACAGTTAAACGAAGGGGAATTTGACTTCAAAACATATAAAGACACTGCGCGGGGCAGCACAGAAAACACGGGTTTTGATAGAAATCGTGCATGCATTGTCACAGAACTATTAAAAACAATCTAAATCATCACTTGGTGTCAGTGGGTTATAAGCAACTCTCTTTTTAATACAAATACATAAAGACAGACAGACAGATGGATAGATAGACCTATCTTTTTTTTATCTTGTTTGTTTTTTAAATAACAATGAGACTGGATATCATGTTGAACAGACAAGGATGTATTTTATAATATAGGTTCTAAACATTGGTTTGAATGAAAGGTTACGATGTGTCCACTAACCATCGTGTATACAGTGTGCCGACATATTTTGTTGTACAGCAACTATTATTCTTACCATCTCATACATTTCTGCTGACTAGGTATTTGTTCATGAATTTTATATGTCCTGCCATCGATTTTACAGACGTGGCATTCTTCTTCTCCTGAATCGGAGTCTCTAGAACATTGCCTTTGCAGGTCCTTACCACACGTACTGAAAGAGGAAAGGCAAAGAGCTTTAAGAATGAGCACAGTAACGCAAAGGGCCGTTTAACTTCAAATAAAAGTTTAGACACTGCACAGGGCATGTACCGGAAAAGGATTTCCATAGGAAACACACATGCATTAGCATCTAAATGATAAAATCATGTTTATATCCTGATTCATAACTGAAATACAGTACATTCTAATTGTATGAGGCATTATGTCTAGTTAAATGATGAATACGTCATTTTACCAAAAATGTTGAATCAAGCACAGTGATGGAAATAATTGGCCTTGTTGAATTAGAACAATCTAAGTTGGACAAATCCTATGCTGTTCATTTAAAAATGCATACTTAACAATACATAGATAGACCGACAGAAAGACAGACAAGACCTTTTGTTTTAAAACCTCTCTCTGTTTCTTTTTTTTAAAAAAGAGACTGGATAGTAGATTGAACAAACACACTTTTGTTTCCTAATGTCGGTTAAAAAGAATGGTTTTAATTTTAGGGTATTCTGAGTCCACTAACATCTTGTATGCAATTTACCAACCAATTTTCTTGTATAGCAGCTGTTTCTCTTGCTTACCATCTTAAACATTTCTTATTACTAGGGACTGGCTCATGAACTTTGTATTTTATCCCGTCGATGGTGCAGTGTGTCTCTGGTATACAATCTGCTTCCTTAGAATGTGAGTCTTTAGAACACTGCTTTTGGAAGTCCTGACCGCACACACTGAAAGAGAAAAAGAGATGGCAATACAGTTATTTTAACAAACGCAGTAAAAAGATAGGGACAGGAATTGCCGGACACCCTGTCTGGTTCTTTTCACATACAGGATGGTTCAAGGCATGGATGACAACTTATCCCATTACTTTTTTTTTTTTTTGCCGTTTCATGGTACCTACAATGTTTCTATGGCCTAATGTTGTAAGACCACTAAACATCAATTTTTACCCCCAAATATCCAAACCCATTCATTAAAAACCCAGGATGTCGCCCATCGTTTTTCCCAGACTTTGCTAAAATAGAATCTATTGGGAGCTTCTTTTAACAGGCCAGGTTATTATCACCCCTTGACAGGAACATTTAACAACAGCAGGACTTGCAAAGTGAACACAATTGATGTAGCCTCGTCAACTACAGTTCTTTTTAAATAAGACAGTTTGCGATATTCCTCTGTCTGAAAGGTACCTTGCCAGAAAGAGAGAGAGAGAGAGCTATCTGTCTTGTAAAGTATTTGTCAACTTATTTAGCTGCACGGCATCTTTTTCTCTTACTTACCATTTGAAACATTTGCTATCACTAGGCATTGGCTCATGAACTCTGTAGGTTATGCCATTCAATTGGCAGTATGGTGGTTGACATTCTCTTGAATCTAAGTCTTTAAAGCAATACTTGTTCAGGTCTTCACCGCACTGACTGAAAGAGAAAATGCAAAATAGCTTTATGAATGAACACAGTTAAACGAAGGGGAATTTGACTTCAAAACATATAAAGACACTGCGCGGGGCAGCACAGAAAACACGGGTTTTGATAGAAATCGTGCATGCATTGTCACAGAACTATTAAAAACAATCTAAATCATCACTTGGTGTCAGTGGGTTATAAGCAACTCTCTTTTTAATACAAATACGTAAAGACAGACAGACAGATGGATAGATAGACCTATCTTTTTTTTATCTTGTTTGTTTTTTAAATAACAATGAGACTGGATATCATGTTGAACAGACAAGGATGTATTTTATAATATAGGTTCTAAACATTGGTTTGAATGAAAGGTTACGATGTGTCCACTAACCATCGTGTATACAGTGTGCCGACATATTTTGTTGTACAGCAACTATTATTCTTACCATCTCATACATTTCTGCTGACTAGGTATTTGTTCATGAATTTTATATGTCCTGCCATCGATTTTACAGACGTGGCATTCTTCTTCTCCTGAATCGGAGTCTCTAGAACATTGCCTTTGCAGGTCCTTACCACACGTACTGAAAGAGGAAAGGCAAAGAGCTTTAAGAATGAGCACAGTAACGCAAAGGGCCGTTTAACTTCAAATAAAAGTTTAGACACTGCACAGGGCATGTACCGGAAAAGGATTTCCATAGGAAACACACATGCATTAGCATCTAAATGATAAAATCATGTTTATATCCTGATTCATAACTGAAATACAGTACATTCTAATTGTATGAGGCATTATGTCTAGTTAAATGATGAATACGTCATTTTACCAAAAATGTTGAATCAAGCACAGTGATGGAAATAATTGGCCTTGTTGAATTAGAACAATCTAAGTTGGACAAATCCTATGCTGTTCATTTAAAAATGCATACTTAACAATACATAGATAGACCGACAGAAAGACAGACAAGACCTTTTGTTTTAAAACCTCTCTCTGTTTGTTTCTTTTTTTTAAAAAAGAGACTGGATAGTAGATTGAACAAACACACTTTTGTTTCCTAATGTCGGTTAAAAAGAATGGTTTTAATTTTAGGGTATTCTGAGTCCACTAACATCTTGTATGCAATTTACCAACCAATTTTCTTGTATAGCAGCTGTTTCTCTTGCTTACCATCTTAAACATTTCTTATTACTAGGGACTGGCTCATGAACTTTGTATTTTATCCCGTCGATGGTGCAGTGTGTCTCTGGTATACAATCTGCTTCCTTAGAATGTGAGTCTTTAGAACACTGCTTTTGGAAGTCCTGACCGCACACACTGAAAGAGAAAAAGAGATGGCAATACAGTTATTTTAACAAACACAGTAAAAAGATAGGGACAGGAATTGCCGGACACCCTGTCTGGTTCTTTTCACATACAGGATGGTTCAAGGCATGGATGACAACTTATCCCATTACTTTTTTTTTTTTTTTGCCGTTTCATGGTACCTACAATGTTTCTATGGCCTAATGTTGTAAGACCACTAAACATCAATTTTTACCCCCAAATATCCAAACCCATTCATTAAAAACCCAGGATGTCGCCCATCGTTTTTCCCAGACTTTGCTAAAATAGAATCTATTGGGAGCTTCTTTTAACAGGCCAGGTTATTATCACCCCTTGACAGGAACATTTAACAACAGCAGGACTTGCAAAGTGAACACAATTGATGTAGCCTCGTCAACTACAGTTCTTTTTAAATAAGACAGTTTGCGATATTCCTCTGTCTGAAAGGTACCTTGCCAGAAAGAGAGAGAGAGAGAGCTATCTGTCTTGTAAAGTATTTGTCAACTTATTTAGCTGCACGGCATCTTTTTCTCTTACTTACCATTTGAAACATTTGCTATCACTAGGCATTGGCTCATGAACTCTGTAGGTTATGCCATTCAATTGGCAGTATGGTGGTTGACATTCTCTTGAATCTAAGTCTTTAAAGCAATACTTGTTCAGGTCTTCACCGCACTGACTGAAAGAGAAAATGCAAAATAGCTTTATGAATGAACACAGTTAAACGAAGGGGAATTTGACTTCAAAACATATAAAGACACTGCGCGGGGCAGCACAGAAAACACGGGTTTTGATAGAAATCGTGCATGCATTGTCACAGAACTATTAAAAGCAATCTAAATCATCACTTGGTGTCAGTGGGTTATAAGCAACTCTCTTTTTAATACAAATACGTAAAGACAGACAGACAGATGGATAGATAGACCTATCTTTTTTTTATCTTGTTTGTTTTTTAAATAACAATGAGACTGGATATCATGTTGAACAGACAAGGATGTATTTTATAATATAGGTTCTAAACATTGGTTTGAATGAAAGGTTACGATGTGTCCACTAACCATCGTGTATACAGTGTGCCGACATATTTTGTTGTACAGCAACTATTATTCTTACCATCTCATACATTTCTGCTGACTAGGTATTTGTTCATGAATTTTATATGTCCTGCCATCGATTTTACAGACGTGGCATTCTTCTTCTCCTGAATCGGAGTCTCTAGAACATTGCCTTTGCAGGTCCTTACCACACGTACTGAAAGAGGAAAGGCAAAGAGCTTTAAGAATGAGCACAGTAACGCAAAGGGCCGTTTAACTTCAAATAAAAGTTTAGACACTGCACAGGGCATGTACCGGAAAAGGATTTCCATAGGAAACACACATGCATTAGCATCTAAATGATAAAATCATGTTTATATCCTGATTCATAACTGAAATACAGTACATTCTAATTGTATGAGGCATTATGTCTAGTTAAATGATGAATACGTCATTTTACCAAAAATGTTGAATCAAGCATAGTGATGGAAATAATTGGCCTTGTTGAATTAGAACAATCTAAGTTGGACAAATCCTATGCTGTTCATTTAAAAATGCATACTTAACAATACATAGATAGACCGACAGAAAGACAGACAAGACCTTTTGTTTTAAAACCTCTCTCTGTTTGTTTCTTTTTTTTAAAAAAGAGACTGGATAGTAGATTGAACAAACACACTTTTGTTTCCTAATGTCGGTTAAAAAGAATGGTTTTAATTTTAGGGTATTCTGAGTCCACTAACATCTTGTATGCAATTTACCAACCAATTTTCTTGTATAGCAGCTGTTTCTCTTGCTTACCATCTTAAACATTTCTTATTACTAGGGACTGGCTCATGAACTTTGTATTTTATCCGTCGATGGTGCAGTGTGTCTCTGGTATACAATCTGCTTCCTTAGAATGTGAGTCTTTAGAACACTGCTTTTGGAAGTCCTGACCGCACACACTGAAAGAGAAAAAGAGATGGCAATACAGTTATTTTAACAAACGCAGTAAAAAGATAGGGACAGGAATTGCCGGACACCCTGTCTGGTTCTTTTCACATACAGGATGGTTCAAGGCATGGATGACAACTTATCCCATTACTTTTTTTTTTTTTTTGCCGTTTCATGGTACCTACAATGTTTCTATGGCCTAATGTTGTAAAGACCACTAAACATCAATTTTTACCCCCAAATATCCAAACCCATTCATTAAAAACCCAGGATGTCGCCCATCGTTTTTCCCAGACTTTGCTAAAATAGAATCTATTGGGAGCTTCTTTTAACAGGCCAGGTTATTATCACCCCTTGACAGGAACATTTAACAACAGCAGGACTTGCAAAGTGAACACAATTGATGTAGCCTCGTCAACTACAGTTCTTTTTAAATAAGACAGTTTGCGATATTCCTCTGTCTGAAAGGTACCTTGCCAGAAAGAGAGAGAGAGAGAGCTATCTGTCTTGTAAAGTATTTGTCAACTTATTTAGCTGCACGGCATCTTTTTCTCTTACTTACCATTTAAAACATTTGCTATCACTAGGCATTGGCTCATGAACTCTGTAGGTTATGCCATTCAATTGGCAGTATGGTGGTTGACATTCTCTTGAATCTAAGTCTTTAAAGCAATACTTGTTCAGGTCTTCACCGCACTGACTGAAAGAGAAAATGCAAAATAGCTTTATGAATGAACACAGTTAAACGAAGGGGAATTTGACTTCAAAACATATAAAGACACTGCGCGGGGCAGCACAGAAAACACGGGTTTTGATAGAAATCGTGCATGCATTGTCACAGAACTATTAAAAACAATCTAAATCATCACTTGGTGTCAGTGGGTTATAAGCAACTCTCTTTTTAATACAAATACGTAAAGACAGACAGACAGATGGATAGATAGACCTATCTTTTTTTTATCTTGTTTGTTTTTTAAATAACAATGAGACTGGATATCATGTTGAACAGACAAGGATGTATTTTATAATATAGGTTCTAAACATTGGTTTGAATGAAAGGTGACGATGTGTCCACTAACCATCGTGTATACAGTGTGCCGACATATTTTGTTGTACAGCAACTATTATTCTTACCATCTCATACATTTCTGCTGACTAGGTATTTGTTCATGAATTTTATATGTCCTGCCATCGATTTTACAGACGTGGCATTCTTCTTCTCCTGAATCGGAGTCTCTAGAACATTGCCTTTGCAGGTCCTTACCACACGTACTGAAAGAGGAAAGGCAAAGAGCTTTAAGAATGAGCACAGTAACGCAAAGGGCCGTTTAACTTCAAATAAAAGTTTAGACACTGCACAGGGCATGTACCGGAAAAGGATTTCCATAGGAAACACACATGCATTAGCATCTAAATGATAAAATCATGTTTATATCCTGATTCATAACTGAAATACAGTACATTCTAATTGTATGAGGCATTATGTCTAGTTAAATGATGAATACGTCATTTTACCAAAAATGTTGAATCAAGCACAGTGATGGAAATAATTGGCCTTGTTGAATTAGAACAATCTAAGTTGGACAAATCCTATGCTGTTCATTTAAAAATGCATACTTAACAATACATAGATAGACCGACAGAAAGACAGACAAGACCTTTTGTTTTAAAACCTCTCTCTGTTTCTTTTTTTTAAAAAAGAGACTGGATAGTAGATTGAACAAACACACTTTTGTTTCCTAATGTCGGTTAAAAAGAATGGTTTTAATTTTAGGGTATTCTGAGTCCACTAACATCTTGTATGCAATTTACCAACCAATTTTCTTGTATAGCAGCTGTTTCTCTTGCTTACCATCTTAAACATTTCTTATTACTAGGGACTGGCTCATGAACTTTGTATTTTATCCCGTCGATGGTGCAGTGTGTCTCTGGTATACAATCTGCTTCCTTAGAATGTGAGTCTTTAGAACACTGCTTTTGGAAGTCCTGACCGCACACACTGAAAGAGAAAAAGAGATGGCAATACAGTTATTTTAACAAACGCAGTAAAAAGATAGGGACAGGAATTGCCGGACACCCTGTCTGGTTCTTTTCACATACAGGATGGTTCAAGGCATGGATGACAACTTATCCCATTACTTTTTTTTTTTTTTTGCCGTTTCATGGTACCTACAATGTTTCTATGGCCTAATGTTGTAAGACCACTAAACATCAATTTTTACCCCCAAATATCCAAACCCATTCATTAAAAACCCAGGATGTCGCCCATCGTTTTTCCCAGACTTTGCTAAAATAGAATCTATTGGGAGCTTCTTTTAACAGGCCAGGTTATTATCACCCCTTGACAGGAACATTTAACAACAGCAGGACTTGCAAAGTGAACACAATTGATGTAGCCTCGTCAACTACAGTTCTTTTTAAATAAGACAGTTTGCGATATTACTCTGTCTGAAAGGTACCTTGCCAGAAAGAGAGAGAGAGAGAGCTATCTGTCTTGTAAAGTATTTGTCAACTTATTTAGCTGCACGGCATCTTTTTCTCTTACTTACCATTTGAAACATTTGCTATCACTAGGCATTGGCTCATGAACTCTGTAGGTTATGCCATTCAATTGGCAGTATGGTGGTTGACATTCTCTTGAATCTAAGTCTTTAAAGCAATACTTGTTCAGGTCTTCACCGCACTGACTGAAAGAGAAAATGCAAAATAGCTTTATGAATGAACACAGTTAAACGAAGGGGAATTTGACTTCAAAACATATAAAGACACTGCGCGGGGCAGCACAGAAAACACGGGTTTTGATAGAAATCGTGCATGCATTGTCACAGAACTATTAAAAACAATCTAAATCATCACTTGGTGTCAGTGGGTTATAAGCAACTCTCTTTTTAATACAAATGCGTAAAGACAGACAGACAGATGGATAGATAGACCTATCTTTTTTTTATCTTGTTTGTTTTTTAAATAACAATGAGACTGGATATCATGTTGAACAGACAAGGATGTATTTTATAATATAGGTTCTAAACATTGGTTTGAATGAAAGGTTACGATGTGTCCACTAACCATCGTGTATACAGTGTGCCGACATATTTTGTTGTACAGCAACTATTATTCTTACCATCTCATACATTTCTGCTGACTAGGTATTTGTTCATGAATTTTATATGTCCTGCCATCGATTTTACAGACGTGGCATTCTTCTTCTCCTGAATCGGAGTCTCTAGAACATTGCCTTTGCAGGTCCTTACCACACGTACTGAAAGAGGAAAGGCAAAGAGCTTTAAGAATGAGCACAGTAACGCAAAGGGCCGTTTAACTTCAAATAAAAGTTTAGACACTGCACAGGGCATGTAGCGGAAAAGGATTTCCATAGGAAACACACATGCATTAGCATCTAAATGATAAAATCATGTTTATATCCTGATTCATAACTGAAATACAGTACATTCTAATTGTATGAGGCATTATGTCTAGTTAAATGATGAATACGTCATTTTACCAAAAATGTTGAATCAAGCACAGTGATGGAAATAATTGGCCTTGTTGAATTAGAACAATCTAAGTTGGACAAATCCTATGCTGTTCATTTAAAAATGCATACTTAACAATACATAGATAGACCGACAGAAAGACAGACAAGACCTTTTGTTTTAAAACCTCTCTCTGTTTGTTTCTTTTTTTTAAAAAAGAGACTGGATAGTAGATTGAACAAACACACTTTTGTTTCCTAATGTCGGTTAAAAAGAATGGTTTTAATTTTAGGGTATTCTGAGTCCACTAACATCTTGTATGCAATTTACCAACCAATTTTCTTGTATAGCAGCTGTTTCTCTTGCTTACCATCTTAAACATTTCTTATTACTAGGGACTGGCTCATGAACTTTGTATTTTATCCCGTCGATGGTGCAGTGTGTCTCTGGTATACAATCTGCTTCCTTAGAATGTGAGTCTTTAGAACACTGCTTTTGGAAGTCCTGACCGCACACACTGAAAGAGAAAAAGAGATGGCAATACAGTTATTTTAACAAACGCAATAAAAAGATAGGGACAGGAATTGCCGGACACCCTGTCTGGTTCTTTTCACATACAGGATGGTTCAAGGCATGGATGACAACTTATCCCATTACTTTTTTTTTTTTTTTGCCGTTTCATGGTACCTACAATGTTTCTATGGCCTAATGTTGTAAGACCACTAAACATCAATTTTTACCCCCAAATATCCAAACCCATTCATTAAAAACCCAGGATGTCGCCCATCGTTTTTCCCAGACTTTGCTAAAATAGAATCTATTGGGAGCTTCTTTTAACAGGCCAGGTTATTATCACCCCTTGACAGGAACATTTAACAACAGCAGGACTTGCAAAGTGAACACAATTGATGTAGCCTCGTCAACTACAGTTCTTTTTAAATAAGACAGTTTGCGATATTCCTCTGTCTGAAAGGTACCTTGCCAGAAAGAGAGAGAGAGAGAGCTATCTGTCTTGTAAAGTATTTGTCAACTTATTTAGCTGCACGGCATCTTTTTCTCTTACTTACCATTTGAAACATTTGCTATCACTAGGCATTGGCTCATGAACTCTGTAGGTTATGCCATTCAATTGGCAGTATGGTGGTTGACATTCTCTTGAATCTAAGTCTTTAAAGCAATACTTGTTCAGGTCTTCACCGCACTGACTGAAAGAGAAAATGCAAAATAGCTTTATGAATGAACACAGTTAAACGAAGGGGAATTTGACTTCAAAACATATAAAGACACTGCGCGGGGCAGCACAGAAAACACGGGTTTTGATAGAAATCGTGCATGCATTGTCACAGAACTATTAAAAACAATCTAAATCATCACTTGGTGTCAGTGGGTTATAAGCAACTCTCTTTTTAATACAAATACATAAAGACAGACAGACAGATGGATAGATAGACCTATCTTTTTTTTATCTTGTTTGTTTTTTAAATAACAATGAGACTGGATATCATGTTGAACAGACAAGGATGTATTTTATAATATAGGTTCTAAACATTGGTTTGAATGAAAGGTTACGATGTGTCCACTAACCATCGTGTATACAGTGTGCCGACATATTTTGTTGTACAGCAACTATTATTCTTACCATCTCATACATTTCTGCTGACTAGGTATTTGTTCATGAATTTTATATGTCCTGCCATCGATTTTACAGACGTGGCATTCTTCTTCTCCTGAATCGGAGTCTCTAGAACATTGCCTTTGCAGGTCCTTACCACACGTACTGAAAGAGGAAAGGCAAAGAGCTTTAAGAATGAGCACAGTAACGCAAAGGGCCGTTTAACTTCAAATAAAAGTTTAGACACTGCACAGGGCATGTACCGGAAAAGGATTTCCATAGGAAACACACATGCATTAGCATCTAAATGATAAAATCATGTTTATATCCTGATTCATAACTGAAATACAGTACATTCTAATTGTATGAGGCATTATGTCTAGTTAAATGATGAATACGTCATTTTACCAAAAATGTTGAATCAAGCACAGTGATGGAAATAATTGGCCTTGTTGAATTAGAACAATCTAAGTTGGACAAATCCTATGCTGTTCATTTAAAAATGCATACTTAACAATACATAGATAGACCGACAGAAAGACAGACAAGACCTTTTGTTTTAAAACCTCTCTCTGTTTCTTTTTTTTAAAAAAGAGACTGGATAGTAGATTGAACAAACACACTTTTGTTTCCTAATGTCGGTTAAAAAGAATGGTTTTAATTTTAGGGTATTCTGAGTCCACTAACATCTTGTATGCAATTTACCAACCAATTTTCTTGTATAGCAGCTGTTTCTCTTGCTTACCATCTTAAACATTTCTTATTACTAGGGACTGGCTCATGAACTTTGTATTTTATCCCGTCGATGGTGCAGTGTGTCTCTGGTATACAATCTGCTTCCTTAGAATGTGAGTCTTTAGAACACTGCTTTTGGAAGTCCTGACCGCACACACTGAAAGAGAAAAAGAGATGGCAATACAGTTATTTTAACAAACGCAGTAAAAAGATAGGGACAGGAATTGCCGGACACCCTGTCTGGTTCTTTTCACATACAGGATGGTTCAAGGCATGGATGACAACTTATCCCATTACTTTTTTTTTTTTTTGCCGTTTCATGGTACCTACAATGTTTCTATGGCCTAATGTTGTAAGACCACTAAACATCAATTTTTACCCCCAAATATCCAAACCCATTCATTAAAAACCCAGGATGTCGCCCATCGTTTTTCCCAGACTTTGCTAAAATAGAATCTATTGGGAGCTTCTTTTAACAGGCCAGGTTATTATCACCCCTTGACAGGAACATTTAACAACAGCAGGACTTGCAAAGTGAACACAATTGATGTAGCCTCGTCAACTACAGTTCTTTTTAAATAAGACAGTTTGCGATATTCCTCTGTCTGAAAGGTACCTTGCCAGAAAGAGAGAGAGAGAGAGCTATCTGTCTTGTAAAGTATTTGTCAACTTATTTAGCTGCACGGCATCTTTTTCTCTTACTTACCATTTGAAACATTTGCTATCACTAGGCATTGGCTCATGAACTCTGTAGGTTATGCCATTCAATTGGCAGTATGGTGGTTGACATTCTCTTGAATCTAAGTCTTTAAAGCAATACTTGTTCAGGTCTTCACCGCACTGACTGAAAGAGAAAATGCAAAATAGCTTTATGAATGAACACAGTTAAACGAAGGGGAATTTGACTTCAAAACATATAAAGACACTGCGCGGGGCAGCACAGAAAACACGGGTTTTGATAGAAATCGTGCATGCATTGTCACAGAACTATTAAAAACAATCTAAATCATCACTTGGTGTCAGTGGGTTATAAGCAACTCTCTTTTTAATACAAATACGTAAAGACAGACAGACAGATGGATAGATAGACCTATCTTTTTTTTATCTTGTTTGTTTTTTAAATAACAATGAGACTGGATATCATGTTGAACAGACAAGGATGTATTTTATAATATAGGTTCTAAACATTGGTTTGAATGAAAGGTTACGATGTGTCCACTAACCATCGTGTATACAGTGTGCCGACATATTTTGTTGTACAGCAACTATTATTCTTACCATCTCATACATTTCTGCTGACTAGGTATTTGTTCATGAATTTTATATGTCCTGCCATCGATTTTACAGACGTGGCATTCTTCTTCTCCTGAATCGGAGTCTCTAGAACATTGCCTTTGCAGGTCCTTACCACACGTACTGAAAGAGGAAAGGCAAAGAGCTTTAAGAATGAGCACAGTAACGCAAAGGGCCGTTTAACTTCAAATAAAAGTTTAGACACTGCACATGGCATGTACCGGAAAAGGATTTCCATAGGAAACACACATGCATTAGCATCTAAATGATAAAATCATGTTTATATCCTGATTCATAACTGAAATACAGTACATTCTAATTGTATGAGGCATTATGTCTAGTTAAATGATGAATACGTCATTTTACCAAAAATGTTGAATCAAGCACAGTGATGGAAATAATTGGCCTTGTTGAATTAGAACAATCTAAGTTGGACAAATCCTATGCTGTTCATTTAAAAATGCATACTTAACAATACATAGATAGACCGACAGAAAGACAGACAAGACCTTTTGTTTTAAAACCTCTCTCTGTTTGTTTCTTTTTTTTAAAAAAGAGACTGGATAGTAGATTGAACAAACACACTTTTGTTTCCTAATGTCGGTTAAAAAGAATGGTTTTAATTTTAGGGTATTCTGAGTCCACTAACATCTTGTATGCAATTTACCAACCAATTTTCTTGTATAGCAGCTGTTTCTCTTGCTTACCATCTTAAACATTTCTTATTACTAGGGACTGGCTCATGAACTTTGTATTTTATCCCGTCGATGGTGCAGTGTGTCTCTGGTATACAATCTGCTTCCTTAGAATGTGAGTCTTTAGAACACTGCTTTTGGAAGTCCTGACCGCACACACTGAAAGAGAAAAAGAGATGGCAATACAGTTATTTTAACAAACACAGTAAAAAGATAGGGACAGGAATTGCCGGACACCCTGTCTGGTTCTTTTCACATACAGGATGGTTCAAGGCATGGATGACAACTTATCCCATTACTTTTTTTTTTTTTTTGCCGTTTCATGGTACCTACAATGTTTCTATGGCCTAATGTTGTAAGACCACTAAACATCAATTTTTACCCCCAAATATCCAAACCCATTCATTAAAAACCCAGGATGTCGCCCATCGTTTTTCCCAGACTTTGCTAAAATAGAATCTATTGGGAGCTTCTTTTAACAGGCCAGGTTATTATCACCCCTTGACAGGAACATTTAACAACAGCAGGACTTGCAAAGTGAACACAATTGATGTAGCCTCGTCAACTACAGTTCTTTTTAAATAAGACAGTTTGCGATATTCCTCTGTCTGAAAGGTACCTTGCCAGAAAGAGAGAGAGAGAGAGCTATCTGTCTTGTAAAGTATTTGTCAACTTATTTAGCTGCACGGCATCTTTTTCTCTTACTTACCATTTGAAACATTTGCTATCACTAGGCATTGGCTCATGAACTCTGTAGGTTATGCCATTCAATTGGCAGTATGGTGGTTGACATTCTCTTGAATCTAAGTCTTTAAAGCAATACTTGTTCAGGTCTTCACCGCACTGACTGAAAGAGAAAATGCAAAATAGCTTTATGAATGAACACAGTTAAACGAAGGGGAATTTGACTTCAAAACATATAAAGACACTGCGCGGGGCAGCACAGAAAACACGGGTTTTGATAGAAATCGTGCATGCATTGTCACAGAACTATTAAAAGCAATCTAAATCATCACTTGGTGTCAGTGGGTTATAAGCAACTCTCTTTTTAATACAAATACGTAAAGACAGACAGACAGATGGATAGATAGACCTATCTTTTTTTTATCTTGTTTGTTTTTTAAATAACAATGAGACTGGATATCATGTTGAACAGACAAGGATGTATTTTATAATATAGGTTCTAAACATTGGTTTGAATGAAAGGTTACGATGTGTCCACTAACCATCGTGTATACAGTGTGCCGACATATTTTGTTGTACAGCAACTATTATTCTTACCATCTCATACATTTCTGCTGACTAGGTATTTGTTCATGAATTTTATATGTCCTGCCATCGATTTTACAGACGTGGCATTCTTCTTCTCCTGAATCGGAGTCTCTAGAACATTGCCTTTGCAGGTCCTTACCACACGTACTGAAAGAGGAAAGGCAAAGAGCTTTAAGAATGAGCACAGTAACGCAAAGGGCCGTTTAACTTCAAATAAAAGTTTAGACACTGCACAGGGCATGTACCGGAAAAGGATTTCCATAGGAAACACACATGCATTAGCATCTAAATGATAAAATCATGTTTATATCCTGATTCATAACTGAAATACAGTACATTCTAATTGTATGAGGCATTATGTCTAGTTAAATGATGAATACGTCATTTTACCAAAAATGTTGAATCAAGCATAGTGATGGAAATAATTGGCCTTGTTGAATTAGAACAATCTAAGTTGGACAAATCCTATGCTGTTCATTTAAAAATGCATACTTAACAATACATAGATAGACCGACAGAAAGACAGACAAGACCTTTTGTTTTAAAACCTCTCTCTGTTTGTTTCTTTTTTTTAAAAAAGAGACTGGATAGTAGATTGAACAAACACACTTTTGTTTCCTAATGTCGGTTAAAAAGAATGGTTTTAATTTTAGGGTATTCTGAGTCCACTAACATCTTGTATGCAATTTACCAACCAATTTTCTTGTATAGCAGCTGTTTCTCTTGCTTACCATCTTAAACATTTCTTATTACTAGGGACTGGCTCATGAACTTTGTATTTTATCCCGTCGATGGTGCAGTGTGTCTCTGGTATACAATCTGCTTCCTTAGAATGTGAGTCTTTAGAACACTGCTTTTGGAAGTCCTGACCGCACACACTGAAAGAGAAAAAGAGATGGCAATACAGTTATTTTAACAAACGCAGTAAAAAGATAGGGACAGGAATTGCCGGACACCCTGTCTGGTTCTTTTCACATACAGGATGGTTCAAGGCATGGATGACAACTTATCCCATTACTTTTTTTTTTTTTTTGCCGTTTCATGGTACCTACAATGTTTCTATGGCCTAATGTTGTAAGACCACTAAACATCAATTTTTACCCCCAAATATCCAAACCCATTCATTAAAAACCCAGGATGTCGCCCATCGTTTTTCCCAGACTTTGCTAAAATAGAATCTATTGGGAGCTTCTTTTAACAGGCCAGGTTATTATCACCCCTTGACAGGAACATTTAACAACAGCAGGACTTGCAAAGTGAACACAATTGATGTAGCCTCGTCAACTACAGTTCTTTTTAAATAAGACAGTTTGCGATATTCCTCTGTCTGAAAGGTACCTTGCCAGAAAGAGAGAGAGAGAGAGCTATCTGTCTTGTAAAGTATTTGTCAACTTATTTAGCTGCACGGCATCTTTTTCTCTTACTTACCATTTAAAACATTTGCTATCACTAGGCATTGGCTCATGAACTCTGTAGGTTATGCCATTCAATTGGCAGTATGGTGGTTGACATTCTCTTGAATCTAAGTCTTTAAAGCAATACTTGTTCAGGTCTTCACCGCACTGACTGAAAGAGAAAATGCAAAATAGCTTTATGAATGAACACAGTTAAACGAAGGGGAATTTGACTTCAAAACATATAAAGACACTGCGCGGGGCAGCACAGAAAACACGGGTTTTGATAGAAATCGTGCATGCATTGTCACAGAACTATTAAAAACAATCTAAATCATCACTTGGTGTCAGTGGGTTATAAGCAACTCTCTTTTTAATACAAATACGTAAAGACAGACAGACAGATGGATAGATAGACCTATCTTTTTTTTATCTTGTTTGTTTTTTAAATAACAATGAGACTGGATATCATGTTGAACAGACAAGGATGTATTTTATAATATAGGTTCTAAACATTGGTTTGAATGAAAGGTGACGATGTGTCCACTAACCATCGTGTATACAGTGTGCCGACATATTTTGTTGTACAGCAACTATTATTCTTACCATCTCATACATTTCTGCTGACTAGGTATTTGTTCATGAATTTTATATGTCCTGCCATCGATTTTACAGACGTGGCATTCTTCTTCTCCTGAATCGGAGTCTCTAGAACATTGCCTTTGCAGGTCCTTACCACACGTACTGAAAGAGGAAAGGCAAAGAGCTTTAAGAATGAGCACAGTAACGCAAAGGGCCGTTTAACTTCAAATAAAAGTTTAGACACTGCACAGGGCATGTACCGGAAAAGGATTTCCATAGGAAACACACATGCATTAGCATCTAAATGATAAAATCATGTTTATATCCTGATTCATAACTGAAATACAGTACATTCTAATTGTATGAGGCATTATGTCTAGTTAAATGATGAATACGTCATTTTACCAAAAATGTTGAATCAAGCACAGTGATGGAAATAATTGGCCTTGTTGAATTAGAACAATCTAAGTTGGACAAATCCTATGCTGTTCATTTAAAAATGCATACTTAACAATACATAGATAGACCGACAGAAAGACAGACAAGACCTTTTGTTTTAAAACCTCTCTCTGTTTCTTTTTTTTAAAAAAGAGACTGGATAGTAGATTGAACAAACACACTTTTGTTTCCTAATGTCGGTTAAAAAGAATGGTTTTAATTTTAGGGTATTCTGAGTCCACTAACATCTTGTATGCAATTTACCAACCAATTTTCTTGTATAGCAGCTGTTTCTCTTGCTTACCATCTTAAACATTTCTTATTACTAGGGACTGGCTCATGAACTTTGTATTTTATCCCGTCGATGGTGCAGTGTGTCTCTGGTATACAATCTGCTTCCTTAGAATGTGAGTCTTTAGAACACTGCTTTTGGAAGTCCTGACCGCACACACTGAAAGAGAAAAAGAGATGGCAATACAGTTATTTTAACAAACGCAGTAAAAAGATAGGGACAGGAATTGCCGGACACCCTGTCTGGTTCTTTTCACATACAGGATGGTTCAAGGCATGGATGACAACTTATCCCATTACTTTTTTTTTTTTTTTGCCGTTTCATGGTACCTACAATGTTTCTATGGCCTAATGTTGTAAGACCACTAAACATCAATTTTTACCCCCAAATATCCAAACCCATTCATTAAAAACCCAGGATGTCGCCCATCGTTTTTCCCAGACTTTGCTAAAATAGAATCTATTGGGAGCTTCTTTTAACAGGCCAGGTTATTATCACCCCTTGACAGGAACATTTAACAACAGCAGGACTTGCAAAGTGAACACAATTGATGTAGCCTCGTCAACTACAGTTCTTTTTAAATAAGACAGTTTGCGATATTACTCTGTCTGAAAGGTACCTTGCCAGAAAGAGAGAGAGAGAGAGCTATCTGTCTTGTAAAGTATTTGTCAACTTATTTAGCTGCACGGCATCTTTTTCTCTTACTTACCATTTGAAACATTTGCTATCACTAGGCATTGGCTCATGAACTCTGTAGGTTATGCCATTCAATTGGCAGTATGGTGGTTGACATTCTCTTGAATCTAAGTCTTTAAAGCAATACTTGTTCAGGTCTTCACCGCACTGACTGAAAGAGAAAATGCAAAATAGCTTTATGAATGAACACAGTTAAACGAAGGGGAATTTGACTTCAAAACATATAAAGACACTGCGCGGGGCAGCACAGAAAACACGGGTTTTGATAGAAATCGTGCATGCATTGTCACAGAACTATTAAAAACAATCTAAATCATCACTTGGTGTCAGTGGGTTATAAGCAACTCTCTTTTTAATACAAATACGTAAAGACAGACAGACAGATGGATAGATAGACCTATCTTTTTTTTATCTTGTTTGTTTTTTAAATAACAATGAGACTGGATATCATGTTGAACAGACAAGGATGTATTTTATAATATAGGTTCTAAACATTGGTTTGAATGAAAGGTTACGATGTGTCCACTAACCATCGTGTATACAGTGTGCCGACATATTTTGTTGTACAGCAACTATTATTCTTACCATCTCATACATTTCTGCTGACTAGGTATTTGTTCATGAATTTTATATGTCCTGCCATCGATTTTACAGACGTGGCATTCTTCTTCTCCTGAATCGGAGTCTCTAGAACATTGCCTTTGCAGGTCCTTACCACACGTACTGAAAGAGGAAAGGCAAAGAGCTTTAAGAATGAGCACAGTAACGCAAAGGGCCGTTTAACTTCAAATAAAAGTTTAGACACTGCACAGGGCATGTAGCGGAAAAGGATTTCCATAGGAAACACACATGCATTAGCATCTAAATGATAAAATCATGTTTATATCCTGATTCATAACTGAAATACAGTACATTCTAATTGTATGAGGCATTATGTCTAGTTAAATGATGAATACGTCATTTTACCAAAAATGTTGAATCAAGCACAGTGATGGAAATAATTGGCCTTGTTGAATTAGAACAATCTAAGTTGGACAAATCCTATGCTGTTCATTTAAAAATGCATACTTAACAATACATAGATAGACCGACAGAAAGACAGACAAGACCTTTTGTTTTAAAACCTCTCTCAGTTTGTTTCTTTTTTTTAAAAAAGAGACTGGATAGTAGATTGAACAAACACACTTTTGTTTCCTAATGTCGGTTAAAAAGAATGGTTTTAATTTTAGGGTATTCTGAGTCCACTAACATCTTGTATGCAATTTACCAACCAATTTTCTTGTATAGCAGCTGTTTCTCTTGCTTACCATCTTAAACATTTCTTATTACTAGGGACTGGCTCATGAACTTTGTATTTTATCCCGTCGATGGTGCAGTGTGTCTCTGGTATACAATCTGCTTCCTTAGAATGTGAGTCTTTAGAACACTGCTTTTGGAAGTCCTGACCGCACACACTGAAAGAGAAAAAGAGATGGCAATACAGTTATTTTAACAAACGCAATAAAAAGATAGGGACAGGAATTGCCGGACACCCTGTCTGGTTCTTTTCACATACAGGATGGTTCAAGGCATGGATGACAACTTATCCCATTACTTTTTTTTTTTTTTTGCCGTTTCATGGTACCTACAATGTTTCTATGGCCTAATGTTGTAAGACCACTAAACATCAATTTTTACCCCCAAATATCCAAACCCATTCATTAAAAACCCAGGATGTCGCCCATCGTTTTTCCCAGACTTTGCTAAAATAGAATCTATTGGGAGCTTCTTTTAACAGGCCAGGTTATTATCACCCCTTGACAGGAACATTTAACAACAGCAGGACTTGCAAAGTGAACACAATTGATGTAGCCTCGTCAACTACAGTTCTTTTTAAATAAGACAGTTTGCGATATTCCTCTGTCTGAAAGGTACCTTGCCAGAAAGAGAGAGAGAGAGAGCTATCTGTCTTGTAAAGTATTTGTCAACTTATTTAGCTGCACGGCATCTTTTTCTCTTACTTACCATTTGAAACATTTGCTATCACTAGGCATTGGCTCATGAACTCTGTAGGTTATGCCATTCAATTGGCAGTATGGTGGTTGACATTCTCTTGAATCTAAGTCTTTAAAGCAATACTTGTTCAGGTCTTCACCGCACTGACTGAAAGAGAAAATGCAAAATAGCTTTATGAATGAACACAGTTAAACGAAGGGGAATTTGACTTCAAAACATATAAAGACACTGCGCGGGGCAGCACAGAAAACACGGGTTTTGATAGAAATCGTGCATGCATTGTCACAGAACTATTAAAAACAATCTAAATCATCACTTGGTGTCAGTGGGTTATAAGCAACTCTCTTTTTAATACAAATACATAAAGACAGACAGACAGATGGATAGATAGACCTATCTTTTTTTTATCTTGTTTGTTTTTTAAATAACAATGAGACTGGATATCATGTTGAACAGACAAGGATGTATTTTATAATATAGGTTCTAAACATTGGTTTGAATGAAAGGTTACGATGTGTCCACTAACCATCGTGTATACAGTGTGCCGACATATTTTGTTGTACAGCAACTATTATTCTTACCATCTCATACATTTCTGCTGACTAGGTATTTGTTCATGAATTTTATATGTCCTGCCATCGATTTTACAGACGTGGCATTCTTCTTCTCCTGAATCGGAGTCTCTAGAACATTGCCTTTGCAGGTCCTTACCACACGTACTGAAAGAGGAAAGGCAAAGAGCTTTAAGAATGAGCACAGTAACGCAAAGGGCCGTTTAACTTCAAATAAAAGTTTAGACACTGCACAGGGCATGTACCGGAAAAGGATTTCCATAGGAAACACACATGCATTAGCATCTAAATGATAAAATCATGTTTATATCCTGATTCATAACTGAAATACAGTACATTCTAATTGTATGAGGCATTATGTCTAGTTAAATGATGAATACGTCATTTTACCAAAAATGTTGAATCAAGCACAGTGATGGAAATAATTGGCCTTGTTGAATTAGAACAATCTAAGTTGGACAAATCCTATGCTGTTCATTTAAAAATGCATACTTAACAATACATAGATAGACCGACAGAAAGACAGACAAGACCTTTTGTTTTAAAACCTCTCTCTGTTTGTTTCTTTTTTTAAAAAAGAGACTGGATAGTAGATTGAACAAACACACTTTTGTTTCCTAATGTCGGTTAAAAAGAATGGTTTTAATTTTAGGGTATTCTGAGTCCACTAACATCTTGTATGCAATTTACCAACCAATTTTCTTGTATAGCAGCTGTTTCTCTTGCTTACCATCTTAAACATTTCTTATTACTAGGGACTGGCTCATGAACTTTGTATTTTATCCCGTCGATGGTGCAGTGTGTCTCTGGTATACAATCTGCTTCCTTAGAATGTGAGTCTTTAGAACACTGCTTTTGGAAGTCCTGACCGCACACACTGAAAGAGAAAAAGAGATGGCAATACAGTTATTTTAACAAACGCAATAAAAAGATAGGGACAGGAATTGCCGGACACCCTGTCTGGTTCTTTTCACATACAGGATGGTTCAAGGCATGGATGACAACTTATCCCATTACTTTTTTTTTTTTTTTGCCGTTTCATGGTACCTACAATGTTTCTATGGCCTAATGTTGTAAGACCACTAAACATCAATTTTTACCCCCAAATATCCAAACCCATTCATTAAAAACCCAGGATGTCGCCCATCGTTTTTCCCAGACTTTGCTAAAATAGAATCTATTGGGAGCTTCTTTTAACAGGCCAGGTTATTATCACCCCTTGACAGGAACATTTAACAACAGCAGGACTTGCAAAGTGAACACAATTGATGTAGCCTCGTCAACTACAGTTCTTTTTAAATAAGACAGTTTGCGATATTCCTCTGTCTGAAAGGTACCTTGCCAGAAAGAGAGAGAGAGAGAGCTATCTGTCTTGTAAAGTATTTGTCAACTTATTTAGCTGCACGGCATCTTTTTCTCTTACTTACCATTTGAAACATTTGCTATCACTAGGCATTGGCTCATGAACTCTGTAGGTTATGCCATTCAATTGGCAGTATGGTGGTTGACATTCTCTTGAATCTAAGTCTTTAAAGCAATACTTGTTCAGGTCTTCACCGCACTGACTGAAAGAGAAAATGCAAAATAGCTTTATGAATGAACACAGTTAAACGAAGGGGAATTTGACTTCAAAACATATAAAGACACTGCGCGGGGCAGCACAGAAAACACGGGTTTTGATAGAAATCGTGCATGCATTGTCACAGAACTATTAAAAACAATCTAAATCATCACTTGGTGTCAGTGGGTTATAAGCAACTCTCTTTTTAATACAAATACATAAAGACAGACAGACAGATGGATAGATAGACCTATCTTTTTTTTATCTTGTTTGTTTTTTAAATAACAATGAGACTGGATATCATGTTGAACAGACAAGGATGTATTTTATAATATAGGTTCTAAACATTGGTTTGAATGAAAGGTTACGATGTGTCCACTAACCATCGTGTATACAGTGTGCCGACATATTTTGTTGTACAGCAACTATTATTCTTACCATCTCATACATTTCTGCTGACTAGGTATTTGTTCATGAATTTTATATGTCCTGCCATCGATTTTACAGACGTGGCATTCTTCTTCTCCTGAATCGGAGTCTCTAGAACATTGCCTTTGCAGGTCCTTACCACACGTACTGAAAGAGGAAAGGCAAAGAGCTTTAAGAATGAGCACAGTAACGCAAAGGGCCGTTTAACTTCAAATAAAAGTTTAGACACTGCACAGGGCATGTACCGGAAAAGGATTTCCATAGGAAACACACATGCATTAGCATCTAAATGATAAAATCATGTTTATATCCTGATTCATAACTGAAATACAGTACATTCTAATTGTATGAGGCATTATGTCTAGTTAAATGATGAATACGTCATTTTACCAAAAATGTTGAATCAAGCACAGTGATGGAAATAATTGGCCTTGTTGAATTAGAACAATCTAAGTTGGACAAATCCTATGCTGTTCATTTAAAAATGCATACTTAACAATACATAGATAGACCGACAGAAAGACAGACAAGACCTTTTGTTTTAAAACCTCTCTCTGTTTCTTTTTTTTAAAAAAGAGACTGGATAGTAGATTGAACAAACACACTTTTGTTTCCTAATGTCGGTTAAAAAGAATGGTTTTAATTTTAGGGTATTCTGAGTCCACTAACATCTTGTATGCAATTTACCAACCAATTTTCTTGTATAGCAGCTGTTTCTCTTGCTTACCATCTTAAACATTTCTTATTACTAGGGACTGGCTCATGAACTTTGTATTTTATCCCGTCGATGGTGCAGTGTGTCTCTGGTATACAATCTGCTTCCTTAGAATGTGAGTCTTTAGAACACTGCTTTTGGAAGTCCTGACCGCACACACTGAAAGAGAAAAAGAGATGGCAATACAGTTATTTTAACAAACGCAGTAAAAAGATAGGGACAGGAATTGCCGGACACCCTGTCTGGTTCTTTTCACATACAGGATGGTTCAAGGCATGGATGACAACTTATCCCATTACTTTTTTTTTTTTTTTGCCGTTTCATGGTACCTACAATGTTTCTATGGCCTAATGTTGTAAGACCACTAAACATCAATTTTTACCCCCAAATATCCAAACCCATTCATTAAAAACCCAGGATGTCGCCCATCGTTTTTCCCAGACTTTGCTAAAATAGAATCTATTGGGAGCTTCTTTTAACAGGCCAGGTTATTATCACCCCTTGACAGGAACATTTAACAACAGCAGGACTTGCAAAGTGAACACAATTGATGTAGCCTCGTCAACTACAGTTCTTTTTAAATAAGACAGTTTGCGATATTCCTCTGTCTGAAAGGTACCTTGCCAGAAAGAGAGAGAGAGAGAGCTATCTGTCTTGTAAAGTATTTGTCAACTTATTTAGCTGCACGGCATCTTTTTCTCTTACTTACCATTTGAAACATTTGCTATCACTAGGCATTGGCTCATGAACTCTGTAGGTTATGCCATTCAATTGGCAGTATGGTGGTTGACATTCTCTTGAATCTAAGTCTTTAAAGCAATACTTGTTCAGGTCTTCACCGCACTGACTGAAAGAGAAAATGCAAAATAGCTTTATGAATGAACACAGTTAAACGAAGGGGAATTTGACTTCAAAACATATAAAGACACTGCGCGGGGCAGCACAGAAAACACGGGTTTTGATAGAAATCGTGCATGCATTGTCACAGAACTATTAAAAACAATCTAAATCATCACTTGGTGTCAGTGGGTTATAAGCAACTCTCTTTTTAATACAAATACGTAAAGACAGACAGACAGATGGATAGATAGACCTATCTTTTTTTTATCTTGTTTGTTTTTTAAATAACAATGAGACTGGATATCATGTTGAACAGACAAGGATGTATTTTATAATATAGGTTCTAAACATTGGTTTGAATGAAAGGTTACGATGTGTCCACTAACCATCGTGTATACAGTGTGCCGACATATTTTGTTGTACAGCAACTATTATTCTTACCATCTCATACATTTCTGCTGACTAGGTATTTGTTCATGAATTTTATATGTCCTGCCATCGATTTTACAGACGTGGCATTCTTCTTCTCCTGAATCGGAGTCTCTAGAACATTGCCTTTGCAGGTCCTTACCACACGTACTGAAAGAGGAAAGGCAAAGAGCTTTAAGAATGAGCACAGTAACGCAAAGGGCCGTTTAACTTCAAATAAAAGTTTAGACACTGCACATGGCATGTACCGGAAAAGGATTTCCATAGGAAACACACATGCATTAGCATCTAAATGATAAAATCATGTTTATATCCTGATTCATAACTGAAATACAGTACATTCTAATTGTATGAGGCATTATGTCTAGTTAAATGATGAATACGTCATTTTACCAAAAATGTTGAATCAAGCACAGTGATGGAAATAATTGGCCTTGTTGAATTAGAACAATCTAAGTTGGACAAATCCTATGCTGTTCATTTAAAAATGCATACTTAACAATACATAGATAGACCGACAGAAAGACAGACAAGACCTTTTGTTTTAAAACCTCTCTCTGTTTGTTTCTTTTTTTTAAAAAAGAGACTGGATAGTAGATTGAACAAACACACTTTTGTTTCCTAATGTCGGTTAAAAAGAATGGTTTTAATTTTAGGGTATTCTGAGTCCACTAACATCTTGTATGCAATTTACCAACCAATTTTCTTGTATAGCAGCTGTTTCTCTTGCTTACCATCTTAAACATTTCTTATTACTAGGGACTGGCTCATGAACTTTGTATTTTATCCCGTCGATGGTGCAGTGTGTCTCTGGTATACAATCTGCTTCCTTAGAATGTGAGTCTTTAGAACACTGCTTTTGGAAGTCCTGACCGCACACACTGAAAGAGAAAAAGAGATGGCAATACAGTTATTTTAACAAACACAGTAAAAAGATAGGGACAGGAATTGCCGGACACCCTGTCTGGTTCTTTTCACATACAGGATGGTTCAAGGCATGGATGACAACTTATCCCATTACTTTTTTTTTTTTTTTGCCGTTTCATGGTACCTACAATGTTTCTATGGCCTAATGTTGTAAGACCACTAAACATCAATTTTTACCCCCAAATATCCAAACCCATTCATTAAAAACCCAGGATGTCGCCCATCGTTTTTCCCAGACTTTGCTAAAATAGAATCTATTGGGAGCTTCTTTTAACAGGCCAGGTTATTATCACCCCTTGACAGGAACATTTAACAACAGCAGGACTTGCAAAGTGAACACAATTGATGTAGCCTCGTCAACTACAGTTCTTTTTAAATAAGACAGTTTGCGATATTCCTCTGTCTGAAAGGTACCTTGCCAGAAAGAGAGAGAGAGAGAGCTATCTGTCTTGTAAAGTATTTGTCAACTTATTTAGCTGCACGGCATCTTTTTCTCTTACTTACCATTTGAAACATTTGCTATCACTAGGCATTGGCTCATGAACTCTGTAGGTTATGCCATTCAATTGGCAGTATGGTGGTTGACATTCTCTTGAATCTAAGTCTTTAAAGCAATACTTGTTCAGGTCTTCACCGCACTGACTGAAAGAGAAAATGCAAAATAGCTTTATGAATGAACACAGTTAAACGAAGGGGAATTTGACTTCAAAACATATAAAGACACTGCGCGGGGCAGCACAGAAAACACGGGTTTTGATAGAAATCGTGCATGCATTGTCACAGAACTATTAAAAGCAATCTAAATCATCACTTGGTGTCAGTGGGTTATAAGCAACTCTCTTTTTAATACAAATACGTAAAGACAGACAGACAGATGGATAGATAGACCTATCTTTTTTTTATCTTGTTTGTTTTTTAAATAACAATGAGACTGGATATCATGTTGAACAGACAAGGATGTATTTTATAATATAGGTTCTAAACATTGGTTTGAATGAAAGGTTACGATGTGTCCACTAACCATCGTGTATACAGTGTGCCGACATATTTTGTTGTACAGCAACTATTATTCTTACCATCTCATACATTTCTGCTGACTAGGTATTTGTTCATGAATTTTATATGTCCTGCCATCGATTTTACAGACGTGGCATTCTTCTTCTCCTGAATCGGAGTCTCTAGAACATTGCCTTTGCAGGTCCTTACCACACGTACTGAAAGAGGAAAGGCAAAGAGCTTTAAGAATGAGCACAGTAACGCAAAGGGCCGTTTAACTTCAAATAAAAGTTTAGACACTGCACAGGGCATGTACCGGAAAAGGATTTCCATAGGAAACACACATGCATTAGCATCTAAATGATAAAATCATGTTTATATCCTGATTCATAACTGAAATACAGTACATTCTAATTGTATGAGGCATTATGTCTAGTTAAATGATGAATACGTCATTTTACCAAAAATGTTGAATCAAGCATAGTGATGGAAATAATTGGCCTTGTTGAATTAGAACAATCTAAGTTGGACAAATCCTATGCTGTTCATTTAAAAATGCATACTTAACAATACATAGATAGACCGACAGAAAGACAGACAAGACCTTTTGTTTTAAAACCTCTCTCTGTTTGTTTCTTTTTTTTAAAAAAGAGACTGGATAGTAGATTGAACAAACACACTTTTGTTTCCTAATGTCGGTTAAAAAGAATGGTTTTAATTTTAGGGTATTCTGAGTCCACTAACATCTTGTATGCAATTTACCAACCAATTTTCTTGTATAGCAGCTGTTTCTCTTGCTTACCATCTTAAACATTTCTTATTACTAGGGACTGGCTCATGAACTTTGTATTTTATCCCGTCGATGGTGCAGTGTGTCTCTGGTATACAATCTGCTTCCTTAGAATGTGAGTCTTTAGAACACTGCTTTTGGAAGTCCTGACCGCACACACTGAAAGAGAAAAAGAGATGGCAATACAGTTATTTTAACAAACGCAGTAAAAAGATAGGGACAGGAATTGCCGGACACCCTGTCTGGTTCTTTTCACATACAGGATGGTTCAAGGCATGGATGACAACTTATCCCATTACTTTTTTTTTTTTTTTGCCGTTTCATGGTACCTACAATGTTTCTATGGCCTAATGTTGTAAGACCACTAAACATCAATTTTTACCCCCAAATATCCAAACCCATTCATTAAAAACCCAGGATGTCGCCCATCGTTTTTCCCAGACTTTGCTAAAATAGAATCTATTGGGAGCTTCTTTTAACAGGCCAGGTTATTATCACCCCTTGACAGGAACATTTAACAACAGCAGGACTTGCAAAGTGAACACAATTGATGTAGCCTCGTCAACTACAGTTCTTTTTAAATAAGACAGTTTGCGATATTCCTCTGTCTGAAAGGTACCTTGCCAGAAAGAGAGAGAGAGAGAGCTATCTGTCTTGTAAAGTATTTGTCAACTTATTTAGCTGCACGGCATCTTTTTCTCTTACTTACCATTTAAAACATTTGCTATCACTAGGCATTGGCTCATGAACTCTGTAGGTTATGCCATTCAATTGGCAGTATGGTGGTTGACATTCTCTTGAATCTAAGTCTTTAAAGCAATACTTGTTCAGGTCTTCACCGCACTGACTGAAAGAGAAAATGCAAAATAGCTTTATGAATGAACACAGTTAAACGAAGGGGAATTTGACTTCAAAACATATAAAGACACTGCGCGGGGCAGCACAGAAAACACGGGTTTTGATAGAAATCGTGCATGCATTGTCACAGAACTATTAAAAACAATCTAAATCATCACTTGGTGTCAGTGGGTTATAAGCAACTCTCTTTTTAATACAAATACGTAAAGACAGACAGACAGATGGATAGATAGACCTATCTTTTTTTTATCTTGTTTGTTTTTTAAATAACAATGAGACTGGATATCATGTTGAACAGACAAGGATGTATTTTATAATATAGGTTCTAAACATTGGTTTGAATGAAAGGTGACGATGTGTCCACTAACCATCGTGTATACAGTGTGCCGACATATTTTGTTGTACAGCAACTATTATTCTTACCATCTCATACATTTCTGCTGACTAGGTATTTGTTCATGAATTTTATATGTCCTGCCATCGATTTTACAGACGTGGCATTCTTCTTCTCCTGAATCGGAGTCTCTAGAACATTGCCTTTGCAGGTCCTTACCACACGTACTGAAAGAGGAAAGGCAAAGAGCTTTAAGAATGAGCACAGTAACGCAAAGGGCCGTTTAACTTCAAATAAAAGTTTAGACACTGCACAGGGCATGTACCGGAAAAGGATTTCCATAGGAAACACACATGCATTAGCATCTAAATGATAAAATCATGTTTATATCCTGATTCATAACTGAAATACAGTACATTCTAATTGTATGAGGCATTATGTCTAGTTAAATGATGAATACGTCATTTTACCAAAAATGTTGAATCAAGCACAGTGATGGAAATAATTGGCCTTGTTGAATTAGAACAATCTAAGTTGGACAAATCCTATGCTGTTCATTTAAAAATGCATACTTAACAATACATAGATAGACCGACAGAAAGACAGACAAGACCTTTTGTTTTAAAACCTCTCTCTGTTTGTTTCTTTTTTTTAAAAAAGAGACTGGATAGTAGATTGAACAAACACACTTTTGTTTCCTAATGTCGGTTAAAAAGAATGGTTTTAATTTTAGGGTATTCTGAGTCCACTAACATCTTGTATGCAATTTACCAACCAATTTTCTTGTATAGCAGCTGTTTCTCTTGCTTACCATCTTAAACATTTCTTATTACTAGGGACTGGCTCATGAACTTTGTATTTTATCCCGTCGATGGTGCAGTGTGTCTCTGGTATACAATCTGCTTCCTTAGAATGTGAGTCTTTAGAACACTGCTTTTGGAAGTCCTGACCGCACACACTGAAAGAGAAAAAGAGATGGCAATACAGTTATTTTAACAAACGCAGTAAAAAGATAGGGACAGGAATTGCCGGACACCCTGTCTGGTTCTTTTCACATACAGGATGGTTCAAGGCATGGATGACAACTTATCCCATTACTTTTTTTTTTTTTTTGCCGTTTCATGGTACCTACAATGTTTCTATGGCCTAATGTTGTAAGACCACTAAACATCAATTTTTACCCCCAAATATCCAAACCCATTCATTAAAAACCCAGGATGTCGCCCATCGTTTTTCCCAGACTTTGCTAAAATAGAATCTATTGGGAGCTTCTTTTAACAGGCCAGGTTATTATCACCCCTTGACAGGAACATTTAACAACAGCAGGACTTGCAAAGTGAACACAATTGATGTAGCCTCGTCAACTACAGTTCTTTTTAAATAAGACAGTTTGCGATATTCCTCTGTCTGAAAGGTACCTTGCCAGAAAGAGAGAGAGAGAGAGCTATCTGTCTTGTAAAGTATTTGTCAACTTATTTAGCTGCACGGCATCTTTTTCTCTGACTTACCATTTGAAACATTTGCTATCACTAGGCATTGGCTCATGAACTCTGTAGGTTATGCCATTCAATTGGCAGTATGGTGGTTGACATTCTCTTGAATCTAAGTCTTTAAAGCAATACTTGTTCAGGTCTTCACCGCACTGACTGAAAGAGAAAATGCAAAATAGCTTTATGAATGAACACAGTTAAACGAAGGGGAATTTGACTTCAAAACATATAAAGACACTGCGCGGGGCAGCACAGAAAACACGGGTTTTGATAGAAATCATGCATGTATTGTCACAGAACTATTAAAAACAATCTAAATCATCACTTGGTGTCAGTGGGTTATAAGCAACTCTCTTTTTAATACAAATACGTAAAGACAGACAGACAGATGGATAGATAGACCTATCTTTTTTTTATCTTGTTTGTTTTTTAAATAACAATGAGACTGGATATCATGTTGAACAGACAAGGATGTATTTTATAATATAGGTTCTAAACATTGGTTTGAATGAAAGGTTACGATGTGTCCACTAACCATCGTGTATACAGTGTGCCGACATATTTTGTTGTACAGCAACTATTATTCTTACCATCTCATACATTTCTGCTGACTAGGTATTTGTTCATGAATTTTATATGTCCTGCCATCGATTTTACAGACGTGGCATTCTTCTTCTCCTGAATCGGAGTCTCTAGAACATTGCCTTTGCAGGTCCTTACCACACGTACTGAAAGAGGAAAGGCAAAGAGCTTTAAGAATGAGCACAGTAACGCAAAGGGCCGTTTAACTTCAAATAAAAGTTTAGACACTGCACAGGGCATGTAGCGGAAAAGGATTTCCATAGGAAACACACATGCATTAGCATCTAAATGATAAAATCATGTTTATATCCTGATTCATAACTGAAATACAGTACATTCTAATTGTATGAGGCATTATGTCTAGTTAAATGATGAATACGTCATTTTACCAAAAATGTTGAATCAAGCATAGTGATGGAAATAATTGGCCTTGTTGAATTAGAACAATCTAAGTTGGACAAATCCTATGCTGTTCATTTAAAAATGCATACTTAACAATACATAGATAGACCGACAGAAAGACAGACAAGACCTTTTGTTTTAAAACCTCTCTCTGTTTCTTTTTTTTAAAAAAGAGACTGGATAGTAGATTGAACAAACACACTTTTGTTTCCTAATGTCGGTTAAAAAGAATGGTTTTAATTTTAGGGTATTCTGAGTCCACTAACATCTTGTATGCAATTTACCAACCAATTTTCTTGTATAGCAGCTGTTTCTCTTGCTTACCATCTTAAACATTTCTTATTACTAGGGACTGGCTCATGAACTTTGTATTTTATCCCGTCGATGGTGCAGTGTGTCTCTGGTATACAATCTGCTTCCTTAGAATGTGAGTCTTTAGAACACTGCTTTTGGAAGTCCTGACCGCACACACTGAAAGAGAAAAAGAGATGGCAATACAGTTATTTTAACAAACGCAGTAAAAAGATAGGGACAGGAATTGCCGGACACCCTGTCTGGTTCTTTTCACATACAGGATGGTTCAAGGCATGGATGACAACTTATCCCATTACTTTTTTTTTTTTTTTGCCGTTTCATGGTACCTACAATGTTTCTATGGCCTAATGTTGTAAGACCACTAAACATCAATTTTTACCCCCAAATATCCAAACCCATTCATTAAAAACCCAGGATGTCGCCCATCGTTTTTCCCAGACTTTGCTAAAATAGAATCTATTGGGAGCTTCTTTTAACAGGCCAGGTTATTATCACCCCTTGACAGGAACATTTAACAACAGCAGGACTTGCAAAGTGAACACAATTGATGTAGCCTCGTCAACTACAGTTCTTTTTAAATAAGACAGTTTGCGATATTACTCTGTCTGAAAGGTACCTTGCCAGAAAGAGAGAGAGAGAGAGCTATCTGTCTTGTAAAGTATTTGTCAACTTATTTAGCTGCACGGCATCTTTTTCTCTTACTTACCATTTGAAACATTTGCTATCACTAGGCATTGGCTCATGAACTCTGTAGGTTATGCCATTCAATTGGCAGTATGGTGGTTGACATTCTCTTGAATCTAAGTCTTTAAAGCAATACTTGTTCAGGTCTTCACCGCACTGACTGAAAGAGAAAATGCAAAATAGCTTTATGAATGAACACAGTTAAACGAAGGGGAATTTGACTTCAAAACATATAAAGACACTGCGCGGGGCAGCACAGAAAACACGGGTTTTGATAGAAATCGTGCATGCATTGTCACAGAACTATTAAAAACAATCTAAATCATCACTTGGTGTCAGTGGGTTATAAGCAACTCTCTTTTTAATACAAATACGTAAAGACAGACAGACAGATGGATAGATAGACCTATCTTTTTTTTATCTTGTTTGTTTTTTAAATAACAATGAGACTGGATATCATGTTGAACAGACAAGGATGTATTTTATAATATAGGTTCTAAACATTGGTTTGAATGAAAGGTTACGATGTGTCCACTAACCATCGTGTATACAGTGTGCCGACATATTTTGTTGTACAGCAACTATTATTCTTACCATCTCATACATTTCTGCTGACTAGGTATTTGTTCATGAATTTTATATGTCCTGCCATCGATTTTACAGACGTGGCATTCTTCTTCTCCTGAATCGGAGTCTCTAGAACATTGCCTTTGCAGGTCCTTACCACACGTACTGAAAGAGGAAAGGCAAAGAGCTTTAAGAATGAGCACAGTAACGCAAAGGGCCGTTTAACTTCAAATAAAAGTTTAGACACTGCACAGGGCATGTAGCGGAAAAGGATTTCCATAGGAAACACACATGCATTAGCATCTAAATGATAAAATCATGTTTATATCCTGATTCATAACTGAAATACAGTACATTCTAATTGTATGAGGCATTATGTCTAGTTAAATGATGAATACGTCATTTTACCAAAAATGTTGAATCAAGCACAGTGATGGAAATAATTGGCCTTGTTGAATTAGAACAATCTAAGTTGGACAAATCCTATGCTGTTCATTTAAAAATGCATACTTAACAATACATAGATAGACCGACAGAAAGACAGACAAGACCTTTTGTTTTAAAACCTCTCTCTGTTTGTTTCTTTTTTTTAAAAAAGAGACTGGATAGTAGATTGAACAAACACACTTTTGTTTCCTAATGTCGGTTAAAAAGAATGGTTTTAATTTTAGGGTATTCTGAGTCCACTAACATCTTGTATGCAATTTACCAACCAATTTTCTTGTATAGCAGCTGTTTCTCTTGCTTACCATCTTAAACATTTCTTATTACTAGGGACTGGCTCATGAACTTTGTATTTTATCCCGTCGATGGTGCAGTGTGTCTCTGGTATACAATCTGCTTCCTTAGAATGTGAGTCTTTAGAACACTGCTTTTGGAAGTCCTGACCGCACACACTGAAAGAGAAAAAGAGATGGCAATACAGTTATTTTAACAAACGCAATAAAAAGATAGGGACAGGAATTGCCGGACACCCTGTCTGGTTCTTTTCACATACAGGATGGTTCAAGGCATGGATGACAACTTATCCCATTACTTTTTTTTTTTTTTTGCCGTTTCATGGTACCTACAATGTTTCTATGGCCTAATGTTGTAAGACCACTAAACATCAATTTTTACCCCCAAATATCCAAACCCATTCATTAAAAACCCAGGATGTCGCCCATCGTTTTTCCCAGACTTTGCTAAAATAGAATCTATTGGGAGCTTCTTTTAACAGGCCAGGTTATTATCACCCCTTGACAGGAACATTTAACAACAGCAGGACTTGCAAAGTGAACACAATTGATGTAGCCTCGTCAACTACAGTTCTTTTTAAATAAGACAGTTTGCGATATTCCTCTGTCTGAAAGGTACCTTGCCAGAAAGAGAGAGAGAGAGAGCTATCTGTCTTGTAAAGTATTTGTCAACTTATTTAGCTGCACGGCATCTTTTTCTCTTACTTACCATTTGAAACATTTGCTATCACTAGGCATTGGCTCATGAACTCTGTAGGTTATGCCATTCAATTGGCAGTATGGTGGTTGACATTCTCTTGAATCTAAGTCTTTAAAGCAATACTTGTTCAGGTCTTCACCGCACTGACTGAAAGAGAAAATGCAAAATAGCTTTATGAATGAACACAGTTAAACGAAGGGGAATTTGACTTCAAAACATATAAAGACACTGCGCGGGGCAGCACAGAAAACACGGGTTTTGATAGAAATCGTGCATGCATTGTCACAGAACTATTAAAAGCAATCTAAATCATCACTTGGTGTCAGTGGGTTATAAGCAACTCTCTTTTTAATACAAATACGTAAAGACAGACAGACAGATGGATAGATAGACCTATCTTTTTTTTATCTTGTTTGTTTTTTAAATAACAATGAGACTGGATATCATGTTGAACAGACAAGGATGTATTTTATAATATAGGTTCTAAACATTGGTTTGAATGAAAGGTTACGATGTGTCCACTAACCATCGTGTATACAGTGTGCCGACATATTTTGTTGTACAGCAACTATTATTCTTACCATCTCATACATTTCTGCTGACTAGGTATTTGTTCATGAATTTTATATGTCCTGCCATCGATTTTACAGACGTGGCATTCTTCTTCTCCTGAATCGGAGTCTCTAGAACATTGCCTTTGCAGGTCCTTACCACACGTACTGAAAGAGGAAAGGCAAAGAGCTTTAAGAATGAGCACAGTAACGCAAAGGGCCGTTTAACTTCAAATAAAAGTTTAGACACTGCACAGGGCATGTAGCGGAAAAGGATTTCCATAGGAAACACACATGCATTAGCATCTAAATGATAAAATCATGTTTATATCCTGATTCATAACTGAAATACAGTACATTCTAATTGTATGAGGCATTATGTCTAGTTAAATGATGAATACGTCATTTTACCAAAAATGTTGAATCAAGCATAGTGATGGAAATAATTGGCCTTGTTGAATTAGAACAATCTAAGTTGGACAAATCCTATGCTGTTCATTTAAAAATGCATACTTAACAATACATAGATAGACCGACAGAAAGACAGACAAGACCTTTTGTTTTAAAACCTCTCTCTGTTTCTTTTTTTTAAAAAAGAGACTGGATAGTAGATTGAACAAACACACTTTTGTTTCCTAATGTCGGTTAAAAAGAATGGTTTTAATTTTAGGGTATTCTGAGTCCACTAACATCTTGTATGCAATTTACCAACCAATTTTCTTGTATAGCAGCTGTTTCTCTTGCTTACCATCTTAAACATTTCTTATTACTAGGGACTGGCTCATGAACTTTGTATTTTATCCCGTCGATGGTGCAGTGTGTCTCTGGTATACAATCTGCTTCCTTAGAATGTGAGTCTTTAGAACACTGCTTTTGGAAGTCCTGACCGCACACACTGAAAGAGAAAAAGAGATGGCAATACAGTTATTTTAACAAACGCAGTAAAAAGATAGGGACAGGAATTGCCGGACACCCTGTCTGGTTCTTTTCACATACAGGATGGTTCAAGGCATGGATGACAACTTATCCCATTACTTTTTTTTTTTTTTTGCCGTTTCATGGTACCTACAATGTTTCTATGGCCTAATGTTGTAAGACCACTAAACATCAATTTTTACCCCCAAATATCCAAACCCATTCATTAAAAACCCAGGATGTCGCCCATCGTTTTTCCCAGACTTTGCTAAAATAGAATCTATTGGGAGCTTCTTTTAACAGGCCAGGTTATTATCACCCCTTGACAGGAACATTTAACAACAGCAGGACTTGCAAAGTGAACACAATTGATGTAGCCTCGTCAACTACAGTTCTTTTTAAATAAGACAGTTTGCGATATTCCTCTGTCTGAAAGGTACCTTGCCAGAAAGAGAGAGAGAGAGAGCTATCTGTCTTGTAAAGTATTTGTCAACTTATTTAGCTGCACGGCATCTTTTTCTCTTACTTACCATTTAAAACATTTGCTATCACTAGGCATTGGCTCATGAACTCTGTAGGTTATGCCATTCAATTGGCAGTATGGTGGTTGACATTCTCTTGAATCTAAGTCTTTAAAGCAATACTTGTTCAGGTCTTCACCGCACTGACTGAAAGAGAAAATGCAAAATAGCTTTATGAATGAACACAGTTAAACGAAGGGGAATTTGACTTCAAAACATATAAAGACACTGCGCGGGGCAGCACAGAAAACACGGGTTTTGATAGAAATCGTGCATGCATTGTCACAGAACTATTAAAAACAATCTAAATCATCACTTGGTGTCAGTGGGTTATAAGCAACTCTCTTTTTAATACAAATACGTAAAGACAGACAGACAGATGGATAGATAGACCTATCTTTTTTTTATCTTGTTTGTTTTTTAAATAACAATGAGACTGGATATCATGTTGAACAGACAAGGATGTATTTTATAATATAGGTTCTAAACATTGGTTTGAATGAAAGGTGACGATGTGTCCACTAACCATCGTGTATACAGTGTGCCGACATATTTTGTTGTACAGCAACTATTATTCTTACCATCTCATACATTTCTGCTGACTAGGTATTTGTTCATGAATTTTATATGTCCTGCCATCGATTTTACAGACGTGGCATTCTTCTTCTCCTGAATCGGAGTCTCTAGAACATTGCCTTTGCAGGTCCTTACCACACGTACTGAAAGAGGAAAGGCAAAGAGCTTTAAGAATGAGCACAGTAACGCAAAGGGCCGTTTAACTTCAAATAAAAGTTTAGACACTGCACAGGGCATGTACCGGAAAAGGATTTCCATAGGAAACACACATGCATTAGCATCTAAATGATAAAATCATGTTTATATCCTGATTCATAACTGAAATACAGTACATTCTAATTGTATGAGGCATTATGTCTAGTTAAATGATGAATACGTCATTTTACCAAAAATGTTGAATCAAGCACAGTGATGGAAATAATTGGCCTTGTTGAATTAGAACAATCTAAGTTGGACAAATCCTATGCTGTTCATTTAAAAATGCATACTTAACAATACATAGATAGACCGACAGAAAGACAGACAAGACCTTTTGTTTTAAAACCTCTCTCTGTTTGTTTCTTTTTTTTAAAAAAGAGACTGGATAGTAGATTGAACAAACACACTTTTGTTTCCTAATGTCGGTTAAAAAGAATGGTTTTAATTTTAGGGTATTCTGAGTCCACTAACATCTTGTATGCAATTTACCAACCAATTTTCTTGTATAGCAGCTGTTTCTCTTGCTTACCATCTTAAACATTTCTTATTACTAGGGACTGGCTCATGAACTTTGTATTTTATCCCGTCGATGGTGCAGTGTGTCTCTGGTATACAATCTGCTTCCTTAGAATGTGAGTCTTTAGAACACTGCTTTTGGAAGTCCTGACCGCACACACTGAAAGAGAAAAAGAGATGGCAATACAGTTATTTTAACAAACGCAGTAAAAAGATAGGGACAGGAATTGCCGGACACCCTGTCTGGTTCTTTTCACATACAGGATGGTTCAAGGCATGGATGACAACTTATCCCATTACTTTTTTTTTTTTTTTGCCGTTTCATGGTACCTACAATGTTTCTATGGCCTAATGTTGTAAGACCACTAAACATCAATTTTTACCCCCAAATATCCAAACCCATTCATTAAAAACCCAGGATGTCGCCCATCGTTTTTCCCAGACTTTGCTAAAATAGAATCTATTGGGAGCTTCTTTTAACAGGCCAGGTTATTATCACCCCTTGACAGGAACATTTAACAACAGCAGGACTTGCAAAGTGAACACAATTGATGTAGCCTCGTCAACTACAGTTCTTTTTAAATAAGACAGTTTGCGATATTCCTCTGTCTGAAAGGTACCTTGCCAGAAAGAGAGAGAGAGAGAGCTATCTGTCTTGTAAAGTATTTGTCAACTTATTTAGCTGCACGGCATCTTTTTCTCTGACTTACCATTTGAAACATTTGCTATCACTAGGCATTGGCTCATGAACTCTGTAGGTTATGCCATTCAATTGGCAGTATGGTGGTTGACATTCTCTTGAATCTAAGTCTTTAAAGCAATACTTGTTCAGGTCTTCACCGCACTGACTGAAAGAGAAAATGCAAAATAGCTTTATGAATGAACACAGTTAAACGAAGGGGAATTTGACTTCAAAACATATAAAGACACTGCGCGGGGCAGCACAGAAAACACGGGTTTTGATAGAAATCATGCATGTATTGTCACAGAACTATTAAAAACAATCTAAATAATCACTTGGTGTCAGTGGGTTATAAGCAACTCTCTTTTTAATACAAATACGTAAAGACAGACAGACAGATGGATAGATAGACCTATCTTTTTTTTATCTTGTTTGTTTTTTAAATAACAATGAGACTGGATATCATGTTGAACAGACAAGGATGTATTTTATAATATAGGTTCTAAACATTGGTTTGAATGAAAGGTTACGATGTGTCCACTAACCATCGTGTATACAGTGTGCCGACATATTTTGTTGTACAGCAACTATTATTCTTACCATCTCATACATTTCTGCTGACTAGGTATTTGTTCATGAATTTTATATGTCCTGCCATCGATTTTACAGACGTGGCATTCTTCTTCTCCTGAATCGGAGTCTCTAGAACATTGCCTTTGCAGGTCCTTACCACACGTACTGAAAGAGGAAAGGCAAAGAGCTTTAAGAATGAGCACAGTAACGCAAAGGGCCGTTTAACTTCAAATAAAAGTTTAGACACTGCACAGGGCATGTAGCGGAAAAGGATTTCCATAGGAAACACACATGCATTAGCATCTAAATGATAAAATCATGTTTATATCCTGATTCATAACTGAAATACAGTACATTCTAATTGTATGAGGCATTATGTCTAGTTAAATGATGAATACGTCATTTTACCAAAAATGTTGAATCAAGCATAGTGATGGAAATAATTGGCCTTGTTGAATTAGAACAATCTAAGTTGGACAAATCCTATGCTGTTCATTTAAAAATGCATACTTAACAATACATAGATAGACCGACAGAAAGACAGACAAGACCTTTTGTTTTAAAACCTCTCTCTGTTTCTTTTTTTTAAAAAAGAGACTGGATAGTAGATTGAACAAACACACTTTTGTTTCCTAATGTCGGTTAAAAAGAATGGTTTTAATTTTAGGGTATTCTGAGTCCACTAACATCTTGTATGCAATTTACCAACCAATTTTCTTGTATAGCAGCTGTTTCTCTTGCTTACCATCTTAAACATTTCTTATTACTAGGGACTGGCTCATGAACTTTGTATTTTATCCCGTCGATGGTGCAGTGTGTCTCTGGTATACAATCTGCTTCCTTAGAATGTGAGTCTTTAGAACACTGCTTTTGGAAGTCCTGACCGCACACACTGAAAGAGAAAAAGAGATGGCAATACAGTTATTTTAACAAACGCAGTAAAAAGATAGGGACAGGAATTGCCGGACACCCTGTCTGGTTCTTTTCACATACAGGATGGTTCAAGGCATGGATGACAACTTATCCCATTACTTTTTTTTTTTTTTTGCCGTTTCATGGTACCTACAATGTTTCTATGGCCTAATGTTGTAAGACCACTAAACATCAATTTTTACCCCCAAATATCCAAACCCATTCATTAAAAACCCAGGATGTCGCCCATCGTTTTTCCCAGACTTTGCTAAAATAGAATCTATTGGGAGCTTCTTTTAACAGGCCAGGTTATTATCACCCCTTGACAGGAACATTTAACAACAGCAGGACTTGCAAAGTGAACACAATTGATGTAGCCTCGTCAACTACAGTTCTTTTTAAATAAGACAGTTTGCGATATTACTCTGTCTGAAAGGTACCTTGCCAGAAAGAGAGAGAGAGAGAGCTATCTGTCTTGTAAAGTATTTGTCAACTTATTTAGCTGCACGGCATCTTTTTCTCTTACTTACCATTTGAAACATTTGCTATCACTAGGCATTGGCTCATGAACTCTGTAGGTTATGCCATTCAATTGGCAGTATGGTGGTTGACATTCTCTTGAATCTAAGTCTTTAAAGCAATACTTGTTCAGGTCTTCACCGCACTGACTGAAAGAGAAAATGCAAAATAGCTTTATGAATGAACACAGTTAAACGAAGGGGAATTTGACTTCAAAACATATAAAGACACTGCGCGGGGCAGCACAGAAAACACGGGTTTTGATAGAAATCGTGCATGCATTGTCACAGAACTATTAAAAACAATCTAAATCATCACTTGGTGTCAGTGGGTTATAAGCAACTCTCTTTTTAATACAAATACGTAAAGACAGACAGACAGATGGATAGATAGACCTATCTTTTTTTTATCTTGTTTGTTTTTTAAATAACAATGAGACTGGATATCATGTTGAACAGACAAGGATGTATTTTATAATATAGGTTCTAAACATTGGTTTGAATGAAAGGTTACGATGTGTCCACTAACCATCGTGTATACAGTGTGCCGACATATTTTGTTGTACAGCAACTATTATTCTTACCATCTCATACATTTCTGCTGACTAGGTATTTGTTCATGAATTTTATATGTCCTGCCATCGATTTTACAGACGTGGCATTCTTCTTCTCCTGAATCGGAGTCTCTAGAACATTGCCTTTGCAGGTCCTTACCACACGTACTGAAAGAGGAAAGGCAAAGAGCTTTAAGAATGAGCACAGTAACGCAAAGGGCCGTTTAACTTCAAATAAAAGTTTAGACACTGCACAGGGCATGTAGCGGAAAAGGATTTCCATAGGAAACACACATGCATTAGCATCTAAATGATAAAATCATGTTTATATCCTGATTCATAACTGAAATACAGTACATTCTAATTGTATGAGGCATTATGTCTAGTTAAATGATGAATACGTCATTTTACCAAAAATGTTGAATCAAGCACAGTGATGGAAATAATTGGCCTTGTTGAATTAGAACAATCTAAGTTGGACAAATCCTATGCTGTTCATTTAAAAATGCATACTTAACAATACATAGATAGACCGACAGAAAGACAGACAAGACCTTTTGTTTTAAAACCTCTCTCTGTTTGTTTCTTTTTTTTAAAAAAGAGACTGGATAGTAGATTGAACAAACACACTTTTGTTTCCTAATGTCGGTTAAAAAGAATGGTTTTAATTTTAGGGTATTCTGAGTCCACTAACATCTTGTATGCAATTTACCAACCAATTTTCTTGTATAGCAGCTGTTTCTCTTGCTTACCATCTTAAACATTTCTTATTACTAGGGACTGGCTCATGAACTTTGTATTTTATCCCGTCGATGGTGCAGTGTGTCTCTGGTATACAATCTGCTTCCTTAGAATGTGAGTCTTTAGAACACTGCTTTTGGAAGTCCTGACCGCACACACTGAAAGAGAAAAAGAGATGGCAATACAGTTATTTTAACAAACGCAATAAAAAGATAGGGACAGGAATTGCCGGACACCCTGTCTGGTTCTTTTCACATACAGGATGGTTCAAGGCATGGATGACAACTTATCCCATTACTTTTTTTTTTTTTTTGCCGTTTCATGGTACCTACAATGTTTCTATGGCCTAATGTTGTAAGACCACTAAACATCAATTTTTACCCCCAAATATCCAAACCCATTCATTAAAAACCCAGGATGTCGCCCATCGTTTTTCCCAGACTTTGCTAAAATAGAATCTATTGGGAGCTTCTTTTAACAGGCCAGGTTATTATCACCCCTTGACAGGAACATTTAACAACAGCAGGACTTGCAAAGTGAACACAATTGATGTAGCCTCGTCAACTACAGTTCTTTTTAAATAAGACAGTTTGCGATATTCCTCTGTCTGAAAGGTACCTTGCCAGAAAGAGAGAGAGAGAGAGCTATCTGTCTTGTAAAGTATTTGTCAACTTATTTAGCTGCACGGCATCTTTTTCTCTTACTTACCATTTGAAACATTTGCTATCACTAGGCATTGGCTCATGAACTCTGTAGGTTATGCCATTCAATTGGCAGTATGGTGGTTGACATTCTCTTGAATCTAAGTCTTTAAAGCAATACTTGTTCAGGTCTTCACCGCACTGACTGAAAGAGAAAATGCAAAATAGCTTTATGAATGAACACAGTTAAACGAAGGGGAATTTGACTTCAAAACATATAAAGACACTGCGCGGGGCAGCACAGAAAACACGGGTTTTGATAGAAATCGTGCATGCATTGTCACAGAACTATTAAAAGCAATCTAAATCATCACTTGGTGTCAGTGGGTTATAAGCAACTCTCTTTTTAATACAAATACGTAAAGACAGACAGACAGATGGATAGATAGACCTATCTTTTTTTTATCTTGTTTGTTTTTTAAATAACAATGAGACTGGATATCATGTTGAACAGACAAGGATGTATTTTATAATATAGGTTCTAAACATTGGTTTGAATGAAAGGTTACGATGTGTCCACTAACCATCGTGTATACAGTGTGCCGACATATTTTGTTGTACAGCAACTATTATTCTTACCATCTCATACATTTCTGCTGACTAGGTATTTGTTCATGAATTTTATATGTCCTGCCATCGATTTTACAGACGTGGCATTCTTCTTCTCCTGAATCGGAGTCTCTAGAACATTGCCTTTGCAGGTCCTTACCACACGTACTGAAAGAGGAAAGGCAAAGAGCTTTAAGAATGAGCACAGTAACGCAAAGGGCCGTTTAACTTCAAATAAAAGTTTAGACACTGCACAGGGCATGTAGCGGAAAAGGATTTCCATAGGAAACACACATGCATTAGCATCTAAATGATAAAATCATGTTTATATCCTGATTCATAACTGAAATACAGTACATTCTAATTGTATGAGGCATTATGTCTAGTTAAATGATGAATACGTCATTTTACCAAAAATGTTGAATCAAGCATAGTGATGGAAATAATTGGCCTTGTTGAATTAGAACAATCTAAGTTGGACAAATCCTATGCTGTTCATTTAAAAATGCATACTTAACAATACATAGATAGACCGACAGAAAGACAGACAAGACCTTTTGTTTTAAAACCTCTCTCTGTTTCTTTTTTTTAAAAAAGAGACTGGATAGTAGATTGAACAAACACACTTTTGTTTCCTAATGTCGGTTAAAAAGAATGGTTTTAATTTTAGGGTATTCTGAGTCCACTAACATCTTGTATGCAATTTACCAACCAATTTTCTTGTATAGCAGCTGTTTCTCTTGCTTACCATCTTAAACATTTCTTATTACTAGGGACTGGCTCATGAACTTTGTATTTTATCCCGTCGATGGTGCAGTGTGTCTCTGGTATACAATCTGCTTCCTTAGAATGTGAGTCTTTAGAACACTGCTTTTGGAAGTCCTGACCGCACACACTGAAAGAGAAAAAGAGATGGCAATACAGTTATTTTAACAAACGCAGTAAAAAGATAGGGACAGGAATTGCCGGACACCCTGTCTGGTTCTTTTCACATACAGGATGGTTCAAGGCATGGATGACAACTTATCCCATTACTTTTTTTTTTTTTTTGCCGTTTCATGGTACCTACAATGTTTCTATGGCCTAATGTTGTAAGACCACTAAACATCAATTTTTACCCCCAAATATCCAAACCCATTCATTAAAAACCCAGGATGTCGCCCATCGTTTTTCCCAGACTTTGCTAAAATAGAATCTATTGGGAGCTTCTTTTAACAGGCCAGGTTATTATCACCCCTTGACAGGAACATTTAACAACAGCAGGACTTGCAAAGTGAACACAATTGATGTAGCCTCGTCAACTACAGTTCTTTTTAAATAAGACAGTTTGCGATATTACTCTGTCTGAAAGGTACCTTGCCAGAAAGAGAGAGAGAGAGAGCTATCTGTCTTGTAAAGTATTTGTCAACTTATTTAGCTGCACGGCATCTTTTTCTCTTACTTACCATTTGAAACATTTGCTATCACTAGGCATTGGCTCATGAACTCTGTAGGTTATGCCATTCAATTGGCAGTATGGTGGTTGACATTCTCTTGAATCTAAGTCTTTAAAGCAATACTTGTTCAGGTCTTCACCGCACTGACTGAAAGAGAAAATGCAAAATAGCTTTATGAATGAACACAGTTAAACGAAGGGGAATTTGACTTCAAAACATATAAAGACACTGCGCGGGGCAGCACAGAAAACACGGGTTTTGATAGAAATCGTGCATGCATTGTCACAGAACTATTAAAAACAATCTAAATCATCACTTGGTGTCAGTGGGTTATAAGCAACTCTCTTTTTAATACAAATACGTAAAGACAGACAGACAGATGGATAGATAGACCTATCTTTTTTTTATCTTGTTTGTTTTTTAAATAACAATGAGACTGGATATCATGTTGAACAGACAAGGATGTATTTTATAATATAGGTTCTAAACATTGGTTTGAATGAAAGGTTACGATGTGTCCACTAACCATCGTGTATACAGTGTGCCGACATATTTTGTTGTACAGCAACTATTATTCTTACCATCTCATACATTTCTGCTGACTAGGTATTTGTTCATGAATTTTATATGTCCTGCCATCGATTTTACAGACGTGGCATTCTTCTTCTCCTGAATCGGAGTCTCTAGAACATTGCCTTTGCAGGTCCTTACCACACGTACTGAAAGAGGAAAGGCAAAGAGCTTTAAGAATGAGCACAGTAACGCAAAGGGCCGTTTAACTTCAAATAAAAGTTTAGACACTGCACAGGGCATGTAGCGGAAAAGGATTTCCATAGGAAACACACATGCATTAGCATCTAAATGATAAAATCATGTTTATATCCTGATTCATAACTGAAATACAGTACATTCTAATTGTATGAGGCATTATGTCTAGTTAAATGATGAATACGTCATTTTACCAAAAATGTTGAATCAAGCACAGTGATGGAAATAATTGGCCTTGTTGAATTAGAACAATCTAAGTTGGACAAATCCTATGCTGTTCATTTAAAAATGCATACTTAACAATACATAGATAGACCGACAGAAAGACAGACAAGACCTTTTGTTTTAAAACCTCTCTCTGTTTGTTTCTTTTTTTTAAAAAAGAGACTGGATAGTAGATTGAACAAACACACTTTTGTTTCCTAATGTCGGTTAAAAAGAATGGTTTTAATTTTAGGGTATTCTGAGTCCACTAACATCTTGTATGCAATTTACCAACCAATTTTCTTGTATAGCAGCTGTTTCTCTTGCTTACCATCTTAAACATTTCTTATTACTAGGGACTGGCTCATGAACTTTGTATTTTATCCCGTCGATGGTGCAGTGTGTCTCTGGTATACAATCTGCTTCCTTAGAATGTGAGTCTTTAGAACACTGCTTTTGGAAGTCCTGACCGCACACACTGAAAGAGAAAAAGAGATGGCAATACAGTTATTTTAACAAACGCAATAAAAAGATAGGGACAGGAATTGCCGGACACCCTGTCTGGTTCTTTTCACATACAGGATGGTTCAAGGCATGGATGACAACTTATCCCATTACTTTTTTTTTTTTTTTGCCGTTTCATGGTACCTACAATGTTTCTATGGCCTAATGTTGTAAGACCACTAAACATCAATTTTTACCCCCAAATATCCAAACCCATTCATTAAAAACCCAGGATGTCGCCCATCGTTTTTCCCAGACTTTGCTAAAATAGAATCTATTGGGAGCTTCTTTTAACAGGCCAGGTTATTATCACCCCTTGACAGGAACATTTAACAACAGCAGGACTTGCAAAGTGAACACAATTGATGTAGCCTCGTCAACTACAGTTCTTTTTAAATAAGACAGTTTGCGATATTCCTCTGTCTGAAAGGTACCTTGCCAGAAAGAGAGAGAGAGAGAGCTATCTGTCTTGTAAAGTATTTGTCAACTTATTTAGCTGCACGGCATCTTTTTCTCTTACTTACCATTTGAAACATTTGCTATCACTAGGCATTGGCTCATGAACTCTGTAGGTTATGCCATTCAATTGGCAGTATGGTGGTTGACATTCTCTTGAATCTAAGTCTTTAAAGCAATACTTGTTCAGGTCTTCACCGCACTGACTGAAAGAGAAAATGCAAAATAGCTTTATGAATGAACACAGTTAAACGAAGGGGAATTTGACTTCAAAACATATAAAGACACTGCGCGGGGCAGCACAGAAAACACGGGTTTTGATAGAAATCGTGCATGCATTGTCACAGAACTATTAAAAGCAATCTAAATCATCACTTGGTGTCAGTGGGTTATAAGCAACTCTCTTTTTAATACAAATACGTAAAGACAGACAGACAGATGGATAGATAGACCTATCTTTTTTTTATCTTGTTTGTTTTTTAAATAACAATGAGACTGGATATCATGTTGAACAGACAAGGATGTATTTTATAATATAGGTTCTAAACATTGGTTTGAATGAAAGGTTACGATGTGTCCACTAACCATCGTGTATACAGTGTGCCGACATATTTTGTTGTACAGCAACTATTATTCTTACCATCTCATACATTTCTGCTGACTAGGTATTTGTTCATGAATTTTATATGTCCTGCCATCGATTTTACAGACGTGGCATTCTTCTTCTCCTGAATCGGAGTCTCTAGAACATTGCCTTTGCAGGTCCTTACCACACGTACTGAAAGAGGAAAGGCAAAGAGCTTTAAGAATGAGCACAGTAACGCAAAGGGCCGTTTAACTTCAAATAAAAGTTTAGACACTGCACAGGGCATGTAGCGGAAAAGGATTTCCATAGGAAACACACATGCATTAGCATCTAAATGATAAAATCATGTTTATATCCTGATTCATAACTGAAATACAGTACATTCTAATTGTATGAGGCATTATGTCTAGTTAAATGATGAATACGTCATTTTACCAAAAATGTTGAATCAAGCATAGTGATGGAAATAATTGGCCTTGTTGAATTAGAACAATCTAAGTTGGACAAATCCTATGCTGTTCATTTAAAAATGCATACTTAACAATACATAGATAGACCGACAGAAAGACAGACAAGACCTTTTGTTTTAAAACCTCTCTCTGTTTGTTTCTTTTTTTTAAAAAAGAGACTGGATAGTAGATTGAACAAACACACTTTTGTTTCCTAATGTCGGTTAAAAAGAATGGTTTTAATTTTAGGGTATTCTGAGTCCACTAACATCTTGTATGCAATTTACCAACCAATTTTCTTGTATAGCAGCTGTTTCTCTTGCTTACCATCTTAAACATTTCTTATTACTAGGGACTGGCTCATGAACTTTGTATTTTATCCCGTCGATGGTGCAGTGTGTCTCTGGTATACAATCTGCTTCCTTAGAATGTGAGTCTTTAGAACACTGCTTTTGGAAGTCCTGACCGCACACACTGAAAGAGAAAAAGAGATGGCAATACAGTTATTTTAACAAACGCAGTAAAAAGATAGGGACAGGAATTGCCGGACACCCTGTCTGGTTCTTTTCACATACAGGATGGTTCAAGGCATGGATGACAACTTATCCCATTACTTTTTTTTTTTTTTTGCCGTTTCATGGTACCTACAATGTTTCTATGGCCTAATGTTGTAAGACCACTAAACATCAATTTTTACCCCCAAATATCCAAACCCATTCATTAAAAACCCAGGATGTCGCCCATCGTTTTTCCCAGACTTTGCTAAAATAGAATCTATTGGGAGCTTCTTTTAACAGGCCAGGTTATTATCACCCCTTGACAGGAACATTTAACAACAGCAGGACTTGCAAAGTGAACACAATTGATGTAGCCTCGTCAACTACAGTTCTTTTTAAATAAGACAGTTTGCGATATTCCTCTGTCTGAAAGGTACCTTGCCAGAAAGAGAGAGAGAGAGAGCTATCTGTCTTGTAAAGTATTTGTCAACTTATTTAGCTGCACGGCATCTTTTTCTCTTACTTACCATTTGAAACATTTGCTATCACTTGGCATTGGCTCATGAACTCTGTAGGTTATGCCATTCAATTGGCAGTATGGTGGTTGACATTCTCTTGAATCTAAGTCTTTAAAGCAATACTTGTTCAGGTCTTCACCGCACTGACTGAAAGAGAAAATGCAAAATAGCTTTATGAATGAACACAGTTAAACGAAGGGGAATTTGACTTCAAAACATATAAAGACACTGCGCGGGGCAGCACAGAAAACACGGGTTTTGATAGAAATCGTGCATGCATTGTCACAGAACTATTAAAAACAATCTAAATCATCACTTGGTGTCAGTGGGTTATAAGCAACTCTCTTTTTAATACAAATACGTAAAGACAGACAGACAGATGGATAGATAGACCTATCTTTTTTTTATCTTGTTTGTTTTTTAAATAACAATGAGACTGGATATCATGTTGAACAGACAAGGATGTATTTTATAATATAGGTTCTAAACATTGGTTTGAATGAAAGGTTACGATGTGTCCACTAAACATCGTGTATACAGTGTGCCGACATATTTTGTTGTACAGCAACTATTATTCTTACCATCTCATACATTTCTGCTGACTAGGTATTTGTTCATGAATTTTATATGTCCTGCCATCGATTTTACAGACGTGGCATTCTTCTTCTCCTGAATCGGAGTCTCTAGAACATTGCCTTTGCAGGTCCTTACCACACGTACTGAAAGAGGAAAGGCAAAGAGCTTTAAGAATGAGCACAGTAACGCAAAGGGCCGTTTAACTTCAAATAAAAGTTTAGACACTGCACAGGGCATGTAGCGGAAAAGGATTTCCATAGGAAACACACATGCATTAGCATCTAAATGATAAAATCATGTTTATATCCTGATTCATAACTGAAATACAGTACATTCTAATTGTATGAGGCATTATGTCTAGTTAAATGATGAATACGTCATTTTACCAAAAATGTTGAATCAAGCACAGTGATGGAAATAATTGGCCTTGTTGAATTAGAACAATCTAAGTTGGACAAATCCTATGCTGTTCATTTAAAAATGCATACTTAACAATACATAGATAGACCGACAGAAAGACAGACAAGACCTTTTGTTTTAAAACCTCTCTCTGTTTGTTTCTTTTTTTTAAAAAAGAGACTGGATAGTAGATTGAACAAACACACTTTTGTTTCCTAATGTCGGTTAAAAAGAATGGTTTTAATTTTAGGGTATTCTGAGTCCACTAACATCTTGTATGCAATTTACCAACCAATTTTCTTGTATAGCAGCTGTTTCTCTTGCTTACCATCTTAAACATTTCTTATTACTAGGGACTGGCTCATGAACTTTGTATTTTATCCCGTCGATGGTGCAGTGTGTCTCTGGTATACAATCTGCTTCCTTAGAATGTGAGTCTTTAGAACACTGCTTTTGGAAGTCCTGACCGCACACACTGAAAGAGAAAAAGAGATGGCAATACAGTTATTTTAACAAATGCAGTAAAAAGATAGGGACAGGAATTGCCGGACACCCTGTCTGGTTCTTTTCACATACAGGATGGTTCAAGGCATGGATGACAACTTATCCCATTACTTTTTTTTTTTTTTTGCCGTTTCATGGTACCTACAATGTTTCTATGGCCTAATGTTGTAAGACCACTAAACATCAATTTTTACCCCCAAATATCCAAACCCATTCATTAAAAACCCAGGATGTCGCCCATCGTTTTTCCCAGACTTTGCTAAAATAGAATCTATTGGGAGCTTCTTTTAACAGGCCAGGTTATTATCACCCCTTGACAGGAACATTTAACAACAGCAGGACTTGCAAAGTGAACACAATTGATGTAGCCTCGTCAACTACAGTTCTTTTTAAATAAGACAGTTTGCGATATTCCTCTGTCTGAAAGGTACCTTGCCAGAAAGAGAGAGAGAGAGAGCTATCTGTCTTGTAAAGTATTTGTCAACTTATTTAGCTGCACGGCATCTTTTTCTCTTACTTACCATTTGAAACATTTGCTATCACTAGGCATTGGCTCATGAACTCTGTAGGTTATGCCATTCAATTGGCAGTATGGTGGTTGACATTCTCTTGAATCTAAGTCTTTAAAGCAATACTTGTTCAGGTCTTCACCGCACTGACTGAAAGAGAAAATGCAAAATAGCTTTATGAATGAACACAGTTAAACGAAGGGGAATTTGACTTCAAAACATATAAAGACACTGCGCGGGGCAGCACAGAAAACACGGGTTTTGATAGAAATCGTGCATGCATTGTCACAGAACTATTAAAAACAATCTAAATCATCACTTGGTGTCAGTGGGTTATAAGCAACTCTCTTTTTAATACAAATACGTAAAGACAGACAGACAGATGGATAGATAGACCTATCTTTTTTTTATCTTGTTTGTTTTTTAAATAACAATGAGACTGGATATCATGTTGAACAGACAAGGATGTATTTTATAATATAGGTTCTAAACATTGGTTTGAATGAAAGGTTACGATGTGTCCACTAACCATCGTGTATACAGTGTGCCGACATATTTTGTTGTACAGCAACTATTATTCTTACCATCTCATACATTTCTGCTGACTAGGTATTTGTTCATGAATTTTATATGTCCTGCCATCGATTTTACAGACGTGGCATTCTTCTTCTCCTGAATCGGAGTCTCTAGAACATTGTCTTTGCAGGTCCTTACCACACGTACTGAAAGAGGAAAGGCAAAGAGCTTTAAGAATGAGCACAGTAACGCAAAGGGCCGTTTAACTTCAAATAAAAGTTTAGACACTGCACAGGGCATGTAGCGGAAAAGGATTTCCATAGGAAACACACATGCATTAGCATCTAAATGATAAAATCATGTTTATATCCTGATTCATAACTGAAATACAGTACATTCTAATTGTATGAGGCATTATGTCTAGTTAAATGATGAATACGTCATTTTACCAAAAATGTTGAATCAAGCACAGTGATGGAAATAATTGGCCTTGTTGAATTAGAACAATCTAAGTTGGACAAATCCTATGCTGTTCATTTAAAAATGCATACTTAACAATACATAGATAGACCGACAGAAAGACAGACAAGACCTTTTGTTTTAAAACCTCTCTCTGTTTGTTTCTTTTTTTTAAAAAAGAGACTGGATAGTAGATTGAACAAACACACTTTTGTTTCCTAATGTCGGTTAAAAAGAATGGTTTTAATTTTAGGGTATTCTGAGTCCACTAACATCTTGTATGCAATTTACCAACCAATTTTCTTGTATAGCAGCTGTTTCTCTTGCTTACCATCTTAAACATTTCTTATTACTAGGGACTGGCTCATGAACTTTGTATTTTATCCCGTCGATGGTGCAGTGTGTCTCTGGTATACAATCTGCTTCCTTAGAATGTGAGTCTTTAGAACACTGCTTTTGGAAGTCCTGACCGCACACACTGAAAGAGAAAAAGAGATGGCAATACAGTTATTTTAACAAACGCAGTAAAAAGATAGGGACAGGAATTGCCGGACACCCTGTCTGGTTCTTTTCACATACAGGATGGTTCAAGGCATGGATGACAACTTATCCCATTACTTTTTTTTTTTTTGCCGTTTCATGGTACCTACAATGTTTCTATGGCCTAATGTTGTAAGACCACTAAACATCAATTTTTACCCCCAAATATCGAAACCCATTCATTAAAAACCCAGGATGTCGCCCATCGTTTTTCCCAGACTTTGCTAAAATAGAATCTATTGGGAGCTTCTTTTAACAGGCCAGGTTATTATCACCCCTTGACAGGAACATTTAACAACAGCAGGACTTGCAAAGTGAACACAATTGATGTAGCCTCGTCAACTACAGTTCTTTTTAAATAAGACAGTGTGCGATATTCCTCTGTCTGAAAGGTACCTTGCCAGAAAGAGAGAGAGAGCTATCTGTCTTGTAAAGTATTTGTCAACTTATTTAGCTGCACGGCATCTTTTTCTCTTACTTACCATTTGAAACATTTGCTATCACTAGGCATTGGCTCATGAACTCTGTAGGTTATGCCATTCAATTGGCAGTATGGTGGTTGACATTCTCTTGAATCTAAGTCTTTAAAGCAATACTTGTTCAGGTCTTCACCGCACTGACTGAAAGAGAAAATGCAAAATAGCTTTATGAATGAACACAGTTAAACGAAGGGGAATTTGACTTCAAATCATATAAAGACACTGCGCGGGGCAGCACAGAAAACACGGGTTTTGATAGAAATCGTGCATGCATTGTCACAGAACTATTAAAAACAATCTAAATCATCACTTGGTGTCAGTGGGTTATAAGCAACTCTCTTTTTAATACAAATACGTAAAGACAGACAGACAGATGGATAGATAGACCTATCTTTTTTTATCTTGTTTGTTTTTTAAATAACAATGAGACTGGATATCATGTTGAACAGACAAGGATGTATTTTATAATATAGGTTCTAAACATTGGTTTGAATGAAAGGTTACGATGTTTCCACTAACCATCGTGTATACAGTGTGCCGACATATTTTGTTGTACAGCAACTATTATTCTTACCATCTCATACATTTCTGCTGACTAGGTATTTGTTCATGAATTTTATATGTCCTGCCATCGATTTTACAGACGTGGCATTCTTCTTCTCCTGAATCGGAGTCTCTAGAACATTGCCTTTGCAGGTCCTTACCACACGTACTGAAAGAGGAAAGGCAAAGAGCTTTAAGAATGAGCACAGTAACGCAAAGGGCCGTTTAACTTCAAATAAAAGTTTAGACACTGCACAGGGCATGTACCGGAAAAGGATTTCCATAGGAAACACACATGCATTAGCATCTAAATGATAAAATCATGTTTATATCCTGATTCATAACTGAAATACAGTACATTCTAATTGTATGAGGCATTATGTCTAGTTAAATGATGAATACGTCATTTTACCAAAAATGTTGAATCAAGCATAGTGATGGAAATAATTGGCCTTGTTGAATTAGAACAATCTAAGTTGGACAAATCCTATGCTGTTCATTTAAAAATGCATACTTAACAATACATAGATAGACCGACAGAAAGACAGACAAGACCTTTTGTTTTAAAACCTCTCTCTGTTTGTTTCTTTTTTTTAAAAAAGAGACTGGATAGTAGATTGAACAAACACACTTTTGTTTCCTAATGTCGGTTAAAAAGAATGGTTTTAATTTTAGGGTATTCTGAGTCCACTAACATCTTGTATGCAATTTACCAACCAATTTTCTTGTATAGCAGCTGTTTCTCTTGCTTACCATCTTAAACATTTCTTATTACTAGGGACTGGCTCATGAACTTTGTATTTTATCCCGTCGATGGTGCAGTGTGTCTCTGGTATACAATCTGCTTCCTTAGAATGTGAGTCTTTAGAACACTGCTTTTGGAAGTCCTGACCGCACACACTGAAAGAGAAAAAGAGATGGCAATACAGTTATTTTAACAAACGCAGTAAAAAGATAGGGACAGGAATTGCCGGACACCCTGTCTGGTTCTTTTCACATACAGGATGGTTCAAGGCATGGATGACAACTTATCCCATTACTTTTTTTTTTTTTTGCCGTTTCATGGTACCTACAATGTTTCTATGGCCTAATGTTGTAAGACCACTAAACATCAATTTTTACCCCCAAATATCCAAACCCATTCATTAAAAACCCAGGATGTCGCCCATCGTTTTTCCCAGACTTTGCTAAAATAGAATCTATTGGGAGCTTCTTTTAACAGGCCAGGTTATTATCACCCCTTGACAGGAACATTTAACAACAGCAGGACTTGCAAAGTGAACACAATTGATGTAGCCTCGTCAACTACAGTTCTTTTTAAATAAGACAGTTTGCGATATTCCTCTGTCTGAAAGGTACCTTGCCAGAAAGAGAGAGAGAGCTATCTGTCTTGTAAAGTATTTGTCAACTTATTTAGCTGCACGGCATCTTTTTCTCTTACTTACCATTTGAAACATTTGCTATCACTAGGCATTGGCTCATGAACTCTGTAGGTTATGCCATTCAATTGGCAGTATGGTGGTTGACATTCTCTTGAATCTAAGTCTTTAAAGCAATACTTGTTCAGGTCTTCACCGCACTGACTGAAAGAGAAAATGCAAAATAGCTTTATGAATGAACACAGTTAAACGAAGGGGAATTTGACTTCAAAACATATAAAGACACTGCGCGGGGCAGCACAGAAAACACGGGTTTTGATAGAAATCGTGCATGCATTGTCACAGAACTATTAAAAACAATCTAAATCATCACTTGGTGTCAGTGGGTTATAAGCAACTCTCTTTTTAATACAAATACGTAAAGACAGACAGACAGATGGATAGATAGACCTATCTTTTTTTTATCTTGTTTGTTTTTTAAATAACAATGAGACTGGATATCATGTTGAACAGACAAGGATGTATTTTATAATATAGGTTCTAAACATTGGTTTGAATGAAAGGTTACGATGTGTCCACTAACCATCGTGTATACAGTGTGCCGACATATTTTGTTGTACAGCAACTATTATTCTTACCATCTCATACATTTCTGCTGACTAGGTATTTGTTCATGAATTTTATATGTCCTGCCATCGATTTTACAGACGTGGCATTCTTCTTCTCCTGAATCGGAGTCTCTAGAACATTGCCTTTGCAGGTCCTTACCACACGTACTGAAAGAGGAAAGGCAAAGAGCTTTAAGAATGAGCACAGTAACGCAAAGGACCGTTTAACTTCAAATAAAAGTTTAGACACTGCACAGGGCATGTAGCGGAAAAGGATTTCCATAGGAAACACACATGCATTAGCATCTAAATGATAAAATCATGTTTATATCCTGATTCATAACTGAAATACAGTACATTCTAATTGTATGAGGCATTATGTCTAGTTAAATGATGAATACGTCATTTTACCAAAAATGTTGAATCAAGCATAGTGATGGAAATAATTGGCCTTGTTGAATTAGAACAATCTAAGTTGGACAAATCCTATGCTGTTCATTTAAAAATGCATACTTAACAATACATAGATAGACCGACAGAAAGACAGACAAGACCTTTTGTTTTAAAACCTCTCTCTGTTTGTTTCTTTTTTTTAAAAAAGAGACTGGATAGTAGATTGAACAAACACACTTTTGTTTCCTAATGTCGGTTAAAAAGAATGGTTTTAATTTTAGGGTATTCTGAGTCCACTAACATCTTGTATGCAATTTACCAACCAATTTTCTTGTATAGCAGCTGTTTCTCTTGCTTACCATCTTAAACATTTCTTATTACTAGGGACTGGCTCATGAACTTTGTATTTTATCCCGTCGATGGTGCAGTGTGTCTCTGGTATACAATCTGCTTCCTTAGAATGTGAGTCTTTAGAACACTGCTTTTGGAAGTCCTGACCGCACACACTGAAAGAGAAAAAGAGATGGCAATACAGTTATTTTAACAAACGCAGTAAAAAGATAGGGACAGGAATTGCCGGACACCCTGTCTGGTTCTTTTCACATACAGGATGGTTCAAGGCATGGATGACAACTTATCCCATTACTTTTTTTTTTTTTTGCCGTTTCATGGTACCTACAATGTTTCTATGGCCTAATGTTGTAAGACCACTAAACATCAATTTTTACCCCCAAATATCCAAACCCATTCATTAAAAACCCAGGATGTCGCCCATCGTTTTTCCCAGACTTTGCTAAAATAGAATCTATTGGGAGCTTCTTTTAACAGGCCAGGTTATTATCACCCCTTGACAGGAACATTTAACAACAGCAGGACTTGCAAAGTGAACACAATTGATGTAGCCTCGTCAACTACAGTTCTTTTTAAATAAGACAGTTTGCGATATTCCTCTGTCTGAAAGGTACCTTGCCAGAAAGAGAGAGAGAGCTATCTGTCTTGTAAAGTATTTGTCAACTTATTTAGCTGCACGGCATCTTTTTCTCTTACTTACCATTTGAAACATTTGCTATCACTAGGCATTGGCTCATGAACTCTGTAGGTTATGCCATTCAATTGGCAGTATGGTGGTTGACATTCTCTTGAATCTAAGTCTTTAAAGCAATACTTGTTCAGGTCTTCACCGCACTGACTGAAAGAGAAAATGCAAAATAGCTTTATGAATGAACACAGTTAAACGAAGGGGAATTTGACTTCAAAACATATAAAGACACTGCGCGGGGCAGCACAGAAAACACGGGTTTTGATAGAAATCGTGCATGCATTGTCACAGAACTATTAAAAACAATCTAAATCATCACTTGGTGTCAGTGGGTTATAAGCAACTCTCTTTTTAATACAAATACGTAAAGACAGACAGACAGATGGATAGATAGACCTATCTTTTTTTTATCTTGTTTGTTTTTTAAATAACAATGAGACTGGATATCATGTTGAACAGACAAGGATGTATTTTATAATATAGGTTCTAAACATTGGTTTGAATGAAAGGTTACGATGTGTCCACTAAACATCGTGTATACAGTGTGCCGACATATTTTGTTGTACAGCAACTATTATTCTTACCATCTCATACATTTCTGCTGACTAGGTATTTGTTCATGAATTTTATATGTCCTGCCATCGATTTTACAGACGTGGCATTCTTCTTCTCCTGAATCGGAGTCTCTAGAACATTGCCTTTGCAGGTCCTTACCACACGTACTGAAAGAGGAAAGGCAAAGAGCTTTAAGAATGAGCACAGTAACGCAAAGGGCCGTTTAACTTCAAATAAAAGTTTAGACACTGCACAGGGCATGTAGCGGAAAAGGATTTCCATAGGAAACACACATGCATTAGCATCTAAATGATAAAATCATGTTTATATCCTGATTCATAACTGAAATACAGTACATTCTAATTGTATGAGGCATTATGTCTAGTTAAATGATGAATACGTCATTTTACCAAAAATGTTGAATCAAGCACAGTGATGGAAATAATTGGCCTTGTTGAATTAGAACAATCTAAGTTGGACAAATCCTATGCTGTTCATTTAAAAATGCATACTTAACAATACAAAGATAGACCGACAGAAAGACAGACAAGACCTTTTGTTTTAAAACCTCTCTCTGTCTGTTTCTTTTTTTAAAAAAGAGACTGGATAGTAGATTGAACAAACACACTTTTGTTTCCTAATGTCGGTTAAAAAGAATGGTTTTAATTTTAGGGTATTCTGAGTCCACTAACATCTTGTATGCAATTTACCAACCAATTTTCTTGTATAGCAGCTGTTTCTCTTGCTTACCATCTTAAACATTTCTTATTACTAGGGACTGGCTCATGAACTTTGTATTTTATCCCGTCGATGGTGCAGTGTGTCTCTGGTATACAATCTGCTTCCTTAGAATGTGAGTCTTTAGAACACTGCTTTTGGAAGTCCTGACCGCACACACTGAAAGAGAAAAAGAGATGGCAATACAGTTATTTTAACAAACGCAGTAAAAAGATAGGGACAGGAATTGCCGGACACCCTGTCTGGTTCTTTTCACATACAGGATGGTTCAAGGCATGGATGACAACTTATCCCATTACTTTTTTTTTTTTTTGCCGTTTCATGGTACCTACAATGTTTCTATGGCCTAATGTTGTAAGACCACTAAACATCAATTTTTACCCCCAAATATCCAAACCCATTCATTAAAAACCCAGGATGTCGCCCATCGTTTTTCCCAGACTTTGCTAAAATAGAATCTATTGGGAGCTTCTTTTAACAGGCCAGGTTATTATCACCCCTTGACAGGAACATTTAACAACAGCAGGACTTGCAAAGTGAACACAATTGATGTAGCCTCGTCAACTACAGTTCTTTTTAAATAAGACAGTGTGCGATATTCCTCTGTCTGAAAGGTACCTTGCCAGAAAGAGAGAGAGAGCTATCTGTCTTGTAAAGTATTTGTCAACTTATTTAGCTGCACGGCATCTTTTTCTCTTACTTACCATTTGAAACATTTGCTATCACTAGGCATTGGCTCATGAACTCTGTAGGTTATGCCATTCAATTGGCAGTATGGTGGTTGACATTCTCTTGAATCTAAGTCTTTAAAGCAATACTTGTTCAGGTCTTCACCGCACTGACTGAAAGAGAAAATGCAAAATAGCTTTATGAATGAACACAGTTAAACGAAGGGGAATTTGACTTCAAATCATATAAAGACACTGCGCGGGGCAGCACAGAAAACACGGGTTTTGATAGAAATCATGCATGCATTGTCACAGAACTATTAAAAACAATCTAAATCATCACTTGGTGTCAGTGGGTTATAAGCAACTCTCTTTTTAATACAAATACGTAAAGACAGACAGACAGATGGATAGATAGACCTATCTTTTTTTATCTTGTTTGTTTTTTAAATAACAATGAGACTGGATATCATGTTGAACAGACAAGGATGTATTTTATAATATAGGTTCTAAACATTGGTTTGAATGAAAGGTTACGATGTGTCCACTAACCATCGTGTATACAGTGTGCCGACATATTTTGTTGTACAGCAACTATTATTCTTACCATCTCATACATTTCTGCTGACTAGGTATTTGTTCATGAATTTTATATGTCCTGCCATCGATTTTACAGACGTGGCATTCTTCTTCTCCTGAATCGGAGTCTCTAGAACATTGCCTTTGCAGGTCCTTACCACACGTACTGAAAGAGGAAAGGCAAAGAGCTTTAAGAATGAGCACAGTAACGCAAAGGGCCGTTTAACTTCAAATAAAAGTTTAGACACTGCACAGGGCATGTACCGGAAAAGGATTTCCATAGGAAACACACATGCATTAGCATCTAAATGATAAAATCATGTTTATATCCTCATTCATAACTGAAATACAGTACATTCTAATTGTATGAGGCATTATGTCTAGTTAAATGATGAATACGTCATTTTACCAAAAATGTTGAATCAAGCACAGTGATGGAAATAATTGGCCTTGTTGAATTAGAACAATCTAAGTTGGACAAATCCTATGCTGTTCATTTAAAAATGCATACTTAACAATACATAGATAGACCGACAGAAAGACAGACAAGACCTTTTGTTTTAAAACCTCTCTCTGTTTGTTTCTTTTTTTAAAAAAAGAGACTGGATAGTAGATTGAACAAACACACTTTTGTTTCCTAATGTCGGTTAAAAAGAATGGTTTTAATTTTAGGGTATTCTGAGTCCACTAACATCTTGTATGCAATTTACCAACCAATTTTCTTGTATAGCAGCTGTTTCTCTTGCTTACCATCTTAAACATTTCTTATTACTAGGGACTGGCTCATGAACTTTGTATTTTATCCCGTCGATGGTGCAGTGTGTCTCTGGTATACAATCTGCTTCCTTAGAATGTGAGTCTTTAGAACACTGCTTTTGGAAGTCCTGACCGCACACACTGAAAGAGAAAAAGAGATGGCAATACAGTTATTTTAACAAACGCAGTAAAAAGATAGGGACAGGAATTGCCGGACACCCTGTCTGGTTCTTTTCACATACAGGATGGTTCAAGGCATGGATGACAACTTATCCCATTACTTTTTTTTTTTTTGCCGTTTCATGGTACCTACAATGTTTCTATGGCCTAATGTTGTAAGACCACTAAACATCAATTTTTACCCCCAAATATCGAAACCCATTCATTAAAAACCCAGGATGTCGCCCATCGTTTTTCCCAGACTTTGCTAAAATAGAATCTATTGGGAGCTTCTTTTAACAGGCCAGGTTATTATCACCCCTTGACAGGAACATTTAACAACAGCAGGACTTGCAAAGTGAACACAATTGATGTAGCCTCGTCAACTACAGTTCTTTTTAAATAAGACAGTGTGCGATATTCCTCTGTCTGAAAGGTACCTTGCCAGAAAGAGAGAGAGAGCTATCTGTCTTGTAAAGTATTTGTCAACTTATTTAGCTGCACGGCATCTTTTTCTCTTACTTACCATTTGAAACATTTGCTATCACTAGGCATTGGCTCATGAACTCTGTAGGTTATGCCATTCAATTGGCAGTATGGTGGTTGACATTCTCTTGAATCTAAGTCTTTAAAGCAATACTTGTTCAGGTCTTCACCGCACTGACTGAAAGAGAAAATGCAAAATAGCTTTATGAATGAACACAGTTAAACGAAGGGGAATTTGACTTCAAATCATATAAAGACACTGCGCGGGGCAGCACAGAAAACACGGGTTTTGATAGAAATCGTGCATGCATTGTCACAGAACTATTAAAAACAATCTAAATCATCACTTGGTGTCAGTGGGTTATAAGCAACTCTCTTTTTAATACAAATACGTAAAGACAGACAGACAGATGGATAGATAGACCTATCTTTTTTTATCTTGTTTGTTTTTTAAATAACAATGAGACTGGATATCATGTTGAACAGACAAGGATGTATTTTATAATATAGGTTCTAAACATTGGTTTGAATGAAAGGTTACGATGTGTCCACTAACCATCGTGTATACAGTGTGCCGACATATTTTGTTGTACAGCAACTATTATTCTTACCATCTCATACATTTCTGCTGACTAGGTATTTGTTCATGAATTTTATATGTCCTGCCATCGATTTTACAGACGTGGCATTCTTCTTCTCCTGAATCGGAGTCTCTAGAACATTGCCTTTGCAGGTCCTTACCACACGTACTGAAAGAGGAAAGGCAAAGAGCTTTAAGAATGAGCACAGTAACGCAAAGGGCCGTTTAACTTCAAATAAAAGTTTAGACACTGCACAGGGCATGTACCGGAAAAGGATTTCCATAGGAAACACACATGCATTAGCATCTAAATGATAAAATCATGTTTATATCCTGATTCATAACTGAAATACAGTACATTCTAATTGTATGAGGCATTATGTCTAGTTAAATGATGAATACGTCATTTTACCAAAAATGTTGAATCAAGCACAGTGATGGAAATAATTGGCCTTGTTGAATTAGAACAATCTAAGTTGGACAAATCCTATGCTGTTCATTTAAAAATGCATACTTAACAATACATAGATAGACCGACAGAAAGACAGACAAGACCTTTTGTTTTAAAACCTCTCTCTGTTTGTTTCTTTTTTTTAAAAAAGAGACTGGATAGTAGATTGAACAAACACACTTTTGTTTCCTAATGTCGGTTAAAAAGAATGGTTTTAATTTTAGGGTATTCTGAGTCCACTAACATCTTGTATGCAATTTACCAACCAATTTTCTTGTATAGCAGCTGTTTCTCTTGCTTACCATCTTAAACATTTCTTATTACTAGGGACTGGCTCATGAACTTTGTATTTTATCCCGTCGATGGTGCAGTGTGTCTCTGGTATACAATCTGCTTCCTTAGAATGTGAGTCTTTAGAACACTGCTTTTGGAAGTCCTGACCGCACACACTGAAAGAGAAAAAGAGATGGCAATACAGTTATTTTAACAAACGCAGTAAAAAGATAGGGACAGGAATTGCCGGACACCCTGTCTGGTTCTTTTCACATACAGGATGGTTCAAGGCATGGATGACAACTTATCCCATTACTTTTTTTTTTTTTGCCGTTTCATGGTACCTACAATGTTTCTATGGCCTAATGTTGTAAGACCACTAAACATCAATTTTTACCCCCAAATATCCAAACCCATTCATTAAAAACCCAGGATGTCGCCCATCGTTTTTCCCAGACTTTGCTAAAATAGAATCTATTGGGAGCTTCTTTTAACAGGCCAGGTTATTATCACCCCTTGACAGGAACATTTAACAACAGCAGGACTTGCAAAGTGAACACAATTGATGTAGCCTCGTCAACTACAGTTCTTTTTAAATAAGACAGTGTGCGATATTCCTCTGTCTGAAAGGTACCTTGCCAGAAAGAGAGAGAGAGAGCTATCTGTCTTGTAAAGTATTTGTCAACTTATTTAGCTGCACGGCATCTTTTTCTCTTACTTACCATTTGAAACATTTGCTATCACTAGGCATTGGCTCATGAACTCTGTAGGTTATGCCATTCAATTGGCAGTATGGTGGTTGACATTCTCTTGAATCTAAGTCTTTAAAGCAATACTTGTTCAGGTCTTCACCGCACTGACTGAAAGAGAAAATGCAAAATAGCTTTATGAATGAACACAGTTAAACGAAGGGGAATTTGACTTCAAATCATATAAAGACACTGCGCGGGGCAGCACAGAAAACACGGGTTTTGATAGAAATCGTGCATGCATTGTCACAGAACTATTAAAAACAATCTAAATCATCACTTGGTGTCAGTGGGTTATAAGCAACTCTCTTTTTAATACAAATACGTAAAGACAGACAGACAGATGGATAGATAGACCTATCTTTTTTTATCTTGTTTGTTTTTTAAATAACAATGAGACTGGATATCATGTTGAACAGACAAGGATGTATTTTATAATATAGGTTCTAAACATTGGTTTGAATGAAAGGTTACGATGTTTCCACTAACCATCGTGTATACAGTGTGCCGACATATTTTGTTGTACAGCAACTATTATTCTTACCATCTCATACATTTCTGCTGACTAGGTATTTGTTCATGAATTTTATATGTCCTGCCATCGATTTTACAGACGTGGCATTCTTCTTCTCCTGAATCGGAGTCTCTAGAACATTGCCTTTGCAGGTCCTTACCACACGTACTGAAAGAGGAAAGGCAAAGAGCTTTAAGAATGAGCACAGTAACGCAAAGGGCCGTTTAACTTCAAATAAAAGTTTAGACACTGCACAGGGCATGTACCGGAAAAGGATTTCCATAGGAAACACACATGCATTAGCATCTAAATGATAAAATCATGTTTATATCCTGATTCATAACTGAAATACAGTACATTCTAATTGTATGAGGCATTATGTCTAGTTAAATGATGAATACGTCATTTTACCAAAAATGTTGAATCAAGCACAGTGATGGAAATAATTGGCCTTGTTGAATTAGAACAATCTAAGTTGGACAAATCCTATGCTGTTCATTTAAAAATTCATACTTAACAATACATAGATAGACCGACAGAAAGACAGACAAGACCTTTTGTTTTAAAACCTCTCTCTGTTTGTTTCTTTTTTTTAAAAAAGAGACTGGATAGTAGATTGAACAAACACACTTTTGTTTCCTAATGTCGGTTAAAAAGAATGGTTTTAATTTTAGGGTATTCTGAGTCCACTAACATCTTGTATGCAATTTACCAACCAATTTTCTTGTATAGCAGCTGTTTCTCTTGCTTACCATCTTAAACATTTCTTATTACTAGGGACTGGCTCATGAACTTTGTATTTTATCCCGTCGATGGTGCAGTGTGTCTCTGGTATACAATCTGCTTCCTTAGAATGTGAGTCTTTAGAACACTGCTTTTGGAAGTCCTGACCGCACACACTGAAAGAGAAAAAGAGATGGCAATACAGTTATTTTAACAAATGCAGTAAAAAGATAGGGACAGGAATTGCCGGACACCCTGTCTGGTTCTTTTCACATACAGGATGGTTCAAGGCATGGATGACAACTTATCCCATTACTTTTTTTTTTTTTGCAGTTTCATGGTACCTACAATGTTTCTATGGCCTAATGTTGTAAGACCACTAAACATCAATTTTTACCCCCAAATATCCAAACCCATTCATTAAAAACCCAGGATGTCGCCCATCGTTTTTCCCAGACTTTGCTAAAATAGAATCTATTGGGAGCTTCTTTTAACAGGCCAGGTTATTATCACCCCTTGACAGGAACATTTAACAACAGCAGGACTTGCAAAGTGAACACAATTGATGTAGCCTCGTCAACTACAGTTCTTTTTAAATAAGACAGTGTGCGATATTCCTCTGTCTGAAAGGTACCTTGCCAGAAAGAGAGAGAGAGCTATCTGTCTTGTAAAGTATTTGTCAACTTATTTAGCTGCACGGCATCTTTTTCTCTTACTTACCATTTGAAACATTTGCTATCACTAGGCATTGGCTCATGAACTCTGTAGGTTATGCCATTCAATTGGCAGTATGGTGGTTGACATTCTCTTGAATCTAAGTCTTTAAAGCAATACTTGTTCAGGTCTTCACCGCACTGACTGAAAGAGAAAATGCAAAATAGCTTTATGAATGAACACAGTTAAACGAAGGGGAATTTGACTTCAAATCATATAAAGACACTGCGCGGGGCAGCACAGAAAACACGGGTTTTGATAGAAATCATGCATGCATTGTCACAGAACTATTAAAAACAATCTAAATCATCACTTGGTGTCAGTGGGTTATAAGCAACTCTCTTTTTAATACAAATACGTAAAGACAGACAGACAGATGGATAGATAGACCTATCTTTTTTTATCTTGTTTGTTTTTTAAATAACAATGAGACTGGATATCATGTTGAACAGACAAGGATGTATTTTATAATATAGGTTCTAAACATTGGTTTGAATGAAAGGTTACGATGTGTCCACTAACCATCGTGTATACAGTGTGCCGACATATTTTGTTGTACAGCAACTATTATTCTTACCATCTCATACATTTCTGCTGACTAGGTATTTGTTCATGAATTTTATATGTCCTGCCATCGATTTTACAGACGTGGCATTCTTCTTCTCCTGAATCGGAGTCTCTAGAACATTGCCTTTGCAGGTCCTTACCACACGTACTGAAAGAGGAAAGGCAAAGAGCTTTAAGAATGAGCACAGTAACGCAAAGGGCCGTTTAACTTCAAATAAAAGTTTAGACACTGCACAGGGCATGTACCGGAAAAGGATTTCCATAGGAAACACACATGCATTAGCATCTAAATGATAAAATCATGTTTATATCCTGATTCATAACTGAAATACAGTACATTCTAATTGTATGAGGCATTATGTCTAGTTAAATGATGAATACGTCATTTTACCAAAAATGTTGAATCAAGCACAGTGATGGAAATAATTGGCCTTGTTGAATTAGAACAATCTAAGTTGGACAAATCCTATGCTGTTCATTTAAAAATGCATACTTAACAATACATACAGATGAAGCCACTTGGATTTGTGAGTTAAATGCGTCATGACTCAGGGGTAATTGAAGAAACTGTGTTATCTTAAGTCATCTTAACTCATTTAATGCATTTAACCTTTTCATTAGCATACCAAAGCTCCATTGTTCACAATGGTGAATGCTTTAATTAGATGGGATGTTGTGACGCAGTTTTCTGTGTTAAATGAGATAAATGGGATATCTGTGTTTAGTTATTCTGTGTCAAACAGACAAACCAAAGTGGCTTCATCTGTAGATAGACCGACAGAAAGACAGACAAGACCTTTTGTTTTAAAACCTCTCTCTGTTTGTTTCTTTTTTTTAAAAAAGAGACTGGATAGTAGATTGAACAAACACACTTTTGTTTCCTAATGTCGGTTAAAAAGAATGGTTTTAATTTTAGGGTATTCTGAGTCCACTAACATCTTGTATGCAATTTACCAACCAATTTTCTTGTATAGCAGCTGTTTCTCTTGCTTACCATCTTAAACATTTCTTATTACTAGGGACTGGCTCATGAACTTTGTATTTTATCCCGTCGATGGTGCAGTGTGTCTCTGGTATACAATCTGCTTCCTTAGAATGTGAGTCTTTAGAACACTGCTTTTGGAAGTCCTGACCGCACACACTGAAAGAGAAAAAGAGATGGCAATACAGTTATTTTAACAAACGCAGTAAAAAGATAGGGACAGGAATTGCCGGACACCCTGTCTGGTTCTTTTCACATACAGGATGGTTCAAGGCATGGATGACAACTTATCCCATTACTTTTTTTTTTTTTGCCGTTTCATGGTACCTACAATGTTTCTATGGCCTAATGTTGTAAGACCACTAAACATCAATTTTTACCCCCAAATATCCAAACCCATTCATTAAAAACCCAGGATGTCGCCCATCATTTTTCCCAGACTTTGCTAAAATAGAATCTATTGGGAGCTTCTTTTAACAGGCCAGGTTATTATCACCCCTTGACAGGAACATTTAACAACAGCAGGACTTGCAAAGTGAACACAATTGATGTAGCCTCGTCAACTACAGTTCTTTTTAAATAAGACAGTGTGCGATATTCCTCTGTCTGAAAGGTACCTTGCCAGAAAGAGAGAGAGAGCTATCTGTCTTGTAAAGTATTTGTCAACTTATTTAGCTGCACGGCATCTTTTTCTCTTACTTACCATTTGAAACATTTGCTATCACTAGGCATTGGCTCATGAACTCTGTAGGTTATGCCATTCAATTGGCAGTATGGTGGTTGACATTCTCTTGAATCTAAGTCTTTAAAGCAATACTTGTTCAGGTCTTCACCGCACTGACTGAAAGAGAAAATGCAAAATAGCTTTATGAATGAACACAGTTAAACGAAGGGGAATTTGACTTCAAATCATATAAGGACACTGCGCGGGGCAGCACAGAAAACACGGGTTTTGATAGAAATCGTGCATGCATTGTCACAGAACTATTAAAAACAATCTAAATCATCACTTGGTGTCAGTGGGTTATAAGCAACTCTCTTTTTAATACAAATACGTAAAGACAGACAGACAGATGGATAGATAGACCTATCTTTTTTTATCTTGTTTGTTTTTTAAATAACAATGAGACTGGATATCATGTTGAACAGACAAGGATGTATTTTATAATATAGGTTCTAAACATTGGTTTGAATGAAAGGTTACGATGTTTCCACTAACCATCGTGTATACAGTGTGCCGACATATTTTGTTGTACAGCAACTATTATTCTTACCATCTCATACATTTCTGCTGACTAGGTATTTGTTCATGAATTTTATATGTCCTGCCATCGATTTTACAGACGTGGCATTCTTCTTCTCCTGAATCGGAGTCTCTAGAACATTGCCTTTGCAGGTCCTTACCACACGTACTGAAAGAGGAAAGGCAAAGAGCTTTAAGAATGAGCACAGTAACGCAAAGGGCCGTTTAACTTCAAATAAAAGTTTAGACACTGCACAGGGCATGTACCGGAAAAGAATTTCCATAGGAAACACACATGCATTAGCATCTAAATGATAAAATCATGTTTATATCCTGATTCATAACTGAAATACAGTACATTCTAATTGTATGAGGCATTATGTCTAGTTAAATGATGAATACGTCATTTTACCAAAAATGTTGAATCAAGCACAGTGATGGAAATAATTGGCCTTGTTGAATTAGAACAATCTAAGTTGGACAAATCCTATGCTGTTCATTTAAAAATTCATACTTAACAATACATAGATAGACCGACAGAAAGACAGACAAGACCTTTTGTTTTAAAACCTCTCTCTGTTTGTTTCTTTTTTTTAAAAAAGAGACTGGATAGTAGATTGAACAAACACACTTTTGTTTCCTAATGTCGGTTAAAAAGAATGGTTTTAATTTTAGGGTATTCTGAGTCCACTAACATCTTGTATGCAATTTACCAACCAATTTTCTTGTATAGCAGCTGTTTCTCTTGCTTACCATCTTAAACATTTCTTATTACTAGGGACTGGCTCATGAACTTTGTATTTTATCCCGTCGATGGTGCAGTGTGTCTCTGGTATACAATCTGCTTCCTTAGAATGTGAGTCTTTAGAACACTGCTTTTGGAAGTCCTGACCGCACACACTGAAAGAGAAAAAGAGATGGCAATACAGTTATTTTAACAAACGCAGTAAAAAGATAGGGACAGGAATTGCCGGACACCCTGTCTGGTTCTTTTCACATACAGGATGGTTCAAGGCATGGATGACAACTTATCCCATTACTTTTTTTTTTTTTGCCGTTTCATGGTACCTACAATGTTTCTATGGCCTAATGTTGTAAGACCACTAAACATCAATTTTTACCCCCAAATATCCAAACCCATTCATTAAAAACCCAGGATGTCGCCCATCATTTTTCCCAGACTTTGCTAAAATAGAATCTATTGGGAGCTTCTTTTAACAGGCCAGGTTATTATCACCCCTTGACAGGAACATTTAACAACAGCAGGACTTGCAAAGTGAACACAATTGATGTAGCCTCGTCAACTACAGTTCTTTTTAAATAAGACAGTGTGCGATATTCCTCTGTCTGAAAGGTACCTTGCCAGAAAGAGAGAGAGAGCTATCTGTCTTGTAAAGTATTTGTCAACTTATTTAGCTGCACGGCATCTTTTTCTCTTACTTACCATTTGAAACATTTGCTATCACTAGGCATTGGCTCATGAACTCTGTAGGTTATGCCATTCAATTGGCAGTATGGTGGTTGACATTCTCTTGAATCTAAGTCTTTAAAGCAATACTTGTTCAGGTCTTCACCGCACTGACTGAAAGAGAAAATGCAAAATAGCTTTATGAATGAACACAGTTAAACGAAGGGGAATTTGACTTCAAATCATATAAGGACACTGCGCGGGGCAGCACAGAAAACACGGGTTTTGATAGAAATCGTGCATGCATTGTCACAGAACTATTAAAAACAATCTAAATCATCACTTGGTGTCAGTGGGTTATAAGCAACTCTCTTTTTAATACAAATACGTAAAGACAGACAGACAGATGGATAGATAGACCTATCTTTTTTTATCTTGTTTGTTTTTTAAATAACAATGAGACTGGATATCATGTTGAACAGACAAGGATGTATTTTATAATATAGGTTCTAAACATTGGTTTGAATGAAAGGTTACGATGTTTCCACTAACCATCGTGTATACAGTGTGCCGACATATTTTGTTGTACAGCAACTATTATTCTTACCATCTCATACATTTCTGCTGACTAGGTATTTGTTCATGAATTTTATATGTCCTGCCATCGATTTTACAGACGTGGCATTCTTCTTCTCCTGAATCGGAGTCTCTAGAACATTGCCTTTGCAGGTCCTTACCACACGTACTGAAAGAGGAAAGGCAAAGAGCTTTAAGAATGAGCACAGTAACGCAAAGGGCCGTTTAACTTCAAATAAAAGTTTAGACACTGCACAGGGCATGTACCGGAAAAGAATTTCCATAGGAAACACACATGCATTAGCATCTAAATGATAAAATCATGTTTATATCCTGATTCATAACTGAAATACAGTACATTCTAATTGTATGAGGCATTATGTCTAGTTAAATGATGAATACGTCATTTTACCAAAAATGTTGAATCAAGCACAGTGATGGAAATAATTGGCCTTGTTGAATTAGAACAATCTAAGTTGGACAAATCCTATGCTGTTCATTTAAAAATTCATACTTAACAATACATAGATAGACCGACAGAAAGACAGACAAGACCTTTTGTTTTAAAACCTCTCTCTGTTTGTTTCTTTTTTTTAAAAAGAGACTGGATAGTAGATTGAACAAACACACTTTTGTTTCCTAATGTCGGTTAAAAAGAATGGTTTTAATTTTAGGGTATTCTGAGTCCACTAACATCTTGTATGCAATTTACCAACCAATTTTCTTGTATAGCAGCTGTTTCTCTTGCTTACCATCTTAAACATTTCTTATTACTAGGGACTGGCTCATGAACTTTGTATTTTATCCCGTCGATGGTGCAGTGTGTCTCTGGTATACAATCTGCTTCCTTAGAATGTGAGTCTTTAGAACACTGCTTTTGGAAGTCCTGACCGCACACACTGAAAGAGAAAAAGAGATGGCAATACAGTTATTTTAACAAACGCAGTAAAAAGATAGGGACAGGAATTGCCGGACACCCTGTCTGGTTCTTTTCACATACAGGATGGTTCAAGGCATGGATGACAACTTATCCCATTACTTTTTTTTTTTTGCCGTTTCATGGTACCTACAATGTTTCTATGGCCTAATGTTGTAAGACCACTAAACATCAATTTTTACCCCCAAATATCCAAACCCATTCATTAAAAACCCAGGATGTCGCCCATCGTTTTTCCCAGACTTTGCTAAAATAGAATCTATTGGGAGCTTCTTTTAACAGGCCAGGTTATTATCACCCCTTGACAGGAACATTTAACAACAGCAGGACTTGCAAAGTGAACACAATTGATGTAGCCTCGTCAACTACAGTTCTTTTTAAATAAGACAGTGTGCGATATTCCTCTGTCTGAAAGGTACCTTGCCAGAAAGAGAGAGAGAGCTATCTGTCTTGTAAAGTATTTGTCAACTTATTTAGCTGCACGGCATCTTTTTCTCTTACTTACCATTTGAAACATTTGCTATCACTAGGCATTGGCTCATGAACTCTGTAGGTTATGCCATTCAATTGGCAGTATGGTGGTTGACATTCTCTTGAATCTAAGTCTTTAAAGCAATACTTGTTCAGGTCTTCACCGCACTGACTGAAAGAGAAAATGCAAAATAGCTTTATGAATGAACACAGTTAAACGAAGGGGAATTTGACTTCAAATCATATAAAGACACTGCGCGGGGCAGCACAGAAAACACGGGTTTTGATAGAAATCATGCATGCATTGTCACAGAACTATTAAAAACAATCTAAATCATCACTTGGTGTCAGTGGGTTATAAGCAACTCTCTTTTTAATACAAATACGTAAAGACAGACAGACAGATGGATAGATAGACCTATCTTTTTTTATCTTGTTTGTTTTTTAAATAACAATGAGACTGGATATCATGTTGAACAGACAAGGATGTATTTTATAATATAGGTTCTAAACATTGGTTTGAATGAAAGGTTACGATGTGTCCACTAACCATCGTGTATACAGTGTGCCGACATATTTTGTTGTACAGCAACTATTATTCTTACCATCTCATACATTTCTGCTGACTAGGTATTTGTTCATGAATTTTATATGTCCTGCCATCGATTTTACAGACGTGGCATTCTTCTTCTCCTGAATCGGAGTCTCTAGAACATTGCCTTTGCAGGTCCTTACCACACGTACTGAAAGAGGAAAGGCAAAGAGCTTTAAGAATGAGCACAGTAACGCAAAGGGCCGTTTAACTTCAAATAAAAGTTTAGACACTGCACAGGGCATGTACCGGAAAAGGATTTCCATAGGAAACACACATGCATTAGCATCTAAATGATAAAATCATGTTTATATCCTGATTCATAACTGAAATACAGTACATTCTAATTGTATGAGGCATTATGTCTAGTTAAATGATGAATACGTCATTTTACCAAAAATGTTGAATCAAGCACAGTGATGGAAATAATTGGCCTTGTTGAATTAGAACAATCTAAGTTGGACAAATCCTATGCTGTTCATTTAAAAATGCATACTTAACAATACATAGATAGACCGACAGAAAGACAGACAAGACCTTTTGTTTTAAAACCTCTCTCTGTTTGTTTCTTTTTTTTAAAAAAGAGACTGGATAGTAGATTGAACAAACACACTTTTGTTTCCTAATGTCGGTTAAAAAGAATGGTTTTAATTTTAGGGTATTCTGAGTCCACTAACATCTTGTATGCAATTTACCAACCAATTTTCTTGTATAGCAGCTGTTTCTCTTGCTTACCATCTTAAACATTTCTTATTACTAGGGACTGGCTCATGAACTTTGTATTTTATCCCGTCGATGGTGCAGTGTGTCTCTGGTATACAATCTGCTTCCTTAGAATGTGAGTCTTTAGAACACTGCTTTTGGAAGTCCTGACCGCACACACTGAAAGAGAAAAAGAGATGGCAATACAGTTATTTTAACAAACGCAGTAAAAAGATAGGGACAGGAATTGCCGGACACCCTGTCTGGTTCTTTTCACATACAGGATGGTTCAAGGCATGGATGACAACTTATCCCATTACTTTTTTTTTTTTTGCCGTTTCATGGTACCTACAATGTTTCTATGGCCTAATGTTGTAAGACCACTAAACATCAATTTTTACCCCCAAATATCCAAACCCATTCATTAAAAACCCAGGATGTCGCCCATCGTTTTTCCCAGACTTTGCTAAAATAGAATCTATTGGGAGCTTCTTTTAACAGGCCAGGTTATTATCACCCCTTGACAGGAACATTTAACAACAGCAGGACTTGCAAAGTGAACACAATTGATGTAGCCTCGTCAACTACAGTTCTTTTTAAATAAGACAGTGTGCGATATTCCTCTGTCTGAAAGGTACCTTGCCAGAAAGAGAGAGAGAGCTATCTGTCTTGTAAAGTATTTGTCAACTTATTTAGCTGCACGGCATCTTTTTCTCTTACTTACCATTTGAAACATTTGCTATCACTAGGCATTGGCTCATGAACTCTGTAGGTTATGCCATTCAATTGGCAGTATGGTGGTTGACATTCTCTTGAATCTAAGTCTTTAAAGCAATACTTGTTCAGGTCTTCACCGCACTGACTGAAAGAGAAAATGCAAAATAGCTTTATGAATGAACACAGTTAAACGAAGGGGAATTTGACTTCAAATCATATAAAGACACTGCGCGGGGCAGCACAGAAAACACGGGTTTTGATAGAAATCGTGCATGCATTGTCACAGAACTATTAAAAACAATCTAAATCATCACTTGGTGTCAGTGGGTTATAAGCAACTCTCTTTTTAATACAAATACGTAAAGACAGACAGACAGATGGATAGATAGATAGACCTATCTTTTTTTATCTTGTTTGTTTTTTAAATAACAATGAGACTGGATATCATGTTGAACAGACAAGGATGTATTTTATAATATAGGTTCTAAACATTGGTTTGAATGAAAGGTTACGATGTGTCCACTAACCATCGTGTATACAGTGTGCCGACATATTTTGTTGTACAGCAACTATTATTCTTACCATCTCATACATTTCTGCTGACTAGGTATTTGTTCATGAATTTTATATGTCCTGCCATCGATTTTACAGACGTGGCATTCTTCTTCTCCTGAATCGGAGTCTCTAGAACATTGCCTTTGCAGGTCCTTACCACACGTACTGAAAGAGGAAAGGCAAAGAGCTTTAAGAATGAGCACAGTAACGCAAAGGGCCGTTTAACTTCAAATAAAAGTTTAGACACTGCACAGGGCATGTAGCGGAAAAGGATTTCCATAGGAAACACACATGCATTAGCATCTAAATGATAAAATCATGTTTATATCCTGATTCATAACTGAAATACAGTACATTCTAATTGTATGAGGCATTATGTCTAGTTAAATGATGAATACGTCATTTTACCAAAAATGTTGAATCAAGCACAGTGATGGAAATAATTGGCCTTGTTGAATTAGAACAATCTAAGTTGGACAAATCCTATGCTGTTCATTTAAAAATGCATACTTAACAATACATAGATAGACCGACAGAAAGACAGACAAGACCTTTTGTTTTAAAACCTCTCTCTGTTTGTTTCTTTTTTTTAAAAAAGAGACTGGATAGTAGATTGAACAAACACACTTTTGTTTCCTAATGTCGGTTAAAAAGAATGGTTTTAATTTTAGGGTATTCTGAGTCCACTAACATCTTGTATGCAATTTACCAACCAATTTTCTTGTATAGCAGCTGTTTCTCTTGCTTACCATCTTAAACATTTCTTATTACTAGGGACTGGCTCATGAACTTTGTATTTTATCCCGTCGATGGTGCAGTGTGTCTCTGGTATACAATCTGCTTCCTTAGAATGTGAGTCTTTAGAACACTGCTTTTGGAAGTCCTGACCGCACACACTGAAAGAGAAAAAGAGATGGCAATACAGTTATTTTAACAAACGCAGTAAAAAGATAGGGACAGGAATTGCCGGACACCCTGTCTGGTTCTTTTCACATACAGGATGGTTCAAGGCATGGATGACAACTTATCCCATTACTTTTTTTTTTTTTGCCGTTTCATGGTACCTACAATGTTTCTATGGCCTAATGTTGTAAGACCACTAAACATCAATTTTTACCCCCAAATATCCAAACCCATTCATTAAAAACCCAGGATGTCGCCCATCGTTTTTCCCAGACTTTGCTAAAATAGAATCTATTGGGAGCTTCTTTTAACAGGCCAGGTTATTATCACCCCTTGACAGGAACATTTAACAACAGCAGGACTTGCAAAGTGAACACAATTGATGTAGCCTCGTCAACTACAGTTCTTTTTAAATAAGACAGTGTGCGATATTCCTCTGTCTGAAAGGTACCTTGCCAGAAAGAGAGAGAGAGCTATCTGTCTTGTAAAGTATTTGTCAACTTATTTAGCTGCACGGCATCTTTTTCTCTTACTTACCATTTGAAACATTTGCTATCACTAGGCATTGGCTCATGAACTCTGTAGGTTATGCCATTCAATTGGCAGTATGGTGGTTGACATTCTCTTGAATCTAAGTCTTTAAAGCAATACTTGTTCAGGTCTTCACCGCACTGACTGAAAGAGAAAATGCAAAATAGCTTTATGAATGAACACAGTTAAACGAAGGGGAATTTGACTTCAAATCATATAAAGACACTGCGCGGGGCAGCACAGAAAACACGGGTTTTGATAGAAATCGTGCATGCATTGTCACAGAACTATTAAAAACAATCTAAATCATCACTTGGTGTCAGTGGGTTATAAGCAACTCTCTTTTTAATACAAATACGTAAAGACAGACAGACAGATGGATAGATAGACCTATCTTTTTTTATCTTGTTTGTTTTTTAAATAACAATGAGACTGGATATCATGTTGAACAGACAAGGATGTATTTTATAATATAGGTTCTAAACATTGGTTTGAATGAAAGGTTACGATGTGTCCACTAACCATCGTGTATACAGTGTGCCGACATATTTTGTTGTACAGCAACTATTATTCTTACCATCTCATACATTTCTGCTGACTAGGTATTTGTTCATGAATTTTATATGTCCTGCCATCGATTTTACAGACGTGGCATTCTTCTTCTCCTGAATTGGAGTCTCTAGAACATTGCCTTTGCAGGTCCTTACCACACGTACTGAAAGAGGAAAGGCAAAGAGCTTTAAGAATGAGCACAGTAACGCAAAGGGCCGTTTAACTTCAAATAAAAGTTTAGACACTGCACAGGGCATGTACCGGAAAAGGATTTCCATAGGAAACACACATGCATTAGCATCTAAATGATAAAATCATGTTTATATCCTGATTCATAACTGAAATACAGTACATTCTAATTGTATGAGGCATTATGTCTAGTTAAATGATGAATACGTCATTTTACCAAAAATGTTGAATCAAGCACAGTGATGGAAATAATTGGCCTTGTTGAATTAGAACAATCTAAGTTGGACAAATCCTATGCTGTTCATTTAAAAATGCATACTTAACAATACATAGATAGACCGACAGAAAGACAGACAAGACCTTTTGTTTTAAAACCTCTCTCTGTTTGTTTCTTTTTTTTAAAAAAGAGACTGGATAGTAGATTGAACAAACACACTTTTGTTTCCTAATGTCGGTTAAAAAGAATGGTTTTAATTTTAGGGTATTCTGAGTCCACTAACATCTTGTATGCAATTTACCAACCAATTTTCTTGTATAGCAGCTGTTTCTCTTGCTTACCATCTTAAACATTTCTTATTACTAGGGACTGGCTCATGAACTTTGTATTTTATCCCGTCGATGGTGCAGTGTGTCTCTGGTATACAATCTGCTTCCTTAGAATGTGAGTCTTTAGAACACTGCTTTTGGAAGTCCTGACCGCACACACTGAAAGAGAAAAAGAGATGGCAATACAGTTATTTTAACAAATGCAGTAAAAAGATAGGGACAGGAATTGCCGGACACCCTGTTTGGTTCTTTTCACATACAGGATGGTTCAAGGCATGGATGACAACTTATCCCATTACTTTTTTTTTTTTTTTTTGCCGTTTCATGGTACCTACAATGTTTCTATGGCCTAATGTTGTAAGACCACTAAACATCAATTTTTACCCCCAAATATCCAAACCCATTCATTAAAAACCCAGGATGTCGCCCATCATTTTTCCCAGACTTTGCTAAAATAGAATCTATTGGGAGCTTCTTTTAACAGGCCAGGTTATTATCACCCCTTGACAGGAACATTTAACAACAGCAGGACTTGCAAAGTGAACACAATTGATGTAGCCTCGTCAACTACAGTTCTTTTTAAATAAGACAGTTTGCGATATTCCTCTGTCTGAAAGGTACCTTGCCAGAAAGAGAGAGAGAGAGAGCTATCTGTCTTGTAAAGTATTTGTCAACTTATTTAGCTGCACGGCATCTTTTTCTCTTACTTACCATTTGAAACATTTGCTATCACTAGGCATTGGCTCATGAACTCTGTAGGTTATGCCATTCAATTGGCAGTATGGTGGTTGACATTCTCTTGAATCTAAGTCTTTAAAGCAATACTTGTTCAGGTCTTCACCGCACTGACTGAAAGAGAAAATGCAAAATAGCTTTATGAATGAACACAGTTAAACGAAGGGGAATTTGACTTCAAAACATATAAAGACACTGCGCGGGGCAGCACAGAAAACACGGGTTTTGATAGAAATCATGCATGCATTGTCACAGAACTATTAAAAACAATCTAAATCATCACTTGGTGTCAGTGGGTTATAAGCAACTCTCTTTTTAATACAAATACGTAAAGACAGACAGACAGATGGATAGATAGACCTATCTTTTTTTATCTTGTTTGTTTTCTAAATAACAATGAGACTGGATATCATGTTGAACAGACAAGGATGTATTTTATAATATAGGTTCTAAACATTGGTTTGAATGAAAGGTTACGATGTGTCCACTAACCATCGTGTATACAGTGTGCCGACATATTTTGTTGTACAGCAACTATTATTCTTACCATCTCATACATTTCTGCTGACTAGGTATTTGTTCATGAATTTTATATGTCCTGCCATCGATTTTACAGACGTGGCATTCTTCTTCTCCTGAATCGGAGTCTCTAGAACATTGCCTTTGCAGGTCCTTACCACACGTACTGAAAGAGGAAAGGCAAAGAGCTTTAAGAATGAGCACAGTAACGCAAAGGGCCGTTTAACTTCAAATAAAAGTTTAGACACTGCACAGGGCATGTACCGGAAAAGGATTTCCATAGGAAACACACATGCATTAGCATCTAAATGATAAACTCATGTTTATATCCTGATTCATAACTGAAATACAGTACATTCTAATTGTATGAGGCATTATGTCTAGTTAAATGATGAATACGTCATTTTACCAAAAATGTTGAATCAAGCACAGTGATGGAAATAATTGGCCTTGTTGAATTAGAACAATCTAAGTTGGACAAATCCTATGCTGTTCATTTAAAAATGCATACTTAACAATACATAGATAGACCGACAGAAAGACAGACAAGACCTTTTGTTTTAAAACCTCTCTCTGTCTGTTTCTTTTTTTTAAAAAAGAGACTGGATAGTAGATTGAACAAACACACTTTTGTTTCCTAATGTCGGTTAAAAAGAATGGTTTTAATTTTAGGGTATTCTGAGTCCACTAACATCTTGTATGCAATTTACCAACCAATTTTCTTGTATAGCAGCTGTTTCTCTTGCTTACCATCTTAAACATTTCTTATTACTAGGGACTGGCTCATGAACTTTGTATTTTATCCCGTCGATGGTGCAGTGTGTCTCTGGTATACAATCTGCTTCCTTAGAATGTGAGTCTTTAGAACACTGCTTTTGGAAGTCCTGACCGCACACACTGAAAGAGAAAAAGAGATGGCAATACAGTTATTTTAACAAACGCAGTAAAAAGATAGGGACAGGAATTGCCGGACACCCTGTCTGGTTCTTTTCACATACAGGATGGTTCAAGGCATGGATGACAACTTATCCCATTACTTTTTTTTTTTTTTGCCGTTTCATGTTACCTACAATGTTTCTATGGCCTAATGTTGTAAGACCACTAAACATCAATTTTTACCCCCAAATATCCAAACCCATTCATTAAAAACCCAGGATGTCGCCCATCGTTTTTCCCAGACTTTGCTAAAATAGAATCTATTGGGAGCTTCTTTTAACAGGCCAGGTTATCACCCCTTGACAGGAACATTTAACAACAGCAGGACTTGCAAAGTGAACACAATTGATGTAGCCTCGTCAACTACAGTTCTTTTTAAATAAGACAGTTTGCGATATTCCTCTGTCTGAAAGGTACCTTGCCAGAAAGAGAGAGAGAGAGAGAGCTATCTGTCTTGTAAAGTATTTGTCAACTTATTTAGCTGCACGGCATCTTTTTCTCTTACTTACCATTTGAAACATTTGCTATCACTAGGCATTGGCTCATGAACTCTGTAGGTTATGCCATTCAATTGGCAGTATGGTGGTTGACATTCTCTTGAATCTAAGTCTTTAAAGCAATACTTGTTCAGGTCTTCACCGCACTGACTGAAAGAGAAAATGCAAAATAGCTTTATGAATGAACACAGTTAAACGAAGGGGAATTTGACTTCAAAACATATAAAGACACTGCGCGAGGCAGCACAGAAAACACGGGTTTTGATAGAAATCATGCATGCATTGTCACAGAACTATTAAAAACAATCTAAATCATCACTTGGTGTCAGTGGGTTATAAGCAACTCTCTTTTTAATACAAATACGTAAAGACAGACAGACAGATGGATAGATAGACCTATCTTTTTTTTATCTTGTTTGTTTTTTAAATAACAATGAGACTGGATATCATGTTGAACAGACAAGGATGTATTTTATAATATAGGTTCTAAACATTGGTTTGAATGAAAGGTTACGATGTGTCCACTAACCATCGTGTATACAGTGTGCCGACATATTTTGTTGTACAGCAACTATTATTCTTACCATCTCATACATTTCTGCTGACTAGGTATTTGTTCATGAATTTTATATGTCCTGCCATCGATTTTACAGACGTGGCATTCTTCTTCTCCTGAATCGGAGTCTCTAGAACATTGCCTTTGCAGGTCCTTACCACACGTACTGAAAGAGGAAAGGCAAAGAGCTTTAAGAATGAGCACAGTAACGCAAAGGGCCGTTTAACTTCAAATAAAAGTTTAGACACTGCACAGGGCATGTAGCGGAAAAGGATTTCCATAGGAAACACACATGCATTAGCATCTAAATGATAAAATCATGTTTATATCCTGATTCATAAATGAAATACAGTACATTCTAATTGTATGAGGCATTATGTCTAGTTAAATGATGAATACGTCATTTTACCAAAAATGTTGAATCAAGCACAGTGATGGAAATAATTGGCCTTGTTGAATTAGAACAATCTAAGTTGGACAAATCCTATGCTGTTCATTTAAAAATTCATACTTAACAATACATAGTTAGACCGACAGAAAGACAGACAAGGCCTTTTGTTTTAAAACCTCTCTCTGTTTGTTTCTTTTTTTTAAAAAAGAGACTGGATAGTAGATTGAACAAACACACTTTTGTTTCCTAATGTCGGTTAAAAAGAATGGTTTTAATTTTAGGGTATTCTGAGTCCACTAACATCTTGTATGCAATTTACCAACCAATTTTCTTGTATAGCAGCTGTTTCTCTTGCTTACCATCTTAAACATTTCTTATTACTAGGGACTGGCTCATGAACTTTGTATTTTATCCCGTCGATGGTGCAGTGTGTCTCTGGTATACAATCTGCTTCCTTAGAATGTGAGTCTTTAGAACACTGCTTTTGGAAGTCCTGACCGCACACACTGAAAGAGAAAAAGAGATGGCAATACAGTTATTTTAACAAACGCAGTAAAAAGATAGGGACAGGAATTGCCGGACACCCTGTCTGGTTCTTTTCACGTACAGGATGGTTCAAGGCATGGATGACAACTTATCCCATTACTTTTTTTTTTTTTTTGCCGTTTCATGTTACCTACAATGTTTCTATGGCCTAATGTTGTAAGACCACTAAACATCAATTTTTACCCCCAAATATCCAAACCCATTCATTAAAAACCCAGGATGTCGCCCATCGTTTTTCCCAGACTTTGCTAAAATAGAATCTATTGGGAGCTTCTTTTAACAGGCCAGGTTATTATCACCCCTTGACAGGAACATTTAACAACAGCAGGACTTGCAAAGTGAACACAATTGATGTAGCCCCGTCAACTACAGTTCTTTTTAAATAAGACAGTTTGCGATATTCCTCTGTCTGAAAGGTACCTTGCCAGAAAGAGAGAGAGAGAGAGCTATCTGTCTTGTAAAGTATTTGTCAACTTATTTAGCTGCACGGCATCTTTTTCTCTTACTTACCATTTGAAACATTTGCTATCACTAGGCATTGGCTCATGAACTCTGTAGGTTATGCCATTCAATTGGCAGTATGGTGGCTGACATTCTCTTGAATCTAAGTCTTTAAAGCAATACTTGTTCAGGTCTTCACCGCACTGACTGAAAGAGAAAATGCAAAATAGCTTTATGAATGAACACAGTTAAACGAAGGGGAATTTGACTTCAAAACATATAAAGACACTGCGCGGGGCAGCACAGAAAACACGGGTTTTGATAGAAATCATGCATGCATTGTCACAGAACTATTAAAAACAATCTAAATCATCACTTGGTGTCAGTGGGTTATAAGCAACTCTCTTTTTAATACAAATACGTAAAGACAGACAGACAGATGGATAGATAGACCTATCTTTTTTTATCTTGTTTGTTTTTTAAATAACAATGAGACTGGATATCATGTTGAACAGACAAGGGTGTATTTTATAATATAGGTTCTAAACATTGGTTTGAATGAAAGGTTACGATGTGTCCACTAACCATCGTGTATACAGTGTGCCGACATATTTTGTTGTACAGCAACTATTATTCTTACCATCTCATACATTTCTGCTGACTAGGTATTTGTTCATGAATTTTATATGTCCTGCCATCGATTTTACAGACGTGGCATTCTTCTTCTCCTGAATCGGAGTCTCTAGAACATTGCCTTTGCAGGTCCTTACCACACGTACTGAAAGAGGAAAGGCAAAGAGCTTTAAGAATGAGCACAGTAACGCAAAGGGCCGTTTAACTTCAAATAAAAGTTTAGACACTGCACAGGGCATGTAGCGGAAAAGGATTTCCATAGGAAACACACATGCATTAGCATCTAAATGATAAAATCATGTTTATATCCTGATTCATAAATGAAATACAGTACATTCTAATTGTATGAGGCATTATGTCTAGTTAAATGATGAATACGTCATTTTACCAAAAATGTTGAATCAAGCACAGTGATGGAAATAATTGGCCTTGTTGAATTAGAACAATCTAAGTTGGACAAATCCTATGCTGTTCATTTAAAAATTCATACTTAACAATACATAGTTAGACCGACAGAAAGACAGACAAGGCCTTTTGTTTTAAAACCTCTCTCTGTTTGTTTCTTTTTTTTAAAAAAGAGACTGGATAGTAGATTGAACAAACACACTTTTGTTTCCTAATGTCGGTTAAAAAGAATGGTTTTAATTTTAGGGTATTCTGAGTCCACTAACATCTTGTATGCAATTTACCAACCAATTTTCTTGTATAGCAGCTGTTTCTCTTGCTTACCATCTTAAACATTTCTTATTACTAGGGACTGGCTCATGAACTTTGTATTTTATCCCGTCGATGGTGCAGTGTGTCTCTGGTATACAATCTGCTTCCTTAGAATGTGAGTCTTTAGAACACTGCTTTTGGAAGTCCTGACCGCACACACTGAAAGAGAAAAAGAGATGGCAATACAGTTATTTTAACAAACGCAGTAAAAAGATAGGGACAGGAATTGCCGGACACCCTGTCTGGTTCTTTTCACGTACAGGATGGTTCAAGGCATGGATGACAACTTATCCCATTACTTTTTTTTTTTTTTTGCCGTTTCATGTTACCTACAATGTTTCTATGGCCTAATGTTGTAAGACCACTAAACATCAATTTTTACCCCCAAATATCCAAACCCATTCATTAAAAACCCAGGATGTCGCCCATCGTTTTTCCCAGACTTTGCTAAAATAGAATCTATTGGGAGCTTCTTTTAACAGGCCAGGTTATTATCACCCCTTGACAGGAACATTTAACAACAGCAGGACTTGCAAAGTGAACACAATTGATGTAGCCCCCGTCAACTACAGTTCTTTTTAAATAAGACAGTTTGCGATATTCCTCTGTCTGAAAGGTACCTTGCCAGAAAGAGAGAGAGAGAGAGCTATCTGTCTTGTAAAGTATTTGTCAACTTATTTAGCTGCACGGCATCTTTTTCTCTTACTTACCATTTGAAACATTTGCTATCACTAGGCATTGGCTCATGAACTCTGTAGGTTATGCCATTCAATTGGCAGTATGGTGGCTGACATTCTCTTGAATCTAAGTCTTTAAAGCAATACTTGTTCAGGTCTTCACCGCACTGACTGAAAGAGAAAATGCAAAATAGCTTTATGAATGAACACAGTTAAACGAAGGGGAATTTGACTTCAAAACATATAAAGACACTGCGCGGGGCAGCACAGAAAACACGGGTTTTGATAGAAATCATGCATGCATTGTCACAGAACTATTAAAAACAATCTAAATCATCACTTGGTGTCAGTGGGTTATAAGCAACTCTCTTTTTAATACAAATACGTAAAGACAGACAGACAGATGGATAGATAGACCTATCTTTTTTTATCTTGTTTGTTTTTTAAATAACAATGAGACTGGATATCATGTTGAACAGACAAGGGTGTATTTTATAATATAGGTTCTAAACATTGGTTTGAATGAAAGGTTACGATGTGTCCACTAACCATCGTGTATACAGTGTGCCGACATATTTTGTTGTACAGCAACTATTATTCTTACCATCTCATACATTTCTGCTGACTAGGTATTTGTTCATGAATTTTATATGTCCTGCCATCGATTTTACAGACGTGGCATTCTTCTTCTCCTGAATCGGAGTCTCTAGAACATTGCCTTTGCAGGTCCTTACCACACGTACTGAAAGAGGAAAGGCAAAGAGCTTTAAGAATGAGCACAGTAACGCAAAGGGCCGTTTAACTTCAAATAAAAGTTTAGACACTGCACAGGGCATGTAGCGGAAAAGGATTTCCATAGGAAACACACATGCATTAGCATCTAAATGATAAAATCATGTTTATATCCTGATTCATAAATGAAATACAGTACATTCTAATTGTATGAGGCATTATGTCTAGTTAAATGATGAATACGTCATTTTACCAAAAATGTTGAATCAAGCACAGTGATGGAAATAATTGGCCTTGTTGAATTAGAACAATCTAAGTTGGACAAATCCTATGCTGTTCATTTAAAAATTCATACTTAACAATACATAGTTAGACCGACAGAAAGACAGACAAGGCCTTTTGTTTTAAAACCTCTCTCTGTTTGTTTCTTTTTTTTAAAAAGAGACTGGATAGTAGATTGAACAAACACACTTTTGTTTCCTAATGTCGGTTAAAAAGAATGGTTTTTAATTTTAGGGTATTCTGAGTCCACTAACATCTTGTATGCAATTTACCAACCAATTTTCTTGTATAGCAGCTGTTTCTCTTGCTTACCATCTTAAACATTTCTTATTACTAGGGACTGGCTCATGAACTTTGTATTTTATCCCGTCGATGGTGCAGTGTGTCTCTGGTATACAATCTGCTTCCTTAGAATGTGAGTCTTTAGAACACTGCTTTTGGAAGTCCTGACCGCACACACTGAAAGAGAAAAAGAGATGGCAATACAGTTATTTTAACAAACGCAGTAAAAAGATAGGGACAGGAATTGCCGGACACCCTGTCTGGTTCTTTTCACGTACAGGATGGTTCAAGGCATGGATGACAACTTATCCCATTACTTTTTTTTTTTTTTTGCCGTTTCATGTTACCTACAATGTTTCTATGGCCTAATGTTGTAAGACCACTAAACATCAATTTTTACCCCCAAATATCCAAACCCATTCATTAAAAACCCAGGATGTCGCCCATCGTTTTTCCCAGACTTTGCTAAAATAGAATCTATTGGGAGCTTCTTTTAACAGGCCAGGTTATTATCACCCCTTGACAGGAACATTTAACAACAGCAGGACTTGCAAAGTGAACACAATTGATGTAGCCCCGTCAACTACAGTTCTTTTTAAATAAGACAGTTTGCGATATTCCTCTGTCTGAAAGGTACCTTGCCAGAAAGAGAGAGAGAGAGAGCTATCTGTCTTGTAAAGTATTTGTCAACTTATTTAGCTGCACGGCATCTTTTTCTCTTACTTACCATTTGAAACATTTGCTATCACTAGGCATTGGCTCATGAACTCTGTAGGTTATGCCATTCAATTGGCAGTATGGTGGCTGACATTCTCTTGAATCTAAGTCTTTAAAGCAATACTTGTTCAGGTCTTCACCGCACTGACTGAAAGAGAAAATGCAAAATAGCTTTATGAATGAACACAGTTAAACGAAGGGGAATTTGACTTCAAAACATATAAAGACACTGCGCGGGGCAGCACAGAAAACACGGGTTTTGATAGAAATCATGCATGCATTGTCACAGAACTATTAAAAACAATCTAAATCATCACTTGGTGTCAGTGGGTTATAAGCAACTCTCTTTTTAATACAAATACGTAAAGACAGACAGACAGATGGATAGATAGACCTATCTTTTTTTATCTTGTTTGTTTTTTAAATAACAATGAGACTGGATATCATGTTGAACAGACAAGGGTGTATTTTATAATATAGGTTCTAAACATTGGTTTGAATGAAAGGTTACGATGTGTCCACTAACCATCGTGTATACAGTGTGCCGACATATTTTGTTGTACAGCAACTATTATTCTTACCATCTCATACATTTCTGCTGACTAGGTATTTGTTCATGAATTTTATATGTCCTGCCATCGATTTTACAGACGTGGCATTCTTCTTCTCCTGAATCGGAGTCTCTAGAACATTGCCTTTGCAGGTCCTTACCACACGTACTGAAAGAGGAAAGGCAAAGAGCTTTAAGAATGAGCACAGTAACGCAAAGGGCCGTTTAACTTCAAATAAAAGTTTAGACACTGCACAGGGCATGTAGCGGAAAAGGATTTCCATAGGAAACACACATGCATTAGCATCTAAATGATAAAATCATGTTTATATCCTGATTCATAAATGAAATACAGTACATTCTAATTGTATGAGGCATTATGTCTAGTTAAATGATGAATACGTCATTTTACCAAAAATGTTGAATCAAGCACAGTGATGGAAATAATTGGCCTTGTTGAATTAGAACAATCTAAGTTGGACAAATCCTATGCTGTTCATTTAAAAATGCATACTTAACAATACATAGATAGACCGACAGAAAGACAGACAAGACCTTTTGTTTTAAAACCTCTCTCTGTTTGTTTCTTTTTTTTAAAAAAGAGACTTTATAGTAGATTGAACAAACACACTTTTGTTTCCTAATGTCGGTTAAAAAGAATGGTTTTAATTTTAGGGTATTCTGAGTCCACTAACATCTTGTATGCAATTTACCAACCAATTTTCTTGTATAGCAGCTGTTTCTCTTGCTTACCATCTTAAACATTTCTTATTACTAGGGACTGGCTCATGAACTTTGTATTTTATCCCGTCGATGGTGCAGTGTGTCTCTGGTATACAATCTGCTTCCTTAGAATGTGAGTCTTTAGAACACTGCTTTTGGAAGTCCTGACCGCACACACTGAAAGAGAAAAAGAGATGGCAATACAGTTATTTTAACAAACGCAGTAAAAAGATAGGGACAGGAATTGCCGGACACCCTGTCTGGTTCTTTTCACGTACAGGATGGTTCAAGGCATGGATGACAACTTATCCCATTACTTTTTTTTTTTTTTGCCGTTTCATGTTACCTACAATGTTTCTATGGCCTAATGTTGTAAGACCACTAAACATCAATTTTTACCCCCAAATATCCAAACCCATTCATTAAAAACCCAGGATGTCGCCCATCGTTTTTCCCAGACTTTGCTAAAATAGAATCTATTGGGAGCTTCTTTTAACAGGCCAGGTTATTATCACCCCTTGACAGGAACATTTAACAACAGCAGGACTTGCAAAGTGAACACAATTGATGTAGCCCCGTCAACTACAGTTCTTTTTAAATAAGACAGTTTGCGATATTCCTCTGTCTGAAAGGTACCTTGCCAGAAAGAGAGAGAGAGAGAGCTATCTGTCTTGTAAAGTATTTGTCAACTTATTTAGCTGCACGGCATCTTTTTCTCTTACTTACCATTTGAAACATTTGCTATCACTAGGCATTGGCTCATGAACTCTGTAGGTTATGCCATTCAATTGGCAGTATGGTGGTTGACATTCTCTTGAATCTAAGTCTTTAAAGCAATACTTGTTCAGGTCTTCACCGCACTGACTGAAAGAGAAAATGCAAAATAGCTTTATGAATGAACACAGTTAAACGAAGGGGAATTTGACTTCAAAACATATAAAGACACTGCGCGGGGCAGCACAGAAAACACGGGTTTTGATAGAAATCATGCATGCATTGTCACAGAACTATTAAAAACAATCTAAATCATCACTTGGTGTCAGTGGGTTATAAGCAACTCTCTTTTTAATACAAATACGTAAAGACAGACAGACAGATGGATAGATAGACCTATCTTTTTTTATCTTCTTTGTTTTTTAAATAACAATGAGACTGGATATCATGTTGAACAGACAAGGGTGTATTTTATAATATAGGTTCTAAACATTGGTTTGAATGAAAGGTTACGATGTGTCCACTAACCATCGTGTATACAGTGTGCCGACATATTTTGTTGTACAGCAACTATTATTCTTACCATCTCATACATTTCTGCTGACTAGGTATTTGTTCATGAATTTTATATGTCCTGCCATCGATTTTACAGACGTGGCATTCTTCTTCTCCTGAATCGGAGTCTCTAGAACATTGCCTTTGCAGGTCCTTACCACACGTACTGAAAGAGGAAAGGCAAAGAGCTTTAAGAATGAGCACAGTAACGCAAAGGGCCGTTTAACTTCAAATAAAAGTTTAGACACTGCACAGGGCATGTAGCGGAAAAGGATTTCCATAGGAAACACACATGCATTAGCATCTAAATGATAAAATCATGTTTATATCCTGATTCATAAATGAAATACAGTACATTCTAATTGTATGAGGCATTATGTCTAGTTAAATGATGAATACGTCATTTTACCAAAAATGTTGAATCAAGCACAGTGATGGAAATAATTGGCCTTGTTGAATTAGAACAATCTAAGTTGGACAAATCCTATGCTGTTAATTTAAAAATGCATACTTAACAATACATAGATAGACCGACAGAAAGACAGACAAGACCTTTTGTTTTAAAACCTCTCTCTGTTTGTTTCTTTTTTTTAAAAAAGAGACTGGATAGTAGATTGAACAAACACACTTTTGTTTCCTAATGTCGGTTAAAAAGAATGGTTTTAATTTTAGGGTATTCTGAGTCCACTAACATCTTGTATGCAATTTACCAACCAATTTTCTTGTATAGCAGCTGTTTCTCTTGCTTACCATCTTAAACATTTCTTATTACTAGGGACTGGCTCATGAACTTTGTATTTTATCCCGTCGATGGTGCAGTGTGTCTCTGGTATACAATCTGCTTCCTTAGAATGTGAGTCTTTAGAACACTGCTTTTGGAAGTCCTGACCGCACACACTGAAAGAGAAAAAGAGATGGCAATACAGTTATTTTAACAAACGCAGTAAAAAGATAGGGACAGGAATTGCCGGACACCCTGTCTGGTTCTTTTCACGTACAGGATGGTTCAAGGCATGGATGACAACTTATCCCATTACTTTTTTTTTTTTTTTGCCGTTTCATGGTACCTACAATGTTTCTATGGCCTAATGTTGTAAGACCACTAAACATCAATTTTTACCCCCAAATATCCAAACCCATTCATTAAAAACCCAGGATGTCGCCCATCGTTTTTCCCAGACTTTGCTAAAATAGAATCTATTGGGAGCTTCTTTTAACAGGCCAGGTTATTATCACCCCTTGACAGGAACATTTAACAACAGCAGGACTTGCAAAGTGAACACAATTGATGTAGCCCCGTCAACTACAGTTCTTTTTAAATAAGACAGTTTGCGATATTCCTCTGTCTGAAAGGTACCTTGCCAGAAAGAGAGAGAGAGAGAGCTATCTGTCTTGTAAAGTATTTGTCAACTTATTTAGCTGCACGGCATCTTTTTCTCTTACTTACCATTTGAAACATTTGCTATCACTAGGCATTGGCTCATGAACTCTGTAGGTTATGCCATTCAATTGGCAGTATGGTGGTTGACATTCTCTTGAATCTAAGTCTTTAAAGCAATACTTGTTCAGGTCTTCACCGCACTGACTGAAAGAGAAAATGCAAAATAGCTTTATGAATGAACACAGTTAAACGAAGGGGAATTTGACTTCAAAACATATAAAGACACTGCGCGAGGCAGCACAGAAAACACGGGTTTTGATAGAAATCATGCATGCATTGTCACAGAACTATTAAAAACAATCTAAATCATCACTTGGTGTCAGTGGGTTATAAGCAACTCTCTTTTTAATACAAATACGTAAAGACAGACAGACAGATGGATAGATAGACCTATCTTTTTTTTATCTTGTTTGTTTTTTAAATAACAATGAGACTGGATATCATGTTGAACAGACAAGGATGTATTTTATAATATAGGTTCTAAACATTGGTTTGAATGAAAGGTTACGATGTGTCCACTAACCATCGTGTATACAGTGTGCCGACATATTTTGTTGTACAGCAACTATTATTCTTACCATCTCATACATTTCTGCTGACTAGGTATTTGTTCATGAATTTTATATGTCCTGCCATCGATTTTACAGACGTGGCATTCTTCTTCTCCTGAATCGGAGTCTCTAGAACATTGCCTTTGCAGGTCCTTACCACACGTACTGAAAGAGGAAAGGCAAAGAGCTTTAAGAATGAGCACAGTAACGCAAAGGGCCGTTTAACTTCAAATAAAAGTTTAGACACTGCACAGGGCATGTAGCGGAAAAGGATTTCCATAGGAAACACACATGCATTAGCATCTAAATGATAAAATCATGTTTATATCCTGATTCATAAATGAAATACAGTACATTCTAATTGTATGAGGCATTATGTCTAGTTAAATGATGAATACGTCATTTTACCAAAAATGTTGAATCAAGCACAGTGATGGAAATAATTGGCCTTGTTGAATTAGAACAATCTAAGTTGGACAAATCCTATGCTGTTCATTTAAAAATTCATACTTAACAATACATAGTTAGACCGACAGAAAGACAGACAAGGCCTTTTGTTTTAAAACCTCTCTCTGTCTGTTTCTTTTTTTTAAAAAAGAGACTGGATAGTAGATTGAACAAACACACTTTTGTTTCCTAATGTCGGTTAAAAAGAATGGTTTTAATTTTAGGGTATTCTGAGTCCACTAACATCTTGTATGCAATTTACCAACCAATTTTCTTGTATAGCAGCTGTTTCTCTTGCTTACCATCTTAAACATTTCTTATTACTAGGGACTGGCTCATGAACTTTGTATTTTATCCCGTCGATGGTGCAGTGTGTCTCTGGTATACAATCTGCTTCCTTAGAATGTGAGTCTTTAGAACACTGCTTTTGGAAGTCCTGACCGCACACACTGAAAGAGAAAAAGAGATGGCAATACAGTTATTTTAACAAACGCAGTAAAAAGATAGGGACAGGAATTGCCGGACACCCTGTCTGGTTCTTTTCACGTACAGGATGGTTCAAGGCATGGATGACAACTTATCCCATTACTTTTTTTTTTTTTTGCCGTTTCATGTTACCTACAATGTTTCTATGGCCTAATGTTGTAAGACCACTAAACATCAATTTTTACCCCCAAATATCCAAACCCATTCATTAAAAACCCAGGATGTCGCCCATCGTTTTTCCCAGACTTTGCTAAAATAGAATCTATTGGGAGCTTCTTTTAACAGGCCAGGTTATCACCCCTTGACAGGAACATTTAACAACAGCAGGACTTGCAAAGTGAACACAATTGATGTAGCCTCGTCAACTACAGTTCTTTTTAAATAAGACAGTTTGCGATATTCCTCTGTCTGAAAGGTACCTTGCCAGAAAGAGAGAGAGAGAGAGAGCTATCTGTCTTGTAAAGTATTTGTCAACTTATTTAGCTGCACGGCATCTTTTTCTCTTACTTACCATTTGAAACATTTGCTATCACTAGGCATTGGCTCATGAACTCTGTAGGTTATGCCATTCAATTGGCAGTATGGTGGCTGACATTCTCTTGAATCTAAGTCTTTAAAGCAATACTTGTTCAGGTCTTCACCGCACTGACTGAAAGAGAAAATGCAAAATAGCTTTATGAATGAACACAGTTAAACGAAGGGGAATTTGACTTCAAAACATATAAAGACACTGCGCGGGGCAGCACAGAAAACACGGGTTTTGATAGAAATCATGCATGCATTGTCACAGAACTATTAAAAACAATCTAAATCATCACTTGGTGTCAGTGGGTTATAAGCAACTCTCTTTTTAATACAAATACGTAAAGACAGACAGACAGATGGATAGATAGACCTATCTTTTTTTATCTTGTTTGTTTTTTAAATAACAATGAGACTGGATATCATGTTGAACAGACAAGGGTGTATTTTATAATATAGGTTCTAAACATTGGTTTGAATGAAAGGTTACGATGTGTCCACTAACCATCGTGTATACAGTGTGCCGACATATTTTGTTGTACAGCAACTATTATTCTTACCATCTCATACATTTCTGCTGACTAGGTATTTGTTCATGAATTTTATATGTCCTGCCATCGATTTTACAGACGTGGCATTCTTCTTCTCCTGAATCGGAGTCTCTAGAACATTGCCTTTGCAGGTCCTTACCACACGTACTGAAAGAGGAAAGGCAAAGAGCTTTAAGAATGAGCACAGTAACGCAAAGGGCCGTTTAACTTCAAATAAAAGTTTAGACACTGCACAGGGCATGTAGCGGAAAAGGATTTCCATAGGAAACACACATGCATTAGCATCTAAATGATAAAATCATGTTTATATCCTGATTCATAAATGAAATACAGTACATTCTAATTGTATGAGGCATTATGTCTAGTTAAATGATGAATACGTCATTTTACCAAAAATGTTGAATCAAGCACAGTGATGGAAATAATTGGCCTTGTTGAATTAGAACAATCTAAGTTGGACAAATCCTATGCTGTTCATTTAAAAATGCATACTTAACAATACATAGATAGACCGACAGAAAGACAGACAAGACCTTTTGTTTTAAAACCTCTCTCTGTTTGTTTCTTTTTTTTAAAAAAGAGACTTTATAGTAGATTGAACAAACACACTTTTGTTTCCTAATGTCGGTTAAAAAGAATGGTTTTAATTTTAGGGTATTCTGAGTCCACTAACATCTTGTATGCAATTTACCAACCAATTTTCTTGTATAGCAGCTGTTTCTCTTGCTTACCATCTTAAACATTTCTTATTACTAGGGACTGGCTCATGAACTTTGTATTTTATCCCGTCGATGGTGCAGTGTGTCTCTGGTATACAATCTGCTTCCTTAGAATGTGAGTCTTTAGAACACTGCTTTTGGAAGTCCTGACCGCACACACTGAAAGAGAAAAAGAGATGGCAATACAGTTATTTTAACAAACGCAGTAAAAAGATAGGGACAGGAATTGCCGGACACCCTGTCTGGTTCTTTTCACGTACAGGATGGTTCAAGGCATGGATGACAACTTATCCCATTACTTTTTTTTTTTTTTTGCCGTTTCATGGTACCTACAATGTTTCTATGGCCTAATGTTGTAAGACCACTAAACATCAATTTTTACCCCCAAATATCCAAACCCATTCATTAAAAACCCAGGATGTCGCCCATCGTTTTTCCCAGACTTTGCTAAAATAGAATCTATTGGGAGCTTCTTTTAACAGGCCAGGTTATTATCACCCCTTGACAGGAACATTTAACAACAGCAGGACTTGCAAAGTGAACACAATTGATGTAGCCCCGTCAACTACAGTTCTTTTTAAATAAGACAGTTTGCGATATTCCTCTGTCTGAAAGGTACCTTGCCAGAAAGAGAGAGAGAGAGAGCTATCTGTCTTGTAAAGTATTTGTCAACTTATTTAGCTGCACGGCATCTTTTTCTCTTACTTACCATTTGAAACATTTGCTATCACTAGGCATTGGCTCATGAACTCTGTAGGTTATGCCATTCAATTGGCAGTATGGTGGTTGACATTCTCTTGAATCTAAGTCTTTAAAGCAATACTTGTTCAGGTCTTCACCGCACTGACTGAAAGAGAAAATGCAAAATAGCTTTATGAATGAACACAGTTAAACGAAGGGGAATTTGACTTCAAAACATATAAAGACACTGCGCGGGGCAGCACAGAAAACACGGGTTTTGATAGAAATCATGCATGCATTGTCACAGAACTATTAAAAACAATCTAAATCATCACTTGGTGTCAGTGGGTTATAAGCAACTCTCTTTTTAATACAAATACGTAAAGACAGACAGACAGATGGATAGATAGACCTATCTTTTTTTATCTTGTTTGTTTTTTAAATAACAATGAGAATGGATATCATGTTGAACAGACAAGGGTGTATTTTATAATATAGGTTCTAAACATTGGTTTGAATGAAAGGTTACGATGTGTCCACTAACCATCGTGTATACAGTGTGCCGACATATTTTGTTGTACAGCAACTATTATTCTTACCATCTCATACATTTCTGCTGACTAGGTATTTGTTCATGAATTTTATATGTCCTGCCATCGATTTTACAGACGTGGCATTCTTCTTCTCCTGAATCGGAGTCTCTAGAACATTGCCTTTGCAGGTCCTTACCACACGTACTGAAAGAGGAAAGGCAAAGAGCTTTAAGAATGAGCACAGTAACGCAAAGGGCCGTTTAACTTCAAATAAAAGTTTAGACACTGCACAGGGCATGTACCGGAAAAGGATTTCCATAGGAAACACACATGCATTAGCATCTAAATGATAAAATCATGTTTATATCCTTATTCATAAATGAAATACAGTACATTCTAATTGTATGAGGCATTATGTCTAGTTAAATGATGAATACGTCATTTTACCAAAAATGTTGAATCAAGCACAGTGATGGAAATAATTGGCCTTGTTGAATTAGAACAATCTAAGTTGGACAAATCCTATGCTGTTCATTTAAAAATTCATACTTAACAATACATAGATAGACCGACAGAAAGACAGACAAGACCTTTTGTTTTAAAACCTCTCTCTGTTTGTTTCTTTTTTTTAAAAAAGAGACTGGATAGTAGATTGAACAAACACACTTTTGTTTCCTAATGTCGGTTAAAAAGAATGGTTTTAATTTTAGGGTATTCTGAGTCCACTAACATCTTGTATGCAATTTACCAACCAATTTTCTTGTATAGCAGCTGTTTCTCTTGCTTACCATCTTAAACATTTCTTATTACTAGGGACTGGCTCATGAACTTTGTATTTTATCCCGTCGATGGTGCAGTGTGTCTCTGGTATACAATCTGCTTCCTTAGAATGTGAGTCTTTAGAACACTGCTTTTGGAAGTCCTGACCGCACACACTGAAAGAGAAAAAGAGATGGCAATACAGTTATTTTAACAAACGCAGTAAAAAGATAGGGACAGGAATTGCCGGACACCCTGTCTGGTTCTTTTCACATACAGGATGGTTCAAGGCATGGATGACAACTTATCCCATTACTTTTTTTTTTTTGCCGTTTCATGGTACCTACAATGTTTCTATGGCCTAATGTTGTAAGACCACTAAACATCAATTTTTACCCCCAAATATCCAAACCCATTCATTAAAAACCCAGGATGTCGCCCATCGTTTTTCCCAGACTTTGCTAAAATAGAATCTATTGGGAGCTTCTTTTAACAGGCCAGGTTATTATCACCCCTTGACAGGAACATTTAACAACAGCAGGACTTGCAAAGTGAACACAATTGATGTAGTCTCGTCAACTACAGTTCTTTTTAAATAAGACATTTTGCGATATTCCTTTGTCTGAAAGGTACCTTGCCAGAAAGAGAGAGAGAGAGAGCTATCTGTCTTGTAAAGTATTTGTCAACTTATTTAGCTGCACGGCATCTTTTTCTCTTACTTACCATTTGAAACATTTGCTATCACTAGGCATTGGCTCATGAACTCTGTAGGTTATGCCATTCAATTGGCAGTATGGTGGTTGACATTCTCTTGAATCTAAGTCTTTAAAGCAATACTTGTTCAGGTCTTCACCGCACTGACTGAAAGAGAAAATGCAAAATAGCTTTATGAATGAACACAGTTAAACGAAGGGGAATTTGACTTCAAAACATATAAAGACACTGCGCGGGGCAGCACAGAAAACACGGGTTTTGATAGAAATCATGCATGCATTGTCACAGAACTATTAAAAACAATCTAAATCATCACTTGGTGTCAGTGGGTTATAAGCAACTCTCTTTTTAATACAAATACGTAAAGACAGACAGACAGATGGATAGATAGACCTATCTTTTTTTTATCTTGTTTGTTTTCTAAATAACAATGAGACTGGATATCATGTTGAACAGACAAGGATGTATTTTATAATATAGGTTCTAAACATTGGTTTGAATGAAAGGTTACGTTGTGTCCACTAACCATCGTGTATACAGTGTGCCGACATATTTTGTTGTACAGCAACTATTATTCTTACCATCTCATACATTTCTGCTGACTAGGTATTTGTTCATGAATTTTATATGTCCTGCCATCGATTTTACAGACGTGGCATTCTTCTTCTCCTGAATCGGAGTCTCTAGAACATTGCCTTTGCAGGTCCTTACCACACGTACTGAAAGAGGAAAGGCAAAGAGCTTTAAGAATGAGCACAGTAACGCAAAGGGCCGTTTAACTTCCAATAAAAGTTTAGACACTGCACAGGGCATGTAGCGGAAAAGGATTTCCATAGGAAACACACATGCATTAGCATCTAAATGATAAAATCATGTTTATATCCTGATTCATAACTGAAATACAGTACATTCTAATTGTATGAGGCATTATGTCTAGTTAAATGATGAATACGTCATTTTACCAAAAATGTTGAATCAAGCACAGTGATGGAAATAATTGGCCTTGTTGAATTAGAACAATCTAAGTTGGACAAATCCTATGCTGTTCATTTAAAAATGCATACTTAACAATACATAGATAGACCGACAGAAAGACAGACAAGACCTTTTGTTTTAAAACCTCTCTCTGTTTGTTTCTTTTTTTAAAAAAGAGACTGGATAGTAGATTGAACAAACACACTTTTGTTTCCTAATGTCGGTTAAAAAGAATGGTTTTAATTTTAGGGTATTCTGAGTCCACTAAAATCTTGTATGCAATTTACCAACCAATTTTCTTGTATAGCAGCTGTTTCTCTTGCTTACCATCTTAAACATTTCTTATTACTAGGGACTGGCTCATGAACTTTGTATTTTATCCCGTCGATGGTGCAGTGTGTCTCTGGTATACAATCTGCTTCCTTAGAATGTGAGTCTTTAGAACACTGCTTTTGGAAGTCCTGACCGCACACACTGAAAGAGAAAAAGAGATGGCAATACAGTTATTTTAACAAACGCAGTAAAAAGATAGGGACAGGAATTGCCGGACACCCTGTCTGGTTCTTTTCACATACAGGATGGTTCAAGGCATGGATGACAACTTATCCCATTACTTTTTTTTTTTTTGCCGTTTCATGGTACCTACAATGTTTCTATGGCCTAATGTTGTAAGACCACTAAACATCAATTTTTACCCCCAAATATCCAAACCCATTCATTAAAAACCCAGGATGTCGCCCATAGTTTTTCCCAGACTTTGCTAAAATAGAATCTATTGGGAGCTTATTTTAACAGGCCAGGTTATTATCACCCCTTGACAGGAACATTTAACAACAGCAGGACTTGCAAAGTGAACACAATTGATGTAGCCTCGTCAACTACAGTTCTTTTTAAATAAGACATTTTGCGATATTCCTTTATCTGAAAGGTACCTTGCCAGAAAGAGAGAGAGAGCTATCTGTCTTGTAAAGTATTTGTCAACTTATTTAGCTGCACGGCATCTTTTTCTCTTACTTACCATTTGAAACATTTGCTATCACTAGGCATTGGCTCATGAACTCTGTAGGTTATGCCATTCAATTGGCAGTATGGTGGTTGACATTGTCTTGAATCTACGTCTTTAAAGCAATACTTGTTCAGGTCTTCACCGCACTGACTGAAAGAGAAAATGCAAAATAGCTTTATGAATGAACACAGTTAAACGAAGGGGAATTTGACTTCAAAACATATAAAGACACTGCGCGGGGCAGCACAGAAAACACGGGTTTTGATAGAAATCATGCATGCATTGTCACAGAACTATTAAAAACAATCTAAATCATCACTTGGTGTCAGTGGGTTATAAGCAACTCTCTTTTTAATACAAATACGTAAAGACAGACAGACAGATGGATAGATAGACCTATCTTTTTTTATCTTGTTTGTTTTTTAAATAACAATGAGACTGGATATCATGTTGAACAGACAAGGATGTATTTTATAATATAGGTTCTAAACATTGGTTTGAATGAAAGGTTACGATGTGTCCACTAACCATCTTGTATACAGTGTGCCGACATATTTTGTTGTACAGCAACTATTATTCTTACCATCTCATACATTTCTGCTGACTAGGTATTTGTTCATGAATTTTATATGTCCTGCCATCGATTTTACAGACGTGGCATTCTTCTTCTCCTGAATCGGAGTCTCTAGAACATTGCCTTTGCAGGTCCTTACCACACGTACTGAAAGAGGAAAGGCAAAGAGCTTTAAGAATGAGCACAGTAACGCAAAGGGCCGTTTAACTTCCAATAAAAGTTTAGACACTGCACAGGGCATGTACCGGAAAAGGATTTCCATAGGAAACACACATGCATTAGCATCTAAATGATAAAATCATGTTTATATCCTGATTCATAACTGAAATACAGTACATTCTAATTGTATGAGGCATTATGTCTAGTTAAATGATGAATACGTCATTTTACCAAAAATGTTGAATCAAGCACAGTGATGGAAATAATTGGCCTTGTTGAATTAGAACAATCTAAGTTGGACAAATCCTATGCTGTTCATTTAAAAATTCATACTTAACAATACATAGATAGACCGACAGAAAGACAGACAAGACCTTTTGTTTTAAAACCTCTCTCTGTTTGTTTCTTTTTTTAAAAAAAGAGACTGGATAGTAGATTGAACAAACACACTTTTGTTTCCTAATGTCGGTTAAAAAGAATGGTTTTAATTTTAGGGTATTCTGAGTCCACTAACATCTTGTATGCAATTTACCAACCAATTTTCTTGTATAGCAGCTATTTCTCTTGCTTACCATCTTAAACATTTCTTATTACTAGGGACTGGCTCATGAACTTTGTATTTTATCCCGTCGATGGTGCAGTGTGTCTCTGGTATACAATCTGCATCCTTAGAATGTGAGTCTTTAGAACACTGCTTTTGGAAGTCCTGACCGCACACACTGAAAGAGAAAAAGAGATGGCAATACAGTTATTTTAACAAACGCAGTAAAAAGATAGGGACAGGAATTGCCGGACACCCTGTCTGGTTCTTTTCACATACAGGATGGTTCAAGGCATGGATGACAACTTATCCCATTACTTTTTTTTTTTTGCCGTTTCATGGTACCTACAATGTTTCTATGGCCTAATGTTGTAAGACCACTAAACATCAATTTTTACCCCCAAATATCCAAACCCATTCATTAAAAACCCAGAATGTCGCCCATAGTTTTTCCCAGACTTTGCTAAAATAGAATCTATTGGGAGCTTCTTTTGACAGGCCAGGTTATTATCACCCCTTGACAGGAACATTTAACAACAGCAGGACTTGCAAAGTGAACACAATTGATGTAGCCTCGTCAACTACAGTTCTTTTTAAATAAGACAGTTTGCGATATTCCTCTGTCTGAAAGGTACCTTGCCAGAAAGAGAGAGAGAGCTATCTGTCTTGTAAAGTATTTGTCAACTTATTTAGCTGCACGGCATCTTTTTCTCTTACTTACCATTTGAAACATTTGCTATCACTAGGCATTGGCTCATGAACTCTGTAGGTTATGCCATTCAATTGGCAGTATGGTGGTTGACATTCTCTTGAATCTAAGTCTTTAAAGCAATACTTGTTCAGGTCTTCACCACACTTACTGAAAGAGAAAAAGAAAATACAAAACAGCTTTAGGAATGAATACAGTAAGAAAAAAAGGAGCATTTGACTTTTTATGAACATGCATAAGGTGTTCCCTATAAAAATGGTTTTAAAAGAATTCATGCATGCATTATTTTTAAATAATAAAAACAATTAGAGTTACTAAATCATCATTTTTTTCATTGGGTAATAAGCGTCTCTTACTTTATATACTTAAAGACAGATTAATAGATAAGTATACTTAAAAAAACTGAGATAGACAATACAAAATTGAACAAACAAGGATGAATTTCATAATCCATGTTAGAAACAATGAAACAAGGATATATTGGAGCTCATTTATAAAGTTGCACAGTGCTGAATATTTTGAACATTGAAAATATTTGCCCTGCAAATGGTTTTATGTATAAAATTGGGTTCATGCGCCGGCACGATGATGTTATCGCACAATGGCACCAAATTCAAAGGGGCTTTGACTGAAAAGTCATTGCCCTTTGTTAGTGTCTAGTTAGCTGTTCCTGGCCTGTGTATTCTAAGTGTATCCTGATTGACCCTTTCCTGCCTGATTTGACTAATCTGAATTCTCCAATCTGACCCTTGCCTGCCTGCTGACTATTCTGAACTCTCCAATCTCATCCTTGTTTGTCTGCTGACTATTCTGAACTCTCCAGTCGGACCCTTGCTTGCCTGCTGACTATTCTTATGCTCTCCAATCCTGATCCTAGCCTGTCTGACCATTCTGTGAACTCTGCCTGCACCGACCCAGCCTGTCTGACTATTCATGTATTCTGTTTGTACTGGTCTGGTCTCCTTGTCCACACTTCTGTGTCTGGCCTGTCTTCCATCCAGTATCCCAGGTGAAACAATAGTGCCCCTTTGCTCATCCAGAACCTTTAGATTTGCTCTTCTCTTAGTAAGACCTGGCGGCGTCCGATTAACTGAGGGCTCCTGAGGTGAAAGACGGCTGTTAAATGCCGAAGCAAGAGCCGAGACCAGGGAGCCTAGCATTGTTTCTGGATTTAGGGTTGCAAATGTGACATGGTGTTTTTAGTGTGCAAAGAGAATAGTGAATTTTTATTTGCACTGCAAATATCCATAAGAGTTTATTATGGCATAATAACAAATTGTGAATATTTATGCAAAAACTCTTCATTTGAGTTACACTATAGCTTTTTCATTAAGTTTCAAAGTTATTTTTGCACAATGTCCACACTCACACAAACACCAGTCTAATTTGTGAGCTATTTGCAAATATTTGTGCTCAATGCAAATTCACAAAAAGAATTAAAGGACGAAAACAGCAGTGCAATATTTCTGCATTCAGGAAAAAAAACATGGGCCAATTAATATGCGCTGCACTAACTTTGTAAATAACCCCCATTGTGTCTACTTAAATCTTGTATACAATGCTCCAACATATTTTATTCTACAGCAACTATTTTTCTGACCATCTTATACATTTCTGATCACTAGGTATTGGCTCATGAATTTTATATTTGTTGCCACTGATTTGGCAAACATGACACTCTTCTTCTCTTGAATCTAAGTCTCTAGAACAATTCTTTTGTAGGTCCTCACCACACTCACTGAAAGAGAAAAAGGAAAGGCAAAACTGCTTTTAGAATGAACACAGCAAAACAAGATGTACTTGACTTTAAAAAAATTTGATCCCACGCAGGGCATGCACAGGAAAAAAGGTTTTAATAGAAATAATCCATGCATTATCTTCAAAGTATTAAAAACAATTGGGGGCAGATTTATATAGGGTCGAATATCGAGGGTTAATTAACCCTCGATATTCGACTGCCAAATGTAAATCCCTTGACTTTGAATATCGAAGTTGAAGGATTTACCGATTACCGATTACATCCTTCGAAACGTTCGATTCGAAGGATTTTAATCCATCGATTGAACGATTTTTCTTCAATCAAAAAAACATTAGAAAGCCTATGGGGACCTTCCCCATAGGCTAACATTGCACTTCGGTAGGTTTTAGGTGGCGAAGTAGGGGGTCAAAGTTTTTTTTAAAGAGACAGTACTTCGACTATCGAATGGTCGAATAGTCGAACGATTTTTAGTTCGAATAATTCGTGTTGAAGTCGTAGTCGAAGGTTGAAGTAGCCAATTCGATGGTCGAAGTAGCCAAAAAAAACATTTGAAATTCGGAGGTTTTTTTATTCTATTCCTTCACTCGAGCAAAGTAAATGGGCCCCTTGGAGTTACTAAATTACATTTTTACAGTGGTTAATAATCATTTTTTAATGTAAAGTGACAGACAGATAAACAGATTGATAGACAGATATACTTGTTATTCAAATAACTGTTATGTTAAAGGGCATGTCAATCCCAAAATAAAACATTGTCTAATAAAAGAATAATTCTAAGCAACTTTTCAGTAGTTATTTATTAAACCTTTTCAGTGCTTTTAAAGTTATTTTTAAAAGCAATTGCCACTAAAAGCAGCATTTGCTTAACTCCTGGGGCAAATTTACTAAAGGGCGAAGTGATGAACACTGATGAAAATTTGCTAGGGAAGGATATATAGTCTAGCGGCACTTTGCTACCTAATGCCAGATGAATTTGCTCTTTTCCTTTTTTCAGGATGATAGGCTGCAAAAGAGTGTACATTTTTTGGGGGGTTACCAGCTTTCCCCTATATTTCCTAACATATGGCACATAAACTATACACTTGGCTCATATGTAGAGCGATATAACACTATTTTGGAGTCAGCTGAATTCCCGAATCCTTCTTGGAAGATTCAGCCGAATACCAAACCGAATCCTAATCATAATTTGCATATGCAAATTAGAGGCGGGAAAGGAAAAAGTGGAAAAAATTGGTTTACTTCCTTGTTTTGTGACAAAAAGTTACGTGAAATCCCGCTCTGCCCATAATTTGCATATGCAAATTAGGATTCAGAATCCTGGCCAAATCCCAAACCGAATCCTGGATTCGGTGCATCCCTAATTTACTTAATTAATGTTTCCCAGGCTTGTGTAGTGTAATGTATTTGCTGCAACATATACATCCATTGAATTTTAACTACTTGCTAAATGCAAATTAGGCAACGCTAGCACAACATTGCATCATTTGGCACTGTAACACTAATGCATTTTTGCCAATGTTCGGCGCCCTGGACACAACTTTGGATTTTAGTAAATTAGCGCTTTCCTGGTGAATCTATGCCTGCCGGTGTTGCGCTGTGAGAGAAGCCATCACTTTACGAATTTACGGAGGTTAGTGAATTTGCGCCCTGGTTGTAACTTTTTAAACAATATTGCAAAAGTGTAATGGTGGCCATACACTGCAAGATTCACGTGTTTGGATAAAGTCACCAATTGAGTGAATCTTTCCCCTGACAGGCCCACCTTGGGTGGGTGATATCGTGGTAATTCAATCTTTTGGACCAAGGGCCAAACAATCATAGTACAATGAAGGGGATATAGAAAGTTGGAGTGAGGACCGCATCAATCAACTAAGCTGGCCACCCTTAGTTACACCGCGATATAGATCCTTCAATCAGTTGGCTTGTCTTACATTGTATCAACAGTCTAAGCCATCATGGGAGAGAAAAGAAAGTGACATACAAACACTGATTTAAATAATTACATAATCAATATATATATATATATATATATATATATATATATATATATATATATATATATATATATATATATACACACACACACCAATATCTATTTTTGGCCTTTAACAAACATTCCTTAGCTTGTGTAGTTTAAGCATCTTTTTTAAAGTTATTTTGTGCATGTAACATAACCTGAAAATACCTGGGCAAACATTTGTTTGTGGTCATATAACTACCATTATTCATCTTAAATTGTAAGCTCTGGAGGGCAGCCACTTTGGTTTGTGTGTTTGACACACAATAAATAAACACAGATCTCTCGCTTATCCCATTTAACACAGAAAATTGTGTCACAGCATCCCATCTTATTAAAGTATTCCCCATTGTGAACAATGGTGTTTTGGAATGCTAATGAAAAGGTTTAATTCATTAAATGAGTTAAGACGACTTTAGATAACACAGTTTCTTCAATTAATCCAGAGTCATGACGCATTTAACACACAAATCCAAGTGGCTTCATCTCTACCTCTCCTAACATATCCACTTAATGGTTACTGTATATATTTGTTATTGTGCATATAAATTTTATACATTACAATGTTTAATTCTGCTTGTACTATTTCTTTATTAAAAATGTACAGTGCTACGTACGCAGTAGAAATAAAAATTTACATCTATCAGTGTTAAATTAACTAGACTAATTAATCTAATAAATCAAAATCCAAAAACTACAAATTTTTGCCCCATTTCCCCTAAGGGTAAGAGAATCACTCCTGTGGTTTCTGTATGTCACATAATAGCACAAGGACACTGGACAAATGCCAAAAGGATACCCCCATTTTAAGGTTGTAGTCGTCACCCAACTTGTTAAGCTTACTTTCAATACTTTAAAGCTTAATTTTAATAGCAATACATATAATGTTTTCTTTTGTTAGGGAAAAAAATGGGGGTTTCCATTAAAGGGTGTGTAAAGGTAAAAAATAAAATCCCATTTTTACTTTCTTTAATGAAAAATAAACCTATCTCCATTATACTTTAATTAAAAATGTCTACCATTTTAATGAAAGTTGAATAGTCAGCAACTATTATTCTTACCATCTCATACATTTCTGATCACTAGGTATTGGCTCATGAATTTTATATTTTTTGCCATTGTTTTGGCAGACGCAGTCTTCTTCTCTTGAATTGATGTCTCTAGAACAATGCTTTTGTTGGTCCTCACCACATACACTGAAAGAGAAAAAGCAAAGGAAAACAGCTTTAAGAATGAACACAGTAAAATAAAGGGTCAGTTGACTGTAAAAAAAAATTCAGATACTGCACACGCATCTAAATGATAATATAATTTTTTATATATTTGTTCATAAAAAAACTTATAGAATGAGCAATATAATGAGTTACTATGTCTAGTTAAAGTATAATTCATAAAGTACTTTACCAAAAAATGTGAACTGGAAAATGAGTGGTGTTATTGAATTATCACCTATTGTAAGTAGGCAATAAGCTCCTCCCTCTCTCCTCTCTCTATCTTTAAATGCACTTTTGTTTATAATCCAGACAATTTCAGTATTTCTAGTGTTACTTGTTGACAATAAAAGAAATGAGGATGTTTACACCTATTTAAGATTAACGGTCACCATACACTATCAGACATCCAACATGCAAAGACAGGGCAATATTGGGCTAATCTGGTCATTTGGCCCTAGGGTCAATCATCACAATGATGGGAATAGATACAGATAGAATGAGGACCATATCAACTACTATAGCTTACATTTGTCCAAATATCGGTCAGGGAGGCCCATTTAAATGAACCATACATGGGCAGATAAACTGCTGCAGGACCCAAATTGGCAGCTTAAATCTAACCATGTATGGCCACCTTATGATTAAAAAATCAATTTGGCCTATTAATAACAGGCTGTTTAACCTCACTGACATTCTATTAAAGCACCTTTATGATAACTTTAATTGTACTATTTACTTAAAATCATAACACAAATTAAACATTTATTTTTAGCAGTGCCAAACTGGATCCCCTACCTAGGGTCTATCTGAGATACCATTTAGTTTCATTATCTTTATCAAAAATCTTTTTTATTTCACAAAAAGTACCCCACAGTGGTTTACTGCAGCAACAAAATGCAAATGGCTATTTGACCAACAATGAATCCTGATCAATAAGAAGAGACTGGTAAAATAAACAATCAATGATGTTGTATAAGGCCATCAATGTTATAAGTAAAAAAAAATAAAAATAAACATTTCAGGAAATTAATCCTCTGTTCAAAAGAAAAAATATTTTTCCATTTACTTTAAGTGGCAGTCAGCAACTCTCTTTTATTAAATATGTAGATAGATGATAGATACAAACACATACTTTTTGTTTTAGATGAGACAAATGAACCCCTACAGATGAAGCCACTTGGATTTGTGAGTTAAATGCGTCATGACTCAGGGTTAATTGAATAAACTGTGTTATCTAAAGTCATCTTAACTCATTTAATGCATTTAACCTTTTCATTAGCATACCAAAGCACCATTGTTCACAATGGTGAATGCTTTAATTAGGTGGGATGTTGTGACGCAGTTTTCTGTGTTAAATGAGATAAATGGGATATCTGTGTTTAGTTATTCTGTGTCAAACAGACAAACCAAAGTGGCTGCATCTGTATGTCACGTTCGGCACCCTAATCCAGAACCAGTGCTAGGCTCCCTGGTCTTGGCTCTTGCTTCTGCCTTTAACAGCTGACTTTCACTTCGGGAGGAGCCCTCCTCTAATTGGATGCCGCCAGGTCTTAATATGCGAGGAGCCAAGCAAAGGGTTTTGGACGAGCAACGGGGCATGATCGTTTTATCAGGGATATTGGATGGAAGAAAACAAAGCTCAGATGGAAAGCGTGGTCAGGCAGACTGGGCCAGCACAAGCAGAGTTGAAGAATAGTCAGACAGGCTGGGTCAGTGCAGGCAGAGTTCAAGGAATGGCTAGACAGGCTAGGATCAGGATTGGAGAATGTAGAATAGTCAGCAGGCAAGCACAGGTCAATAACAGTATGATCACTAAGAATAAACACACAGGAAACTAGCAAGTAGAATCAAACAACAGGCAATGAGTTTACATTCAAAGCCCTTTCAAATACCTTTCAATTGTGCTCCAGTGCATGATGACATCATCACACTGGCGCATAAAACCTAGAGGTATTGGAGGAGACAAACACATGGCAGGTGTCCCCATTGGCCACTAGACCACCAGAGTAACCTATTGTAACCTAAATCTTAAATACAATGTGCCAACATACTGTTTTTTTGTACATAAGCAATTTTTCTTACCATTTGATACATTTGTGATCACTAGGTATTGTCTCATGAATTCTGTAGGTCTTCCCACTGATTTTGCAGACATGACATTTTTCTTTTGTTGAGTCTCTAGAACAATGTATTTGCAGGTCCTCACCACACTCACTGAAAGACAAAAAAAGGCAAAACAGCTTTAGAAATAAACAAAGTTAAAAAGGGGCATTTGACTTTTAAAAAAATCCCAAATCCCCAGATTGGCTTGGAAATAGAGTATATGTGAAAAGCAGCATGACTAGCATGGCCTACTGAATTATTTAAGGGAGGACAGGCACCAAAGAGGATTATTTATAGACTGTACAGTACTAGAACATATACTTTACTTAATACAGGCACTAGCGCCAGGTCTGCCAGGTGCCCTAGTCACAGTAAAAAGGCAAAGAATTTGGTGCGCTAAGTCGACGATCTATCCCCAATGTCTAAGTAGGATAGAAAGAATATATAGTGCAATAAAGCCAATATAATCTTGCTAACGAATGCTGCTCAAAACTACTCACAATTTTGAATTTCTTAACGAGCGTTGAATAGACTTGTTAACGCTGGAATAAATCCTTGTCGTAAAACCTGTAATGAATGGCTGCAATAGTGTAATACTTCCTGGTTTTTAGGATGTTTTTGAAGGGTTAATTGTACTCACCGAGTGTTGAATGAAATGTTGGCATTTAAAGATTTTTACTTGAAGCACGAATTTCTTCCTTGTGCTTCAAGTAAAAATCTTTAAATGCCAACATTTAAAATTCAAAATTGTGAGTAGTTTTGAGCAGCATTCGTTAGCAAGATTATATTGGCTTTATTGCACTATATATTCTTTCTATCCTACTTAGACATTGGGGATAGATCGTCGACTTAGCGCACCAAATTCTTTGCCTTTTTATTGTATTATCGATCAGCGGACCAGGTGGACCCGCATAAATCTTTTGGTGCAGAAAGCAAGAATTTACACTTAAATTGGACTGAGCGCAGCACTTACAACCTCTTGATATACTGCCCTAGTCACAGTGCCTAGGAACAAAAAGGCACACACATGAAAAGGATGTGAGCACTAGCCAGAGCAGTAAGAGGGGTCCAGACTAGGGGTTGTAGGGAGGCAGAGAAGTTGTGTGTCTGGTGCCCCCCAGCTAGGCACATGCCTACTCTGCCTACCCCGAGTTCAGGCCCTGACAGGCTCCTATGTATTACTAATGTGATAACAAAAAATATTTTCATTTTTTTAAAGAGCAGACAAATACATTTTAAATGAAAGCTATGCCTTGTTTTTAATCAACAATGAATTTTGATCAATAACTGGATATTGAAAAAATTATGGGGCATATTTATCAAGGGTTGAATTTCGAATTTGAAAAACTTCAAATTGGCCCATAGGTCCATATTCGTCCGACTTCGAATCGTACGAATCAAAGTAGTGCATTTGATCAAATTTGAATCAAAGTTTTTCCCAAAAAAGCTTTGATTTTTCAAAGTCCACCAATTGACTCCAAATGGGTTATAGGAGGTCCCCCATAGGCTAAAACAGAAATTCGGTAGGTTTTAGATGGCGAACTGTCGAAGTCAAATTTTTAAAGAGACAGTACATAAAAATTTTTGAATTCTCACATTTTTTCAAATTCAAATCGAATTTGGACAATTCCCTAGTAGTACACAAAAAATAGTTTGACAATTGAATTTTTTAAATTCAAAAGTTCACCTCGACCTTTGATAAATCTGCCTCTAAATGTGTTAACAATTAAGGATAAGTTTCATTATATATGTTTTAAAAAGTTTGTATATTTGTGGATGTACTGTTTCAAAAAAATATCTTGTAGACAATGTGCCAAATATTTTGTTCTATAACAGCTGTTTCTCTTACCATATTTCACAGGGGTCAGGATTAGGTATCCGCTGACCAATGCTGTAGGTAATGTTGTTGATAATACAGGGACAATGATTGACACATGATTTATTTATTTCATCATAGTATGGACGTTCAGATGGACAAGTTGGGTAGCAACCTTCAGATAAGAAATAGATCAACTATCATTTTTTTCATAAAACAAAATATTTACAGTGTTTAAAATAGCAGAATAGAAATACCTATTATTTTATTGTATTCTGTAAAATACCCATATTAAGATGTTCCCTTTTTTCATCTGCTTCCCAATATTATTATATGGACAGCTGTCCATTTGGTGTGACTGTATCAATAGTAACTCATCTCTGCCCTCCTTTATTGTGAAGAGGGAATTTTCATTTATACTTGTACATGTTCAAAAAATATAGAGCATGTTCAGTATTTGTACTTGATTGATGTGTAATGTTAAAAAAAAGATGTGCGTGGGATTGCTCTTCCTGGGCTGGTATTTACTAATATTTTATTAAATATATTATGTGTGTTGGATAAATGCTTATTGATTTGTCACTGACTCAAAAGGGTCTTTATATTTTTCTGGAATTAATCCTGTATCTTTGCAACAAAAGATTATTTTTCTTACTGCATTTAATGCTGCAAGGTAATGCATAGATAAAGAGCTTACCCTCCAGGTGTGTGACAGGTGGTGAACGGCAGTATTTGGTGACATGGTGGTTGCTGCTAGCCTCTGGACCACAGGCAAAGAAGTGCCACATACATTCATTTTCATCAGTGTTGTAGTAGTCACAGTATATTGCTAGAGTTGTAAAACAAGGAACAGGATTAATGCTGATAATGTCCAACGTATAATATTCAAAGAAAAAGGTCTTGACTTTATTTGGAAAACCCAAGGTCCCAAGCATTAATGTTACTAACATCTATATTACTACTACAAGTATGGGTTTTATTATCCAAAAACCTATCATCCAGAAAGCTCCAAATTGTTATCCAAAGTCTCCCACAGACTCCATTTTATCCAAGTAATCCAAATTTTTCTCAGTACCACTAAAACATTACCTTGTAAGGGATACAAGCTAAGATAGAATTAATCCTTATCATATGTAAAACCAGCCTATTAGGTTTATTTAATGTTTACATGATTTTATAGTAGGCTTAAGGCATGAATGAGTAATACAGGTCCCATACCTGTATTAATCAATATAAAAATGGATACACATTAAACACATTTGAATTTTAGTTTAACATTGATATTATATACTCACGGCAAATTTCTGGTGTTCTCCAGTGAATACAGACATCTGCTTTAGCGCAGAGTTGAGCATAGGCAGCCACAGCAGTGCAGAAGCACTCACAGTCCCCACCAGTGTCACAGGAGCAGACATCATTTACACAAGCATCATAGAAGGGTTTTGGATCAACCTACCAAAGATCAACATACTTCAGTGCATTAAAAAAGTGTAAAGGGGACATAAACCTTTCATGGCTATATGCATGAATTCTTATAGCAATAATTTTTTTTTTTAGTATTTTAGGACCCACAGACACATTTATAAGAAGTTTCTCCAGTAAGAATCCTTATTTGAAAAATAATATTCAAGTGACATACTTGCAAAAATACTGCAAAAATTAAGTTGCTTGTAGTGATAGGTGAACTTTTTCACTGCAAAAACACACCCATAGACTCTAATTTATAGTTTTTAGTTGGTTTGGAAAAATTAACATAAGAAAATGCCCATAGATTTCAATGCATTTGCTCAATTTTAACCCAAGCAAATGGGTCGGATTCACACATAACTATGGGTGGATCATGAAAATGTTTTTCTAATGTTGGGTGGTAATTATGAAAGTTTGAATTTATCTCCATATGTTCTGCCGAAAACTCCTTTTACATCTGCACAGGTTTTTTCCACTTATTTATTCGATTTTCCTGAAATGTGGTTTGCGGGAAAAAATCTGAATTTCAATTTTTTTTTCCGGTTTTCCACCGAAAACTTTGATTCTGTATGCTCTTTTCCGGAAAACTCCAAAATTTTGGGATAATGCATAAAACACAGCGCACATCAAAAAATCATTGGGACTTCTCCCATTGACTTATATGCAACCTCAACAGGTCTGAGATGCTGGATTTTTTTATTTTGACTTTTTCCATCCACTGGGTATAATAAATTCAGAAAAATTCATGATTTTTTAAAAGTCAGCTTTTATACTAAAAAAATCTAAAAAAAATTTGAGATGTTTGCATTCATAGTTTTATAAAAAATCCCCTTAGTGTTTAATTTGGAAAAAATACAGAAAATGCTCACCTAAAATAAATCTGGAAAAGTTCATTTAAAAAAGGTAAATCAAGGTAAAAAACATAAAAACGGTAATCAAATAGCAATGGGCATATCCATTTTATGAGCTTTGAATTTATATATTCTGAATATTTCTATGAAGATTAGACTTTATCCAGGACATGATCTACAGTATCCTGTAGTGATAAAGAAACTTACAATACTTCACTTAAACTAAGGAACTGTTTTGATAAGTGGTAGATTAGGCTGAATATTACTCTGCAATTCTACTTCAAATTAATTCATACTCCTGATTTGTTAATTACCCTTTGCTAGTTTGAAATGGATAATCATAACCTGAAACACTAATGGCTTGTTAAACTCTTTTAGTGCTAATATTACAACACCTGCTAAGGTAATACAAAGATGACCTGGTATAACATTGAATAAACTAAAAACAGTGTACCTTGCTATGGCAGCTTTGAAAAACATCATTGGTGATAATGTCACACTTCTTTTCAGCCCAAGATCTGCGGTGGGGAGCTGTCAAACATGGCTGAGGAATGCTGTCTGCATCAGGGCAATCATTACTACGCTTCCAGCTGTTTCCAAATGGCATGACATTGCTGGCTTGTATCAACTGACTGGTCAGGAAGTCATTGTTAGCATTATCATCATAATTTCCACACAGGCCACAAACTTTGCCCTAATAAACAAAAGACCATATGCATAAACAAAATGATATATGAGTCTTATAAAGCACAAATAAAAATGAATATTTTTAAAGCAAACTGTAAAACTGTCATGATCAGAAAAAATCTAAGAAAAAAATACAATAATCAGGGCAATGATATACCATAAGGGATAGAACATTTTATTCACCACCATAGTTAAGAGACAAGGAGACAATTGTAGGTGTACAAAGTAGAAAGCTTGGAAGGAAATGTATAATTTATTATAGAGATTCTATAAAACATGGGAAACCATGTTTTTTCAAAACGTTTAATTTTTGTGTAAAACAGAATTCTGCACTGAAATACATTTTTCAAAAGAGCAAAATGTTTATATTTAATTTTGAGATCTGACATGGGGCTAGATGTGTTCACAGTATCACAGGTGCCCTCAGTCATATGACTTGTGCTCTGATAAACTTCAGTCACTCTTTACTACTCTGCTACAAGTTGCCATGATATCCTCCTCTTTTCCACCCTAACAGACGATCAACAGAACAATGGGAATGTAACAAGATTATAGTTCATGAAACAAGATAACAGTTCCTTGGTACATATGAGAATAGTCAATGTCACTGAAAAAAGAAAATTTAAGGATTCCAGAAACTTGGTCCTGTAGCCGTTTCAAATCCATTCTCCAACCGGTATAAATCTTACAAATCCAAATTCTGTGAAACAGCGCTTCACAAGGACGCCAATGAGAAGACAGCAAGAGAAATTAAAAAAAGGTTCCAAAACATAGTGTAGTATATTTTGTATATATTCACCACCTCTCTGTGTAAAAGCTCTATGATAGTATTCAATCACACGTGAAACCCACTCCTTCATTCAGCATTACTTATTTTTTCAAAAATCCACCACCAAGGGAAGATGGGTACTTACAGATGTTTAAAATGGTTATATGCCTGTCTGAAAGTTCTCTCTCTCTCTCTATACTTGTGTCCAGATCCCAGTCTGGATATTTTGCTTTCTCTTGCTGTACTCCACTGGGCTTCCTTGTGAAGTGCTGTTTCACAGAATTTGGATTTGTAACATATGGGAATAGCACTCAATAATAAAAATCCAAGTCCAACTGAGACTCCTCCAGTTACATTGAGTTGGAGAAACAATAGTTTAACCAAGAGCAGTTCCAACATGAAATACTGGCTCTTTCTAAAAGCACAGAATCAGGCAAATGGAAGAAGTAAAGTTGGAAATTGTCTAGAATCTGGATCATGGGATTTACCATTGAGAGGCAGGATCTGAGTATGGAGGTAAGCCATAGGGGATAGAGTAAGGATGATCCAGAGGTGTGTTATATAAGAACAATGCAAAGTGAAAAACTGAAGGACTTTTAGGGGCAGATTTATCAAGGGAGGAAGTGAAAAATTCAAATTTCAAATTCTAATTTTTGAGTTTTTATGGCCAAAACTGTGAAATTCAACTAAGGAATTATTAAAATGTGATTTTTAAAAAAAATGTAATTTGATTTTCGAGATTTATCATACACTGGCCTCAAAGTCGACTATTCACCACCTTAAACCTGCTGAATTGAAGACTTTCAGTTTTAGTTTGCGGGTTGATCCTATTCACCCGAGTTCCAAAAACTAGATTTTTTAAATAAATTGCAATTGGTCAAATTTCAAGTTCATGGGAGTTTGATATAACTGCCATGAACTCGAAATTTGACCCTTGATAAATCTGCCCCTTTATGTGGCGGCCCCTACCTTACCTCCCACTCACACTGCAATTCTGGAAAGCAACCGCCTTCTTCATGGGAGGAGAGGTTAGGTGAGGGAAGTAGAAATGTTTACATTTCTTTACCATTGTGAATTCTTAGAGGCTATAAATGTTTTAACAAGGGTGAGTGTGCAAAGAGAAGGAAGAGAAAAATATAAATATTTAAAGATGGAAAACTTGAAAGTTCAAGTTATTCATTTAAATTTACAAGCTTGTTAAATTGGTAAGTTATTGCCAAATTTGTTTCCTCAAGGGTAGGGGATTATTCAGTTACTAAAACAGGTATGCTCCAAATTATGAAACGGTCATCTTCCATAGGCACCATTTTTATCAAATAATTAATTTTTTTAAATGATAGCCTCTCTTTCTGCCAAAGTTCCCTGTGTTTGATCAAAATTAAGATATAATTAATTGTAATCCCAAAACAATCCTATTGGGTTTAATCAACCTTTGAAGGATTTTTTAAAAGACTTAATACATGGAGAGATATATTATGGATAGACCACTTATCCGGAAAGCCTAGGACCTAAGCATTCTGGATAATCATCAATATCAACATCTCATTCTTAAAGGATACACTTTACCCAAGATAAGTGTCCATCTTTTTTATCTCTGTGTATCTATAACAGTTACTATACAGAGTCCATAAAATTTCAAGTTTTAATCAGCTTTTCATCCTGATTCATAGACTAATAACTATGAGTAGTAATGAGCAAATTTGTGCTCCAATGGGTGAAAAAATTTTGCGCAGTAAAACAAATTTGTCGTTCATGGACTTCAATGCGAATTTTTGCAAAATGGGTCAGATTTGCCCATCACTAGCTGTGAGGAAATGTTTTATTTAACTCCACAGGAAGGAAGCAGATAGTACATAAAAGGCACATTGGTTCCATGAGAGTTGCCACTGCCCTTTTTGAGTTATCCTGCACTATAGATTTTTACACCCTGGAACAATAACTAGCAATACACAAGGAACCAGAACTTAATAGAACTGTTTTATTGACAAAACCATATTTTGTTTCTGTGAAAAATGCACATACTAGTCTGAATCATTACAGATTAAGGAATAAAATAAAATATAATTTAACAGAATCTCCAAAACTAGCTATACTTTTATTAAAAACAAAATCACATTGAAAATAAAGCTTTTTAAACTACAAGTAAAGGGCCAGTCAAGCTATTGGGGTTGTGTCTAGGGGGGGATCATAAAAATCCTTTGGATATCTACAAAAAGCACACTGGCCTCCATCTGAATAACCCTGTTAGATTTAATATGGGTTACACAAAACATCTGTGAATAGAGGCAGGCCAGAGTTTGTTCACAATGTTTTTTCATAATTTTGGCACAACAGTTTGAGGTATTGTTAGAAATTATGTGTATGTCAGAGTCAGCATAGTAACATAAGTAATAACAATGATAAAAATAATCTTACTTCCAAATTAATCAGATTTTTGTTTTTCAAATATAAATAAAAACGTTGCTCTCTAAAGTATTTTGTAATTAAATTTTTTGAAAGGGAATTGTAATGAATTATAATTAGTGATTGATACACCTCATATTACCTTGTAAGAAGATGGCAGCCTTATTAATAAGGAGGTTTTCTTGTCCCAGATGATGGAAATATCACTGCTTGTATGAATAATTAGGTAAAGACCAACTTCACGGACTCTATATTCCACTTCAGTTGCAGATTCTCCAAACTTTTTCTCCATGTGGCTATTAGTCAACTTTAGTTCTGTATTCTGAATGTTGAAACAAATTAATGCATTTATATTCAATTTTGGATCTTACAAGTCAGAACTCCCCCAAAATGTGAAGACTGAAAATTGCATGGCCTTACTAAACCTTCTTTTGAGGTTGAAGCACAAATTTCAGTTGCCCATGACATCTTTGAGCTGTTATTAAAATCCTGTGTTTTATATTTCAGTCAAATCTGGATGTTTTTGAGATGATTATGTGTTAAATGTATGTTCTGCATATGCAGAAAGCATTATTATGTGCATGGTGTACCTTTCCATTTAAATATATTTCTTATATTTACTGCTTGACAACAAGAGCAAGATGAAAATGCACTAGGTGATTTATTTTGAATATTCTAGTAACAATTGTGTTTTTTTTGTCCACTTGTAGGTGTATAATGAAAGCACTCTAGTTGAGAATTTATGTGTATCATTAAGCTTTTCTGATGATAATTGAGCATTTGGAGGGGATCTCAACTGACTGCAGCTTTTAAATCTTAGCCTTTAAATTTCAGTCATTTCTAGTATCCCTCAATCATAAGTATCTCACCATAAATTAATATTTTACACAGAAAAAATGTGCCAGAACAATGCAATACTTACCCCTAAATATATCTTGATAGACTTTGAACATGTTACTCCAGTGGTGCCACATGGGATATTCTCTGTGATTATTCTAAAAGTACCATTTGACGCACTAGTGCCACAATAGTCCTATAATGTCGATTAATACCATCAAAAAACACAGTAATAAGATAGTAAAGAATAATGAAAAAAGAAAGATATTTAGCATACAAAATTTCCATTTCACACTCATATTGTTTTCATGTTAAGTCCTTTCAGAACCAAAAAAATAAACAAAAGTGACTGTACAGTCAACATTTTAATATATTTTACACTTTCTTAACTTGTATTTAAACTAAACAAGAAATGTAGTATGGGATTAAATATACATTCTTTGCAACAATGAGCCCTCTTCCTCTATATTTCAATATCTTTAGCTTTCACTCCTTGCATTTAAACTAAAAATAGGATTGTCATACAAGGAAATTATTAAGTAATCAAATGGACTTTTGACAATGCCGCTGTGTTTTCCTGGCTTTCCACTGTTCAGAAATAAAAAACATTTTCACAAGTTTACAGTAGCGCACCATAATAAATGTAAATATGCAAATATTTTATCTCCACAATGGGTACTGAATCTACAGACTATATGGCTATTGCAATATTGGTGGTTTTGCACATTACCATAAGAGCATCAGTGCTTGCAAATAATCATAATTTATTATTTCCATGTTGCCTCCCTCTTGGAACTTTTTTCTCCAATCACTTAGCACAGTACATTTTTCATATGGACATAAAATATATTTTTCCCAATACTCTGCTGTATAGTTTAAGTAAGAAATTCTCAAATCCTAAAATTCTTACAAAACACTTAGGAAGAATATAGTTTTCCTGAAACATACAATGGCTTACCTGAGCAACTACAAATTCACAACTTCCATCAAAGTCATAGAATTTCTTGTCAAATGTAATATAATGACCGCTCCCATAGATGGCACATGATGCATAACAAGGTGTTTGTATGCATGACCAACGTCCACTCTCACATGTGCTGCAGTAAGAACATTATAAAATGAAATTCTCTATTGATTATAATTTGTAATTACTCCTATAAAACATTTTAGGGGTGTACTTAATAGACATGTCATACATACAGTACACCATTCAGTTTAAGGGGAAAATTGTTGACTCTGGGTCCCAAGTGTATAGTTACATCCCATTTCACGGCTGTAAACATAATGTAAATAATAATATGTAAACATAAACTTGAAAATAATCTCACCAGGATTTGCATTCTTCAATAAGCCTAGATCCATGATGAAACACTTTATTATTATAAGAGCAAGGGCAGGCGCTCTCATGAACACAGCCTCCATTTCCATCATCAAGCAGCCCATCTGGGCACACACATCCAGAGATGCAGCCTGTTCCTACCTATTTACAGAGGGAGACATAAGATAACAATATGAAAGCTGCATAAAAAAGAAAGTAACAATGTAAATATATCTTGGGTTATGTGGATTTTCAATATTTAGATTTATTTAAATGCTAAGTAAAAAAATATTTGCATAAAAGGAGTCTGTATATATAGCGGAACTTCAGTGGAAGCACTAAAATGTGTTTGTCTACACTTGGGTATATATTACCTGCAGCAGTTTTGTATGGTGATTTACAAACAATTGATAATAGAATTATTATAAAACAAATAATATGAACATACAGGCCCGATATTCAGGGTCCGACAGCTCCTATTCCATGACCTATGTGATTTCTTTTCCTTTTTACAGTTAAGGAAGACTTTCCCATTAGAACAAGCTGTAAAAAAGGCTTTGTGTTAGATTAGGTGTCTCACATGATTTGAGGAACTTTATGAAAGACAAAAACTGTCAATCTATGTGATTTTGTAATGTAATGGGTAATGGTATATTATAATGGTAAGTTCTTTACATAGCAACTTCAGTCCATGCTAATGCTTTTTATTTAACAAAACACAGAATGGAAATGCCACAAAACTTGAAACATCTAGGGCCATAGCATGACAACCATAGAGATAATATATATACAATGCATTCATTTGAGGTTCTTGATGGCCCTATGATAAACAGCTACCAAGCAGTGCATTTGGTTCGTTAAACCAAGCCAAGAAATGGAAACACCAATAAATAAATGAGACAAAAAATAATTGTATAATTTCTTACTTACTTTCATTGAAAAAAGTCTCACAGTTAAGTTTTCCATTATGGCAGTAACTGATGAGAAAACAAAACAAATAATACAGTTTTTAGGCACTTTTTAATGACCTACGTCCAATTTATAGCTCCATTACTCTCATATTAATTTATGAAAAAGGATGCATAGAAAATGAAAATTGTAGTTTTATAGTTTAGAAAATATAGCATGGTGACTGTTACACCAATGTTTCTTTAACCTATTCTATAATGTGTAACCTTTCTGTAGAAAGAGTAAGGGGGAAATGTAATAACATTTGCAAAGAGAACACATTTGCGAATAAAAATGAGCATGTTGCAATATAATATTCTTCATTAGGCTTTTATTACATTGCAAATCTTAATTGTGCATTGCAAATCTTTAACACCAGCTCTAAGGTGGCGTAAAGTTTTGAAGCAAACGTAGCAACTTTTTCATTAAGAAGTTTTATTACCTACAATACGCACTAATGCAAAAGAAAATTTGCAATCAATATCCTACTGTTGCATAAGGGGCAAAGTGTTCACAGAGGCAAAATTTTTCACTTTGCAAACACTTTAGTATATTGCATTCCCCCCAAGACTTTTGGGGATGCTGGGAGTTTTAGCAACAAACTGAGACTACCATATCTAATGCTGTTCTCTTTATCCTCTTTCCTTCTTTTGAGAGATGTAACTAGTACAACCTGTTTTAGCCTTGCCTTTTACTATTTACTCACCAGTGCTACAGAGTCCAAGGTACCATCATCACAAGGAATTATACATTGAGTTATTATTACTTCCTGGCATCAGTCCCCAAGCAAAGCAAAAATATTCAGACCATCCACCCCTTGCACAAGCCTCATCATTGTGACTTGTAACAACCCCCCACTCCACACAAACCACCCCTATATCAGTGCCAGACAACCTCTCCTCCTAGGCCCCATTACTATTGCAGGATCAGTTCCCCCAGTAGTAATTTTCTTATTCCATATTGTATGCACTACAAAAACTATTTTTTTAAACTTGGACATAGCCCCAGTATTTCATGAATGGCTGTCCTACCAATTAAGGCAGCATAAGGTAAGGTAATTCCCATGTCAGGATGGATTATTTACTTTTCTACTACCCCACAAATAAATTGTTCTGAAAAGCCTATATGCTTCCACCCAACTTGCCCATCACAAAGTGCTGCAAATGTACCCTGTCCAGCTTTAAGTAACTACTTAGTATAATTACTCCCTATGTCTGTACTTACCATCGTTCATCCATTTTGTAGAAAACCTCATTTGGTCTAAGATACATTCCTTGGTGGTAGCAAGAACACTGTGATATGGGAACACAACCATCTTTTTCATTGACATACATTCCATCTGGGCACCCACAGCCATCAATTGGGGTGAATTCACTGTCACATTCTTTTTCTTCAAATGCCAGGGAGTGGCAAGAAGGCTGGCAAGTAGTGATGTTATACAAGTATATCTGTGAGGATGGGCAACTGGGGATCTCTTTATCTAAACAGGATATTGGAGCATATTTAGAAAAACAAATTCAAGTAAAAAAGATCATAAAGCTATATTTATAAAATCACTGTGTGTGTTTATGTACTAGACCACTGCATATAGTACTTGCTACCATATATATACCCTACAGAATTATAGAAATACCTTGTATTTGTGGGCAAGTATTTTTGAACATTTTTAAAAAAAAATGGAACTCGGGTTAAGCTAGTAAAATAAGTACTGATATATATATATATATATATATATATATATATATGTGTGTGTGTCAAAATAAAAAGCAGTTTTAAGGACTTAATTAAGAGCTGCAATTAATGGGTCAATATAATTTGTGTTTTCCTTATTGATTTATTTATTAAAAATGTTATAGTCTGAATATAAATTTTGCAATTTCTTATAATATTTTTACAACTATTATAGGAATGTACTGTACTTTTTACTCTGTCTACAGTTTTACCCTATCCGAAGCAACCATTGTCACAAGTTCCTTTTCCCCCATCCAATGGGTGTGACAGGTAACTTTGGTGCAGAGCCTAATATCATAGTGTGGCCTGCATAATGGGGCCATAATAGAGAGCCTCTATAGAGAGAAATCTATGTCAGCAAAAGTTTCTCTGATGAAGTGCCAGAAGGAGGCATGAAACGCGTCAGGTGACTTAACATGTCAAAGGGTAGGAGTACATATGTAATAGATGCCTGTTTGTTGTTTTAATCATTCAAATAAAGCTGGACAGTGAATTTTATCCCATGTGTGTAGAATGGTTTTCTCACCTACCAAACCCCCCACATGTGATGTCCACTGGACTGGAGACCAGTATGAGGGAACCAATACACCACTGGGATTGGACACAATGGAAAAGCGGCCACAGTATGGGCATGTGAGTTTCTTTTTTCCTTCAAACCCCAGCAAAAGTTTCTCCCCAGTTCAAAACACACTAAAAAAGATAGCTAGTTCTCATCAGATTCTGTGTTTCATATAGCAAGTTGTGGGTACTGACACATAGCTTAAGTTTATTTTGAGAATTTTTCTTGAAGTATTTTTTAACAGTTTTATTGCAGAAAGTTATAGTGCTAAAACTGATGCATTTCAGCAGCTGCCTTATCATATACCAATTGATATGAACATGGAGCAGCTTTAACTAATACAATAATTGTGCATCTGTACTGATAAGTGCCTGATTTCTTGCCATTGCAGTAGAACTGAATCTGCTTTACTCACAGTACCCTTGCTTTATTAATTCATCTGTAAATGTAATGTAAGAGAAAGAAACTTGTCTTACCGCAGATTCCTTTTCTCCAGTCCCACAAGATAATTCCTTTTTCAGCACAGGCTCTGGCATATGATGACAGTGAAGCACACATGCAGGCTTCACTATGACTACAGCTGCAGGTATCATACTCACACCTCTATGGGAGGAAACATATAAACTGGAAAATTAGGTTGCATGTAAAAACATATACATGATAAATAAAAGGTTATGCACTTTGGTAGAAATAATATAAATCCAAGTTATACACAAATTTTGCAGTGTGTTGGGGGCTTCCTTAACTGTGACGTATCTTGGTATTTTTGTAGATAATAAGTTTGCAAGTCTAATTCCAGGCAGTGGTTTCCTGTGGCTACCAAAGCAAATAAAATACTGGCTTGCAGTAAAATGGCATTAACTCAAGAAATGTGTGTGTGTGAAATACGGGTGGAAAGAAATGAGACTGTGTCCAAGAGGGTATGTGCTGTGTGCAAACGGAAGTGATGGAGAGGTTCTAATTAAAAGGAGGGAGGCAACGTAAATAAAATGTGAGAGCATATGACTGGAAAACAGGCTGTGTGTAACGAGGAAGGAGGATAGATGCAATAGGAGATGATGGGAAAAGGGGCTGTGTGCAAAAGTGGATTGAAAAATAGATGCTGTTTGAGAGATGGAAACAGAGGTTGCCTCTACCATGAATGAAACCAAACTTGGTTGGAGAAGAATATTATGGGTCTGGCTGCTGGAGGGGTTCATAAAATACTTTTGATAAATTGCTAAAATAACAACAATTACTAAGCAAAGATAATTGGCTATATTAGAGGGTATTGCTACTTAAATTACCATAATATAAAACAAAAAACACAATAGGACTTCATCCCCCAAAAGCCACATAATGAGATACTGTAGGGACCCATAGAGTTAATGTGCCCTTATGGTTTGTTGCTGGGCAGATGCCAATGTAGCTAGTTATAATTACATATCCAAGTTATTGGCCAAGAGGTGTTGTGACCACATCCTGTCACACTTTGGTATAGTGAGTGAGAAGGGGTGGATCTTCCTCTTTTGCCTCCCGGTGTCTGACCCATCTGGATGTTTCCAGGGAGCCTGGGTACACAAAGGCCCAGTAAAGCCTGCTTGCCCTAGAGGGATCTGAACCTCTAGTGTTTAAGTTGGGAGGCAGGGTCCCCATGAATAAGGCTAGTATGTGGCAGGGATATAATTGTTATAAACTTTCTAGGAGATTAAGACAGTGAGGGAAGAAATAAAGAGCAGCTTTGTGCTCCATCAAGGAGGTGTAGCAGGGAGAAGCTTCCCAGGCTTTAAGATGGGCCTACAGTGAAGGGACCACAGTGCATAGGGTGTCAGGCTTTAAGGTTCTCCTCCCTGACCTCTCCACTGGGTGAGATCCAGACAACGTGTGAGGAATTACTGCCTTGACTACGTCCTCAGGCAATGCACCTGCATCTACCTCTGATATACTGGCTGAGCTGAGTGCCTATATATATCTGATTGGCTTTGACAAACCTTAATTTCTTCCACTTTGTGAAGGCCCTACCCTCAGTGTTAGAGTACAGTGTAACCCATGCTCTAGTATACTAGCTGGATGTTAACCCTGTTGGCCTGATTAGTCCAAACTCTTGTTACAATACTTAATTGGCAATATTGAATATAATTAAAATGGTGAGGTGTCAACCATGCCAACACATATGTATTAAAGACAAATTATAACCCCTAAGACTCCTGTAAGAGGAGGGGTCCCTCCTTTCTATGACACAATTATATTGCAAAGTAATAATGTAATCACAACACTGTAAATAACTGCTGTTCATATTGAACTAAAACATCCACAAAAAAAATTAATACAATGTCCACAAAATACTGTCACTCCTACTTGTGAATTTTATATATGTATATTGAAAGATTTCAAGAAAAGATGCATCAGCTGCAGGTTAAATATATTCTGAACACTCACTCTTGAAGCAAGTTTAATTACAATGGTAGATATATAATTAGCGTGCAGCTGATGCATCTCTCCTTGAAATCTTTTCAATATACATATATCAATCTTACAAGTAGGAGGGCAATATTTTGTGGACATTGTATTAATTTTTGGTGGACTTTTTAGTTCAGTATTTAAGAACATGTAAAGTTTTCCTGCCATGTATATACTGTAAGTTAGGCATATCTTCCCTACCCAAGCCACATCATTTGTACTGAATATACCCTCTCCATTTGCCAGTGCTATCAAATTTTCCAAAAACAAATAGCAGCTTTCACCTAGCAGTCATTTTCCCTCTGGCACATCATTAGTAACATTGACATCTGCAAACAGGACACGTACTGTATGCTGTAAAGTTCATGCAAAGCAGCCTGCAGGTTTACAGACACAAAATACTTTTAAATTAAAACATTAAATTTAGATTAAAACAATCTGCTGGGGTTGAGCACTATAATGGTTAAGCTAAGTTCAGGAGAGGTGGTTAGGAGAAAAAAATAGGATGAGGCAGCTAGAGTTGTCAGCAATACCATCTCTTATCTGTTAGACTGGAGAGTGTGTTTAGTGATCTGAGCTGAGAATAACTGAGTATGCTCATGAGCCAACAGCCAAAGCAAATTCCTGAGGGAGTGGGAGAGTGGGTTAGAGGAGGAGAAGGATTTCTAAGTGATTAAGGGGGTGCTGCAGCCTAACTGTTAACCTTTTAACACCCAGAGTGGCAGTTATCTAAAGATTTCAAAGAGGCTGTTCACTGATTAATTTTTAGTGGAGGGGGTTTACACGTCCTTTAACAGCAGTAATTTACAGTATTGTGATAACATTATTACTTTACAATAATCATTTGTGTCACAGAAGGGAGGGGCCCCTCCTCTTAAAGGAGTCTAGGGTTTTAATTTGTTTTTAACATGTATGTGTTGGCATGGTTGACTAATAAACACCTACATTTTAATTATATTCAGTATTGGCAATTAGGTATCTTATTATCTGACTTTTGGGGGATGAAGTACTATTATGCTTTTTGTTTAATACCTTTGATACATTCTTACCTCCATATGTGATAAAAGGCTCAGATGCAATAGACAGGCAACCAGTAAATGCTTTCTGATGATATCTTGTTAAATATGACTAGATCTGTATCAAACTCTTTACCTTTGTGACATACAAGGTGGCTTATTTATCAAAATTCAGAATTTGTCAGGTTTTTGTTTGTTTGAATAAAAAACTAAATAATTTACCAATTTAAGCTTATTTATGAAAAAACCTAAATTCCTGAACTTGTCTAAAAATATGAAAAAAAAAACATATATGCATAAAGATCACTTTCTGCTCATTGTTTTCACTGAATCTCACAACTTAAGAAAAGCATTTCTAGAAAAGCTTAATTTTTAGTTAAAATGGCACTTATAGTTACCAAGGGAGGCTTTTTGCTTCCTATATACATTTTGCAAACTACACACATGAGATAAACGTGATTGTTTGAGAGAAACTGTGGATTATTTGCATCAATGAATAGTGGGTAAGTTAAATTAATTTTCTGTGGTCACAATGCGGTTATGGTTCTCTGGATTTGGCAAATTTTCTCCATAGTTAACATCAACAGAATTATCACAAAAATGAAAGCTAGAAATTGCAATTAAATAGCATTAAATAAGACTACATTGATAACATGATCATATGGTACAGACAAAGTTAAAGCTTAAGAAGAATTACCTGATAATATTCAACCGGGTCTACTGCAAAATGGCATTTCCAAAAAGGAGACTCTGAATCTCTTAACATAGAACACCATTTATCAGCATAGATTTCTGCAGGAGATAAATGTGAAGATATGATGGTGGACAAAGTTAAGATTTATAAGAAATGGTGTGAGCCATATACAACCCTTGTAACTGGTATGATTTAAAAATATTCTTACTAGTCTCAATGCTGAAGCTGCAAGGATCTATTAATATTTCTTCAGAGTCTTGGCAGGTAGACTGTATTTTCCAGGTGTTGGCAAAGGCTGATGCTGTTGATTCTTCTATACCTGCAGATGTTTTGAAGTCATCTCCTTCTATGTAATTAAAGTTACCACAGAGACCTATAAAGAAGAAATGTTTACATTTGTTTGTTCACTGTGGATCATTGATACTTGAAATATTTAAAGGGTTGAACCTAATGGGCAGTTCTAGTCAAATTAACTATGTAACTTTGTAAAGCTAATGCAGTAAGTTTTATGACTGGTGACTAGCTCTTAATTAACTCTGCCAGGCAAGCTTCAGAATGGGAGAAATAACATTTGGTACAAGGGAAAAAACTATTTTATGTGAAATTATGTTGTCCAGCTGGCCAGAATATTAAATATAAGTACATTCGCCAGACTGCCTATCTTATCTACTAGAAATAACTCATTTGTGTTTTGAATGCATGCAACATGTAGAACATTTTTTGCAGGTGAAATCGTTGTATAGTACACATATTCTGGATGTTAATTTCAATGTAAATGATACTCACAGGAAATTAAGTTTGCCTATTGTATACAATGTATCTTAATGATTCTTTAATTGTATGAAAAGGTAGAAAGGTGTATATCTGGTCACATGGTGCTCACTGGCATAAGAAAACACCATTAAATAAAAATACAAGTGATTTATTAATGTTTTTTTTCCCTAAATTACATATTGCAACATTACTATGTGGCTATGCTTGCCTTTTGGGACAATGCAACCCTTTCTCAAGGCAAACAATTATAAAAAAAAGTGTTTTATAAGTCTATAGCTATTTCTGGTTCCTTGGATATGTGGTGTTTTTTAATATAGAAATTAATAAAAGTATGTGTTAGGGGTGACATTGCAATTTTTCTGAATGTAGACCTTGGCTCTATGTTAGTTAAATATCATTCACTTATATTCTTAAAATATAACCTTACCTTCAAATGCATTCTTATCAGAATTATCCATGCTAATATACAGCTGCATCAGAGGTAGGAGGTAGATTTGCATTTGGAGATTGAAATTTGTCTTGACAAATACGTTTGATTCTGTGGGCTGTATAACTGAAAAACTTCCTAGAAAAAGATAATTTAAAGTCGGTTTATACCAGTCTTGTTTGTTTGAGTACATAAAAGTTGTATTCCTTTTAAAATGATAATACTATACAGAGCGTTTGCAATGTGAGGGCAAAAATAATTGTTACAGGCTATAGCATCCAAGTCCTGAAATCATAAACAAAATATACACATCAATTCGGTGCAGTCAGTCATAGGGGTTTAGTTATTAGGGTGGTTCAGTGCTGAAAACATGTAATTTGCATTGCTATCACTTCAATAATTCACGCAGTCTAGCATCTTTTGACAAAAAGGGGCATTAAAGTCAACTCTGTATGAATATATAAAAGAGGTGTCTACTCTGCTTCAATGGCAATCACACAGGAATGAGTAGCTCGTTGTGGCAACTCGTTGACCAACTTAACAATCAACGAGAGAAAAAATACTTGCAAAATAAAAGGAGGTGGAGCCAGGGCCGGGTAATATGGATAGGCAGAGTAGGCACGTGCCTAGGGCGCAAAATGGGTGGGCGCCAGGCACGTACCTTCTCTGGCTCCTACCCCTGGCCCAATCCCCTGTCTCCTCTCTGTCGGCTGTTGGTTTATGTTTCACTCATGCGTGCCAGTGTCGGTTTGCACATGCACGTTACCGACTGTTTGCAAATGCGCATCCAGCTGGTGCTGTGGCTGGCCAGCTTGCCTAGGGTGCCTGGCCCGGCTCTGGGTGGAGCTTCATGCTTGTTAAGGAAGATGTTGAAAGAGCTGCAGTTGAGCTGTTTGTGATTTAAAAACCACATGAAACTGAATGTGTGGAGAAAGCCAAGTTATTTTGGGCTCTATTAAGAGTTTTATAGAAATAAATACTATTTCATTCCTATAGTATAATCTTACCTGTAAAATGAGGGAGGCTTATTTTAAGATCATTTAATAACACTGTTCCATCAGCTCTTATGGACAAGACCTGCACAATTTAAGAAATATTGTGTATCAATTATTTTGCATATAATTAAAATTACTAATGATATAATATTGAAAAAAAAGTGCTTCAACAAACCCACATTTTTATTGTCATTTGTGTAGAACTGGATACTTTTTAGACAAGTCTCACGTGAATAAGCATTGCATGGAGTCAGCTCAGCTACAATAGTGTTAGTTTCACCATTCTTTAAAACAATCTAAAGGTTAAAACAATCATTAAATGAGAAGGCATACAATTTTTTAAATTGATAACATAATGTTTGAATCTGTTTCAACAGTGGAAGTTTATTCAACAGTGATCACATTTATATATGTCATTGCACAGAAAATGATAAATAAATTCCCTATAAAGTACAAAAGAAAGTCATTATACTAAGCATGAAGAAAATAGCAACTTTTTGCACAGTGTAAAAACATAACCTGCACTTAGAAGTACACAAAATGAATTCTAAATGCTTCAAAATTCTTCAAGTGCAAATTAAAATTGTGCCCCTTTCTTTCCAGTAATACCTAGTATTATTACTCACAAATGCTATAAAAAAATTAAAACTGATCCCTTTTAAAAGATTCCTATCAGTTGAAATTGAGTATTAATTGGTGCCTTGCCTTAGATAGCAAATAGAAACAGTTGCCATGGAATTTGTACAGCTTCCCATCAAATGTTTTGAAATGAGCTCCTCCCTCAATGGAACAAACTTTGGGGCATATTCCATATGTGCAGGTCCATTTTCCTGCATTACAGGAGCTAGAAAAGGGAGAAATTGTTTTGAATCTTATACAGCACCATTTTAATAAAATGAATGACATAGAATCCTCCTCAGAGATGGGAGTATGATCCACAGCACTATAATATAAATGTTAGAATGCAATGAATGTTTGCTATGACAAAAGTGATGTGGAATAATGGTCTGCCCCAGTGGAGCCTGTCACACAAGTTTCAACTGCAACCGTTTATGGTAGAAGATTAAAGGGATACTGTTATGATTTTTATGATGTAGTTTTTATTTCTAAATTACACTGAAAATAATTCATAATACCATTTACAAATTTTATACCAAAACAAACAAGTGTATTATAATATTATACTATTGGTTTGTAGGCAGCCATCTCAGGTTATTTTGCCTGATCCTGTGCTTTCAGGAAGATCCAGATCTTCACAATGGAAATAATGTTAAATAAGCTATTGTTTTTCTTGCTCAATGGAACTGGAGGAGTCACAGTGGGACTTGGATTTTTACTACTGAGTGCTGTTCTCATATCTACCAGGGAGCTGTTATCTTGTGTCAGGGAGCTGCTATCATATTACCTTCCCATTGTTCTGTTGACTATTGGGGAAAGGAAGGGGGTGATTTCATGCCAATTTGCAATGCAGCAGTAAAGAATGACTGATGTTTAACAGAGTACATGACTAAGGACACCTGGTAAACGAACAACCTGTCTAGTCACAGGTTAGATTTCAAAATGAAATATAAAAACATCTGTCATTGGGCTAATGTATTGTCATATTGATTTTCCAAAAAATATAGCAGGGCATGGTATCCAATCCAGATCTGGGAAAATTCCAATAGTTCCAGTAGGAAGCTACAACATGCTTTTAAGTAAAATAAAAATCCACAATATATTTATCTTTTTGGCCTTAAATGAAACTTCTTATAGTTTTAATTGAATTAGATATATTGCTTACTAGTATATACCTATAGTTACAGATGATGCATTGTACTTGGAAAATATATAAAATATTTGAACATGAAATGAGTTTACACTTAGTGTTAGTAACGTTTCTTAAAGTAAGCTTTGCAGTAATCTTACCATTCTTCACAATCATTCAAAATCTTTGATCCTGGAGCATAGAGCTGATCCTGGTACTTGCAGTAACATTTACTAGTTAAAATGCAGCCTGCCTTATTGTAGTCATCCCACACGGTGCCTAAAGAAAACCAAGTGAGTTAGTCACCATTTACTTTGGAATGAAGTATTTATAAATCCAGTTTTTGCTTTTGTTCATTATTTATCTGATAACTTTTATAGTTTAAAGAGAGGGCAAACACTAGAGCTTGATGGACACAATTTTTTTCAAGCAATTGTTTATTATGGAATTTCATACTTTTCCAAAGGCAATAACGAAATCGTAAGAACATTGTATACTATTCCTGTATTACTAATCTAATCAAATTAACAATGGGAGTTGCTTGAGTTTACTTGCTGTCAAACAATAGACATAGCAGGCCACTGGGTCCTAAAGCATGCCAGCTTGTGTGAACATTACAGAATTGTTGCCTGAGATTTAGAATAACATCTCTACAAAACTTACCATCAGGACAGAAACAGCCATCCACATCATGTTCCTCACAAAAGCTTTTTACTTCATGATGAGAACACGTACTTATGCAAGGGGAACCACTCTCCTTGTATATCATGTTACCAGGGCACTGCTTAGCTATAAATCAAATAAATAAAATGTTAATTTCTGGATCATTCATGAAAAAAATATTTTCCTTTCTATACAAAAAAACAACAGTATGTTTATGAAATATGTATAATTAAAAAGTAATATTTGACGTCATCATACTCTATGTAAAAGTTACAAGGCACAATTATGAGGACAATAAAAAAGATAACTTACGACAGAGGGTATCAGTTCTCCAGTTCTGTGGTTGCCCTCCTGCATGAGTGCATTGCCTTGAAAACTCAGTTAATGTGCTGCACAGACATGAGACATTGCCACTGCTACAGGAGCACACATCAAGCATGCAGGCCATAGTGTAATCTGATACAGCGAGAAGATCTTGGCATGATGAAAAAGCATCTTGGCTGAGGTAACTCTTGCACACGGAGTACTGAAAAGTGAAACATAAAATCAATGTTAGGGCACATAAACCACTTTTATTAAAGGTTATTGCATCAAAATGTGTTCCTTTCACTTTCAAATAGTTCTGTATTGTTGCGCTCAGCACATTCCTCCCTTCTATTCTGAATTGGGTCCTTCTGTGCCTATTGATGCAGGTGAAAACTCTGGACCTAACGCCTTCATTTTGGCAAATTGTCAATATTGATGCTGGAAATTTGGAAAAACATGGCTATCATGCTCAAAATTGTCATTTGCTCACTAAATTTGCAGACAAATTAATTCTATTATCTTCAAATTTAAGTCTAATTCTCAGATATTATATATATTTCTGTTCCTCGTCTGTGTTTTAATGTAACATTTACATGTATTTAACACAGCTGTGCTTCACTGACATTTCTAGTATAACTTATTTCTGTGTTTCACGCATCAAAGCATTGTTTGAATGGTTAAAAGTAACATCACAATAGGATTGCAGCATTCAAGGAGAAGGAAAACTACAGAGGTATTTTATTGCCAATAGTTTAGCTGCAATAGTGCAAGCTAGAATGCTATATTTATTCTGTATAATGTTTACCATACCTGAGTAAAAAGATCTAGAAGCTCTCTGTTTGTTTAGGATAGCAGCTGCAGTATTAGCTTGGTGTGACATAACTTCCTGCCTGCGTCTCTCCCTGCTCATTTATAGCTCTGGGCTCAGATTCCAGCAGAGCAGGGAGGGGGGAGAGGAGTAAACTGAGCATGCTCATGCCTGGGGCAAGGAGGTTTAAGCTGAAAACAGGAAGTCTGATAGAGAAGCCCATGTGTACACAATAGAAGGAAAGAAATCCAGTGTTTCTTTTGACAGAGGAATCAGAGCAGCACTTTTTAAGGGTTTATTGGTATATTTAGGAGGACCTTTCTAATAAGGCTTACTTAGTTTTAACCTTTCCTTCTCCTTTAAGTGAAAAGTGAAATGAAATCAAACAGGCAATGTAAATTTGTGTTTTTTGTTTGGTGAATCAAAGGATAATTGCAAATGGAAGGAGACAAAGTAACCAATAAAAAGAAAGCAGTACACAGAGTATATTACATACCACTGCCACAATTGTATACATAACAAATGAACACATTTAACACTTTTTGTTAGAGCATGACTAAGTTTGTCCCATTTTTACAGTTAATTAACATGAATGCTAGTTTCAGAGACTCACATAGGCTACAGTTTCCCCTACTGTAAAAAAATCCATTGATTTTACTAATATGACTAATAAACCAACAGAAGTTTTATACTGTTATTGTAACTGCATTGAACTCAAAAAAGCTATTTGCTGATTGTTTTGATTTGATTTATATTGTTATTTTGAAGCAATAAAAGAATAAGTGTAATACCATAAATATTACAGAAATGATATTACATCATTTTGTAAATAACAGCTAAACACATCTGCAGTATACTTACATATTGCCCACAACTGGAAACATTCATTTGCTGGCTTTCATCTACATTTGTGCAGGTCATAGTTGGATCATTGATATTTTGCATATTTCCAAACTGTATAGGGTTGAGTGGCATATCTAAATGTGAAAAAGATACAAAAAATAAATGCAAATACAAAGTTAACCAAAAATAATAATATTCTCAAATAGTTTAGTGAAATATATTCACTATGACTTAAGCCAGGAAGTAAACTTACCATTCAGATAGAATTCATTAGTGACTGGCATGCCATTGTAGTCCCCACAGAGTCCACAAAGCTTGTTTTGATACTTGGAATCCACCTCTAACTGTTTAATGATAAAAATAATTGGGGTCAATTTATCATTGTTTAAATTAAAAGAACATAGGTTTTTCTAAACACAGGCAGAACTGATTTCACGGCAGGATAATAAAAAAACAGGTTCACAAAATGTCTTTGTAAAATAAAGCATATGAATTATATATTGTTTTCACCCTGGTCTTGAGGCAGTTGGGATTTATTGCATTTACTGGTGCTTTGCCACAACTTGTGACCTTGCTTAAAGGGGTTGTTCACCTTTGAGATAACTTTTGGGGGCAGATTTATCAAGGGTTGAAGTGAATTTGAGGAAATTTTCAAAGTAAAAAAATTCAAAATTTGAAGTAATTTTTTGGATACTTCGACCATCGAATAGGATACTACGACTTTGATTAAAATCGTTCGGATAATCGAGAATCTAAGTACTGTCTTTTTGAAGAAAACTTTGATTTAAATACTTCGCCAAATTAAACCTGCGGAAGTGCTATGTTAGCCTATGGGGACCTTCTAAAGTTTTTGTAAGTCGAAGTAAAATCATTCGATCGCTGAAATCCTTTGAATCGTTTGATTTGAAGGATTTAATCCAGGATACCCAAATTCGCTGAAAAAAACGTTGTTGTTCAAAGACGAAATATTTCAATTCGATGGCCGAAGTATTTTTAACTTCGAAATTCGACCCTTGATATATCTGCCCCTTAGTAGGATGTAGAGACTGATATTCTCAGACAATTTGCTTTTGGTTTTAATGCTTTATTATTTACGGTTTTTGAGTTATTTAGCTTTCTATTCAGCAGTGCAGCAGTTTGCATTTTAAGCAATCTGATAGCTAGGGTCCAAATTACCCTAGCAACCATGCATTGATTTGAATAAGAGACTGGAATATGAATAGGAGTGGGCCTGAATAGAAAGACGAGTAATAAAAATTAGCAATAACAATCTATGTGTAGCCTTACAGAGCATTTGCTTTTTAGAAGGGGTCAGCAACGCCCATTTGAAAGGCAAATAACGATAAAACTATAAAAAAATAAACAATGAAAACCAATTGAAAAGTTGCTTAGAATTGGCTATTCTATAACATACTTAAAGTTACCTTAAAGGTGAACCACCCCTTTAAGCCATATGAGATTTTTGATAAAAAAAAGTCATGAAAAACAATTTGTTATTGTCATGATAAGCTTGAATGTATTAAGCCACAATTGTGCTTTTTTACTGTGATTTGTGATAAATATGCCATCTAAGCTTAGATGCAACCTGTACAAATTGATTGGCAATGGTAATGTTAACTTTAAATAGTACCACATAGTATTCTGATACAAGATACTCACAGTAACTGAATCCTCTTGGTTCCATGTGAGGGTCAGACCAATCTTTGTATGCACCTTTGTGTAGCCATCCTTCTTGTTTACAAAAATGCCATAGTTGAAGTAAGGGGTCTCAAAGCTGAGGAATAATATAATTCATTTAATCAAAAATATCTAAAAATGTCTAAAAAACCAACATTTAAAGGGGCAGCTTTATAAAGGTTCGAATCATGCTTTCCACAAAATTTTTAGTTTTTGTGTTGTTTTTACTGGTCAAAACTCACATTTTTGGGGTTCAATACTCATATTTTTTGAGACATATTATACCCCAACCCTGAAAATAGCTTGAATCTGCTTCTAAAACCTGTCGAGGTTGTGTAGGAGTCAAAGGCAGACTGCATGATGTTTTTTCAGATGGTTTTGCCCAAAAACTTGAATGATTCATGTGATTACATATTTTTTTTCACAAAAACTCGAATTACAATAAAATACCTAGGTACTCTGGAGACTTTCTAGAACTACACTTGTTGGCATTCCAGGTAACAAAATGGGAGGTATGTTCCAGTAGTAGCTAAAATGTTGAATTGCAGTAACTTCCCACTTGTATTTTTTATTTTAGAAGGCAGCAGCCAAATGATGCTTGAATGAGTTGTAGTGTAAAGGGAAAGAATCCTTTAATAAGAATCCCATAATCTATGTAAATCTTACTCCATGTTCTTTGTTCTTACAATTGCAGTTGAAAGCAATATACTTATTTTCTAGCATTAAACACGCATGTATAATAAAATACAGCCAATATTACAAAATAATGTCTGTACTTAAGATAACAGATTGACATATCTCGCTGGTCTTGTCTGCATTCGTATGGAGTTTTTAATGAGTATAATTTTTCACTGCATGTGTAATTACATGTTTCAAAAAAACTACAGATCCTAATCCTGTTTCAAAATGGGTATAGTTTTCTATATTTAGTTGGAGTAGAACAATAATTTTTCTAAAACACAGCTATTTTGCATTACTCATGTTATTACAGTAACTTATTAAGGTTATTTCTTTTCCAGGACCATTTTATTTCATTACCAAATTAATCAAATGTTGGTCACATAATGATTCTCGACAGAGCGATATGTATATCAATTTAGTTCACTTCCTCGGTGCATATCTGTTACTCTGATTAATGTTGGTTTGCATTATTGGGTTTTAGGTAGCAGGCTTGCAATACATAGCTGTATAGGCTCACACTTGACCCTTGGGCACTAGTAAGATATAAATATTTAGTCATTGCTGGGCTGTCTATCTGAAGATTATAGGCATGCAACATAATGCTTATATAATGATGTTACTGGACTGAGACTCCCACAATCCCCTACATCAATCCATATCGTGACTTCATTACTAACAATTGGGTAAGAAATCACTGGCACTTAAAGGGCAGGTGCAAGCAGGGACAATCCCTTGCGTTTATTCACAGAAAATGCATTTTATGTGAATAAACGCAAGGGCTTGTCCCTGCTTGCACCTGCCCTTTGAGTGCCAGTGCTTTCTTACCCATTTGATGTTGGGTACACCGTCACCGTACACCGGGCAATCAACAAAAAGGCCAGGGAGTGCGAGAAGAGCTTTTCATCTGAATTCATTACTAACAAAACATTACAAAAAATAATTCTAACAGGTGTTACCAATATATGTACCAGGTTATAACAGGGAATAGTATTTTTGCTTTTAAAAGTATTTATTGAAAACTTTTGTGAAAAATTACATATTTTTTCTAAATTTATGAAAAAAAAAAAAGGACAACTTCTAAATTGGAGTGACATGGTGTGCAGAAAAGGACACCACTGAATGCATACAGATGAAGCCACTTGGATTTGTGTGTTACATGCATCATGGGATTAATTGAAGAAACTGTGTGAACTAAAGTTATTTTAACTCATTTAATGCATTTAACCTTTTCATTAACATACCAAAGCACCATTGTTAACAATGGTGAATGCTTTAATTAGATGGAATGCTGACACCATTTTCTGTGTTAAATAGGATAAGTGGGTTAAATGTGTTTAGATATTCTCTGTTAAACACACACACCAAACGGTACATATTTCTGTAGAATTAAGATACATAGAAGGTATAAAAATATGCAATGAACTTACATTCCCCCATTCACTTTCTCAGCATCTCTTCTTAGTTCAATGGTAACATCCTTAATTTGAATAAGGATTTGGTGAATTAGTGGTCTGCCATTCTCAACAGAGCGCTGAATATGGACAGAAAATTCATGGTAGGAGGTATCACAGTGTGAAGCCAAATTATAGTTGCAGGTACCAGGAAACTGATAGATAACTCCATCAAATGTCTTGTAATTGAAGTTGCCCCATGAACTGCAGATAGACTTAGTGTGGTCTATAGGTCTTCCTGCAGTATTAGAGATCACAAAGAAATTAAGGCTGTATGTTTATCAATCCAGTAGTTATGAAAAAGATTGCATTAAACTGCTGAATATGTTGTTATCTCTATTACAAAATAAAGACATGAATAACCAACAGGTTTTTCATATATAAATATATGAAAAAAAAAAAAAAAAAAAAATATATATATATATATATATATATATTTATATATATATTTATATTTACAGTATATGAAGATAGAAGGACTCGCACGAAAAATGGTGTGTGAGTCCTTCTATCTTCCTGTATAACCAAAATTGACCAACGCACCCGAAGTAACTACAAATATGGTAAGAGTGCATACACACAAAAACTTTATATATATATATATATATATATATATATATATATATATATATATATATATATATATATATATATATATATATATATATATATATATATATATATTCACAAGAAAGAACCAACAACCACAGGGTATTATTAAAAATCAGAAACGTGTATTGCGTAAAGCATGTATAGCGGCTGTACAGTAATACTTAACCGTGCGGATTGTGTTCTACTATTCTTGTGATCTGCACCCAGGCCTCCAAGACTACATTGGATAACAATCATTGCATCTATCTATCTATCTATCTATCTATCTATCTATCTATCTATATATTTCTTTTATTTCTTTTTATTTTTTTCAGGGTAATTCCTTCCTACTAGCATTGAAGTGCAGGAGCAGCTGTGTCAGTTTTATTGTATTTAGTGCCAGGCTCACCCAGGAGACCACAATTATGCTGGAATATGGGAAAATCAGCATGGTGATTGCATTGATTGCAGGTTCCACTGGGCCTGCTGCTTTAGGGGCCCCCGCACCACCCCCTGGGCCCCTCAGCCACAAAACACCCTCCCCAAAAACACTTACCTATTCCTTCACACGGCAGTGACTGGGGCCAGAGAGGGAGGTTGGGGCAGTGACTGGAGCAAGGGAGGAAGGTAGGGAGAGCTGCAGTGCTCCAAGTAGGGAGTGGGCCTGGGCTGGTGGCCCAGTCCAAACCCTGGCTAAGTGAATGATTAAAATATATTCTACTCTGTGGCAGGTGATAAGGACAGGGCCGGCTTGATCCTGCTAAGGTTGTACTGTGCACATTGCGGTGGATCTGTTGTGAAATGCAAAGTGCAACACAGCCACTGCTGCATATTACATGTAAATGAGTACTAAGGGGCTTAGTGCTCCTGCACTTGTGACAGGGACAGTCATAGCCGAGCGCTACTCTTTTCTTTCTCAATCTGTCTCATAATCATGAGAAGACTAATAGTGGAAAAACTGATTGAATTTTACCTGGAATAACATCGTAGGCACTTGAGAAGGAAAGCGTCAAGGCCAACCATACCCAGATCCCAGAAGTCTGGTGCCCCATGGTAATCTCCTGGGCCATACAATGACAACCTGCTTCTCTCATGTCTTCCCTTTTATACAGCTCACCAGGACCTTTTCTGACCTCTTCTTAGGTGGAACATGGAAATCTCCATTATTTGCGAAAGGGACACGAAAGGTCAAAAATGACATGTTTTCCATTTATGTATGTATTCAAAACATGTACAATGTTTTTCCTTAAATGGAACAAATCAGAAAGAGGCTTTATTCTTACCCCAATTAGCTTTAGAGATACCCAGATGCTGTTGTCCAGGATAAAAGTTGTATAGGGACATAGGAACACTTTGGCCAAAGGCCACTTAGTGTAGTGATATGTGAATATTGCATTGAATAGCTGTGAATTTAAATCTATGCAAAGGCTAGCAACATTTTTTGGAAAATGTTTTTTGTTATATAAATTCTGAAATTACTGAAATTATAAATGATTGGCTATTCAGTTCATGGTGATTGAAAGGGAACACATCATAGACTAACAGTTTTAAATAAAGACTTATGGAGTAACATAATGACTTGGGCTGAACAGATCTTTTATATCACTTACCATTAAAATCTGTATTCATATGAAATAAAAGTGAAACCCTAGCCTTTCTTTTTTCTAACAAAGTGCAACAAAGTCTGCTAAACCATGTGTTTTTAGAATATAAAACCACTTTATTGTACTTGCCATGTGGAGAAATCATTGAAAAGCAATGAAACAATGCATTTGTTCACAGTATATTATTACCTCATGTAACCTGCAATTTTTATTCTACTAGAACCATAACAACCATTGCTAAAACCAATATTAATGCCACACCAAACCAATTCTTTAGTACGGAACTGATGTGAAGCCAGCTGCATGGGAAGCCTTTTAATGATATAGTGAGGGCAAATCTATGTCATAAGGTATATAGCCAAACAACATTGAAAAATGCTATATTCTTTACCAGACATACTGCTTTATATAAGCAAGTTAAGTAAAACTGTGTTCACTGGGCTCTCACTATACTGCTTCTCCAGCTGCTTCTACACTCCTCTTACTAACAAACTTAATTTGGTCTCTCTCAATGGGGCAAATTCATTAAGATTCGTAGTTGCGCCAGGCGTAACTTCGCCGCAGTTCGCCAGGCGTAGTTTCGCCAGCGCTTCGCAAATTCACTAAAATCCGAAGTTGCGCTCAGGGGTAGCGTAAGGTTGCAAAGTTGCGCTAGCGTTGATTCGCTAAGTGAAGCGAAGTTACGCTAGCGAAGGCTAATTTGCATACGGTGCCAAATTCAAATTTCAATGGAGGAATACGTATCAGCACTACAAATGGCTAGAAAAGCTTCAAAACATCAAATAAAAAATTTATTTTGCCCTACACATGTGCCCACTGTCTAGGTAAGTTGCCATGAGTCAGGAGATGTAGGGGGGAAGGAGGGGAGCCCCAAAAATGTTTTCGATCTTTTTCAGCCTATCACCCACAATGTAGAAAACACACCAGCGTTTTTTGGGACTTAGAAAAATGTTTGACTTTTTTTGAAGCAATCCCTATCTACTCTATTGCGCTTCGCCTGGTCTGAGGTGGCGAAGGAAGTCTAGCGTAAAAGTTAGCGTTCAGTACACTGCGCGCTTTAGTGAATTTGTGTAGTTACGTCGCTAGCGAAACTTCGCCAGGCGTAAGGGTGCGAAGTAACACTAGCGAAACTATGATAGCGTTCCCCTATCTGACCACGCCTTACTCTCCTTTCAGATAACACTTTCACCTGCACAACCATCTCTCTCCACCCACACATACAGAAACCTTAACGCATTTGATCCACAACAATTATCAACAGTAGCAGCACAACCAATCTCTCCAGTCCAAATAGGGTAGCTTCTCTGTACAACAATGCTCTTTCAACAGCTTTTGCCTACCTTGCTTTTACTACCACCCGTACCTTAAAAGATGTAGTAGATCTGCTGATCGACAGTGGAGAAAGTCATGTACTGATACTGACTTCATCCACTTCATATGCATGCTCTCCTGCTACAATCAAGCTTTATCAATAGCTAAAGAACAGTACCTCTCTTCTCTAAAACCTCTCTCCTTCTGTCCTATTCTAATTTACAGACTGCCTTTCTGCTGTTTCCTCCTGGATGTCTCAGCACCACCTGAAATTGAATCTTTCTAAAATGGAACTCATTATATTTCCTCAAACATCTTCCCCTGTCCCTCAGATATCTCTCACAGTTAACAACACCCCCTTTCATTAGACCACACAGGATACAGCCTATGCGTTATCTTAGACTTGCATCTGTCCTTTAAACCACTCATATAAACACTTGCAACATCTTGTCGTTTTCAGCTGTGCAACATTACCTGAATACAACGGTATCTCAGTTCAGCTTCAAGCAAAACACTTGTCCAGTCTCAAAACACTTAACAGAATCAGTCATCACAACATTACACAGAAGGGCATTCCACAACCTCACTGTGAAGAACCACCTATGCTGCTTCAAATGAAACTTATTTTCCTCTACTCTGAAGAGGTTGCTTCTGGTGTGTTTAACTTCTACCAGGGACCTACAAAGAGGCAAAATTATGTTTTCATCCCTTGAGTTTCTCCTCTTTTTTAGGCAAGCCAATACTTTATTTGCTATAGTGGCTACAGAATGACACCGCCCAGAATTAGACAACTTACTATCTACGAAAAAAAACTTAAATCCTTTTCAGTTAAGGAAACTCCCAACACACTGCCATTTAGAGTATACCTTGCTTTTATGTTTGCCAAAGTGCATAATCTTGCGTTTATCAACATTGAACCTCATTTTCCAGTTTGCTGTCCAGTTTTCCGATTTAGTCAAATCACTTTGGCAGCATCCTGCATAGAACCTATAGTTCTGCATAATTTTGTATCACCAGCAAAAATAGAAACAGTACTTTCAATGCCCTTCTACAGGTTTTAATAAACAAGTTGATTACATTTATTACCGCTCTTTGTAATCTATCTTTTAGCCAGTTCTCTATCCAAGTAGAAATACTATGTTATAGGTCAACATTCCTTAATTTAACAAGTAAACTTTTGTGTGGCACTGTATCAAATACTTTAGCAAAGACTAATTAGATCACATCCACTGCCATCGCAGAATCAAGGTCCCTGCACACCCTCTCATAAAATTATATTAAATTAGTTCTCCTCTCATCACTTCAGCTCATTCTCGTCTATAAGACTTCAATCGGGCCTCTGCTTTTCTCTGGAACTCTCTGCATGCCTTGAGCTTTAAAACTTTCTTCTTCTTTCCAAACTTTGAAATGCTCCTTAAAGACCCACCTGTTTAGGGAAGCATATTCAATGTACCTGTAAACCCAGGTTTGTTATTCACCATTTGTTCCCTATTTGTTAAAAAATAAGGCAAATCACCGCATAACCTGTCAGCACTATATAAATAAATGATGAGGAAATAGGCTATGAAAATAGTTTTTTTCTATTACATGGACTGAAATATACAAGTAAGGGTTGAGCTTGTATTATGCATTATAATAACACTTGAAACAAAATGTTTGTAAATCGTAGGGATGCACCAAATCGTGAACTTGTCTGAATCAGGCCTTTTTTAGCAGGATTTGGATATGTCCAAGTCCAGGAGACTGGCTAAACCAAAACCAAACCCTATATATACAAGAAATTTGAAAGTGTGCTTGCATTTGAGTGGTTTATGCACACATCATTTATTTCCCCATGTGCTGGCATTCTCTGTCATAACAGAGGGTTTAGATTTGGTTTGGCATTTGTTGAATCTTTTAAGTAGGATTCTGTAATTTGACCGAATACTGAATTTGAGGGTTCAGTACATCCCTATAAAATATTAATGAGTTTCAAAGTTACGGGAAAACAGTTATTTAATGGTTCAGCACTTGTATCTACATGGCTTCTAAACGTCTAACTATTCTTATTTGATGACCAAGTTTTCATAGCCTAGACAATAGCTCATTTCCATTACATGTGCAAGTTCTGCATATTTTAACTCTTTACTTATCTTGACATAGCATTTCACTCACTGAATTTGTCTATTCTGGTACTGTAATCAGGTTGGAAAGGAAAGTGCAAAATGTGACATTCCAACCCAAACAAATTGTTTCACAGTCTATGAAGCCATGATCCTATTGTACTATTGTTGCCATCTGTATTTATGTGACCTTTAAATGCACTTAGAATAACACTGGTAGCAATTTGTTTATTAGAAGATACTGGCAAAGGTTTATGAAAACTTCCTAACAATTTTCAGTTTCATAGAAAACAGACAGATAGAAACTGTGACTAGTTAGCATTTATGCATGCTTAATAGTGGAAAAGCAGTGACTAGAGGGAGAAAGTAAAGATATTAAGAACTGCACAGAGAACAGCATAATAACTAAAACATAGAAATAATCATAATGCACGTGTATATTGTTCTGTTATGGCTATTTCTAAAAAATAGTTTTGTTCCCTGCTTTTAGGGCATAATTAGGCTGGGTGAGACTACATTCATATGATTTAAGTATCATTAAATACTTAACACCGAACACCGGCAAAAAATGCGGACAGTTCGCGAACAGTTCGCGAACTTCGAACATCCGAAAATCGTTCGATTCGAACGATCGAAGGATTTTAATCGTTCGATCGAAGGATTTTCGTTCGACTCGAACGATCGAAGCCATTCGATCGAATGATTTCATTCGATCCAATGGCTTCGATCGTTCGATTCGAACGAAAATCCTTCGATTTTAGCGGTCGAAGGAATCGAATGGTCGAATGGTCGAACGATTTTTGTTCGAATCGAACGCGAACTCGTATTGGCGAACGTCGCGCGACGTTCGCGAACATTCGGCGGACGCGAACAGTCGAAGTTCGCGCGAACTAGTTCGCCGGCGAACTGTTCGCTACATCCCTACTGACCTCACCATTTCCAACAAAGACAGATGGATTCAGATAAAATTCCTCCATAGAACCTACCTGACTCCCCAAAGGTTAGCAAGGATCTATCCAGACACCTGCTATAAATGTGGGACAGAGGTGGGGACCCTCATGCATGTGTTCTGGACATGCCCTTTTATGCAAAGGTATTGGGAACAAATCCTCACGTTTGTAGCAACAAATTTTGCCCTTCCCAATATAAGATCCCCAGAGCTATGTCTATTAGGATCTACCGGTCCCCTAGTGCTAAAATCATACCAGAGACTTTTTTATATGCAACTGTTATACTATGCTAAAATAGCCATCCTTTTAACCTGGAAATCCACCAGCCCACCCACGCTAACCTGTTGGAAAAAAGTCATAAACGAAATACTGGCGCTTCATAAAGCAGTTTACATAGCCAGAGGCTGCCCTGACAAATTCCACGCGATCTGGGGCCCCTGGATTGACCTGCTGCACACAGCAGTTACTTGATCCAATCCCGTACAGCGAGCAATAAAGGACAGGGAAATTTAATTTGTAAAGAGGTCTAGGTTGTTTCATCTGTGATCAGCACTGTGTTAATGTGTACAAGCTAACATGCAATGATTGAAAATGTGACACTATCCTTCTGCTTTATTTGCCCTGCACATGGACCATAGACTGTATTATTTATGATTTATTATTTTAATTTTCTTTCTTTTGATTTAATGGTTGTAAATTTGAAAATGCATAAATAAGAACTTATAAAAAAAAAATGAAATAAACATGTCTAGTTGCGGTCACTTGTTGAATTGATTCATTATTATCCTGATTCAGAAATACAGTTGAAATCAGTTGATTTTATTAATATAATGTAAACCCTAAGTTGTCATTGCGCTCAATTCAAGTGCAGGTATGGGATCCATTATCTGGAAACCCATTCTACAGAAAGCTCCAAAAGGCCGTCTCACATAGACTCCGTGTTATTCACATTTTTAAAAATGATTTCCTTTTTCTATTTAATAATAAAACACCACATTGTACTTGGTCCAAACTAAAATATAATTAATTCTTATTGGAAGCAAAACCAGCCTATTGGCTTTATTTAATGTTTACATAATTTTTTAGTAGACTTAAGGTATTAAGATCTGAATTACAGAAAGATCCATGAACAGATCCATACCTGTACAATAAAAAGAATCCCAGTCATCAGGCAAATAGCACAAAGGTCATTACTTCTCTCATGTGATTTCATTGCAGCAGTGATTATGGAAATTCCCTGCTTAGTTTCATTACAGTATTGAATGATTGGCAAATATCAATGTTTGACTTAAAAAAAGACGCAAGAGTTGATTTCAAGATTTTTTTTTTTTTTTTGGTGTGGATATATTAACCACTAAGGCTCTTATTAGCTTCACAATACTCTCACAATAAACAGGTAGCATTAATATTTATATATATATATATATATATATATATATATATATATATATATATATGTGTATATATGTATATATATATATATATATATATATATATATATATATAACGTTCAAAGTGGACCAGCACACCAAAAATCTTCAATCAAAAGAAGTTTATTCCAACATTACTCATGTGTCCAATGTTTCGGCCCACATTAGGGCCTTTATCTATTTATCTTTATCTTATCTTGATAAAGGCCCTAATGTGGGCCGAAACGTTGGACACATGAGTGATGTTGGAATAAACTTCTTTTGATTGAAGATTTTTGGTGTGCTGGTCCACTTTGAACGTTAAATACTTTGATTGACCAAGCACCCACGCGTGAACAGCGAGGAAGGAGTGCAGGTACTTTGTGAACATTTATATATATATATATATATATCTTAAATGACCCAGTACACTGCTATAGTGCTAAACAGACCACTGCTATGTGGTTATCTACACAAAAACCAGGTTGCTTTAAGTGCCCCACATGTTTATCATGTAGATCTATGTTACCGGCGACCAGCTTTGTGCATCCTCACACTGGACATAGATACCAGATACGCCATCACATCACATGCACCACCACACATGTCATATATTTAATTACATGTCCATGCGGACTGTCATATATTGGCAAAACAGATCAAATGCTGCGGCTCCGAATGGATGCCCACAGGTGGGCGATTAAAGTGGCTTTCCGTGACCAAACAACCACTAAACCGGTGGCAAAGCACTTTTTGGAGGTTGGGCATTGACTGCCGACTTTCAAGTTTACAGCTATTGATCATATTCCTTTACCTAAACGTGGAGGTGATCGTTCTCGTCTTCTACTCCAGCGTGAAACATATTGGATAAAAACATTGGATACAATATCTCCAAAGGGTCTAAATGAATACTGCTCTTATAGCTGTTTTCTTCCAAAACGATAAAATAAGTCTTTTTAAATAATATATTTATGTGCTCCATAGCTTTCTTAAACCATTTACCCCTTATTCATTTATTTGATACATCTAAAGGGTTAATTACGTTTAACAGGAAGTGTGATGTCACCATGAGGGCGGGAATTTTAAATCTTTATAAATGTTGTATTTGTTTTATGTTTGTTATACGAGTATATGCATCTTGACAATGGTCCTAGACCGTGGACCGAAACGTTGATGCTCTTTCCTTATGATTTATAATAAATTTCATTGAAAACAATTGGAGTGCGTGTCGCAACACTTGGATATATATATATATATATATATATATATATATATATATATATATATATATATATTATAGTATATTTATTATTTATATATACTAAAATGCATTTTATCTACAGAAGCAAATCTTATACTGATGAATAGACCTTGGCTCGAAGACCACATTATTTTAGACACAAAGGTGCATTTGTAACTTTTCTACATGCAGCAATCCATATGAGGCAGGAGCCAGAGTCCGATATTCTTGAGTGATTTTTCACACAAGGGGAGGATTTTTTTCTGCAAGTGACAACCTTTCCCTCTGTTATGGCCCTAAAGGGGAGAAAATAGAAAAATTGTATTTCATGAATATGTACAGTATATCAAAAGCACCAGGAGGTCTTTGTTTACACAAGAGATTACATTTTATTTTTAAGTAATGGAATTTTGTGAATACCACCTTCAGGCAAGACTTCAGATAAATCATTTTTACATGCACAAGAAATAAATAAATAAAATGTTATATAAAATAATTTACATTTTTAGCAATAATTTAATTTTTGTTTCTTTTCAAATAATAAGAAGAAGGAATACAGAATGAAGCAAAATGGCAAGAAGAGGCAATAGAACAAAGGAAAAAAAAAAAGAATAGTTTAACATAATAAAACAAGATTCATAACACATAGTAACATTTTCTTTTTATTATAATAAAGGTTGTTATCAACTCGTCTGTCTGGTACAGAAACATAATATTACTGTGGTGTATGTTCAATTTTTGGTAACATTATAATTCTATCCAAGGTCTCCAGTTTTTAAAATGTTTCAATATATTGCCAGTTGGTTTTAAATTATGTTACTAATACTTATCTTATCTCTTTCACTTCAGGGGCATTTCCTTAGGCGGTCGTTTTAGTGATTACCTAAAATAATGTTTTGTTTTTCTTTCAGAGCAACCTTTTTCTGTATCTGGATTTGTTAATTTTTTTTTAAATAATATAGAGCTATATTTCAGCAACACTTTATTACACGTTATTTTAGCATCAAACACAACTAATTAAAAAAAAAAGACCCACAGAGATTCTGACTTGCATAGATTAAAAAAAATCACAGCTACCAAGTTTTCAAGGCACCACACTAGAATTTAGCATATTTATGATGGCAAGTCCAAACATTCTACCAAATGTAGGTTAACTGCTTACTATGTTTAATCTGTAAAACATGGCCTGGGGGAAAGCATTTTTTTGTGGGGGTCCCCAGGCTTCCATAGTTACAGCACGACTGGATTGCTAGTCTATCTAGAGATCATATAGCTACAAATATTCACCTTTACTTACAGTAACTGTACTGCTGAACTTTTGTGGGAATGGTCACAACTGCACAAAAAAACTTTTTGTATTGTTCTGGCAGTACAAAGATCCTAAAGCTTGACTTCATGTGGGAGCATAAACAGTTATGTGGACATTAATGAATATGATCCCAAGTGCGGATGCGCATGAATGAAATGCATTCGCAAAAAATGAATCTTGATTATAATACACATCACCAAGGCAGCTCACACTGGTCATGTGACGTTACCCTTAAAACTCTCATTTCCTGTTTTCGGCCTCTTGCCAAAGCTACAGTTGCTAGCGAAACGGCTGCCGAAACGAGGTGCTGCTTTTTGGAAGACAGTGGCTGCCTCTGAGGATCTGTGGGGTGCATACAATATTCCAGGATCTGAGGCAGAATGGATATGGAAAGGACACAACAGATGTAACTTGGCGGTGATGTTATTGTACACATGGTCTGTAAAAACCCTTTATTTGCTCAAGCAGGACACTGCAAATATTTGAAATTCCCTTGGTTAAGTATCCATAATTTCGGCTTTCACTGTTGAATTATTGTTCGCATCATTTTAATGATGCCTATGGGTACCTAATCAAATCGAGCACAAATTATCACACTCAGACTTTATATTAATCAGGTGGTTGAGTCAAGCATCTATATGAGAGGGATCCCTTCTCCCACTTGCAACACCTCTAGATTTCTACTTGTTTTTAATCTGTATATTTTGGCATGGTTGTGAATAAATATTGCCTTTTTATCTTTAGGCTTTGGTTATGTATAATATTGTACCACTCAGGGGCTTACGATTGGAGATTAAGTCCCATTTCCTGTACATATATTCAAAATCGGTTTGTTTGTGGCACTCCAATCTACATAGCCCTTGATTACAACAATTATTGACATACCTTGCTTGCCTCAATTTGGTAATTTTTAAGACCCTAAAGCTATGACATAAGAGAATAGCAAAAGCCTACCAATAACAATGGAGAACAGCACATTGCAATAAACATATGGAAACATAGGAAGCTTCTTTCTAACTATAGGGTGGGTGGGATGGATGTTGCCTTCTCTAAGCTCTTCTGTGCTCTTTGTGATCTGACTTGGGAGCTCTATTTAAGAGCTATAAGCAAATATTACTGATCTATTTGAAGACCATATTCACAAATTCAGTCTCACTCACTATAGTGCAGATCCTATTTGGGAGTGCTAGTAGATCTTTATCAGTAGTGCCCTAAGCAGCAGGTAAAGGTTAGAAGTTGGAATGTGGGTTATTTAATTTTCTTTCCTTAACTTGGATTAGTTCATAAGCAGATGTCACCACATTAAATTCTAAACTTAATTTTATTTTACTTTAGTTTCTTTCATGTTGACTCAAAACATGTTCTAATGAGGTAGAACATTGGAGTTTATGGGTGTCATTTTTTGTATCCACCCTGTCTGCCTTCACTAATTCTCATGTGACTTTTACATGACAATCCTGTTTTTCTGTACCTATTCTTATTGCAATTTGTACCTGCTCCCTCCTCTGATTGCACATCCAATCTTTGGGTCAATGTCCCTGGCACGAAGATTTTAATCTTGTATAGCTAATGACATTTTTATCAATGTTCTGTCTCACTATACAGAAATAGTTGGTGATTTTGTAACTGCATAAGTATGCACAATTCAAGGCTGTTTCTCAACCTACCTATAAACACAGGTTCAGAGATATCCCCTCTGCTTATATTTATTCTCTTCTGTGTCTGTACTCAGAGCTAATGTGTTGGCTGGAGTGCAGACACACTGTGGATTTTGAAATCAAAATTCACAATTATGTATTTCAGTGAAAAGAGGATATCTGAGCAGAGGAATTTGCCTCAGTGTTGTTGTTGTTTTTGGCTGTGGCAATGCATTTTCACTTGCAATCTGACCGAAATAGGCAGAATGGGAAGGCAAATAATTAAAAAATCATACAAAAATAAATGTACACAGTTAAAAGGGACCTTCTCTTTGAAAATTTGCAAATACAGATATTCACTAATGCTTTGGTAATCTTACTGCACACAATGTACATATTATATCTGATTACGTGGGGTTTAGTCATCTGTTTGTCTACATCATCACCCCAAGGCTAAACACTGTTTGTTCACATCATCACTACAAGTCTAAACACTGTTTGTTCACATCATCACTCCAATGCTCAACAGTGACATTAAATGCATTAGAAAATCAAATAACTTACGCATTAAAAAATAGGAGCAAACATGCAAACATGAAATAATACAGAAGGTACCTGGAAACTGGACATGTAGGCAACATTCAGTGGACTCAGCAAAATTACCATTTAAAGGGGATCTAAATATAATGAATTAAAAATGCTGTACTGTTTATGACATAATTAAGTTACTTCACTATCCCCCTCTGAGCAACCTGTCTCTCTTCATTCTTCACGCATTCAGTTTTTGATTGACAGTTAGGTATAATACATCCTTTTGGGGGGTTGCACCGTTAACCTAGGTGTTTATTTTTTTTATTTTTATTTTTTTTAAAAACTGGCTTTGATGGAAAAGAAACTGTGACTTACAATGGGAATCCAGTTTTGCCCATTTAGTTCTAGATATCAGTGCAGACAAATTTTAGTTCAACCATTGTTATAAGTGAATTTTCAGTTTCTTGTAGGGCTCTGTTTACTTCAGGAATACCTGGCACCTCCTTAAATGTGGTAGAACACTTCTCCAGTTCCTCACTGATTTTTATTCTTTACCATCCTAAAGTAAACAACAATACTTAACTTTACTTTAACTATAGATGACTAGACCAGAAATGAATACATTTTTTGGGCAAAAACTTTTTTTTGTGGAAAAAAACTCAAATTGTTTTATACCCGATGCTGAAAAAAGCCTGAATCCAAAAATCCACCATCTCAGACCTGTCAAGGTCTCGTATAAGTCAATGGGAGATGTAAAGATTCCAAGCAAACCGCACTTACTCTACAGTTCACTTTCCAGGGTATGGGTGCATGTCAAATAACCTGTTCACCAAGGTTCCAACTTGAACACGTTTCTCTCTACACTCACTCCAAATTCTTGATTTCTTTCTTCTTTATTTATTTCATCTTGGGGCAGCATAAGCATGCAATGTTTCGAGTGGCACTCTATCAAGCTTGATAAAGATTGGAGTGCCACTCGAAACGTTGCATGCTTATGCTGCCCCAAGATGAAATAAATAAAGGCAAAATATAATCAAGAATAAGTCAGTGGGAGAGGCACCAATCTCAATTTGAAGTTAGTGTGGTTTGCGCTGGGTTTACCACTTTTGGGCAAAAAACTGAAAAAAACAAGAGATTCTGGAAAATTCAGAAAAAATGGGACGATTCAGGTTTTTGCTAAATTTTATAGGGTTTTTTCCAGATCCGATCAATTAGAGTTTTTTAATCAATATATAAGGTCAAATCGGGCATGGTAGTTTGGTCATTATTTTTTAATAGAATAATGAGGTAAATTCTGAGTTTAGTAAATAACCACCTGAAAATGATACGGACACTAAAAAACTACTTTTTAAAATATGATTGTTCATTAAAAGTTACCTATAGGTCATGCTGAGAGGTTTGTTTTTGTAAGTTATTGTTAGTTGAAGTTGCTAAACCTGGATGTCCCATCTCAGCCTGTCAGTTAAAGTTTCTAATGCTAACAGACTCCTGTTGCACAAATATGGCAGCCCCCTCATAGTCGATCACATCAGCTAGGTAATGTAAAAGCATTGGGCAAATACTTTATGGCAAAATTATTAGAAGCATGCAAAGTTAATTTTATGGTAGATGTAAAAAATGTTCATTTTCTGGTATCAGTATCTCTTTAATTTCTGGATTTATATTTCGCTACTCTTCAAGTCCTACCCCTCAGAAGCCATATTCCAATATTTTGCACTGATGAGATCTAACAAAATTGAAACAGGCTGTCTGCAAGTTTGGATGTATGGCTATAAACCAACGGATCTGGATGCATAGTTGGCCACAGTAGTGTAACTAGAGGGGGGCGGGCCCTGGTGTGTGACGCACAGCCGGGCCCCGCCCCCCTCCGTACAGACCACATTTTCAGTGGCGCACGGGCTGCTGGGGGGGGCCCTGCTCCCCCAGTAGTTCCGCCACTGGTTGGCCAAAGGGACATAAAGGCGTGATTTGCAAGTCTCCAACTATGATGCCTTATGAGAGAATTAAAACTCTTATTTTGGTATCTAGGCAGTGCTGTGTGTATGACATGAGACAAGTAAACACCTTCTGATTTCATGGATTTATATGTGCAATGTATTTTATAACCCTTTAAAAGCCGGAAGAATTTCAAACTTAATTTGCAGTTATGCCCAGACAATTTTTGAACATGTTGTGCTCTTACAGTTTAGGTATTTTCGTTTAACTTGCAAAACAATATATTAGTATATAGTTTTTTCAAACTGAGTTTTCAAAATCTGATGGGAAATTTCTGAAATTGCACTTCCGTAACAATGTGTATGCTTATAAACACCCTAAAACACTAAACTACCAAATTGCCATGTTTGCCTGTAGAAAGTCTCCTTTTATACAGATTTATAGCAATCTTAAAAAATTGCCTGGAAGCTTGAAATTTACAGGATTGTCGCTCCCACAAATCATTTTGTATCATAAAAAATATGAAACATCTTAAATATTAATGCCAGCGATCTACTGAACTGTTTGATGTCATGCATTAAAAATAGCGCATATGATCTATGATGGCAGTTATTTCAACTACTGCAAAATCAACACGCAAATGCAACCTTTCCTTCTCCTGCTCTGCTCATTAGGGGTAGGGAAGGTCAGCTAAATGCTAGACAGGCTTTAAAAGCTGGTCCAGTAGGAGTCTCAGATCATAGAATCTATAATCTGTGGTAGGTAGAATCTTCTTTTACACAGATAGTATATTCCCCCATCTGTAAGGAATAATTTACTGTTGGTAACAAGTTGTTACTCACTCCCAGTGATTGAAATCACTACATTTTTTCTCAAGGCCAATTCCTTTTCTGAAAAAATGCACGGGTTTGGGAATAATTTAAGAGCATTGTGCTGACATCTTACTCTATTCATTTACTCTATTCATAGATATTCCTTGCTTGTGCTTGCTCAGGTGCAATAAAGTACTCTGTTAGGCTTGTCCCTGGACCAATCTTTTTCCTAAAAGGAGCACCGGCCTTAGCACTCCCCACTGTCATTTAAATATACAAAATTTCATGCAATCTCATGGACAGACCCTGTACACTTCTATGGAATGGCTACATCCCAAACATGGGTAACCTCTGCAAAAACCAGGCTGATTTTGCTGTACTGAGCAGACAACCTGCAAACAAATTATGACATTTTTGATCATCCTCACTTGATGAGATACAGACTGTCCTGCTTGTCTAATTATATCATCTACATCATCAAATATCCTTGTGGATTAGTCAATGCAGGCAAAGCCATTATATCCTTTAGTTATTAAATGTGATAACCTGTCGGAAGTTGAACCAGGAACATTTTGCTCCTGTGCTGTCTGCATTACCACTGCTCTATGTTAGCAAACATCTAAGGACTTGGTTCACTCATATGGCCATGCTTGGTAATTGCTAGTAAGCATGGTTTGGTTTACCTGTTGCCAATGTGGCAAATTTAATAAAAATAAGGCAAAATAGTATCACTTTAAAGGGCAGCCTAAAAACTCTCTTAAGGAAATATAACTATGAAGATTTTCATTCATCCAGGTCATGGTATATCTAGAATAGGAAAATTTAAAACAACTGGACTTGCTGAGTAATCATTGAAGATGTGTCTCTCTTAAGGAAATAGATGGATTTCAGCTGAATAAACACACAAATAAACACAGTAGCCTACTCTTAAATTAGTTTTCTTTTACTTGGAGTTGCAGCTATTGTAGAATTCCTTAAAAATGAGAAAACGAGAGAGAGAATTTGAGGTTATAGTGGACGTTTAAGATCACTGATCTCAGCAACAAGGCATGTTTTTCGATACCTGAATGATGGTAAAAATCAGAACAAGATGGTAAGAATCAGAACAAGATGAGAAACAGTGAAGAAACCAATTTTATTTTCACAGTCAATTGCACGTCATTTTTAAGTTTCACTTTCCATAGAGGTGAAATCGGCAAATTTTAAAAAAAAATGGGAAAAAATATTTAGATGAAACTGTATGGAGGGGTGTGTGTGGACTGGGTTTTCATTTGGAGGGGTTGAACTTGATGGACTTTGTATTTTTTCAACCCGATTTAACTATGTAACTATGTGCTACAGTACCTGACACCCCAGTTTCTTAGAGTATAAACACTCACTAGTGAGTCTCAAAAGCATGATCATTGGCCATGTACACTGCCTCAGAATAGATGTAGACCAGCACAGTTTGTCGCTAGTTGTGGATTTGCCATGCCATGAAAAAAAAATTCAGTAATGAAACTCCCATAGATCCAGATGTATTATGTGTACAAAATTGCTGTAAACCCCTCCCATATACCACAACGTTAAACAGCCATTGTACGCCATCATATAAATAAATAGCCTTTGGATACAATTATTCTCTATGAGCACATCTGCACTATCATGTTCTTTATCATGTTCTTACTACTATCATATCACAGTGATACATCATGTCTGACATTTAGCATTATTTACTTAACATACTACATCTGCTGAGTGTGCACTGTATTGTCCTGTCCCTGCACTACACTGTCCTGTCTTGCAGGAGTTGCATATTTTTGCACTTGCACTGTTGTCCAGTACATCTATGTTGTGTGTAGCACCATGGTCCTAGAGGAACGTTGTTTTATACCACTGTGTACTGTACAAACGTATATGGAAGCAATAACAATAAACTCACTCTTGAAATGTATATCTGCATAAAAAAAAAAAAAAAAACAGACTTCAATGTATTTGAAGTCACCATGAAAAAAAGCCCATTGTCTTCAATGCAATGAGACCACAACAAAGTACTTTTGCAAACTGAACTGAAATTGATTCACAAACTGGACACAATTAGCCCTCCTGGTTAGTGATAAGTGAAACTGGTATGCATTTATTACTGATAAAACTAAACAATGGCTAAATTCTAGCGTATATTTGAGAACATTTCCATGATCTGCCCCAAGTAGCACTGTTTGCCTCAGTGTTTTCCTTGCCTTGCCACACTGAAATCGAGATTCTTGTTGTTTTGATTTTAAAAATGATTTTACTCTCAAACAGCCTTTGACTACATTTTCTTGAGCTTATTCATTAGTCCTTTACCATTTTTTCCTTATTAGATTAATAGTCTTCTCCTTGACAAAATGTATTAAAATAATAAAAATAAAATTAATGTATTTAATTTAGGTTTTTTTTTAAATTTAAGGCAATGAGATGCATTTTATATTTTTAATGGACTCCTTTGTTTATTGTTGTATATTATTTATTAATATTTTGGGATGTGGCTTGCCTGACGCTATGGATGGCTGCTTGAGCTCTGCACAGACAAGACGTGGAAGGGTGAGCAGACGAGCAATAAGCATAGGGAAAATATACCAGATGAAAGCTGACAGGGAGAGCCCACCAGCCAAATGGACATAGCATCCCTGTTTTTTTAAGAAACAAATGATTGTGCCCAAAACAAAATGGTGCTGCAAGTTGTGCAGCAGGTATAGGAGAGAGACACGCTGCAGCCAGATACCTCAGATAATGACAGCGAGGGAGAGGAACAAGCAGATCTTCATACTTACCTAAGCAAACTCCCCTCAAAGGCAGACATAAGGGTAATGCTGCAGATGAGCTCAAGACATAAAAGGGGACATGTTATCTATAGTAACACAAACGGATCACATAGAGACAAACCAGAGTAAACTTGCACAGAATCAAAAAATACTAAACACAAAAGTGAAAGAGCAGAAATTGTGTTTAGAGGAAATACAAAGACATATGGATGACTTTGAAAACAGAGGAAGACACAACAACATAAGAGTCAGAGGAGTACCTGAGATAATAAAGACAGAACAAATACACAAGGTAACTTTACAATTTTTTAATAGCATACTCAACAAAGATCCAATCACAGAGATTGCTATAGACAGAGAACACAGGGTCCCAAAACCGAAAGGAGTACCTCTAAACGCTCCAAGGGACATACTGTGCTGCATCCTTTTGAAAGCAAAAGATGTAAGCGATTTAAACTACAAAGAAAGCAATATCGATCTCTTTCAAGACAATTTGATTAAATCAAAACTTTGATTAAAAGGAAACAGCTGAAGCCCCTCACAAACAGAATAAGAGAAAAGAGGATCATGAACAAATGGGGATACCCATTCTGCCTCATAGCAAGGAAAGATGGCATGCAACACATACTGAGAACATCTAGTGAAACAAAGCCCTTTCTCAAAAATCTTCACATTGAGGAAATTCCCCTACCAGTATGGAATGAAGAAAAGGCAGATGACCAGGAGATGGACTTTACTCTACAGGAGGAATGGTTCAAGACAGCAACTCTGGGCCGCTCTCCCCGAACCCCGAGACACAGAGGAACACGTGAGCAAAGTTTACCAGCAAGAAATATTAATGACATTCATAGGGCCATATTGATAATGCAAAACACTGGATATTCACTAGTAATGTAATACTGGTTTGTTTGTGTAAAAAAAAAAAAGAAAAAGGAAGTTCTCATAGTTAAAATTGCCCTTTTGAAGTTGTATTTACAGGGCATATGCCCAAAAGTATACCCACCCAGGTCTGTAATGTAGGAAGACTACCACAAGACCAACCCACCATAGGCGATCACTAACCCCCGCCAACATTAGTCCATAATCTCAGGAGTATATTCTTGAGAATCTATTGGTTTGGCAATTTCTTGTTAAGTTATTCTATAAAATGTTTATGTACTTTTTGTCTTTTTTTTCTAACCTGGCTTATTATAAAATCTGAGTGTATATGGTTCCAGAAACTAAGTAGTCCAGCATCGGATAAGAGGTTTAACAGGGTAATTAAATCAAAGAGCATTGTCCTATTTTGTGTTGTAAATGGCGATAGATAAATATAAAATTTACTTTCTTAATGTTAATGGTTTAAATGAGCCGGAAAAGAGGGCACAGATCCTTGAATACTATCAGGAATTCTACAATATAAGGAAAGAACAACCGAGGTTAGAGGAGGAAACAGATAAACAACAGTTAATCCAAAATGCTAAATTAAAACCTATGTCCCAACAGGATGCAGAATGGTTGGATTCCCCATTCACAAAAGAGGAACTGGCCAAAACAATACAAGAACTGCCAACTGCCCAGATGGATTTGGAGCGGCATATTACAAGACATTTAAAGACTCCATTATGGAACCCTTGCTCCAGTACTTCAAAAATACCTACACAGGCCCAAGAAGCTCATATAACTATTATTCCAAAACCTAATAAAGACCAGCAGCTATGTAGCAATTATAGGCCAATATCTTATCAATGTGGACAACAAAATATATGCCAAACCAATAGCTGGTTAAAAAAAATGTACACCCCATATAATAAATATAGAACAAACAGGTTTTGTTTCGAACAGAGAAGGAAAAGACAACACAACTAAAGTTATTTTCTTAATCCACTATGTAAAAAAAAAAAGGCATACCTACTATGATATGAACAACTGATGCGGAAAAGGCCTTTGACAGAGTGTCCTGGAACTTTTTAAAGCATACACTTAGTGGGTTCGGCCTGAAAAAAACGACAATTAATAGAATTATGGCACTGTATAGATCCTCCACAGCAAAGTAAGTGTATCCCAGCATTTTAAAATAAACAATGGTACACGCCAGCAGGCCCGGCAATCTGTGGGTTCTGGCAAATGCCAAAGGGGCTGCTATAAGGTCCCATAGAAAGTCAATATTTAGTGGGCTGATGGGAGCTGTTTGGGCCTCTGTGGGGGCTGATTGGGCCTCTGTGTACCTGAAATGCCAGGGCCTATTTTAATTCTCAGTCCGGACCTACACGCCAGAGCTGCCCTTTGTCTCCAATCCTTTTTGTGATGGTTATGGAAATTTTACTGAACACCAAAAGAAACAATCTAGATATAGCTTGACTAATTATTAATAACAGGGAGCACAATGCGGCAGCCTTCACAGATGATTTATTACTGTTTATTACAAAACCAATAACTTAATTACCAAATCTTTTGACCTCTTTTAAATGGTTTGGAGAACTATCCAACTTCAAGATAATCTGCGGCATTGAATATCAGCTTATCTGAAAAAATAGTCTGTCTTGCTGAATCCTTCCCATTCCAATGGGCAAAAAGAACGATAACGTATTTAGGGATTAAAATTTCAAATGACGTATTATCTCTATATAAGGATAAAGATGACGTATTATCTCTATATAAGGATAATGTGGCTCCACTCAGAGACGATTACACTCTTACTGAGTGAATGGAAAAAACTATGCTTATCATGGATGGGGCGGATTCAAGCAATCAAAATGATAGCAATACCAAAGATACTGTTCATTCTACAAAAAAAATTAAGTTAGGGATCGCCATATGGGGTATACCTTGACGTGGTATGGTTGCTTTTCAACTTTATGATCATAACTTTGTAACTAAAACCCCCTGTTTTGTAAACATATGCATTTGCATTTATATTGAATTACCTATGAGACAGGGGACCAGGGAAGTGCATTGTAAGTAGCACTTCCATTATACTTAAATATATTTTGATTTAGCCTTAAGAGTGCTTCCACTAACCCCCCCGCCTTTGAATTTCATTCTACAAAATACACGTACCCCAATATACATTCCAAAACAATTTTTTCCCAAGATGAGGTCAATAATCTCAATATTTATATGGGGAGAAATACATTAAAGAATAAATTACCAAGTTTTAACATTAAACAAACTGAAAGGAGGTTTATCAGTGGCCTATGTATATCTCTATTATGTTGCAATTCATTTAACCAGGATACTACAATGGAAAACAAAAAATACAGACAAAATATGGGTAGAAGTAGAACAAGCAGAAACACCCACTCCCCTACCTAAAATAATATGGGTAAAATAAAGCAATGTTCCAGTAAATGTAAAACATCACCCTACGATAGGTGCAATGCTGAGAGTGGTATAGTGCCTCTAAGAAACATAAGCTATTAAATTCTCTATACAGCTTTCAAACGCTAGTGCAAAACCCAAATTTTCCTCCTAGCATGGATAAACAAGCTTTCTGACATTGGTGAAATGTTTAAAAACAGACCGACCCTGATAACAGATTTTATACTGAACAATAGAGTTATAAAACTAATAAATTCAAGAACAGTATATATGTCTTTAATATATAGATATTTAAGCCCCAATAGCACGACTACAAAAGTTAGCCACAGAGAGGCATGGGGAATTATATTTCCCACTACTAATTATAAATTAGTATCCAGGTAGTACTATACACCAGAAAGACTGCAAATAATATTCCCAAATACAAGCAATAAATGCTGGAGGTGCCAGGAGGAGGAAGGCACATTTACCCACATCTAGTATACATGTAAATTTAAGAAGGAATATTGGAAGGATATACAACGAAAAATAGCGGACATTAAACAGGAAAGGATTGGTTCAGATTTTATAACCAAACTTTTTCTGCATTATGATCCTGAGACACACAGGGTAATCAAAAATAAGTTATTAATTCATATGCTCCATGTAGCAAAAGCTCCAAGAAATGGAAAAAGGTAGAACCACCAACCAGAGAATGGATGCAGCTCCTGGAAGAGACGAGGAAAATGGAGGAGCTGACAGCAATCAGTCACAATAAAAGTTTACAGTATTGGGAAACATAGAACCCGTGTTTAAAACACCTGAAATGAGACAAGTAAATATAGGCTAGAGGACTTTACCTTAGTTGTTGGACTACCATTCTCCTGTTATAAGAATCTGCTTTATTACCTCATAAAAATTGGCTGGTAGCTGAAATAATAATGAACAACAGAATAAGGGGCCAATTCACCAAGCTCGAGTGAAGGATTCGAAGTTAAAAACACTTCGAATTTCAAAGTGTTTTTTGGGCTACTTCGACCACTAAAAATCGTTAGACTATTCGACTATTCGATAGTCGAAGTACTGTCGCTTTAAGATGGGACCATAAAAACTGTCTTTTCTTCCCTTTGCCAGCTAGATTATATCTGAAAAGCAGTGACTAAAGAAAATGTTATGATTGTATAACATATGTTACATCATATGTACTGTGATATGCTGGTATTTAATGGTTTTTTATCCCCTCCCCTTTCTTTTCTGTACTCCTTTTTTTCTTGTGATAAAGATGACAAATAAAGATTAAAAAAAAATAAAATAAAATGTTAATATTTATTTTTTTCTGTTATTTAAGTATTTAATAAATAAACAATAGATCTTGAGCTGCAGTAATTGCTTACTGCGTTCTGCTTTCTCTACACACTAACCTGCAGTTCTGGGTGCTGGGCAGCATGTGGGTTATGTAACTACATGCAATAAGACTTCGAAATGGGTCTACGTAAAGTGAAATTATTACTCACCACAAAGGGGGAAGTGGCCCAGGTGCACCACCCTGAGCTCTCAGCATAGGGAGTGGGTAACAAAATGAATATGGAGCAGACACTCAAATGAAGAGAATCTTCCATTAAATAATGGAAGCAAAGTAAAACAATTTATTGTATCCTCTGCCTTACACATTTCATGTTATAAAAACAATCAATGGCAGCCTATGACTACATGTTTATAACACAAAATGCGTAAGGCAGAGGACACAATACATTTTTTGCTTCAACTATTTGATGGAAGATTGCCTTCTCCATATTCATTTATGTAACTACATGTCACAAAGCAGTTTTCAATTGAGGAAATCGAAACAAATTAAAATGAACATACTTCAAGGGGCACATTTAGCTTGAGTGAAGGATTAGAAGGAAAACAACTTCGAATTTCAAAGTTTTTTTTTTTTTTTGGCTACTTCGACCTTCGACTTCGAATCAAACGATTCGAACTAAAAATCGTTCGACTATTCGACCATTCGATAGTCGAAGTACTGTCTCCTTAAAAAAAAACTTTGACCACCTACTTCGCCACCTAAAACCTACCAAGCACCAATGTTAGCCTATGGGGAAGGTCCTCATAAGCTTTCTCAGCATTTTTTGATTGAAGGAAAATCAGATTCGAAGGATTTAATAGTTCGATCGAACGATTTTTCGTTCGATCTATTGATATGCAGTAAATCCTTCGACTTCGATGGTCGAATATCGAGGATTAATTAACCCTCGATATTCGACCCCTAGTAAATGTGCCCCCAAGTGTACACTTATTCCAAAAAAAATTATTATATTGGTATATAATTATTATAGTGGTTTATTACGGTGGTTGTTCCTATTCCTTCAACATTTTCCCTGCCAAGGGACTTTTCATCAGGTATATCAAAATACGATATGCCTGTTAGTTCCAGTGGTAGGAAGCATCCGTACTAGAGTACTGTGACTTTGTGTCAGCATGTTTTTAGATCTTGCCATGCTATTCTAATTGGCTTCTGTGAGGAGGTGAGCAGAAGTCCAAAATTACATTTTCAGGTTAAAAAAAAACTTCAAAATATAATTCTTGACTCTGGGAATAGCTCAAATCCAAAAAATGCACAGGAAAAAAAAAAAAAAAAAAAAAGACTCCAACAAAACATAAGTAACTTTTTTTTCCTCGAACACTAGCTTTTTTTGTGGGGAAAAATGTTGGCAAAAATCAAATTTTCCCATTTATTTTCAACAAGGCTGAAATATCCCTTGCTGTGTTTCTTGTCTATCAATTGGCCACGTCTAAATGGAACAGTTTGATTTCTAATAGCATTTATTTTTAACTTTTGTTCCTTTGCCCCCCCCCAAGTAAACTGGTAAAATAAATAAAGTTAGACAATATTCCCTTAGACTTCTATACAACCTTGACAAGGACTGTTAGACCATGCCCACTCCTCATTTGAAATACATACAGGGACTCCAGCAGATTTAAAGGAAGCTCAAAGAAAGGGTTTTTTTTTTAAAGATAATATTACTTTTTTAGTTTAAAGTAAACCTGCACCATATATTGTTAATTATTGCCTACAATATTTTTTTTTTTTTTAAGTGATTTTATATGACCCCTTTAAAAAAATCCCAGCTATCTGAGGCTTCAGAAAATACTTGCATACTTTTTTCCTTGTTTTTTTTTTTTTTTTTTTTTGCCACGTTTTGTTGAATCAAAAACACCAACTCTATGTTTGATTGAGCAATGTGTCACAAGGCACTTTCCAGCTGAGGAAATCTAAACAGAAAAAAACCCACATGCTCCAAGTGTACATTTATTACAAAAAATGCATTAACCAGTTGAATGCATTTAATGCATTAAAATGAAGAAAATGTTAGTTAGAGGGGTTCACGCAGTCCCTGCCGCCTCTGCCACCGTTCCGCCTGAGTCCTAGCCTGGGTGCCTGGAAGAACCGGCTTCCTGGGATTCGGAGTGGTGGGACTACAGCAGCCTACAGCCGCGACACAAGCCGGGACCTCGCGTGCCTGCTGACCCGACGGCGCGCCTGACTGGAACGCATGCGGGCTTTCTTGGAGGACGCCCAGCTGGACACTGGAGAGGGCATAGACAGGTGAAGGAGAAGAGGGCTTTCATACCCCTCCTGCACAAGGCGTACATAAGCCTAGACCCCAGGAGCATCTGCCCTCTCCCTCCCCAGCAACCAGGGGAAACTGGGCAGGAGACGCAGGCAAACCGCTTGTACCCACTTAGTCAGTCATCCACGACTTTTGGGCCCCGTCTGTGATCCTCACACAGCCCACATCATAGCCACTTACTAGAGAGAGGCCCTGGGAGTCCCTGACACCAATAGCATATTGTGGTGCAGCCTGCAGACCATCCCTCCACCACACCTGTAACTACTGTGTCAGTAAAATCCTCAATTCACTGCCAATTCCCAGAGGTGCTGAAAAGACCCTCCAGTGACTCGCTGTGAGTGTGAGACCCCGAGGATGCCCTATAATCCACACTAATTCTTGCTTTGTAACCTTCAAGGATCCCAGCTCATGCACTTTTCCCTCAGCACAGCATTGCTGTTGACACAGCTGCACACTGTGTTCTCTCTAACAAAGTGAACTATCTACACTGCAGCTCTCTATCTATTATCCAGCAAAATATCAACCCAATAGTGCTGCTAACACAGTGTGCATCTCTAACACTGCACAGCCACACAAAATCTGTTTGACATAAAGTTCACATGCCAGACTAGCACAATGTGCTTCTGAGAGCTCAGTGGTGTTATTGATCCTGAGAATATACTAACCAGCTAACCATCGGCTGTAAATTTGAATTTGCTCAGCATTGCCTAACGCACACCTATTATGCGCAGTACTAGAGCACCGAAAAAGCCAAGTGAAACAATGCAGAAGATGGACCAGTTTGTAAGATGGCCTGGTCATGACGGCGCTGCACCTTCTTCTCCTTCTTCAGCACCAAACAAAGTCACTCCGGAGGCGGCATTTGCGCCAATCCTCGCTGCAATAGCAATCTGCCAAACAACGCTTACCACACACATAGAGGAGGTTAAGGTAGACCTTTCTCTGATCAATGTGGATTTGAGGCAGTTAGAGAGCGCACGACAGCTGTAGAAGTCAGGGTTAGTGCCGTGGAAGACGTGTGCACCAATTCCAGCGCAACTTGCCGAACTACAGCAACAACTAAAGCAACAGGCTTCCCTCTTAGACGACTATGAAAATCGTCAACGCTGCAACAATGTACGCGTGGTGGGGCTCCAGGAGGGAGCGGAAGGCAATTCACTGATTTCGCTGAAAGATGGCTTAAACAACTTCTGCTTAATGCACCCTTTACCACACATTATACAGTGGAGCGAGCACATCGAGTGCCAGGTCGCCCTAGACCTCCGGGGGCTCCACCACGCTCCTTTTTGATCAGGTTACTCCACTTTCGAGATAGGGATGAGGCTCTATCGGAAGCAAAGGCAAGAGGCCAGCTGGTACATGAAGGGGCCAACATATCTCTGTACCCAGACTATTCAACTTTTTTGCAAAAGCAGCGCAGCACCTTCACTGGCATTAAGCTGCAGCTGCGTGACTTGAAGTTGGTTTACGCCATGCTGTACCCGGCTAAACTCAAAGTCGTGGACGCAAACAAAACCCACTTCTTCAGCACACCTGAAGAGGCCCTGAGCTGGATTGAAGCAAGACCTGGGAGAAGTCCCAGACCATAATCATTTTTAGAGAGCCTCTTTGACAGTTACATGACCTATCCTCAATACTTTCAATTTAATTGTACCGCATGGGAAAGAGTAAAGTCGAATACACAAACTTTTGGTTGTAATCCCTATTACATGATGGTGCACGTCTTCAACCTATGTTTTTCTCCGTGGAGTTACCACTTCTCCTGTTTAAGTAGTGCCATCTGAACAATTAAATCACTGCACAGAAAATCTTTGGGCGCCAACCACACTGCTCTTAACAGGATACCTAGGAACAGGAAGCCGCTGCCTGTCATCTCTGACTTGGGATTTACTATTTACAAGACGTCTCGCATGGTGCAACTCATCGCTTTTACCTTGGGATTACAAGACAACTCTTTGTTCTGAGGGTCACTTATTTCAATATTTCGTTAACCTATGACCTATCACCATGGAAGCTACTCGACCACAACAAGATTTGGATCAAGCTTGTTGAGGGCAACCAAACTCCCCAGTTGATATTATGTTTGGGGTACTAAGCCCACCAGACTGTGAGGGTTGGGCAGGGTGGGGGGGCAGTTGGGATCAAGAAGTATAAGTAGAGCCAGGCACTCGCAGGTTAACTGCAAAAAGTGTTTTTTATTTGCACAACATGTTTCGGGCAAAGCCCTTTATCAAGTGATACCTCCAGTACATCCATACATACAATATAAAGAAAAAGCCACACCCCTTTTGTTTAATTGGGTAGGAGGGGCGACTGCTAAGGGGAGTGATTAGCCTAGCCCCCATTAACCCAATGTTGTTGTGGCATGGAATGTGATACAGGTACAGCATTAAACAATAAAAAACATTAGTGGCATATGGTGAAGCAAAGTGAAAAGTCCAATTCTTAGTGTCCATAAGTTTGTTTCCAAAGTCTTTATTTACATCTCCCAGGTATTGCCGTCTCCGGCAGGGGGGGTAGTTGGGTGGGGGTTTAATTTTTATGTAAGTTGTTTTAACTATGTCTTTTCTGCCTTATTTCAGTCTTTTCTTCCTTCTTCCTTCTTCCCTTCCTCTCCCTGGCTGGATAAATATGTGCGCTTGGCGGGCTGAAGAGTCGCAGGGTATCCGGAAACCAGAAACTTACTCAACATAGAGTGAGTAAACATCCCTTCCACACAACGCCTAATGGCTATTGTCAAGTTAGTGTCTTGGAATGTTAGGGGCCTAAATGACAAGGTGAAACGGGCATTAGTGTTTAACTATGTAAAATCTTACACCCCTCATATTCTCCTACTCCAGGAGAACCACTTAGTTGGGAGACGGGTTTTAGCTCTTCAAAAACCGTGGTTTGCCTATACTCACCACACTACATACTCAACATATGCTAGGGGCACCTCGGTCTTAGTTAGGAAAGGTTTCCCATTTGACCCTATTGAGGTGCGTTTGGACAGGCAGATATCAAATTCTGGCGTGTACTATAGCTGGATATCCCCTACTTATAGTAAATATTTACATTCCCCCCCCTCATTCACAGAAACCATACTGCATGATCTAAATCAGACACTTATGCAGATGCCCCCCCGCCCCGTTGTGTATCATGGGTGACTTTAACAACTGTTGTAACCCAATGTTAGATAGATTGTCCTCCCCCCACAGTGACTACCTCTAAACTTGCAGATTGGGCCCAGGCGTACAATCTGACTGATGTGTGGCGCTGGAAATATCCAGAGTGTAGGGAGTTCTCCTGTTATTCTACTACGTATCAGTCATTATCTAGGATAGATCTGGCACTAGTCACCTCGGATCTCCTCCCCAAAGTTAGAGAGATTAAATATTTGCCACGTGGAATCTCAGACCATGCCCCTTTGCTCCTTTCATTAGATCTCCTCTCCGACCCCGTACACAAACATTGGCGGCTAAGTCCATACTGGCTGAAGGTCCCTAGAGTGGTCGAGGAGTCCATGCAATATTGGAGTATAAATCATGGCTCAGCAGCTCCTTCGGCTACCTGGGAAGCTTTTAAGGCAGTATCAAGGGGTTCCCTGATGGCAACAGTTGCCAGAGCTAGGAATACCTCTAAGGACACTCTACAACTCCTGGAATCACAGGTTGCCCAATCTGAAAGAGTACATTGACAATCCCACGCCACAGACACATGGGGAATTTGCAGCTGCTCTTAGATGTCTGAATTTGCATAGAGTAGAACTAACCAAAAAACAACTCTTACATGCAGCCAGCAATACATTTGCATATGGTGACAAAAATGGTAAACCTCTAGCTTTCCTAGCTAATCCTCCTAATGGTACCTCCGCTGTCCCCAGAATTCTCTCTTCCGCAGGAGAGATGTTAACCTCCCCTTCTGAGATAGCCTTGGAATTCAGTAAATTCTACTCTTCTCTATACACCTCTACTGCGCATTACTCGAATACTGACCTTCATAATTATCTTAATGAGATTCCCATCCCGAAAATTTCGTCTCAGCAATCAAGGTACATGGATTCCATATGATTCCATATGCAATCTCCATATGAGATTGCAGAAGCCATGTTATAGAATGGTACCGTATCCATATACGTGAGATAGTGCCTAAATTGCATGAAACCCTGATGTATGCCTTTGAGAATTTCTCCTTACCCAAAACATTCTCGAATGCAACGATTGTGGTCATCCCCAAACCAGGGAAAGACCCCACACTGTGTTCCTCTTATAGGCCAATCTCATTGCTCAACATGGAAAATAAAATTCTCGCTAAAATCTTAGCTAAGCATCTAGTCAAGGTCGTGTCTACTGTAGTGGAACCAGATCAGACTGGTTTCATGCCTTCTAAATCTACTAGTTTCAACCTGAGAAGATTATTCCTTAATTTACAGCTAAAACATGAAAATCTGGGCTCCAGACTAGTGGTTTCATTAGACACGGCTAAGGCATTTGACTCAGTGGAATGGCCATATCTATGGGAGGTAATGACTAGAATGGGGTTTGGTCCTTCTTTCACAAAGTGGCTTAAGCTGATGTATAGTGAACCAAGGGCATCCATCAGGGTTAATGGCATTGCTTCATCACCATTTCACCTTACAAGAGGTACTCGCCAAGGGTGCCCCCTCTCCCCGCTAATTTTCGCGTTGGCTATTGAACCCATGGCCATAGCAATTAGGAATTCCCCAAGAGTAAAGGGACTCATATACAAAACAATTGAGGAGAAGATCTCCTTATATGCGGACGATATGCTGCTATATTTGGCAGACCCGCACGATTCACTCACCACTGTTCTCGGAATTGTTGAGAGATTTGGTAGGTTCTCCGGCCTCCAAATTAATTGGGACAAGTCCATCATTTTTCCCCTTGACGGACAACTCCCGACAGAGATGGACTCGGACTGTAGTCTTAAAGTGACAGATAATTTTAAGTACCTGGGGATAATGATACACAAAGATCTGACACTATTTTTACAGAATGACTTATACACCTTACATCGCAAATTTAAGGATACACTTGCACACTGGACTAAGCTTCCTCTCACACTAATAGACAGAATAAACATATGTAAAATGATTTATCTTCCTAAATTTCTGTATATACTAAGTAATACCCCCTGCCATATACCTATGAAAGTCCTACATGATATAGACCGCACGCAATCTGAATTCATTTGGGGAAATAAAACACCCACTTTGTCCAGAGTCACTCTCAAAGCCCCGCAAGACCGGCTGGGATTGACCTCTCCCAATTATGAGCTTTACTACCTTGCCTCCCAGGCTTCCCATGCAGCCAGTTGGAAAGTGTTTGACGCAGACAACCCAGCATCCATAAAAGAGGCACTATTTCTCACTTCTGTGGAAAGCCTGCATAATGCTTTATATAGGACTCAAAAAGATATTGGCCCCTTACTACCTGTTATGGATGCCACTAAGAGAGCCTGGGACGCAATGGTGCAGCTCACTAAGGCTTACACCACACTATCTCCAGACGCACCTTTATGGGGTAACAGTAATTACTCACACTTAGCTGCATTCTTGGAAGTGGGAACTTGGACTAAGTTAGGGCTAAAGAGGTTGTCCCAAGTATACACTGATGGGAGTCTTCACACACTGGCTACGTTTCGTCAGACCCTCTCTCTGCCTGATTTATCCGAATGCAGATACAACCAAATCAGCCATCTTTGCTCAACACAATTTCCAACTCCTCCTCTGCAACTCCTGTACAAGGGGTTAGAAGAATTAGTATCTCAGCCCACTAAGACGAAACTCCTCTCCAATACCTACAAACACTTAATTTCCAATAGATATGATCCCCAACCCAGAGTGAAATATAAGTGGGAGAGCAGCGGGGTTATTGTGATGATGATTAGGAAGAAATCATAGACAATCTTTATATTCCTTTGGTGAGTGTTAGAAACAAACTTATACAATTCCGGATCATACACCAAACATACCTCACTCCACAGAAACTGTATAATATGGGGAGGGTGGCTTCACCCAGCTGTCCAAGATGTGGTGCTTCTGTTGCCAATTTTATGCATTTAATGTGGGATTGTCCAGTGATACTCAGATATTGGAGGGCAATTGTGAGCTTTATGGCTACTGAACTGGAACTTCCCCAAAAACTTAGCCCTGCTACCTGTCTCCTGGGTCTCCTGGACTCCGTGATACCCAGAGTAAATACTAGATGTCTGATAAGGCTGCTCCTCTTCTACGCAAAAAAAGTGGTTGCCCTGCAATGGATGGGCCCAATGCCACCGACATTGAGCAGATGGATTGGACTAATCAATTCGCAATTGGAACTGTACAAACTCACGTATTTAGCCCGAGGATGCCCAAAGAAATTTGAAAGTATATGGAAACCTTGGCTCGAGTCGCCAGCCACATCAACTAACCAGTGAACATCAATTTACAACCACACTCCCCCCCCCTTCTTTTCCTTTTCTATCTAGCTTCTCTTCCCTCTATCTTCTTTAAGTTGTAAAATTCAATAAAAATTAATCTTTAAAAAAAAAATGAAGAAAATGTTGTCTAATTATTAATGGTGGATGATATTCTCTCTACATGTTCTTTGACAGGGGCTCTGGATAAAGGGAATTAAGGATCAGGGCCCCCCTCAGGGCAGACAGAACTGCATCTCCTGACACTGGTCTCTGTGCTAAGCACTAGATCAGTGCATAGAGCAGCCATAGATGAACACTAAGGGAAGTGTTTTTTGTGTGCAGTGGTTTGGTAAATGATGACAAAGTAATATCAGAAAAATTCAATAACCTCTGTTAGCACTGTTGAAAAGTTGAAAAATTCAGTTTTGTTCCGTCTTTTAAAATAGTGTTCTTCATACCATCTTAAAATCTCATTAGCTACTTCCTTCATATTCTAAAACATAGATAATGAGGATCATATGTAGGGATGCACCCATTGGTTTTTGTGCATTAGGATAAAGCTTTTTCTCTATAGTCATCAAACTAGCTATATACAGAATCACATTAATATGTTCCAAGATATTTTGCTAAAACAGTCTTTTAGTTCTTTCCACTTATTGATAAACACAAATACAAATTGATGCATAAAACACAATTAGTCTCACATGAAATTAGAAGCCCCAGGTGCATGAATGGTTGGGAAGAGGTACTGTATGATATGATTAAGTCAATGGCCAGCCATAGGTGGATTGGGGGCAGGTGATTAGGTTTTCTAAAAAAAAAAATAGGGTTTTAACTGTGAAAGCTCAATTTGCAGGTAGTAGCAGACCCCACTGTTCAGATGGACAGTAGATACAGAACAGGCAAGTCCAGTATGGCAGAGCGCCCATAGATTAGGTCAGGTGGATGCAGAAGGAAACGACCCACCAGGCCAGTACAGTTCAGAGGGAGATGGTCCTCCCTACAGCTGTTGTTGATCTCAATGCTTGTGAAGCTTTTGCTAACTGCAAACTCTTGCAGATCAGTTTTGATTAATTTATCCGTCTATCATTTATTTATTCATTGTTGTATAATATTTAGCTTCAGTTATGGTCTACTGCACTTTCCATTCTCATGACACCAACGTGCAGTTCCGGGTACTGGGCAGCACGTATGTTAGGCAACTAAGCTCCACAAGGCAGTTTCCAATTTAGGAAATTTAAACATAGAAAAATGCACGTGCACTTTTGCTTCGAAATTGTATTAACCAATTAAATACATTTATAGGATTAAAATGAAGGAAATGTATTTCAGGGGAATTAAGGGAAACTTTCTTTAATAAACCACTCATTTAAACGCTAATTTTACAGGACACATTTTTTTCATACATAATTATATATATCGGGACTTCCATACAGAGAAAACAGACCCAATGGCTGCAGGGGAGCTCGGGAGGCATAGGTGCCCCATGAAGCCCTAATTCTTATACAGTTTCAACAAATACTAGTAAATTCTTCAGTCATTTTGGGTGCCTAAAAAATAATTTGTGGTGGGGGCCCAGTAATATCTAGTTATACAACTGGATATATACATCCTAAAAATACAATATAAGAAAAATGAATAACTTAAAGCAATTTTAAAAAGTTAGGATAAAGTATAAATTCAGTATTGCTCACTTTTTTTAATGATATCCTCTACCATTTTTTTTTAATTGCATTGTCGAAGTAGCCCAAAAAACACTTCGAAATCCGAAGTTTTTTTACTTCGAATCCTTCACTCAAAGTTAGTGAATCGGCCCCTTAATTTCACACTTTGATAAACCTGCCCAACAGGGAGAAGGAGTTGATTACTGTTTATAGAGATTAAGGAGCCTAATTATTAAAATTTGAAGTTGTGTAGATTTAGAGGTTTTTCAACCATGACTTAACTCATTTAAAAAAAAAAAATGATTGTCTTAATTAATTGTTTTTTTATCCCCCATGATTTTTTTTTTAACTTGACTGAGAAATACTTTACAATGGGAGATTTGTTGTCCACATTATCTTAGAATCTGAATGGCCAACACTATTTTTCCAACACTATTTTCATCTACTCCACAGATAAAGAGGGAAGTGTGGTTGTACAAAATAGGGCAGAATAAGGCAAACTATTTTGCTGAGCTTTATAGATCTGTTGATTATTAGGTGATGATCTAACATTGGAGAACTTAAGGAATTAATTGACTGCCTTATTTATATGATTTATCAGCCATCAATGAATTGCAGGTGCCTTTCTTTTATCATTTGCCAAAATACATAACATGCTATTCAGCAAAATATTCCAGGAAAACCTATTATCATCAGAATTAATTCAGTAACTTTGCATCGGTCAGTGTATATAGACATGTTTTATTCAATCATTTGTTCTCAGTTTTCCTTCTTTTTTAAGAGAGAACACTTTGGGCCAAATTTATTAAGGTTCGTATAGTAAATTTTCAAAAAAAAATTACGGCCAAAACTCACAAATTCAAATTTTAAATCAACTCAAATTTGAATGTTAGATTTATCACACCTTGACCCTGGAAACACTTCTTATTTGAATATGTGCCACCTAAAACCTGCAGATTTCATTTACAAGTCAATGGCAGAGGTCCGTTCAACCATTTGAAGATGTTAATTGCTTTCCTGACATTCGTGTTTTTTTCCACGGGAAAAACTTGTTTCAAATTAGATTTGAATATTCGTTCGTATTCGAATATTACACATCCAAGTTTTTTCATAAATAACCATTCGAGTTGTGAGTACATTCAAATTTATTAGAATAAAAAAAATACATATAACTTTCAAATTCGACCTTTGATAAATCTGCCCTTTTGTGATTGAGGATTTTGAGTTGGAGTTTTGTATGCTTTAGGTTTCATTGAATGTCCAGTCTCTCTAAACATTAGTTCTTTATGTGGAACATATTAAGGGAAGTCAGAGAAAAGTAATTATTTTTCCTCTTGCAATCAAATGAATTTTAGAAGGGATAACATTCATACTGTTCAACTTTTTTTGTGGTTGATTAAACTTACTACTAACCTTTGTATTTATAAACAGTGTAATATAGTTTTGAAGAGTTGTTACATACCGTAGATGCACTTCTAATTTTTTAATTATTATTTTTTATTTATCCAAACAATTTTTTGGGTACAGAAAGAAAAAGCACTTCTAATCTTAGTTTGCTATTAAGCAAATTAATTGTATATTGCAAATGTATTGTTAATTATAGCATGTTTTACCAATAATGTTTTTAAATGTAATTTACAAATAAACTTACACAGATTCCCGCGACTCTGTCTTTCTTTGTCTTGAGATTTTTAACCCAAAATGAATATTTTATCTACCTGTACCCATTATAAATAATGTTCATTCCTGTTTGTATACGTGGAATATGGATTTCAGTCAGTGTATAGTGATGGCCGAATTTAGCAAAATATTTGCGAAACTAATTGAAGTCAATAGGCTTCAAAATTATTTTGACACGCATCAATTTTGACGCCTGTGACAATTTTTATCCGTGTGCCTATTTTGTCCAAATGCATTAAAGTCAATGGTCTTAATACTTTTGATGTGCATGCCTGGCAAATTTTCTCGTCAGTTTCATTAATTTATTCGTCAGCGCTGAAATGCAGAAATTTTGCCTGGTGAATTTAATGGCCCATGACTAATAGTGTAAAGAATAGCCCAATATAAGAGTCATCCAAACAAAACTGCACCCTTGCACATGATCTGACCACACACTTCAGGTATTAGAAGGGAGATATTTAGGTAAAGGCTACAGTAGAATGGTTCCTAAATAAGCTGCTTTGAAAACACAGAAGAAAATGAAGAACAAATTTTATAGCCCAGATCAAAAAAATTTAAGACATGGTTGGCACCATTTTTTAAGTTATTTCATTTTAGTATGTACCAGATCATACACATTTTAGGGAAACAGTGGAAATTATCAGCTGACCATTGTTAGGGTCAGTCCTAGGGCTGGCACCACTAAATTCATGATGCAAATATTGGTCTCTGTACTCTAAAATGGAGCACAGGGACCTTGATAGTGATCAGGCAATGTAAAAGCACCATTAATTTAAAGAAAAATTGCTATCAGTAACAACAATACAATTATAAAGTAGGGAAAAGTACAAAACCAAAAAAAAAAAAAAAGGACAAAATGTACAAGAAAAATATATGTTTTAAACATTGGTATAGCATATTGTGCAGAAAAGGCTCTATGCGACTGATTGTCCCACTTGTAGTCCAAAATCACAGAGGGCAACTACCATATTAATATGAGATATCAGAAAATGTCAGAAGTGGCAGAGGGTACTAGGGAACTAAAGGCAGAGAGTACAAGATGATTGATCTAGTGGACCTTCTAGATCAGGGATCCCCAAACTTTTGAACCTGTGAGCAACATTGAGAAGTAAATGGAGTTTGGGAGCAACACTAGCATGAAAAATGTTCTTGGTATGCCAAATAAGTGCTGAGATTGGTCATTTGGTAGCTCATATGTGGATTGACTTCCCACATTGAAGTTTTGTTCGTCAGTGCAGCTGGTTTTTATACAACCAAAACTTGTCTCCAAGCCTGGAATTCAGAAATAATCTCCTGCTTTGAGGCCACTGAGAGCAACATCCAAGGCGTTGGCAAGCAAAATGTTGTTCACGAGCTACTGGTTGGTGATCACTGTTCTATACTATGCAATGTAAAGGGGGCTATAACATATGTCATTGTATCTGCAGATGGAATAACTAGTCTCACATACACCCAACTCAGTAACTAGCATGCACACTGTGTTCATTTGCACAATCCAAACCAGGCAACTTATCTGTTTTGAGTTCACAGTCACAATGAATATGCCATGATAACTAGAGTGTTTGCATTAGAATACAAATTTAACTAAGAAAGATTTGCAGGAAGAGGCAGTATACACATACACAGCTATATGAGTGAATGACTTAAACATGGCTGGTCAAAGTCCTGTGTTAGCTAGGCCATTATATATATATAAATATATATATATTATATATATATATATATATATATATATATATATATATATATATATATATATATATATATATGATCCACACTCTTATTCATTTATATAAAAATATTTTTATTACAAAGCTTACAGCCTAACGTTTCAGCCTTTCTCAAAGTGTATTGGTCACAAACAAGGATGCATTATATACATAAACTGGCGGGAAACTGCAATGACGATGCCATAGGGTAGTTAAAAACATAACTAGGTAGTTACTTTTCACGTGAGAAACCCCCCTGTATACATCCTGAATAACTTATGTATCATCATTACCCCTTCTGTAATTCCTTCCTTAGACTCCCCAGTAAATTTAAAAACATATTTAAAAACAAAACACAAAGTTACCAATATCCACTTCAACTAGTTAAAAAAAAAACTTATTTTTGTATCCTTTTTCAGAAATTATTTGGGTTATTTATGTTACAAATTTTGAGGATGTATCATTTTTTATCAAATGGACACATTTCGCTCTTCACCATCTCAATAGAAAAACATGTATACTATGTTTGCCTTATCCTACCCCTAAAGCTAGACCATCAATAATTTATAACCCACGTGTTACTTCCCAGTGATGTGATAAAGCGTTAAATTCTCATTAATAATTGCCACTACTAAGCGAGTAAATTTTAAATTCCTATAAAAACTCAAGTGTAAGTGCATTCAAAAGTTCAAGTTCATATTGTGCAAAAACAAACTTAGACCCCGGGTTATTGATGTGTATGACTGTCTCTATGATCTCTATGAAAATATGTTATTTGGTATGTTTTTTCAGTGACCGATGAAGTGAAAGTTTCTGTTTTGTTTACATACAGTCGTTGCAAGCAATACACTGCCAAGAACCACAATTAAACATACCTTCAGTTGAAACTCAAGTGTCTTTGTTTTCAATGGTTTTAATACTGCTGGGGAATAATCTATTGCCCAAAGTTTCTGTTTTTTCTGGTTTTATATCTAAAGCCTTTGTCTAGTATACAGATGAAGCCACTTGGATTTGTGTGTTAAATGTGTCATGGCTCAGGATTAACTGAAGAAACTGTTATCTAAAGTCATCTTAATTTATTTAATGCATTTAACCTTTTCCTTAGCATTCCAAAGCACCATTGTTCACAATGGTAAATGCTTTAATTAGATGGGATGCTGTGACACAATCTTCTGTGTTAAATGGGATAAGTTAAATTTGTTTAGATATTCTGTGTTAAACACACAAACCAAATAGAGTCAGTTTTTAGAATGGTTGTGTCACGGTCGGCACCCTAAACCAGAACTAATGCCAAGCTCCCTGGTCTCGGCTCAGCTTCACCAGTAGTGTGACCGCCTTTGGCTTTGGGAGGAGCCCTCAGCGTACTCAGATGCCACCTGGACTTTTCGAGAGCAGCAAAGCGAGGATTTCTGGCAAGCAAAGGGGCACGACTGTTGTAAAAGTCAGTTAGGCCAATGGTCTCGGTACAAATGGAACAGGCAAGAGAATTGTCAGACAGGCAGGGTTGAGGCAGGCAGATATCGAGAATCGTCAGGCAGGCAAGGGTCAAACCGGGTTGTCAATCAAGGTATATAGCAGGAAGAGTTGTCGAAAGGCAGGCAGGGGTCAGGTTCCAGAGATCAGAATAGTCAAACAGGCAGGCAGGGGTCAAAACAGATAATCAGGATCAGACTTGAAACAGAATAGCAAAGCTAACAGCACTAGGAGCAAATCCTATCACGGGCACTGGAAAAAACTAGAAATCCCTTTAAATAGTATTTGAATTTCGCACCACTGTGCGCTGACGTCATCACCTCAGCGCGCATGCGCATAAACCCAGGAAGAGGCACGCGTGTCCTAACAGACCGGCGATTGCGGCGCTTGCAGAAACAACCTAATGCGGCGAGCGTCCTCGCCGAGGGGGCGGCAGGCGTCCCTGCCGTCCCCCCACTAGACCACCAGGGTAAGTTTTTCTCACAGGTTGGATTTCCATCAATGATGTTTTTTTATTTGACTGTAGGCGAGAATGCATGATAGGACCTCTGAATTGTTCTTAGTTTTTGATATAGTGTTTTCCTTATTTGAGGGAGTGCTTATATTTATTTTTTTTAAAAGGTTTTTGTAGCGGCTGCTTTATTAAAAGATTTTTTTTAGTCTGATGGCACATATCATCTATCTTGAAGTTTATTCTGTAATTCTTTTGACCAGTAAATAAAGCCTTCTTCATCATAGCAAATAAGCTACAAGGACAAAAATTATTATGTCAATAATTAAGTTCATAAGTTTTGGATGTGTGCAATATTATATTTTTAGGTCAATAATAGGATAGAGTGGGTTTGAATTTGGTGGTAGGGAATGTGATATACTTTGCTAACATTTTTAATACAGTACTACACAGGAGGTTAGTGATTAAATTAAGGTATTTTAACATAAAAAATGTACTTGGTTAGAGAAACTTGCTGCAGGATAAATGTTATCAGTGTAGTACTTCACAGGTCAGACCTTGGCCCTTTTATCTAGAACTTGTTTGGAAACTGGGAAATTGGGTAAAATCTTGATAAGTGCAGGTTATGCATTTTGGTAGAATTACAAATTATACACTAAGGGGCAGATTTATTAAGGGTTGAATTGAAAATTAGAATTTTGATTCAAAGCTGTCAAGTTTACTTGAGTTTTTTTTTTTTTAAATTTGAATTTGATATCCGAGATTTATCACACGTTGGCCCTTTAAAAATGTGACTATTCACCACCTAAAACTTACTGAATTACTGTTAAAATCAGTGGGAGAGGTCCAGGGTTTAATTTGGAGATGTTTGCAGCATTCATAAAATTCAAGTTTTTTTCAGAGAAAAAATTCTAATCGAGCTTGATTGAATTCAAATCTAATTTGATTTGAGTTTTTTGGTCATTTAAATTAGTTTGAGTTTTAATAATTCAATTGTATTAATACATTTCGTTGGGGGCATCCTTAATTGTGAAGGATTTGGGGTTTTGTGAATAATAGTGTTGAGACTTGTAACCAGGTGAAAAAAAGGGATCAATTAAATTATGAGGACAGACTGTCAAGTTGGGATTTTTGTCTCTGGAGCAGGGGCACTTGCAAGGGAATAGGAATACATGAGGGGACATGATTACTCTTTACAAGTTCATTAAAGGATAGTCAGATAGCAGAGGATCTTTTTCTTTTCATGATCTATGAAGAGTTTAGACATTGGGTACTGTGCTTTCATTACAAGCTGCTGTGTTCTTCACCGTGAATGCAGTAAGGTTGTGAAATGCAATGATAGGTGTTATAATGACAGCCTCTTTTAATGCCTATATGAGTGGCCTGGATGTTTCATTGTTATTCATGTGATACTTTTGGTAGCATAATAAAAGAGGTCAGCTCCCTGACTGCATAATGTTATGTGTGTGCAGATCCATTTCCAAATAAGTGCTGGAACATTGAACATTAATTAATAAAATCAGACCATAAGGGTCAGATTTACATAGGGTTGAATATCGAGGGTTAATTAACCCTCGATATTCGACTGTGTAGGTAAATCCTTCGACTTCGAATATTGAAGTTGAAGGATTTACTGCAATTAGTTTGATCGAACGAAAAATTGTTAGATTGAACGATTAAATCCTTCGAATTGAACTATTCAAAGGATTTTAATCCATCGATCGAAGGATTTTTCTACAACCAGAAATTTGTTAGAAAGCCTAACATTGCACCTCGGTAGGTTTTAGGTGGGGAACTAGGGGGTCGAAGTTTTTTTTAAAGAGACAGTACTTCGACTATCGAATGGTCGAATAGTCGAACGATTCTTCGTTCGAATCGTTCAATTCAAAGTCGTAGTTGAAGGTCGAAGTAGCCAATTCGATGTTCGACTATAAATAAATTTGCCCCATAATCTACTGGAAATGCTTTCCCACCAGCAATAATGTAAATTGCTTGCGGGAAAACATATGCAGTGCTTAATTTTTCCACAGTTGACTTAAGTTTCCTCACAAGGCTACCTCACTACAGTACACATTCAAACAGTGCATCACCCAGAAAGTAATCAATTCAATTGGAATAACTAAAATTTTTTATTTGTTGTTTTTATTTGATCTTATTTGTTATTTCTTGCTGAAAGTAACACTGTTCCAGGTGAATGCAACTTACGAAATGCCAAACTTCCTATTAATTTGCCTCAAGTCTTTTGTCCATTACCCATGTATCATTCATTATATAAAATGTCACTAGAGGTGTCTCATAAAATTGGGCTGTATGCGGATGACATAATATTGTTTTTTACTAATCCACAATTGGCAATACCAAGTCTGTTACAAATTCTGGAAAGATTTAGTAATATATCATTATATAAATTAAATACATCTAAAACTCAAGCTTTGGGCATGAATATTCCTGAACACATTATGAAAAAGTTAAAACATACCTATCCATTTGAGTGGAAACAGAAAGATCACATATTTGGGTATGCGCTTATCAAACAATACGAAAAACTTATTGCAAGATAATTTCTTGCCATTATTAGAACAAATAAGCGTCGAAATAGCCTCATGGAAAACGGTGTTCATTTCTTGGATAGGCAGAATACAGGCCCTGAAAATGATATGTTTACCTAAGGTGTTATATTTGATGCGAGTAGTACCAATAGCCTTGCCCCGAGCATAACTTCAGAAGTTACAAAGAATCTTTACAACATTTATTTGGAGCTCTAAAAAACCTCGTTTATCACAGCAAATCTTACAACAAGAATTAAAAAAAGGTGGTTTAGCGTCTCCAGATATTGCATCATATCATAAAGCTATATTGTTGGATCAGATAGCCGAGCTGAATCTATCTAAGGGAATTAAGCATTGGGTTGATATAGAAAACTCATATTTATATCCTTGGTCTCCAAATCAAATTTTTACATCAGTAAATCCAGTAAGAGCCTGTAATTTACAAAATATCCCACCCCATTTGGGGTGGATAATTAAGAATTGGCGAACAATACGTAATAGTAAGTACATCTCACCATTTCCATCTCCACTTCTACCCTTAAGCACTATTGCTATGGATATACCCTCCTTACAACTTAATACATGGCTCCAAAATGGGGTACAATATCTCCGACAATTAATGGAAGGCCACGGGTTTAAACCATTTGTCTCTATACAAAAAGAATTTAATTTGTCTCACTCTGAATTTTATAAGTATTTACAAATTCGTCATTACTCATATAAGTGGATTGACCAAATTAATAGGTTACCTACCCTTTGGGAAGAGTTTTTTCTAAACCCAGCTTCTAAGAAGCAAGGTACCTCGGCACTGTATAAACATCTAGTACTATTAAATGAACCACAAAAATTCCACTTTATTCAAAAATGGGAAACAGATTTACAACAATCGTTTTCATCGCAACAATGGAATTTAGCATTTAAATCGCCATTCCTTTATTCCAAATGTGTCAACAATCTTGAGAATGCTAGGAAAATAATTTATCAGTGGTATTTAACTCCATACAAGTTACATAAAATATATGGGTCATCAAATATATGTTGGAGAAATTGTGGTGGTTCAGGCAACTTCTTGCATATTTGGTGGTCTTGTCCGATCATACAAATCCTATGGAAATCAGTGGAGTCCATGATCCAAAAAATCGTTAAAATGAATATTCTGTTACCTCCATCCTTAGCACTTTTGGGCATTATGGAAACAAATTTGAGGTTGCAGTGTAATCAAGCCCAAATATATTTGATATACCACTCTTTATTTGCAGCGAGAATGGCAATTGCAAGGAAATGGAAATCTCAAGATACTCCTCCAATACAAGCAATTATTAATGAATTGTATCAAACAGCAACATATGAGACTACTTTTGCTCGCTCCCAAGGAACAAATTCTAAAATAGTAGGCTACTGGAAATATATACATGTATGCGATGATTTATATACCTAAGATCTATAAATTTAAGATTTATGCAATTACTTAAACAAATATGCTAAGTCCCAGAGCTAGAGGGGGGATGTGGTTGTTTTTTTTTTTTTTTTTGGGGGGGGTTGTTATTGTCTTTATATTGTTTTGTATTGTTATTCTGTAAAATCATGTTAAAAATTTAATAAAAAAGTAAAATAAATAAATGTCACTAGAAGACAGTGGTGCCCCCTGGGTGAAGAATGTAATGAAGGCTGGACACATTTTTTTAGTCGCAGGAATGTAACTTGAGTCTTGTGAGAAATTAGTTGGTCTGGATTGCTTCTTTAACAAGCCTTAGCAATAGGTTCTTTAACCTTGCAGAGACCGTTTTCAAAATATAAACACATATCAAACACATTTAAAGACAAGCAACACTGAGTAAATGGTCATTTACTGCAGGTGAATAAACTGCAGATTGGAACTGGAAAAATCTGACCGAACAAGTAAACATTGCTAATGGGAAAAATCATGTGTATGGTTCCGTTGTTGGTATGTGTCATTTGATTTGTTTCCGGAGGCAAACATTATAATTCAAACTAAGCTTGTTTTCATTAGTTCATTGCAGGTGTGCTTGTTACACGTGTCTTTATTATTTTTTCCAGTATTTTTCGAATATTCGGAGAAAGCTATATGTAATGTATTGTAAGCTCTTGTGACCACAGCCCTCTAATGCTTATGTTTCATTTTGCAACCCCTGTTTATGCAAGTTATATGTTTATTATATTATTGTAGAGCACTGCATAACTTGCTGGCACTCTTCATATATATATATATATATATATATATATATATATATATATATATATATATATATATATATATATATATATATATATATATATATATCTCTATATATCTCTATATATCTCTATATATCTCTATATATATCTATATATATATATCTATATATATCTATATCTATATATACTGTATATAATAATGTTCACTTGCTGAGCATGCACACGCTCACAACCTTTATGTAGCATCCAGAAAACAGATGCATTTTTGCAAATAAGCCAATTGCACAGGTAAGAAATATGGTGCTTAAGCAATAGACACAAATGTCGTGACCTAATGAATGATGCATGTACCTTTATCCACTTGCCCGATTTAATGAGGAACACACTTAGGGAAGAACATGAGCACTTTTACCTGCAATAGCATCTGTTCCAACGTGCTGAGATGAATCAAATGCGAACGCTGCATTTTGCATCTTCATCCAATAGTCGCGTTGTGTCAGATGCATGCAGGGAAAATGTCCGACATTCCTATTACTTACCTTGGATTTCGGTGCATCCAACGTGATGCCTGCGATTCATCTTCTTAGGGCATTGGAACTGATGCTATCACAGGTAAAAGCTCTCGTGTAGTTCTACCCTAATAGAGGCTGTGACAAGATTGCACAGGAATTGCAGAGGAGACAGAACAGAGCATTGTCGGACTGGGGCACGTGGGACCCATCAGAGAATCTGACCTCAGGTGCCCACACAATGATCATCAATTTTCTAAATCATGAATTACATTATATTGACTTAAATCAACAATATATTCATTATATTCATATGCCAGTCTCTGATTCAAATCGGTGTATGGTTGATAGGGTTTAGACACTAGCAATCAGATTGCTGAAATTGCAAACCGGACAGCAGCTGAATGAAAAGCAAAGTAACTCAAAAACAGCAAATAATAAAAAATGAAAAACAATTGCAAATTTTCTCAGAATATCATGTTCTTCACCATCCTTAATTTAAAGGTGAACAACCCCTTAATTGATTTATTGAACTGAAATAATGTATTTATTGAAAAATCCCCTAATATTTTGTCCAGAAAAATTATTCATAGCTTGTCCATTTAAAGTCGTTTGATAGTATTAGCTGTGCATTATACATGTGTGTTGCCCAATGCCAGTGCTGAAGGTACTTCATTTAGTGCAGATTATAAGGTTCCATTTCCAGTGCAGAAGGCAAGCTACAGATGCAGCCACTTTGGTTTGTCTGTTTGACACAGAATAACTAAACACAGATATCCCATTTATCTCATTTAACACAGAAAACTGCGTCACAACATCCCATCTAATTAAAGCATTCACCATTGTGAACAATGGAGCTTTGGTATGCTAATGAAAAGGTTAAATGCATTAAATGAGTTAAGATGACTTAAGATAACACAGTTTCTTCAATTACCCCTGAGTCATGACGCATTTAACTCACAAATCCAAGTGGCTTCATCTGTAGATAGAGCAACTGCAAAGGAGCAGCAGTACAATGTAGGATCATCTAAGAATGCAGATAAAGGCGAAGTGGTAGCCAGTGTCTACATGCATGTCTGATTATGGTGGAATCATGAAATAAAAAAGGAAATGGGTCAGCAAACTAAATGGAACAGAAAACTGATAGGGTATGGTCAGTCAGTACATATAAATTGTGTGGATTATGAGGTAATCAGATGAGCTTTCACTGGCTGCTGCATAGTCCCCCCCCATCAAGTATGATGCTTGATCCCACCCCCACTAATCCAAGTAAGTTTATTTCTCAAAAATTCTTGCCCGACCCCCTAGCTAGTGCACCCCTACCTACTAAGTGCGTGCAAGTGCTGGTTCGCGATGGAGCACTGGGGATTACACATGCAGCAGAGCTTCCCCAGTGTTCATAACAAATATAATGTGGCCAGGAGTCATGCCATCCCTAAAACCCTGCCGCCCTAGGCAGGGCCTTTGTGGCCTTGCCACAAATCTGGGCCGGGGTAACCCTTGCTGTGCAAGACATGTATTACTGGGAGGTGCCTTTCCTCCCCTGATCAATGGCTTAACCTATAAATGAGAAATGCCAAACGTACATCTTTCTTCAACTCGTTTGAGCTTCTGATAGCAAAAACTACAGCCATTGCACCGTTTAAAGCACAGAAAATGGAGACTGACACCACCTTTATGTTTAAATGCAGCTTGGCTGGCTTTTATTTTCAACAAAATTGATCAACAAGCAACGCAGAGCAAGAAAGATATTGAGTCTACACCTGCTAATTTGTAAATTCCATAATTAAACATGTTTATTTCACTGTACATCTTTGCTCTCCCATTTTCCTTAAAACATATTTTACTACATCATCCTCTCATTGTCTACCGCCATCCATTTAGATAAACAGAGAACCAAAAAATCCCACTCAAACATTACTTTCCTTCCTATTACTGGTAGCTGGAAAAGTGTCCCCGTCTTTATTCTTATTTTGAATCTTTAAACTTTACATCTCATACGCCTGTTCTTTTAATTTGGTCTCCTGTGTCCATTATAACACACTCACAACTGCCCATAATGAACCTGATCCTGCCAAGTCAAAATGCATTACACACAAACAGCACAAAACTGGCATATTGCTCAAACTAAACCTTAATGAAAACCCCCATATGGTCTTTCATTTCAGGTACTGCAAAATCAACAATTCACATCGTTGGGGGGGGGGGGCAAAAGTAGAAAAAGTATGTTTATCCCTGAAAAAACATATTTTCGGAAGGTACACATTCCACCGAATACAAATCGGGTATTCGTGTCTTTGTCCTCCAAAGTACCAAGCAGCAACCTTTACTAAATTTGATGATTTTGGTGATATTTCCAAAGATGACCTCAAAATTTCCACCCTGCAACAGCATATTTCCCACATACTTTTAATTATCAAGACAAATCACCCCAAATATAAAAGCCTGGGTCCTCTGAACAGCTTGATGCCCAATATGTATAGGTTTACCTAAGTATGTGGCATATAGGGGCCCCAAAAGGAACACCCCCAAATGGTCTGTCATTTCAGGTACTGCAAAATCAACACATTTACATAGTTTGGGGGGGGGGGTAAAGGTAGAAAAAAGTACATTCACCCCAGAAAACCATATATTTTCGGAAAGTACACAGTCTCCTGAATCCAAATTGGGTATGCATGTCTTTCTACTCCAAAGCACCAAGCCGCAAACCTTTCCTAAATTTGGAGATAAAAGCAGCGGTTTTTACATTTCTGAAAATCGCCTAAAAATATTGCAATTGGCCACATTTATCTCACAAAATTTCTTACATAAAATTGGAACACACTAAATATTGATGCCAAGGGTCTACTGAACAGTTGGATGCCCAATATGCATAAATATACCAAGTCAGCTGGCATGTGTGGACCCCAAATAAAAATAGTGCATATGAGTTTTCTCCGCTGTCGATTCACCTTCTCTGAACAAAGCCCCCTACTTTGTATTATGTGCCACAAGTCCCCTCTAATAGGACAAAGACCCCCTAAAAACATATATTTTTGGAAAATACACATTCTGATGAATCAGAATCCTTGGGTCTCTCCTAGTCAGAGCTGTTTAGACCTCCTGGGACACTGACCAGCCTGGGCTTTAAGGAGTGCTGATTAGCCACCTGAGGCTAATCAGACCCAACTGGTCAGTCAGTAGCATGTCACAATGCTACAATACACAAACACTTTTTAAAACTTTTTTATTTCTTAACTCTATTTTGAATGCCAGGGGTCTACTGAGCTGTACCAACACCTAATTTTTCTGGAATAATTATTTTTAAAGGCAAACTGTGTCCTGGCAATTTTTCCTTATTTTTGTGTAGAAATAATGGATTTTTAGGACCTGTGGGATGAGATAATTGAACTGGAAGGTTTGTGGAAGTTTGTATAAGGTTTAAACAATTTTGGTAAAGAAATTGCAGATTGACACTTTGATGTCAAATACTTTATCCTTTTTAGATATTTGAGACTGTTCTTTCTAAAAGTGTATTAATGTAAATGTTAATGGAATTTTTGGAAATAAACATAAAAGAAGTATGTGCACCCATTGTGTAAAGCCATTGGGTTGCAGCAAGTTACCATATGAATGCAGTAAAATTAAGACTTATAAAATATCCACTCAGTATAACCCATGCATTCCATCTATATCTCCAAGTTTGGCAAGAGTAAATGTGTAATGCATTGGGTTTTCTGCTGCTTTGTAAGTGCATTTTTTTTATTAAAAAAAAAATCTTGTATGTCTATGATGATTTTCATTCATTTGTAAACCCAAATTAACGATTTAAACTGAATATAATGTTACATCATGAACTTCCATGATCAAAGATGTGTTAAAGTGTGATACAGTCACAATGGTACCATGATCCTCATTGAGGCAGGTGTTGATTATTCAATGTACATGACCGGAAGTGTGTATTGTTGTGAAACTGCTGAATATCAAATGCCAGGAATTTCCTTAACACTCAGTTGACTGAAGAAGCCACTTGGATGAGTGATGGTGAAATGCTTTCAAGAAAACTCAGAAAAGTTAAGTTGCTTTAGAATTATTTCTACTATTTCTGTATGGTTTTGCATGAAAAGAGTATGCCCCTTCTTTTATGTTTATTTTAAGATATCATTCCTGCATGGGACCGGCAAAAAAGGTGGTAGCACCCCATGAGAGACAACTCTGAAGTGAGTGAATGGCTTTTATATATATTTTTCCTGTATTTTTTTGTTCCAAATGCATTACTCAGCAAAAGCCCATACTTGTATATAAACTACATATTTAGTAATTGAGTGTTCGGGAGACATGGTGCTTTCCAAATCAGTTATATTTCTGTACATGCAATTATGTTTCTGATATATAGATTTTATGTAGAAATTTCAAGAATAGTCAAAAATAAATGGAAAGTCAATACCTTGTCTGCTACAAACGGGTGAATCCTAAACTTTATTCCATGATGCTCACAACACAATATTCAAATTGATAGATATTGAAGTGTTGTGAGCACCATGGAATAAAGTTTGGGATTCACCCGTTTGTAGCAGACAAGGCATTGGCTTTCCATTTATTTTTGACTATTTCACTGGCGAGTGGCTAGGCCAGAGACTCTACCCAATTCTCTATCTGGACTTTAATGAAATTTTAAGAAAAGAAAAAAATAATATATATATATATATATATATATATATATATATATGTATATTGTGGGGAATCACTCTTTAGGTAGTAGCAGCAGCAACTCCTTTCACACAGATAGTAGACAGTACACAGGTTTCCAGCTGATCTTTGTATGTGATTTTTATTCCACACACCAGTTTACACACCAACATAAAAGTTCATAATCTTTTAGGAGGCAGAAAACAAAAAATAGTTCCAGCTGTGCTGGTAAAGAAAAAAATGTCCTTTCCCAAAGGATCCACAGCCCCACTTGGGCAATATAAGTCCAGCAAACAAAATAAACTGTTAACTCACAGTCCTTTGGAGATTCCCTGTGCTTTCCTCCTGGAAGCCGCTCACTCCCAAGCACTTTAGGGAAGTATATGGTAGCCAGTCCTTGCTACCGAAGAATTTGTCTCTTCGACAAAACTTGTGTCCAGCAATACAGTCCTTATGCTCAACAACACAGGTCACATGCAGTAACACTGAAAACTTGTAACACAACCCCAATAGCTCTCCTTTCTCTCTCAGCCAGGGCAGAGAACAGCCTTAATTGAGACCCCACCTTTTACTCCAGGTGAGGCTAATGATCACCCTGCTTTTCACATCCCTCTGCACTGCTTCATAGAGGATTCTGGGAGGGATATACTTTCCATCTATGATTTTCCCAACCATGCTACAATATATATATATATATATATATATATATATATATATATATATATATATATATATATATATATATATATATATAACAAGATTATAGAAAAATACCCGCACTCCTTCACATGCGTTTTTTTGCCGGGTGCTTGGTCAAGTATCGTTATATATAAAAAAAATGGCAGAAAGGACCAGCACTCCGTGTTCCAAAAAAAATTCAATGGTTTATACAAAACTCACAGTGTCTCCAACGTTTCGACCCTCTGATAAAGACCCCAAAGAGGGTCGAAACGTTGGAGACACTGTGAGTTTTGAATAAACCATTGAATTTTTTTTGGAACACGGAGTGCTGGTCCTTTCTGCCATTTTTTTATATATATATATATATATATATATATATATATATATATATATATATATATATATATATATAAAAGCCTATGAAGGTAGACTGTCATAGCTGGGATTTTTTTTTTTTCAGGAGAAAAGGCTCTCACAAGGGGACATGATTCTGCTTTATAATGTACATTCTAGAAACATAGGGGGACATTTTCCAATAGAAAAGATCAATGTACAAGAGGCTACAGAATTAGAATAGTGGAAAGTCTAGTTTATTTTGAAACTTAAGATGTCCCCAAAAATATATATTTTTCCTAGATACACAAAAAGTACTCCCCCCCGCCCCGTAAGTGAAAGGGCACAAAATGTTCAAAAACTGTCTGGCAACAGAAGTACCAGAAGAGAAATCTAAATATCTATTAGTCTTACCAATATTTTAATATTGGCAGGTAATGCTGTGGCAGGAGAAGAAGTGGCAGGGAGACCTGGACCAAAGAGGGAGAGGCAAGGGGAGTTCTCAGAGGGAGAGTGGGAGGGGGTGTGAGACCAGAGAGTTACAGTATCTAGACAGGGGAAGCAAGACCAGTGACAGAGGGGGTGTGGGACTAGAGAGGTAGAGTAAAACAGGAGGAGTGAGCACACCATGTGAAATAAGGAAACCAGATGGAATGGGGCAGGGCAGAGTAAGAGTTGCTTGGAAAGAACAGCTGTGGCATATGCGGTCTCTAGGTTATAAACAGCACATTCTGATGTAGAAACATGCCATTTGTAATTATATAATTTACAGTTTGATCCATAGGCAAATAACAAAACTGCAGTATAGATTAAAAAGGCATATAAAGGAATTGTTTTTTGATCAAGAATGTAAATGTAACTGTATTTATGTAAAAATAGCATCCGACACAACTCCCTCTAGCCCTGTGAAATATAGCTGTACTTGTTTATAGTTTCTGTACTTGCATATGGGTTTCCTTATGCATTGTGCAGCTCTATCCTAGGTTAAATGGTACTATAAAAAGCAATTCCCCAGCTCAGCATTTGTGATTATAACAAGGTGTAAAGGAAAGCTACACAGTTTGTTTGAGTTGTCACACAACAAATGATGGATTAATCCCCCATGGTGTGACTAAGAATCATTTAAATTATGTATCTTTAAAACTTTTCTTATCAAAAATTATGTATTTTTTATTTTTTTGCAAATTAGGGTTTGGATTTGGTTTAGAATTTGGTCATATGTTTTGCAGATGGCTTGCATGACTTGAATATGCAGTTAATAGAGGAAGCAAGCAGCAGAATGATAAGTACCGTGGCCATCTGCGGATTTAAGAATCTTCAATTCTATAGAGCTTTGGTGACTTTGGGTTGGCAGAAAAGGCCAAAACTTAAGGTCCAACTTTGTTTTCATGTCAATAAGTAAGGAGTATTGTGGAGCACCTCCCATCAACTAGAAAACAACCATTGGTGTGCAAGGTCAAATAATTAAATCAAGAAAAATAATTGACATATTGCTTTGCACCTTCCCATCCCTCTTAGTCCAAAAACACAGTCATATGTCTACCCCCCACAACATGTGTTAAAACATAACTTTTAATAAATATCATTAAGAAAGTGAAAGAAAAAAGTCCAGATTAACACCATTAAAAATACGTTAGATATAGGGAGGCGAGATGCCATAGGATAGTGGTTTTAAAACTAATGTCTGTGGTAATATATATGCCGAACATTCCCACAAAATAATATGGTGGCGTTTTGTTGTGTACTGGTATCAGCCTTATATACATATACAATGGTAATCCACCATGCATAGCATCTTATACATTTAATTTGATATCACCGCAGCATATACTGTAACGTCTAAAATATTAATATCATAGCAGACTGCTGCCTTTAGACCGAAAGAGGCACTATCTAGGTGCGACTCTTAGATTTATTGCGGCGGTAGCAGAAGTAGGTTCTGTTTCCCAACCATTCCAAACCAACCCCTTCGCCCACAGTATAAACCCTCCCAGGTACTGAAAGAGGTAATAAGTAAGTGCAGCTCTAAGCTTGCTGCGGCGATGAACTTATGATTCCATTTACTCTCAACAACACTACAACAGCACGCCACCATATTATTTTGTGGCATTGTTCAGCATATATATTAGTGAAAACTTTTTTCTCACTGAACTGAATCTGGTCCAAATGCATGAAAAGTCCCAGAGACAAGTGGACAAATAAGACAAGGTTTTATGTTTGTAGGGAAGTTTTATTTGCCCTTTCCCTAAATGCATAACCCTGTGACTTTAAATCTGGAGCCACCAAAAACATGGCTGCTGCTTGCACTGCAGTGAGAGTTTTTAGCCACAGCCTGGCCAATCAGCAAGAAGGATTTGCTTATGACCTTGTGACCTCTCTGAAGGAAGTTTGGAGCCAAAATGAAAGGGAGGCTGAGGTTAACCAGGAAGAAGAGAAGAAGAAAGCATGGTTTCTGCACAGAATTACTGAGAGCCAGCCTGAGATTTCTCCTCTCTGCTGTGAGTGTTCCTGCTGATTTGTTTGAGTAGGAAGCTAGGGATTTCACCTATAGAACATTTACCCATATAAGGAACCCCAGAGTGCAGGGAGTTAGTTAACCCTTTCCAGTCAGCCATCATAGTGACTGGAACTAGTACAGCTGCCTGAGCCATTGCTAGGGAAATAATCCCTGTAGGATAGATAGGACGTCAGCCCTGTAGTGAATTGCCACTGGTACACTGGATCTGGACTGTGGATTTCCCATCAGCCTATCTGACCCGTGCAGTGGAGCTCCTCAGGAATTCAGGAAGCCTTTCCCTACACCAGCATTCCAAGCTCAGTGTGAAATAAAATAAGTATTCTTTTTCTCTGACTGAGTAGTCAAAGTTAATTTAAGATCTACACCTAATGATCTTACACTAAGCAAACAGGTGCATAACCAAAATAAATCAAAACAAAACCCTTGCCACAGGGTATTTTCCCTTTATATTAAAGTGTCCCTGCTGGAATTCCAGGTCAAACACAAACATACATCTCTACAGAGTCACAGTACCTTCACATAGTCATTTTCCTCTGCACTCACCGATGAGTAAAGGTGGCCCGGGTGCAGAGCCCCAAACCCATAGCTTGGGGTGAGATGCAAGGAAATAGATGAATAGGCATGCAGTCCTGCAACACACTAGGTTTAATAAAATGTCGATCTTTATTCCATAGGTTAAAATCAAATGTCCTAACACATTTTGTATCTAGAGATAAGTAATCATAGGCACTTAACAGTTACTGTGAAGTCCCTTAACCAGATGGGTCTATGTAGTGCCTAATTTCGATGCCTAACCATTGCTCTCAATGGATGAATTATTAGACTCAAATGCAGCTTATATATTGATCTTACAATTAACAAAGTAAATTTACAATTACAAGAAAGTTACAGGATAGGATTAAAAAACATGTTAGGTACTTCAAATAAATAAAAGTTGAGCAGCACTCAGGATCACAATTTTTATTCAAGAACAGCTAGACTGGGCCATCAAACTTGATGAGTTCTAGGATATGCCCTTAGACATAGGCAACTTTACTGTACAAATTTAATGTATTGTAAAGAAAAAAAATTTGCACGGCTGCATAAAAATACCCTGCATTCAGCAAATTTTCACTGAATTACACATTTTCAGCAAAGCAAAATGGGACAGATTCATTAATTTAGAGGAAATTAGCAGCATAATTTTACATTAACAAACAGTGCCCTCTACTGGGCCTCCAAATTAGAAACAACAGAACAAAGTCTCACCTACAGCAGAAAATCACCAACTCCTAGCCCAAGCCCAGACAAACATAAAATGTAAATTAATGAAGGTCATGCAAAAAAAAAATTACTTTATGCCTCCCAACGTGGCTTTGAGCAAGGGAATAAAACTGGGAGATTACTTGCCTATCCCTCTAAATTATCTACGCCCAGGTTGTTATATACAGGAGACATAATCACATATTATGCGTATACTCCCATCCTGCTTACTGAGTTCCCTAGACTTTGAGTTCATTGTATTCCCCAAACTGCACCAGCATGTGCTGCACTGCAAGATAGTCCCCTCACAGCCTCTGAGACTCAAGATGGAATTGATTTGATGTACACTTCACAACCCCCTGGCCTTGATGGACTACCAGTAGAATGGTACACGTCCCTGGGAAATAAAATAGCAGGCACCCTATGTGACATACTAATGCAGGCTTACTCCCAAGGATCCCTGTCAACCTCTTTTGCTAATGGGTCATTGTGTGACATATTATGTACTATTATATATCTTATTATGTATCTTGGCAATACCCCATTTAAATATCTTGTTACTTTTTACCCAGTCACAGAAGGTAGATGCTTTAAATTTGACTGCTAGAGAGAGGAGGGTAGCTGTGAGAATTTGATTGATCAAGGTTTGGGTACACTTATGGATGTATGGAAATGGTTTGCCCAACAATAAAGTACTTGGATCAACTGGTATTGAGATTTGCATAATCTTTTTCAGCAGCTGTTACACCACAGACCATATTCAGAGTATAACTCGGCAATTCTAGAAAATGTGGGGAAGGGTGCCCACCTCTCCAAAGTTCCTCCAACAGAAGGGGCATGGTCTCAGAGTGCAGTTCCAGAACATAAGTACAAGTATAAATATGTTCTTTCTGTCTCAAGCAGGTTGCCATCCTTTCTGCATTCAACCAAATAGAAAACCAATCTTGGTTTGAGAGGGGTTAAGGGAGGAACGGATCCCATTTAATCATATAATAATATCTGGGGGGGGGGGTTGCCTGAAGTTCAGAAAGTAGTTTATACATTTTAGAGATTAATCCTTTTTGTGGGAGACCTGATCCAAATGATGTGGGATTAGTGTCAGGGCCCAAAGGCTCCACTAGCATTTACGGACCTAGGCGGAAGCAGCAAGTTCCAACACAGTTCAAGGTATCCAATTGGTTAAAGAAGAAGGGTATTCAAATCCAGGCTAAGGTCAGTTCAGGCAGCAAGGTTCTTATGAGGGGCCTCAGGACCACCACAATTAGGTTTTGAAGGGAATTGTTTGTGGAATTTCTGGATGAGAATAGGAGCATGAATGTCAGAATACTTAACCCAGGAACATTCCTCAGGACCAAACCCTCTCCATTTGACTGCAAGGATTCTCTGGAGATATGGGAATCCAAAATCCTCCTTACTTCAAACTCCTAACAACCATTCACAAGTATAGAGGAAGGAGAAGAAGAAGCCTCACAAGTATAGATGAAGGATAAGAAGAAGAAGCCTCAGAAAAGAACCTCCGCTGGTTTGAGGAGGAATACATGAAAAATGTTTGGAATCCGCATCCCAGGAGGTAATTGGAGACAAACTGCTACCGAATTGATGATTTCAATTAAGGAATAAGGGCCAATGAATTTGGGACCCAACTTAGGAGTTGTAACTTTGAGGTGAATATTCTTGGTGGAAAGCCAAACCCTATCCCCAAGAGAGTACTGAGGAGTAGGGGCACCTTTCTTGTCTGCAAATTTTTTTTTTTTTTTTTTTTTTGAGATATAGAACTCTTCGCTAAACTGGATTTTGTAGCATGCCAGATAGCCAACATTTGAGCAACTTGATCATTAGATACAGGTACATTAGTAGGAAGCAGATCTTGAGGGAAAGCCAGTGGATGTTGACCATAAACACAGAAGAGGGGAAATCTTTCAGAAGAGGCATGCAGAGCATTGTTGTGAGCGAATTTGGCCCATGGAAGGAGATCAATTGTCCTGACCTAAAGAAATGTGACATCTCAAGAACTGTTTGAGTGCTTCATTAACTTACATAGTTACATAGTTAAATTGGGTTGAAAAAAGACAAAGTCCATCAAGTTCAACCCCTCCAAATGAAAACCCAGCATCCATACATACACCCCTCTCTACTTTTAATTAAATTCTATATACCCATACCCATACTAACTATAGAGCTTAGTATCACAATAGCCTTTGATATTATGTCTGTCCAAAAAATCATCCAAGCCATTCTTAAAGGCATTAACTGAATCAGCCATCCATACATTCCACAACCTCACTGTCCTGACTGTGAAGAACCCCCTACGTTGCTTCAAATGAAAGTTCTTTTCTTCTAGTCTAAAGGGGTGGCCTCTGGTACGGTGATCCACTTTATGGGTAAAAAAGTCCCCTACCATTTGTCTATAATGTCCTCTAATGTACTTGTAAAGTGTAATCATGCCCCCCCAGAGAAAACAACCCCAACCTTGACAGTCTATCCTCATAATTTAAGTCTTCCGTCCCTCTAACCAATTTAGTTGCACATCTCTGCACTCTCTCCAGCTCATTTATATCCCTCTTAAGGACTGGAGTCCAAAACTGCACTGCATACTCCAGATGAGGCCTTACCAGGGACCTATAAAGAGGCATAATTATGTTTTCATCCCTTGAGTTAATGCCCTTTTTTATGCAAGACAGAACTTTATTTGCTTTAGTAGCCACAGAATGACACTGCCCAGAATTAGACAACGTATTATCTACAAAGACCCCTAGATCCTTCTCATTTAAGGAAACTCCCAACACACTGCCATTTAGTGTATAACTTGCATTTATATTATTTTTGCCAAAGTGCATAACCTTGCATTTATCAACATTGAACCTCATTTTCCAGTTTTCTGCCCAGTTTTCCAGTTTAGACAAATCACTCTGCAAAGTGGCAGCATCCTGCATGGAACCTATAGTTCTGCATACTGTAATTTAGTATCATCTGCAAAAATAGAAACAGTACTTGCAATGCCCACCTCCAGGTCATTAATAAACAAGTTGAAAAGCAAGGGACCTAGTACAGAGCCCTGCGGTACTCCACTAACAACACTGGTCCAATTAGAAAATGTTCCATTTACCACCACTCTTTGTAGTCTATCTTTGAGCCAGTTCTCTATCCAGGTACTATGTTCCAGGCCAACATTCCTTAATTTAACCAGTAACCTTTTGTGTGGCACTGTATCAAATGCTTTAGCAAAATCTAAGTAAATCACATCCACTGCCATCCCAGAATCGAGGTCTCTTGTTCTGTGGCACTGTTAGACTGAGGATGATCAGCTGATAATGACCGTAGAGAGATATTAAGGGCTTTGCACAAAGATTTCCAAAACTTAGAAACAAACTGGGACCCTTTATCAGACAAAAAAATAACATGGAGATGAAAAATATGCTGAATGAATAAAGTTCCATCACTGAGGGTACTGTAAGAGACATACCTGGTGGTCTAGTGGGGGAACGGCAGGGACGCCTGCCGCCCCCTCGGCGGGGACGCCCGCCACGTCGTGTGGGTTCGGTTAGGCCACAGGCGCCGGATAGCGTGGGCGCACGTTTGGCCGCAGGCGCCGAATCTCTAGGGCGCGCGCAGCACGCCTCTGTGATATTTAAAGGCGCAGGCGCGCTGATGTGTGATGTCAGCGCACAAAGGCGCGAAATTCAAATAGTATAAAAGGCCCATTCAGACTGCTGACTGATGCCCGTGATAGAACTTGTTTCTTGTGGTTCCTGAGCCTTGTGCGTTTGATCTGTTCTGAATCTAGTCTGTTGATTACCCATGTTTGACCCAGCCTGTTCCTGACTATTCTGCATTCTGTATCCTGACCCTCGCCTGCCTACGACAACTCTTCCTGCTTAACCCCTTGATTGATTACCCGGTTTGACCCTTGCCTGCCTGACGATTCTTGTAATCTGCCTGCCTCGACCCAGCCTGTCTGACGATTCTCTTGCCTGCTCCATTTGTACCGTGACCTTCGGCCCAAAAGACTCTGCTAACAGCCGTGCCCCTTCGCTAGCCAGAACATCTCGCCTTGCACCCCTCGTTAAGTCCAGGTGGCACAAGTAAGCTGAGGGCTCCTCCCGAAGCCTAACGGTGGTCACACTACTGGTGAAGCCGAGCCGAGACCAGGGTGCTTGGCATTTGTTCTGGTATCGGGTGCCGGCCATGACAGGTACATAGAGGTATAAAATGTGCCATTTTACTGAATCTATCCACCATCACCCAGATGACCATGTAGCCTAAGGAAACAGGTAGATCCATAATAAAGTCCATGGCTAAATGGGTCCAGGGTTAAGAGAGTATGGGTAGTGGCTGGAGCAGTCCCTTGGATGGAGAGTGTCCTGATTTAGATGCAGCACATACTGTACAGGAAGACACAAAGTCCTTAACATCCTTCCAAATGGAGGGCCACCAGACAAGGCGAGATAGTAGATATGTAGTCTTTTTAATTCCAGATTATGAGAGTGACATAGGATGGTGTGATGGAGATCTGGTGGTTCATATGCCACTCCCATGGGACTATTCAAGGGTGCCAAAGATTGTGCTGGCAGGATCTGTGAAGCCATGGAGGGGAACAAAGCAACCATGATTTTAGCTGGGGAAACAATGGTATCAGTGTCCTTAATGCAAGGATCCTCAGGAATGAAGCTTTTTGAAAGCCTTTTTATTTCTAGAGCCAGGCCAGAAAGTTATGATGAAATGGAATTGGAAAAAGAAGAGTGCCCACCAAGCCTGTCTGGGATTTAAACGTTTGAGGGCTTGAATATACTCTAGATTTTTGTGGTCAATGAAGATTGTCACCAGAAAAGTAGAGCCTTCTAACAAATTCCTGCAGGGCTAATTTGACAGCCAGAAGTTCCTGGTTTCCAATATCATAATTCTGTTCAGGATGAGATTGTGTTTTTTTTTTGGTTTTTTTAGGATAGTGGTTTTTCGAGGTAATTTTATTTAAGCCCCGATAAACAATGCAGGGTCATAAACTGCCATCTTTCTTCTCCACAAAAAAGAACCCTGCTCAATCAGGTGAAGAACAGGGACGGATGAATCCTCTTTGAAGATTTTCCGGTTTATACTCCTTCATAGCTTCTCGTAAAGAGAGTGGGTATGTGCGTCCCCGAGGAGGCATGGTGCCAAGGGAGTAGTTAAGTGGGTTTCTGGAAATGTGGGGCCAACATAGGTTGAAACTTTCTACTCCTATCTTTGTCCGACTGATGCTCACGAAGACGAGTATCCACCTTTACGGCCAGTGCAAATGAGGTCATCCAATAGTGTAGGTTTTTTAACGAGAGACCAAAACGTTTTTCAGCTGAGTAGATAGCTCTTGGTAAAATGTGTCAAGGTAAGCTCTATTGTTCCAACCTGTCTCAGCAGATTACGTGTAGAAATCAATGGCAAATTCGCTAGCACTCTGATTCCCTTGACAAAACTATAACAACCAAGATGAAGCAGAGGCGATCCGGCCAGAAGCATCAAAAATTGTCTGAAAAGCCTGGAGGAAAGCTTTGGCATCTTGAATTAAGGGTGAGTCTTTTTCCCACAGGGGAGATGGCCATTCTAGAGCTTTCCCTTCCAGATGGGTAATCGCATACACCACCTTAGCTCGCTCAAACACATAGGGGCATATTTATCAAAGGTCGAAGTTAAAAAAAACTGGCATCTTTTATAGACAGATTTTCACACGTGATGTCATGCGTCACGCGCTGACATATTGCGTTGATGCTAAGTGATTTGACGTGCCAGTGTCATGAAGCTGTGCACGTTTTGACATGCTGGCATCCTGACGCCGTGAACATTTTGATGCATTGTCTTCAGAACATGCCACGTAAAACTCCTGGGAGCCACCATCTTGTCCATGGTGTCAGAGCAGACCGAATCGCCAGTAAGTATCCCTTACACAGTTTTGCCTCAATTTAAATTATTCAAAAGCATACAAGCAAATATGTCTGTTGATGCTGAGCATTTTTTAACTGATTAGAAGCTAGTAAACAAGAACTGACACTTCACAAGAGGAGATTTTAATATAAAACTTTAGATACAATTTGTAAAATTATTTTGGTTCAGCCTTCCTTTTTCTACCTATACCTGTCCTTAGATCTCTATTCCTCTTACTTAATGTTTTATCTGTTAACTCCAGTTTAATTTTCCTTCTTCAATATTTTTCTGTTTTGTAGTCTTCTCTCAAATGATTTTGATGTCCTTTTTTCTCTACTCTCCACTTGTGAAGACCATTTTCTTGTTGTATAGTCCTCTCCTTATTCATTTTTTTCTGTTTAACCCATTAATGCAGTTCTCTCTTGTACCTCCGAAATTGTGAACAATGTGATTTATTTGTGCCACAAAACAGGTGACTTTTCAGGGTTAGCCCTTTATCAAGCCTCATTGATAAAGGGCTAGCGAAGCCCGAAATGTCACCTGTTTTGTGGCACAAATAAATCACATTGTTCACAATTTCGGAGGTGCAAGAGAGAACTGCACCAATGGGTTAAACAGAAAAAAATGAATAAGGAGAGGACTATACAACAAGAAAATGGTGGCATATGAATAGGAGAGAGAGACGTGAAAAGCTGACTTTAGACAACAATAAAATAATATAATATGCTGAAATATTTCTTTGGAGTGAATACCCAACCTGGGCAGACAGTGCTACAGTCAGCACCAGACACTACAAAAAGAGTTATGTATATTTGTGCAGCACTACTGCATATGTTTGTTCTCTCTTGCACCTCTTTCTCTTTCCCTTCATATACATTTTCTATTTCACTTATAGAAAAACTATTTGAATAAACTGTTGTTATGATAATCTTTCTCACAGTGCTCACAGTTCTCACATTCTTTTGTGTCTCAACAACAGGCTGCATGTCTCCTTGTTTTGCTTTAGTTCTAAATTTACAAATAAATCTATAATAAATAAATCTATTTTACACTTCTAATTCTTGTTGGCTTCTTTAAAAGACAACAATGAATAAAGGATCTTGGTCCTAAATTCTGTGATATACACTTGTGCATACTGTATTTACTTAAGGCATGCAGTTAAAACTTGGAGTATTTTCTGCAAAACAATTTCCCACCCTAACCAATTTACCAAAAGAAGTAAACAAAGTTATGGAAAATTAACTTTGCATTAGTGAACATTCTATTTGCATTAGCAACCATTCACATCTTTTTGCCAGGTAATATTTCTCAAGTGCAATACTGTGAATATTTGTCAGTTTACCAAGAGCATAAAAATGTATTTTTTTCAAGAATTTTTTTTTGGCTCAGGCTGACAATCTGCCATTATAAAGACAGACAATCCACTTTGTGTTTCACTAAATACACTGCCTACTCCATAACAGTAGGATAAAAAAAATACACCTGACTAATTGAGGTGAGACAATAACAAAATGCCTCAAAATAAATTTACATATAAAATCTACTAATGCCGATTGCTTACGTTATCTCTTTTACATGCTCTCCTCGTCCCCCAAACCCTACCTAATACAATAGGTAGTATGTACGTAAACATCACCATTTAGTCAATCACGCCCCAAACTTAACTCATGCACCATTACCAATTAAATTAATTCATGTATCAACACATTAATATTTCCATATAAATATTGACCTACAATATTGTTGTCATTATCAAGTGTACCTATAGGAATCATAAGAATGAATCTTTCACACTCTAGTTTGCTTTGCATCAGAAAGTACTTTATTTTTGGAGGCAAAGGTATACATCAATACAAATTTATAATAAATTTATTTAAAAGTAAAGTGATTATTAAATAATTTTATTTTTTTCTATTTAATTAAAATGCCTCCTAAATTATGTAAATGTTTAAACTATACATTTCCATCTGGGCATTTGGTGCCCGTACACTTGCACTCCTGCACATCAATGAACGTGTGATCAATTAATGTTCCATCAGGACACTGCAGCTTGACTTCATTCATTGTAGTCTGAACCTCTTGGCAACAAGAACATTTATGGGACATAGCCTGTGCTTCAGCAGAGTACCTAGACAGAGGAAATTTAAGTTAAATTTAAATTATTGTAAGGGTCTTACACACAACTGTTTTCTATCCAAGGTCAAATTGTTCACTTTTTGATTATAGAACAGCTCATCAGATATTTGCAAAACCCATCTGCATGTATGTCTTCTATATCTAGTACAATATAGTTTGCTACATGTCATTTGGTAGAGTTTGCATTGAGTCAGTTGGTAGAATTTACTGTTCAGGTCATGGGTTACTAGATGTGGGAACAAATCACTTTACTAGATGTGTGTGAAAGAAACAATATATTTTTACAAATTTGCCTCAACATTTCCCCCAATTAAGGGTTTTTTATACCCTCTCAATTTCCAACTGAATTCTGCTTAATATAGGAAAATTTCTTTTTTGAATAGATGATACTGTTCGTTATTCGAAGTCAAAGGGGCACATTTACTAATGGTCGAATATCGAGGGTTAATTAACCCTCGATATTCGACTGTCAAAGTTAAATCCTTCTACTTTGAATATCGAAGTAGAAGGATTTAGCGATATTCATTCGTACGATCGAAGGAATAATCGTTCGATTGAACGATTAAATCCTTCGAACCGAACTATTAGAAGGATTTTAATCCATCGATCGAAAGATTTTCCTTCGATCACAAATTGGCTAGAAAGCCTATGGGACCTTCCCCATAGGCTAACGTTGAGGTTCGGTAGGTTTTAGGTGGCAAAGTAGGGGGTCGAAGTTTTTTTAAAGAGACAGTACTTAGACTATCGAATGGTCGAATAGTCGAACGATTTTTAGTTCGATTTGAAGACGAAATCGTAGTCGAAGGTCAAAGTAGCCAATTCGATGGTCGAAGTAGCCAAAAAAATAATTTGAAATTCGAAGTATTTTTTATTCTATTCCTTCACTCAAGATAAGTAAATGTGCCCCGAAGTATAGCCATTCGATGGTCGCATTTTGAAGTATATTTATATAATCAGAATCCATATTCAGTTTATGTAACAATTATTTTTATCTTACATTGAAGAGGTTCCACAGGATCCTTCACAGCGAGACATTCTGACCCTCGTCAAAGATGTGCACCCTTGGTAGGTCAAATAATCATCAAATGCCTGTACCTTGCAGGAGCCATCCTTTTGGATACCTATAGTGTAATTGCATTACAGCTGTTTAAAGACTTTATGACATGACTTTACTTTTTTTATGTTTCATAAATGTAACATACAAATTAAATAAGTATATAATATATAAATAGATAGTACTAAATCTCCCAGCCATTCGGTTAAATATATATATATACTTTTAAAATCTCTTTTTCACCATATTTATCATATATTAAAGTCCTGTGAGTGCCTTGGTTTACATGATATTCTATATGACTTTTCCGTTTTCTGTGGTGTGTACCCAGTCTTTTTTTCCAGTAAGTAAGTGCAGCTATTTTTCTTCCATAGAACAGAACTTCCATACAGTGACTTCAATTAATTGTATTTACTTGTAGGCCAAATCAGTGCTGTGTGACTATCCACTTTCCCACTAACGTTTAAAGAAACTTGGCAGCATTTGGTTTTTGAGATTTTGATAAATGTTTGGAAATTTGATTTTGAAATATTGTATGCTTTGCTTTTTTATTTTAATGGATGTGCCCCTAGATGGGATGTTATGCCATCCACAGTAATGCCTGACATAAGAATTGCCAATGGCAGAAAATTAGTTGTCCTATGGAGAGAGAGACATTATCACTACTGATATGCAAGAAAATGTTTTGCAATTAAAACAATGTACCTACTGGCTTATGAAAAGGCTTTACACTATAATTAATAATCCACTTTCATGAGGCAAACTGATTCTCATGTTTTCAGATGCATTAAAATAGGTATAGATGTTTTATTATGATTTACATAATTTACTCAAAGTCACTTTACACTAATTGTATTTAGTAGGCAATTAAAGTCTTTTGACTAAGTTCACAGGAGCCTGGCAGAAAACATGGAAATGATATATTGAGGTCTTATCCTTAGCATTTAATCAATAATGGGAAGTTGTCTTGCATGACCTTAAAGGAAACATGGATAGGATTAGTAACTCCACCCACCCTTATATTTCAGGCAATAATGAAAATGGAGCTGGTTTTAATTTGAGCTGAACATACTGTATGTATTACCTTTTAAAATTGTGTTTTTATGTGTTATGTGTTTTTTAATGTTCAAGTTCAAATGAGAGTTGGACATGTACTAAATGATCTCTGTCAGAAGCACAGTAGGAGAGGAAAAGCCAATCACAGCCCCAGTTACATAAGCAAAGGCAGATTTCAGGTCATCCTAGTTTCTGATTGATTCCTATATTACAGTGTGGTGCTGACAGCTCCCCTGCACAGCCTGAGAAAGGAGGCAGCAGGCAGTGGAACCTATGGGTGGGACTAGTAAGGTTTTTGAAAAAAATCTCAATAAATCAACTAAAACACTACAATTAAAGCAAATTCCTATAATATTTAAAAGAATATAATGGATTGGCGCATTCTTGTTTTTCACACAATATGTCTCCTTTATGTTATTGTCATTTGCTTCAAAGCATCTTTCTAAAATAATTTTATAATAGATGTTATATAAATGGAAAGGAATGAACACATATAAAATAATATAAAAATAATAAAATAATATAATAAATGTATAAAGAACTTACATGTTTTACAGCATCCATTAGGTGAGAGTTGGATGCTTCCCTGGTATTGGGAGGAAAAAGCAGTAGTGTCTTAAAAATAACATTCATTATATGCAATATTTTTCACAAACACCTTACAATTGTGGATAATAAGCAATAGAGTTGCATCCTTCTGCCTAGAGATCACCAGAAGGAAAAGTAAAGTGTAAGTGACAGACAAAAACAGGGATTGCTAATACTAATACAATCTCTGTTTACAAATGTGCCTATCTTGAAGAGTACAAATATAAGTAGGTCATGCCTTGAGCACTGCCTTAAACCACAGTTAGCCTTTATATATCACTGAAGTTAAGTTAACTGTACACTGACTTCTTTGATCTTTGTTTAAGTACAGAGACTTAGAGGAGGAGAACAGAAAGACTAGCATAGTGGAGAGAGCATTGTTTAACTTCTAATTAATACATGTTAAAGCAAGAACTATCAAAAACAAATGTAGGAAAATGTAACTTGCCATACTGGGTAACTTTTATTTCTTAATAAAGAAAAAAATATAGGATTGCTCGCCTTCAGGTAAGATATTTATGATGCATGCATGTTCCTATTGCATTTAATGATGATATGCAGCCTTCTGTAACTAACTACCTACCTGTATTGATTAATGACACATTATGGTCTTTACAAGATAACAATGGTATCATGTGATTATGTATTATGGTGATTAGCAAATATAATAATATACTTACAGGCTCACAGTCTTCTTCATTTATTAATGGGCAAGAGATTTGAGAGACTGTGGTGACAAGCTGATCCTTGTTTAATGAGCATTTGTACATTGTGCAGTTATCATTCATAGAGGGCAGATCATCTCCAGGCTAAATTATAAGACAAATAAAGTAGTGGTAAGTTGAAAGATTTTTTTTTTACGTTACATTTTTACTTGACATTAAAAACCAAAAAAATATGAAATATAAAACATTAAATAATATATATTTAATTAAATATTCATCTATGACTGAACTTACATTCATAAGCCGGTAGGAGCCATCATAATTCACCAAACAGTTGGTTTGCTGACAGGAACCACAGCAGTCAGATGGGGAATTTTTCTGTACCTTAAAACCCTGTTCAAGTAAGTATAAGCTGTTAATAAACTTGTATACTTTGAACACTTTTGTTATAGATGTATGCCATTACTTTAGTACAGTACATTGTGTATTTGGAAAGGGTGTAAAAGAAAGGGATTCCTCTTGCAATTGTCAAAATCTTATAATGCTCATTGTACACTACTTACAGCTGGGCATTTTATGTTGCAGACAATTGGGTTGCAGGAAATTGTAAAATTCTTTCCATGTTGTGCACAAACACAGTTCTCACACTTCTCTGAGTAAACATGAGATCCAGGCTGTGGGAACACAAAAACACATAAGATTTGGTGCAACTATAAATATGTATTTTTAGGCCACAGCAGAGCAACATTGGCTTTTATACTAACAACAATGCACCACAATGCAACATTTAACTTATTACTAAATAACTAACAATTACTAAAGAAGTGCAATAAAACAGTAATATTACAAAGACCCTCTTTATCTCTTGTATTGGCTATTTTTGTATGTAAACTCTTGTATTGTACAGTGCTACAGAATATGTTGTCACTTTATAAATAAATGTTTATAATAATAAATAATAATTATGTGTCTTGAGCCAATATTTACTCAATTACATTTTCAGAATATTTGTCCTCAAGTGTGTGAAAAAGTAATAAAAAGAACTTAACACTGTCCCGTTATTATATGTAAAGTATATTGGATTTGGTAGTTAGAAAGTGAAGTGTAGGGTTGGCTGACTGTTAAAAGGTGCAAACACACTGGGGGTACGGTGCATATTTATTCACAAATAGTTGTAAAATATTGAACTGTTGTGCCCATCTTTCTGGTTTTTGCAAATTCACAAATTTGTTGCATTGTGCGTTATTTGCAATTTCCGATTATGCCATATTTATAAAGTTCTTACAGACATTCACAATGTGAAAAAAACCCATAATTCTGACATTATGGGGCACATTTACTATGGGTCGAATATTGAGGGTTAATTGACCCTCAATAGTCAAAGGATTTACCGCAATTCGTAATCCATCGATCAAACGATTTTCCTTCAATCACAAATTGCCTAGAAAGCCTATGGCTAACATTGGTGCTTGGTAGGTTTTAGGTGGCAAAGTAGGTGGTCGAAGTTTTTTTTAAAGAGACAGTACTTCGACTATTGAATGGTCAAACGATTTGCTCGATTCGAAGTCGTAGTCGATGGTTGAAGTAGCCAATTCGATGGTCGAAGTAGCCAAAAAAATACTTCGAAATTCAAAGTATTTTTTATTCCAATCCTTCACTCGAGCTAAGTAAATGTGCCCCCACGTACACCACTCTTAGCCAGCTTTATAAATATAACCACACACAGGCAGTTTTTTCACTGTGTAAACCATTCTGTGTGAAGTTTATAAATAAGTCCAGCTGTTTATTTTTGTATGTGTGTGTCTCCAAAATGCATAATGGACTGGCCATACCAGGGATGACTTTGACATAGTTGGCCATCTTAAATATATTGCAATATATGGATAAACAATTTCTGTATTGTTTAAAGGGTAAGACATTTTTAGTAGGTTAATGCACAAAATGTCTTTAATATAAAGATAATGGGTGTGTGCAGAGGACCTTTTTGTCTAAGTGAATTTTGTGTTCACAGCCTCATTGCACCCCTGCTTAATGTTTTTCAAAATTAATGGTGAGCGCAACATGTATATATACATGTGACATAATATTTAGATTATTTGGTTTATTTACTTATATAAACATTTGTACTAAACTGGTTTGCCAAAATCTAGATTTCTAAGCTTTACTGGGCTTCTTATCTCCTAAAAATGCTGCTTACCAAGTATTCAGCGTTTCCACTAATACAAACGTGTTTTGGCTCTGGAAGAGACAGGTGAAAAAATTAGTCAGATGTTTAATTTTACTTTTGTAAGTTACATATGTCCTAACATGTGTCTCAGAATAAGATTGACATGAAAATATTTTGTTTTGCTTTTTCTGAAGTATTCATAAGACCGTGCAAGAAGGAATGCATTAATCAGCCATATATCAAACCCTTAAATCATTCATTTGTTTTCTTGATTTGTAAATTATAATAAAAGAAATCCTAACCCAACTGTTCCCCAGCTCTCTTAATTTTTTTTAAAGAAAACCCTATCTCACACAGAGACACAAGAATCTTACAAGGAATCCCCCACTTTCTTCTCCCTATATTTCCCTAAATCCCCACCCTCTTCTGCCCAGTTCCCCCCACCAACACTTTAGTCTCCACAATTTTTCACCATTATTTTTCTTCACTGTTTTCCTTAACCACAAACTTTTCCATCATTTACTACTAACATCCCCATTGTTTGCAAAGCATTTTCTGTAATCTTCTCACCATAGCCTCTTTAAGCCTATATCCCTCACAGCAGTCTCCTCTATTTCCCCATGTACTTATTTTCCAAGTTTTCCCCTCCCACACTTTTTTTGAGCCTCACTCACTTCTCAATCATTTTCTCTTTGTTCTCATCTATGTCTCTTGCTAATTGACCCTACTTGTCCCTATCCTTCTAGACTCAAAACTCAAAAAAACCTCTGCTATGATGATTGCCTCACTTTTAGGACTAGATGGCTACATAAAACATATGAATGGTTGCGAGTACATGTATTAAATGTTGTAGTTTTTGCCTTGTCATAGTCTTCTATTAATAATATCTAGGTGACTCCTAAGATATCACATTTAGTTATTTTTAATGGTATGCATTCAGTTTACCAGAAACTTACCACAAACATAAGTAGGACAACAATGACCTTCCTTGATGCCAACCTTAAGTTCAAATCCAGGTCCACATTTAGGGAAGGTATTTGAGCATCGACTTGGGTCACATCCTTCAAACAAGATTGAAAATCAGTTTCTTAAGCATATGTATGTAGGTATGAATTTGCTATAGACAACACTGATTTGCAAACCACAAATTTGATTTAAAAAGTAAGAAAATGAAGAAATAAATAATAATATGGACTGCAGTTTTAACTGGAGGAGATCTGTTTTTGAACCTCATTGTTTATATATTGTTTTAGAATATTATTGCCTGGCAAACAGAGTAGTCAGTACCAAAGAACAGACACACACTGCTTTTAGTTGTGATTGTATTTATATTTAATTTTAAAATCCTTGACAGTGTTTCATATATAGCTTTTTTTCTTTACACAAAAGAAAATATAATTTTCAGTGGAAAAGGTGGCCATAAACTAGACAACTTACAACCATCCAACTGGTTATACACAAAGATGGCCAAATATTATTGTTCTGTTAGTTAAGTCTAACAACAGTTGAACAATCAAAGCTACAGTATGTAAAGATGCTCTTCCCTTCCTTATATGCCAGTACAACATCAATTTACAAAATGGTGCACTGGCAAAATTTGAATTGGAAGGTGGTCTTCTAAAACCAAACCTCTGAGCTGGCATTAATGAAAATGTGATTAAGCAGCATGACCAAATTGCCCAACCAAACTGGTAATTATTTTATGGTTTTAGACGTCTAAATAGTTTAAGGGCAGATTTGTCAAGGGTCTAATAAAAAATCTGAATTTTCACATTCAAATTCAAGTTTATTTTAGTGTAATTCCACTAGGGAATAGTCCAAATTTGATTCGGAAAAAAAAAATCGAATTTGAATTTCAAAATGTATCATGTTCTGTCCCTTTAAGAATTCAAATTTGACTATCCGACATCTAAAACCTTCCGAATTGATGTTTTAGCCTATGGGGGACTTCCTACAATTAATTTGGAGTAGTTTGGTGGACTCCTGAAAATCAAATATTTTTCAGAGAAAAAACTCGAATTAAATTTGATTCAAATTCTATTCAAATTCGATCTGAGTTTGTGGGTCAATCCTATTCACCTGAATTGGAAAAAAAAAACATTTGTTTTTCAATAAATTTTGAAAACTCAAAATTCAACCCTTGATAAATCTGCCTCTTAGTGTGTTTTTTTTTTTTTGCAGATTAGAGGATTGTATTTGTTGTTAGTGTATATAACAAAACAATAGAGGAGTTTTAGATACGTACTGCATACAGTTTCTTCACAACACTTGTTTGCAGTGCTGACTTGAGTCACTTGGTAGAAGCCTTCCCGAGAACACTCTTCATTTCTTACATGATGGCATTGTTGTTTTTGGCAGGTTATTCCACGACCACCCTCCAAACACTTGCAGGTCTCACAGTTATGCTCAAATGATTCTCCAAACTGCAAAGAGACAAACAGTATTTAACACTTTTAGCTCAATATCAAAAAGTCAATTTTTTGTGAATAAAGAAAGGTCAGAATAGTGACAGCGGTCTGGCACAGCTATCAAGCAGTTACTGAGTTACTAGGTATGATAATGACTTGTGACATGATATGTTGCTTCTGATACATTTCTGTGATAGCTATTTACCAAAGCCATTTTACTTGATAAATGAAAAATCGATAAAACAATTATTATAAAAAAGGTTAAAATGTTGGCAAATATGCATAAAAACAACAATATTTATTTCCATATAGAATATATAATGAATACCTTGTGGGGAACATTGTCTGGCCCAACACACCCTAAAAAAACAACAACAACAAAAAACATTAATTACTTCATAAGAATGAAGAAATATCCAAGTATACCAGGTGTAAAAAAAGTAATTTATATTGATTTGTTTACCATAAATGGGACAATCTATGCGCTGTGTGCCATGTACATTGCAAAAATAAATAATATTTGATTATGTAGAAAGTTCTAAAGCATGGAGGTTGGCAGTTGTTTCATTGAATTATTAATAGCAATAATGAAAATGGATTTTGTTCAATCTTTTCATAAGTAAAAATTTGTGTTTTATAGGGAACATGATTTATCTCCTCGGCTTTGCTTAAGGTTTTTCTTCTCAAACTCACTGCTTTTACTACAGTAGTATTATAATACTACTATACTTCTACTGTATTACAACAAGTAATAATGGCACACTCGCTCCAAATGGTGAAACATTCCCTGTGGAGTCATAAAGTGCATTGCACATAATTAATTGTCCTTATTGTTTACAGACATGGTGGGTTATGTAATAAAAGACACTAAGTCTGCCCAGGAGCACTAACCCATAGCAACCAATCACTGGGTAGAATTTACTGGTCACCTGTTTAAAAGTCAACATCTTATTGGTTGCTATAGGTTACTGCTCCTGGGCAAACTTAAAGCCTTTTATTACATATGGGGGATGGAGTCATATAGATAGGTTAGCCTGCCTGGATAAAACAAAAGTACATATACTCACCACAGTCGCTTACGCAGACATCAATTGCCATGCTAAATGGCATGCTACCTTTGGCACAGAAGCATCCTTCCACAACACGCTTATTATTTTTCATTTCTGTCACATCTCGTGGCCTAAAAAGACCACACACAGATTCAAAAATGAAGTAAAACATGTTACCTTTAAAGGCAATTGATTGGTGAAATACTCTTCATGGGATATGAATTTAGACAATGAAGGGCACACATTTGGCACTTCAGAAAAGTTTTCTTAACACATTTACAGAAGAGGTGTATTATAAGGCTGCATTGTCCTCCAAGTGCCACAGAAGAGCAGAAAGGGGTAGCTTTGATGGTATTTCTGTTTATTAATAGTCAAATTCTAGACAAATATTTAGGGGCAGATTTATCAAGGGTCGAAGTGAATTTGAGGGAATTTGATTCAAAGTAAAAATCATTCGACTATTCGTCCATTCAATAATCAAAGTACTGTTTCTTTAAAAAACATCAACTTCAATACTTCGTCGAACTTAAACCCGGCAAATTGCTGTTTAGCCTATGGGGGACCTCCTGTGTGTTTTTCGAAGTCGAAGGATTTTTTGGGAAAATTGTACGATTGTACAATAAAATCTTTCAAATCGTTCGATTCAAAGTACGATCGGAGTACGATCGTACGATGTATAAAATCCTCCGACTTCGAATTCGAATGTCGAAGGATTCTTTTTGCATTTTTTTAAGACAATGGAAAAACACTTTTGTTCTTAAGGTTGACTTACTTATATCTTATATGCAGTGTAATTTAGAATAGTTATAGCACTGCATAAATGTAGCACTCAATAAATAATAAGTATTATGCAAATATATTAAGTAATGGTTTTACTATTTATTAAAAAAAAACAAGAATGGCTACTTACGTAGTTTGGCAGGTTATAGGGAGAGCTGGGCCACATGCATTATACACTCTGTTAGAAGGACAAGTAATTGCTAAAACAAGAACAAGATAAAACATGTTATTCATATTATAAAAGAAATGTGCCTATTGAATAATGTATACAATGCAACTATATCTAGCGATGGGTTTTGACCTAATGAGCAAGAGCTGAATTTGAAACTTACGACAAGCTGGAGCCTGGCTCCTCCACTGAATGCAGACACCACTATCACCGCAGATTGAGGCATAATGTTGTAAACTTGTACATTCTTTTTGTGAGTTAGCTACATTGCAGCTGTCTGAAAGACATGCTTGGTAGAAAGGTTCTGGTGGTTGGAAACCATGGCATTTTTGGAAAACCCTTTAAAGAAATACAAATAAAGAAATAGTTCACATCATATCTTGAAAGGGTAAATAACACCTGTAGTAGTGTTTCTCAAATTGTTTATTCTATCCACATATTATGCAAGATGTGCAAGACAAAAGCGAGATATAGAAATGTTTTTTATAGGTAGAACATAAAGCATTGTGAGAAAAATGCAATTTATCCTCATATCTGAAATATAACTTGGAATCAATCAATTATGTTCTTGCAAATCTTTTATTTTCTATTAAGGATACACAAAGCAAATCTTAGTTCATATAAATTAAGATTACAAATTATGTTTTATGCTAAAGCATGTAAACTTACTTCCAGTGTATTGTAGACATTATTTAATTAACTATTAGTACAAAGTTACCCTTTTGGAGATGGTAAGGAATCCCCCCCACACTTGACAAACTAGAAAGTCATCAAATGTGAATCAGCTGGTACGTTTCCAAAACACCATTACTAATATTGTTTTTGTTTCTAAGAATCAGCAAGAACAGGCTATAAGTATATTTTAATAACTTTATATCTATTTTCTAAGTTGTATATTTAGATTGTTGATGTTTATATGTGCCATATTAAACTAGGCAAGAGATTTTCTGTACCCAGAAAACTCTCATAATACATTTTTTTTCTATCACCGCCACATGTACAACATTTAGGGTCATATTTATTAAGGTCGAGTTTTCCTTGAAAATTCCAGTTGTCGAATTATATTTTTTTTAATCAAAACTCACATTTTTGGAAACGCAAATCAATTGAGTTTTCTTAAAAATAAACCTAAAATATTCAAGATTTATTATACCCCAACCCTGGAAAAGCTTGAATTTGAAAATACACCACCTCAAACCTGTTGAGGTTCTGTAGAAGTTTTCTGCAGAAAACCCGATCAATTTGAGTTTTGAGTTGTGGGATTCAAACTTACACATTCAGGTTTTTGCCATTCAAGTTTTTTCATAAATAAGATACCATTCGACTTTTAAGTTCATTGGAGGTAAAAAAAAAACTTCTAACACTCGAACTTTGATAAATAACTCTTATAATATAAAAAAAATAACATAAATGAATGACAAACCAATACTTACGGTCCCATGATGAGATCACAGAGAGAAGATTTACAAGTTGGAGGTATTGTAGGAGGTACTGGAGGAATGCTCTGGCATTGAGGCTTGACTGGGTCATTAACCATAAACGAATCAGCCATAGCTACCCAGTTAGTTGTGATTGTACCATTAGCCATCATTAAGTCATCAGCTTGGTTGTTGGTGCATGAACCTAAGATAAAATAATTTAATTATATTACAGTTTTTTTGTTTTCCCAACTATTTTGGAAGATGCTGATCTAAGAAAACACACACCCACCATTTACACTTTTGTTATTTCAAGTTTCGAGTTGAGGCTTCTGCCAAGCACCAATAATACAACTGGCAACAGCTACATCACATAGTCTCAATGTGGCCCATATGGAGACAGCAATACAGAAAATGCCTGTGCTTGGGCAAGCTGCATTATGTTAAACACAGTTTATTATAACACTATATTCCTACATAAATCATTATACATAATATAAAATATAGGATACATATGAAAATGCTAGCCATAAGAATTTTAGCACTATCCATTGATAAACTTTGATTATACAATATAAAACTTGGATAAGGAATAAACAAACTAACAATGAAAACTCAAGATCAACCGACGTTAAATACATAATTGGTTTAGCATCTAAACCATTAAAGCTTCGACTTTATACTGCCACTTACCACATTGTCCAAGTGTGTTCTTAGAAAACCTTCCATATGGCATCTTTATATTGAAGGTCAAACCATTATAAGTGACATTAGTCTTCAGCTGTGGTATTTCAACTACAAAATATTCTCCGGATTTGTAAATGTTTACTCCATATTTTGTGTAAGGAAGCAATACTAGATTTCCATTTACATGAGCCTATGATAGAAAATGTTGTAAAATCCTGTTATCTGACATAATAGCATCTCCTCACTAAAGCCACAATTGATAATATACTACTGACAAGAAGCAAAACTACAAAGTATATATATATATATATATATATAAAATAAAACAGAGTTCATACAATAGCCCCCAGCCAAATGGTATGGATAAAACATTTTGGGGCCGATTCACAAAGGGTCGAATATCGAGTCGATATTCGACTGGGAATTAAAATCCTTCGACTTCGAATATCGCTTTTAGATGGCGAACTAGGGGGTCGAAGTTTTTCTTAAAGAGACAGTACTTCGACTATCAAATGGTCGAACGATTTTTAGTTCGAATAGTTCAATTCGAAGTCGTAGTCGTAGTCGAAGGTCGTAGTAGCCCATTCGATGGTCAAAGTAGCCCAAAAAACACTTTGAAATTCTACGTTTTTTTACTTCGAATCCTTCACTCGAAGTTTATGTCTGGTTGCTACATTGACATCAGGTTCATTAAGAAGAATGTAACTATTGCTTACCTCTAAGCTTATAGGAGTGTCGGTTTGGGATGAAATTGTAATTTCCTGAGATTCATGTCGTATAGTGAGTTTGTGTGGGCAAGTAATACTGGTTTTATCTCCACAGTCATAATTGTCAAGGTAAATGCCAAAGTTATCAATGGTTTTCACAATTTCTTCCACAAGAACATAGGTGCAGTTTCCTTGATATGTATAATAGGTACCATCAAAGGTAAGATAGTGGCTATCTCCCCAACCACTGCACATACCTAAAAACAATATTAATTAGGTAAGTTGGCAACCTGAACAAATTATAAGATGTGCAATGTAAGATTTACCTGTTTAGGAATTCTTCATATTCCAGCACTCATAAGAAATGCATTTAAGTTATTCTGAACTGAATGCAGAGCTTTGAACTTGCTGTTATTTTTTTTCACTTTGTACTTAATAAATTTTAATATTAAGGGACATCATCTTAATTTGTTTTCTTCTTCCTACAACCATATTTCTCTTCTTCACAATGGCCTACTACTTTGTATACTAATCTTTAAGGAAGCCAATCAAAATTCAACCTTTTTATTTTATCACGAAAAAAATTTATTTAAAAATGTCCCATTTTGCCCATATTTAAAAATTAGTAACATAGTGTAAGGCATGTGACTGGTTCAAGAAAATGTTGTATTCATTGTGAAAATGAGGTCAAACATATATGTTACATGCCAAGATGAAATTTTAGTAGTGACAGGAGAAAGATATTTGCATTTCTTGTGCATTTGTATTCTCTAGTGTTGGTTATGCCAAAGTAAAATATGCTCAGTAGGCAAAACAATACATTGGGGAAGCTTTAGTTTATAGTTTGTTTATTTACGAGCATATATTGAAACCTATGCCAACATCAAGATGGATTTTAATTCCTTCATAAACTGGAACAATTAGTATCATGCATGAGAATTATGAAATGCTTTAGGACAACAATTTGTATCAAAACTACATACATATATGTTGTTTTTGTAGAACTTGTGTTACTGTATAGGGATGGGCGAATTTTTTCGCCTAGTTTCGCCGAAAAAATCACGCCCATAGACTTGTATGGCAGCGTGCGTCAAAAGAAAAAAGACGCGCGTCAAAACAATTTCACCGCGCGACAAAATTTTTTTTGACGCCCATAGACTTTAATGGGCGTCTGCGACATTTCGCCGGCGGCAAATTTTTGGCGAATCGAAACTGATCAAATTCGCCCATCCCTATTGGTGAAGTGAAGGCTTAGCTTTAGCAAGTCATAATCTGTATGCCCACAGTGAAGTCTTAGAAGCTTCAGATATATGTTAGCTGTATTCCTACAAAAAAGTCTTAGAAGTTTCTGTAAACCACTTTCTGTATTTACATTGGCTACTTTGGCATACATTTATATCAGCTTTAGTATGGTGTATATATGTCTTTGTACCCCCTGGACTTCTTACTGGTCTGAAATATGAATGATTTCCCTGCAGACCAGCAACAAGGACTCTGTACTAAGTCCCTAGGTCCCTTGCTTTTCAACTTGTTTATTAATGACCTGGAGGTGAGCATTGAAAGTACTGTTTCTATTTTTGCAGATGATACTAAATTGTGCAGAACTATAGGGTCCATGCAGGATGCTGCCACTTTACAGAGTGATTTGTCTAAGTTGGGAAACTGGGCAGCAAACTGAAAAATGAGGTTCAATTTTGATAAATGCAGGTTATGCACTTTGGCAAAAATAATATAAATGCAAGTTATACACTAAATGGCAGTGTGTTGGGAGTTTCCTTAAATGAGAAGGATCTAGGGTTTTTTGTAGATAATACATTGTCTAATTCTGGTCAGTGTCATTTTTTGGCTACTAAAGAAAAATAAAGTTCTGTCTTGTGTAAAAAAGGGCATTAAGTCAATGAAAACATGATTATGCCTCTTTATAGGTCCCTGGTAAGGCCTCATCTAGAGTATGCAGTGCAATTTTGGACTCCAGTCCTTAAGAGGGATATAAATGAGCTGGAGAGAGTGCAAAGACTAAGTGCAACTAAACTGGTAAGAGGGATGGAAGACTTAAATTATGAGGGTAGACTGTCAAGGTTGGGGTTTTTTCTCTGGAAAAAAGGCGCTTGCGAGGGGACATGATTAAACTTTACAAGTACATTAGAGGACATTATAGACAAATAGCAGGGGACCTTTTTAGCCATAAAGAGGATCACCATACCACAGCCCACCCCTTCAGACTAGAAGAAAAGAACTTTCATTTGAAGCAACGTAGGGGGTTCTTCACAGTGAGGACAGTGATGGCTAATTCTGTTAATGCCTTTAAGAATGGCTTGGATGATTTTTTGGACAGACAGAATATTAAAGGCTATTGTGATACTAAACGCTATAGTTAGTACAGGTATGGTATATATAATTTATGTGAAAGTAGGGTTGGGTGTGTGTGTGCTGGGTTTTCATTCGGAGGGGTTGAACTTGATGAACCTTGTATTTTTTTAAACCTGATTTAACTATGTAACAATGTAAGATGATACATCTTACTAAAGGAGACTGCAGGTTCACTATCACCAGACACATGCATTGACCTGACTTCACTATATGCCTCTTTATGCTGGATGTGGTGTGGATGCTTTTGCAGTTAATGTTTTTCTCTAACTAAATACGCTTCTATGTTCCATCACTATCACTCATAATAAGTCCTCTAGGTACACTACTATTGGCACTATGCAATATTTTTCAGATCATATGCATTATTGTTCCTCATTTGTTTTTTTTAACTTATCTGTAGGCTTCTTTTGTATTAGTAATTAATCATATTTCTTCTCCTTAGGGAGATGCTAAAAGCCAGTGGTCTACTCTGTATCTAGTTAATATAGTTATCCACAAAGATTACTGACAGTTATCTGTGAATACTGAAAACTAATGTCTAATTTAATGGTTTTACAATCTAACAGAGTTTTAAACCACCCTCTTAGGCTCTAGGTTAGTATCATTTAGATATATACTCACAAGGACACTCCCAATGCCAGCAACATGAGTCATCATCGGGCACAGCAATTGGCTTCATTTTATTGGCACAGGTGATCTCTGGTGGAGGTGTGCAACTCTTTTGAACGATTTGTAGTTGACCTGCTGAATTGCATACAGCTTTTGTGCAATTACAAATCTGCCAGGTTGTATGGGGCTGCAGAAGCAGAAAAAACAAGTACTCAGAAATGAACATAATATTTTATAGATCAGATCTCAGTAGTACATTCCTTAATTTTCAGGAATGTTGGATGGGCAGAATTTCCATAAACCATACACTCCATGTACCACCAAAATATAATCAATGAAGTATGTTATGGATTAAGCTACAAACCACATCTGTATCTATATATAATAAAGTGGTATAGAAACACTACTATTAATTGGTCAAATGTAGGTGTCAGTAAACACAAAATGATTTCCAAGAACCACATAAAAGCCGTTCCCACAGGACTTTCTAATATTGTGATTTATTGTGTAATTCAAAGTTTTGGTCAACTATTATAACTTTCTTAAGAGTATTTCCTGTAAAAACAGGTTTTTTTGTTTTTCCCCTGTTTTCTATTGAGAAAGGGGCAGCATGGAAAGTAGCATTTTTTGTTGTAGCTGCAGCCACTTCAAATTTTAGACACAAGTTTAAAACTAATGTATAGGTTGCATTTAATTCCAAATAAAATGTATAGTGTAGTTCCTAGTTCTGTTTCATACTTATTCTTGAGGAAATGTGGGTTAGTGGGTACTTTTTTATATTCTTGGCAGAGGTGTGGAATGTACATGTTTTCTGTCTCAAGTTTTTACAGTAATTTGGGATACAGTGGACCCACAAACCTGAGAATGGCATTATTAAATTTGGATTTGAATTATTTCAAATGGAGTGATAAGGTATTGGTGGCAAACACACTGGCTTTAGCCAGATTGTTGATATCAGCTTTATTATGGAGTCTAAGAGAGTGAATTACTATGAAGCTAAGAATAAGAATATTAACAATCTTGGAACATTTTATTATAATCTTTTATTTTTCGGTGTAACCTGTTAAGTTTCTCTATATGATTCAGGCGTTGATAAGTTTGATGAGTATGAAAGCATGTTCTTTGTCAAATGTATGGTTTAATATAAATAAAATAAAAATATACAAAAAAGGAAATTTAGCCAATGATTTTGTGCATTCTGGATATCAATATAAAAATTTCACTTAGCGGAACTCACCACACAAGGAGTAGTTGTACTAATTGTAGTAATGGTGGTTGATTTGGTGGTTGTTTTCGTTGTTGGTGTTGTAGTTGGTGTAGTTGTTGATGTTGTTGTACAAGGGATCTCAGTTGCAGGCATTTCCTTACAACTGCCATCACATATAACTTTGTAACATTTTCCATGAATCGTACTTCTTGTCACTTCCTCACCTGCAAAAAAGTCTCTCCATTAGTTGTTTGCCCTTGTAAATAATAAAATGCAAAACTGGCCCATGTTGCTTTGCTGAAAACTTTGCAAACCTGAGGTAAAATTCATTGAAAGGGATGAACTGTCTTTTTAGCTCAGCTACGGCATACCAGTGAAGGATTCAAATCTGATTAGTTTATGTGCAAGGCAAGGGAAGTATACAACATAACCATATGGGGGGTTATATATCAAACTCCAAATCAGAAAATCACAATAAATTTAGATGTAAATTATTTTTTTCTTGACCAAAAACATTTTTGATTTTTTTTTTGGAATTTATTATACCCACATGCTGGAAAAAGTCCAAATCTCCAAATCTACAATCTCTAAGCTGTTGGGGTACTGTAGAAGTCAATGGCCCCATTTCAATATTATGATCCGTTCTGCACTTTGGGAAAAAATCAAATTTTTCCAATTTTTCAAAAATCAAACTTTTGGTGGGAAAATCGGACTTTTTGGTAGGAAATCAGGCTTTTGGCAGGAAAATCCATTTTTCTAGAGCTTTTACTTTGATAATGTTCAATCGGCAGTTTGGAGTTGGTCTGACTTTTTTAATATTAATAATGAGATAAATTCCGACTTTGTAATGTTTAACTGAGATACAATGACTACAGCAAGTACTAAAGTGAAGTATCTATCAATCTATATTTCCAATTATTTGACTGCTTTACCTGGTATATAAACTTTTCCATTATGATAACAGGAACATTTTGTGGTGAGTGTCGTGGTTGAAGTTGTTGTTGTCAAGGTTGCTGTTAGAATAAATCAGAAAATAAATACATTAAAAACCTAGCATGTCACAGTGTCTAGTGAGGCACAGAGGGATTGCTGGGAGAGATGCTGCTCCTTCCCCCCTCCTTTTCCACTGGCTTGACAATGTTATTGATGTGCACCTGTTGTCGGCAGTTTACTTGTACTAACTTGTTGGTGTAGTTGGTGTACATGTGACTTCCCTTCGGGTTGGTCGCCTGCAAGTGCTGTCGCATAGATAGTCGTAGCATTTTCCATTCCTCTCTCTGCTTTCACTTCCTTGTAATTTCTCTCCTACAAGAAGTTTTTGTCTGGTTAGTTGCATGTCCTTGTTAATAGGAGGTCTAGGTAACTGCATTATCCTGCCTAGCTATAGTATCCAATGACTGCTCCACTGCCTCTCCTGCATCTGCTGTGAACAATAAATCTGACCTTGCTCACTTATTGGAAAAAAATGTGTTTTTTTTTGTATGTGAAACGGGTGGTTGACCATTACGATAACTTTTAGTATGTTCTAGAATGGCCAATTCCAAGCCACTTTTCAAATGGTGTTCCTTATTTATTTTTTTTAGAAGAAAAAAACAAATTTGCCTTCATCTTCTCACTCTTTCCAGCTTTCAAATTGGGGTCACTGACACCATCAAAAAACACATGCTTGGTAAGGCTACAAATGTAATGTTACTGCTACTTTCAGGCTCTCAATTGTCCATATTCCAGTCGTTATTCTATTTGGAGCATGGTTTCTAGGGTGATTTGGAACCAAACTGCAAAGTGGAGAGCTGCTGACCATAAAGTTAAATAACTCAAAAATGACAAATATTAGAAAAAAGCTAAAACTAAATTAAACTGTATCAGAATGTCACTCCCTACATCTTAATAAATGTTATCTCAGAGGTGCACAATCCCTTTAATTTCCTACTTATGGGCCACGCAGGCATTCTAGTGTTGACTGCCTTACCTGGCTGATACATTCTTCCCTCATGATGACAGGCACATGTTGTGGTGGTTGGAGGGGTTGTTGCTGTTAAAATACATTTGAAATGAATTAGAGGTTGATGACAGGATACAAAAGAATGTTTTGTGCAACATAATACCACAGTCCTGATATTTTAAGAGGAATGTTTAGTGGTAAGTACATACTTGGTGGTGTACATTCTACTTCAGTTCTGGTTGGTCTCTTACAAGTGCTGTCGCACACATAGTGGTAGCATTTTCCATCCCTTTCTTTGCTGTGGCTTCCTCCGATTTTGTGCCCTGCAATAAGAAGTTCCCTGGTTAGCTGCACATCCTTGTTAATATAAGTTCTAGGTAACTGAATTATCCTGTGGAGCTACTGTGTCAATGTACTGTCCCACTGTCTCTCCCGTGTTCAGTTAATCGTACCTGCAACTCGGGGGCTCATCTATTAATCAAGGTCTGCATTGTTTACCGGGGAATGGTGTGTAACGGTGCACTGTGTTGAGATGAGCACATCCTTAAAGCCTACTCTATTTTTCTATCTGCATTTAGAAATGTAGGCATACGTCATGGTTAGCCGGTACGAGTTAGAGTGAACTGAATACAGGAAGCACATAAACTGTCCTCAGACAGTTAGGGTCAGTGATGCTCCGGGCCTTCAAAAATCTAAAAGCCTGCCCAGTGGAAGAAAATTGCCTGAAAACTGCTTTCCTCTCCAAACTCACTTAAAATAGAAAATGGAGGGAAAAATGCAAAAGGGCTCAGAGGATGTCTCTGAGTAAGTTTGCATCACATTATTTTGTGTGTGTTTGTCTTAAGATCATGCACAAGGAAGACGCAGACATTCTAATCTCGACTGCTTTACCTGCCAGGTACTCTCTTCCCTCGTGATGGCAGGCACATGTGGTGGTGGTTGTAGGGGTTGTTGCTGTTTGAATAAAGGAAAAATAAATTAGACATTGCTAACAGGATATGAAATGATGTTTGTTATAAATCAAAACCATACTGCTTATATTTTAATAAATCTATGGGAGAGGAATATGTATTCCCTTCCACCCAAATACTGTCATTTGCCTGTGCCCATTGTCTGAAAGAGGCACTGTATCTTCTCTTTCTATTTCCCCTCTGACATTTTCTAATGGTAATATTGTTAAGGCAATGCGCTATTCTTTTTAGTCACTCGTGGGCCACTTCTTTTTTTAAAAAAAAAAAACCTGTGTGTGGGATCGGACAGATCTCAATGTTATCTCTACTGCCAGCATCTTGAAATCTCCCTCAGTGTTACCATGCCTCTTGCTTAGTGGTAAGTACTTACTTGTTGGTGTAGTTGGTGTACATGTCACTTCCCTTCGGGTTGGTCGCCTGCAAGTGCTGTCGCATACATAGTCGTAGCATTTTCCATTCCTCTCTCTGCTTTCACTTCCTTGTAATTTCTCTCCTGCAAGAAGTTATTGTCTGGTTAGTTGCATGTCCTTGTTAACAGAAGGTCTAGGCAACTGCATTATCCCGCCTAGCTATGGTATCCAATGACTGCTCCACTGCCTCTCCTGCATCTGATGTGAGCAATAAATCTTACCTTGTTCACTTACTGGACAAAATGAATTTTCTTATATGTTAAAGGAGTGGTTGGCCATTAAGATAACTTTTGGTATGTTCTAGAATGGGCAATTCCAAGAAACTTTTCAAATGGTCTTCCTTCTTTATTTTTTTTAGAGTTTACAATTATTTGCCTTCTTCTTCTTCTGACTCTTTCCAGCTTTTAAATGGGGGTCAGTGACACCATCTAAAAACACATGCTTGCTAAGGCTACAAATGTAATGCTACTGCTACTTTTTATTACTTATCCTTCTTTTCAGGCTCTCAATTGTCCATATTCCAGTCATTATTCTAATTGGAGCATGGTTTCTAGGGTGATTTGGAAGCTATCAAGCAAACTGCAAAGTGGAGAGCTGCTGACCATAAAGCTAAATAACTCAAAAATGACAAATAATAGAAAAAAGCTAAAACTAAATGCAAACTGTCTCAGAATGTCACTCCCTACATCTTAATAAATGTTATCTCAGAGGTGCACAATCCCTTTAATTTCCTACTAATGGGCCACGCAGGCATTCTAGTGTTGACTGCCTTACCTGGCTGATACATTCTTCCCTCATGATGACAGGCACATGTTGTGGTGGTTGGAGGGGTTGTTGCTGTTAAAATACATTTGAAATGAATTAGAGGTTGATGACAGGATACAAAAGAATGTTTTGTGCAACATAATACCACAGTCCTGATATTTTAAGAGGACTGTTTAGTGGTAAGTACTTACTTGGTGGTGTACATTCCACTTCAGTTCTGGTTGGTCTCTTACAAGTGCTGTCGCACACATAGTGGTAGCATTTTCCATCCCTTTCTCTGCTGTGGCTTCCTCCGATTTTGTGCCCTGCAATAAGAAGTTCCCTGGTTAGCTGCACGTCCTTGTTAATAGAAGTTCTAGGTAACTGAATTATCCTGTGGAGCTATTGTGTCAATGTACTGTCCCACTGTCTCTCCCGTGTTCAGTGAATCGTACCTGCAACTCGGGGGGGGGCTCATCTATTAATCAAGGTCTGCACTGTTTACCGGGGAATGGTGTGTAACGGTGCACTGCGTTGAGATGAGCGCATCCTTAAAGCCTACTCTATTTTTCTATCTGCATTTAGAAATATAGGCATACGTCATGTTAGCCGGTACGAGTTAGAGTGAACTGAATACAGGAAGCACATAAACTGTCCTCGGACAGTTAGGGTCACTGATGCTCCGGGCCTTCAAAAATCTAAAAGCCTGCCCAGTGGAAGAAAGCTGCCTGAAAACTGCTTTCCTCTCGGAACTCACTTAAAATAGAAAATGGAGGGAAAAATGCAAAAGGGCTCAGAGGATGACTCTGAGTAAGTCTGAGTAAGTTTGTGTGCGTGTGTGTGTTGGTCTTAAGATCACATTCAAGGAACACGTTGACATTCTAATCTCCACTGCTTTACCTGGCAGGTATTCTCTTCCCTCGTGATGGCAGGCACATGTGGTGGTTGTCGCTGTTTGAATAAAGAAGAAATAAATTAGACATTGCTAACCTTTTGCCCCCTCTGACATTTTCTAATGGAAGTATTGTTCAGGCAATGCGCAATTCTTTTCAGTCACTCATGGGCCTCTTCTATTTTTTTTTTTCAAAACTATTCTGAGTGATTGGATAGATCTGACTTTTATCTCTACTGCCAGCATCTTGAAATCTCCCTCAGTGTTAGCATGTCTCTTGTTTAGTGGCAAGTACTTACTTGTTGGTATAGTTGTTGTGCACGGTTCTTCACTTCGGATTGGTCGCCTGCAGGTGATGTCACATACATAGTGGTAACATTTTCCATTCCTCTCTCTGCTTTCACTTCCTTCTAATTTCTCTCCTGCAAGAAGATGTTCTCTGGTTAGTTGCATGTCCTTGTTAATAGACATTCTAGCTAACTGCATTATGCCGCCTAGCTATTGTATCAAATGACTGCTCCACTACCTCTCCTTCAACTGCTGTGATCAATAAATCTGACCTGCACTTAGGGGGCGTATCTCTTTATAATACTGAACTCTATTTACTAGGCAAAAGGGTATGTAAAGTAACACTGTGTTGAGGGAAATATATATCTAAAGCCTACTCATATATTTTGCCTACTTTTTGGGTGGAGGTTAGAGCTAAATGATCCAAATTTACAGAAAAAACACTGCTCGCTCATAGGACAAAACACATTTTTTTGTGTGTGTTAACTTCCTCGTAAGGACCCCGCACACATTCGAGTTTTGACTGCCTTACCTGGCTGATACATTCTTCCCTCATGATGACAGGCACATGTCGTGGTGGTTGGAGGGGTGGTTGCTGTTAGGATACATTTGAAATGAATTAGAGATTGATAACAGGATATAAAAGACTATTTTAAGCAAAACAATACCACAGTCTTCACATTTTAAGAGGAATGTTTAGTGGTCAGCACTTACTTGGTGGTGTACATTCTACTTCAGTTCTGGTTGGTCTCTTACAAGTGCTGTCGCACACATAGCGGTAGCATTTTCCATCCCTTTCTCTGCTGTGGCTTTCTCCAATTTTGTGCCCTGCAAGAAGTTCCCTGGTTAGCGGCAAGTTCTTATTAATATGGGTTCTAGGTATCTGCCTAATCCTATGGAGCTTCTGTTTCAAAGTACTGTCCCACTGTCTCGCCCCTTTTACGTTAATCTGACCTGCAACTCAGGGGCCACATCTATTTATCAAAGTCAGCACTATGTTCTGTGGAATGGTGTGTAGCAACCCAAGAGTTAACCGAATACAGAAAGCTCATAACATGTCCTTGGACAGTGAGGTCACTGATGCTCTGGGCCTTCAAAGAGCTGTTGAGCTGAAAGCCTGCCCAGTTAAAGAAAACTGCCTTCAACTGCTATGATCCTGAAGCCACTTTAAATACAATTTGAATGTAAAAATAACAGGTCTCAGAGGATCCCTCCAAATAAGTTTACATCCCATTTTGTTTATGTTTGCATTTTAAGATCACGCTCAAGGAACACGCAGACATTCTAATCTCGACTGCTTTACCTGCCAGGTACTCTCTTCCCTCGTGATGGCAGGCACATGTGGTGGTGGTTGTAGGGGTTGTTGCTGTTTGAATAAAGGAAAAATAAATTAGACATTGCTAACAGGATATGAAATGATGTTTGTTATAAATCAAAACCATACTGCTTATATCTTAATAAATCTATGGGAGAGGAATATGTATTCCCTTCCACCCAAATACTGTCATTTGCCTGTGCCCATTGTCTGAAAGAGGCGCTGTATCTTCTCTTTCTATTTCCCCTCTGACATTTTCTAATGGTAATATTGTTAAGGCAATGCGCTATTCTTTTTAGTCACTCGTGGGCCACTTCTTTTTTAAAAAAAAAAACCTGTGCGTGGGATCGGACAGATCTCAATGTTATCTCTACTGCCAGCATCTTGAAATCTCCCTCAGTGTTACCATGCCTCTTGCTTAGTGGTAAGTACTTACTTGTTGGTGTAGTTGGTGTACATGTCACTTCCCTTCGGGTTGGTCGCCTGCAAGTGCTGTCGCATACATAGTCGTAGCATTTTCCATTCCTCTCTCTGCTTTCACTTCCTTGTAATTTCTCTCCTGCAAGAAGTTATTGTCTGGTTAGTTGCATGTCCTTGTTAACAGAAGGTCTAGGCAACTGCATTATCCCGCCTAGCTATGGTATCCAATGACTGCTCCACTGCCTCTCCTGCATCTGATGTGAGCAATAAATCTTACCTTGTTCACTTACTGGACAAAATGAATTTTCTTATATGTTAAAGGTGTGGTTGGCCATTAAGATAACTTTTGGTATGTTCTAGAATGGCCAATTCCAAGCCACTTTTCAAATGGTCTTCCTTCTTTATTTTTTTAGAGTTTACAATTATTTGCCTTCTTCTTCTTCTGACTCTTTCCAGCTTTTAAATGGGGGTCAGTGACACCATCTAAAAACACATGCTTGCTAAGGCTACAAATGTAATGCTACTGCTACTTTTTATTACTTATCCTTCTTTTCAGGCTCTCAATTGTCCATATTCCAGTCATTATTCTAATTGGAGCATGGTTTCTAGGGTGATTTGGAAGCTATCAACCAAACTGCAAAGTGGAGAGCTGCTGACCATAAAGCTAAATAACTCAAAAATGACAAATAATAGAAAAAAAGCTAAAACTAAATGCAAACTGTCTCAGAATGTCACTCCCTACATCTTAATAAATGTTATCTCAGAGGTGCACAATCCCTTTAATTTCCTACTAATGGGCCACGCAGGCATTCTAGTGTTGACTGCCTTACCTGGCTGATACATTCTTCCCTCATGATGACAGGCACATGTTGTGGTGGTTGGAGGGGTTGTTGCTGTTAAAATACATTTGAAATGAATTAGACTTTGATGACAGGATACAAAAGAATGTTTTGTGCAACATAATACCACAGTCCTGATATTTTAAGAGGAATGTTTAGTGGTAAGTACTTACTTGGTGGTGTACATTCTACTTCAGTTCTGGTTGGTCTCTTACAAGTGCTGTCGCACACATAGTGGTAGCATTTTCCATCCCTTTCTTTGCTGTGGCTTCCTCCGATTTTGTGCCCTGCAATAAGAAGTTCCCTGTTTAGCTGCACATCCTTGTTAATATAAGTTCTAGGTAACTGAATAATCCTGTGGAGCTACTGTGTCAATGTACTGTCCCACTGTCTCTCCCGTGTTCAGTTAATCGTACCTGCAACTCGGGGGCTCATCTATTAATCAAGGTCTGCATTGTTTACCGGGGAATGGTGTGTAACGGTGCACTGTGTTGAGATGAGCGCATCCTTAAAGCCTACTCTATTTTTCTATCTGCATTTAGAAATGTAGGCATACGTCATGGTTAGCCGGTACGAGTTAGAGTGAACTGAATACAGGAAGCACATAAACTGTCCTCAGACAGTTAGGGTCAGTGATGCTCCGGGCCTTCAAAAATCTAAAAGCCTGCCCAGTGGAAGAAAATTGCCTGAAAACTGCTTTCCTCTCCAAACTCACTTAAAATAGAAAATGGAGGGAAAAATGCAAAAGGGCTCAGAGGATGACTCTGAGTAAGTCTGAGTAAGTTTGTGTGCGTGTGTGTGTTGGTCTTAAGATCACATTCAAGGAACACGTTGACATTCTAATCTCCACTGCTTTACCTGGCAGGTATTCTCTTCCCTCGTGATGGCAGGCACATGTGGTGGTTGTCGCTGTTTGAATAAAGAAGAAATAAATTAGACATTGCTAACCTTTTTCCCCCTCTGATATTTTCTAATGGAAGTATTGTTCAGGCAATGCGCAATTCTTTTCAGTCACTCATGGGCCTCTTCTATTTTTTTTTTTCAAAACTATTCTGAGTGATTGGATAGATCTGACTTTTATCTCTACTGCCAGCATCTTGAAATCTCCCTCAGTGTTAGCATGTCTCTTGTTTAGTGGCAAGTACTTACTTGTTGGTATAGTTGTTGTGCATGGTTCTTCACTTCGGATTGGTCGCCTGCAGGTGATGTCACATACATAGTGGTAACATTTTCCATTCCTCTCTCTGCTTTCACTTCCTTCTAATTTCTCTCCTGCAAGAAGATGTTCTCGGGTTAGTTGCATGTCCTTGTTAATAGACATTCTAGCTAACTGCATTATGCCGCCTAGCTATTGTATCAAATGACTGCTCCACTACCTCTCCTTCAACTGCTGTGATCAATAAATCTGACCTGCACTTAGGGGGCGTATCTCTTTATAATACTGAACTCTATTTACTGGGCAAAAGGGTATGTAAAGTAACACTGTGTTGAGGGAAATATATATCTAAAGCCTACTCATATATTTTGCCTACTTTTTGGGTGGAGGTTAGAGCTAAATGATCCAAATTTACAGAAAAAACACTGCTCGCTCATAGGACAAAACACATTTTTTTGTGTGTGTTAACTTCCTCGTAAGGACCCCGCAGGCATTCGAGTTTTGACTGCCTTACCTGGCTGATACATTCTTCCCTCATGATGACAGGCACATGTCGTGGTGGTTGGAGGGGTGGTTGCTGTTAGGATACATTTGAAATGAATTAGAGATTGATAACAGGATATAAAATACTATTTTAAGCAAAACAATACCACAGTCCTCACATTTTAAGAGGAATGTTTAGTGGTCAGCACTTACTTGGTGGTGTACATTCTACTTCAGTTCTGGTTGGTCTCTTACAAGTGCTGTCGCACACATAGCGGTAGCATTTTCCATCCCTTTCTCTGCTGTGGCTTTCTCCAATTTTGTGCCCTGCAAGAAGTTCCCTGGTTAGCGGCAAGTTCTTATTAATATGGGTTCTAGGTATCTGCCTAATCCTATGGATCTTCTGTTTCAAAGTACTGTCCCACTGTCTCGCCCCTCTTACGTTAATCTGACCTGCAACTCAGGGGCCACATCTATTTATCAAAGTCAGCACTATGTTCTGTGGAATGGTGTGTAGCAACCCAAGAGTTAACCGAATACAGAAAGCTCATAAAATGTCCTTGGACAGTGAGGTCTCTGATGCTCTGGGCCTTCAAAGAGCTGTTGAGCTGAAAGCCTGCCCAGTTAAAGAAAACTGCCTTCAACTGCTATGATCCTGAAGCCACTTTAAATACAATTTGAATGTAAAAATAACAGGTCTCAGAGGATCCCTCCAAATAAGTTTACATCCCATTTTGTTTATGTTTGCGTTTTAAGATCACGCTCAAGGAACACGCAGACATTCTAATCTCGACTGCTTTACCTGCCAGGTACTCTCTTCCCTCGTGATGGCAGGCACATGTGGTGGTGGTTGTAGGGGTTGTTGCTGTTTGAATAAAGGAAAAATAAATTAGACATTGCTAACAGGATATAAAATGATGCTTGTTATAAATCAAAACCATACTGCTTATATTTTAATAAATCTATGGGAGAGGAATATGTATTCCCTTCCACCCAAATACTGTCATTTGCCTGTGCCCATTGTCTGAAAGAGGCGCTGTATCTTCTCTTTCTATTTCCCCTCTGACATTTTCTAATGGTAATATTGTTAAGGCAATGCGCTATTCTTTTTAGTCACTCGTGGGCCACTTCTTTTTTTAAAAAAAAAAACCTGTGCGTGGGATCGGACAGATCTCAATGTTATCTCTACTGCCAGCATCTTGAAATCTCCCTCAGTGTTACCATGCCTCTTGCTTAGTGGTAAGTACTTACTTGTTGGTGTAGTTGGTGTACATGTCACTTCCCTTCGGGTTGGTCGCCTGCAAGTGCTGTCGCATACATAGTCGTAGCATTTTCCATTCCTCTCTCTGCTTTCACTTCCTTGTAATTTCTCTCCTGCAAGAAGTTATTGTCTGGTTAGTTGCATGTCCTTGTTAACAGAAGGTCTAGGCAACTGCATTATCCCGCCTAGCTATGGTATCCAATGACTGCTCCACTGCCTCTCCTGCATCTGATGTGAGCAATAAATCTTACCTTGTTCACTTACTGGACAAAATGAATTTTCTTATATGTTAAAGGTGTGGTTGGCCATTAAGATAACTTTTGGTATGTTCTAGAATGGCCAATTCCAAGCCACTTTTCAAATGGTCTTCCTTCTTTATTTTTTTAGAGTTTACAATTATTTGCCTTCTTCTTCCTGTGACTCTTTCCAGCTTTTAAATGGGGGTCAGTGACACCATCTAAAAACACATGCTTGCTAAGGCTACAAATGTAATGCTACTGCTACTTTTTATTACTTATCCTTCTTTTCAGGCTCTCAATTGTCCATATTCCAGTCATTATTCTAATTGGAGCATGGTTTCTAGGGTGATTTGGAAGCTATCAAGCAAACTGCAAAGTGGAGAGCTGCTGACCATAAAGCTAAATAACTCAAAAATGACAAATAATAGAAAAAAGCTAAAACTAAATGCAAACTGTCTCAGAATGTCACTCCCTACATCTTAATAAATGTTATCTCAGAGGTGCACAATCCCTTTAATTTCCTACTAATGGGCCACGCAGGCATTCTAGTGTTGACTGCCTTACCTGGCTGATACATTCTTCCCTCATGATGACAGGCACATGTTGTGGTGGTTGGAGGGGTTGTTGCTGTTAAAATACATTTGAAATGAATTAGAGGTTGATGACAGGATACAAAAGAATATTTTGTGCAACATAATACCACAGTCCTGATATTTTAAGAGGACTGTTTAGTGGTAAGTACTTACTTGGTGGTGTACATTCCACTTCAGTTCTGGTTGGTCTCTTACAAGTGCTGTCGCACACATAGTGGTAGCATTTTCCATCCCTTTCTCTGCTGTGGCTTCCTCCGATTTTGTGCCCTGCAATAAGAAGTTCCCTGGTTAGCTGCACGTCCTTGTTAATAGAAGTTCTAGGTAACTGAATTATCCTGTGGAGCTATTGTGTCAATGTACTGTCCCACTGTCTCTCCCGTGTTCAGTGAATCGTACCTGCAACTCGGGGGGGGCTCATCTATTAATCAAGGTCTGCACTGTTTACCGGGGAATGGTGTGTAACGGTGCACTGCGTTGAGATGAGCGCATCCTTAAAGCCTACTCTATTTTTCTATCTGCATTTAGAAATATAGGCATACGTCATGTTAGCCGGTACGAGTTAGAGTGAACTGAATACAGGAAGCACATAAACTGTCCTCGGACAGTTAGGGTCACTGATGCTCCGGGCCTTCAAAAATCTAAAAGCCTGCCCAGTGGAAGAAAGCTGCCTGAAAACTGCTTTCCTCTCGGAACTCACTTAAAATAGAAAATGGAGGGAAAAATGCAAAAGGGCTCAGAGGATGACTCTGAGTAAGTCTGAGTAAGTTTGTGTGCGTGTGTGTGTTGGTCTTAAGATCACATTCAAGGAACACGTTGACATTCTAATCTCCACTGCTTTACCTGGCAGGTATTCTCTTCCCTCGTGATGGCAGGCACATGTGGTGGTTGTCGCTGTTTGAATAAAGAAGAAATAAATTAGACATTGCTAACCTTTTTCCCCCTCTGATATTTTCTAATGGAAGTATTGTTCAGGCAATGCGCAATTCTTTTCAGTCACTCATGGGCCTCTTCTATTTTTTTTTTCAAAACTATTCTGAGTGATTGGATAGATCTGACTTTTATCTCTACTGCCAGCATATTGAAATCTCCCTCAGTGTTAGCATGTCTCTTGTTTAGTGGCAAGTACTTACTTGTTGGTATAGTTGTTGTGCACGGTTCTTCACTTCGGATTGGTCGCCTGCAGGTGATGTCACATACATAGTGGTAACATTTTCCATTCCTCTCTCTGCTTTCACTTCCTTCTAATTTCTCTCCTGCAAGAAGATGTTCTCGGGTTAGTTGCATGTCCTTGTTAATAGACATTCTAGCTAACTGCATTATGCCGCCTAGCTATTGTATCAAATGACTGCTCCACTACCTCTCCTTCAACTGCTGTGATCAATAAATCTGACCTGCACTTAGGGGGCGTATCTCTTTATAATACTGAACTCTATTTACTGGGCAAAAGGGTATGTAAAGTAACACTGTGTTGAGGGAAATATATATCTAAAGCCTACTCATATATTTTGCCTACTTTTTGGGTGGAGGTTAGAGCTAAATGATCCAAATTTACAGAAAAAACACTGCTCGCTCATAGGACAAAACACATTTTTTTGTGTGTGTTAACTTCCTTGTAAGGACCCCGCAGGCATTCGAGTTTTGACTGCCTTACCTGGCTGATACATTCTTCCCTCATGATGACAGGCACATGTCGTGGTGGTTGGAGGGGTGGTTGCTGTTAGGATACATTTGAAATGAATTAGAGATTGATAACAGGATATAAAATACTATTTTAAGCAAAACAATACCACAGTCCTCACATTTTAAGAGGAATGTTTAGTGGTCAGCACTTACTTGGTGGTGTACATTCTACTTCAGTTCTGGTTGGTCTCTTACAAGTGCTGTCGCACACATAGCGGTAGCATTTTCCATCCCTTTCTCTGCTGTGGCTTTCTCCAATTTTGTGCCCTGCAAGAAGTTCCCTGGTTAGCGGCAAGTTCTTATTAATATGGGTTCTAGGTATCTGCCTAATCCTATGGAGCTTCTGTTTCAAAGTACTGTCCCACTGTCTCGCCCCTCTTACGTTAATCTGACCTGCAACTCAGGGGCCACATCTATTTATCAAAGTCAGCACTATGTTCTGTGGAATGGTGTGTAGCAACCCAAGAGTTAACCGAATACAGAAAGCTCATAAAATGTCCTTGGACAGTGAGGTCTCTGATGCTCTGGGCCTTCAAAGAGCTGTTGAGCTGAAAGCCTGCCCAGTTAAAGAAAACTGCCTTCAACTGCTATGATCCTGAAGCCACTTTAAATACAATTTGAATGTAAAAATAACAGGTCTCAGAGGATCCCTCCAAATAAGTTTACATCCCATTTTGTTTATGTTTGCGTTTTAAGATCACGCTCAAGGAACACGCAGACATTCTAATCTCGACTGCTTTACCTGCCAGGTACTCTCTTCCCTCGTGATGGCAGGCACATGTGGTGGTGGTTGTAGGGGTTGTTGCTGTTTGAATAAAGGAAAAATAAATTAGACATTGCTAACAGGATATGAAATGATGCTTGTTATAAATCAAAACCATACTGCTTATATCTTAATAAATCTATGGGAGAGGAATATGTATTCCCTTCCACCCAAATACTGTCATTTGCCTGTGCCCATTGTCTGAAAGAGGCGCTGTATCTTCTCTTTCTATTTCCCCTCTGACATTTTCTAATGGTAATATTGTTAAGGCAATGCGCTATTCTTTTTAGTCACTCGTGGGCCACTTCTTTTTTAAAAAAAAAAAACCTGTGCGTGGGATCGGACAGATCTCAATGTTATCTCTACTGCCAGCATCTTGAAATCTCCCTCAGTGTTACCATGCCTCTTGCTTAGTGGTAAGTACTTACTTGTTGGTGTAGTTGGTGTACATGTCACTTCCCTTCGGGTTGGTCGCCTGCAAGTGCTGTCGCATACATAGTCGTAGCATTTTCCATTCCTCTCTCTGCTTTCACTTCCTTGTAATTTCTCTCCTGCAAGAAGTTATTGTCTGGTTAGTTGCATGTCCTTGTTAACAGAAGGTCTAGGCAACTGTATTATCCCGCCTAGCTATGGTATCCAATGACTGCTCCACTGCCTCTCCTGCATCTGATGTGAGCAATAAATCTTACCTTGTTCACTTACTGGACAAAATGAATTTTCTTATATGTTAAAGGTGTGGTTGGCCATTAAGATAACTTTTGGTATGTTCTAGAATGGCCAATTCCAAGCCACTTTTCAAATGGTCTTCCTTCTTTATTTTTTTAGAGTTTACAATTATTTGCCTTCTTCTTCTTCTGACTCTTTCCAGCTTTTAAATGGGGGTCAGTGACACCATCTAAAAACACATGCTTGCTAAGGCTACAAATGTAATGCTACTGCTACTTTTTATTACTTATCCTTCTTTTCAGGCTCTCAATTGTCCATATTCCAGTCATTATTCTAATTGGAGCATGGTTTCTAGGGTGATTTGGAAGCTATCAACCAAACTGCAAAGTGGAGAGCTGCTGACCATAAAGCTAAATAACTCAAAAATGACAAATAATAGAAAAAAAGCTAAAACTAAATGCAAACTGTCTCAGAATGTCACTCCCTACATCTTAATAAATGTTATCTCAGAGGTGCACAATCCCTTTAATTTCCTACTAATGGGCCACGCAGGCATTCTAGTGTTGACTGCCTTACCTGGCTGATACATTCTTCCCTCATGATGACAGGCACATGTTGTGGTGGTTGGAGGGGTTGTTGCTGTTAAAATACATTTGAAATGAATTAGAGGTTGATGACAGGATACAAAAGAATATTTTGTGCAACATAATACCACAGTCCTGATATTTTAAGAGGACTGTTTAGTGGTAAGTACTTACTTGGTGGTGTACATTCCACTTCAGTTCTGGTTGGTCTCTTACAAGTGCTGTCGCACACATAGTGGTAGCATTTTCCATCCCTTTCTCTGCTGTGGCTTCCTCCGATTTTGTGCCCTGCAATAAGAAGTTCCCTGGTTAGCTGCACGTCCTTGTTAATAGAAGTTCTAGGTAACTGAATTATCCTGTGGAGCTATTGTGTCAATGTACTGTCCCACTGTCTCTCCCGTGTTCAGTGAATCGTACCTGCAACTCAGGGGGGGGCTCATCTATTAATCAAGGTCTGCACTGTTTACCGGGGAATGGTGTGTAACGGTGCACTGCGTTGAGATGAGCGCATCCTTAAAGCCTACTCTATTTTTCTATCTGCATTTAGAAATATAGGCATACGTCATGTTAGCCGGTACGAGTTAGAGTGAACTGAATACAGGAAGCACATAAACTGTCCTCGGACAGTTAGGGTCACTGATGCTCCGGGCCTTCAAAAATCTAAAAGCCTGCCCAGTGGAAGAAAGCTGCCTGAAAACTGCTTTCCTCTCGGAACTCACTTAAAATAGAAAATGGAGGGAAAAATGCAAAAGGGCTCAGAGGATGACTCTGAGTAAGTCTGAGTAAGTTTGTGTGCGTGTGTGTGTTGGTCTTAAGATCACATTCAAGGAACACGTTGACATTCTAATCTCCACTGCTTTACCTGGCAGGTATTCTCTTCCCTCGTGATGGCAGGCACATGTGGTGGTTGTCGCTGTTTGAATAAAGAAGAAATAAATTAGACATTGCTAACCTTTTTCCCCCTCTGATATTTTCTAATGGAAGTATTGTTCAGGCAATGCGCAATTCTTTTCAGTCACTCATGGGCCTCTTCTATTTTTTTTTTTCAAAACTATTCTGAGTGATTGGATAGATCTGACTTTTATCTCTACTGCCAGCATCTTGAAATCTCCCTCAGTGTTAGCATGTCTCTTGTTTAGTGGCAAGTACTTACTTGTTGGTATAGTTGTTGTGCATGGTTCTTCACTTCGGATTGGTCGCCTGCAGGTGATGTCACATACATAGTGGTAACATTTTCCATTCCTCTCTCTGCTTTCACTTCCTTCTAATTTCTCTCCTGCAAGAAGATGTTCTCGGGTTAGTTGCATGTCCTTGTTAATAGACATTCTAGCTAACTGCATTATGCCGCCTAGCTATTGTATCAAATGACTGCTCCACTACCTCTCCTTCAACTGCTGTGATCAATAAATCTGACCTGCACTTAGGGGGCGTATCTCTTTATAATACTGAACTCTATTTACTGGGCAAAAGGGTATGTAAAGTAACACTGTGTTGAGGGAAATATATATCTAAAGCCTACTCATATATTTTGCCTACTTTTTGGGTGGAGGTTAGAGCTAAATGATCCAAATTTACAGAAAAAACACTGCTCGCTCATAGGACAAAACACATTTTTTTGTGTGTGTTAACTTCCTCGTAAGGACCCCGCAGGCATTCGAGTTTTGACTGCCTTACCTGGCTGATACATTCTTCCCTCATGATGACAGGCACATGTCGTGGTGGTTGGAGGGGTGGTTGCTGTTAGGATACATTTGAAATGAATTAGAGATTGATAACAGGATATAAAATACTATTTTAAGCAAAACAATACCACAGTCCTCACATTTTAAGAGGAATGTTTAGTGGTCAGCACTTACTTGGTGGTGTACATTCTACTTCAGTTCTGGTTGGTCTCTTACAAGTGCTGTCGCACACATAGCGGTAGCATTTTCCATCCCTTTCTCTGCTGTGGCTTTCTCCAATTTTGTGCCCTGCAAGAAGTTCCCTGGTTAGCGGCAAGTTCTTATTAATATGGGTTCTAGGTATCTGCCTAATCCTATGGAGCTTCTGTTTCAAAGTACTGTCCCACTGTCTCGCCCCTCTTACGTTAATCTGACCTGCAACTCAGGGGCCACATCTATTTATCAAAGTCAGCACTATGTTCTGTGGAATGGTGTGTAGCAACCCAAGAGTTAACCGAATACAGAAAGCTCATAAAATGTCCTTGGACAGTGAGGTCTCTGATGCTCTGGGCCTTCAAAGAGCTGTTGAGCTGAAAGCCTGCCCAGTTAAAGAAAACTGCCTTCAACTGCTATGATCCTGAAGCCACTTTAAATACAATTTGAATGTAAAAATAACAGGTCTCAGAGGATCCCTCCAAATAAGTTTACATCCCATTTTGTTTATGTTTGCGTTTTAAGATCACGCTCAAGGAACACGCAGACATTCTAATCTCGACTGCTTTACCTGCCAGGTACTCTCTTCCCTCGTGATGGCAGGCACATGTGGTGGTGGTTGTAGGGGTTGTTGCTGTTTGAATAAAGGAAAAATAAATTAGACATTGCTAACAGGATATAAAATGATGCTTGTTATAAATCAAAACCATACTGCTTATATTTTAATAAATCTATGGGAGAGGAATATGTATTCCCTTCCACCCAAATACTGTCATTTGCCTGTGCCCATTGTCTGAAAGAGGCGCTGTATCTTCTCTTTCTATTTCCCCTCTGACATTTTCTAATGGTAATATTGTTAAGGCAATGCGCTATTCTTTTTAGTCACTCGTGGGCCACTTCTTTTTAAAAAAAAAAAACCTGTGCGTGGGATCGGACAGATCTCAATGTTATCTCTACTGCCAGCATCTTGAAATCTCCCTCAGTGTTACCATGCCTCTTGCTTAGTGGTAAGTACTTACTTGTTGGTGTAGTTGGTGTACATGTCACTTCCCTTCGGGTTGGTCGCCTGCAAGTGCTGTCGCATACATAGTCGTAGCATTTTCCATTCCTCTCTCTGCTTTCACTTCCTTGTAATTTCTCTCCTGCAAGAAGTTATTGTCTGGTTAGTTGCATGTCCTTGTTAACAGAAGGTCTAGGCAACTGCATTATCCCGCCTAGCTATGGTATCCAATGACTGCTCCACTGCCTCTCCTGCATCTGATGTGAGCAATAAATCTTACCTTGTTCACTTACTGGACAAAATGAATTTTCTTATATGTTAAAGGTGTGGTTGGCCATTAAGATAACTTTTGGTATGTTCTAGAATGGCCAATTCCAAGCCACTTTTCAAATGGTCTTCCTTCTTTATTTTTTTAGAGTTTACAATTATTTGCCTTCTTCTTCTTCTGACTCTTTCCAGCTTTTAAATGGGGGTCAGTGACACCATCTAAAAACACATGCTTGCTAAGGCTACAAATGTAATGCTACTGCTACTTTTTATTACTTATCCTTCTTTTCAGGCTCTCAATTGTCCATATTCCAGTCATTATTCTAATTGGAGCATGGTTTCTAGGGTGATTTGGAAGCTATCAACCAAACTGCAAAGTGGAGAGCTGCTGACCATAAAGCTAAATAACTCAAAAATGACAAATAATAGAAAAAAGCTAAAACTAAATGCAAACTGTCTCAGAATGTCACTCCCTACATCTTAATAAATGTTATCTCAGAGGTGCACAATCCCTTTAATTTCCTACTAATGGGCCACGCAGGCATTCTAGTGTTGACTGCCTTACCTGGCTGATACATTCTTCCCTCATGATGACAGGCACATGTTGTGGTGGTTGGAGGGGTTGTTGCTGTTAAAATACATTTGAAATGAATTAGAGGTTGATGACAGGATACAAAAGAATATTTTGTGCAACATAATACCACAGTCCTGATATTTTAAGAGGACTGTTTAGTGGTAAGTACTTACTTGGTGGTGTACATTCCACTTCAGTTCTGGTTGGTCTCTTACAAGTGCTGTCGCACACATAGTGGTAGCATTTTCCATCCCTTTCTCTGCTGTGGCTTCCTCCGATTTTGTGCCCTGCAATAAGAAGTTCCCTGGTTAGCTGCACGTCCTTGTTAATAGAAGTTCTAGGTAACTGAATTATCCTGTGGAGCTATTGTGTCAATGTACTGTCCCACTGTCTCTCCCGTGTTCAGTGAATCGTACCTGCAACTCAAGGGGGGGCTCATCTATTAATCATGGTCTGCACTGTTTACCGGGGAATGGTGTGTAACGGTGCACTGCGTTGAGATGAGCGCATCCTTAAAGCCTACTCTATTTTTCTATCTGCATTTAGAAATATAGGCATACGTCATGTTAGCCGGTACGAGTTAGAGTGAACTGAATACAGGAAGCACATAAACTGTCCTCGGACAGTTAGGGTCACTGATGCTCCGGGCCTTCAAAAATCTAAAAGCCTGCCCAGTGGAAGAAAGCTGCCTGAAAACTGCTTTCCTCTCGGAACTCACTTAAAATAGAAAATGGAGGGAAAAATGCAAAAGGGCTCAGAGGATGACTCTGAGTAAGTCTGAGTAAGTTTGTGTGCGTGTGTGTGTTGGTCTTAAGATCACATTCAAGGAACACGTTGACATTCTAATCTCCACTGCTTTACCTGGCAGGTATTCTCTTCCCTCGTGATGACAGGCACATGTGGTGGTTGTCGCTGTTTGAATAAAGAAGAAATAAATTAGACATTGCTAACCTTTTTCCCCCTCTGATATTTTCTAATGGAAGTATTGTTCAGGCAATGCGCAATTCTTTTCAGTCACTCATGGGCCTCTTCTATTTTTTTTTTTCAAAACTATTCTGAGTGATTGGATAGATCTGACTTTTATCTCTACTGCCAGCATCTTGAAATCTCCCTCAGTGTTAGCATGTCTCTTGTTTAGTGGCAAGTACTTACTTGTTGGTATAGTTGTTGTGCACGGTTCTTCACTTCGGATTGGTCGCCTGCAGGTGATGTCACATACATAGTGGTAACATTTTCCATTCCTCTCTCTGCTTTCTCTTCCTTCTAATTTCTCTCCTGCAAGAAGATGTTCTCGGGTTAGTTGCATGTCCTTGTTAATAGACATTCTAGCTAACTGCATTATGCCGCCTAGCTATTGTATCAAATGACTGCTCCACTACCTCTCCTTCAACTGCTGTGATCAATAAATCTGACCTGCACTTAGGGGGCGTATCTCTTTATAATACTGAACTCTATTTACTGGGCAAAAGGGTATGTAAAGTAACACTGTGTTGAGGGAAATATATATCTAAAGCCTACTCATATATTTTGCCTACTTTTTGGGTGGAGGTTAGAGCTAAATGATCCAAATTTACAGAAAAAACACTGCTCGCTCATAGGACAAAACACATTTTTTTGTGTGTGTTAACTTCCTCGTAAGGACCCCGCAGGCATTCGAGTTTTGACTGCCTTACCTGGCTGATACATTCTTCCCTCATGATGACAGGCACATGTCGTGGTGGTTGGAGGGGTGGTTGCTGTTAGGATACATTTGAAATGAATTAGAGATTGATAACAGGATATAAAATACTATTTTAAGCAAAACAATACCACAGTCCTCACATTTTAAGAGGAATGTTTAGTGGTCAGCACTTACTTGGTGGTGTACATTCTACTTCAGTTCTGGTTGGTCTCTTACAAGTGCTGTCGCACACATAGCGGTAGCATTTTCCATCCCTTTCTCTGCTGTGGCTTTCTCCAATTTTGTGCCCTGCAAGAAGTTCCCTGGTTAGCGGCAAGTTCTTATTAATATGGGTTCTAGGTATCTGCCTAATCCTATGGAGCTTCTGTTTCAAAGTACTGTCCCACTGTCTCGCCCCTTTTACGTTAATCTGACCTGCAACTCAGGGGCCACATCTATTTATCAAAGTCAGCACTATGTTCTGTGGAATGGTGTGTAGCAACCCAAGAGTTAACCGAATACAGAAAGCTCATAACATGTCCTTGGACAGTGAGGTCACTGATGCTCTGGGCCTTCAAAGAGCTGTTGAGCTGAAAGCCTGCCCAGTTAAAGAAAACTGCCTTCAACTGCTATGATCCTGAAGCCACTTTAAATACAATTTGAATGTAAAAATAACAGGTCTCAGAGGATCCCTCCAAATAAGTTTACATCCCATTTTGTTTATGTTTGCGTTTTAAGATCACGCTCAAGGAACACGCAGACATTCTAATCTCGACTGCTTTACCTGCCAGGTACTCTCTTCCCTCGTGATGGCAGGCACATGTGGTGGTGGTTGTAGGGGTTGTTGCTGTTTGAATAAAGGAAAAATAAATTAGACATTGCTAACAGGATATGAAATGATGCTTTTTATAAATCAAAACCATACTGCTTATATCTTAATAAATCTATGGGAGAGGAATATGTATTCCCTTCCACCCAAATACTGTCATTTGCCTGTGCCCATTGTCTGAAAGAGGCGCTGTATCTTCTCTTTCTATTTCCCCTCTGACATTTTCTAATGGTAATATTGTTAAGGCAATGCGCTATTCTTTTTAGTCACTCGTGGGCCACTTCTTTTTTTAAAAAAAAAAACCTGTGCGTGGGATCGGACAGATCTCAATGTTATCTCTACTAGGGATGTAGCGAACTGTTCGCCGGCGAACTAGTTCGCGCGAACTTCGACTGTTCGCGTCCGCCGAATGTTCGCGAACGTCGCGCGACGTTCGCCAATTGGTGTTCGCGTTCGATTCGAAGTAAAATTTCGTTCGACCATTCGACCATTCGACCATTCGATCGCTAAAATCGAACGATTTCCATTCGTTCGAACGATTATAAGCATTCGATTGAATTAAAATCATTCGATCGAATAGCTTCGATCGTTCGATTCGAACGAAAATCCTTCGATCGTACGAATAAAATCCTTCGATCGTTCGATCGAACGATTTTATCGAGCGTTCGAAGTTCGCGAACTGTTCGCGAACTGTTCGCTTTTTTGCCGGTGTTCGCGAACGGCGTTCGCGAACACATCGGCGGCGGTTCGCTACATCCCTAATCTCTACTGCCAGCATCTTGAAATCTCCCTCAGTGTTACCATGCCTCTTGCTTAGTGGTAAGTACTTACTTGTTGGTGTAGTTGGTGTACATGTCACTTCCCTTCGGGTTGGTCGCCTGCAAGTGCTGTCGCATACATAGTCGTAGCATTTTCCATTCCTCTCTCTGCTTTCACTTCCTTGTAATTTCTCTCCTGCAAGAAGTTATTGTCTGGTTAGTTGCATGTCCTTGTTAACAGAAGGTCTAGGCAACTGCATTATCCCGCCTAGCTATGGTATCCAATGACTGCTCCACTGCCTCTCCTGCATCTGATGTGAGCAATAAATCTTACCTTGTTCACTTACTGGACAAAATGAATTTTCTTATATGTTAAAGGAGTGGTTGGCCATTAAGATAACTTTTGGTATGTTCTAGAATGGCCAATTCCAAGCCACTTTTCAAATGGTCTTCCTTCTTTATTTTTTTAGAGTTTACAATTATTTGCCTTCTTCTTCTTCTGACTCTTTCCAGCTTTTAAATGGGGGTTAGTGACACCATCTAAAAACACATGCTTGCTAAGGCTACAAATGTAATGCTACTGCTACTTTTTATTACTTATCCTTCTTTTCAGGCTCTCAATTGTCCATATTCCAGTCATTATTCTAATTGGAGCATGGTTTCTAGGGTGATTTGGAAGCTATCAACCAAACTGCAAAGTGGAGAGCTGCTGACCATAAAGCTAAATAACTCAAAAATGACAAATAATAGAAAAAAAGCTAAAACTAAATGCAAACTGTCTCAGAATGTCACTCCCTACATCTTAATAAATGTTATCTCAGAGGTGCACAATCCCTTTAATTTCCTACTAATGGGCCACGCAGGCATTCTAGTGTTGACTGCCTTACCTGGCTGATACATTCTTCCCTCATGATGACAGGCACATGTTGTGGTGGTTGGAGGGGTTGTTGCTGTTAAAATACATTTGAAATGAATTAGAGGTTGATGACAGGATACAAAAGAATATTTTGTGCAACATAATACCACAGTCCTGATATTTTAAGAGGACTGTTTAGTGGTAAGTACTTACTTGGTGGTGTACATTCCACTTCAGTTCTGGTTGGTCTCTTACAAGTGCTGTCGCACACATAGTGGTAGCATTTTCCATCCCTTTCTCTGCTGTGGCTTCCTCCGATTTTGTGCCCTGCAATAAGAAGTTCCCTGGTTAGCTGCACGTCCTTGTTAATAGAAGTTCTAGGTAACTGAATTATCCTGTGGAGCTATTGTGTCAATGTACTGTCCCACTGTCTCTCCCGTGTTCAGTGAATCGTACCTGCAACTCAGGGGGGGGCTCATCTATTAATCAAGGTCTGCACTGTTTACCGGGGAATGGTGTGTAACGGTGCACTGCGTTGAGATGAGCGCATCCTTAAAGCCTACTCTATTTTTCTATCTGCATTTAGAAATATAGGCATACGTCATGTTAGCCGGTACGAGTTAGAGTGAACTGAATACAGGAAGCACATAAACTGTCCTCGGACAGTTAGGGTCACTGATGCTCCGGGCCTTCAAAAATCTAAAAGCCTGCCCAGTGGAAGAAAGCTGCCTGAAAACTGCTTTCCTCTCGGAACTCACTTAAAATAGAAAATGGAGGGAAAAATGCAAAAGGGCTCAGAGGATGACTCTGAGTAAGTCTGAGTAAGTTTGTGTGCGTGTGTGTGTTGGTCTTAAGATCACATTCAAGGAACACGTTGACATTCTAATCTCCACTGCTTTACCTGGCAGGTATTCTCTTCCCTCGTGATGGCAGGCACATGTGGTGGTTGTCGCTGTTTGAATAAAGAAGAAATAAATTAGACATTGCTAACCTTTTTCCCCCTCTGATATTTTCTAATGGAAGTATTGTTCAGGCAATGCGCAATTCTTTTCAGTCACTCATGGGCCTCTTCTATTTTTTTTTTTCAAAACTATTCTGAGTGATTGGATAGATCTGACTTTTATCTCTACTGCCAGCATCTTGAAATCTCCCTCAGTGTTAGCATGTCTCTTGTTTAGTGGCAAGTACTTACTTGTTGGTATAGTTGTTGTGCATGGTTCTTCACTTCGGATTGGTCGCCTGCAGGTGATGTCACATACATAGTGGTAACATTTTCCATTCCTCTCTCTGCTTTCACTTCCTTCTAATTTCTCTCCTGCAAGAAGATGTTCTCGGGTTAGTTGCATGTCCTTGTTAATAGACATTCTAGCTAACTGCATTATGCCGCCTAGCTATTGTATCAAATGACTGCTCCACTACCTCTCCTTCAACTGCTGTGATCAATAAATCTGACCTGCACTTAGGGGGCGTATCTCTTTATAATACTGAACTCTATTTACTGGGCAAAAGGGTATGTAAAGTAACACTGTGTTGAGGGAAATATATATCTAAAGCCTACTCATATATTTTGCCTACTTTTTGGGTGGAGGTTAGAGCTAAATGATCCAAATTTACAGAAAAAACACTGCTCGCTCATAGGACAAAACACATTTTTTTGTGTGTGTTAACTTCCTCGTAAGGACCCCGCAGGCATTCGAGTTTTGACTGCCTTACCTGGCTGATACATTCTTCCCTCATGATGACAGGCACATGTCGTGGTGGTTGGAGGGGTGGTTGCTGTTAGGATACATTTGAAATGAATTAGAGATTGATAACAGGATATAAAATACTATTTTAAGCAAAACAATACCACAGTCCTCACATTTTAAGAGGAATGTTTAGTGGTCAGCACTTACTTGGTGGTGTACATTCTACTTCAGTTCTGGTTGGTCTCTTACAAGTGCTGTCGCACACATAGCGGTAGCATTTTCCATCCCTTTCTCTGCTGTGGCTTTCTCCAATTTTGTGCCCTGCAAGAAGTTCCCTGGTTAGCGGCAAGTTCTTATTAATATGGGTTCTAGGTATCTGCCTAATCCTATGGAGCTTCTGTTTCAAAGTACTGTCCCACTGTCTCGCCCCTCTTACGTTAATCTGACCTGCAACTCAGGGGCCACATCTATTTATCAAAGTCAGCACTATGTTCTGTGGAATGGTGTGTAGCAACCCAAGAGTTAACCGAATACAGAAAGCTCATAAAATGTCCTTGGACAGTGAGGTCTCTGATGCTCTGGGCCTTCAAAGAGCTGTTGAGCTGAAAGCCTGCCCAGTTAAAGAAAACTGCCTTCAACTGCTATGATCCTGAAGCCACTTTAAATACAATTTGAATGTAAAAATAACAGGTCTCAGAGGATCCCTCCAAATAAGTTTACATCCCATTTTGTTTATGTTTGCGTTTTAAGATCACGCTCAAGGAACACGCAGACATTCTAATCTCGACTGCTTTACCTGCCAGGTACTCTCTTCCCTCGTGATGGCAGGCACATGTGGTGGTGGTTGTAGGGGTTGTTGCTGTTTGAATAAAGGAAAAATAAATTAGACATTGCTAACAGGATATAAAATGATGCTTGTTATAAATCAAAACCATACTGCTTATATCTTAATAAATCTATGGGAGAGGAATATGTATTCCCTTCCACCCAAATACTGTCATTTGCCTGTGCCCATTGTCTGAAAGAGGCGCTGTATCTTCTCTTTCTATTTCCCCTCTGACATTTTCTAATGGTAATATTGTTAAGGCAATGCGCTATTCTTTTTAGTCACTCGTGGGCCACTTCTTTTTAAAAAAAAAAACCTGTGCGTGGGATCGGACAGATCTCAATGTTATCTCTACTGCCAGCATCTTGAAATCTCCCTCAGTGTTACCATGCCTCTTGCTTAGTGGTAAGTACTTACTTGTTGGTGTAGTTGGTGTACATGTCACTTCCCTTCGGGTTGGTCGCCTGCAAGTGCTGTCGCATACATAGTCGTAGCATTTTCCATTCCTCTCTCTGCTTTCACTTCCTTGTAATTTCTCTCCTGCAAGAAGTTATTGTCTGGTTAGTTGCATGTCCTTGTTAACAGAAGGTCTAGGCAACTGCATTATCCCGCCTAGCTATGGTATCCAATGACTGCTCCACTGCCTCTCCTGCATCTGATGTGAGCAATAAATCTTACCTTGTTCACTTACTGGACAAAATGAATTTTCTTATATGTTAAAGGTGTGGTTGGCCATTAAGATAACTTTTGGTATGTTCTAGAATGGCCAATTCCAAGCCACTTTTCAAATGGTCTTCCTTCTTTATTTTTTTAGAGTTTACAATTATTTGCCTTCTTCTTCTTCTGACTCTTTCCAGCTTTTAAATGGGGGTCAGTGACACCATCTAAAAACACATGCTTGCTAAGGCTACAAATGTAATGCTACTGCTACTTTTTATTACTTATCCTTCTTTTCAGGCTCTCAATTGTCCATATTCCAGTCATTATTCTAATTGGAGCATGGTTTCTAGGGTGATTTGGAAGCTATCAACCAAACTGCAAAGTGGAGAGCTGCTGACCATAAAGCTAAATAACTCAAAAATGACAAATAATAGAAAAAAGCTAAAACTAAATGCAAACTGTCTCAGAATGTCACTCCCTACATCTTAATAAATGTTATCTCAGAGGTGCACAATCCCTTTAATTTCCTACTAATGGGCCACGCAGGCATTCTAGTGTTGACTGCCTTACCTGGCTGATACATTCTTCCCTCATGATGACAGGCACATGTTGTGGTGGTTGGAGGGGTTGTTGCTGTTAAAATACATTTGAAATGAATTAGAGGTTGATGACAGGATACAAAAGAATATTTTGTGCAACATAATACCACAGTCCTGATATTTTAAGAGGACTGTTTAGTGGTAAGTACTTACTTGGTGGTGTACATTCCACTTCAGTTCTGGTTGGTCTCTTACAAGTGCTGTCGCACACATAGTGGTAGCATTTTCCATCCCTTTCTCTGCTGTGGCTTCCTCCGATTTTGTGCCCTGCAATAAGAAGTTCCCTGGTTAGCTGCACGTCCTTGTTAATAGAAGTTCTAGGTAACTGAATTATCCTGTGGAGCTATTGTGTCAATGTACTGTCCCACTGTCTCTCCCGTGTTCAGTGAATCGTACCTGCAACTCAAGGGGGGGGCTCATCTATTAATCAAGGTCTGCACTGTTTACCGGGGAATGGTGTGTAACGGTGCACTGCGTTGAGATGAGCGCATCCTTAAAGCCTACTCTATTTTTCTATCTGCATTTAGAAATATAGGCATACGTCATGTTAGCCGGTACGAGTTAGAGTGAACTGAATACAGGAAGCACATAAACTGTCCTCGGACAGTTAGGGTCACTGATGCTCCGGGCCTTCAAAAATCTAAAAGCCTGCCCAGTGGAAGAAAGCTGCCTGAAAACTGCTTTCCTCTCGGAACTCACTTAAAATAGAAAATGGAGGGAAAAATGCAAAAGGGCTCAGAGGATGACTCTGAGTAAGTCTGAGTAAGTTTGTGTGCGTGTGTGTGTTGGTCTTAAGATCACATTCAAGGAACACGTTGACATTCTAATCTCCACTGCTTTACCTGGCAGGTATTCTCTTCCCTCGTGATGGCAGGCACATGTGGTGGTTGTCGCTGTTTGAATAAAGAAGAAATAAATTAGACATTGCTAACCTTTTTCCCCCTCTGATATTTTCTAATGGAAGTATTGTTCAGGCAATGCGCAATTCTTTTCAGTCACTCATGGGCCTCTTCTATTTTTTTTTTTCAAAACTATTCTGAGTGATTGGATAGATCTGACTTTTATCTCTACTGCCAGCATCTTGAAATCTCCCTCAGTGTTAGCATGTCTCTTGTTTAGTGGCAAGTACTTACTTGTTGGTATAGTTGTTGTGCACGGTTCTTCACTTCGGATTGGTCGCCTGCAGGTGATGTCACATACATAGTGGTAACATTTTCCATTCCTCTCTCTGCTTTCACTTCCTTCTAATTTCTCTCCTGCAAGAAGATGTTCTCGGGTTAGTTGCATGTCCTTGTTAATAGACATTCTAGCTAACTGCATTATGCCGCCTAGCTATTGTATCAAATGACTGCTCCACTACCTCTCCTTCAACTGCTGTGATCAATAAATCTGACCTGCACTTAGGGGGCGTATCTCTTTATAATACTGAACTCTATTTACTGGGCAAAAGGGTATGTAAAGTAACACTGTGTTGAGGGAAATATATATCTAAAGCCTACTCATATATTTTGCCTACTTTTTGGGTGGAGGTTAGAGCTAAATGATCCAAATTTACAGAAAAAACACTGCTCGCTCATAGGACAAAACACATTTTTTTGTGTGTGTTAACTTCCTCGTAAGGACCCCGCAGGCATTCGAGTTTTGACTGCCTTACCTGGCTGATACATTCTTCCCTCATGATGACAGGCACATGTCGTGGTGGTTGGAGGGGTGGTTGCTGTTAGGATACATTTGAAATGAATTAGAGATTGATAACAGGATATAAAATACTATTTTAAGCAAAACAATACCACAGTCCTCACATTTTAAGAGGAATGTTTAGTGGTCAGCACTTACTTGGTGGTGTACATTCTACTTCAGTTCTGGTTGGTCTCTTACAAGTGCTGTCGCACACATAGCGGTAGCATTTTCCATCCCTTTCTCTGCTGTGGCTTTCTCCAATTTTGTGCCCTGCAAGAAGTTCCCTGGTTAGCGGCAAGTTCTTATTAATATGGGTTCTAGGTATCTGCCTAATCCTATGGAGCTTCTGTTTCAAAGTACTGTCCCACTGTCTCGCCCCTTTTACGTTAATCTGACCTGCAACTCAGGGGCCACATCTATTTATCAAAGTCAGCACTATGTTCTGTGGAATGGTGTGTAGCAACCCAAGAGTTAACCGAATACAGAAAGCTCATAACATGTCCTTGGACAGTGAGGTCACTGATGCTCTGGGCCTTCAAAGAGCTGTTGAGCTGAAAGCCTGCCCAGTTAAAGAAAACTGCCTTCAACTGCTATGATCCTGAAGCCACTTTAAATACAATTTGAATGTAAAAATAACAGGTCTCAGAGGATCCCTCCAAATAAGTTTACATCCCATTTTGTTTATGTTTGCATTTTAAGATCACGCTCAAGGAACACGCAGACATTCTAATCTCGACTGCTTTACCTGCCAGGTACTCTCTTCCCTCGTGATGGCAGGCACATGTGGTGGTGGTTGTAGGGGTTGTTGCTGTTTGAATAAAGGAAAAATAAATTAGACATTGCTAACAGGATATGAAATGATGCTTTTTATAAATCAAAACCATACTGCTTATATCTTAATAAATCTATGGGAGAGGAATATGTATTCCCTTCCACCCAAATACTGTCATTTGCCTGTGCCCATTGTCTGAAAGAGGCGCTGTATCTTCTCTTTCTATTTCCCCTCTGACATTTTCTAATGGTAATATTGTTAAGGCAATGCGCTATTCTTTTTAGTCACTCGTGGGCCACTTCTTTTTTTAAAAAAAAAAACCTGTGCGTGGGATCGGACAGATCTCAATGTTATCTCTACTGCCAGCATCTTGAAATCTCCCTCAGTGTTACCATGCCTCTTGCTTAGTGGTAAGTACTTACTTGTTGGTGTAGTTGGTGTACATGTCACTTCCCTTCGGGTTGGTCGCCTGCAAGTGCTGTCGCATACATAGTCGTAGCATTTTCCATTCCTCTCTCTGCTTTCACTTCCTTGTAATTTCTCTCCTGCAAGAAGTTATTGTCTGGTTAGTTGCATGTCCTTGTTAACAGAAGGTCTAGGCAACTGCATTATCCCGCCTAGCTATGGTATCCAATGACTGCTCCACTGCCTCTCCTGCATCTGATGTGAGCAATAAATCTTACCTTGTTCACTTACTGGACAAAATGAATTTTCTTATATGTTAAAGGTGTGGTTGGCCATTAAGATAACTTTTGGTATGTTCTAGAATGGCCAATTCCAAGCCACTTTTCAAATGGTCTTCCTTCTTTATTTTTTTAGAGTTTACAATTATTTGCCTTCTTCTTCTTCTGACTCTTTCCAGCTTTTAAATGGGGGTCAGTGACACCATCTAAAAACACATGCTTGCTAAGGCTACAAATGTAATGCTACTGCTACTTTTTATTACTTATCCTTCTTTTCAGGCTCTCAATTGTCCATATTCCAGTCATTATTCTAATTGGAGCATGGTTTCTAGGGTGATTTGGAAGCTATCAACCAAACTGCAAAGTGGAGAGCTGCTGACCATAAAGCTAAATAACTCAAAAATGACAAATAATAGAAAAAAAGCTAAAACTAAATGCAAACTGTCTCAGAATGTCACTCCCTACATCTTAATAAATGTTATCTCAGAGGTGCACAATCCCTTTAATTTCCTACTAATGGGCCACGCAGGCATTCTAGTGTTGACTGCCTTACCTGGCTGATACATTCTTCCCTCATGATGACAGGCACATGTTGTGGTGGTTGGAGGGGTTGTTGCTGTTAAAATACATTTGAAATGAATTAGAGGTTGATGACAGGATACAAAAGAATATTTTGTGCAACATAATACCACAGTCCTGATATTTTAAGAGGACTGTTTAGTGGTACTTACTTGGTGGTGTACATTCCACTTCAGTTCTGGTTGGTCTCTTACAAGTGCTGTCGCACACATAGTGGTAGCATTTTCCATCCCTTTCTCTGCTGTGGCTTCCTCCGATTTTGTGCCCTGCAATAAGAAGTTCCCTGGTTAGCTGCACGTCCTTGTTAATAGAAGTTCTAGGTAACTGAATTATCCTGTGGAGCTATTGTGTCAATGTACTGTCCCACTGTCTCTCCCGTGTTCAGTGAATCGTACCTGCAACTCAGGGGGGGGCTCATCTATTAATCAAGGTCTGCACTGTTTACCGGGGAATGGTGTGTAACGGTGCACTGCGTTGAGATGAGCGCATCCTTAAAGCCTACTCTATTTTTCTATCTGCATTTAGAAATATAGGCATACGTCATGTTAGCCGGTACGAGTTAGAGTGAACTGAATACAGGAAGCACATAAACTGTCCTCGGACAGTTAGGGTCACTGATGCTCCGGGCCTTCAAAAATCTAAAAGCCTGCCCAGTGGAAGAAAGCTGCCTGAAAACTGCTTTCCTCTCGGAACTCACTTAAAATAGAAAATGGAGGGAAAAATGCAAAAGGGCTCAGAGGATGACTCTGAGTAAGTCTGAGTAAGTTTGTGTGCGTGTGTGTGTTGGTCTTAAGATCACATTCAAGGAACACGTTGACATTCTAATCTCCACTGCTTTACCTGGCAGGTATTCTCTTCCCTCGTGATGGCAGGCACATGTGGTGGTTGTCGCTGTTTGAATAAAGAAGAAATAAATTAGACATTGCTAACCTTTTTCCCCCTCTGATATTTTCTAATGGAAGTATTGTTCAGGCAATGCGCAATTCTTTTCAGTCACTCATGGGCCTCTTCTATTTTTTTTTTTCAAAACTATTCTGAGTGATTGGATAGATCTGACTTTTATCTCTACTGCCAGCATCTTGAAATCTCCCTCAGTGTTAGCATGTCTCTTGTTTAGTGGCAAGTACTTACTTGTTGGTATAGTTGTTGTGCATGGTTCTTCACTTCGGATTGGTCGCCTGCAGGTGATGTCACATACATAGTGGTAACATTTTCCATTCCTCTCTCTGCTTTCACTTCCTTCTAATTTCTCTCCTGCAAGAAGATGTTCTCGGGTTAGTTGCATGTCCTTGTTAATAGACATTCTAGCTAACTGCATTATGCCGCCTAGCTATTGTATCAAATGACTGCTCCACTACCTCTCCTTCAACTGCTGTGATCAATAAATCTGACCTGCACTTAGGGGGCGTATCTCTTTATAATACTGAACTCTATTTACTGGGCAAAAGGGTATGTAAAGTAACACTGTGTTGAGGGAAATATATATCTAAAGCCTACTCATATATTTTGCCTACTTTTTGGGTGGAGGTTAGAGCTAAATGATCCAAATTTACAGAAAAAACACTGCTCGCTCATAGGACAAAACACATTTTTTTGTGTGTGTTAACTTCCTCGTAAGGACCCCGCAGGCATTCGAGTTTTGACTGCCTTACCTGGCTGATACATTCTTCCCTCATGATGACAGGCACATGTCGTGGTGGTTGGAGGGGTGGTTGCTGTTAGGATACATTTGAAATGAATTAGAGATTGATAACAGGATATAAAATACTATTTTAAGCAAAACAATACCACAGTCCTCACATTTTAAGAGGAATGTTTAGTGGTCAGCACTTACTTGGTGGTGTACATTCTACTTCAGTTCTGGTTGGTCTCTTACAAGTGCTGTCGCACACATAGCGGTAGCATTTTCCATCCCTTTCTCTGCTGTGGCTTTCTCCAATTTTGTGCCCTGCAAGAAGTTCCCTGGTTAGCGGCAAGTTCTTATTAATATGGGTTCTAGGTATCTGCCTAATCCTATGGAGCTTCTGTTTCAAAGTACTGTCCCACTGTCTCGCCCCTCTTACGTTAATCTGACCTGCAACTCAGGGGCCACATCTATTTATCAAAGTCAGCACTATGTTCTGTGGAATGGTGTGTAGCAACCCAAGAGTTAACCGAATACAGAAAGCTCATAAAATGTCCTTGGACAGTGAGGTCTCTGATGCTCTGGGCCTTCAAAGAGCTGTTGAGCTGAAAGCCTGCCCAGTTAAAGAAAACTGCCTTCAACTGCTATGATCCTGAAGCCACTTTAAATACAATTTGAATGTAAAAATAACAGGTCTCAGAGGATCCCTCCAAATAAGTTTACATCCCATTTTGTTTATGTTTGCGTTTTAAGATCACGCTCAAGGAACACGCAGACATTCTAATCTCGACTGCTTTACCTGCCAGGTACTCTCTTCCCTCGTGATGGCAGGCACATGTGGTGGTGGTTGTAGGGGTTGTTGCTGTTTGAATAAAGGAAAAATAAATTAGACATTGCTAACAGGATATAAAATGATGCTTGTTATAAATCAAAACCATACTGCTTATATTTTAATAAATCTATGGGAGAGGAATATGTATTCCCTTCCACCCAAATACTGTCATTTGCCTGTGCCCATTGTCTGAAAGAGGCGCTGTATCTTCTCTTTCTATTTCCCCTCTGACATTTTCTAATGGTAATATTGTTAAGGCAATGCGCTATTCTTTTTAGTCACTCGTGGGCCACTTCTTTTTTAAAAAAAAAAACCTGTGCGTGGGATCGGACAGATCTCAATGTTATCTCTACTGCCAGCATCTTGAAATCTCCCTCAGTGTTACCATGCCTCTTGCTTAGTGGTAAGTACTTACTTGTTGGTGTAGTTGGTGTACATGTCACTTCCCTTCGGGTTGGTCGCCTGCAAGTGCTGTCGCATACATAGTCGTAGCATTTTCCATTCCTCTCTCTGCTTTCACTTCCTTGTAATTTCTCTCCTGCAAGAAGTTATTGTCTGGTTAGTTGCATGTCCTTGTTAACAGAAGGTCTAGGCAACTGCATTATCCCGCCTAGCTATGGTATCCAATGACTGCTCCACTGCCTCTCCTGCATCTGATGTGAGCAATAAATCTTACCTTGTTCACTTACTGGACAAAATGAATTTTCTTATATGTTAAAGGTGTGGTTGGCCATTAAGATAACTTTTGGTATGTTCTAGAATGGCCAATTCCAAGCCACTTTTCAAATGGTCTTCCTTCTTTATTTTTTTAGAGTTTACAATTATTTGCCTTCTTCTTCTTCTGACTCTTTCCAGCTTTTAAATGGGGGTCAGTGACACCATCTAAAAACACATGCTTGCTAAGGCTACAAATGTAATGCTACTGCTACTTTTTATTACTTATCCTTCTTTTCAGGCTCTCAATTGTCCATATTCCAGTCATTATTCTAATTGGAGCATGGTTTCTAGGGTGATTTGGAAGCTATCAACCAAACTGCAAAGTGGAGAGCTGCTGACCATAAAGCTAAATAACTCAAAAATGACAAATAATAGAAAAAAGCTAAAACTAAATGCAAACTGTCTCAGAATGTCACTCCCTACATCTTAATAAATGTTATCTCAGAGGTGCACAATCCCTTTAATTTCCTACTAATGGGCCACGCAGGCATTCTAGTGTTGACTGCCTTACCTGGCTGATACATTCTTCCCTCATGATGACAGGCACATGTTGTGGTGGTTGGAGGGGTTGTTGCTGTTAAAATACATTTGAAATGAATTAGAGGTTGATGACAGGATACAAAAGAATATTTTGTGCAACATAATACCACAGTCCTGATATTTTAAGAGGACTGTTTAGTGGTAAGTACTTACTTGGTGGTGTACATTCCACTTCAGTTCTGGTTGGTCTCTTACAAGTGCTGTCGCACACATAGTGGTAGCATTTTCCATCCCTTTCTCTGCTGTGGCTTCCTCCGATTTTGTGCCCTGCAATAAGAAGTTCCCTGGTTAGCTGCACGTCCTTGTTAATAGAAGTTCTAGGTAACTGAATTATCCTGTGGAGCTATTGTGTCAATGTACTGTCCCACTGTCTCTCCCGTGTTCAGTGAATCGTACCTGCAACTCAAGGGGGGGGCTCATCTATTAATCAAGGTCTGCACTGTTTACCGGGGAATGGTGTGTAACGGTGCACTGCGTTGAGATGAGCGCATCCTTAAAGCCTACTCTATTTTTCTATCTGCATTTAGAAATATAGGCATACGTCATGTTAGCCGGTACGAGTTAGAGTGAACTGAATACAGGAAGCACATAAACTGTCCTCGGACAGTTAGGGTCACTGATGCTCCGGGCCTTCAAAAATCTAAAAGCCTGCCCAGTGGAAGAAAGCTGCCTGAAAACTGCTTTCCTCTCGGAACTCACTTAAAATAGAAAATGGAGGGAAAAATGCAAAAGGGCTCAGAGGATGACTCTGAGTAAGTCTGAGTAAGTTTGTGTGCGTGTGTGTGTTGGTCTTAAGATCACATTCAAGGAACACGTTGACATTCTAATCTCCACTGCTTTACCTGGCAGGTATTCTCTTCCCTCGTGATGGCAGGCACATGTGGTGGTTGTCGCTGTTTGAATAAAGAAGAAATAAATTAGACATTGCTAACCTTTTTCCCCCTCTGATATTTTCTAATGGAAGTATTGTTCAGGCAATGCGCAATTCTTTTCAGTCACTCATGGGCCTCTTCTATTTTTTTTTTTCAAAACTATTCTGAGTGATTGGATAGATCTGACTTTTATCTCTACTGCCAGCATCTTGAAATCTCCCTCAGTGTTAGCATGTCTCTTGTTTAGTGGCAAGTACTTACTTGTTGGTATAGTTGTTGTGCACGGTTCTTCACTTCGGATTGGTCGCCTGCAGGTGATGTCACATACATAGTGGTAACATTTTCCATTCCTCTCTCTGCTTTCACTTCCTTCTAATTTCTCTCCTGCAAGAAGATGTTCTCGGGTTAGTTGCATGTCCTTGTTAATAGACATTCTAGCTAACTGCATTATGCCGCCTAGCTATTGTATCAAATGACTGCTCCACTACCTCTCCTTCAACTGCTGTGATCAATAAATCTGACCTGCACTTAGGGGGCGTATCTCTTTATAATACTGAACTCTATTTACTGGGCAAAAGGGTATGTAAAGTAACACTGTGTTGAGGGAAATATATATCTAAAGCCTACTCATATATTTTGCCTACTTTTTGGGTGGAGGTTAGAGCTAAATGATCCAAATTTACAGAAAAAACACTGCTCGCTCATAGGACAAAACACATTTTTTTGTGTGTGTTAACTTCCTCGTAAGGACCCCGCAGGCATTCGAGTTTTGACTGCCTTACCTGGCTGATACATTCTTCCCTCATGATGACAGGCACATGTCGTGGTGGTTGGAGGGGTGGTTGCTGTTAGGATACATTTGAAATGAATTAGAGATTGATAACAGGATATAAAATACTATTTTAAGCAAAACAATACCACAGTCCTCACATTTTAAGAGGAATGTTTAGTGGTCAGCACTTACTTGGTGGTGTACATTCTACTTCAGTTCTGGTTGGTCTCTTACAAGTGCTGTCGCACACATAGCGGTAGCATTTTCCATCCCTTTCTCTGCTGTGGCTTTCTCCAATTTTGTGCCCTGCAAGAAGTTCCCTGGTTAGCGGCAAGTTCTTATTAATATGGGTTCTAGGTATCTGCCTAATCCTATGGAGCTTCTGTTTCAAAGTACTGTCCCACTGTCTCGCCCCTTTTACGTTAATCTGACCTGCAACTCAGGGGCCACATCTATTTATCAAAGTCAGCACTATGTTCTGTGGAATGGTGTGTAGCAACCCAAGAGTTAACCGAATACAGAAAGCTCATAACATGTCCTTGGACAGTGAGGTCACTGATGCTCTGGGCCTTCAAAGAGCTGTTGAGCTGAAAGCCTGCCCAGTTAAAGAAAACTGCCTTCAACTGCTATGATCCTGAAGCCACTTTAAATACAATTTGAATGTAAAAATAACAGGTCTCAGAGGATCCCTCCAAATAAGTTTACATCCCATTTTGTTTATGTTTGCATTTTAAGATCACGCTCAAGGAACACGCAGACATTCTAATCTCGACTGCTTTACCTGCCAGGTACTCTCTTCCCTCGTGATGGCAGGCACATGTGGTGGTGGTTGTAGGGGTTGTTGCTGTTTGAATAAAGGAAAAATAAATTAGACATTGCTAACAGGATATGAAATGATGCTTTTTATAAATCAAAACCATACTGCTTATATCTTAATAAATCTATGGGAGAGGAATATGTATTCCCTTCCACCCAAATACTGTCATTTGCCTGTGCCCATTGTCTGAAAGAGGCGCTGTATCTTCTCTTTCTATTTCCCCTCTGACATTTTCTAATGGTAATATTGTTAAGGCAATGCGCTATTCTTTTTAGTCACTCGTGGGCCACTTCTTTTTTTAAAAAAAAAAACCTGTGCGTGGGATCGGACAGATCTCAATGTTATCTCTACTGCCAGCATCTTGAAATCTCCCTCAGTGTTACCATGCCTCTTGCTTAGTGGTAAGTACTTACTTGTTGGTGTAGTTGGTGTACATGTCACTTCCCTTCGGGTTGGTCGCCTGCAAGTGCTGTCGCATACATAGTCGTAGCATTTTCCATTCCTCTCTCTGCTTTCACTTCCTTGTAATTTCTCTCCTGCAAGAAGTTATTGTCTGGTTAGTTGCATGTCCTTGTTAACAGAAGGTCTAGGCAACTGCATTATCCCGCCTAGCTATGGTATCCAATGACTGCTCCACTGCCTCTCCTGCATCTGATGTGAGCAATAAATCTTACCTTGTTCACTTACTGGACAAAATGAATTTTCTTATATGTTAAAGGTGTGGTTGGCCATTAAGATAACTTTTGGTATGTTCTAGAATGGCCAATTCCAAGCCACTTTTCAAATGGTCTTCCTTCTTTATTTTTTTAGAGTTTACAATTATTTGCCTTCTTCTTCCTGTGACTCTTTCCAGCTTTTAAATGGGGGTCAGTGACACCATCTAAAAACACATGCTTGCTAAGGCTACAAATGTAATGCTACTGCTACTTTTTATTACTTATCCTTCTTTTCAGGCTCTCAATTGTCCATATTCCAGTCATTATTCTAATTGGAGCATGGTTTCTAGGGTGATTTGGAAGCTATCAAGCAAACTGCAAAGTGGAGAGCTGCTGACCATAAAGCTAAATAACTCAAAAATGACAAATAATAGAAAAAAAGCTAAAACTAAATGCAAACTGTCTCAGAATGTCACTCCCTACATCTTAATAAATGTTATCTCAGAGGTGCACAATCCCTTTAATTTCCTACTAATGGGCCACGCAGGCATTCTAGTGTTGACTGCCTTACCTGGCTGATACATTCTTCCCTCATGATGACAGGCACATGTTGTGGTGGTTGGAGGGGTTGTTGCTGTTAAAATACATTTGAAATGAATTAGAGGTTGATGACAGGATACAAAAGAATATTTTGTGCAACATAATACCACAGTCCTGATATTTTAAGAGGACTGTTTAGTGGTACTTACTTGGTGGTGTACATTCCACTTCAGTTCTGGTTGGTCTCTTACAAGTGCTGTCGCACACATAGTGGTAGCATTTTCCATCCCTTTCTCTGCTGTGGCTTCCTCCGATTTTGTGCCCTGCAATAAGAAGTTCCCTGGTTAGCTGCACGTCCTTGTTAATAGAAGTTCTAGGTAACTGAATTATCCTGTGGAGCTATTGTGTCAATGTACTGTCCCACTGTCTCTCCCGTGTTCAGTGAATCGTACCTGCAACTCAGGGGGGGGCTCATCTATTAATCAAGGTCTGCACTGTTTACCGGGGAATGGTGTGTAACGGTGCACTGCGTTGAGATGAGCGCATCCTTAAAGCCTACTCTATTTTTCTATCTGCATTTAGAAATATAGGCATACGTCATGTTAGCCGGTACGAGTTAGAGTGAACTGAATACAGGAAGCACATAAACTGTCCTCGGACAGTTAGGGTCACTGATGCTCCGGGCCTTCAAAAATCTAAAAGCCTGCCCAGTGGAAGAAAGCTGCCTGAAAACTGCTTTCCTCTCGGAACTCACTTAAAATAGAAAATGGAGGGAAAAATGCAAAAGGGCTCAGAGGATGACTCTGAGTAAGTCTGAGTAAGTTTGTGTGCGTGTGTGTGTTGGTCTTAAGATCACATTCAAGGAACACGTTGACATTCTAATCTCCACTGCTTTACCTGGCAGGTATTCTCTTCCCTCGTGATGGCAGGCACATGTGGTGGTTGTCGCTGTTTGAATAAAGAAGAAATAAATTAGACATTGCTAACCTTTTTCCCCCTCTGATATTTTCTAATGGAAGTATTGTTCAGGCAATGCGCAATTCTTTTCAGTCACTCATGGGCCTCTTCTATTTTTTTTTTTCAAAACTATTCTGAGTGATTGGATAGATCTGACTTTTATCTCTACTGCCAGCATCTTGAAATCTCCCTCAGTGTTAGCATGTCTCTTGTTTAGTGGCAAGTACTTACTTGTTGGTATAGTTGTTGTGCATGGTTCTTCACTTCGGATTGGTCGCCTGCAGGTGATGTCACATACATAGTGGTAACATTTTCCATTCCTCTCTCTGCTTTCACTTCCTTCTAATTTCTCTCCTGCAAGAAGATGTTCTCGGGTTAGTTGCATGTCCTTGTTAATAGACATTCTAGCTAACTGCATTATGCCGCCTAGCTATTGTATCAAATGACTGCTCCACTACCTCTCCTTCAACTGCTGTGATCAATAAATCTGACCTGCACTTAGGGGGCGTATCTCTTTATAATACTGAACTCTATTTACTGGGCAAAAGGGTATGTAAAGTAACACTGTGTTGAGGGAAATATATATCTAAAGCCTACTCATATATTTTGCCTACTTTTTGGGTGGAGGTTAGAGCTAAATGATCCAAATTTACAGAAAAAACACTGCTCGCTCATAGGACAAAACACATTTTTTTGTGTGTGTTAACTTCCTCGTAAGGACCCCGCAGGCATTCGAGTTTTGACTGCCTTACCTGGCTGATACATTCTTCCCTCATGATGACAGGCACATGTCGTGGTGGTTGGAGGGGTGGTTGCTGTTAGGATACATTTGAAATGAATTAGAGATTGATAACAGGATATAAAATACTATTTTAAGCAAAACAATACCACAGTCCTCACATTTTAAGAGGAATGTTTAGTGGTCAGCACTTACTTGGTGGTGTACATTCTACTTCAGTTCTGGTTGGTCTCTTACAAGTGCTGTCGCACACATAGCGGTAGCATTTTCCATCCCTTTCTCTGCTGTGGCTTTCTCCAATTTTGTGCCCTGCAAGAAGTTCCCTGGTTAGCGGCAAGTTCTTATTAATATGGGTTCTAGGTATCTGCCTAATCCTATGGAGCTTCTGTTTCAAAGTACTGTCCCACTGTCTCGCCCCTCTTACGTTAATCTGACCTGCAACTCAGGGGCCACATCTATTTATCAAAGTCAGCACTATGTTCTGTGGAATGGTGTGTAGCAACCCAAGAGTTAACCGAATACAGAAAGCTCATAAAATGTCCTTGGACAGTGAGGTCTCTGATGCTCTGGGCCTTCAAAGAGCTGTTGAGCTGAAAGCCTGCCCAGTTAAAGAAAACTGCCTTCAACTGCTATGATCCTGAAGCCACTTTAAATACAATTTGAATGTAAAAATAACAGGTCTCAGAGGATCCCTCCAAATAAGTTTACATCCCATTTTGTTTATGTTTGCGTTTTAAGATCACGCTCAAGGAACACGCAGACATTCTAATCTCGACTGCTTTACCTGCCAGGTACTCTCTTCCCTCGTGATGGCAGGCACATGTGGTGGTGGTTGTAGGGGTTGTTGCTGTTTGAATAAAGGAAAAATAAATTAGACATTGCTAACAGGATATAAAATGATGCTTGTTATAAATCAAAACCATACTGCTTATATTTTAATAAATCTATGGGAGAGGAATATGTATTCCCTTCCACCCAAATACTGTCATTTGCCTGTGCCCATTGTCTGAAAGAGGCGCTGTATCTTCTCTTTCTATTTCCCCTCTGACATTTTCTAATGGTAATATTGTTAAGGCAATGCGCTATTCTTTTTAGTCACTCGTGGGCCACTTCTTTTTTAAAAAAAAAAACCTGTGCGTGGGATCGGACAGATCTCAATGTTATCTCTACTGCCAGCATCTTGAAATCTCCCTCAGTGTTACCATGCCTCTTGCTTAGTGGTAAGTACTTACTTGTTGGTGTAGTTGGTGTACATGTCACTTCCCTTCGGGTTGGTCGCCTGCAAGTGCTGTCGCATACATAGTCGTAGCATTTTCCATTCCTCTCTCTGCTTTCACTTCCTTGTAATTTCTCTCCTGCAAGAAGTTATTGTCTGGTTAGTTGCATGTCCTTGTTAACAGAAGGTCTAGGCAACTGCATTATCCCGCCTAGCTATGGTATCCAATGACTGCTCCACTGCCTCTCCTGCATCTGATGTGAGCAATAAATCTTACCTTGTTCACTTACTGGACAAAATGAATTTTCTTATATGTTAAAGGTGTGGTTGGCCATTAAGATAACTTTTGGTATGTTCTAGAATGGCCAATTCCAAGCCACTTTTCAAATGGTCTTCCTTCTTTATTTTTTTAGAGTTTACAATTATTTGCCTTCTTCTTCTTCTGACTCTTTCCAGCTTTTAAATGGGGGTCAGTGACACCATCTAAAAACACATGCTTGCTAAGGCTACAAATGTAATGCTACTGCTACTTTTTATTACTTATCCTTCTTTTCAGGCTCTCAATTGTCCATATTCCAGTCATTATTCTAATTGGAGCATGGTTTCTAGGGTGATTTGGAAGCTATCAACCAAACTGCAAAGTGGAGAGCTGCTGACCATAAAGCTAAATAACTCAAAAATGACAAATAATAGAAAAAAGCTAAAACTAAATGCAAACTGTCTCAGAATGTCACTCCCTACATCTTAATAAATGTTATCTCAGAGGTGCACAATCCCTTTAATTTCCTACTAATGGGCCACGCAGGCATTCTAGTGTTGACTGCCTTACCTGGCTGATACATTCTTCCCTCATGATGACAGGCACATGTTGTGGTGGTTGGAGGGGTTGTTGCTGTTAAAATACATTTGAAATGAATTAGAGGTTGATGACAGGATACAAAAGAATATTTTGTGCAACATAATACCACAGTCCTGATATTTTAAGAGGACTGTTTAGTGGTAAGTACTTACTTGGTGGTGTACATTCCACTTCAGTTCTGGTTGGTCTCTTACAAGTGCTGTCGCACACATAGTGGTAGCATTTTCCATCCCTTTCTCTGCTGTGGCTTCCTCCGATTTTGTGCCCTGCAATAAGAAGTTCCCTGGTTAGCTGCACGTCCTTGTTAATAGAAGTTCTAGGTAACTGAATTATCCTGTGGAGCTATTGTGTCAATGTACTGTCCCACTGTCTCTCCCGTGTTCAGTGAATCGTACCTGCAACTCAAGGGGGGGGCTCATCTATTAATCAAGGTCTGCACTGTTTACCAGGGAATGGTGTGTAACGGTGCACTGCGTTGAGATGAGCGCATCCTTAAAGCCTACTCTATTTTTCTATCTGCATTTAGAAATATAGGCATACGTCATGTTAGCCGGTACGAGTTAGAGTGAACTGAATACAGGAAGCACATAAACTGTCCTCGGACAGTTAGGGTCACTGATGCTCCGGGCCTTCAAAAATCTAAAAGCCTGCCCAGTGGAAGAAAGCTGCCTGAAAACTGCTTTCCTCTCGGAACTCACTTAAAATAGAAAATGGAGGGAAAAATGCAAAAGGGCTCAGAGGATGACTCTGAGTAAGTCTGAGTAAGTTTGTGTGCGTGTGTGTGTTGGTCTTAAGATCACATTCAAGGAACACGTTGACATTCTAATCTCCACTGCTTTACCTGGCAGGTATTCTCTTCCCTCGTGATGGCAGGCACATGTGGTGGTTGTCGCTGTTTGAATAAAGAAGAAATAAATTAGACATTGCTAACCTTTTTCCCCCTCTGATATTTTCTAATGGAAGTATTGTTCAGGCAATGCGCAATTCTTTTCAGTCACTCATGGGCCTCTTCTATTTTTTTTTTTCAAAACTATTCTGAGTGATTGGATAGATCTGACTTTTATCTCTACTGCCAGCATCTTGAAATCTCCCTCAGTGTTAGCATGTCTCTTGTTTAGTGGCAAGTACTTACTTGTTGGTATAGTTGTTGTGCACGGTTCTTCACTTCGGATTGGTCGCCTGCAGGTGATGTCACATACATAGTGGTAACATTTTCCATTCCTCTCTCTGCTTTCACTTCCTTCTAATTTCTCTCCTGCAAGAAGATGTTCTCGGGTTAGTTGCATGTCCTTGTTAATAGACATTCTAGCTAACTGCATTATGCCGCCTAGCTATTGTATCAAATGACTGCTCCACTACCTCTCCTTCAACTGCTGTGATCAATAAATCTGACCTGCACTTAGGGGGCGTATCTCTTTATAATACTGAACTCTATTTACTGGGCAAAAGGGTATGTAAAGTAACACTGTGTTGAGGGAAATATATATCTAAAGCCTACTCATATATTTTGCCTACTTTTTGGGTGGAGGTTAGAGCTAAATGATCCAAATTTACAGAAAAAACACTGCTCGCTCATAGGACAAAACACATTTTTTTGTGTGTGTTAACTTCCTCGTAAGGACCCCGCAGGCATTCGAGTTTTGACTGCCTTACCTGGCTGATACATTCTTCCCTCATGATGACAGGCACATGTCGTGGTGGTTGGAGGGGTGGTTGCTGTTAGGATACATTTGAAATGAATTAGAGATTGATAACAGGATATAAAATACTATTTTAAGCAAAACAATACCACAGTCCTCACATTTTAAGAGGAATGTTTAGTGGTCAGCACTTACTTGGTGGTGTACATTCTACTTCAGTTCTGGTTGGTCTCTTACAAGTGCTGTCGCACACATAGCGGTAGCATTTTCCATCCCTTTCTCTGCTGTGGCTTTCTCCAATTTTGTGCCCTGCAAGAAGTTCCCTGGTTAGCGGCAAGTTCTTATTAATATGGGTTCTAGGTATCTGCCTAATCCTATGGAGCTTCTGTTTCAAAGTACTGTCCCACTGTCTCGCCCCTTTTACGTTAATCTGACCTGCAACTCAGGGGCCACATCTATTTATCAAAGTCAGCACTATGTTCTGTGGAATGGTGTGTAGCAACCCAAGAGTTAACCGAATACAGAAAGCTCATAACATGTCCTTGGACAGTGAGGTCACTGATGCTCTGGGCCTTCAAAGAGCTGTTGAGCTGAAAGCCTGCCCAGTTAAAGAAAACTGCCTTCAACTGCTATGATCCTGAAGCCACTTTAAATACAATTTGAATGTAAAAATAACAGGTCTCAGAGGATCCCTCCAAATAAGTTTACATCCCATTTTGTTTATGTTTGCATTTTAAGATCACGCTCAAGGAACACGCAGACATTCTAATCTCGACTGCTTTACCTGCCAGGTACTCTCTTCCCTCGTGATGGCAGGCACATGTGGTGGTGGTTGTAGGGGTTGTTGCTGTTTGAATAAAGGAAAAATAAATTAGACATTGCTAACAGGATATGAAATGATGCTTTTTATAAATCAAAACCATACTGCTTATATCTTAATAAATCTATGGGAGAGGAATATGTATTCCCTTCCACCCAAATACTGTCATTTGCCTGTGCCCATTGTCTGAAAGAGGCGCTGTATCTTCTCTTTCTATTTCCCCTCTGACATTTTCTAATGGTAATATTGTTAAGGCAATGCGCTATTCTTTTTAGTCACTCGTGGGCCACTTCTTTTTTTAAAAAAAAAAACCTGTGCGTGGGATCGGACAGATCTCAATGTTATCTCTACTAGGGATGTAGCGAACTGTTCGCCGGCGAACTAGTTCGCGCGAACTTCGACTGTTCGCGTCCGCCGAATGTTCGCGAACGTCGCGCGACGTTCGCCAATTGGTGTTCGCGTTCGATTCGAAGTAAAATTTCGTTCGACCATTCGACCATTCGACCATTCGATCGCTAAAATCGAACGATTTCCATTCGTTCGAACGATTATAAGCATTCGATTGAATTAAAATCATTCGATCGAATAGCTTCGATCGTTCGATTCGAACGAAAATCCTTCGATCGTACGAATAAAATCCTTCGATCGTTCGATCGAACGATTTTATCGAGCGTTCGAAGTTCGCGAACTGTTCGCGAACTGTTCGCTTTTTTGCCGGTGTTCGCGAACGGCGTTCGCGAACACATCGGCGGCGGTTCGCTACATCCCTAATCTCTACTGCCAGCATCTTGAAATCTCCCTCAGTGTTACCATGCCTCTTGCTTAGTGGTAAGTACTTACTTGTTGGTGTAGTTGGTGTACATGTCACTTCCCTTCGGGTTGGTCGCCTGCAAGTGCTGTCGCATACATAGTCGTAGCATTTTCCATTCCTCTCTCTGCTTTCACTTCCTTGTAATTTCTCTCCTGCAAGAAGTTATTGTCTGGTTAGTTGCATGTCCTTGTTAACAGAAGGTCTAGGCAACTGCATTATCCCGCCTAGCTATGGTATCCAATGACTGCTCCACTGCCTCTCCTGCATCTGATGTGAGCAATAAATCTTACCTTGTTCACTTACTGGACAAAATGAATTTTCTTATATGTTAAAGGAGTGGTTGGCCATTAAGATAACTTTTGGTATGTTCTAGAATGGCCAATTCCAAGCCACTTTTCAAATGGTCTTCCTTCTTTATTTTTTTAGAGTTTACAATTATTTGCCTTCTTCTTCTTCTGACTCTTTCCAGCTTTTAAATGGGGGTCAGTGACACCATCTAAAAACACATGCTTGCTAAGGCTACAAATGTAATGCTACTGCTACTTTTTATTACTTATCCTTCTTTTCAGGCTCTCAATTGTCCATATTCCAGTCATTATTCTAATTGGAGCATGGTTTCTAGGGTGATTTGGAAGCTATCAACCAAACTGCAAAGTGGAGAGCTGCTGACCATAAAGCTAAATAACTCAAAAATGACAAATAATAGAAAAAAAGCTAAAACTAAATGCAAACTGTCTCAGAATATCACTCCCTACATCTTAATAAATGTTATCTCAGAGGTGCACAATCCCTTTAATTTCCTACTAATGGGCCACGCAGGCATTCTAGTGTTGACTGCCTTACCTGGCTGATACATTCTTCCCTCATGATGACAGGCACATGTTGTGGTGGTTGGAGGGGTTGTTGCTGTTAAAATACATTTGAAATGAATTAGAGGTTGATGACAGGATACAAAAGAATATTTTGTGCAACATAATACCACAGTCCTGATATTTTAAGAGGACTGTTTAGTGGTAAGTACTTACTTGGTGGTGTACATTCCACTTCAGTTCTGGTTGGTCTCTTACAAGTGCTGTCGCACACATAGTGGTAGCATTTTCCATCCCTTTCTCTGCTGTGGCTTCCTCCGATTTTGTGCCCTGCAATAAGAAGTTCCCTGGTTAGCTGCACGTCCTTGTTAATAGAAGTTCTAGGTAACTGAATTATCCTGTGGAGCTATTGTGTCAATGTACTGTCCCACTGTCTCTCCCGTGTTCAGTGAATCGTACCTGCAACTCAGGGGGGGGCTCATCTATTAATCAAGGTCTGCACTGTTTACCGGGGAATGGTGTGTAACGGTGCACTGCGTTGAGATGAGCGCATCCTTAAAGCCTACTCTATTTTTCTATCTGCATTTAGAAATATAGGCATACGTCATGTTAGCCGGTACGAGTTAGAGTGAACTGAATACAGGAAGCACATAAACTGTCCTCGGACAGTTAGGGTCACTGATGCTCCGGGCCTTCAAAAATCTAAAAGCCTGCCCAGTGGAAGAAAGCTGCCTGAAAACTGCTTTCCTCTCGGAACTCACTTAAAATAGAAAATGGAGGGAAAAATGCAAAAGGGCTCAGAGGATGACTCTGAGTAAGTCTGAGTAAGTTTGTGTGCGTGTGTGTGTTGGTCTTAAGATCACATTCAAGGAACACGTTGACATTCTAATCTCCACTGCTTTACCTGGCAGGTATTCTCTTCCCTCGTGATGGCAGGCACATGTGGTGGTTGTCGCTGTTTGAATAAAGAAGAAATAAATTAGACATTGCTAACCTTTTTCCCCCTCTGATATTTTCTAATGGAAGTATTGTTCAGGCAATGCGCAATTCTTTTCAGTCACTCATGGGCCTCTTCTATTTTTTTTTTTCAAAACTATTCTGAGTGATTGGATAGATCTGACTTTTATCTCTACTGCCAGCATCTTGAAATCTCCCTCAGTGTTAGCATGTCTCTTGTTTAGTGGCAAGTACTTACTTGTTGGTATAGTTGTTGTGCATGGTTCTTCACTTCGGATTGGTCGCCTGCAGGTGATGTCACATACATAGTGGTAACATTTTCCATTCCTCTCTCTGCTTTCACTTCCTTCTAATTTCTCTCCTGCAAGAAGATGTTCTCGGGTTAGTTGCATGTCCTTGTTAATAGACATTCTAGCTAACTGCATTATGCCGCCTAGCTATTGTATCAAATGACTGCTCCACTACCTCTCCTTCAACTGCTGTGATCAATAAATCTGACCTGCACTTAGGGGGCGTATCTCTTTATAATACTGAACTCTATTTACTGGGCAAAAGGGTATGTAAAGTAACACTGTGTTGAGGGAAATATATATCTAAAGCCTACTCATATATTTTGCCTACTTTTTGGGTGGAGGTTAGAGCTAAATGATCCAAATTTACAGAAAAAACACTGCTCGCTCATAGGACAAAACACATTTTTTTGTGTGTGTTAACTTCCTCGTAAGGACCCCGCAGGCATTCGAGTTTTGACTGCCTTACCTGGCTGATACATTCTTCCCTCATGATGACAGGCACATGTCGTGGTGGTTGGAGGGGTGGTTGCTGTTAGGATACATTTGAAATGAATTAGAGATTGATAACAGGATATAAAATACTATTTTAAGCAAAACAATACCACAGTCCTCACATTTTAAGAGGAATGTTTAGTGGTCAGCACTTACTTGGTGGTGTACATTCTACTTCAGTTCTGGTTGGTCTCTTACAAGTGCTGTCGCACACATAGCGGTAGCATTTTCCATCCCTTTCTCTGCTGTGGCTTTCTCCAATTTTGTGCCCTGCAAGAAGTTCCCTGGTTAGCGGCAAGTTCTTATTAATATGGGTTCTAGGTATCTGCCTAATCCTATGGAGCTTCTGTTTCAAAGTACTGTCCCACTGTCTCGCCCCTCTTACGTTAATCTGACCTGCAACTCAGGGGCCACATCTATTTATCAAAGTCAGCACTATGTTCTGTGGAATGGTGTGTAGCAACCCAAGAGTTAACCGAATACAGAAAGCTCATAAAATGTCCTTGGACAGTGAGGTCTCTGATGCTCTGGGCCTTCAAAGAGCTGTTGAGCTGAAAGCCTGCCCAGTTAAAGAAAACTGCCTTCAACTGCTATGATCCTGAAGCCACTTTAAATACAATTTGAATGTAAAAATAACAGGTCTCAGAGGATCCCTCCAAATAAGTTTACATCCCATTTTGTTTATGTTTGCGTTTTAAGATCACGCTCAAGGAACACGCAGACATTCTAATCTCGACTGCTTTACCTGCCAGGTACTCTCTTCCCTCGTGATGGCAGGCACATGTGGTGGTGGTTGTAGGGGTTGTTGCTGTTTGAATAAAGGAAAAATAAATTAGACATTGCTAACAGGATATAAAATGATGCTTGTTATAAATCAAAACCATACTGCTTATATCTTAATAAATCTATGGGAGAGGAATATGTATTCCCTTCCACCCAAATACTGTCATTTGCCTGTGCCCATTGTCTGAAAGAGGCGCTGTATCTTCTCTTTCTATTTCCCCTCTGACATTTTCTAATGGTAATATTGTTAAGGCAATGCGCTATTCTTTTTAGTCACTCGTGGGCCACTTCTTTTTTAAAAAAAAAAACCTGTGCGTGGGATCGGACAGATCTCAATGTTATCTCTACTGCCAGCATCTTGAAATCTCCCTCAGTGTTACCATGCCTCTTGCTTAGTGGTAAGTACTTACTTGTTGGTGTAGTTGGTGTACATGTCACTTCCCTTCGGGTTGGTCGCCTGCAAGTGCTGTCGCATACATAGTCGTAGCATTTTCCATTCCTCTCTCTGCTTTCACTTCCTTGTAATTTCTCTCCTGCAAGAAGTTATTGTCTGGTTAGTTGCATGTCCTTGTTAACAGAAGGTCTAGGCAACTGCATTATCCCGCCTAGCTATGGTATCCAATGACTGCTCCACTGCCTCTCCTGCATCTGATGTGAGCAATAAATCTTACCTTGTTCACTTACTGGACAAAATGAATTTTCTTATATGTTAAAGGTGTGGTTGGCCATTAAGATAACTTTTGGTATGTTCTAGAATGGCCAATTCCAAGCCACTTTTCAAATGGTCTTCCTTCTTTATTTTTTTAGAGTTTACAATTATTTGCCTTCTTCTTCTTCTGACTCTTTCCAGCTTTTAAATGGGGGTCAGTGACACCATCTAAAAACACATGCTTGCTAAGGCTACAAATGTAATGCTACTGCTACTTTTTATTACTTATCCTTCTTTTCAGGCTCTCAATTGTCCATATTCCAGTCATTATTCTAATTGGAGCATGGTTTCTAGGGTGATTTGGAAGCTATCAAGCAAACTGCAAAGTGGAGAGCTGCTGACCATAAAGCTAAATAACTCAAAAATGACAAATAATAGAAAAAAGCTAAAACTAAATGCAAACTGTCTCAGAATGTCACTCCCTACATCTTAATAAATGTTATCTCAGAGGTGCACAATCCCTTTAATTTCCTACTAATGGGCCACGCAGGCATTCTAGTGTTGACTGCCTTACCTGGCTGATACATTCTTCCCTCATGATGACAGGCACATGTTGTGGTGGTTGGAGGGGTTGTTGCTGTTAAAATACATTTGAAATGAATTAGAGGTTGATGACAGGATACAAAAGAATATTTTGTGCAACATAATACCACAGTCCTGATATTTTAAGAGGACTGTTTAGTGGTAAGTACTTACTTGGTGGTGTACATTCCACTTCAGTTCTGGTTGGTCTCTTACAAGTGCTGTCGCACACATAGTGGTAGCATTTTCCATCCCTTTCTCTGCTGTGGCTTCCTCCGATTTTGTGCCCTGCAATAAGAAGTTCCCTGGTTAGCTGCACGTCCTTGTTAATAGAAGTTCTAGGTAACTGAATTATCCTGTGGAGCTATTGTGTCAATGTACTGTCCCACTGTCTCTCCCGTGTTCAGTGAATCGTACCTGCAACTCAGGGGGGGGCTCATCTATTAATCAAGGTCTGCACTGTTTACCGGGGAATGGTGTGTAACGGTGCACTGCGTTGAGATGAGCGCATCCTTAAAGCCTACTCTATTTTTCTATCTGCATTTAGAAATATAGGCATACGTCATGTTAGCCGGTACGAGTTAGAGTGAACTGAATACAGGAAGCACATAAACTGTCCTCGGACAGTTAGGGTCACTGATGCTCCGGGCCTTCAAAAATCTAAAAGCCTGCCCAGTGGAAGAAAGCTGCCTGAAAACTGCTTTCCTCTCGGAACTCACTTAAAATAGAAAATGGAGGGAAAAATGCAAAAGGGCTCAGAGGATGACTCTGAGTAAGTCTGAGTAAGTTTGTGTGCGTGTGTGTGTTGGTCTTAAGATCACATTCAAGGAACACGTTGACATTCTAATCTCCACTGCTTTACCTGGCAGGTATTCTCTTCCCTCGTGATGGCAGGCACATGTGGTGGTTGTCGCTGTTTGAATAAAGAAGAAATAAATTAGACATTGCTAACCTTTTTCCCCCTCTGATATTTTCTAATGGAAGTATTGTTCAGGCAATGCGCAATTCTTTTCAGTCACTCATGGGCCTCTTCTATTTTTTTTTTTCAAAACTATTCTGAGTGATTGGATAGATCTGACTTTTATCTCTACTGCCAGCATCTTGAAATCTCCCTCAGTGTTAGCATGTCTCTTGTTTAGTGGCAAGTACTTACTTGTTGGTATAGTTGTTGTGCACGGTTCTTCACTTCGGATTGGTCGCCTGCAGGTGATGTCACATACATAGTGGTAACATTTTCCATTCCTCTCTCTGCTTTCACTTCCTTCTAATTTCTCTCCTGCAAGAAGATGTTCTCGGGTTAGTTGCATGTCCTTGTTAATAGACATTCTAGCTAACTGCATTATGCCGCCTAGCTATTGTATCAAATGACTGCTCCACTACCTCTCCTTCAACTGCTGTGATCAATAAATCTGACCTGCACTTAGGGGGCGTATCTCTTTATAATACTGAACTCTATTTACTGGGCAAAAGGGTATGTAAAGTAACACTGTGTTGAGGGAAATATATATCTAAAGCCTACTCATATATTTTGCCTACTTTTTGGGTGGAGGTTAGAGCTAAATGATCCAAATTTACAGAAAAAACACTGCTCGCTCATAGGACAAAACACATTTTTTTGTGTGTGTTAACTTCCTCGTAAGGACCCCGCAGGCATTCGAGTTTTGACTGCCTTACCTGGCTGATACATTCTTCCCTCATGATGACAGGCACATGTCGTGGTGGTTGGAGGGGTGGTTGCTGTTAGGATACATTTGAAATGAATTAGAGATTGATAACAGGATATAAAATACTATTTTAAGCAAAACAATACCACAGTCCTCACATTTTAAGAGGAATGTTTAGTGGTCAGCACTTACTTGGTGGTGTACATTCTACTTCAGTTCTGGTTGGTCTCTTACAAGTGCTGTCGCACACATAGCGGTAGCATTTTCCATCCCTTTCTCTGCTGTGGCTTTCTCCAATTTTGTGCCCTGCAAGAAGTTCCCTGGTTAGCGGCAAGTTCTTATTAATATGGGTTCTAGGTATCTGCCTAATCCTATGGAGCTTCTGTTTCAAAGTACTGTCCCACTGTCTCGCCCCTTTTACGTTAATCTGACCTGCAACTCAGGGGCCACATCTATTTATCAAAGTCAGCACTATGTTCTGTGGAATGGTGTGTAGCAACCCAAGAGTTAACCGAATACAGAAAGCTCATAACATGTCCTTGGACAGTGAGGTCACTGATGCTCTGGGCCTTCAAAGAGCTGTTGAGCTGAAAGCCTGCCCAGTTAAAGAAAACTGCCTTCAACTGCTATGATCCTGAAGCCACTTTAAATACAATTTGAATGTAAAAATAACAGGTCTCAGAGGATCCCTCCAAATAAGTTTACATCCCATTTTGTTTATGTTTGCATTTTAAGATCACGCTCAAGGAACACGCAGACATTCTAATCTCGACTGCTTTACCTGCCAGGTACTCTCTTCCCTCGTGATGGCAGGCACATGTGGTGGTGGTTGTAGGGGTTGTTGCTGTTTGAATAAAGGAAAAATAAATTAGACATTGCTAACAGGATATGAAATGATGCTTTTTATAAATCAAAACCATACTGCTTATATCTTAATAAATCTATGGGAGAGGAATATGTATTCCCTTCCACCCAAATACTGTCATTTGCCTGTGCCCATTGTCTGAAAGAGGCGCTGTATCTTCTCTTTCTATTTCCCCTCTGACATTTTCTAATGGTAATATTGTTAAGGCAATGCGCTATTCTTTTTAGTCACTCGTGGGCCACTTCTTTTTTTAAAAAAAAAAACCTGTGCGTGGGATCGGACAGATCTCAATGTTATCTCTACTGCCAGCATCTTGAAATCTCCCTCAGTGTTACCATGCCTCTTGCTTAGTGGTAAGTACTTACTTGTTGGTGTAGTTGGTGTACATGTCACTTCCCTTCGGGTTGGTCGCCTGCAAGTGCTGTCGCATACATAGTCGTAGCATTTTCCATTCCTCTCTCTGCTTTCACTTCCTTGTAATTTCTCTCCTGCAAGAAGTTATTGTCTGGTTAGTTGCATGTCCTTGTTAACAGAAGGTCTAGGCAACTGCATTATCCCGCCTAGCTATGGTATCCAATGACTGCTCCACTGCCTCTCCTGCATCTGATGTGAGCAATAAATCTTACCTTGTTCACTTACTGGACAAAATGAATTTTCTTATATGTTAAAGGTGTGGTTGGCCATTAAGATAACTTTTGGTATGTTCTAGAATGGCCAATTCCAAGCCACTTTTCAAATGGTCTTCCTTCTTTATTTTTTTAGAGTTTACAATTATTTGCCTTCTTCTTCTTCTGACTCTTTCCAGCTTTTAAATGGGGGTCAGTGACACCATCTAAAAACACATGCTTGCTAAGGCTACAAATGTAATGCTACTGCTACTTTTTATTACTTATCCTTCTTTTCAGGCTCTCAATTGTCCATATTCCAGTCATTATTCTAATTGGAGCATGGTTTCTAGGGTGATTTGGAAGCTATCAACCAAACTGCAAAGTGGAGAGCTGCTGACCATAAAGCTAAATAACTCAAAAATGACAAATAATAGAAAAAAAGCTAAAACTAAATGCAAACTGTCTCAGAATGTCACTCCCTACATCTTAATAAATGTTATCTCAGAGGTGCACAATCCCTTTAATTTCCTACTAATGGGCCACGCAGGCATTCTAGTGTTGACTGCCTTACCTGGCTGATACATTCTTCCCTCATGATGACAGGCACATGTTGTGGTGGTTGGAGGGGTTGTTGCTGTTAAAATACATTTGAAATGAATTAGAGGTTGATGACAGGATACAAAAGAATATTTTGTGCAACATAATACCACAGTCCTGATATTTTAAGAGGACTGTTTAGTGGTACTTACTTGGTGGTGTACATTCCACTTCAGTTCTGGTTGGTCTCTTACAAGTGCTGTCGCACACATAGTGGTAGCATTTTCCATCCCTTTCTCTGCTGTGGCTTCCTCCGATTTTGTGCCCTGCAATAAGAAGTTCCCTGGTTAGCTGCACGTCCTTGTTAATAGAAGTTCTAGGTAACTGAATTATCCTGTGGAGCTATTGTGTCAATGTACTGTCCCACTGTCTCTCCCGTGTTCAGTGAATCGTACCTGCAACTCAGGGGGGGGCTCATCTATTAATCAAGGTCTGCACTGTTTACCGGGGAATGGTGTGTAACGGTGCACTGCGTTGAGATGAGCGCATCCTTAAAGCCTACTCTATTTTTCTATCTGCATTTAGAAATATAGGCATACGTCATGTTAGCCGGTACGAGTTAGAGTGAACTGAATACAGGAAGCACATAAACTGTCCTCGGACAGTTAGGGTCACTGATGCTCCGGGCCTTCAAAAATCTAAAAGCCTGCCCAGTGGAAGAAAGCTGCCTGAAAACTGCTTTCCTCTCGGAACTCACTTAAAATAGAAAATGGAGGGAAAAATGCAAAAGGGCTCAGAGGATGACTCTGAGTAAGTCTGAGTAAGTTTGTGTGCGTGTGTGTGTTGGTCTTAAGATCACATTCAAGGAACACGTTGACATTCTAATCTCCACTGCTTTACCTGGCAGGTATTCTCTTCCCTCGTGATGGCAGGCACATGTGGTGGTTGTCGCTGTTTGAATAAAGAAGAAATAAATTAGACATTGCTAACCTTTTTCCCCCTCTGATATTTTCTAATGGAAGTATTGTTCAGGCAATGCGCAATTCTTTTCAGTCACTCATGGGCCTCTTCTATTTTTTTTTTTCAAAACTATTCTGAGTGATTGGATAGATCTGACTTTTATCTCTACTGCCAGCATCTTGAAATCTCCCTCAGTGTTAGCATGTCTCTTGTTTAGTGGCAAGTACTTACTTGTTGGTATAGTTGTTGTGCATGGTTCTTCACTTCGGATTGGTCGCCTGCAGGTGATGTCACATACATAGTGGTAACATTTTCCATTCCTCTCTCTGCTTTCACTTCCTTCTAATTTCTCTCCTGCAAGAAGATGTTCTCGGGTTAGTTGCATGTCCTTGTTAATAGACATTCTAGCTAACTGCATTATGCCGCCTAGCTATTGTATCAAATGACTGCTCCACTACCTCTCCTTCAACTGCTGTGATCAATAAATCTGACCTGCACTTAGGGGGCGTATCTCTTTATAATACTGAACTCTATTTACTGGGCAAAAGGGTATGTAAAGTAACACTGTGTTGAGGGAAATATATATCTAAAGCCTACTCATATATTTTGCCTACTTTTTGGGTGGAGGTTAGAGCTAAATGATCCAAATTTACAGAAAAAACACTGCTCGCTCATAGGACAAAACACATTTTTTTGTGTGTGTTAACTTCCTCGTAAGGACCCCGCAGGCATTCGAGTTTTGACTGCCTTACCTGGCTGATACATTCTTCCCTCATGATGACAGGCACATGTCGTGGTGGTTGGAGGGGTGGTTGCTGTTAGGATACATTTGAAATGAATTAGAGATTGATAACAGGATATAAAATACTATTTTAAGCAAAACAATACCACAGTCCTCACATTTTAAGAGGAATGTTTAGTGGTCAGCACTTACTTGGTGGTGTACATTCTACTTCAGTTCTGGTTGGTCTCTTACAAGTGCTGTCGCACACATAGCGGTAGCATTTTCCATCCCTTTCTCTGCTGTGGCTTTCTCCAATTTTGTGCCCTGCAAGAAGTTCCCTGGTTAGCGGCAAGTTCTTATTAATATGGGTTCTAGGTATCTGCCTAATCCTATGGAGCTTCTGTTTCAAAGTACTGTCCCACTGTCTCGCCCCTCTTACGTTAATCTGACCTGCAACTCAGGGGCCACATCTATTTATCAAAGTCAGCACTATGTTCTGTGGAATGGTGTGTAGCAACCCAAGAGTTAACCGAATACAGAAAGCTCATAAAATGTCCTTGGACAGTGAGGTCTCTGATGCTCTGGGCCTTCAAAGAGCTGTTGAGCTGAAAGCCTGCCCAGTTAAAGAAAACTGCCTTCAACTGCTATGATCCTGAAGCCACTTTAAATACAATTTGAATGTAAAAATAACAGGTCTCAGAGGATCCCTCCAAATAAGTTTACATCCCATTTTGTTTATGTTTGCGTTTTAAGATCACGCTCAAGGAACACGCAGACATTCTAATCTCGACTGCTTTACCTGCCAGGTACTCTCTTCCCTCGTGATGGCAGGCACATGTGGTGGTGGTTGTAGGGGTTGTTGCTGTTTGAATAAAGGAAAAATAAATTAGACATTGCTAACAGGATATAAAATGATGCTTGTTATAAATCAAAACCATACTGCTTATATTTTAATAAATCTATGGGAGAGGAATATGTATTCCCTTCCACCCAAATACTGTCATTTGCCTGTGCCCATTGTCTGAAAGAGGCGCTGTATCTTCTCTTTCTATTTCCCCTCTGACATTTTCTAATGGTAATATTGTTAAGGCAATGCGCTATTCTTTTTAGTCACTCGTGGGCCACTTCTTTTTTAAAAAAAAAACCTGTGCGTGGGATCGGACAGATCTCAATGTTATCTCTACTGCCAGCATCTGAAATCTCCCTCAGTGTTACCATGCCCTCTTGCTTAGTGGTAAGTACTTACTTGTTGGTGTAGTTGGTGTACATGTCACTTCCCTTCGGGTTGGTCGCCTGCAAGTGCTGTCGCATACATAGTCGTAGCATTTTCCATTCCTCTCTCTGCTTTCACTTCCTTGTAATTTCTCTCCTGCAAGAAGTTATTGTCTGGTTAGTTGCATGTCCTTGTTAACAGAAGGTCTAGGCAACTGCATTATCCCGCCTAGCTATGGTATCCAATGACTGCTCCACTGCCTCTCCTGCATCTGATGTGAGCAATAAATCTTACCTTGTTCACTTACTGGACAAAATGAATTTTCTTATATGTTAAAGGTGTGGTTGGCCATTAAGATAACTTTTGGTATGTTCTAGAATGGCCAATTCCAAGCCACTTTTCAAATGGTCTTCCTTCTTTATTTTTTTAGAGTTTACAATTATTTGCTTCTTCTTCTCTGACTCTTTCCAGCTTTTAAATGGGGGTCAGTGACACCATCTAAAAACACATGCTTGCTAAGGCTACAAATGTAATGCTACTTGCTACTTTTTATTACTTATCCTTCTTTCAGGCTCTCAATTGTCCATATTCCAGTCATTATTCTAATTGGAGCATGGTTTCTAGGGTGATTTGGAAGCTATCAACCAAACTGCAAAGTGGAGAGCTGCTGACCATAAAGCTAAAATAACTCAAAAATGACAAATAATAGAAAAAAGCTAAAACTAAATGCAAACTGTCTCAGAATGTCACTCCCTACATCTTAATAAATGTTATCTCAGAGGTGCACAATCCCTTTAATTTCCTACTAATGGGCCACGCAGGCATTCTAGTGTTGACTGCCTTACCTGGCTGATACATTCTTCCCTCATGATGACAGGCACATGTTGTGGTGGTTGGAGGGGTTGTTGCTGTTAAAATACATTTGAATGAATTAGAGGTTGATGACAGGATACAAAAGAATATTTTGTGCAACATAATACCACAGTCCTGATATTTTAAGAGGACTGTTTAGTGGTAAGTACTTACTTGGTGGTGTACATTCCACTTCAGTTCTGAGTTGGTCTCTTACAAGTGCTGTCGCACACATAGTGGTAGCATTTTTCCATCCCTTTCTCTGCTGTGGCTTCCTCCGATTTTGTGCCCTGCAATAAGAAGTTCCCCTGGTTAGCTGCACGTCCTTGTTAATAGAAGTTCTAGGTAACTGAATTATCCTGTGGAGCTATTGTGTCAATGTACTGTCCCACTGTCTCTCCGTGTTCAGTGAATCGTACCTGCAACTCAAGGGGGGGGCTCATCTATTAATCAAGGTCTGCACTGTTTACCGGGGAATGGTGTGTAACGGTTGCACTGCGTTGAGATGAGCGCATCCTTAAAGCCTACTCTATTTTTCTATCTGCATTTAGAAATATAGGCATACGTCATGTTAGCCGGTACGAGTTAGAGTGAACTGAATACAGGAAGCACATAAACTGTCCTCGGACAGTTAGGGTCACTGATGCTCCGGGCCTTCAAAAATCTAAAAGCCTGCCCAGTGAAGAAAGCTGCCTGAAAACTGCTTTTCCTCTCGGAAACTCACTTAAAATAGAAAATGGAGGAAAAATGCAAAAGGGCTCAGAGGATGACTCTGAGTAAGGTCTGAGTAAGTTTGTGTGCGTGTGTGTGTTGGTCTTAAGATCACATTCAAGGAACACGTTGACATTCTAATCTCCACTGCTTTACCTGGCAGGTATTCTCTTCCCTCGTGATGGCAGGCACATGTGGTGGTTGTCGCTGTTTGAATAAAGAAGAAATAAATTAGACATTTTGCTAACCTTTTTCCCCCTCTGATATTTTCTAATGGAAGTATTGTTCAGGCAATGCGCAATTCTTTTCAGTCACTCATGGGCCTCTTCTATTTTTTTTTTTCAAAACTATTCTGAGTGATTGGATAGATCTGACTTTTATCTCTACTGCCAGCATCATTGAAATCTCCCTCAGTTGTTTAGCATGTCTCTTGTTTAGTGGCAAGTACTTACTTGTTGGTATAGTTGTTGTGCACGGTTCTTCACTTCGGATTGGTCGCCTGCAGGTGATGTCACATACATAGTGGTAACATTTTCCATTCCTCTCTCTGCTTTCACTTCATTTCTCTCCTGCAAGAAGATGTTCTCGGGTTAGTTGCATGTCCTTGTTAATAGACATTCTAGCTAACTGCATTATGCCGCCTAGCTATTGTATCAAATGACTGCTCCACTACCTCTCCTTCAACTGCTGTGATCAATAAATCTGACCTGCACTTAGGGGGCGTATCTCTTTATAATACTGAACTCTATTTACTGGGCAAAAGGGTATGTAAAGTAACACTGTGTTGAGGGAAATATATATCTAAAGCCTACTCATATATTTTGCCTACTTTTTGGGTGGAGGTTAGAGCTAAATGATCCAAATTTACAGAAAAAACACTGCTCGCTCATAGGACAAAACACATTTTTTTGTGTGTGTTAACTTCCTCGTAAGGACCCCGCAGGCATTCGAGTTTTGACTGCCTTACCTGGCTGATACATTCTTCCCTCATGATGACAGGCACATGTCGTGGTGGTTGGAGGGGTGGTTGCTGTTAGGATACATTTGAAATGAATTAGAGATTGATAACAGGATATAAAATACTATTTTAAGCAAAACAATACCACAGTCCTCACATTTTAAGAGGAATGTTTAGTGGTCAGCACTTACTTGGTGGTGTACATTCTACTTCAGTTCTGGTTGGTCTCTTACAAGTGCTGTCGCACACATAGCGGTAGCATTTTCCATCCCTTTCTCTGCTGTGGCTTTCTCCAATTTTGTGCCCTGCAAGAAGTTCCCTGGTTAGCGGCAAGTTCTTATTAATATGGGTTCTAGGTATCTGCCTAATCCTATGGAGCTTCTGTTTCAAAGTACTGTCCCACTGTCTCGCCCCTTTTACGTTAATCTGACCTGCAACTCAGGGGCCACATCTATTTATCAAAGTCAGCACTATGTTCTGTGGAATGGTGTGTAGCAACCCAAGAGTTAACCGAATACAGAAAGCTCATAACATGTCCTTGGACAGTGAGGTCACTGATGCTCTGGGCCTTCAAAGAGCTGTTGAGCTGAAAGCCTGCCCAGTTAAAGAAAACTGCCTTCAACTGCTATGATCCTGAAGCCACTTTAAATACAATTTGAATGTAAAAATAACAGGTCTCAGAGGATCCCTCCAAATAAGTTTACATCCCATTTTGTTTATGTTTGCATTTTAAGATCACGCTCAAGGAACACGCAGACATTCTAATCTCGACTGCTTTACCTGCCAGGTACTCTCTTCCCTCGTGATGGCAGGCACATGTGGTGGTGGTTGTAGGGGTTGTTGCTGTTTGAATAAAGGAAAAATAAATTAGACATTGCTAACAGGATATGAAATGATGCTTTTTATAAATCAAAACCATACTGCTTATATCTTAATAAATCTATGGGAGAGGAATATGTATTCCCTTCCACCCAAATACTGTCATTTGCCTGTGCCCATTGTCTGAAAGAGGCGCTGTATCTTCTCTTTCTATTTCCCCTCTGACATTTTCTAATGGTAATATTGTTAAGGCAATGCGCTATTCTTTTTAGTCACTCGTGGGCCACTTCTTTTTTTAAAAAAAAAAACCTGTGCGTGGGATCGGACAGATCTCAATGTTATCTCTACTAGGGATGTAGCGAACTGTTCGCCGGCGAACTAGTTCGCGCGAACTTCGACTGTTCGCGTCCGCCGAATGTTCGCGAACGTCGCGCGACGTTCGCCAATTGGTGTTCGCGTTCGATTCGAAGTAAAATTTCGTTCGACCATTCGACCATTCGACCATTCGATCGCTAAAATCGAACGATTTCCATTCGTTCGAACGATTATAAGCATTCGATTGAATTAAAATCATTCGATCGAATAGCTTCGATCGTTCGATTCGAACGAAAATCCTTCGATCGTACGAATAAAATCCTTCGATCGTTCGATCGAACGATTTTATCGAGCGTTCGAAGTTCGCGAACTGTTCGCGAACTGTTCGCTTTTTTGCCGGTGTTCGCGAACGGCGTTCGCGAACACATCGGCGGCGGTTCGCTACATCCCTAATCTCTACTGCCAGCATCTTGAAATCTCCCTCAGTGTTACCATGCCTCTTGCTTAGTGGTAAGTACTTACTTGTTGGTGTAGTTGGTGTACATGTCACTTCCCTTCGGGTTGGTCGCCTGCAAGTGCTGTCGCATACATAGTCGTAGCATTTTCCATTCCTCTCTCTGCTTTCACTTCCTTGTAATTTCTCTCCTGCAAGAAGTTATTGTCTGGTTAGTTGCATGTCCTTGTTAACAGAAGGTCTAGGCAACTGCATTATCCCGCCTAGCTATGGTATCCAATGACTGCTCCACTGCCTCTCCTGCATCTGATGTGAGCAATAAATCTTACCTTGTTCACTTACTGGACAAAATGAATTTTCTTATATGTTAAAGGAGTGGTTGGCCATTAAGATAACTTTTGGTATGTTCTAGAATGGCCAATTCCAAGCCACTTTTCAAATGGTCTTCCTTCTTTATTTTTTTAGAGTTTACAATTATTTGCCTTCTTCTTCTTCTGACTCTTTCCAGCTTTTAAATGGGGGTCAGTGACACCATCTAAAAACACATGCTTGCTAAGGCTACAAATGTAATGCTACTGCTACTTTTTATTACTTATCCTTCTTTTCAGGCTCTCAATTGTCCATATTCCAGTCATTATTCTAATTGGAGCATGGTTTCTAGGGTGATTTGGAAGCTATCAACCAAACTGCAAAGTGGAGAGCTGCTGACCATAAAGCTAAATAACTCAAAAATGACAAATAATAGAAAAAAAGCTAAAACTAAATGCAAACTGTCTCAGAATATCACTCCCTACATCTTAATAAATGTTATCTCAGAGGTGCACAATCCCTTTAATTTCCTACTAATGGGCCACGCAGGCATTCTAGTGTTGACTGCCTTACCTGGCTGATACATTCTTCCCTCATGATGACAGGCACATGTTGTGGTGGTTGGAGGGGTTGTTGCTGTTAAAATACATTTGAAATGAATTAGAGGTTGATGACAGGATACAAAAGAATATTTTGTGCAACATAATACCACAGTCCTGATATTTTAAGAGGACTGTTTAGTGGTAAGTACTTACTTGGTGGTGTACATTCCACTTCAGTTCTGGTTGGTCTCTTACAAGTGCTGTCGCACACATAGTGGTAGCATTTTCCATCCCTTTCTCTGCTGTGGCTTCCTCCGATTTTGTGCCCTGCAATAAGAAGTTCCCTGGTTAGCTGCACGTCCTTGTTAATAGAAGTTCTAGGTAACTGAATTATCCTGTGGAGCTATTGTGTCAATGTACTGTCCCACTGTCTCTCCCGTGTTCAGTGAATCGTACCTGCAACTCAGGGGGGGGGCTCATCTATTAATCAAGGTCTGCACTGTTTACCGGGGAATGGTGTGTAACGGTGCACTGCGTTGAGATGAGCGCATCCTTAAAGCCTACTCTATTTTTCTATCTGCATTTAGAAATATAGGCATACGTCATGTTAGCCGGTACGAGTTAGAGTGAACTGAATACAGGAAGCACATAAACTGTCCTCGGACAGTTAGGGTCACTGATGCTCCGGGCCTTCAAAAATCTAAAAGCCTGCCCAGTGGAAGAAAGCTGCCTGAAAACTGCTTTCCTCTCGGAACTCACTTAAAATAGAAAATGGAGGGAAAAATGCAAAAGGGCTCAGAGGATGACTCTGAGTAAGTCTGAGTAAGTTTGTGTGCGTGTGTGTGTTGGTCTTAAGATCACATTCAAGGAACACGTTGACATTCTAATCTCCACTGCTTTACCTGGCAGGTATTCTCTTCCCTCGTGATGGCAGGCACATGTGGTGGTTGTCGCTGTTTGAATAAAGAAGAAATAAATTAGACATTGCTAACCTTTTTCCCCCTCTGATATTTTCTAATGGAAGTATTGTTCAGGCAATGCGCAATTCTTTTCAGTCACTCATGGGCCTCTTCTATTTTTTTTTTTCAAAACTATTCTGAGTGATTGGATAGATCTGACTTTTATCTCTACTGCCAGCATCTTGAAATCTCCCTCAGTGTTAGCATGTCTCTTGTTTAGTGGCAAGTACTTACTTGTTGGTATAGTTGTTGTGCATGGTTCTTCACTTCGGATTGGTCGCCTGCAGGTGATGTCACATACATAGTGGTAACATTTTCCATTCCTCTCTCTGCTTTCACTTCCTTCTAATTTCTCTCCTGCAAGAAGATGTTCTCGGGTTAGTTGCATGTCCTTGTTAATAGACATTCTAGCTAACTGCATTATGCCGCCTAGCTATTGTATCAAATGACTGCTCCACTACCTCTCCTTCAACTGCTGTGATCAATAAATCTGACCTGCACTTAGGGGGCGTATCTCTTTATAATACTGAACTCTATTTACTGGGCAAAAGGGTATGTAAAGTAACACTGTGTTGAGGGAAATATATATCTAAAGCCTACTCATATATTTTGCCTACTTTTTGGGTGGAGGTTAGAGCTAAATGATCCAAATTTACAGAAAAAACACTGCTCGCTCATAGGACAAAACACATTTTTTTGTGTGTGTTAACTTCCTCGTAAGGACCCCGCAGGCATTCGAGTTTTGACTGCCTTACCTGGCTGATACATTCTTCCCTCATGATGACAGGCACATGTCGTGGTGGTTGGAGGGGTGGTTGCTGTTAGGATACATTTGAAATGAATTAGAGATTGATAACAGGATATAAAATACTATTTTAAGCAAAACAATACCACAGTCCTCACATTTTAAGAGGAATGTTTAGTGGTCAGCACTTACTTGGTGGTGTACATTCTACTTCAGTTCTGGTTGGTCTCTTACAAGTGCTGTCGCACACATAGCGGTAGCATTTTCCATCCCTTTCTCTGCTGTGGCTTTCTCCAATTTTGTGCCCTGCAAGAAGTTCCCTGGTTAGCGGCAAGTTCTTATTAATATGGGTTCTAGGTATCTGCCTAATCCTATGGAGCTTCTGTTTCAAAGTACTGTCCCACTGTCTCGCCCCTTTTACGTTAATCTGACCTGCAACTCAGGGGCCACATCTATTTATCAAAGTCAGCACTATGTTCTGTGGAATGGTGTGTAGCAACCCAAGAGTTAACCGAATACAGAAAGCTCATAACATGTCCTTGGACAGTGAGGTCACTGATGCTCTGGGCCTTCAAAGAGCTGTTGAGCTGAAAGCCTGCCCAGTTAAAGAAAACTGCCTTCAACTGCTATGATCCTGAAGCCACTTTAAATACAATTTGAATGTAAAAATAACAGGTCTCAGAGGATCCCTCCAAATAAGTTTACATCCCATTTTGTTTATGTTTGCATTTTAAGATCACGCTCAAGGAACACGCAGACATTCTAATCTCGACTGCTTTACCTGCCAGGTACTCTCTTCCCTCGTGATGGCAGGCACATGTGGTGGTGGTTGTAGGGGTTGTTGCTGTTTGAATAAAGGAAAAATAAATTAGACATTGCTAACAGGATATGAAATGATGCTTTTTATAAATCAAAACCATACTGCTTATATCTTAATAAATCTATGGGAGAGGAATATGTATTCCCTTCCACCCAAATACTGTCATTTGCCTGTGCCCATTGTCTGAAAGAGGCGCTGTATCTTCTCTTTCTATTTCCCCTCTGACATTTTCTAATGGTAATATTGTTAAGGCAATGCGCTATTCTTTTTAGTCACTCGTGGGCCACTTCTTTTTTTTAAAAAAAAAACCTGTGCGTGGGATCGGACAGATCTCAATGTTATCTCTACTGCCAGCATCTTGAAATCTCCCTCAGTGTTACCATGCCTCTTGCTTAGTGGTAAGTACTTACTTGTTGGTGTAGTTGGTGTACATGTCACTTCCCTTCGGGTTGGTCGCCTGCAAGTGCTGTCGCATACATAGTCGTAGCATTTTCCATTCCTCTCTCTGCTTTCACTTCCTTGTAATTTCTCTCCTGCAAGAAGTTATTGTCTGGTTAGTTGCATGTCCTTGTTAACAGAAGGTCTAGGCAACTGCATTATCCCGCCTAGCTATGGTATCCAATGACTGCTCCACTGCCTCTCCTGCATCTGATGTGAGCAATAAATCTTACCTTGTTCACTTACTGGACAAAATGAATTTTCTTATATGTTAAAGGTGTGGTTGGCCATTAAGATAACTTTTGGTATGTTCTAGAATGGCCAATTCCAAGCCACTTTTCAAATGGTCTTCCTTCTTTATTTTTTTAGAGTTTACAATTATTTGCCTTCTTCTTCTTCTGACTCTTTCCAGCTTTTAAATGGGGGTCAGTGACACCATCTAAAAACACATGCTTGCTAAGGCTACAAATGTAATGCTACTGCTACTTTTTATTACTTATCCTTCTTTTCAGGCTCTCAATTGTCCATATTCCAGTCATTATTCTAATTGGAGCATGGTTTCTAGGGTGATTTGGAAGCTATCAACCAAACTGCAAAGTGGAGAGCTGCTGACCATAAAGCTAAATAACTCAAAAATGACAAATAATAGAAAAAAAGCTAAAACTAAATGCAAACTGTCTCAGAATGTCACTCCCTACATCTTAATAAATGTTATCTCAGAGGTGCACAATCCCTTTAATTTCCTACTAATGGGCCACGCAGGCATTCTAGTGTTGACTGCCTTACCTGGCTGATACATTCTTCCCTCATGATGACAGGCACATGTTGTGGTGGTTGGAGGGGTTGTTGCTGTTAAAATACATTTGAAATGAATTAGAGGTTGATGACAGGATACAAAAGAATATTTTGTGCAACATAATACCACAGTCCTGATATTTTAAGAGGACTGTTTAGTGGTACTTACTTGGTGGTGTACATTCCACTTCAGTTCTGGTTGGTCTCTTACAAGTGCTGTCGCACACATAGTGGTAGCATTTTCCATCCCTTTCTCTGCTGTGGCTTCCTCCGATTTTGTGCCCTGCAATAAGAAGTTCCCTGGTTAGCTGCACGTCCTTGTTAATAGAAGTTCTAGGTAACTGAATTATCCTGTGGAGCTATTGTGTCAATGTACTGTCCCACTGTCTCTCCCGTGTTCAGTGAATCGTACCTGCAACTCAGGGGGGGGCTCATCTATTAATCAAGGTCTGCACTGTTTACCGGGGAATGGTGTGTAACGGTGCACTGCGTTGAGATGAGCGCATCCTTAAAGCCTACTCTATTTTTCTATCTGCATTTAGAAATATAGGCATACGTCATGTTAGCCGGTACGAGTTAGAGTGAACTGAATACAGGAAGCACATAAACTGTCCTCGGACAGTTAGGGTCACTGATGCTCCGGGCCTTCAAAAATCTAAAAGCCTGCCCAGTGGAAGAAAGCTGCCTGAAAACTGCTTTCCTCTCGGAACTCACTTAAAATAGAAAATGGAGGGAAAAATGCAAAAGGGCTCAGAGGATGACTCTGAGTAAGTCTGAGTAAGTTTGTGTGCGTGTGTGTGTTGGTCTTAAGATCACATTCAAGGAACACGTTGACATTCTAATCTCCACTGCTTTACCTGGCAGGTATTCTCTTCCCTCGTGATGGCAGGCACATGTGGTGGTTGTCGCTGTTTGAATAAAGAAGAAATAAATTAGACATTGCTAACCTTTTTCCCCCTCTGATATTTTCTAATGGAAGTATTGTTCAGGCAATGCGCAATTCTTTTCAGTCACTCATGGGCCTCTTCTATTTTTTTTTTTCAAAACTATTCTGAGTGATTGGATAGATCTGACTTTTATCTCTACTGCCAGCATCTTGAAATCTCCCTCAGTGTTAGCATGTCTCTTGTTTAGTGGCAAGTACTTACTTGTTGGTATAGTTGTTGTGCATGGTTCTTCACTTCGGATTGGTCGCCTGCAGGTGATGTCACATACATAGTGGTAACATTTTCCATTCCTCTCTCTGCTTTCACTTCCTTCTAATTTCTCTCCTGCAAGAAGATGTTCTCGGGTTAGTTGCATGTCCTTGTTAATAGACATTCTAGCTAACTGCATTATGCCGCCTAGCTATTGTATCAAATGACTGCTCCACTACCTCTCCTTCAACTGCTGTGATCAATAAATCTGACCTGCACTTAGGGGGCGTATCTCTTTATAATACTGAACTCTATTTACTGGGCAAAAGGGTATGTAAAGTAACACTGTGTTGAGGGAAATATATATCTAAAGCCTACTCATATATTTTGCCTACTTTTTGGGTGGAGGTTAGAGCTAAATGATCCAAATTTACAGAAAAAACACTGCTCGCTCATAGGACAAAACACATTTTTTTGTGTGTGTTAACTTCCTCGTAAGGACCCCGCAGGCATTCGAGTTTTGACTGCCTTACCTGGCTGATACATTCTTCCCTCATGATGACAGGCACATGTCGTGGTGGTTGGAGGGGTGGTTGCTGTTAGGATACATTTGAAATGAATTAGAGATTGATAACAGGATATAAAATACTATTTTAAGCAAAACAATACCACAGTCCTCACATTTTAAGAGGAATGTTTAGTGGTCAGCACTTACTTGGTGGTGTACATTCTACTTCAGTTCTGGTTGGTCTCTTACAAGTGCTGTCGCACACATAGCGGTAGCATTTTCCATCCCTTTCTCTGCTGTGGCTTTCTCCAATTTTGTGCCCTGCAAGAAGTTCCCTGGTTAGCGGCAAGTTCTTATTAATATGGGTTCTAGGTATCTGCCTAATCCTATGGAGCTTCTGTTTCAAAGTACTGTCCCACTGTCTCGCCCCTCTTACGTTAATCTGACCTGCAACTCAGGGGCCACATCTATTTATCAAAGTCAGCACTATGTTCTGTGGAATGGTGTGTAGCAACCCAAGAGTTAACCGAATACAGAAAGCTCATAAAATGTCCTTGGACAGTGAGGTCTCTGATGCTCTGGGCCTTCAAAGAGCTGTTGAGCTGAAAGCCTGCCCAGTTAAAGAAAACTGCCTTCAACTGCTATGATCCTGAAGCCACTTTAAATACAATTTGAATGTAAAAATAACAGGTCTCAGAGGATCCCTCCAAATAAGTTTACATCCCATTTTGTTTATGTTTGCGTTTTAAGATCACGCTCAAGGAACACGCAGACATTCTAATCTCGACTGCTTTACCTGCCAGGTACTCTCTTCCCTCGTGATGGCAGGCACATGTGGTGGTGGTTGTAGGGGTTGTTGCTGTTTGAATAAAGGAAAAATAAATTAGACATTGCTAACAGGATATAAAATGATGCTTGTTATAAATCAAAACCATACTGCTTATATTTTAATAAATCTATGGGAGAGGAATATGTATTCCCTTCCACCCAAATACTGTCATTTGCCTGTGCCCATTGTCTGAAAGAGGCGCTGTATCTTCTCTTTCTATTTCCCCTCTGACATTTTCTAATGGTAATATTGTTAAGGCAATGCGCTATTCTTTTTAGTCACTCGTGGGCCACTTCTTTTTTAAAAAAAAAAACCTGTGCGTGGGATCGGACAGATCTCAATGTTATCTCTACTGCCAGCATCTTGAAATCTCCCTCAGTGTTACCATGCCTCTTGCTTAGTGGTAAGTACTTACTTGTTGGTGTAGTTGGTGTACATGTCACTTCCCTTCGGGTTGGTCGCCTGCAAGTGCTGTCGCATACATAGTCGTAGCATTTTCCATTCCTCTCTCTGCTTTCACTTCCTTGTAATTTCTCTCCTGCAAGAAGTTATTGTCTGGTTAGTTGCATGTCCTTGTTAACAGAAGGTCTAGGCAACTGCATTATCCCGCCTAGCTATGGTATCCAATGACTGCTCCACTGCCTCTCCTGCATCTGATGTGAGCAATAAATCTTACCTTGTTCACTTACTGGACAAAATGAATTTTCTTATATGTTAAAGGTGTGGTTGGCCATTAAGATAACTTTTGGTATGTTCTAGAATGGCCAATTCCAAGCCACTTTTCAAATGGTCTTCCTTCTTTATTTTTTTAGAGTTTACAATTATTTGCCTTCTTCTTCTTCTGACTCTTTCCAGCTTTTAAATGGGGGTCAGTGACACCATCTAAAAACACATGCTTGCTAAGGCTACAAATGTAATGCTACTGCTACTTTTTATTACTTATCCTTCTTTTCAGGCTCTCAATTGTCCATATTCCAGTCATTATTCTAATTGGAGCATGGTTTCTAGGGTGATTTGGAAGCTATCAACCAAACTGCAAAGTGGAGAGCTGCTGACCATAAAGCTAAATAACTCAAAAATGACAAATAATAGAAAAAAGCTAAAACTAAATGCAAACTGTCTCAGAATGTCACTCCCTACATCTTAATAAATGTTATCTCAGAGGTGCACAATCCCTTTAATTTCCTACTAATGGGCCACGCAGGCATTCTAGTGTTGACTGCCTTACCTGGCTGATACATTCTTCCCTCATGATGACAGGCACATGTTGTGGTGGTTGGAGGGGTTGTTGCTGTTAAAATACATTTGAAATGAATTAGAGGTTGATGACAGGATACAAAAGAATATTTTGTGCAACATAATACCACAGTCCTGATATTTTAAGAGGACTGTTTAGTGGTAAGTACTTACTTGGTGGTGTACATTCCACTTCAGTTCTGGTTGGTCTCTTACAAGTGCTGTCGCACACATAGTGGTAGCATTTTCCATCCCTTTCTCTGCTGTGGCTTCCTCCGATTTTGTGCCCTGCAATAAGAAGTTCCCTGGTTAGCTGCACGTCCTTGTTAATAGAAGTTCTAGGTAACTGAATTATCCTGTGGAGCTATTGTGTCAATGTACTGTCCCACTGTCTCTCCCGTGTTCAGTGAATCGTACCTGCAACTCAAGGGGGGGGCTCATCTATTAATCAAGGTCTGCACTGTTTACCGGGGAATGGTGTGTAACGGTGCACTGCGTTGAGATGAGCGCATCCTTAAAGCCTACTCTATTTTTCTATCTGCATTTAGAAATATAGGCATACGTCATGTTAGCCGGTACGAGTTAGAGTGAACTGAATACAGGAAGCACATAAACTGTCCTCGGACAGTTAGGGTCACTGATGCTCCGGGCCTTCAAAAATCTAAAAGCCTGCCCAGTGGAAGAAAGCTGCCTGAAAACTGCTTTCCTCTCGGAACTCACTTAAAATAGAAAATGGAGGGAAAAATGCAAAAGGGCTCAGAGGATGACTCTGAGTAAGTCTGAGTAAGTTTGTGTGCGTGTGTGTGTTGGTCTTAAGATCACATTCAAGGAACACGTTGACATTCTAATCTCCACTGCTTTACCTGGCAGGTATTCTCTTCCCTCGTGATGGCAGGCACATGTGGTGGTTGTCGCTGTTTGAATAAAGAAGAAATAAATTAGACATTGCTAACCTTTTTCCCCCTCTGATATTTTCTAATGGAAGTATTGTTCAGGCAATGCGCAATTCTTTTCAGTCACTCATGGGCCTCTTCTATTTTTTTTTTTCAAAACTATTCTGAGTGATTGGATAGATCTGACTTTTATCTCTACTGCCAGCATCTTGAAATCTCCCTCAGTGTTAGCATGTCTCTTGTTTAGTGGCAAGTACTTACTTGTTGGTATAGTTGTTGTGCACGGTTCTTCACTTCGGATTGGTCGCCTGCAGGTGATGTCACATACATAGTGGTAACATTTTCCATTCCTCTCTCTGCTTTCACTTCCTTCTAATTTCTCTCCTGCAAGAAGATGTTCTCGGGTTAGTTGCATGTCCTTGTTAATAGACATTCTAGCTAACTGCATTATGCCGCCTAGCTATTGTATCAAATGACTGCTCCACTACCTCTCCTTCAACTGCTGTGATCAATAAATCTGACCTGCACTTAGGGGGCGTATCTCTTTATAATACTGAACTCTATTTACTGGGCAAAAGGGTATGTAAAGTAACACTGTGTTGAGGGAAATATATATCTAAAGCCTACTCATATATTTTGCCTACTTTTTGGGTGGAGGTTAGAGCTAAATGATCCAAATTTACAGAAAAAACACTGCTCGCTCATAGGACAAAACACATTTTTTTGTGTGTGTTAACTTCCTCGTAAGGACCCCGCAGGCATTCGAGTTTTGACTGCCTTACCTGGCTGATACATTCTTCCCTCATGATGACAGGCACATGTCGTGGTGGTTGGAGGGGTGGTTGCTGTTAGGATACATTTGAAATGAATTAGAGATTGATAACAGGATATAAAATACTATTTTAAGCAAAACAATACCACAGTCCTCACATTTTAAGAGGAATGTTTAGTGGTCAGCACTTACTTGGTGGTGTACATTCTACTTCAGTTCTGGTTGGTCTCTTACAAGTGCTGTCGCACACATAGCGGTAGCATTTTCCATCCCTTTCTCTGCTGTGGCTTTCTCCAATTTTGTGCCCTGCAAGAAGTTCCCTGGTTAGCGGCAAGTTCTTATTAATATGGGTTCTAGGTATCTGCCTAATCCTATGGAGCTTCTGTTTCAAAGTACTGTCCCACTGTCTCGCCCCTTTTACGTTAATCTGACCTGCAACTCAGGGGCCACATCTATTTATCAAAGTCAGCACTATGTTCTGTGGAATGGTGTGTAGCAACCCAAGAGTTAACCGAATACAGAAAGCTCATAACATGTCCTTGGACAGTGAGGTCACTGATGCTCTGGGCCTTCAAAGAGCTGTTGAGCTGAAAGCCTGCCCAGTTAAAGAAAACTGCCTTCAACTGCTATGATCCTGAAGCCACTTTAAATACAATTTGAATGTAAAAATAACAGGTCTCAGAGGATCCCTCCAAATAAGTTTACATCCCATTTTGTTTATGTTTGCATTTTAAGATCACGCTCAAGGAACACGCAGACATTCTAATCTCGACTGCTTTACCTGCCAGGTACTCTCTTCCCTCGTGATGGCAGGCACATGTGGTGGTGGTTGTAGGGGTTGTTGCTGTTTGAATAAAGGAAAAATAAATTAGACATTGCTAACAGGATATGAAATGATGCTTTTTATAAATCAAAACCATACTGCTTATATCTTAATAAATCTATGGGAGAGGAATATGTATTCCCTTCCACCCAAATACTGTCATTTGCCTGTGCCCATTGTCTGAAAGAGGCGCTGTATCTTCTCTTTCTATTTCCCCTCTGACATTTTCTAATGGTAATATTGTTAAGGCAATGCGCTATTCTTTTTAGTCACTCGTGGGCCACTTCTTTTTTTAAAAAAAAAAACCTGTGCGTGGGATCGGACAGATCTCAATGTTATCTCTACTAGGGATGTAGCGAACTGTTCGCCGGCGAACTAGTTCGCGCGAACTTCGACTGTTCGCGTCCGCCGAATGTTCGCGAACGTCGCGCGACGTTCGCCAATTGGTGTTCGCGTTCGATTCGAAGTAAAATTTCGTTCGACCATTCGACCATTCGACCATTCGATCGCTAAAATCGAACGATTTCCATTCGTTCGAACGATTATAAGCATTCGATTGAATTAAAATCATTCGATCGAATAGCTTCGATCGTTCGATTCGAACGAAAATCCTTCGATCGTACGAATAAAATCCTTCGATCGTTCGATCGAACGATTTTATCGAGCGTTCGAAGTTCGCGAACTGTTCGCGAACTGTTCGCTTTTTTGCCGGTGTTCGCGAACGGCGTTCGCGAACACATCGGCGGCGGTTCGCTACATCCCTAATCTCTACTGCCAGCATCTTGAAATCTCCCTCAGTGTTACCATGCCTCTTGCTTAGTGGTAAGTACTTACTTGTTGGTGTAGTTGGTGTACATGTCACTTCCCTTCGGGTTGGTCGCCTGCAAGTGCTGTCGCATACATAGTCGTAGCATTTTCCATTCCTCTCTCTGCTTTCACTTCCTTGTAATTTCTCTCCTGCAAGAAGTTATTGTCTGGTTAGTTGCATGTCCTTGTTAACAGAAGGTCTAGGCAACTGCATTATCCCGCCTAGCTATGGTATCCAATGACTGCTCCACTGCCTCTCCTGCATCTGATGTGAGCAATAAATCTTACCTTGTTCACTTACTGGACAAAATGAATTTTCTTATATGTTAAAGGAGTGGTTGGCCATTAAGATAACTTTTGGTATGTTCTAGAATGGCCAATTCCAAGCCACTTTTCAAATGGTCTTCCTTCTTTATTTTTTTAGAGTTTACAATTATTTGCCTTCTTCTTCTTCTGACTCTTTCCAGCTTTTAAATGGGGGTCAGTGACACCATCTAAAAACACATGCTTGCTAAGGCTACAAATGTAATGCTACTGCTACTTTTTATTACTTATCCTTCTTTTCAGGCTCTCAATTGTCCATATTCCAGTCATTATTCTAATTGGAGCATGGTTTCTAGGGTGATTTGGAAGCTATCAACCAAACTGCAAAGTGGAGAGCTGCTGACCATAAAGCTAAATAACTCAAAAATGACAAATAATAGAAAAAAAGCTAAAACTAAATGCAAACTGTCTCAGAATATCACTCCCTACATCTTAATAAATGTTATCTCAGAGGTGCACAATCCCTTTAATTTCCTACTAATGGGCCACGCAGGCATTCTAGTGTTGACTGCCTTACCTGGCTGATACATTCTTCCCTCATGATGACAGGCACATGTTGTGGTGGTTGGAGGGGTTGTTGCTGTTAAAATACATTTGAAATGAATTAGAGGTTGATGACAGGATACAAAAGAATATTTTGTGCAACATAATACCACAGTCCTGATATTTTAAGAGGACTGTTTAGTGGTAAGTACTTACTTGGTGGTGTACATTCCACTTCAGTTCTGGTTGGTCTCTTACAAGTGCTGTCGCACACATAGTGGTAGCATTTTCCATCCCTTTCTCTGCTGTGGCTTCCTCCGATTTTGTGCCCTGCAATAAGAAGTTCCCTGGTTAGCTGCACGTCCTTGTTAATAGAAGTTCTAGGTAACTGAATTATCCTGTGGAGCTATTGTGTCAATGTACTGTCCCACTGTCTCTCCCGTGTTCAGTGAATCGTACCTGCAACTCAGGGGGGGGCTCATCTATTAATCAAGGTCTGCACTGTTTACCGGGGAATGGTGTGTAACGGTGCACTGCGTTGAGATGAGCGCATCCTTAAAGCCTACTCTATTTTTCTATCTGCATTTAGAAATATAGGCATACGTCATGTTAGCCGGTACGAGTTAGAGTGAACTGAATACAGGAAGCACATAAACTGTCCTCGGACAGTTAGGGTCACTGATGCTCCGGGCCTTCAAAAATCTAAAAGCCTGCCCAGTGGAAGAAAGCTGCCTGAAAACTGCTTTCCTCTCGGAACTCACTTAAAATAGAAAATGGAGGGAAAAATGCAAAAGGGCTCAGAGGATGACTCTGAGTAAGTCTGAGTAAGTTTGTGTGCGTGTGTGTGTTGGTCTTAAGATCACATTCAAGGAACACGTTGACATTCTAATCTCCACTGCTTTACCTGGCAGGTATTCTCTTCCCTCGTGATGGCAGGCACATGTGGTGGTTGTCGCTGTTTGAATAAAGAAGAAATAAATTAGACATTGCTAACCTTTTTCCCCCTCTGATATTTTCTAATGGAAGTATTGTTCAGGCAATGCGCAATTCTTTTCAGTCACTCATGGGCCTCTTCTATTTTTTTTTTTCAAAACTATTCTGAGTGATTGGATAGATCTGACTTTTATCTCTACTGCCAGCATCTTGAAATCTCCCTCAGTGTTAGCATGTCTCTTGTTTAGTGGCAAGTACTTACTTGTTGGTATAGTTGTTGTGCATGGTTCTTCACTTCGGATTGGTCGCCTGCAGGTGATGTCACATACATAGTGGTAACATTTTCCATTCCTCTCTCTGCTTTCACTTCCTTCTAATTTCTCTCCTGCAAGAAGATGTTCTCGGGTTAGTTGCATGTCCTTGTTAATAGACATTCTAGCTAACTGCATTATGCCGCCTAGCTATTGTATCAAATGACTGCTCCACTACCTCTCCTTCAACTGCTGTGATCAATAAATCTGACCTGCACTTAGGGGGCGTATCTCTTTATAATACTGAACTCTATTTACTGGGCAAAAGGGTATGTAAAGTAACACTGTGTTGAGGGAAATATATATCTAAAGCCTACTCATATATTTTGCCTACTTTTTGGGTGGAGGTTAGAGCTAAATGATCCAAATTTACAGAAAAAACACTGCTCGCTCATAGGACAAAACACATTTTTTTGTGTGTGTTAACTTCCTCGTAAGGACCCCGCAGGCATTCGAGTTTTGACTGCCTTACCTGGCTGATACATTCTTCCCTCATGATGACAGGCACATGTCGTGGTGGTTGGAGGGGTGGTTGCTGTTAGGATACATTTGAAATGAATTAGAGATTGATAACAGGATATAAAATACTATTTTAAGCAAAACAATACCACAGTCCTCACATTTTAAGAGGAATGTTTAGTGGTCAGCACTTACTTGGTGGTGTACATTCTACTTCAGTTCTGGTTGGTCTCTTACAAGTGCTGTCGCACACATAGCGGTAGCATTTTCCATCCCTTTCTCTGCTGTGGCTTTCTCCAATTTTGTGCCCTGCAAGAAGTTCCCTGGTTAGCGGCAAGTTCTTATTAATATGGGTTCTAGGTATCTGCCTAATCCTATGGAGCTTCTGTTTCAAAGTACTGTCCCACTGTCTCGCCCCTCTTACGTTAATCTGACCTGCAACTCAGGGGCCACATCTATTTATCAAAGTCAGCACTATGTTCTGTGGAATGGTGTGTAGCAACCCAAGAGTTAACCGAATACAGAAAGCTCATAAAATGTCCTTGGACAGTGAGGTCTCTGATGCTCTGGGCCTTCAAAGAGCTGTTGAGCTGAAAGCCTGCCCAGTTAAAGAAAACTGCCTTCAACTGCTATGATCCTGAAGCCACTTTAAATACAATTTGAATGTAAAAATAACAGGTCTCAGAGGATCCCTCCAAATAAGTTTACATCCCATTTTGTTTATGTTTGCGTTTTAAGATCACGCTCAAGGAACACGCAGACATTCTAATCTCGACTGCTTTACCTGCCAGGTACTCTCTTCCCTCGTGATGGCAGGCACATGTGGTGGTGGTTGTAGGGGTTGTTGCTGTTTGAATAAAGGAAAAATAAATTAGACATTGCTAACAGGATATAAAATGATGCTTGTTATAAATCAAAACCATACTGCTTATATCTTAATAAATCTATGGGAGAGGAATATGTATTCCCTTCCACCCAAATACTGTCATTTGCCTGTGCCCATTGTCTGAAAGAGGCGCTGTATCTTCTCTTTCTATTTCCCCTCTGACATTTTCTAATGGTAATATTGTTAAGGCAATGCGCTATTCTTTTTAGTCACTCGTGGGCCACTTCTTTTTTAAAAAAAAAAACCTGTGCGTGGGATCGGACAGATCTCAATGTTATCTCTACTGCCAGCATCTTGAAATCTCCCTCAGTGTTACCATGCCTCTTGCTTAGTGGTAAGTACTTACTTGTTGGTGTAGTTGGTGTACATGTCACTTCCCTTCGGGTTGGTCGCCTGCAAGTGCTGTCGCATACATAGTCGTAGCATTTTCCATTCCTCTCTCTGCTTTCACTTCCTTGTAATTTCTCTCCTGCAAGAAGTTATTGTCTGGTTAGTTGCATGTCCTTGTTAACAGAAGGTCTAGGCAACTGCATTATCCCGCCTAGCTATGGTATCCAATGACTGCTCCACTGCCTCTCCTGCATCTGATGTGAGCAATAAATCTTACCTTGTTCACTTACTGGACAAAATGAATTTTCTTATATGTTAAAGGTGTGGTTGGCCATTAAGATAACTTTTGGTATGTTCTAGAATGGCCAATTCCAAGCCACTTTTCAAATGGTCTTCCTTCTTTATTTTTTTAGAGTTTACAATTATTTGCCTTCTTCTTCTTCTGACTCTTTCCAGCTTTTAAATGGGGGTCAGTGACACCATCTAAAAACACATGCTTGCTAAGGCTACAAATGTAATGCTACTGCTACTTTTTATTACTTATCCTTCTTTTCAGGCTCTTAATTGTCCATATTCCAGTCATTATTCTAATTGGAGCATGGTTTCTAGGGTGATTTGGAAGCTATCAACCAAACTGCAAAGTGGAGAGCTGCTGACCATAAAGCTAAATAACTCAAAAATGACAAATAATAGAAAAAAGCTAAAACTAAATGCAAACTGTCTCAGAATGTCACTCCCTACATCTTAATAAATGTTATCTCAGAGGTGCACAATCCCTTTAATTTCCTACTAATGGGCCACGCAGGCATTCTAGTGTTGACTGCCTTACCTGGTTGATACATTCTTCCCTCATGATGACAGGCACATGTTGTGGTGGTTGGAGGGGTTGTTGCTGTTAAAATACATTTGAAATGAATTAGAGGTTGATGACAGGATACAAAAGAATATTTTGTGCAACATAATACCACAGTCCTGATATTTTAAGAGGACTGTTTAGTGGTAAGTACTTACTTGGTGGTGTACATTCCACTTCAGTTCTGGTTGGTCTCTTACAAGTGCTGTCGCACACATAGTGGTAGCATTTTCCATCCCTTTCTCTGCTGTGGCTTCCTCCGATTTTGTGCCCTGCAATAAGAAGTTCCCTGGTTAGCTGCACGTCCTTGTTAATAGAAGTTCTAGGTAACTGAATTATCCTGTGGAGCTATTGTGTCAATGTACTGTCCCACTGTCTCTACCGTGTTCAGTGAATCGTACCTGCAACTCAAGGGGGGGGCTCATCTATTAATCAAGGTCTGCACTGTTTACCGGGGAATGGTGTGTAACGGTGCACTGCGTTGAGATGAGCGCATCCTTAAAGCCTACTCTATTTTTCTATCTGCATTTAGAAATATAGGCATACGTCATGTTAGCCGGTACGAGTTAGAGTGAACTGAATACAGGAAGCACATAAACTGTCCTCGGACAGTTAGGGTCACTGATGCTCCGGGCCTTCAAAAATCTAAAAGCCTGCCCAGTGGAAGAAAGCTGCCTGAAAACTGCTTTCCTCTCGGAACTCACTTAAAATAGAAAATGGAGGGAAAAATGCAAAAGGGCTCAGAGGATGACTCTGAGTAAGTCTGAGTAAGTTTGTGTGCGTGTGTGTGTTGGTCTTAAGATCACATTCAAGGAACACGTTGACATTCTAATCTCCACTGCTTTACCTGGCAGGTATTCTCTTCCCTCGTGATGGCAGGCACATGTGGTGGTTGTCGCTGTTTGAATAAAGAAGAAATAAATTAGACATTGCTAACCTTTTTCCCCCTCTGATATTTTCTAATGGAAGTATTGTTCAGGCAATGCGCAATTCTTTTCAGTCACTCATGGGCCTCTTCTATTTTTTTTTTTCAAAACTATTCTGAGTGATTGGATAGATCTGACTTTTATCTCTACTGCCAGCATCTTGAAATCTCCCTCAGTGTTAGCATGTCTCTTGTTTAGTGGCAAGTACTTACTTGTTGGTATAGTTGTTGTGCACGGTTCTTCACTTCGGATTGGTCGCCTGCAGGTGATGTCACATACATAGTGGTAACATTTTCCATTCCTCTCTCTGCTTTCACTTCCTTCTAATTTCTCTCCTGCAAGAAGATGTTCTCGGGTTAGTTGCATGTCCTTGTTAATAGACATTCTAGCTAACTGCATTATGCCGCCTAGCTATTGTATCAAATGACTGCTCCACTACCTCTCCTTCAACTGCTGTGATCAATAAATCTGACCTGCACTTAGGGGGCGTATCTCTTTATAATACTGAACTCTATTTACTGGGCAAAAGGGTATGTAAAGTAACACTGTGTTGAGGGAAATATATATCTAAAGCCTACTCATATATTTTGCCTACTTTTTGGGTGGAGGTTAGAGCTAAATGATCCAAATTTACAGAAAAAACACTGCTCGCTCATAGGACAAAACACATTTTTTTGTGTGTGTTAACTTCCTCGTAAGGACCCCGCAGGCATTCGAGTTTTGACTGCCTTACCTGGCTGATACATTCTTCCCTCATGATGACAGGCACATGTCGTGGTGGTTGGAGGGGTGGTTGCTGTTAGGATACATTTGAAATGAATTAGAGATTGATAACAGGATATAAAATACTATTTTAAGCAAAACAATACCACAGTCCTCACATTTTAAGAGGAATGTTTAGTGGTCAGCACTTACTTGGTGGTGTACATTCTACTTCAGTTCTGGTTGGTCTCTTACAAGTGCTGTCGCACACATAGCGGTAGCATTTTCCATCCCTTTCTCTGCTGTGGCTTTCTCCAATTTTGTGCCCTGCAAGAAGTTCCCTGGTTAGCGGCAAGTTCTTATTAATATGGGTTCTAGGTATCTGCCTAATCCTATGGAGCTTCTGTTTCAAAGTACTGTCCCACTGTCTCGCCCCTTTTACGTTAATCTGACCTGCAACTCAGGGGCCACATCTATTTATCAAAGTCAGCACTATGTTCTGTGGAATGGTGTGTAGCAACCCAAGAGTTAACCGAATACAGAAAGCTCATAACATGTCCTTGGACAGTGAGGTCACTGATGCTCTGGGCCTTCAAAGAGCTGTTGAGCTGAAAGCCTGCCCAGTTAAAGAAAACTGCCTTCAACTGCTATGATCCTGAAGCCACTTTAAATACAATTTGAATGTAAAAATAACAGGTCTCAGAGGATCCCTCCAAATAAGTTTACATCCCATTTTGTTTATGTTTGCATTTTAAGATCACGCTCAAGGAACACGCAGACATTCTAATCTCGACTGCTTTACCTGCCAGGTACTCTCTTCCCTCGTGATGGCAGGCACATGTGGTGGTGGTTGTAGGGGTTGTTGCTGTTTGAATAAAGGAAAAATAAATTAGACATTGCTAACAGGATATGAAATGATGCTTTTTATAAATCAAAACCATACTGCTTATATCTTAATAAATCTATGGGAGAGGAATATGTATTCCCTTCCACCCAAATACTGTCATTTGCCTGTGCCCATTGTCTGAAAGAGGCGCTGTATCTTCTCTTTCTATTTCCCCTCTGACATTTTCTAATGGTAATATTGTTAAGGCAATGCGCTATTCTTTTTAGTCACTCGTGGGCCACTTCTTTTTTTAAAAAAAAAAACCTGTGCGTGGGATCGGACAGATCTCAATGTTATCTCTACTAGGGATGTAGCGAACTGTTCGCCGGCGAACTAGTTCGCGCGAACTTCGACTGTTCGCGTCCGCCGAATGTTCGCGAACGCCGCGCGACGTTCGCCAATTGGTGTTCGCGTTCGATTCGAAGTAAAATTTCGTTCGACCATTCGACCATTCGACCATTCGATCGCTAAAATCGAACGATTTCCATTCGTTCGAACGATTATAAGCATTCGATTGAATTAAAATCATTCGATCGAATAGCTTCGATCGTTCGATTCGAACGAAAATCCTTCGATCGTACGAATAAAATCCTTCGATCGTTCGATCGAACGATTTTATCGAGCGTTCGAAGTTCGCGAACTGTTCGCGAACTGTTCGCTTTTTTGCCGGTGTTCGCGAACGGCGTTCGCGAACACATCGGCGGCGGTTCGCTACATCCCTAATCTCTACTGCCAGCATCTTGAAATCTCCCTCAGTGTTACCATGCCTCTTGCTTAGTGGTAAGTACTTACTTGTTGGTGTAGTTGGTGTACATGTCACTTCCCTTCGGGTTGGTCGCCTGCAAGTGCTGTCGCATACATAGTCGTAGCATTTTCCATTCCTCTCTCTGCTTTCACTTCCTTGTAATTTCTCTCCTGCAAGAAGTTATTGTCTGGTTAGTTGCATGTCCTTGTTAACAGAAGGTCTAGGCAACTGCATTATCCCGCCTAGCTATGGTATCCAATGACTGCTCCACTGCCTCTCCTGCATCTGATGTGAGCAATAAATCTTACCTTGTTCACTTACTGGACAAAATGAATTTTCTTATATGTTAAAGGAGTGGTTGGCCATTAAGATAACTTTTGGTATGTTCTAGAATGGCCAATTCCAAGCCACTTTTCAAATGGTCTTCCTTCTTTATTTTTTTAGAGTTTACAATTATTTGCCTTCTTCTTCTTCTGACTCTTTCCAGCTTTTAAATGGGGGTCAGTGACACCATCTAAAAACACATGCTTGCTAAGGCTACAAATGTAATGCTACTGCTACTTTTTATTACTTATCCTTCTTTTCAGGCTCTCAATTGTCCATATTCCAGTCATTATTCTAATTGGAGCATGGTTTCTAGGGTGATTTGGAAGCTATCAAGCAAACTGCAAAGTGGAGAGCTGCTGACCATAAAGCTAAATAACTCAAAAATGACAAATAATAGAAAAAAGCTAAAACTAAATGCAAACTGTCTCAGAATGTCACTCCCTACATCTTAATAAATGTTATCTCAGAGGTGCACAATCCCTTTAATTTCCTACTAATGGGCCACGCAGGCATTCTAGTGTTGACTGCCTTACCTGGCTGATACATTCTTCCCTCATGATGACAGGCACATGTTGTGGTGGTTGGAGGGGTTGTTGCTGTTAAAATACATTTGAAATGAATTAGAGGTTGATGACAGGATACAAAAGAATATTTTGTGCAACATAATACCACAGTCCTGATATTTTAAGAGGACTGTTTAGTGGTAAGTACTTACTTGGTGGTGTACATTCCACTTCAGTTCTGGTTGGTCTCTTACAAGTGCTGTCGCACACATAGTGGTAGCATTTTCCATCCCTTTCTCTGCTGTGGCTTCCTCCGATTTTGTGCCCTGCAATAAGAAGTTCCCTGGTTAGCTGCACGTCCTTGTTAATAGAAGTTCTAGGTAACTGAATTATCCTGTGGAGCTATTGTGTCAATGTACTGTCCCACTGTCTCTCCCGTGTTCAGTGAATCGTACCTGCAACTCAGGGGGGGGCTCATCTATTAATCAAGGTCTGCACTGTTTACCGGGGAATGGTGTGTAACGGTGCACTGCGTTGAGATGAGCGCATCCTTAAAGCCTACTCTATTTTTCTATCTGCATTTAGAAATATAGGCATACGTCATGTTAGCCGGTACGAGTTAGAGTGAACTGAATACAGGAAGCACATAAACTGTCCTCGGACAGTTAGGGTCACTGATGCTCCGGGCCTTCAAAAATCTAAAAGCCTGCCCAGTGGAAGAAAGCTGCCTGAAAACTGCTTTCCTCTCGGAACTCACTTAAAATAGAAAATGGAGGGAAAAATGCAAAAGGGCTCAGAGGATGACTCTGAGTAAGTCTGAGTAAGTTTGTGTGCGTGTGTGTGTTGGTCTTAAGATCACATTCAAGGAACACGTTGACATTCTAATCTCCACTGCTTTACCTGGCAGGTATTCTCTTCCCTCGTGATGGCAGGCACATGTGGTGGTTGTCGCTGTTTGAATAAAGAAGAAATAAATTAGACATTGCTAACCTTTTTCCCCCTCTGATATTTTCTAATGGAAGTATTGTTCAGGCAATGCGCAATTCTTTTCAGTCACTCATGGGCCTCTTCTATTTTTTTTTTTCAAAACTATTCTGAGTGATTGGATAGATCTGACTTTTATCTCTACTGCCAGCATCTTGAAATCTCCCTCAGTGTTAGCATGTCTCTTGTTTAGTGGCAAGTACTTACTTGTTGGTATAGTTGTTGTGCATGGTTCTTCACTTCGGATTGGTCGCCTGCAGGTGATGTCACATACATAGTGGTAACATTTTCCATTCCTCTCTCTGCTTTCACTTCCTTCTAATTTCTCTCCTGCAAGAAGATGTTCTCGGGTTAGTTGCATGTCCTTGTTAATAGACATTCTAGCTAACTGCATTATGCCGCCTAGCTATTGTATCAAATGACTGCTCCACTACCTCTCCTTCAACTGCTGTGATCAATAAATCTGACCTGCACTTAGGGGGCGTATCTCTTTATAATACTGAACTCTATTTACTGGGCAAAAGGGTATGTAAAGTAACACTGTGTTGAGGGAAATATATATCTAAAGCCTACTCATATATTTTGCCTACTTTTTGGGTGGAGGTTAGAGCTAAATGATCCAAATTTACAGAAAAAACACTGCTCGCTCATAGGACAAAACACATTTTTTTGTGTGTGTTAACTTCCTCGTAAGGACCCCGCAGGCATTCGAGTTTTGACTGCCTTACCTGGCTGATACATTCTTCCCTCATGATGACAGGCACATGTCGTGGTGGTTGGAGGGGTGGTTGCTGTTAGGATACATTTGAAATGAATTAGAGATTGATAACAGGATATAAAATACTATTTTAAGCAAAACAATACCACAGTCCTCACATTTTAAGAGGAATGTTTAGTGGTCAGCACTTACTTGGTGGTGTACATTCTACTTCAGTTCTGGTTGGTCTCTTACAAGTGCTGTCGCACACATAGCGGTAGCATTTTCCATCCCTTTCTCTGCTGTGGCTTTCTCCAATTTTGTGCCCTGCAAGAAGTTCCCTGGTTAGCGGCAAGTTCTTATTAATATGGGTTCTAGGTATCTGCCTAATCCTATGGAGCTTCTGTTTCAAAGTACTGTCCCACTGTCTCGCCCCTCTTACGTTAATCTGACCTGCAACTCAGGGGCCACATCTATTTATCAAAGTCAGCACTATGTTCTGTGGAATGGTGTGTAGCAACCCAAGAGTTAACCGAATACAGAAAGCTCATAAAATGTCCTTGGACAGTGAGGTCTCTGATGCTCTGGGCCTTCAAAGAGCTGTTGAGCTGAAAGCCTGCCCAGTTAAAGAAAACGGCCTTCAACTGCTATGATCCTGAAGCCACTTTAAATACAATTTGAATGTAAAAATAACAGGTCTCAGAGGATCCCTCCAAATAAGTTTACATCCCATTTTGTTTATGTTTGCGTTTTAAGATCACGCTCAAGGAACACGCAGACATTCTAATCTCGACTGCTTTACCTGCCAGGTACTCTCTTCCCTCGTGATGGCAGGCACATGTGGTGGTGGTTGTAGGGGTTGTTGCTGTTTGAATAAAGGAAAAATAAATTAGACATTGCTAACAGGATATGAAATGATGCTTGTTATAAATCAAAACCATACTGCTTATATTTTAATAAATCTATGGGAGAGGAATATGTATTCCCTTCCACCCAAATACTGTCATTTGCCTGTGCCCATTGTCTGAAAGAGGCGCTGTATCTTCTCTTTCTATTTCCCCTCTGACATTTTCTAATGGTAATATTGTTAAGGCAATGCGCTATTCTTTTTAGTCACTCGTGGGCCACTTCTTTTTTTAAAAAAAAAAACCTGTGCGTGGGATCGGACAGATCTCAATGTTATCTCTACTGCCAGCATCTTGAAATCTCCCTCAGTGTTACCATGCCTCTTGCTTAGTGGTAAGTACTTACTTGTTGGTGTAGTTGGTGTACATGTCACTTCCCTTCGGGTTGGTCGCCTGCAAGTGCTGTCGCATACATAGTCGTAGCATTTTCCATTCCTCTCTCTGCTTTCACTTCCTTGTAATTTCTCTCCTGCAAGAAGTTATTGTCTGGTTAGTTGCATGTCCTTGTTAACAGAAGGTCTAGGCAACTGCATTATCCCGCCTAGCTATGGTATCCAATGACTGCTCCACTGCCTCTCCTGCATCTGATGTGAGCAATAAATCTTACCTTGTTCACTTACTGGACAAAATGAATTTTCTTATATGTTAAAGGTGTGGTTGGCCATTAAGATAACTTTTGGTATGTTCTAGAATGGCCAATTCCAAGCCACTTTTCAAATGGTCTTCCTTCTTTATTTTTTTAGAGTTTACAATTATTTGCCTTCTTCTTCTTCTGACTCTTTCCAGCTTTTAAATGGGGGTCAGTGACACCATCTAAAAACACATGCTTGCTAAGGCTACAAATGTAATGCTACTGCTACTTTTTATTACTTATCCTTCTTTTCAGGCTCTCAATTGTCCTTATTCCAGTCATTATTCTAATTGGAGCATGGTTTCTAGGGTGATTTGGAAGCTATCAACCAAACTGCAAAGTGGAGAGCTGCTGACCATAAAGCTAAATAACTCAAAAATGACAAATAATAGAAAAAAGCTAAAACTAAATGCAAACTGTCTCAGAATGTCACTCCCTACATCTTAATAAATGTTATCTCAGAGGTGCACAATCCCTTTAATTTCCTACTAATGGGCCACGCAGGCATTCTAGTGTTGACTGCCTTACCTGGCTGATACATTCTTCCCTCATGATGACAGGCACATGTTGTGGTGGTTGGAGGGGTTGTTGCTGTTAAAATACATTTGAAATGAATTAGAGGTTGATGACAGGATACAAAAGAATATTTTGTGCAACATAATACCACAGTCCTGATATTTTAAGAGGACTGTTTAGTGGTAAGTACTTACTTGGTGGTGTACATTCCACTTCAGTTCTGGTTGGTCTCTTACAAGTGCTGTCGCACACATAGTGGTAGCATTTTCCATCCCTTTCTCTGCTGTGGCTTCCTCCGATTTTGTGCCCTGCAATAAGAAGTTCCCTGGTTAGCTGCACGTCCTTGTTAATAGAAGTTCTAGGTAACTGAATTATCCTGTGGAGCTATTGTGTCAATGTACTGTCCCACTGTCTCTACCGTGTTCAGTGAATCGTACCTGCAACTCAAGGGGGGGGCTCATCTATTAATCAAGGTCTGCACTGTTTACCGGGGAATGGTGTGTAACGGTGCACTGCGTTGAGATGAGCGCATCCTTAAAGCCTACTCTATTTTTCTATCTGCATTTAGAAATATAGGCATACGTCATGTTAGCCGGTACGAGTTAGAGTGAACTGAATACAGGAAGCACATAAACTGTCCTCGGACAGTTAGGGTCACTGATGCTCCGGGCCTTCAAAAATCTAAAAGCCTGCCCAGTGGAAGAAAGCTGCCTGAAAACTGCTTTCCTCTCGGAACTCACTTAAAATAGAAAATGGAGGGAAAAATGCAAAAGGGCTCAGAGGATGACTCTGAGTAAGTCTGAGTAAGTTTGTGTGCGTGTGTGTGTTGGTCTTAAGATCACATTCAAGGAACACGTTGACATTCTAATCTCCACTGCTTTACCTGGCAGGTATTCTCTTCCCTCGTGATGGCAGGCACATGTGGTGGTTGTCGCTGTTTGAATAAAGAAGAAATAAATTAGACATTGCTAACCTTTTTCCCCCTCTGATATTTTCTAATGGAAGTATTGTTCAGGCAATGCGCAATTCTTTTCAGTCACTCATGGGCCTCTTCTATTTTTTTTTTTCAAAACTATTCTGAGTGATTGGATAGATCTGACTTTTATCTCTACTGCCAGCATCTTGAAATCTCCCTCAGTGTTAGCATGTCTCTTGTTTAGTGGCAAGTACTTACTTGTTGGTATAGTTGTTGTGCACGGTTCTTCACTTCGGATTGGTCGCCTGCAGGTGATGTCACATACATAGTGGTAACATTTTCCATTCCTCTCTCTGCTTTCACTTCCTTCTAATTTCTCTCCTGCAAGAAGATGTTCTCGGGTTAGTTGCATGTCCTTGTTAATAGACATTCTAGCTAACTGCATTATGCCGCCTAGCTATTGTATCAAATGACTGCTCCACTACCTCTCCTTCAACTGCTGTGATCAATAAATCTGACCTGCACTTAGGGGGCGTATCTCTTTATAATACTGAACTCTATTTACTGGGCAAAAGGGTATGTAAAGTAACACTGTGTTGAGGGAAATATATATCTAAAGCCTACTCATATATTTTGCCTACTTTTTGGGTGGAGGTTAGAGCTAAATGATCCAAATTTACAGAAAAAACACTGCTCGCTCATAGGACAAAACACATTTTTTTGTGTGTGTTAACTTCCTCGTAAGGACCCCGCAGGCATTCGAGTTTTGACTGCCTTACCTGGCTGATACATTCTTCCCTCATGATGACAGGCACATGTCGTGGTGGTTGGAGGGGTGGTTGCTGTTAGGATACATTTGAAATGAATTAGAGATTGATAACAGGATATAAAATACTATTTTAAGCAAAACAATACCACAGTCCTCACATTTTAAGAGGAATGTTTAGTGGTCAGCACTTACTTGGTGGTGTACATTCTACTTCAGTTCTGGTTGGTCTCTTACAAGTGCTGTCGCACACATAGCGGTAGCATTTTCCATCCCTTTCTCTGCTGTGGCTTTCTCCAATTTTGTGCCCTGCAAGAAGTTCCCTGGTTAGCGGCAAGTTCTTATTAATATGGGTTCTAGGTATCTGCCTAATCCTATGGAGCTTCTGTTTCAAAGTACTGTCCCACTGTCTCGCCCCTTTTACGTTAATCTGACCTGCAACTCAGGGGCCACATCTATTTATCAAAGTCAGCACTATGTTCTGTGGAATGGTGTGTAGCAACCCAAGAGTTAACCGAATACAGAAAGCTCATAACATGTCCTTGGACAGTGAGGTCACTGATGCTCTGGGCCTTCAAAGAGCTGTTGAGCTGAAAGCCTGCCCAGTTAAAGAAAACTGCCTTCAACTGCTATGATCCTGAAGCCACTTTAAATACAATTTGAATGTAAAAATAACAGGTCTCAGAGGATCCCTCCAAATAAGTTTACATCCCATTTTGTTTATGTTTGCATTTTAAGATCACGCTCAAGGAACACGCAGACATTCTAATCTCGACTGCTTTACCTGCCAGGTACTCTCTTCCCTCGTGATGGCAGGCACATGTGGTGGTGGTTGTAGGGGTTGTTGCTGTTTGAATAAAGGAAAAATAAATTAGACATTGCTAACAGGATATGAAATGATGCTTTTTATAAATCAAAACCATACTGCTTATATCTTAATAAATCTATGGGAGAGGAATATGTATTCCCTTCCACCCAAATACTGTCATTTGCCTGTGCCCATTGTCTGAAAGAGGCGCTGTATCTTCTCTTTCTATTTCCCCTCTGACATTTTCTAATGGTAATATTGTTAAGGCAATGCGCTATTCTTTTTAGTCACTCGTGGGCCACTTCTTTTTTTAAAAAAAAAAACCTGTGCGTGGGATCGGACAGATCTCAATGTTATCTCTACTAGGGATGTAGCGAACTGTTCGCCGGCGAACTAGTTCGCGCGAACTTCGACTGTTCGCGTCCGCCGAATGTTCGCGAACGCCGCGCGACGTTCGCCAATTGGTGTTCGCGTTCGATTCGAAGTAAAATTTCGTTCGACCATTCGACCATTCGACCATTCGATCGCTAAAATCGAACGATTTCCATTCGTTCGAACGATTATAAGCATTCGATTGAATTAAAATCATTCGATCGAATAGCTTCGATCGTTCGATTCGAACGAAAATCCTTCGATCGTACGAATAAAATCCTTCGATCGTTCGATCGAACGATTTTATCGAGCGTTCGAAGTTCGCGAACTGTTCGCGAACTGTTCGCTTTTTTGCCGGTGTTCGCGAACGGCGTTCGCGAACACATCGGCGGCGGTTCGCTACATCCCTAATCTCTACTGCCAGCATCTTGAAATCTCCCTCAGTGTTACCATGCCTCTTGCTTAGTGGTAAGTACTTACTTGTTGGTGTAGTTGGTGTACATGTCACTTCCCTTCGGGTTGGTCGCCTGCAAGTGCTGTCGCATACATAGTCGTAGCATTTTCCATTCCTCTCTCTGCTTTCACTTCCTTGTAATTTCTCTCCTGCAAGAAGTTATTGTCTGGTTAGTTGCATGTCCTTGTTAACAGAAGGTCTAGGCAACTGCATTATCCCGCCTAGCTATGGTATCCAATGACTGCTCCACTGCCTCTCCTGCATCTGATGTGAGCAATAAATCTTACCTTGTTCACTTACTGGACAAAATGAATTTTCTTATATGTTAAAGGAGTGGTTGGCCATTAAGATAACTTTTGGTATGTTCTAGAATGGCCAATTCCAAGCCACTTTTCAAATGGTCTTCCTTCTTTATTTTTTTAGAGTTTACAATTATTTGCCTTCTTCTTCTTCTGACTCTTTCCAGCTTTTAAATGGGGGTCAGTGACACCATCTAAAAACACATGCTTGCTAAGGCTACAAATGTAATGCTACTGCTACTTTTTATTACTTATCCTTCTTTTCAGGCTCTCAATTGTCCATATTCCAGTCATTATTCTAATTGGAGCATGGTTTCTAGGGTGATTTGGAAGCTATCAAGCAAACTGCAAAGTGGAGAGCTGCTGACCATAAAGCTAAATAACTCAAAAATGACAAATAATAGAAAAAAGCTAAAACTAAATGCAAACTGTCTCAGAATGTCACTCCCTACATCTTAATAAATGTTATCTCAGAGGTGCACAATCCCTTTAATTTCCTACTAATGGGCCACGCAGGCATTCTAGTGTTGACTGCCTTACCTGGCTGATACATTCTTCCCTCATGATGACAGGCACATGTTGTGGTGGTTGGAGGGGTTGTTGCTGTTAAAATACATTTGAAATGAATTAGAGGTTGATGACAGGATACAAAAGAATATTTTGTGCAACATAATACCACAGTCCTGATATTTTAAGAGGACTGTTTAGTGGTAAGTACTTACTTGGTGGTGTACATTCCACTTCAGTTCTGGTTGGTCTCTTACAAGTGCTGTCGCACACATAGTGGTAGCATTTTCCATCCCTTTCTCTGCTGTGGCTTCCTCCGATTTTGTGCCCTGCAATAAGAAGTTCCCTGGTTAGCTGCACGTCCTTGTTAATAGAAGTTCTAGGTAACTGAATTATCCTGTGGAGCTATTGTGTCAATGTACTGTCCCACTGTCTCTCCCGTGTTCAGTGAATCGTACCTGCAACTCAGGGGGGGGCTCATCTATTAATCAAGGTCTGCACTGTTTACCGGGGAATGGTGTGTAACGGTGCACTGCGTTGAGATGAGCGCATCCTTAAAGCCTACTCTATTTTTCTATCTGCATTTAGAAATATAGGCATACGTCATGTTAGCCGGTACGAGTTAGAGTGAACTGAATACAGGAAGCACATAAACTGTCCTCGGACAGTTAGGGTCACTGATGCTCCGGGCCTTCAAAAATCTAAAAGCCTGCCCAGTGGAAGAAAGCTGCCTGAAAACTGCTTTCCTCTCGGAACTCACTTAAAATAGAAAATGGAGGGAAAAATGCAAAAGGGCTCAGAGGATGACTCTGAGTAAGTCTGAGTAAGTTTGTGTGCGTGTGTGTGTTGGTCTTAAGATCACATTCAAGGAACACGTTGACATTCTAATCTCCACTGCTTTACCTGGCAGGTATTCTCTTCCCTCGTGATGGCAGGCACATGTGGTGGTTGTCGCTGTTTGAATAAAGAAGAAATAAATTAGACATTGCTAACCTTTTTCCCCCTCTGATATTTTCTAATGGAAGTATTGTTCAGGCAATGCGCAATTCTTTTCAGTCACTCATGGGCCTCTTCTATTTTTTTTTTTCAAAACTATTCTGAGTGATTGGATAGATCTGACTTTTATCTCTACTGCCAGCATCTTGAAATCTCCCTCAGTGTTAGCATGTCTCTTGTTTAGTGGCAAGTACTTACTTGTTGGTATAGTTGTTGTGCATGGTTCTTCACTTCGGATTGGTCGCCTGCAGGTGATGTCACATACATAGTGGTAACATTTTCCATTCCTCTCTCTGCTTTCACTTCCTTCTAATTTCTCTCCTGCAAGAAGATGTTCTCGGGTTAGTTGCATGTCCTTGTTAATAGACATTCTAGCTAACTGCATTATGCCGCCTAGCTATTGTATCAAATGACTGCTCCACTACCTCTCCTTCAACTGCTGTGATCAATAAATCTGACCTGCACTTAGGGGGCGTATCTCTTTATAATACTGAACTCTATTTACTGGGCAAAAGGGTATGTAAAGTAACACTGTGTTGAGGGAAATATATATCTAAAGCCTACTCATATATTTTGCCTACTTTTTGGGTGGAGGTTAGAGCTAAATGATCCAAATTTACAGAAAAAACACTGCTCGCTCATAGGACAAAACACATTTTTTTGTGTGTGTTAACTTCCTCGTAAGGACCCCGCAGGCATTCGAGTTTTGACTGCCTTACCTGGCTGATACATTCTTCCCTCATGATGACAGGCACATGTCGTGGTGGTTGGAGGGGTGGTTGCTGTTAGGATACATTTGAAATGAATTAGAGATTGATAACAGGATATAAAATACTATTTTAAGCAAAACAATACCACAGTCCTCACATTTTAAGAGGAATGTTTAGTGGTCAGCACTTACTTGGTGGTGTACATTCTACTTCAGTTCTGGTTGGTCTCTTACAAGTGCTGTCGCACACATAGCGGTAGCATTTTCCATCCCTTTCTCTGCTGTGGCTTTCTCCAATTTTGTGCCCTGCAAGAAGTTCCCTGGTTAGCGGCAAGTTCTTATTAATATGGGTTCTAGGTATCTGCCTAATCCTATGGAGCTTCTGTTTCAAAGTACTGTCCCACTGTCTCGCCCCTCTTACGTTAATCTGACCTGCAACTCAGGGGCCACATCTATTTATCAAAGTCAGCACTATGTTCTGTGGAATGGTGTGTAGCAACCCAAGAGTTAACCGAATACAGAAAGCTCATAAAATGTCCTTGGACAGTGAGGTCTCTGATGCTCTGGGCCTTCAAAGAGCTGTTGAGCTGAAAGCCTGCCCAGTTAAAGAAAACGGCCTTCAACTGCTATGATCCTGAAGCCACTTTAAATACAATTTGAATGTAAAAATAACAGGTCTCAGAGGATCCCTCCAAATAAGTTTACATCCCATTTTGTTTATGTTTGCGTTTTAAGATCACGCTCAAGGAACACGCAGACATTCTAATCTCGACTGCTTTACCTGCCAGGTACTCTCTTCCCTCGTGATGGCAGGCACATGTGGTGGTGGTTGTAGGGGTTGTTGCTGTTTGAATAAAGGAAAAATAAATTAGACATTGCTAACAGGATATGAAATGATGCTTGTTATAAATCAAAACCATACTGCTTATATTTTAATAAATCTATGGGAGAGGAATATGTATTCCCTTCCACCCAAATACTGTCATTTGCCTGTGCCCATTGTCTGAAAGAGGCGCTGTATCTTCTCTTTCTATTTCCCCTCTGACATTTTCTAATGGTAATATTGTTAAGGCAATGCGCTATTCTTTTTAGTCACTCGTGGGCCACTTCTTTTTTTAAAAAAAAAAACCTGTGCGTGGGATCGGACAGATCTCAATGTTATCTCTACTGCCAGCATCTTGAAATCTCCCTCAGTGTTACCATGCCTCTTGCTTAGTGGTAAGTACTTACTTGTTGGTGTAGTTGGTGTACATGTCACTTCCCTTCGGGTTGGTCGCCTGCAAGTGCTGTCGCATACATAGTCGTAGCATTTTCCATTCCTCTCTCTGCTTTCACTTCCTTGTAATTTCTCTCCTGCAAGAAGTTATTGTCTGGTTAGTTGCATGTCCTTGTTAACAGAAGGTCTAGGCAACTGCATTATCCCGCCTAGCTATGGTATCCAATGACTGCTCCACTGCCTCTCCTGCATCTGATGTGAGCAATAAATCTTACCTTGTTCACTTACTGGACAAAATGAATTTTCTTATATGTTAAAGGTGTGGTTGGCCATTAAGATAACTTTTGGTATGTTCTAGAATGGCCAATTCCAAGCCACTTTTCAAATGGTCTTCCTTCTTTATTTTTTTAGAGTTTACAATTATTTGCCTTCTTCTTCTTCTGACTCTTTCCAGCTTTTAAATGGGGGTCAGTGACACCATCTAAAAACACATGCTTGCTAAGGCTACAAATGTAATGCTACTGCTACTTTTTATTACTTATCCTTCTTTTCAGGCTCTCAATTGTCCTTATTCCAGTCATTATTCTAATTGGAGCATGGTTTCTAGGGTGATTTGGAAGCTATCAACCAAACTGCAAAGTGGAGAGCTGCTGACCATAAAGCTAAATAACTCAAAAATGACAAATAATAGAAAAAAGCTAAAACTAAATGCAAACTGTCTCAGAATGTCACTCCCTACATCTTAATAAATGTTATCTCAGAGGTGCACAATCCCTTTAATTTCCTACTAATGGGCCACGCAGGCATTCTAGTGTTGACTGCCTTACCTGGCTGATACATTCTTCCCTCATGATGACAGGCACATGTTGTGGTGGTTGGAGGGGTTGTTGCTGTTAAAATACATTTGAAATGAATTAGAGGTTGATGACAGGATACAAAAGAATATTTTGTGCAACATAATACCACAGTCCTGATATTTTAAGAGGACTGTTTAGTGGTAAGTACTTACTTGGTGGTGTACATTCCACTTCAGTTCTGGTTGGTCTCTTACAAGTGCTGTCGCACACATAGTGGTAGCATTTTCCATCCCTTTCTCTGCTGTGGCTTCCTCCGATTTTGTGCCCTGCAATAAGAAGTTCCCTGGTTAGCTGCACGTCCTTGTTAATAGAAGTTCTAGGTAACTGAATTATCCTGTGGAGCTATTGTGTCAATGTACTGTCCCACTGTCTCTCCCGTGTTCAGTGAATCGTACCTGCAACTCAGGGGGGGGGGCTCATCTATTAATCAAGGTCTGCACTGTTTACCGGGGAATGGTGTGTAACGGTGCACTGCGTTGAGATGAGCGCATCCTTAAAGCCTACTCTATTTTTCTATCTGCATTTAGAAATATAGGCATACGTCATGTTAGCCGGTACGAGTTAGAGTGAACTGAATACAGGAAGCACATAAACTGTCCTCGGACAGTTAGGGTCACTGATGCTCCGGGCCTTCAAAAATCTAAAAGCCTGCCCAGTGGAAGAAAGCTGCCTGAAAACTGCTTTCCTCTCGGAACTCACTTAAAATAGAAAATGGAGGGAAAAATGCAAAAGGGCTCAGAGGATGACTCTGAGTAAGTCTGAGTAAGTTTGTGTGCGTGTGTGTGTTGGTCTTAAGATCACATTCAAGGAACACGTTGACATTCTAATCTCCACTGCTTTACCTGGCAGGTATTCTCTTCCCTCGTGATGGCAGGCACATGTGGTGGTTGTCGCTGTTTGAATAAAGAAGAAATAAATTAGACATTGCTAACCTTTTTCCCCCTCTGATATTTTCTAATGGAAGTATTGTTCAGGCAATGCGCAATTCTTTTCAGTCACTCATGGGCCTCTTCTATTTTTTTTTTCAAAACTATTCTGAGTGATTGGATAGATCTGACTTTTATCTCTACTGCCAGCATCTTGAAATCTCCCTCAGTGTTAGCATGTCTCTTGTTTAGTGGCAAGTACTTACTTGTTGGTATAGTTGTTGTGCACGGTTCTTCACTTCGGATTGGTCGCCTGCAGGTGATGTCACATACATAGTGGTAACATTTTCCATTCCTCTCTCTGCTTTCACTTCCTTCTAATTTCTCTCCTGCAAGAAGATGTTCTCGGGTTAGTTGCATGTCCTTGTTAATAGACATTCTAGCTAACTGCATTATGCCACCTAGCTATTGTATCAAATGACTGCTCCACTACCTCTCCTTCAACTGCTGTGATCAATAAATCTGACCTGCACTTAGGGGGCGTATCTCTTTATAATACTGAACTCTATTTACTGGGCAAAAGGGTATGTAAAGTAACACTGTGTTGAGGGAAATATATATCTAAAGCCTACTCATATATTTTGCCTACTTTTTGGGTGGAGGTTAGAGCTAAATGATCCAAATTTACAGAAAAAACACTGCTCGCTCATAGGACAAAACACATTTTTTTGTGTGTGTTAACTTCCTCGTAAGGACCCCGCAGGCATTCGAGTTTTGACTGCCTTACCTGGCTGATACATTCTTCCCTCATGATGACAGGCACATGTCGTGGTGGTTGGAGGGGTGGTTGCTGTTAGGATACATTTGAAATGAATTAGAGATTGATAACAGGATATAAAAGACTATTTTAAGCAAAACAATACCACAGTCTTCACATTTTAAGAGGAATGTTTAGTGGCCAGCACTTACTTGGTGGTGTACATTCTACTTCAGTTCTGGTTGGTCTCTTACAAGTGCTGTCGCACACATAGCGGTAGCATTTTCCATCCCTTTCTCTGCTGTGGCTTTCTCCAATTTTGTGCCCTGCAAGAAGTTCCCTGGTTAGCGGCAAGTTCTTATTAATATGGGTTCTAGGTATCTGCCTAATCCTATGGAGCTTCTGTTTCAAAGTACTGTCCCACTGTCTCGCCCCTTTTACGTTAATCTGACCTGCAACTCAGGGGCCACATCTATTTATCAAAGTCAGCACTATGTTCTGTGGAATGGTGTGTAGCAACCCAAGAGTTAACCGAATACAGAAAGCTCATAACATGTCCTTGGACAGTGAGGTCACTGATGCTCTGGGCCTTCAAAGAGCTGTTGAGCTGAAAGCCTGCCCAGTTAAAGAAAACGGCCTTCAACTGCTATGATCCTGAAGCCACTTTAAATACAATTTGAATGTAAAAATAACAGGTCTCAGAGGATCCCTCCAAATAAGTTTACATCCCATTTTGTTTATGTTTGCGTTTTAAGATCACGCTCAAGGAACACGCAGACATTCTAATCTCGACTGCTTTACCTGCCAGGTACTCTCTTCCCTCGTGATGGCAGGCACATGTGGTGGTGGTTGTAGGGGTTGTTGCTGTTTGAATAAAGGAAAAATAAATTAGACATTGCTAACAGGATATGAAATAATGCTTGTTATAAATCAAAACCATACTGCTTATATTTTAATAAATCTATGGGAGAGGAATATGTATTCCCTTCCACCCAAATACTGTCATTTGCCTGTGCCCATTGTCTGAAAGAGGCGCTGTATCTTCTCTTTCTATTTCCCCTCTGACATTTTCTAATGGTAATATTGTTAAGGCAATGCGCTATTCTTTTTAGTCACTCGTGGGCCACTTCTTTTTTTAAAAAAAAAAACCTGTGCGTGGGATCGGACAGATCTCAATGTTATCTCTACTGCCAGCATCTTGAAATCTCCCTCAGTGTTACCATGCCTCTTGCTTAGTGGTAAGTACTTACTTGTTGGTGTAGTTGGTGTACATGTCACTTCCCTTCGGGTTGGTCGCCTGCAAGTGCTGTCGCATACATAGTCGTAGCATTTTCCATTCCTCTCTCTGCTTTCACTTCCTTGTAATTTCTCTCCTGCAAGAAGTTATTGTCTGGTTAGTTGCATGTCCTTGTTAACAGAAGGTCTAGGCAACTGCATTATCCCGCCTAGCTATGGTATCCAATGACTGCTCCACTGCCTCTCCTGCATCTGATGTGAGCAATAAATCTTACCTTGTTCACTTACTGGACAAAATGAATTTTCTTATATGTTAAAGGTGTGGTTGGCCATTAAGATAACTTTTGGTATGTTCTAGAATGGCCAATTCCAAGCCACTTTTCAAATGGTCTTCCTTCTTTATTTTTTTAGAGTTTACAATTATTTGCCTTCTTCTTCTTCTGACTCTTTCCAGCTTTTAAATGGGGGTCAGTGACACCATCTAAAAACACATGCTTGCTAAGGCTACAAATGTAATGCTACTGCTACTTTTTATTACTTATCCTTCTTTTCAGGCTCTCAATTGTCCTTATTCCAGTCATTATTCTAATTGGAGCATGGTTTCTAGGGTGATTTGGAAGCTATCAACCAAACTGCAAAGTGGAGAGCTGCTGACCATAAAGCTAAATAACTCAAAAATGACAAATAATAGAAAAAAGCTAAAACTAAATGCAAACTGTCTCAGAATGTCACTCCCTACATCTTAATAAATGTTATCTCAGAGGTGCACAATCCCTTTAATTTCCTACTAATGGGCCACGCAGGCATTCTAGTGTTGACTGCCTTACCTGGCTGATACATTCTTCCCTCATGATGACAGGCACATGTTGTGGTGGTTGGAGGGGTTGTTGCTGTTAAAATACATTTGAAATGAATTAGAGGTTGATGACAGGATACAAAAGAATATTTTGTGCAACATAATACCACAGTCCTGATATTTTAAGAGGACTGTTTAGTGGTAAGTACTTACTTGGTGGTGTACATTCCACTTCAGTTCTGGTTGGTCTCTTACAAGTGCTGTCGCACACATAGTGGTAGCATTTTCCATCCCTTTCTCTGCTGTGGCTTCCTCCGATTTTGTGCCCTGCAATAAGAAGTTCCCTGGTTAGCTGCACGTCCTTGTTAATAGAAGTTCTAGGTAACTGAATTATCCTGTGGAGCTATTGTGTCAATGTACTGTCCCACTGTCTCTCCCGTGTTCAGTGAATCGTACCTGCAACTCAGGGGGGGGGGCTCATCTATTAATCAAGGTCTGCACTGTTTACCGGGGAATGGTGTGTAACGGTGCACTGCGTTGAGATGAGCGCATCCTTAAAGCCTACTCTATTTTTCTATCTGCATTTAGAAATATAGGCATACGTCATGTTAGCCGGTACGAGTTAGAGTGAACTGAATACAGGAAGCACATAAACTGTCCTCGGACAGTTAGGGTCACTGATGCTCCGGGCCTTCAAAAATCTAAAAGCCTGCCCAGTGGAAGAAAGCTGCCTGAAAACTGCTTTCCTCTCGGAACTCACTTAAAATAGAAAATGGAGGGAAAAATGCAAAAGGGCTCAGAGGATGACTCTGAGTAAGTCTGAGTAAGTTTGTGTGCGTGTGTGTGTTGGTCTTAAGATCACATTCAAGGAACACGTTGACATTCTAATCTCCACTGCTTTACCTGGCAGGTATTCTCTTCCCTCGTGATGGCAGGCACATGTGGTGGTTGTCGCTGTTTGAATAAAGAAGAAATAAATTAGACATTGCTAACCTTTTTCCCCCTCTGATATTTTCTAATGGAAGTATTGTTCAGGCAATGCGCAATTCTTTTCAGTCACTCATGGGCCTCTTCTATTTTTTTTTTCAAAACTATTCTGAGTGATTGGATAGATCTGACTTTTATCTCTACTGCCAGCATCTTGAAATCTCCCTCAGTGTTAGCATGTCTCTTGTTTAGTGGCAAGTACTTACTTGTTGGTATAGTTGTTGTGCACGGTTCTTCACTTCGGATTGGTCGCCTGCAGGTGATGTCACATACATAGTGGTAACATTTTCCATTCCTCTCTCTGCTTTCACTTCCTTCTAATTTCTCTCCTGCAAGAAGATGTTCTCGGGTTAGTTGCATGTCCTTGTTAATAGACATTCTAGCTAACTGCATTATGCCACCTAGCTATTGTATCAAATGACTGCTCCACTACCTCTCCTTCAACTGCTGTGATCAATAAATCTGACCTGCACTTAGGGGGCGTATCTCTTTATAATACTGAACTCTATTTACTGGGCAAAAGGGTATGTAAAGTAACACTGTGTTGAGGGAAATATATATCTAAAGCCTACTCATATATTTTGCCTACTTTTTGGGTGGAGGTTAGAGCTAAATGATCCAAATTTACAGAAAAAACACTGCTCGCTCATAGGACAAAACACATTTTTTTGTGTGTGTTAACTTCCTCGTAAGGACCCCGCAGGCATTCGAGTTTTGACTGCCTTACCTGGCTGATACATTCTTCCCTCATGATGACAGGCACATGTCGTGGTGGTTGGAGGGGTGGTTGCTGTTAGGATACATTTGAAATGAATTAGAGATTGATAACAGGATATAAAAGACTATTTTAAGCAAAACAATACCACAGTCTTCACATTTTAAGAGGAATGTTTAGTGGCCAGCACTTACTTGGTGGTGTACATTCTACTTCAGTTCTGGTTGGTCTCTTACAAGTGCTGTCGCACACATAGCGGTAGCATTTTCCATCCCTTTCTCTGCTGTGGCTTTCTCCAATTTTGTGCCCTGCAAGAAGTTCCCTGGTTAGCGGCAAGTTCTTATTAATATGGGTTCTAGGTATCTGCCTAATCCTATGGAGCTTCTGTTTCAAAGTACTGTCCCACTGTCTCGCCCCTTTTACGTTAATCTGACCTGCAACTCAGGGGCCACATCTATTTATCAAAGTCAGCACTATGTTCTGTGGAATGGTGTGTAGCAACCCAAGAGTTAACCGAATACAGAAAGCTCATAACATGTCCTTGGACAGTGAGGTCACTGATGCTCTGGGCCTTCAAAGAGCTGTTGAGCTGAAAGCCTGCCCAGTTAAAGAAAACGGCCTTCAACTGCTATGATCCTGAAGCCACTTTAAATACAATTTGAATGTAAAAATAACAGGTCTCAGAGGATCCCTCCAAATAAGTTTACATCCCATTTTGTTTATGTTTGCGTTTTAAGATCACGCTCAAGGAACACGCAGACATTCTAATCTCGACTGCTTTACCTGCCAGGTACTCTCTTCCCTCGTGATGGCAGGCACATGTGGTGGTGGTTGTAGGGGTTGTTGCTGTTTGAATAAAGGAAAAATAAATTAGACATTGCTAACAGGATATGAAATAATGCTTGTTATAAATCAAAACCATACTGCTTATATTTTAATAAATCTATGGGAGAGGAATATGTATTCCCTTCCACCCAAATACTGTCATTTGCCTGTGCCCATTGTCTGAAAGAGGCGCTGTATCTTCTCTTTCTATTTCCCCTCTGACATTTTCTAATGGTAATATTGTTAAGGCAATGCGCTATTCTTTTTAGTCACTCGTGGGCCACTTCTTTTTTTAAAAAAAAAAACCTGTGCGTGGGATCGGACAGATCTCAATGTTATCTCTACTGCCAGCATCTTGAAATCTCCCTCAGTGTTACCATGCCTCTTGCTTAGTGGTAAGTACTTACTTGTTGGTGTAGTTGGTGTACATGTCACTTCCCTTCGGGTTGGTCGCCTGCAAGTGCTGTCGCATACATAGTCGTAGCATTTTCCATTCCTCTCTCTGCTTTCACTTCCTTGTAATTTCTCTCCTGCAAGAAGTTATTGTCTGGTTAGTTGCATGTCCTTGTTAACAGAAGGTCTAGGCAACTGCATTATCCCGCCTAGCTATGGTATCCAATGACTGCTCCACTGCCTCTCCTGCATCTGATGTGAGCAATAAATCTTACCTTGTTCACTTACTGGACAAAATGAATTTTCTTATATGTTAAAGGTGTGGTTGGCCATTAAGATAACTTTTGGTATGTTCTAGAATGGCCAATTCCAAGCCACTTTTCAAATGGTCTTCCTTCTTTATTTTTTTAGAGTTTACAATTATTTGCCTTCTTCTTCTTCTGACTCTTTCCAGCTTTTAAATGGGGGTCAGTGACACCATCTAAAAACACATGCTTGCTAAGGCTACAAATGTAATGCTACTGCTACTTTTTATTACTTATCCTTCTTTTCAGGCTCTCAATTGTCCTTATTCCAGTCATTATTCTAATTGGAGCATGGTTTCTAGGGTGATTTGGAAGCTATCAACCAAACTGCAAAGTGGAGAGCTGCTGACCATAAAGCTAAATAACTCAAAAATGACAAATAATAGAAAAAAGCTAAAACTAAATGCAAACTGTCTCAGAATGTCACTCCCTACATCTTAATACATGTTATCTCAGAGGTGCACAATCCCTTTAATTTCCTACTAATGGGCCACGCAGGCATTCTAGTGTTGACTGCCTTACCTGGCTGATACATTCTTCCCTCATGATGACAGGCACATGTTGTGGTGGTTGGAGGGGTTGTTGCTGTTAAAATACATTTGAAATGAATTAGAGGTTGATGACAGGATACAAAAGAATATTTTGTGCAACATAATACCACAGTCCTGATATTTTAAGAGGACTGTTTAGTGGTAAGTACTTACTTGGTGGTGTACATTCCACTTCAGTTCTGGTTGGTCTCTTACAAGTGCTGTCGCACACATAGTGGTAGCATTTTCCATCCCTTTCTCTGCTGTGGCTTCCTCCGATTTTGTGCCCTGCAATAAGAAGTTCCCTGGTTAGCTGCACGTCCTTGTTAATAGAAGTTCTAGGTAACTGAATTATCCTGTGGAGCTATTGTGTCAATGTACTGTCCCACTGTCTCTCCCGTGTTCAGTGAATCGTACCTGCAACTCAGGGGGGGGGGCTCATCTATTAATCAAGGTCTGCACTGTTTACCGGGGAATGGTGTGTAACGGTGCACTGCGTTGAGATGAGCGCATCCTTAAAGCCTACTCTATTTTTCTATCTGCATTTAGAAATATAGGCATACGTCATGTTAGCCGGTACGAGTTAGAGTGAACTGAATACAGGAAGCACATAAACTGTCCTCGGACAGTTAGGGTCACTGATGCTCCGGGCCTTCAAAAATCTAAAAGCCTGCCCAGTGGAAGAAAGCTGCCTGAAAACTGCTTTCCTCTCGGAACTCACTTAAAATAGAAAATGGAGGGAAAAATGCAAAAGGGCTCAGAGGATGACTCTGAGTAAGTCTGAGTAAGTTTGTGTGCGTGTGTGTGTTGGTCTTAAGATCACATTCAAGGAACACGTTGACATTCTAATCTCCACTGCTTTACCTGGCAGGTATTCTCTTCCCTCGTGATGGCAGGCACATGTGGTGGTTGTCGCTGTTTGAATAAAGAAGAAATAAATTAGACATTGCTAACCTTTTTCCCCCTCTGATATTTTCTAATGGAAGTATTGTTCAGGCAATGCGCAATTCTTTTCAGTCACTCATGGGCCTCTTCTATTTTTTTTTTCAAAACTATTCTGAGTGATTGGATAGATCTGACTTTTATCTCTACTGCCAGCATCTTGAAATCTCCCTCAGTGTTAGCATGTCTCTTGTTTAGTGGCAAGTACTTACTTGTTGGTATAGTTGTTGTGCACGGTTCTTCACTTCGGATTGGTCGCCTGCAGGTGATGTCACATACATAGTGGTAACATTTTCCATTCCTCTCTCTGCTTTCACTTCCTTCTAATTTCTCTCCTGCAAGAAGATGTTCTCGGGTTAGTTGCATGTCCTTGTTAATAGACATTCTAGCTAACTGCATTATGCCACCTAGCTATTGTATCAAATGACTGCTCCACTACCTCTCCTTCAACTGCTGTGATCAATAAATCTGACCTGCACTTAGGGGGCGTATCTCTTTATAATACTGAACTCTATTTACTGGGCAAAAGGGTATGTAAAGTAACACTGTGTTGAGGGAAATATATATCTAAAGCCTACTCATATATTTTGCCTACTTTTTGGGTGGAGGTTAGAGCTAAATGATCCAAATTTACAGAAAAAACACTGCTCGCTCATAGGACAAAACACATTTTTTTGTGTGTGTTAACTTCCTCGTAAGGACCCCGCAGGCATTCGAGTTTTGACTGCCTTACCTGGCTGATACATTCTTCCCTCATGATGACAGGCACATGTCGTGGTGGTTGGAGGGGTGGTTGCTGTTAGGATACATTTGAAATGAATTAGAGATTGATAACAGGATATAAAAGACTATTTTAAGCAAAACAATACCACAGTCTTCACATTTTAAGAGGAATGTTTAGTGGCCAGCACTTACTTGGTGGTGTACATTCTACTTCAGTTCTGGTTGGTCTCTTACAAGTGCTGTCGCACACATAGCGGTAGCATTTTCCATCCCTTTCTCTGCTGTGGCTTTCTCCAATTTTGTGCCCTGCAAGAAGTTCCCTGGTTAGCGGCAAGTTCTTATTAATATGGGTTCTAGGTATCTGCCTAATCCTATGGAGCTTCTGTTTCAAAGTACTGTCCCACTGTCTCGCCCCTTTTACGTTAATCTGACCTGCAACTCAGGGGCCACATCTATTTATCAAAGTCAGCACTATGTTCTGTGGAATGGTGTGTAGCAACCCAAGAGTTAACCGAATACAGAAAGCTCATAACATGTCCTTGGACAGTGAGGTCACTGATGCTCTGGGCCTTCAAAGAGCTGTTGAGCTGAAAGCCTGCCCAGTTAAAGAAAACGGCCTTCAACTGCTATGATCCTGAAGCCACTTTAAATACAATTTGAATGTAAAAATAACAGGTCTCAGAGGATCCCTCCAAATAAGTTTACATCCCATTTTGTTTATGTTTGCGTTTTAAGATCACGCTCAAGGAACACGCAGACATTCTAATCTCGACTGCTTTACCTGCCAGGTACTCTCTTCCCTCGTGATGGCAGGCACATGTGGTGGTGGTTGTAGGGGTTGTTGCTGTTTGAATAAAGGAAAAATAAATTAGACATTGCTAACAGGATATGAAATAATGCTTGTTATAAATCAAAACCATACTGCTTATATTTTAATAAATCTATGGGAGAGGAATATGTATTCCCTTCCACCCAAATACTGTCATTTGCCTGTGCCCATTGTCTGAAAGAGGCGCTGTATCTTCTCTTTCTATTTCCCCTCTGACATTTTCTAATGGTAATATTGTTAAGGCAATGCGCTATTCTTTTTAGTCACTCGTGGGCCACTTCTTTTTTTAAAAAAAAAAACCTGTGCGTGGGATCGGACAGATCTCAATGTTATCTCTACTGCCAGCATCTTGAAATCTCCCTCAGTGTTACCATGCCTCTTGCTTAGTGGTAAGTACTTACTTGTTGGTGTAGTTGGTGTACATGTCACTTCCCTTCGGGTTGGTCGCCTGCAAGTGCTGTCGCATACATAGTCGTAGCATTTTCCATTCCTCTCTCTGCTTTCACTTCCTTGTAATTTCTCTCCTGCAAGAAGTTATTGTCTGGTTAGTTGCATGTCCTTGTTAACAGAAGGTCTAGGCAACTGCATTATCCCGCCTAGCTATGGTATCCAATGACTGCTCCACTGCCTCTCCTGCATCTGATGTGAGCAATAAATCTTACCTTGTTCACTTACTGGACAAAATGAATTTTCTTATATGTTAAAGGTGTGGTTGGCCATTAAGATAACTTTTGGTATGTTCTAGAATGGCCAATTCCAAGCCACTTTTCAAATGGTCTTCCTTCTTTATTTTTTTAGAGTTTACAATTATTTGCCTTCTTCTTCTTCTGACTCTTTCCAGCTTTTAAATGGGGGTCAGTGACACCATCTAAAAACACATGCTTGCTAAGGCTACAAATGTAATGCTACTGCTACTTTTTATTACTTATCCTTCTTTTCAGGCTCTCAATTGTCCTTATTCCAGTCATTATTCTAATTGGAGCATGGTTTCTAGGGTGATTTGGAAGCTATCAACCAAACTGCAAAGTGGAGAGCTGCTGACCATAAAGCTAAATAACTCAAAAATGACAAATAATAGAAAAAAGCTAAAACTAAATGCAAACTGTCTCAGAATGTCACTCCCTACATCTTAATACATGTTATCTCAGAGGTGCACAATCCCTTTAATTTCCTACTAATGGGCCACGCAGGCATTCTAGTGTTGACTGCCTTACCTGGCTGATACATTCTTCCCTCATGATGACAGGCACATGTTGTGGTGGTTGGAGGGGTTGTTGCTGTTAAAATACATTTGAAATGAATTAGAGGTTGATGACAGGATACAAAAGAATATTTTGTGCAACATAATACCACAGTCCTGATATTTTAAGAGGACTGTTTAGTGGTAAGTACTTACTTGGTGGTGTACATTCCACTTCAGTTCTGGTTGGTCTCTTACAAGTGCTGTCGCACACATAGTGGTAGCATTTTCCATCCCTTTCTCTGCTGTGGCTTCCTCCGATTTTGTGCCCTGCAATAAGAAGTTCCCTGGTTAGCTGCACGTCCTTGTTAATAGAAGTTCTAGGTAACTGAATTATCCTGTGGAGCTATTGTGTCAATGTACTGTCCCACTGTCTCTCCCGTGTTCAGTGAATCGTACCTGCAACTCAGGGGGGGGGCTCATCTATTAATCAAGGTCTGCACTGTTTACCGGGGAATGGTGTGTAACGGTGCACTGCGTTGAGATGAGCGCATCCTTAAAGCCTACTCTATTTTTCTATCTGCATTTAGAAATATAGGCATACGTCATGTTAGCCGGTACGAGTTAGAGTGAACTGAATACAGGAAGCACATAAACTGTCCTCGGACAGTTAGGGTCACTGATGCTCCGGGCCTTCAAAAATCTAAAAGCCTGCCCAGTGGAAGAAAGCTGCCTGAAAACTGCTTTCCTCTCGGAACTCACTTAAAATAGAAAATGGAGGGAAAAATGCAAAAGGGCTCAGAGGATGACTCTGAGTAAGTCTGAGTAAGTTTGTGTGCGTGTGTGTGTTGGTCTTAAGATCACATTCAAGGAACACGTTGACATTCTAATCTCCACTGCTTTACCTGGCAGGTATTCTCTTCCCTCGTGATGGCAGGCACATGTGGTGGTTGTCGCTGTTTGAATAAAGAAGAAATAAATTAGACATTGCTAACCTTTTTCCCCCTCTGATATTTTCTAATGGAAGTATTGTTCAGGCAATGCGCAATTCTTTTCAGTCACTCATGGGCCTCTTCTATTTTTTTTTTTCAAAACTATTCTGAGTGATTGGATAGATCTGACTTTTATCTCTACTGCCAGCATCTTGAAATCTCCCTCAGTGTTAGCATGTCTCTTGTTTAGTGGCAAGTACTTACTTGTTGGTATAGTTGTTGTGCACGGTTCTTCACTTCGGATTGGTCGCCTGCAGGTGATGTCACATACATAGTGGTAACATTTTCCATTCCTCTCTCTGCTTTCACTTCCTTCTAATTTCTCTCCTGCAAGAAGATGTTCTCGGGTTAGTTGCATGTCCTTGTTAATAGACATTCTAGCTAACTGCATTATGCCGCCTAGCTATTGTATCAAATGACTGCTCCACTACCTCTCCTTCAACTGCTGTGATCAATAAATCTGACCTGCACTTAGGGGGCGTATCTCTTTATAATACTGAACTCTATTTACTGGGCAAAAGGGTATGTAAAGTAACACTGTGTTGAGGGAAATATATATCTAAAGCCTACTCATATATTTTGCCTACTTTTTGGGTGGAGGTTAGAGCTAAATGATCCAAATTTACAGAAAAAACACTGCTCGCTCATAGGACAAAACACATTTTTTTGTGTGTGTTAACTTCCTCGTAAGGACCCCGCAGGCATTCGAGTTTTGACTGCCTTACCTGGCTGATACATTCTTCCCTCATGATGACAGGCACATGTCGTGGTGGTTGGAGGGGTGGTTGCTGTTAGGATACATTTGAAATGAATTAGAGATTGATAACAGGATATAAAATACTATTTTAAGCAAAACAATACCACAGTCCTCACATTTTAAGAGGAATGTTTAGTGGTCAGCACTTACTTGGTGGTGTACATTCTACTTCAGTTCTGGTTGGTCTCTTACAAGTGCTGTCGCACACATAGCGGTAGCATTTTCCATCCCTTTCTCTGCTGTGGCTTTCTCCAATTTTGTGCCCTGCAAGAAGTTCCCTGGTTAGCGGCAAGTTCTTATTAATATGGGTTCTAGGTATCTGCCTAATCCTATGGAGCTTCTGTTTCAAAGTACTGTCCCACTGTCTCGCCCCTTTTACGTTAATCTGACCTGCAACTCATGGGCCACATCTATTTATCAAAGTCAGCACTATGTTCTGTGGAATGGTGTGTAGCAACCCAAGAGTTAACCGAATACAGAAAGCTCATAACATGTCCTTGGACAGTGAGGTCACTGATGCTCTGGGCCTTCAAAGAGCTGTTGAGCTGAAAGCCTGCCCAGTTAAAGAAAACTGCCTTCAACTGCTATGATCCTGAAGCCACTTTAAATACAATTTGAATGTAAAAATAACAGGTCTCAGAGGATCCCTCCAAATAAGTTTACATCCCATTTTGTTTATGTTTGCATTTTAAGATCACGCTCAAGGAACACGCAGACATTCTAATCTCGACTGCTTTACCTGCCAGGTACTCTCTTCCCTCGTGATGGCAGGCACATGTGGTGGTGGTTGTAGGGGTTGTTGCTGTTTGAATAAAGGAAAAATAAATTAGACATTGCTAACAGGATATGAAATGATGCTTGTTATAAATCAAAACCATACTGCTTATATCTTAATAAATCTATGGGAGAGGAATATGTATTCCCTTCCACCCAAATACTGTCATTTGCCTGTGCCCATTGTCTGAAAGAGGCGCTGTATCTTCTCTTTCTATTTCCCCTCTGACATTTTCTAATGGTAATATTGTTAAGGCAATGCGCTATTCTTTTTAGTCACTCGTGGGCCACTTCTTTTTTTAAAAAAAAAAACCTGTGCGTGGGATCGGACAGATCTCAATGTTATCTCTACTGCCAGCATCTTGAAATCTCCCTCAGTGTTACCATGCCTCTTGCTTAGTGGTAAGTACTTACTTGTTGGTGTAGTTGGTGTACATGTCACTTCCCTTCGGGTTGGTCGCCTGCAAGTGCTGTCGCATACATAGTCGTAGCATTTTCCATTCCTCTCTCTGCTTTCACTTCCTTGTAATTTCTCTCCTGCAAGAAGTTATTGTCTGGTTAGTTGCATGTCCTTGTTAACAGAAGGTCTAGGCAACTGCATTATCCCGCCTAGCTATGGTATCCAATGACTGCTCCACTGCCTCTCCTGCATCTGATGTGAGCAATAAATCTTACCTTGTTCACTTACTGGACAAAATGAATTTTCTTATATGTTAAAGGTGTGGTTGGCCATTAAGATAACTTTTGGTATGTTCTAGAATGGCCAATTCCAAGCCACTTTTCAAATGGTCTTCCTTCTTTATTTTTTTAGAGTTTACAATTATTTGCCTTCTTCTTCTTCTGACTCTTTCCAGCTTTTAAATGGGGGTCAGTGACACCATCTAAAAACACATGCTTGCTAAGGCTACAAATGTAATGCTACTGCTACTTTTTATTACTTATCCTTCTTTTCAGGCTCTCAATTGTCCTTATTCCAGTCATTATTCTAATTGGAGCATGGTTTCTAGGGTGATTTGGAAGCTATCAACCAAACTGCAAAGTGGAGAGCTGCTGACCATAAAGCTAAATAACTCAAAAATGACAAATAATAGAAAAAAGCTAAAACTAAATGCAAACTGTCTCAGAATGTCACTCCCTACATCTTAATACATGTTATCTCAGAGGTGCACAATCCCTTTAATTTCCTACTAATGGGCCACGCAGGCATTCTAGTGTTGACTGCCTTACCTGGCTGATACATTCTTCCCTCATGATGACAGGCACATGTTGTGGTGGTTGGAGGGGTTGTTGCTGTTAAAATACATTTGAAATGAATTAGAGGTTGATGACAGGATACAAAAGAATATTTTGTGCAACATAATACCACAGTCCTGATATTTTAAGAGGACTGTTTAGTGGTAAGTACTTACTTGGTGGTGTACATTCCACTTCAGTTCTGGTTGGTCTCTTACAAGTGCTGTCGCACACATAGTGGTAGCATTTTCCATCCCTTTCTCTGCTGTGGCTTCCTCCGATTTTGTGCCCTGCAATAAGAAGTTCCCTGGTTAGCTGCACGTCCTTGTTAATAGAAGTTCTAGGTAACTGAATTATCCTGTGGAGCTATTGTGTCAATGTACTGTCCCACTGTCTCTCCCGTGTTCAGTGAATCGTACCTGCAACTCAGGGGGGGGGCTCATCTATTAATCAAGGTCTGCACTGTTTACCGGGGAATGGTGTGTAACGGTGCACTGCGTTGAGATGAGCGCATCCTTAAAGCCTACTCTATTTTTCTATCTGCATTTAGAAATATAGGCATACGTCATGTTAGCCGGTACGAGTTAGAGTGAACTGAATACAGGAAGCACATAAACTGTCCTCGGACAGTTAGGGTCACTGATGCTCCGGGCCTTCAAAAATCTAAAAGCCTGATCAGTGGAAGAAAGCTGCCTGAAAACTGCTTTCCTCTCGGAACTCACTTAAAATAGAAAATGGAGGGAAAAATGCAAAAGGGCTCAGAGGATGACTCTGAGTAAGTCTGAGTAAGTTTGTGTGCGTGTGTGTGTTGGTCTTAAGATCACATTCAAGGAACACGTTGACATTCTAATCTCCACTGCTTTACCTGGCAGGTATTCTCTTCCCTCGTGATGGCAGGCACATGTGGTGGTTGTCGCTGTTTGAATAAAGAAGAAATAAATTAGACATTGCTAACCTTTTTCCCCCTCTGATATTTTCTAATGGAAGTATTGTTCAGGCAATGCGCAATTCTTTTCAGTCACTCATGGGCCTCTTCTATTTTTTTTTTTCAAAACTATTCTGAGTGATTGGATAGATCTGACTTTTATCTCTACTGCTAGCATCTTGAAATCTCCCTCAGTGTTAGCATGTCTCTTGTTTAGTGGCAAGTACTTACTTGTTGGTATAGTTGTTGTGCATGGTTCTTCACTTCGGATTGGTCGCCTGCAGGTGATGTCACATACATAGTGGTAACATTTTCCATTCCTCTCTCTGCTTTCACTTCCTTCTAATTTCTCTCCTGCAAGAAGATGTTCTCGGGTTAGTTGCATGTCCTTGTTAATAGACATTCTAGCTAACTGCATTATGCCGCCTAGCTATTGTATCAAATGACTGCTCCACTACCTCTCCTTCAACTGCTGTGATCAATAAATCTGACCTGCACTTAGGGGGCGTATCTCTTTATAATACTGAACTCTATTTACTGGGCAAAAGGGTATGTAAAGTAACACTGTGTTGAGGGAAATATATATCTAAAGCCTACTCATATATTTTGCCTACTTTTTGGGTGGAGGTTAGAGCTAAATGATCCAAATTTACAGAAAAAACACTGCTCGCTCATAGGACAAAACACATTTTTTTGTGTGTGTTAACTTCCTCGTAAGGACCCCGCAGGCATTCGAGTTTTGACTGCCTTACCTGGCTGATACATTCTTCCCTCATGATGACAGGCACATGTCGTGGTGGTTGGAGGGGTGGTTGCTGTTAGGATACATTTGAAATGAATTAGAGATTGATAACAGGATATAAAAGACTATTTTAAGCAAAACAATACCACAGTCCTCACATTTTAAGAGGAATGTTTAGTGGTCAGCACTTACTTGGTGGTGTACATTCTACTTCAGTTCTGGTTGGTCTCTTACAAGTGCTGTCGCACACATAGCGGTAGCATTTTCCATCCCTTTCTCTGCTGTGGCTTTCTCCAATTTTGTGCCCTGCAAGAAGTTCCCTGGTTAGCGGCAAGTTCTTATTAATATGGGTTCTAGGTATCTGCCTAATCCTATGGAGCTTCTGTTTCAAAGTACTGTCCCACTGTCTCGCCCCTCTTACGTTAATCTGACCTGCAACTCAGGGGCCACATCTATTTATCAAAGTCAGCACTATGTTCTGTGGAACGGTGTGTAGCAACCCAAGAGTTAACCGAATACAGAAAGCTCATAAAATGTCCTTGGACAGTGAGGTCTCTGATGCTCTGGGCCTTCAAAGAGCTGTTGAGCTGAAAGCCTGCCCAGTTAAAGAAAACTGCCTTCAACTGCTATGATCCTGAAGCCACGTTAAATACAATTTGAATGTAAAAATAACAGGTCTCAGAGGATCCCTCCAAATAAGTTTACATCCCATTTTGTTTATGTTTGCGTTTTAAGATCACGCTCAAGGAACACGCAGACATTCTAATCTCGACTGCTTTACCTGCCAGGTACTCTCTTCCCTCGTGATGGCAGGCACATGTGGTGGTGGTTGTAGGGGTTGTTGCTGTTTGAATAAAGGAAAAATAAATTAGACATTGCTAACAGGATATAAAATGATGCTTGTTATAAATCAAAACCATACTGCTTATATCTTAATAAATCTATGGGAGAGGAATATGTATTCCCTTCCACCCAAATACTGTCATTTGCCTGTGCCCATTGTCTGAAAGAGGCGCTGTATCTTCTCTTTCTATTTCCCCTCTGACATTTTCTAATGGTAATATTGTTAAGGCAATGCGCTATTCTTTTAAGTCACTCGTGGGCCACTTCTTTTTTTTAAAAAAAAAACCTGTGCGTGGGATCGGACAGATCTCAATGTTATCTCTACTGCCAGCATCTTGAAATCTCCCTCAGTGTTACCATGCCTCTTGCTTAGTGGTAAGTACTTACTTGTTGGTGTAGTTGGTGTACATGTCACTTCCCTTCGGGTTGGTCGCCTGCAAGTGCTGTCGCATACATAGTCGTAGCATTTTCCATTCCTCTCTCTGCTTTCACTTCCTTGTAATTTCTCTCCTGCAAGAAGTTATTGTCTGGTTAGTTGCATGTCCTTGTTAACAGAAGGTCTAGGCAACTGCATTATCCCGCCTAGCTATGGTATCCAATGACTGCTCCACTGCCTCTCCTGCATCTGATGTGAGCAATAAATCTTACCTTGTTCACTTACTGGACAAAATGAATTTTCTTATATGTTAAAGGTGTGGTTGGCCATTAAGATAACTTTTGGTATGTTCTAGAATGGCCAATTCCAAGCCACTTTTCAAATGGTCTTCCTTCTTTATTTTTTTAGAGTTTACAATTATTTGCCTTCTTCTTCTTCTGACTCTTTCCAGCTTTTAAATGGGGGTCAGTGACACCATCTAAAAACACATGCTTGCTAAGGCTACAAATGTAATGCTACTGCTACTTTTTATTACTTATCCTTCTTTTCAGGCTCTCAATTGTCCATATTCCAGTCATTATTCTAATTGGAGCATGGTTTCTAGGGTGATTTGGAAGCTATCAAGCAAACTGCAAAGTGGAGAGCTGCTGACCATAAAGCTAAATAACTCAAAAATGACAAATAATAGAAAAAAGCTAAAACTAAATGCAAACTGTCTCACAATGTCACTCCCTACATCTTAATAAATGTTATCTCAGAGGTGCACAATCCCTTTAATTTCCTACTAATGGGCCACGCAGGCATTCTAGTGTTGACTGCCTTACCTGGCTGATACATTCTTCCCTCATGATGACAGGCACATGTTGTGGTGGTTGGAGGGGTTGTTGCTGTTAAAATACATTTGAAATGAATTAGAGGTTGATGACAGGATACAAAAGAATATTTTGTGCAACATAATACCACAGTCCTGATATTTTAAGAGGACTGTTTAGTGGTAAGTACTTACTTGGTGGTGTACATTCCACTTCAGTTCTGGTTGGTCTCTTACAAGTGCTGTCGCACACATAGTGGTAGCATTTTCCATCCCTTTCTCTGCTGTGGCTTCCTCCGATTTTGTGCCCTGCAATAAGAAGTTCCCTGGTTAGCTGCACGTCCTTGTTAATAGAAGTTCTAGGTAACTGAATTATCCTGTGGAGCTATTGTGTCAATGTACTGTCCCACTGTCTCTCCCGTGTTCAGTGAATCGTACCTGCAACTCAGGGGGGGGCTCATCTATTAATCAAGGTCTGCACTGTTTACCGGGGAATGGTGTGTAACGGTGCACTGCATTGAGATGAGCGCATCCTTAAAGCCTACTCTATTTTTCTATCTGCATTTAGAAATATAGGCATACGTCATGTTAGCCGGTACGAGTTAGAGTGAACTGAATACAGGAAGCACATAAACTATCCTCGGACAGTTAGGGTCACTGATGCTCCGGGCCTTCAAAAATCTAAAAGCCTGCCCAGTGGAAGAAAGCTGCCTGAAAACTGCTTTCCTCTCGGAACTCACTTAAAATAGAAAATGGAGGGAAAAATGCAAAAGGGCTCAGAGGATGACTCTGAGTAAGTCTGAGTAAGTTTGTGTGCGTGTGTGTGTTGGTCTTAAGATCACATTCAAGGAACACGTTGACATTCTAATCTCCACTGCTTTACCTGGCAGGTATTCTCTTCCCTCGTGATGACAGGCACATGTGGTGGTTGTCGCTGTTTGAATAAAGAAGAAATAAATTAGACATTGCTAACCTTTTTCCCCCTCTGATATTTTCTAATGGAAGTATTGTTCAGGCAATGCGCAATTCTTTTCAGTCACTCATGGGCCTCTTCTATTTTTTTTTTTCAAAACTATTCTGAGTGATTGGATAGATCTGACTTTTATCTCTACTGCCAGCATCTTGAAATCTCCCTCAGTGTTAGCATGTCTCTTGTTTAGTGGCAAGTACTTACTTGTTGGTATAGTTGTTGTGCACGGTTCTTCACTTCGGATTGGTCGCCTGCAGGTGATGTCACATACATAGTGGTAACATTTTCCATTCCTCTCTCTGCTTTCACTTCCTTCTAATTTCTCTCCTGCAAGAAGATGTTCTCGGGTTAGTTGCATGTCCTTGTTAATAGACATTCTAGCTAACTGCATTATGCCGCCTAGCTATTGTATCAAATGACTGCTCCACTACCTCTCCTTCAACTGCTGTGATCAATAAATCTGACCTGCACTTAGGGGGCGTATCTCTTTATAATACTGAACTCTATTTACTGGGCAAAAGGGTATGTAAAGTAACACTGTGTTGAGGGAAATATATATCTAAAGCCTACTCATATATTTTGCCTACTTTTTGGGTGGAGGTTAGAGCTAAATGATCCAAATTTACAGAAAAAACACTGATCGCTCATAGGACAAAACACATTTTGTTGTGTGTGTTAACTTCCTCGTAAGGACCCCGCAGGCATTCGAGTTTTGACTGCCTTACCTGGCTGATACATTCTTCCCTCATGATGACAGGCACATGTCGTGGTGGTTGGAGGGGTGGTTGCTGTTAGGATACATTTGAAATGAATTAGAGATTGATAACAGGATATAAAAGACTATTTTAAGCAAAACAATACCACAGTCCTCACATTTTAAGAGGAATGTTTAGTGGTCAGCACTTACTTGGTGGTGTACATTCTACTTCAGTTCTGGTTGGTCTCTTACAAGTGCTGTCGCACACATAGCGGTAGCATTTTCCATCCCTTTCTCTGCTGTGGCTTTCTCCAATTTTGTGCCCTGCAAGAAGTTCCCTGGTTAGCGGCAAGTTCTTATTAATATGGGTTCTAGGTATCTGCCTAATCCTATGGAGCTTCTGTTTCAAAGTACTGTCCCACTGTCTCGCCCCTCTTACGTTAATCTGACCTGCAACTCAGGGGCCACATCTATTTATCAAAGTCAGCACTATGTTCTGTGGAATGGTGTGTAGCAACCCAAGAGTTAACCGAATACAGAAAGCTCATAAAATGTCCTTGGACAGTGAGGTCACTGATGCTCTGGGCCTTCAAAGAGCTGTTGAGCTGAAAGCCTGCCCAGTTAAAGAAAACTGCCTTCAACTGCTATGATCCTGAAGCCACTTTAAATACAATTTGAATGTAAAAATAACAGGTCTCAGAGGATCCCTCCAAATAAGTTTACATCCCATTTTGTTTATGTTTGCGTTTTAAGATCACGCTCAAGGAACACGCAGACATTCTAATCTCGACTGCTTTACCTGCAAGGTACTCTCTTCCCTCGTGATGGCAGGCACATGTGGTGGTGGTTGTAGGGGTTGTTGCTGTTTGAATAAAGGAAAAATAAATTAGACATTGCTAACAGGATATGAAATGATGCTTGTTATAAATCAAAACCATACTGCTTATATCTTAATAAATCTATGGGAGAGGAATATGTATTCCCTTCCACCCAAATACTGTCATTTGCCTGTGCCCATTGTCTGAAAGAGGTGCTGTATCTTCTCTTTCTATTTCCCCTCTGACATTTTCTAATGGTAATATTGTTAAGGCAATGCGCTATTCTTTTTAGTCACTCGTGGGCCACTTCTTTTTTAAAAAAAAAAACCTGTGCGTGGGATCGGACAGATCTCAATGTTATCTCTACTGCCAGCATCTTGAAATCTCCCTCAGTGTTACCATGCCTCTTGCTTAGTGGTAAGTACTTACTTGTTGGTGTAGTTGGTGTACATGTCACTTCCCTTCGGGTTGGTCGCCTGCAAGTGCTGTCGCATACATAGTCGTAGCATTTTCCATTCCTCTCTCTGCTTTCACTTCCTTGTAATTTCTCTCCTGCAAGAAGTTATTGTCTGGTTAGTTGCATGTCCTTGTTAACAGAAGGTCTAGGCAACTGCATTATCCCGCCTAGCTATGGTATCCAATGACTGCTCCACTGCCTCTCCTGCATCTGATGTGAGCAATAAATCTTACCTTGTTCACTTACTGGACAAAATGAATTTTCTTATATGTTAAAGGTGTGGTTGGCCATTAAGATAACTTTTGGTATGTTCTAGAATGGCCAATTCCAAGCCACTTTTCAAATGGTCTTCCTTCTTTATTTTTTTAGAGTTTACAATTATTTGCCTTCTTCTTCTTCTGACTCTTTCCAGCTTTTAAATGGGGGTCAGTGACACCATCTAAAAACACATGCTTGCTAAGGCTACAAATGTAATGCTACTGCTACTTTTTATTACTTATCCTTCTTTTCAGGCTCTCAATTGTCCATATTCCAGTCATTATTCTAATTGGAGCATGGTTTCTAGGGTGATTTGGAAGCTATCAACCAAACTGCAAAGTGTAGAGCTGCTGACCATAAAGCTAAATAACTCAAAAATGACAAATAATAGAAAAAAGCTAAAACTAAATGCAAACTGTCTCAGAATGTCACTCCCTACATCTTAATAAATGTTATCTCAGAGGTGCACAATCCCTTTAATTTCCTACTAATGGGCCACGCAGGCATTCTAGTGTTGACTGCCTTACCTGGCTGATACATTCTTCCCTCATGATGACAGGCACATGTTGTGGTGGTTGGAGGGGTTGTTGCTGTTAAAATACATTTGAAATGAATTAGAGGTTGATGACAGGATACAAAAGAATATTTTGTGCAACATAATACCACAGTCCTGATATTTTAAGAGGACTGTTTAGTGGTAAGTACTTACTTGGTGGTGTACATTCCACTTCAGTTCTGGTTGGTCTCTTACAAGTGCTGTCGCACACATAGTGGTAGCATTTTCCATCCCTTTCTCTGCTGTGGCTTCCTCCGATTTTGTGCCCTGCAATAAGAAGTTCCCTGGTTACCTGCACGTCCTTGTTAATAGAAGTTCTAGGTAACTGAATTATCCTGTGGAGCTATTGTGTCAATGTACTGTCCCACTGTCTCTCCCGTGTTCAGTGAATCGTACCTGCAACTCAGGGGGGGGCTCATCTATTAATCAAGGTCTGCACTGTTTACCGGGGAATGGTGTGTAACGGTGCACTGCGTTGAGATGAGCGCATCCTTAAAGCCTACTCTATTTTTCTATCTGCATTTAGAAATATAGGCATACGTCATGTTAGCCGGTATGAGTTAGAGTGAACTGAATACAGGAAGCACATAAACTGTCCTCGGACAGTTAGGGTCACTGATGCTCCGGGCCTTCAAAAATCTAAAAGCCTGCCCAGTGGAAGAAAGCTGCCTGAAAACTGCTTTCCTCTCGGAACTCACTTAAAATAGAAAATGGAGGGAAAAATGCAAAAGGGCTCAGAGGATGACTCTGAGTAAGTCTGAGTAAGTTTGTGTGCATGTGTGTGTTGGTCTTAAGATCACATTCAAGGAACACGTTCACATTCTAATCTCCACTGCTTTACCTGGCAGGTATTCTCTTCCCTCGTGATGGCAGGCACATGTGGTGGTTGTCGCTGTTTGAATAAAGAAGAAATAAATTAGACATTGCTAACCTTTTTCCCCCTCTGATATTTTCTAATGGAAGTATTGTTCAGGCAATGCGCAATTCTTTTCAGTCACTCATGGGCCTCTTCTATTTTTTTTTTTCAAAACTATTCTGAGTGATTGGATAGATCTGACTTTTATCTCTACTGCCAGCATCTTGAAATCTCCCTCAGTGTTAGCATGTCTCTTGTTTAGTGGCAAGTACTTACTTGTTGGTATAGTTGTTGTGCACGGTTCTTCACTTCGGATTGGTCGCCTGCAGGTGATGTCACATACATAGTGGTAACATTTTCCATTCCTCTCTCTGCTTTCACTTCCTTCTAATTTCTCTCCTGCAAGAAGATGTTCTCGGGTTAGTTGCATGTCCTTGTTAATAGACATTCTAGCTAACTGCATTATGCCGCCTAGCTATTGTATCAAATGACTGCTCCACTACCTCTCCTTCAACTGCTGTGATCAATAAATCTGACCTGCACTTAGGGGGCGTATCTCTTTATAATACTGAACTCTATTTACTGGGCAAAAGGGTATGTAAAGTAACACTGTGTTGAGGGAAATATATATCTAAAGCCTACTCATATATTTTGCCTACTTTTTGGGTGGAGGTTAGAGCTAAATGATCCAAATTTACAGAAAAAACACTGCTCGCTCATAGGACAAAACACATTTTTTTGTGTGTGTTAACTTCCTCGTAAGGACCCCGCAGGCATTCGAGTTTTGACTGCCTTACCTGGCTGATACATTCTTCCCTCATGATGACAGGCACATGTCGTGGTGGTTGGAGGGGTGGTTGCTGTTAGGATACATTTGAAATGAATTAGAGATTGATAACAGGATATAAAATACTATTTTAAGCAAAACAATACCACAGTCCTCACATTTTAAGAGGAATGTTTAGTGGTCAGCACTTACTTGGTGGTGTACATTCTACTTCAGTTCTGGTTGGTCTCTTACAAGTGCTGTCGCACACATAGCGGTAGCATTTTCCATCCCTTTCTCTGCTGTGGCTTTCTCCAATTTTGTGCCCTGCAAGAAGTTCCCTGGTTAGCAGCAAGTCCTTATTAATATGGGTTCTAGGTATCTGCCTAATCCTATGGAGCTTCTGTTTCAAAGTACTGTCCCACTGTCTCGCCCCTCTTACGTTAATCTGACCTGCAACTCAGGGGCCACATCTATTTATCAAAGTCAGCACTATGTTCTGTGGAATGCTGTGTAGCAACCCAAGAGTTAACTGAATACAGAAAGCTCATAAAATGTCCTTGGACAGTGAGGTCACTGATGATCTGGGCCTTCAAAGAGCTGTTGAGCTGAAAGCCTGCCCAGTTAAAGAAAACTGCCTTCAACTGCTATGATCCTGAAGCCACTTTAAATACAATTTGAATGTAAAAATAACAGGTCTCAGAGGATCCCTCCAAATAAGTTTACATCCCATTTTGTTTATGTTTGCGTTTTAAGATCACGCTCAAGGAACACGCAGACATTCTAATCTCGACTGCTTTACCTGCCAGGTACTCTCTTCCCTCGTGATGGCAGGCACATGTGGTGGTGGTTGTAGGGGTTGTTGCTGTTTGAATAAAGGAAAAATAAATTAGACATTGCTAACAGGATATGAAATGATGTTTGTTATAAATCAAAACCATACTGCTTATATTTTAATAAATCTATGGGAGAGGAATATGTATTCCCTTCCACCCAAATACTGTCATTTGCCTGTGCCCATTGTCTGAAAGAGGCGCTGTATCTTCTCTTTCTATTTCCCCTCTGACATTTTCTAATGGTAATATTGTTAAGGCAATGCGCTATTCTTTTTAGTCATTCGTGGGCCACTTCTTTTTAAAAAAAAAAACCTGTGCGTGGGATCGGACAGATCTCAATGTTATCTCTACTGCCAGCATCTTGAAATCTCCCTCAGTGTTACCATGCCTCTTGCTTAGTGGTAAGTACTTACTTGTTGGTGTAGTTGGTGTACATGTCACTTCCCTTCGGGTTGGTCGCCTGCAAGTGCTGTCGCATACATAGTCGTAGCATTTTCCATTCCTCTCTCTGCTTTCACTTCCTTGTAATTTCTCTCCTGCAAGAAGTTATTGTCTGGTTAGTTGCATGTCCTTATTAACAGAAGGTCTAGGCAACTGCATTATCCCGCCTAGCAATGGTATCCAATGACTGCTCCACTGCCTCTCCTGCATCTGATGTGAGCAATAAATCTTACTTTGTTCACCTACTGGACAAAATGAATTTTCTTATATGTTAAAGGAGTGGTTGGCCATTAAGATAACTTTTGGTATGTTCTAGAATGGCCAATTCCAAGCCACTTTTCAAATGGTCTTCCTTCTTTAGTTTTTTTTAGAGTTTAGAATTATTTGCCTTCTTCTTCTTCTGACTCTTTCCAGCTTTTAAATGGGGGTCAGTGACACCATCTAAAAACACATGCTTGCTAAGGCTACAAATGTAATGCTACTGCTACTTTTTATTACTTATCCTTCTTTTCAGGCTCTCAATTGTCCATATTCCAGTCATTATTATTCTAATTTGAGCATGGTTTCTAGGGTGATTTGGAACCTATCAACCAAACTGCAAAGTGGAGAGCTGCTGACCATAAAGCTAAATAACTCAAAAATGACAAATAATAGAAAAAAGCTCAAACTTAATGCAAACTGTCTCAGAATGTCACTCCCTACATCTTAATAAATGTTATCTCAGAGGTGCACAATCCCTTTAATTTCCTACTTATGGGCCACGCAGGCATTCTAGTGTTGACTGCCTTACCTGGCTGATACATTCTTCCCTCATGATGACAGGCACATGTTGTGGTGGTTGGAGGGGTTGTTGCTGTTAGGATACATTTGAAATGAATTAGAGGTTGATAACAGGATATAAAAGACTATTGTAAGCAAAACAATACCACAATCCTCATATTTTAAGAGGAATGTTTAGTGGTCAGCACTTACTTGGTGGTGTACATTCTACTTCAGTTCTGGTTGGTCTCTTGCAAGTGCTGTCGCACACATAGTGGTAGCATCTCCCATCCTTTTCTCTGCTGTGGCTTCCTCCAATTTTGTGCCCTTAAAGAAAAAGTTCCCTGGTTAGCTGTATGTTCTTTTTATTATACTATAAGTTTTATATAAGTAGTGAATGGTGTATAATAATAAAAGAGTTAACTGAATACAGGAAGCACATAAATTGTCCTTGGACAGCGAGGTCACTGATGCTCTGTGGCTTTTAAAAGCTGTTGAGCTGAAATTCTGCCCTAAACTGCCTTAAACACTGCCTTAAACTGCTATTATCGTATCTGCCACTTAAAATAGTATATGAATATAAATTAAACAGGGCTCAGAGGATACCTCTGAGTACATTTACATCAAATAAATTTTGTGTGGTTTGTGTGTTAAAATCCCATTCAAGTAATATGCTGACTCATTCTGTCTGATTTACCTGGCAGATATTCTCTTCCCTCGTGATGACAGGCACATGTTGTGGTAGTTGGAGGGGTTGTTGCTGTTTGAATAAAAGAGATAAAAATTAGACAATGCTAACAGTATATAAAATTATTTGAATTTCATAATTAGAAGTGTTAATTAGAAGTGTTATTTCCATTATAAGATATTGCTTATCATGATCATCTGCATCTTTGTGTGTAAACTAACACCTCATGTTAGCTTTAGTTTTATATACTCACTTGGTGGTATAGTTGTACAGGATTCCTCAATTCGTGTTTTCTTACAAGTGCTGTCACACACATAGTGGTAGCATTTTCCATGCCTTTCTCTACTCTCACTTCTTAATATTTTTTCTCCTGCAAGAAGTTCATTGTTTAGTTTATTGATTGACTTTTTGAATTTAAGTGAGTGTACGTAATTATTCTGTATAGACATAGTATAGAAGTATTGTTCATTGCCTCTAATGCAACTGCTGTGGTAGATATTTATCTGTACTAAATGTTCTAGTTGCTTAATTTCTTTTTTAGTTATCCATTCTATGAATGTTGGCACAATGGTAGATTTCTACTTCATGAGGATTAAAGATTTAGCATCTTGAAGTAGATGGAGAGTGAGAGGGTCAATAATTACTTTACCCATCTCAGGAGGACAACTCAAAATAATTAGGGCCTGGTTTTCAACTTGAATATTATTCTTAGTTACTGTATTGATGTTTATAGTACCTTTCTAATAAGAAATTATACCAGCACATGTGAGCCATATATGCCAGTGTCTTACCTTTTGGATATTATATCTCCAGCAGTGAGTTTGTAGTGCCATGTTATGGCCAGTTTGTATATTGCATCACATGTCTTTGAGGCTCTAGATGATTTGCGGCTAGATAAGAATATGAAGCCCCACACACTTTGAGGTATATTTATCTGAAGTTCCACTTCCCAAGCCTTGCAAAAAGGCATTGGCTTGTGTGAGATGGCACTAACTAGAAATTTATAGACCTTGGTGATGCTAATAAAAATTCTTTCCAAACGGTCAAAGGCCTATTCCAATTCTTATATCTGTTTGCTTGGATATAACAGCGAAGTTGGTTAAAATTCCAATTATCTCCAGGGAGAGGACCCCATCATTTTTGTATCTCGGGCAGAGAAACTGTTATTATCCTTAACAAAATTGCTTATTCTAGTACTTCTATTGTCCCATCTGATCCACCTAATTAAAGAGCCTTTCTCCATGCTTAGCACAAACTCTGTATTGTTTATTAGGGGTCAAATGGTGTAAGGAGGGCCTGGGAGTTTATAAGTTTCTTTATAATTGTGCCATACCTTAAGGTTGGCTCTGATAAGTGGGTGGTTAAAATCTTTTTTTATAATATTCTTGATGACCATAGTATATTTTTTATAAGGTATCAGATAAAGGACTGTTGTAGGACACTCCAATCTTTCTTGTATTTTACAGTATCCAGGCTATGTATCTGGACTAAATGGACCAAGATGTAATAGAGTTAAGTGTCTGTGTAAGATGTGCCGGGAGGTTCTCCAGCATTCTTACCTCCCAGTGTGTCTCTTCCCAGTAATGGGGGCAGGTGCATCCAGCACCAGTGTCACGCATCTTGAAGTGATGGTGGCATCGGTTCGTCTGATGTTTGACGCTAAGCATCGTGACGTCGAGCGTCATGACATCATCTTTCGGGGCAGGATTTGAATTTGTGCTCCAAATCCCTTTGAAAATGCCTATCCTCCATTTTGAAAGTGCCCAAGTTGCCTTCTGTTTACAGATCCTGCCGAAGCATTACTAGTGTTTGGAATATCCTGTTTTTTTGACTCCTGATTGTTTTGACTCTGATTCTTGCCACCTGCCTTGATCCTAATTGCCTGTTTTTTGACAACGTCTTGCTTAATCCTTGCCACTATCTCATTTATGGATTTTACTATTTCACTCACTAACTCCTTGTTGATTCCGCAGCAAAAAGCACGGGCACCAAAAGGCCATCGGTGTACACCAGAATCCACAGAGGTCTCCTGTGCATCTGAGTGTACCCACTGGTTCCAAAGTTCCTAAATAGTCAAGTAGTTTACAGTCTGGTAAACTCAGAATGACCTTTGCTTTTGGTAGATTAAGAAGATTTTATTTAATTCTGGGGTTTTCCCTGACCAGATACATTTAATTATCATTGATTTAAGAGAGGTGAAGGATTGAGGTATGAAAATTGGTAATGCCTGAAATAAATACAAAACCTTTGGGTTAAGAATCATTTTGACCACTTTAATTCTCCCAAACCATGATGCTTGTAATTTTCCCCAATTTCCTGGCAGTGTTTGCAGTGAGACCAGTAAAGGAATTTAAGTATCTTGAAAGGCTTTCCCTAAATCAGAATATCTTTACTTCAAGATATTTTATACTGGGGTTTGCCCATTTATATGAGTTCTGTTTTAATCCCTTTATGGTTGACTCTGGGGTGTTTATGTTTAGTATTTCAGATTTTGAGTAGTTTGCTTTACATTTGGAGAGTTCCCAAAGGTTTTCATTAGACTAACTATATTTGAGAGAGAAATATTTAGCTAAGTAATACAATAGGTAATTTGCAAAGGCCGCACATTTCTGTACTTTACCGGCTGCAATGATCCCTGATATATTTGGATTTTTTTAATATATGCTAAAAGAACTTCCATTACACAAATAAATAGAATTAGCACAGAATATTTTATAAATGTATATTGGAGAGTTGCTTAGAAGTTTATATGTATGTATATGTATATATAACTTCACCACCAATGCACTGGAACCTTGCTCTTATTAGAAGGATGGAATAGCCATAGATACTGAGATGCCAATCAAACAAAATAATTCACAAACTGTATGTGTGTGTATATGAGTATAAATGTATAGTTATATACATACACACACACATACACACTCACACACGCACACACACACACGCACACACACACACACACACACACAAACACACATATATATTGTCCCTGAGAAAGGTCACTTTTAGAGGTAGGTTTCTCAAAGGTTGAATTTCAAATTCATGTGAGTTTTTAAAAACTCCCCTAAACTCCCATGAATTCAATATTCGACCAATAAAAATGTATTAAAAAAATCAAATTTTTAAAACTCGGATGAATTAAATTGCCCCAAAAACTCGAATCATATTTGAATTGAATTAGAAAAACTCAAATCAAATTTAAAAACTCGATTTGAATTTTTTCTCAAAAAAAAAAAATTGTCAGAAAGGCTGCAAACAACTCCAAATTGATCCCTGGAACTCTCCCATTGACTCAAACAGCAATTTGTCAGGTTTTAGGTGGTGAATAGTCAAATTCAAATTCAGAGTAGGATAAATCTCAAAAATCAAATTTGAATTTGTTAAAAATATAAATCATTTTGAATATAAAAAAATAAAAAATTCAAATTTTAAATTTGACCCTTGATAAATCTGCCTCTAAGTGATGGAAATATTGGGTTTTCAATAAAAATACTTTTGTTTGTTGCTAATATATATGCATATATCACATTAATTGATTGTGCAGCTCTGTTCTAAAGTGGTTTGTGTGGTGATACATAAGAACTTTACCTTGCATATATACATTTCCATCATGATAACAGGAACATCTTGTGGTGTGTGTTGTGGTTGAAGTTGTTGTTGTCAACGATGTTGCTGTTAGAAATAATTAGAAATGCATACATTAGAAATTGCTAACAGCATATGAACATTTGGGTTCAAAATAAAAATATATTCCTCATATTTTAATAAATTTATGTGAGTGATATATGTATTTTTCTACTCTGTCCCTTTCCCTTTGCCCTGTGTATTAAAGGAACACTGCATCTTCTCTTTTTTTTTCTCCTTTTAAGTTTTCAAAATGGAATTTTGTTAAGGCAACAGACAAACAAATCAAATTGAGTTAACCAATTCTGAAAGGTCACAGTGCTTACCATGAAAAGTATTCCTTGCAAAAGCACAGTTCAGGAGGGGACTTGTATTGCATAATGGGTATCGAGAAAGTGCATTTAACTATTTTTAGACTTTTTTCATAGGTATGTTTATTTTATTAAATTAAACTTGGGTAGTAGGTGTGTTGATAGACAAAAACTAAAAATTTCTCTGCTATTTTCTGGGATTAATTCCCAGAAAATAGAATTTTTATACTATACTATGCAATGTTATTATACACTATGGGGCCAATTCACCAAGGGTCGAATATCGAGGGTTAATTAACCATCAATATTCGACTGGGAATTAAAATCCTTCGACTTCGAATATCGAAGTCAAAGGATTTTAGCTCAAATAGTTCGATCAAACGATCAAAGGATTATTCCTTAGATCGAGACATTAAATCCTTCGAATCAAACGATTCGAAGGATTTAAATCCAACGATCGAAGGAATATCCTGCGATCAAAAAAACTTAGGAAAGCCTATGGGGACCTTCCCCATAGGCTAACATTGAGTTCGGTAGCTTTTAGATGGTGAACTAGGGGGTCGAAGTTTTTTCTTAAAGAGACAGTACTTCGACTATCGAATGGTCAAATAGTCGAACGATTTTTAGTTCGAATCCTTCTATTCAAAGTCGTAATCGAAGGTTGAAGTAGCCCATTCGATAGTCGAATTAGCCCAAAAAACACTTTGAAATTCAAAGTTTTTTTACTTCGAATCCTTCACTCGAAGTTAGTGAATCGGCCCCTATGTAATAATTATAATTGTTACAATTAGAATTATTTACAACTATAACATCAGAAGTAAGTGAATTAAACTGTTTTTTAACTTCTGTAATGTTTATAATATAGTTTGTGTTGATGGAAAAACTACTTTTGGAGAAAATGCAAGGCTAAATCTTGCATACTACGATCAATTTTAAAAATAAAAATATTCTTGCTTTAATTGCTAAATTTTAAAAAACTGTGACACTTTTATTTCATAGTAAATACTTACTTGATAGAGGAGTTGTGGTTCCTGAAAAAACAAGTATATATATTAGTATTATATATTTGACAATGGGATAGATTTATCATTTTTTCACATAACACAGATGAGAGAATTTTTCTTATGTAGAAAGGTTCCTATATTTATCATTCTTTACCTAGTATTTTTCCAGGTTTTAAAGATGTAAAAATATTTTACTTTGACACATAACTTTACCATTTAGGGTAAAATTTATAAAAAGTTGAATTGTGCAGTATTTTTGGAATTTCAAATGCTTTTTGAATATTAACATTTTTTTCACAACATTCTGAATTTTTCTGACATTCTAAGTAATGAAAAATTGTATCAGTATAATTAATAAACATTGCCCCACAGTTTTATTTATTCAGGTGATAATAAGTTTACCCTATGAGCCAAAAGTCAACAGAAATAAAAAAAGTTTTTCACAAAGTCAGAAATGAATCACAATCCAGTCAATGGTACAAGGGAAAATAGTAGGAAAGAATCGAAGAACGTTTGCTGAAAATGTCAACATTTTTCCTTGTGATGAAACATTAATAGAAAAAATAAATTATAATATAGGGACAATGCTGGGAAATAATGATAAAGTATTAACATTTTTTATGTTGTAGAGCATGCCTACTACCTCTTAATACCTTGAAATCCAGAACAGTCCCTTGTATATGCAACTGTGACTGTAGTCATGAAGTCAGAATTGAGATTAGGTTTTTCATGGGGTTAGATGGTACTGATGATACTATATTGTGCAAAACTATAAGATCCATGTAGAATACTTCTACTTTACAGAGAGGTTTGGCTTAATTGGAATACTGGCAGTAAACTTACCAAAACAAATTATATGTTATACAAAAATTGGTAATGTATTGGGGTATCTTTAATTGAGAAGATTCTGGGGAATTTTGTGGATAACAAGCTGGGACACCATGGGCAGTGTCAGACAGTGGCTACTACAGCAAATAAAGTATTGTCTTACTTAAAAAATGCAATAAATCAAGGGATAAATAAATGTTGCCTCTTTATAGGCCTGTGGTAATACCTCAGCATAAGTATACAATGCCATTTTGGGTTCCAGTTTTTAAGGTGAACATGAGCCTTAGAGAGTGCAGAGAGGTGCAATTGTTTTTGAAAAAACATGAATGATTTCAACTATGAGGGGACACTATTGAGGTTGGGGTAGTTTTCTCTGTAGAAAGGAACTTACAAGGGTATACTGTATGATTATGCTTTAAAAGTATATCAGAGGATATTATTATAGACAGGTAGTAGGAATCTCTTTTAATCAAGAAAAAGATCAATGTACCAGAGGCCATCACTTTAGACTTAAAGAACAGAACTTTCTTTTAAAGCAGCAAAAAGTGGTTCTGCACAGTGAGGGCAGTGAGGTAACAGTATGCCCTGTCAGGTGATTTTGTGATGGCAGATTCTATAAGTGCATTTAAGAGTTGTATGATTTTTTATTTATTTATAGATGGCAGCACACTCATTTGTTTCTCAGATTCAATTTTATTACATGGATATCTCCTAAATAAATTAACAAACAACTTAATTCTCGATAATTTACATTAATTGATGTTCAAACACAATTAGTTTGGTTTAATACATTATTAATACAATATATGAATATATCTATCTATCTATCTATCTATCTATATATATATATATATATATATATATATATATAGATAGATAGATAGATAGATAGATAGATATAATACACGGTTGGATCACACATCATGATTGTAATCAGTGTATGAATACATGTTATTATCTATAGAAATCTTACCAGATGAGGTTGAACAAAGAGTGGTGGTTGTAATAATAGTTCCATTTTTACATTGACTATGAACACAGAGATCTGATGAAGTGTATGTAGAAATGATGGTATTTGTTGGTATTGGTGGTGTTGAAGTACCCATGATGCAGCATGCTAACAAAAAGATTAAATACATTAAAGAGATTACTTCTATTGGCATCTATTGGTAATGTAATTCTGCTCATGACTAAGGAAATAAATCACAATGGGACTTTAAAGGAGATCATTACAACTAACATGGCTGATCCTGAGTTATAGATGAAGAGCCCACCAAAGAGGTGGCATTATAATTATTATTGATATTGATACAATGATTTTCCAGATTATTAAATTATAATTTTCAGACTTTAGTCATTGGTGGGATTCTTGGTGCTGCTGCAAAAGCTAAAGAGGACTTTGGGATATTAATCATTAATACATTTAATGAAAAATATTCCCAATAGAAACAAAATATGTTATTATATATTATATAAAATTATTAGGGGCCCTCTGATGCTAGAAACCCAGGTCAAATAAAATTTGCAACCTATGCTAAATTCTGCCATGGTGCAACCTGTGCAATCTCACTGAAGACACATAAGGACTGCCATCTATTTTTATTTACACATGTATCTTTATTTGTCGCAATAATATAAGTTTTTTGCATTTTTTAGGGATGACAACTGTAATACTGCACAAAGAGCCTTAAGGCTTGCACATGCTGATCTTACAATAAACTTTACCTTAATAGAATGAGACATAGTTACCCAGAAGCCCAAAAGAAAGATTTAGTACCTGAGTCTGTTTGACAATGCTTCTTTAGGTCAGTACCACATTCACTGTAAAAAAAAAATGTATATACATATAGCAAAATGCAGCATGGACTGGCATGACCTAATGAATGATGTATAAGGGATTACAGGGTTTGAGACATTTGACTGTTAGGGGCTAGGACACAGATTACGCTTGATGCTGGCATCCATATTGACTAGGGCAGGGGCAGATTTATCAAAGGTCAAATTTTTAATTCCATAAACTCCCATGAATTCAAAATTCCACCAAGTGAAATGTTTTAATAAAATCACATTTTTTCAACTCAAAAATTCAAATTGAAAAAAAAAAAACCCTCAAGTGTCAGGAAGGCTGCAAACATCTCCCAATTTATCCCTGGACCTTTCCCGTTGACTTAAACAGCAATTTGGTAGGTTTTAGGTGACAAATAGTCAAAATTGAATTCGAAGAGCCAGAGTATGATAAATCTCAAAAATCTAATTAAAATTTTTAAACTCAAATCAAATTTGGATAACTCCCTAGTCTAATATCACAGTTTTGACTATAACAAAAATTTGAACATTTTAATTAGAACTTTCAATTTGACCCTTTATAAATCTGCCCCTTAATGTGGTATAAAAAATGCAATTGTTTCATTTAAAAGAATAGACATGCTGCATTTTTAATTAAAGCCCTATAGACTAACAATGAATACTGATTACTAACTATTGATTGGATATTAGAATAATATCATAAATACAAATAATATAAAAAATTATATATTTGTGGGTATACTATCTCAAATAATATTTTGTAGACAATTTGCCAAATATTTTGTTCTACAGCGGTTTTTTTCCTTACTTACCATATTTGACAGGGTTCAGGATTAGGTATCCGCTGACCAATGCTGTAAGTATTGTTGTTGATAAAGCAGGTACAATGCTCAACACATGATGTATTTATTTCATCATAGTAAGGACGTTCAGATGGACAAGTTGGGTAACAACCTTCAGATAATAAATTGATTAACTTTAATTATTTACAAAAAAATCTTTAGATATGTTCAAATGCATTTCAAAAACATTTTATAAAATCCAAGTAATGTTTCCCTTTTTAAGGAGCATACTAATACCATACCACATGATAAAAATTACTCTTTGTGTATGTCGGGATTTTCTTTTATACTTGAATAAAAATGTGCATTGTAATTAAATGCATATGGAGCATGTATAGTATTTGTACCTCAAATTGATATGTGTAGTATTTAAGAAGTTTAAAGGGTTATGTCATAAAGGCACCTAGTTTACCAGAAGCAGTAACCAATAGCAAATAATTAGCAGGTTGCATTTACATGATTACATTTCACCTGTTTAAAAGCAAACATTGTATTGGTTGATATGAGTTAATGCTCATGGGTAAAGTTAGTGAATTATTACATATGGGGTTAAAAGTTTAGTACGTACTTGGAAAGTATTTTTTTAATTAACACTTTTCAACATATGTAATAAATTCATATACCTACTCCCCTAAAAAATATATAACAATAGTTGGATGTCTAAAACCATTTTTTATATTGTTGCAGGATAGTTTTAAAATCAAATATTTTTCTTAAGATGGTGCCCACTAGTATTTTATTGTATATGTTTAAATGTCTGTTGTCTCATTGACTAGTAAATTAATCAGAGGGGTCTGTATCATTTCTTGGATTACTCTTGTATCATTTTTTGTTGCCCATCATGCACTAAGATTCCACATAATACAGGGGCTCACTGTGACTAAACATGTTAACAATCAATAATATATTATAAATATTTCCAGATGTGAGACAAAAAATTTATTTAGAAGTGTTTAATACAATGCTTTTTCGAGTATTTGCTTGTTTAATCTCTAAAGGCTGTTTAGAAGAATTAGCGAAAATTCCGTTTATCCATGCATTGTCTTTCTTTATATCTGAAATAAAGAGTTTACCTTCCAGGTGTGTGACAGGTGGTGAGCGGCAGAACTTGGTGATGTGGTGGTTGTGGTTATTCTGTGGGCCACAGGCAAAGTAGTGCCACATACATTCACTCTCATCCTTGTTATAGTAATCACAGAATATTGCTGTGAAACAAGGAACAGGATTCATGTTGAAACATGTTAATATCCCCATCACACTTTGGTGGGATCCATAGTGTTATATTTAAAGAAAAATATATTGATTTGTTTACTAACATTAAAGCTCCTCATTAAAGAAAAAAACCTTATTTGAAAGACCCAAGATCCATAGCATTAATGCTACTACTAATACAATCATTATAACTACTACTGATAAAATACTAGACCCTATGACTGTACATATAAACACATTAAACACATTTCAATTTTAGGTAAGCAATGATAATATATACTCACGACAAATTTCAGGTGTTCTCCAGTGAATACAGACATCTGCTTTAGTGCAGAGTTGAGCATAGGCAGCCACAGCAGTGCAGAAGCACTCACAGTCCCCACCAGTGTCACAGGAGCAGACATCATTTACACAAGCATCATAGAAAGGTTTTGGATCCACCTACCATAGAACAACCTATATTAGTGCATTGTATCTTATTAAAGGGGACATATACCTTCTAGGGCATTATAGGTCCACTAATATGCTACTAGGCTAAAACTAAAAACATTCTATAGCAAATGATCAAGGGTTAAATCATGATGGGAGCTGTAGTCTACCAACTATAGAGATGGATTTTTGAAACAATGCTGTAAAATTGAAGCACCTTCGGTGAGAACTTTGAATTAGCAAGGTCTGACTTCTTTCACTGCAAAAATGAAGTAGCTGGTTTTGGGAAAATTTACAGTTTATTCCTAGAATTATTTAGGAGTACCATGCATTGTTGAAAAGTGATTTTTAAAATAACAAAATAAAACAGAAGTTATTCTTTACTAATTTGAATTTAAAACATTAATGCCCCATATAAGCAAAACACCTTTATAAAATGCAATACCCACCATCTTCACAACAGGAGAGCATGGTCATTTTTATATATAATCATGTATTAATGTTAATATTTATAAGTCTGTATTTCTTATGTTGTGTTTTCAGACTACATGGAAACAGGGTGTAATGATGAAAAACTATTTGCATCAACTTTAATTCATATTGGAAAAGTGCTGACAAGAATAGATTTGAATATTCTACCTAATAAAGTAACCAAACATTAATGGGCATGGTAATTTTAAGAGCTTCAAATGTACATATTTTTATTATTTTTATGAAGGTTCCAGGTTTTTATCCAGGTCATGCTTAACATTATCCTCTGCTGGTTTGAAATGGATTATGATATAGAAAATTTACAGAGCAACTAAAATGACCTCTTAAATTCAATCTTTTTTAAAAAAAATGTTGTGCTAATATAACAGCTCATTCTGTAATATTGAATAAAATAAAACAGAGTGTACCTTGCTATGGCAACTTTGAAAAACTTCATTTGTGATAATGTCACATTTCTTTTCAGCCCAAGATCTGCGATGGGGAGATGCCAGGCATGGCTGGGGAATGCTTTCTGCATCAGGGCACTCATTACTATGCTTCCAGCTATTTCCAAATGGCATTACATTGCTGGCTTGTATCAACTGACTGGTCAGGAAGTCATTGTTGGCATTATCATCATAATTTCCACACAGGCCACAAACTTTGCCCTATAGAAAGTACTATCAGTAAGAAAGACCTCATACATAAACAAATGAGATATAACATTTAGTGCTTGCATCCAAAATAATAAAGTTCTTGTTTTGTTAGTCTTAAAAAGTAAAAAATAAAAATGAATATCTTTAAAGGAGAAGGAAAGCTACCAAGGCAGTTTATTGGCAGTAGATTTACCACAACAGTGCAAGTTAGAACACAATTTTTGTTCTTTAGAATGCTTTTAAATACCTGAGCAAACGACTCTAGACACTGTCTATGTTTGTTTAGGATAGCAGCTGCCATATTAGCTTGCTGAGACATCACCTCCAGCCTGAGTCTCTCTCTGAACCTGCTCACTCATAGCTCTAAACTCAGATTACAGCAGGAAGGGGGAGAGGAGCAAACTGAGCATGCTCAAGGCTGTGCCCTGGAGGTTTAACCTGAAAGAAGGAAGTCTGACACAGAACTTCATGTGTACACAATAAAAAAGATATAGGGTGTTTCTTTTGAAAGAGGATTCTAAGCAGCATTATTTTGAGGGTTTACTAGTGTATTCATATAGACCTTTCTGATAAAGCCTACTTCGTTTTAACATTTCCTTCTCCCTTAAAGCCTAAAAAAATAAATATGATCACGATTAGAAAGAAAGCAAACAAACTATAATAATCATGGCAATTATATACCTCTGAGATATGACTACCGGTTATTCACCAGCATGCTTCCCAAATCTCTATTAAGGTGGGACAGTCCCAATTTGCAGAAGCAAAAATGGCAACCTAACCAAAAGTAGCAGGACCATTGGACAGATTCTGAAAATGTCTTGACTGGGATGGATCTTGGGCAAAGTTCTAAAACTCTAAAAAGTCCTAAAACTCTAAGATTTATAAAGTAAAAAAAAAACAGTGAATGGAGGCAGACAGGAGTTCCTTCACTGTAGTTGCCTCCTTTTGTTGTGAGTGGAACAACATAGGATAATTTTAGGAATGATAGCTGAGTGGTGAATAGTGTGAATAGTGTGTATAGAAGCAAAAGTAATCATACAAATTAATCTGCTTTCTAGGGTCAGTGTTTTCTACAACTTCCTGTGTTTTCAGAGCCACCACCCATCCTTAACTTCAGCAATGGATAACATTACCTAGAAACAAACAATCTGTGTTCTTAAACTTCAGTGAGAATGCTGATAAATATGTGAAAGATATTTTCTCTTTTGTATTGTATGATTATTAATGAATAATACACTTTACCTTGTAGGAAGATGGCAGCCTGATTAATAAGGAGGTTTTCTTATCCCAGATGAGGGAAATATCACTGCTTGTATGAATTACCAGGTAAAGACCCACTTCACGGACTCTATATTCCACTTCAGTTTCAGATTCTCCAAACTTTTTTTCCATGTGGCTATTTGTCAACTTCAGTTCTGTATTCTGAATAGTGAAATAAATCAATATTTTTTTAAAATTTAATGTAGGGCTTTTAAAGAATAATAATGTGAAAGTCCATTGCATGATCTTACTAACCCTCCTTATTTGGTTGAAAGACAAATCCTAGTTGCCTATAACATATTTTTGCTGTTATTGAGATGTTTTAACAGATGTGTAAAGTGTATAGCATTTTTCTGATGTTAAATAGGGAAATCAGACAATATTTGAAGGGGAATCTCACGTTGCAGCCATTAAATGCAATTGAAGTAATTACTGTTATGTGCCAGAACAGTACAACAGAGAATACTTACCTCTAAATATATCTTGATAGACTTTGAACAGGTTACTCCAGTGGTGCCACAAGGTATATTCTCTGTGATTATTCTAAAAGTACCATTTGATTCACTGTTTCCACAGTAGTCCTAATAAATGGCAAATATGTATAATGAAAAAAGGAAATTATATTTAGCATTACAAAGTTTTCCATTTTCTCATTACAGGTATGGGACCTGTTACCCAAAATGTCTGGGGTTTTCCAGATAATGGATCTTTTCATTATTTGGATCTTCCTACTTTAAATCTACTAGAAAATCACATAAACATTAAATAAACCTGCTGGTTTTGCTTCCAATAAGGAATAATTATATCTTGGTCTGGAGCAATTACAAGGAGATTTTTGGATAATGGGTTTCTGGATAACGGATCCCATACCTGTACTTGTTTTTTAAAATTAAATCAGGTAAATGATGTCAAGAACTTACAGAAACAAAAGTAAACGAACTACACAGTTCACACAATAAATGCTTTTAAACTTTTTTTACTTGCATTTAAACTAAACAAATACGACATTATGGGGTCAAATATACATTCCTTGCATCATTTTTCCACTGTGCATAAAAAAATCATATATATCAAGTTAGTGAATTTTGCTGTAAGAAGTTTTTTCAAGACCACAATGGATTCTGAACCTTCCTACTATGCAGCTATTGCACTTTGTGGTTGTATATTTTGTACATTATCATCAGTGCATTAATACACAGAAAGAGTCGTCTTTGACCCCTTTTCACGTTTCCTCCCATATGTACTTCACATCTGATTTGAGCTTTATTACCACAGCACAGTACCCTTTTTATATGGAAATAATAATAATAATACATTAATAATACATAATAAATAATCAACTATGTAAGATATGCTCAAATTTTAAATTGCTATAAAACATAATATTAGGTAGGATATAGATTTCCAAAATCACGCAATTGCTTACCTGAGCGACTACAAATTCACAACTTCCATCAAAGTCATAGAATTTCTTGTCAAATGTAATATAATGACCGCTCCCATAGATGGCACATGATCCATAACAAGGTGTATGTATGCATGACCAAAGCCCACTCTCGCATGTGCTGCAGGAAGAATATTACATTACAAATGAATTCTCTATCGATTATAATAATTAATGACAGCTATAAAAACAATTTGGTGTATTTATTACATGATGCATAGAACCTCACTGAGTTTCAACTGCATCATTATAGCCATAAACTTGAAAACAATCTCACCAGGATTTGCATTCCTCAATGAGCCTAGATCCATGATGAAACACTTGGTTGTTATATGAGCAAGGGCAGGCGCTCTCATGAACACACCCACCATTCCCATCATCAAGCAGCCCATCTGGGCACACACATCCAGAGATACAGCCTGTTCCTACCTATACAAATAAGGTCAAATAAATGTAAATACATGAAAACAGCATCAAATAAATTATTAATTATTTGTTGGTTTATGTGGGATTTTAACACCATTGTGAGATTGGGCAAAAGTGGATACAACTGTTCCCTCAATGCAACTAAATTTCACAAATCAGTATTGAAATAAATTAGTCCAATGATTGTTATTGATAAAATATACATTAGGCATATTTATCAAAGGTCGAATTTTGAATTCATATGAGTTTTTTTTAACTCTAATAAATTTGAATATACTTAGAATTCAATTGGGGGTTATTTAATAAAAAATCACACATCTAAAATTTTTACCAAATCGAAAACTCAAATCAAATTTGAATCAAATTCGACTAAACTCAATTTAAGTTTTTTTCTCATAAAAACTAGAATGCCAGGAAGGCTAGTAACATGTCCAAAATTGTCCCATTACATGAACTGGGCAGGTTTTAGGTGGTGAATGGTCGAATTCAAAATTTTAAAGGGCCAGAGTTTAATAAATCTGGAAATTCGAATTCGAATTAAAATCAAGTTTGGATAATTCACAAATCAAAAAAGTTTTGACCAAAAAAAATTGAAAATTAGAATTTGCAATTAGACCCTTAATAAATCTGCCCCTAAATGTATCCTTGACATGTCAAAAATCTGAAATACTTTTACATAAGCTTTATACTCAGGCCTGTAATTGAGAACTAAATCAATTTCCTGATAAGGCAGTTTCTCCAGGGTTACATTTGGGCAATAGATAGCACACATGTGTGCTGCATCTATTGCCCAAATGTAACCCTGGAGAATGCCTTATCAGGAAATTGATTTAGTTCTCAATTTGTAACGAAAGGCAGCAAAGATATAGTGGCACAGAACTATACTATAGTGCAAGGAGCATATTTTGATCCAAATAACTTTAATAAACGGGGTTTTATGTGCAAGACCGCACCTGCACTTGCAGTCATAAATGAGCACTGTAATGTTTTGCTGCCTGAAATGTGAGAAATATTGCTAACTTTTCAGTTTCATCAAATAATAATGAAAATGTGACTAAATATTAACATACTGGTCCAATATTCAGGGTCCGACAGCTCCTGTGCCGTGAAATGTGAGATCTCTTTTCCCTTTTACAATCAAGGAAGACTTTCCCATCAGAACAAGCTTCAAAAAAAGACTTTATGTTAGATTACGTGCCATACATGATATGAAAAACTTTCTAAAAGATGAAAACATTAAGTTAATTTGAGCAATATTATATTGATAAATACTTAGTGACCACCAAACCAAGCTAATGATTGTTACATAACCCTAAAAACCCAAAATGCAAATGCCACAAAAGTTGAAACATCCATGGTCTATGGCATAAAAAACATCAAGTAAATGTGGTGCATTCATGTATGGTTTTGATGGCCCTATTAAACAACCATTAAAGAAGAAGGAACATTGCTGAGCCAGTTTGTTGCCAATAGATTAGCTACAATAGTGCAAGCTAATTATTCTGTAGAGTGCTTTATAATTCGCAAGTAAACAGATCTGAAAGCTCTCTGCTTGTTTAGAATAGCAGCTGCTATATTAGCTTGGTGTGACATAACTTCCTGCCTGAGTTTCTCTATGCTTGCTCATAGCTCTGGGATGAAATTACAGCAGGGGGATGGGAGGGGGAGAGAGGAGCAAACTGAGCATGCTCAAGTCTGTTCACTGAAGATTTAAGCTGAAAGAAGTAAGTCTGATATAGAACCCCAATGTGTACACAATCGAAGGAAAGAAATATGGTGTTTCTTTTGACAGAGGAGCAGCATTACTTTGAGGGTTTACTGGTGTATTTACAGTATATAGACCTTTCTGATAAAGCTTACATAGTTTTAACCTTTCCTTCTCCTTTAAACATCATATACCATATCTCTTTAAAATGGGCCTAGGAAATAGAGACACATAGAGACAAGTGAGACAAAAATAGCGGTATAATTTCTAACTTACTCTCATTGATAAAAGAATCACAGTTAATTTTTCCTTCATGGCAGGAACTGGTGAGATAAAAATAAAAAGTATTGCTGTTAGTACCCAACCTACTTCTTATTTGTAGTTCTTTACTTCCACATACATTTTTACAACAGAAAAAATAATATGTGAAGAAAATCAGTGCAAAATGCACCTTGTTATTTGAAAGCAAAACATTGATCTCTAGTTATCTTGATTTTCTTGATTTGAAATACTGTACTTTTTCTTCTTTATGTATAGCTGGGTCCTGAGTTATTCTATTTTTGTTACAGTAACATATTCATTTGCATTATATTTCCTATAATCTCTTCGGATATTTACTTTTTAAAAACCATGTGATGCTTTTTGAGCTATATTTTTATATCAAACTGTAATTGGCTCTTGATCAATTTTTTGTAACATTCTAGCCATTAGAATTTTAACATTTTAGAAAAAATAAATTGTTACAGGCTTCAACATTACATAAATACTTTCAGTGTCTTTAACATGTAGTACATGTGAGATTTTCATGTATCCAGAACAACATAACCTTAAGAAACTATATATTATAGTAAAAAAGAGAAAAAAAAGAAACAAGAGCAAGGAAGTCAGGTCAAGGGGGCTGCCCAAGAAATGGTCAGAATATGAGAGTACCACTAGATAAAGTGTTAACAGCCCAACAAGTGAGTTACCTGCCATCAATATATATCACTGGTAATATTCATAAAGCATTTCATAAGTATGAGAAAGTATGTGTGCTGCTAACCTTGAAGATCAACACCAGTGTCCATCAATGTACTAAGGATCACCCTTTATGAATCCATAGAAATGCCTATACATTAGCAGATTTAATCTACTGATTTTGCCCCTTAAGATCAAGATGGCAACTTTTTATCTGCCCATGTACAATATTGGGCCTTCCCCAATAGATTTAGTCTTTATGACCCTCAATAAGGGAAAGGATAACAGTTTGCAAACTATATTTTTATCTGTCTTGCCTATAAATAACATTGTCATCAAGCATCATTTTTAAAACCCAGAATGGTTAAATAGTGTCAGTGTAACAACCCTAGAAGGGCAGAGGGCAAACTTCTCCCTCACCTGCTCCTCATGAACAAATTGCTGCCAAACACACTCAGCCCAGCTCTCATTAAATTATTTCTTATTTCTATACTTACCATCGTTCACCCATTCTGTAGAAAACCTCATTGGGTCTTAGATACATTCCTTGATGGTAGCAAGAACACTCTGATTTGGGAACACAACTATCTTTTTCATTGATATACATTCCATCTGGGCACCCACATCCATCAAGTGGGATGAATTCACTGTCACATTCTTTTTCTTCAAATGCCAGGAAGCGGCAGGTAGGCTGGCAAGTAGTGATGTTATACAAGTATATCTGTGAGGTTGGGCAGCTGGGAATCTCTTTATCTAAAAGGATATTGGGGCATTTTTAGAAAAGTACTAGGTAAAGATCCAAAACATACATTTATTTTAAAAAAATTAATAATAATAATAATAATAATAATATTTTTAATAGTACTATACTTTTAGCATAGCCTAAGAATTGTCACAAATTTCTTTACCCCTTCCAGTCGGTGCGACAGGTGACCATAGTGCAGGAAATGTCATTATGGTGTCAGTTAAATGGGGCCATACACAGTATTTTACATATTAAGATTTTCTCATAGTCTGTACAGAGATAAATCTATGTCAGCAAAAGGTTCTCCATTGAGCCAGCTGGTTCTTCTTCTGCTGTCAAATTCTTTAGCAAGACAAATTAATTGTGGGTACTGATACATTAGCTATGGATTATTGGGGGAATTTCTCTAGAAGCTTTTTTATTCACAGATTACAATGTAGAAAGTCACTTAGGGCAATCTAAATGACCTATGGGGGATAATCTCCCAAAAGTACCTTTCCTATTACTTATACCTTTATCTCAGAAAAAATCCTTCTCCTGAATTTTTCATGAACCATAGTGCTTAGACCCGGAAGGAGAACTACTGAATATGACAATTTTATGGCATATATATGGCATCTACCTAAGTAATATTATATGCATATTGATATGCACATGCTTAGAAGACAGATGGACCAGCTTTCACTGGTACAGCAGTTGTTCCTCTGTACTGATGTGTGCCTAAATTCTTGCCCATTGTAATGAAACTCAATCTGCGTCATTACTTAATCTGTAAATGTAATTTAAGAGAATTAAACATGATTTACCACAGATTCCTTTCCTCCAGTCCCACAAGATAATTCCTTTTGCAGCACATGCTCTGGCATATGAGGACAGTGATGCACACATGCAGGCTTCGCTATGACTACAGCTGCAGGTATCATACTCACACCTCTGTGGGAGGAAAAATATCTTGAGTTTCTTGTAGAAGAAACAGTTTTTGCAGAAATATTTTCATAGTGATAACACTGATAATGTTACATATCAGGATTCAAGACATTAGAAACATTTAAGACAAAGTGATCACACTAAATATTTGTTCATTACTACTGAATTGAGATCAATATACATTGGCATTCAATTCTAAGAAACTATTAAAGCAAGAGACAATAGATACAAAAGTTTAATGCTGCTTAGAGTGAAATATTTGTTAAAGTGCAATGTGTGTAATCATGTTTTAAATTATATGTAATGCAATTATCTGTGTTTTAGCAGACATCAGAGCTTCCATCAAACTCTTGTTGTTCTCAGGGCAATGTGTGATACATTTCACTCACTGGGGACACTCATTTTAGCTCTGTGTAAATATTTAGGAAGTTGTCGACCCAAAAAATTGGTCTAATCATCTCTGTGCCTTCCTATAAATGAACGGTTTAAAAAATATGCCTTTTGGGCCTGGAAATACCATATTTTAAGCCGTTTTGTCTTCCACAAATCAGTGGATTATTTTGAATCTTCACTGTACAAACGTGAGGGTTATTTATCAAAGGCTGAATTTTAGAATTATGTGAATTTTTTTAACTCTAATAAACTTGAATTCACTCACAATTCAAATGGTACTGTAGCTTATTTAAGAAAATACTAGAATGGTTAAAATTTGATTCTGAGAGGTCTGGGGAGGAACAACTTCAAAATTTGTAATGTATTTGAATTAAAAAAAAAACAGAATTTGAATCAAGTTTCACTCCGAAAACATTAACACTTTCAAATGGTGCATTGATTTCTACATGAACGCTGCATGTTTTAGGTGAATTGTCGAATTTGAGTTACTTCCAGGGTAGGTGGATGATAAATCTATGAATGAATTCGAGTTGGTGGTTTTAAACTCAAAATTGTGAGTTTTGCACAAAAAAACAACTTGAAAATTCGATTTGAATTTACTATTCAAATCTTAGTAAATCTGACCCTCAAACTCAATCCCTTAAATTCATTTCTATTTATAGCAGAGCCTTTTCCTGACACATATACTATAACTACTATTTATTTTTATTAATATTCATAAGTATTACAATATATCTATACATATCCCTAGCCTCATTTTGGTCTGTATTATAACTTAACTATAACTTAAGTAAGTGTTTCACCATTGCTCATGGTCTCCCCAAAGTTGTTTTACTGGGGTTTACTACGTGCTACTCACACAGACACTGATTCATTTTTTAATTTATTTTAATTTCCCATGTTCTTTCAAATTCTGTCACAGCTGTGCACGCTATGCACCAGGGAAAAACAAGGTAGAGGAGGAAAAATGCTGTGAATGTGGGAAAATGGTAGAAGCCATGGGCATATGCGAGTGCAATAGCTTTGTCTGTACTAGAAAAACTAAATTTACAGTTTAAACACAGATCTTATAGTAACTAGTTAGTTATAGGGAAGTTCTTTCTTCTTATATACATGTTATAAACCTGCATGCTTGAGAGATATACATGATTTAAATAGGACTACATACATTACTTTAACATAAAATACTGACAAATTGAAAGCTTATGAAAAATTACCTTGTAATATTCAACTGGGTCAACTGCAAAATGGCATTTCCAAAAAGGAGACCCTGAATCTTTTAACATAGAACACCATTTCTCAGCATAGATTTCTGCAGGAGACAAATGAAAAGATTTGATCCTGGAGAAAGTGAAGATTTAGTAGAAAGGGTGTGAGTCATATACAGCCCTTATAACTGGTATAATCTAAAAAATGCTTACTTGTCTCAATGCTGAAGCTGCAAGGATCTGTTAATATTTCTACTGAGTCCTGGCAGGTAGACTGTATTTTCCAGGTGTTGGCAAAGGCTGATGCTGTTGATTCTTCTATACCTGCAGATGTTTTGAAGTCATCTCCTTCTATATAATTAAAGTTACCACAAAGACCTAAGAAAAAGAAAATATGTTTACTTTTTTGGTTAACGTTGGATCACTGAAAGGCTAAACTTAATGAGTTACCCTATTGCAGTTTGACATTTTATGATTCATGAATAGCTTTTTATCAGCTATCCTAGGCAAGTTTCATAAAAAAGGACGATAGCAGAAATCATACATGGTACAGGAGAATGAATATTTTTTTCTGCAAACTGTGTGCCTCTATAACTATGTCATCCAGTTGACCAAAATACACAATCTGCCAATTGCATCTACCAGACCTACTATCAGTCTAATGGGCATAACACCTTAGTGTTTTGACCACATGCAACATGTAGAACATATTTGTAGGTGTAAACATTTGTACAAATATCAAATATATATATCCAATATATCGTAAATTCTAACATCCTGAAATCTTTTTGTAGAAAGGTGTATATCTGGTCACCTGGGGCTAATACTACTACTTCTACTACTACTACTACTTATTATTACATAAAGAATAAAAGAAGAATAAAATACTATTAGATATATATACACAGTTTAATAAAAATGTAAAAACATTTTTAACTTGATGGACATGTCTTTTTTAAGTCCAACTTACTATATTACAATGTTGCTTTTTGGAACATGTATGTGACCCTTTCTCAAGGCAAGCAACTTTGAATAAAAATTAAATATGCTCTAGAAAAGTCAGTTTTGGTTCCTTTGAAGTTGTTTTTAAATATAAAAAATGAAAAAGTATCTCATGGGGGGTGGAATGGCTGGGTAAAATTTTCTGAATGTGCACCATGGCAATGATTATATATCATTAATTTATGGTCTTAAAATATAACCTTACCTTCAAATGTATGCTTATCAGAATTATCCATGCTAATGTACAGCTGCATCAGTGGTAGGAGGTAGATTTGCATTTGGAGTCCAAATTTTGTCTTGACAAAGACATTTGATTCTGTGGGCTGTATAACTGAAAAACTTCCTAGAAAGAGATAATTTGAAATCTGTTTATACCAGTCTTATTTGGTCCCAAAAGAGTTTTTGTCTCCTAAAATGATTCTATACAGAGCCAAAAATTCCTTGCAGGCCAGTGTATCCAACTCCTCAGAAAAGCATAGACAAAATGTATATATATATATATCTTCTGCAGAGTAAGACATAGGGGGTATTTATTAAGGTGGTCCAGTGCAAACACCACAAACAATAAAAAATATATACACACCAAGCAAAGCCTGTCTTAAATGACAGGTCAATGCTGATATGAGCTTTGTTCCTACAATATAATGGATCTTACCTGTAACTTGAGGGAGGCTTATTTTGAGATCATTCAATAAAACAGATCCGTCAGCTCTGATGGACAAGACCTGCATAATTTAAGAAAGGGTATTTAACAATTATCTTGTGTATAACTAAAAATACATAATGGTATAATAGTTAATGGAAATGCTTCCACAAACTCACATTTGTATTGTCATCTGTGTAGAACTGAATGGTTTTGAGACAAGTCTCTCGTGAATAAGCATTGCATGGAGTCAGCTCGGCTACAATAGTGTGTGTTTCACCATTCTTTAAATCAATCTAGAGGTAAAAACAATGATTAAAAGCAGAATACATAAAATAGGTGTAATTTGTAATAATATATGAACTATTTAAACTATATTCAATAGTCAAATTGTGTGATTAAAGTAATATATAAAATTTTGCACAAAAATTATAAAAAAGAAATCATTATACTAAACATAAAGAAAAAAAGCTACACATTTTTGCAAATCAAAATGCTGTCTCTTTATTTCCATTAATCCCCACTAGTATTGCTTCATTAGAACTTCAATACAAATTTAACAAGGATCCCTATTAAAAGACTACTATCACTTGAAATATAGTATTTCATGGTGTCTTGCCTTAGACAGCAAATAGAAACAGTTGCCATGGAACTTGAATGGCTTTCCATCAAATGTTTTGAAATGAGCTCCTCCTTCAATGGAACACACTTTGGGACATATTCCGTGCGTGCAGGTCCATTTTCCTGCATTACAGGAGCTTAAAAAAAAGAAACCATTTTGAATCATATAAAACTTCTCTGCAATATTTTACTAAAATGAAGAACATAAAGTACTCCTCAGAGCAATGCAGCACAACAATGTCAGACTGCAGAGGATTTATTATGACAAAAGTGATGTGAAATAACTGCCTGTCCCCTGTCGAGCCTCTCACACAAATTTCAGCCACAATGTTTAGAGTAGAAGATGAGTAATTTGACTTTTCTAATGTATCCATATGCCCTTTTTAGCCTAGTTGAACAGTGGGTAGTAGAACATGTGGTAGCAGAATCTGGGGTTTGAACTGAGCTTGTCTGTAAAGCCTAGAAAACAAAGACTGGCTATTTGGAAATTAAGGAGAGCAAATTTTCCATCTTTGTATTTTATGATTTAAAACATCCCAGTACATCTCCTGTCACTCGATCTTGCTTTTGCAAATGGATTCTGGCCTATTTGAAAAAATTTTGCGTAAAACCATGATAAAGGGTTGTCTGCCTACATACTGATATATATATATATATATATATATATATATACACACACACACATACAGCACTTGATAAATAGGGCTCAGTATATTTATCCAATATATTTAGATTTGTAATTGGTATCATTAAGTCTCTGCTTTTAAGATACATTGTAAATAAAATGTAAAAGTTTGTGGGCTATGCAGTAAACTTACCATTCTTCACAATCATTTAAAATCTTTGATCCTGGAGCATAGAGCTTATCTTGATACTTGCATTGACATTTACTAATTGAAATGCAGCCTGTGTTATTGTAGTCATCCCACACTGTGCCTAAAGAAAGCCAAGCGAGTCAGTGGACATTTTTTGGAATATAATACTTGCAAACCTGTAACACCTATTTGGGCCATATGGGGTTAATTCACCAGCTAGAACACTAGAGCATGGGTTACACGCGACTTACACCCAGGGCAGGGCCTTCGCTAAGTGGAAGTGTTCCCTCTATGGTGTAGTGCAACTACATCCCCCAGGCTACTGTGCACACAAAAACAACTTGGGCACCAGGAGGTTCTTAACAATCAGGAACAGTTTATTTACTATGCACGAGGCAAGTGACCACAGGTTTAATACTCACGCAGGAGCTTGAGGAAAACAGCATATTGAGAGTTCACACAGATCAAAGGCAGGCTCACACAGAGAGTACACAGACAAATGCAGTGCAACCTTTCCCTCCTGGAATTTGTCAGGCCAGCAGCTTCTACCCTACAGTCCCTCTTCACTGAGGTCCCTGACTGGAGGCAACACACAGAGCCTCTGGGAAGCTACTCCCTTACTGCAAATCCTAGTTGGAGCTTCAGCTGCTCTTTCACTCTATCCTATCTGCCTTTCTCTCCTTGAGAGACTATGACAAGTCTGCCCTAGTATATCTGTTCCTCATTCATGGGGTTACCTGGTCCCCGACTTGGACACATGCCTTCTTCTGGGCCTATTGCACTCAGTCCCCCTGAGCACATCCAGCTGGAATCACATCCAGAGGCAAAAGAGGAAGCGGCCACTCCCTGCACACATTATATAGGAGTCTGTCAGAGCAGTGTCATCAAATCTCTCAGCCTATCACTGTAAAGGTTATTCTGTAACCGGGATTCTACCCAATAACCCAAGGAAATGGTGAAAAGATTAACTTGTATCCCCATAGGGCCCTACAAACCCATATAAATAATTATAAATAATAATTATTTTGGAATTCCAGACTGTGGTCCAGAGGACCTCAGGGAATTTTAAGGAAATGAAATACTATTTTTAATCAAATTACTAATGTAAGGCTGTTGACGATGGTCCTACTGCATATAAGCTTGTATGTACATTGCAGGATCTTTCTGCCTCCCAGTAGACACAACTGATTGTGCCTTTTGCAGCCCCTTCTCTGCTGAGCTTAGACCCCCTTTGTCACTGGAATCTCCAATTATTTTTGTCTAGTTTATGACTCTTTTGTGTTCACGATTCTGAAACTAGTTACCAGACTTGACCTTTGGCTGAAATTCTGATGGTAATGGCTGCTACCTGCCTTGCCATTTGGCCTAGAGACATTCTAAATCTTCTATTTTCTCTGAGGATCTTTATTATCAGCAATCAGAAAAGATAAAATGACCCAATTGTTTGTAACATTAGTGACACTAGAGGTTAGATACTGTACTGGTTTCTACCATAACAGTGTTTTATAAATCAATTACCATACTTATAATTTCTGCAGCCCTTATGCAATGTTGACTTCAATATACAGTGCAAGGAAAATTATATATCTTCCAGAGCACAGAGACCTGAAGCTAACCCCTTGAATAGTGTGCTGCTTGCTTTAGGCAGCATTCTATTGATGAGGAGCAGCTGGAGTGAGGCAAGTAGGTGATCCCCATTCCAACACGGTCCACTAATCTGCACTTCATTCTGATGTGCAACGTAAGGTGTTGCAGGTGCAAACAGAGTACAGCTTTTCTCAGGGGTACAAGTGCTTGTTAGATGTTCTTGTGCACATTAGTACTCTAGAACTCATGTAAATATATCTATCTATAAATGATATCTATAATGTAACATATTCAACTTAAGTCAGTCACAGAAAAGCTGAACAATTACTCATACTGTATAACCTTTTGTTTTTGATACTAAAGATACTATATAGTTTAACATTTGCAGAAGACTTACCATCAGGACAGAAACAACCATCTACATCATGTTCCTCACAAAAGCTTTTTACTTCATGATGAGAACATGAACTTATGCATGGGGATCCGCTCTCCTTGTATACCATGTTCCCAGGGCACTGCTTAGCTATAAATCAAATAAATAAAATGTCAATTTCTTACACCATTTATTAAAAAAAATATGAAAAGAAGAAAAGATGCTTACGACAGAGGGTATTAGTTCTCCAATTCTGTGGTTGCCCTCCTGCGTGAGTGCATTGCCTTGAAAACTCAGTTAATGTGCTGCATAGACATGAGACATTGCCACTGCTACAGGAGCACACATCAAGCATGCAGGCCATAGTGTAATCTGATACATCAAGAAGATCTTGGCATGATGAAAAAGCACTTTGGCTGAGGTAACTCTTGCACACGGAGTACTGGAAAGCAAAACATAAAATTATTATTATCTTCAAATGTAGTCTACATTAGGCATTCTAGAATATTGATTTGCAGATACAGTAATGATTTGTAACATTTATTTACCATTGTTTATAGGGAACACATAAACATCAAATAGGATTATAGCATGAAGTGCAAACTGCTACTGTTATATTTCACCCTGATGAGTGGGGAGTGAAACACGAAGCCTGGTACTTGTAAGTGAAATGAAATCAGAGCAGACAGAGAAAACCTTACAACACTTCTAAATATTTTTGTTTAACCTTCACTTGGTCACTCACTGGTATAATCACAAATGGAAAGAGATAGTAGCCAGACAAAAGGAAGCCATGGACACAAGATAAAATATTACATACCACTGCCAAGATAGTATACAGAAAATGGGAAAAAATATTAAAAATATTAGTCCCAGACTATTGTTGTAAATGCACTGAACTTACTAAAGCTAAATGCCAATTGGTTACTTTGATTTCGTTTTGATTCTAACCATAAATGACATGTTGAACCCCTATAAGAATAAGTATTATATCATAAATATTGCACAAATACTTGTATAACATATTATAAATAGTGGCTAAATACATGCACATATTGTGTACATATACATGTACGTATACTTACATATTGCCCACAACTGGAAACATTCATTTGCTGACTCTCATCTACATTTGTGCAGGTCATAGTTGGATCATTGATGTTTTGCATATTTCCAAACTGGATAGGGTTGAGTGGCATATCTAAAAGTGAAATGATCCATAAATAAGTGAAAATGCTAAGTTACCTCAAAATATGATCAAATTAGGTAGGCAAATATTTTCTCCATGACATGATCCAGGAAACACACTTACCATTCAGGTAAAATTCATTAGTGACTGGCATGCCATTATAATCCCCACAGAGGCCGCACAGCTTGCCATTATACTTGGAATCCACCTCCAACTGTAAAATTATTACAATACTTTGGGTTAACTTATCATTGCTTAAATAAAAAAAAACATAGGTTTTTGTTTCTTGAAAACTTGAAAATGAACATAAAGGCAGAACTGATTTCAGGGGAGAAAAAAAAATTTCTGCAGGTTCAGAAAATATATTTGTGAAAATATATATAATTACAATATATAATTCATACACTTTATTTAACAAACTGAACATTTGGGAGAATACTTCATCCAATAATGATGACTTTTGTAAAATTTTGCAAAATTATTCAAAAAGTCATAAAATGCTAAGAAAAAACATAAATCTTGCCACTTAAAATCTGATGAGATGCCATAGAAGTCAATGGAAGTTTATCTTCATCATTTAAACAAGGTGAGAACCTCAATTTTTTCCCCCAACATCTTAATGCAGTCCCAACTTGCTTGAAAATTAATGCACAATTGCATTTATGCATGTCACAAGAACATGGGGAGCTTCATAATTCATAATTATAGCAAGCAGGCAGCAGCCATTTTGTGAACACTGTTATTAAGGCAAGCCTTGTATCATCTCAAAATCTTGTTTGTGCACCAGACCTGATGTCCATCCCATGCACTGGTTATACAATTAAATGGTAAAGAGAGAGGGGGAATGTGTAGGGTGCAGTGACATCTAGTAATTGCTGAATGGAAAGTGAAAGTAATTGCCTCCCCTGCCTCTATGCCTAAGGTACAGAGAAGGGGCATGCAATATTAAATTAAATTAAATGAGTTCACAACAGACAAGTGCTCCAAAAAAATAATGTGAAAACAACTTTTATTATACAGCTTTTTGCGTCTGGGTGACAGGTCCGCTTTAATGCAAATTTTATTAGCCTGAGACTATTAATATACTATAAATCACACAAAAACAATTTATCATAGCGGTGAAAGTCGTAGTCGCAATAAGCCTGAATTTTCCTGAATTTTCTTTTGCATTTTTACCATGATTTGTGATAAATACGCCATCTTAGAAACCTACATTCACAGTAACCATGAAAAGTAGGTGCAGCCTGTACATAGTGGGAATACCACTATATTTTATTTTCAATAATAACTTGCGGATAGCGATGAGTGAATTTTTTTGTCAAATTTTGCAACAAAAATGGCACCCATAGACTCCAATGGGTTGCACATCAAAAAAAAAATTGTCGTCCATAGACTAGGTATTTTGTAAAATTTTTGCAGTTTCACACATTTTTGGTGAAGCAAAATGGGTCAGATTTGCATATCACTACTTACAGATAGTGTATAGATAGTACCACAAAGTGTTTTGATATAAGATACTCACCATAACTGAATCTTCTTGATTCCATGTGAGAGTCAGACCAATCTTTGTATTCACCTTTGTGTAGCCATCTTTCTTGTTTATGAAAATTCCATAGTTAAAGTAAGGCGTCTGAAGGCTGAGGGATAATACAAATCATAAAAATAAGAAACAATACCCTAAAATTATAGCCACTTGACATATATTATTCTTTTGCACTAAGTGAGGTACACACCAATCAATTCAATCCTGAATTCAATCCTGAATGGTTGTATACATATAGTAACAACCTCTGTTAAAATACTGGGTGATAATGTTAGATGGATTCTGGAAGTAGCTAGAACATCTGGTGGTGACACGGTAGTGATTTCCTACTGGTGTTTTCTTATTTTAGAAGCAGCAGCAAATAATGCATGATGATAATCAGAATTGTAGCTTAAAGATAAAGAATCCTCTAATGATGAAACAAATCCTCACTGATCTTGCAATAGGAGTTGGAAGCTATAGATGCATTTGCCCAGAACTGAACATTTATGTCCTGTATCTCTTTATTTGATTACAGTGTAATATAACAGAAATTACATAATAAGGTAACAGATAATCAGCACACTCAGTGGCAATTTCTTTTGAAAATTTTACATTTTTGATCAGTGGAATTTTGTTGCATATGTTATTATGTGTTTCAATAACTTCTCTAAAATAAAACTGAAATGGCAAGATGTGCAGTAGAGAGCACCTCTGAATTCGTATATAATTCTGTGGAAATAAGAAAAATAGAAAAACAAGTATAAAAATATTCAATTTACTTACGTTTCCCCGTTCGCCTTCTCAGCACCTCTCTTCAGTTCAATGGTAACATCCTTGATTTGTACAAGGATTTGGTGAATTAACGGGCTACCATTCTCTATGGAGCGCTGGATGTGGACAGAAAATTCATGGTAGGAGGTATCACAGTGCGAAGCCAGATTATAGTTGCAGGTACCAGGAAACTGATAGATAACTCCATCAAATGTCTTGTAATGGAAGTTCCCCCATGAACTGCAAATGGACTTAGTGTGGTCGATGGGTTTACCTGCAGCATTAGAGTTCACATGACATTAAACATTAAGGCTGTATGTTTTACAAAATGTTACATAAAACTGCTGAATCCTTTACAAAATGAATACATTCCCAACTGGGAATATGTGTGATTAAAGATTTGAGTAATTTCAAAAAACTCTTTACAGGTCATTTACTTATGCACTTCTGGGCCACAAATTTCCCTAAAGTAGTTCCCAGCTCTTACTTTCCCTATGTATTTAGATGTCAAAATTGTTTTGATGCCTATTGACTTCAATGCGTTTGGAGAATTTTGGCTAATGCGTTTGGCAAATTTTGGCGAATACCTTTGGTGAAATGGGAAAGATTCAACCATCACAAGATACAGTATTAGATTCTCATATGTGCATAAAATTTGAAGCCCATATAAAACACTAGATAAATTAGTGCAAGTACTTATTTATATTTGTGCATCCTAAAATTTCTCTACACTCCAAGATTCTTGCCAAAAATTGTGGCAATATATATAAGCACACAGCTCAGAAGGGAAATTGGCACTGGGAGCTATTTTAAAAATCTTGGGCATTTTCACTAATTATAATTGTCTGTAATGTTAAGAATATAGATCCCCAGAAACATTTTGATTATGTGCATAAGCATTACTGTGCCAGGAGGTAAAGACATGGCTAACTTGCACCCTCTGATGCTATGCACTTCATGCAATTTTTTGTATCTGGTTATAATTTATATTATTATTATTATATTATTATAGTGTGGCAAAACAGATTAAATGTTACCTGGAATAATGTCATAAGCACTTGAGAAAGAAAGCATCAAGGCCAACCATAACCAGATGCCAGAAGTCTGGTGCTCCATGGTTTGCTCCTTGGCCAAGCAATGACAACCTGCTTCTCTCATTTCTTCCCTTTTATACAGCTCACCAGGATCTTTTCTGACCTCTTGCAAGGTGTATCATGGAAATCTCCATTATTTACATTAAGGACACTAAAGGCAAGAAATGAAATGTTTCCATTTATTCATGTACTGAAAAAAAATAGTTTGTGTGTCCTTAGGTGGAAAAAAATCATAAGATGATGTGTTTTATTCATTTTAATGGCAAACTATACCCCATCTGATACATTTGCATTTAGTTTCTGAGATAGCTGCTATCCATGACCATGATCAGATCAGCTGCCATTTTTTATAGGGACATAGCACCACTTTGGCAAAGGCCAATTGGTATAGTGTAGTAAAAGAAAATTGCCCAGAATAATATTTCCTGAGAGCTTAAACTTACACAGAGACTTGCAGGATTTTTTGTGGAAAATGTGTTTTGTTTCATAATTATGAAGTTATTGAAATTATCATCTGGTTATAATACTGTAGGTTTGATTTGTAGTAGATATGTGTACCAACAGAATAACTGCAATTGGCTGTTTAGTTTATAAAATAGAAAACATGAGAAAAGATACTCCCACTATCTCGGTAATGACCTTTGTTACACAGATCTTTTCTATCTAGTGAAAAAATTTGACACATGGATTTTTGCTGCAACTATGTGAAACTTTTCATCCACGGTGAAACACAGAAATTGGCCGTGAAACTGACCATGCCAAAATTCATCACTCATCACTATTTCAATTAATTGCACCTAAACTGTGGATTCTTATTAAATAAAATCAAGATCCTAGATCAAGAGCAACAAAGCCTGCTAAACCATATGGTACCATAAAGTCACTTTATTGTACAAAACTGGTTTGATGCTAGTCACATGGCAATTTTTATACAGCCTATAAGGGATGAAAATAAATGATTGAAATGCAATTAAACAGTGAATGCAACCATGTTACATAATTATATTGTTTAACCTGCTACTTTGATTCAAACAGAACCATAAAGCCATTACTAAAACCTACATTTACCAAACTAATTTTTTGCTATAAAACGAATGTGAATCCACCTGTCTTGGAATGTATGCAGTCTATTTGCCATGTGGTGGGGCAAATTCTGACTAGAGCTAGCTATACATACAGCATTTTATGTACAGAAAATCTATGAAAATACACTGATGGTCATTTATAAAGTTCACACAATGCATAATTATTTGTAAATGGTTGTATTGACCATGTTTTTCCCTGAAAGCTAAAATATTGCACTCCTGTGCCCTTCTTTCCATTTATTTTAAATTTGCATTGTGCACAAATTATTTGCAAATTGACCGCTAATGAGATGGGTGTTTGTGTGAGTGCGCCCAGTCTGTGAGGAATTTACCATTTGAACCTTAATAAATCTGCCCCCGTGTAAACCAATCTTATCCAACTTTATAAATATAACCATGTGCAGGGCAAATATTTTCACTGTGATATCATTCTGCCTTGCACAAAGTTTATAAATGAGCCCCACTATTCCTCCCTAGACATTTTGTTTTCTGTAATCAAATGAAGTGGGACTGTGTTCACAGTTTATGTTTTCAGTAGACTAAATAGACAGTGAATGAACCCCTTATTTTGCTCATTACCAGATACAGGCAAAGGCCCCAAAGTTGCTTGTCAAAAGCAGATGAATGATCAAAGCAGGGCGGTAGTTTCATAAAAAGCACAGAGACACAGCTGTGATTTGTTGGCTTGTATAAATCCAAATTAAATACAAGTAGCACACACTTTTCTCTGAGTTGGGTTGGGTGCACCTCCCCCAAATGTCCTTCCCAACTTACTTGTAGAGATCTGAGATGGCAGCCCTCCACACCTTTATTAAAAAGGCTTTGTTCTCATCAGTAGGTCAACAGTAAAAGTTGCTGTTTATAAAAGGCATTTTAATAAAAGTATGGAGGACTGTCCATCTCAGATCTCTACAAGGTTTGTATGTATTAATAGTGAATAGGCAAATACTAGAGGCAGAAAATATAAAAAGCTTTGACTTATAGCACAAAAACTATAACAAATAAAACATATATAATGTTATTAGAATGATTATAGATGTCCTTTTAATTTGGCCACCAGAGTCAGGCTATGGGTATGTGTAGGCTGGGTGTTACTATAGCCATATGTTTAAGTAAGATTAAAAATAAAATAACATGTCTGGTTATGTTTAGGCTAAATGTTGCTATTATATCTTATTCAGAGATGCCAGAGAGATCATTTTAATTATTTCATTAATGTAGTATGAACCCTAAGTTGGCATTGAGCTGAATTCAAGTCAATAAACAAATCAGTCATCAAGCAAATAACACTTAGGTCATTACTTTTCTCATGAGACTCCACTGCTGAATCGATTGTGGAAATCCCATGCTTGGTTTAATTTCAGAATTGAAGGATGGGTAAATATCAAGGGTTGACTTTGCAACAAAGAACATACGTAAGAAAATGAATTGATTCCATGAAGAAGAATATTTTTGTTTGAATAATTAACTGCTCTTAGTACATTCACAATATGCATTTTGCATAATGCATTTTATCTACAGGTGAAAACCTCATACTGGTGCATTCCCCCTTGCCACATTACACATTGTTTTAGACACATATGTGCATTAGTGCCTTCTTCATTTCTTACACACTTTCAGTTGTGTTCATCCCAGATAAAGAACCCTCCTTAGCCCACAATGGCCTTGTATTATGGGTGATTGACATGTAGCTGGCAAAAGGGGGTATTTTACATTATGACTGCATACTTGTGCAGACATTTCTAATCAGGGATCAAATGTAAAGGCAGTGGTTCTTTCATGAGGTTTAAAGTAGTCACAGCATGGGGGTCATGTACCAAAACTTAGGCCAGAAGTGCAAGAGCTCTAAGTGCTTCCCCCAATTAGTCCCTTATGAGTATGCCACTCACTGCTGAATGTTGGTTTCTTTAAAGTTAGCACAAAATGTGCATTTGGATGTACTGCTTTTAACTTAATCTATGTTTTTCTTGCAAGCGTAACCAAGGTTTGTTATTCTTCAATTCTTCAGGGTAATTATGTCCCATATACCCAACAGTGTATATTGATTATACAGTATTTAGCCTCCATTTAAAAAAAAAAAAAAAATACTAACTGGAAACCAAATTTAAAGTGTGTATGATTGTTTTAGTAAGGAATATATTAATATATATATCAGCTTATCCATGTTTATACTTATGTTCCTTAAAAAAGGTTGCAACTCTATGGTGCTCTCATTATGATCTCCCCATTGTCACTGTCACTATGTTCATGCCAGGAAGTGAGTATTGGATTGGGCACCATCAGCTGATATCAACACATCCAAGGGTGGCATGCTGATAGAACATGGGAAGACCTGTTCATGGGTCCACATTGTCTGATCCTACATGTGTTTTGAATATTGCCTGTCATTTTAGTTTTCCTAGTGTGCTGCCTTTTTCTAATCTCTTAAAGATAATTATTATGAATGTGCCGTCTCAATATACAGAAAAGTTGGTGATTTTGGAACTGTATATGGCTTTGGAACCTACCTGCAATGTTCTGGTTTACAAGCTTGTCAGTGATGAGAAACTATAGTAAGAGGCTCTACATGCATTGGTAATACATTTTAGACTTTAAATGTCTATTTTGTATGATGCATAAACTGTTATTCTAAGATAATTGCAACTATGCATTTTTTTATTTATGGTGATGTCTGGAATATTCACATGTATCTTTTATACAACTCTTAGGATACAAATAAAAACAACTATTTTGGCTTAATTAGTCTAGTAACCAGGCATGAACAGGCACAAAGTTATAATTACAGTAACACCAAAAAAGAAAGCATTTTAAAGTAATGAAAACATAATGTACTATTGTGCTGAACTGGTAAAACTGGTGTGTTTGCGGTAGAAACTCTGCAATAGTTTATATAAACAAGCTGATGTACAGTATAACCATGAGGGCAACCATTTAAAGCTGAAAAAGGAGAAAAAGCACAGGATACACAGCAGATAACAGATACAGTAATTTCTATAGTATACAATGGGACCCTTCAGATCCTATCTGTTATCTACTATTCAGTGCCTGAATGGCTGCCCATGAACTATATCTGTGTTTCTGAAACAATTACACCAGTTTTACCAATTCAGTGCAACAGTGACTTTTAATACTTTTAAAACACTTGCATTTTTGGTGATACTTTAAGAGCAATGAAAAATATGCTAGAATAGATCCAAACATTAATTAAAAAGTGAAATTCTGCTTTGAAGTAAATCAAAACGACTCAATGTAGATATGCACTAATGCTTTTTTATAATCTTACAGCATATAAAGTAGATACTGTACCTGATTACTAAAGAACTAGACACCTGTGTGCCTACATCATCACCTCAAGGTTAACCATTATTTGTCCACATCATCACTCCAATGCTAAACAATGTGCATTACAGTCACATTAAAAACATTAGAAAATCAAACAACTGATGCATTAAAAGAAGAGGTTTGTGAACGTCAAATAATTATAAAACGGAAACTGTGAATGTAGTCAAGCTACAGTCCACGCAACAAAATGAACCATTTGATTACCTCTTAAAGGAGAGCAAAGCTCTCACCCTTCAGTTTTAATTGATTTCCCACCAGCCTAGGCCCCCCTGACTCTACTTATACCACATTGGTGTCTACCCTGAAAACACCCAGGATCCTCCATTCCAGCCTTGAAACTGCAAAGGTGTGTAGTGCAGTTGGCAGTCTATATCTTTGGCCATATTAGACTTGGTTTCCGGTTCCTGGACAATTGTCACTGAAGCATTCACCATGGAAATATGAAACACTGAGGGGCAAATTTACTTCAGGTCGAATATCGATGGTTAATTAACCCTCGATATTCGACTGCCGAATTGAAATCCGTTGACTTCGATTATAGAAGTTGAAGGATTTACCGAAATTTGTTCAATCGAACGAAAAATCATTCGATGGAACAATTAAATCCTTTGAATCGTTCAATTCGAAGGATTTTAATCCATCTATCGAACGATTTTTCTTCGACCAAAAAATACTTAGAAAGCCTATGGGGACCTTCCCCATAGGCTAACATTGACTTCGGTAGGTTTTAGGTGGCAAACTAGGGGGTCAAAGTTTTTTTTTAAAGAGACAGTACTTCGACTATCGAATGGTCGAATAGTCAAACGATTTGTAGTAGATTCGTAGTCGAAGGTCAAAGTAGCCCATTTGATGGTCGAAGTAGCCAAAAAAACATTCAAAATTCAAAGTTTTTTTTCCTCTATTCCTTCACTCGAGCTAAGTAAATGGTCCCCTGAGTATACCCCTGGTTGGTGAACACAGACAAAATTGAAATTTAATGAATCCAAAGATAGTGTACCACAACCCCACTGCACAACTCTGCAATTACAGTTCTAGTTATGAGGGCTCAGGAATATTCTTTGGGGTCAGTCATTTATGCAGTTTGTGTGAGGGGCAAACTAATAAAGACATTAAGGGCATACTTTGTGACTTTGTTGTCCTACTATCATCACAATACATCTTATTGCACTTCGTATCATATGTTTTATTATTATTGTATAATCTGTTGCTGATGTAATTACCGAATGATTTAAGTCCTGTACAATGTTCGTTCCTGCATGTCTTCTGTTGTAACTTTGCATATTGAATTTTGCCTATTATTTTGATTGATCTAGAATACATTTTCCTAGTTAACTAAGTTCAATGTTACCAGCTTGTCCTTGATCAATCTCGAGATACTATAGTCATATGCTTTACAGCGACTAATGAAGGAGTAGTTAGTATAATTTAAAAAAAAAAATCAAACAAAAATTTTCAAGAGCAATTGAAAGTATGCTAGAATACATCCAGACAAGTTATTGAAAAGGTGATATTTTTTTTATATATGATTTTTGTAATCTTACTGCACATAATGTGCACACTGTATATGATTACTAATGTCTTAGTCACCTGTGTATCTACATCATCACTCCAAGGCTAAACACTGTCTGGCCACATCATCACACCAAGGCTAAACATTGTTTGTCCACATCATCACTCTAATGTGGAACAGTAACATTAAAAACAGTAGAAAATCAAACAACTTGTATTAAAATAAGTTGCTTGTGAACTCCTGGAACCTGTGACCGTACAGACACTGCCATAGACTCAAAATGAACTCTTAAAATAGAGCAAAGACCCACCTTAAAACACCCAGTGTCTTTCTTATCAGCATTGTATGTGCACAATTGCACAGTGCAGTTTGCAGTCTAAATCTTTGGTTGTATCAGACTTTGTTTCTGTTTCTGGACAGTAGTCACTGAAAATGACTGCCTCTTGACCCCGCTGTGCAACTTTATATCAGCAATGCAGAAGAACGCACTCACAGGACTTGCTGAATCAATCTTCCAAAGGTTTATTTTGCTCAATGATTCGGTCCCCCAGAGGGACCTTTGTCAGGAATCAAATAGTGCAACCAGACCCACTGTAGTGTGACAAAATTTAAACCCCCTTAGTTTCCACCCCCCACAATTTCCTTGCACCAAAAGTGGTTGCCTAGGGACCACGGGAAATTTACATTGCAAGTATGCATGTGTATAATGCAGCAGACATAATGCTCTATAAGTCTAACAGTAGTTAGAAAAGAGGAACAACAGAATTTATAGGCTTATATCAGAAAGAGATAAATGCCACACCAAAATCATATCAAGCAAAATGCAAAGGTAAAACTACCCTCAATTGCCGTACCCTTTTAGCAAGCAATCTTAAGCGCCCAAGTAATGATTTCTGAAAGTTTTTTTAGGACTTATATCTGGCAGCATTGAGTGTGTGTATGTCTGCATATCAAGTCTCCCTACCTCACCCTTACACATGCCATTGCTTGGCAATACGTCTTTGTTACTGGAAGCATAGCCCGCGGCAAAAATTCACGCCTGTCAAATTTATTCACCCAATACTACATATAATGGTTACCAACTATGCGACTTGTGGCTAGTTTATAAGCATTACCTACAAGGCAAAAGATGATGGGTACTTAGACTGCTATCCACATGCCTGAAATGCCATTACACTCCTTGTATTTTATGGGATAATTAAACCAAAAGCGAGTACTTAGATCTATACCCACATGCCTAGAATGCCACTCTACTCCTTATATTGTAAAGAATTGCTGGAAACAAAAAGGGTAGGCTGGTATGGGTATATGTATATCTATTGTGGCAAAAATAAGAGGAAGATATCAGGGATAGAGGAAGTGTGTACAGGCTGTTACATACAAAACCAGCCTATTAGAGTACTAAGTGGGACAAAACATGATTAAAGGTACTAACAAATGTTAATAAGGGTAAGCAGAAATCCCACATAAGACTGGTCTTAGTTAGAGAAAGCAATTTAGGGGTAAAGTTTCATTGAGACCCCTTGGGGCCACAGTGTAGCGCAGTGTCTTTATTACCTCCCTGTGATAATGGCGGTTGAAAGTCTATGGCCATACATCTGAATGTGGGCAAGGAATGTCCCATTTTCAAACAATGGCTTACAACCTTTGCCTCCCTTTCTTTTAGTGCATTGTGTATTGCAGAGTTATGGTTGCCTATACCTTCCTCCAGTGTAGTATTGTTTTTACCCACATAGTACAACCCACAAGGGCAAGTCACAATGTAATCCACAAAAGTAGATGTGCAGGAGAGTCTGTGCAGTATGAGGATGGGGAAAGTCTGGACCAACCGGTAGACATCTACACATTACACAATCTGGGCACCTATAGCACCCAAGCTTGCATTGAATGGATAACCAATTGCCACCAACCATTGGTCTGATACTAAATTGTGCAGAACTATAGGTTCCATGCAGGATGCTGCCATTTTCAAAGTGATTTTTCTACGCAAGCTGTTGACGTAAGTTGGGAAGCTGGGCAGCAAACTGGAAAATGAGGTTCAATGTTGATAAATGCAAGGTTATGCACTTTGGCAAGAATAATATAAATGCAAGTTATAAACTAAATGGCAGTGTGTTGGGAGTTTCCTTAAATGAGATGGATCTAAGGGTTTTTGTAGATAACAAGTTGTCTAATTCTGGGCAGTGCCATTCTGTGGCTACTAAAGCAAATAAAGTTCTGTCTTGCATAAAAAAGGGTATTAACTTAAGGAATGAAAGCATACTTCTGATGAGGTCTCTGGTAAGGCCTCATCTGGAGTATGCAGTGCAGTTTTGGTCTCCAGACCTTAAGAGGGATATAAAGAAGCTGGAGAGAGTGCAGAGATGTGCAACTAAACTGGTTAGAGGCATGGAAGACTTAAATCATGAGGGTAGACTGTTAAGGTTGGGGTTGTTTTCTCTGGAAAAAATGTGTTTGCGAGGGGACATGATTACACTTTACAAGTACATTAGAGGACATAAGAGGATCACTGTACCAGAGGACACCCCTTCAGACTAGAAGAAAAAAACTTTCATTTGAATCAACGTAGGTGGTTCTTTACAGTGAGGTCAGTGAGGTTGTGGAATGCACTGCCGGGTGATATTGTAATAGTTGATTCTGTTAATGCCTTTAAGAATGGCTTAGATGATTTCTTGGATAGGCATAATATCAAAAGCTATTGTGATACTAAACTTTATAGTTAGTATAGATATGGGTATATATAAGTTATGTGAGTGTATGGAGGGATGTGTATGGATGCTGGATTTTCATGTAGAGGGGTTGAACTTGATGGACTTTGTCTTTTTTCAACCCGATTTAACTATGTAACTATGGTAGAAAGTTCAATTCTAACCAGAATATCTCTCAGACTCCTATTTCATTTAAATCCAAACATGTTTTTAGGTGCCTGATGGAGGGACAAGTTCTCATCCATGTTAAGAATTGGTCAGTTATTGTACACAATGGGGCAAATTCACTAAGATGCGAAGTTGCGCCAGGCGCAACTTCGCCGCACTTCGCCAGGCGTAGTTTCGCCAGCGCTCCGCAAATTCACTAAAATCCGAAGTTGCACACAGGGGTAGCGTAAGGTTGCGAAGTTGCGCTAGCGTTGATTCGCTATGTAAAGCAAAGTTACGCTAGCGAAGGCTAATGTGCATACGGCGCGAAATTCAAATTTCAATGGAGGAACATGTATTAGCACTACAAATGCCTAGAAAACCTTCAAATCAGCAAATAAAAATTTTATTTTGCCCTACACATGTGCCCACTGTCTAGGTAAGTTGCCATGAGTCAGGAAATGTAGGGGGGAAGGAGGGGAGCCCCTGTAGAAAACACGCCAGCATTTTTTGGGACTTAGAAAAAAATTTGACTTTTTGTGAAACAATCCCTATCTACTCTATTGCGCTTCGCCAGGTCTGAGGTGGCGAAGGAAGCCTAGCGTAAAAGGTAGCGTTCAGTACACTGCACAAGTTAGTGAATTTGCGTAGTTACGTCGCTAGCGAAAATTCGCCTGGCGTAAGGGTGCGAAGTAACACTAGCGAAACTACGCCAGCGTTCGTTAGTGAATTTGCGCAGTAACGAAAAATGCCAAACTCTAGCGAATTAATGCTAGTTTTTGGTGCTTCGGTGCTTAGTGAATTTGCGCCAATGTGTTTGAGGTCCTTGGAGGCATCTGAAAATGTAGTTGTAAAAATTGTCGATGAGCAGTTCTGTTTATAGTCAAGAAAATCATCCTGACTAAAACTGGCTGCTCTAGTTATCTGCACCTGCAGTTTCTCTTCCTTGTACCCTCTTTTTAAAAATCTATCACAAGTCTCCTCAAGTTGTGCAGTGTTAGGGTCACTGTTGTTCCTTACAGTTCTCAAAACCAATGTGGATTGGGGCTTGGTCAAACAAAACTGTTATTAAGGCCATAATTAAGGTGAAACAGGAGGTGGGATGTTTGTGGCTAGAAATGGAGGCATAACCCTCAGGCATTCTTTACTGAAGACTAGGGATGGGGTTCATTTGAATGCCACCAAGCTACACATATTGAAAATATCCTTACAGGGTGGTTTGGAAAGGGATTTTCTGGAACTATTTTGTGTTTTGGTTAGAGGACTGGAAAATGGTTTTTGCACAACCTTGGGCATTGGAACCCTTGGTAGTAGCTGTGTGTTAATGAATATGGTTTAATAAAGGCACGTGGATTACAGGAAGGCCACCATACTGGTATTGTAATGCGAGGACCACCTGCAGAGTGTTAGACTAGGGACTAGCGATAGTGGTATTCAAGATGCTATGTTCTATAAATATTATTTTATTATAATGTTATTTCGTTCTAGCCTCTATCAAAGCCTACATTATACTGATAATGTTATTTGGCTATTTTATATTAATAAAACTTGCTTTGTCCATGTGATTATATGAATAAAATTTGCTATGGTCTCGAAATGATAACATAAATGGTTTCTGTCTAATTTATTCAAGATGCAATGTTTTGATTTGGGGAGGATAGAAACTGAAACCAATGTGTTTCCGGTTCAGTAGGAAAAAGAATGTATACGACAAATCTCCTTACCTTCTATAGTGTTTGTCTAAAACAATTATTACTCAAGCTTTGACATAAACAGTTCACATGCTTTACATTTTGAACAATATATGTTCCCTTAATTATCATCAATATCATTAGACCTAATGGAACTTTTATAGCTCATTGCAATTACACCTTGAGCAATTGTATTTTTCTGTTTAGATTTCCTAGATCGGAAACTGCCTAGTGACGCAGTCATCTAGGAACAGTTTGGTGTGAAGGAGAAATGAATCATTTTTGGAAGTGATGATGCGATTGGAATGGAGTGGGTGTATTGACTCTACGTTTTATGGTTTTATGTCATTGAAATATATAGAAAGATAGAATTGAGTACTGCTAATAGAGATTTAGATTCCTTAAAGTATGTTTTTTATTATTCCAACACTCTGACAATGCAGATAAAACTGGAGGAATTCACATTTCAGTTACACATATAAGAAGAGAAAAATATTAACTTATAAATAAAAGAAAAGGGGTCAGTTTTGACAGTATGTTACTAGTAGTCCTTGAAATGTAATAATATCCCCATCTGAGGTGTATGATAGACAACAACAAGCAAGTGAGTTTATGGTTATTCCTCTAACAAAATCTTGAGTGTTGCCAGGGCTTGTAATCAAATGCAGCCAGCAGTAGGATATACCAACAAGGGGTTCACACATACTATACAAGGCAAGGACAATTGCTGTTAATATTATTTGAACTCCTCTACTTGAAACACTGCAGATTTTATTCCCCAATCAAAAACATTCAAAATAACTCAATAACATCAATCAGTTTAATGAAGGTTAGGATATTTGAACAAAATGATGTCTATAAAAGATTTTTTCAGTTTTTTATTGAAAGCATTTTGTTACTGATTAGCCAAATAGCAAAGGTGCCAGTACAGTACAAAATATGGTAAATAAGCTTATAACTATGTATAGTTAGACAGCTAGAGAAAGATATGCTTTAGCATTCCTGGATGGCTTCCACATCGCCAACATGCTGGAAAAAACAAAGTGTATATATAGCTCATTTGGATGGGATTCTATACCATTAGGGCAATCTGTAATTTAGTTCTTGCCGTTTGGTGCATGGGGATGTTCTGTGTGCTTAGTTGTAGCGTTTTCTGCCACGTATTGTCAGCATTGTTGGTTCTCAGTTCCATCTCTCATTTAGTTTTTTGAGTGTGGAATGGTCAAGTTTTACATTTGAGCATAGTTTATATAGCATGGATCCTTTGTGGGGGTGTTTTGGAAAGCCAAATATGTATGATGTGTGTGGGATCCAGTCTGGGGATTTTGGGTGGAAAGTAGTTATGGAGTAGGTGAGTAATTTGCCTGTACTTAAATGGTCCTGGCATTACAAACCCAGTACGTTGGCCTTCCTGCACTCCACCTTCCTGCCTTTATTTGCCCATCTGCTTTAACACACAACTACTATGAAAGGATCTAATGCCCAAGGTTGTGTAATAACCGCTGTCCATTTAGGCAACCAAAACTCAGAATTGTTCAATATAATTAATTTCCAAAACACCTTGTAATGAAATATTCAATATATCTAGATCAATGGCATTCAAATAAATCCCTTCAACAAATACCTTCCCAGTTTGGAAATGAAAACTACTTAGCACCCACCTGACCCACAAACTTTCTACCTAGATGAATCATGAGGTGAATCATTAGAGGGGTCCATTTAATAAGGTTAATGATGGCAGAATGGTTAAATGGATCTGATGCAAGGCAATAGAAAGTAGAATACAACATAAATTAATTGTAAGTCTCACAAAGTGCCGGCACTTCTTTGTCTTGGCTAGAAGCAAGTTAGAAGATGGACCAAAAGCTAATGTATTCTTGAATAAAGCAATTTCTAAGCTTCTCAGTAATGTGTCTTCCAGAAGAAAGAGGATATATATAGAAGGAAAAGGAGATTTTGTGTACTGGCCGTTAATTATTTTCCTCTCTAGTCGCTTGGGGGACACAGGAACAGTGGGGTATAGCTGGCACCACTAGAAGGCAGGACACAATAGTAATAAAGAAAACAAATTACTCCTCCGACTACTATACCCCTTCTGGAGGCAGAGCAAGGTCAGTTTGTACAAAAGCATAACAGGAGGTTCTTGAATCAAAACAGTGAACTTAGGAACTATAACAACTGAACTAATGGTTGCGTTTGTCAAACATAAAAGTCAAGTGAAGGCCTCTATCCAGGGAGGGAAGTCCTGTGTTCCCCAAGTGACTGGAGAGAAATAGATTTAGTCTGCTTGGGGGACACAGGAACAGTGGGGATGTACCAAAGTTGTCCCCTGAATTATGGGTGGGAAGTAGAGGCCTGCTTGGAAACAGCCACTGAGGCTTTAAGGACCTTCCTGCCATAGCTGGTGCCACAAAGGTGTCAAAATGGTAGAATTTTGCAAAGGTATGATGAATGTCCACATGGAAGCCTTGCACAATTGTTCCTCTGAGGCTTGGTTCTGAAAGGCCGAGGACATACTCATTCCTCTGGTAGAGAGGGCCCTGAGTCTAGCTGGAGGGGTACGTCCCTGTGCTGTGTTGTGAGAGATGGTTGTCTTGGTGGCAGGAGTGCCCTGATGGGGTTCTGAAGGGAGTATGAACAGAGAGTCTGATTTGTGGATGTCTTCCACTCGATGCAGGTAAAACTTCAAAGCCCTCACGTGATCTAAAGAATGGAGCGCCACCTCCTTGGAGATGGCAGGTGATGGACAGAAGGTAGGAATGGTAACTTCTTGATTTAGGTTAAAATTAGAGACCACCTTGAGAAGGAAGGATGCAGTTGTGTGGAGGACCGCCCTGTCGTGGTGGAAGGTCAGAAATGGAGATCTGCAGGATAGGGCTGAAAGCTCTGATACAGGCCATGCTGAGGCTATGGCCAGTAGAAATATTGTCTTGTAAGGAAACTGAAGCCAGTGGCTCAAAGGGAGGTCATTGGAGAGATCGCAGAACTAGAGTTAGGTCCCAGGAAGGAACTGGAGCATGGACAGGAGGTTTCATGTGTGCCACCCCTTGTAGGAAAGTGTTGACATCAGGAAGGAGGGCCAGATGCCTTTGGAACTGCACAGAGAGAGCTGACAATTGTGACTTGAGGGATCCCAAAGATTGTCCCATGGATAGGCCATCCTGCAGGAAGGCCAGGAGATTGGGAGTACAGAGTCTCTGGAAGTTGGTTCTGTGGTTTTGGCAACTGTTGGTAGATGGATGACTCTCTTTTTTAGGTCTTGGTGGAGATAGGTTTGTGCTCTGCCCACATTGTAAGAATCACAGCATCAGAGAAACCTTTCTGTTTTAGGATCACGGTCTCAGTAGCCATGCTGTCAATTTTAGGTTGGCTGGGCAGGGATGTTGGATTGACCCTTGTGAGAGGATGTCTGGTGAGAGGGGCAGGGTCCATGGTTCTGCCACTGATAAGTTTACCAGATCTGAAAACTAACTTTTTGATTGTTCTGGGAAGGAGAGGGAGAGGTGGGAAGGTGTATGCAAGCCAGAAGTTCCAGTTGGATATCAGAGCATCCACTGCTAAGGCCAGGGGGTCCCTGTAGCAGGCAAAGAAGAAAGGTACTTTTTGATTTTGACAAGATGCCATGAGATAGTATGCCCCATATTTGAGTGTTCCTTTAGTGACCGCTTGCCTGGATCTAGCTGGAGGAAGTCTGCTTCCCAATTTAGGAGACCCAGCGAAGGATGAGGCTGACCTCTGTTAGTGCTCTCCTGCTTCTTGTCCCGTCTTGGTGGTTTATGTATGCCATGGCTGTGACATTGTTGGATTGGAACTTTACTGCCTGTCCCACCAGCTCCTGTTGCCAGTGAACTAAGGTGAGCCAGATTGCTCGGATTTCTAGGAGATTGATGTGTAGTAGTCTCTCTCTTGGAGTCCAGCAGCCCTGTGATGAGCGCCCCTCCATTATTGCTCCCCAGCCGGAGAGACATCCATTGTGAGGAGACTCCACTGTGGTTCCACGAGGGTTCTGCCCGTGGTCAGATGACTAGTTTGCATCCACCAGTGGAGGGAAGCTTGAAGTAACAATTTGCCTTTCCATGCTGACAGAATGTTCAATTGGAGTTCTCTGATGCAGTGCAAAGGGCACTACTTCCATGGTCGAAATCATGACTCCCAAGACCTTCATGCAGAATTTGGCTGTGTGATTGGTCTCGATAGAACGGACCGTATCAAGGTCCATAGATTCTGAACCTTGTCTGAGGGGAGGGAGACAGTCTGTGCCTGTGTATTAAAGAGCATCCCTAGGAATACCATTGATTGGTATCTGCTGACCAAAGAAAGATCTGCTGACCAAAGTTTCATCCAGAGCGGCAGGCTGCTACCACTAGGGCTGAAGTTCTTCTGATCACTTGGGTTGCGTTGAGCGATGCCTCACAGGTTGTTAGCCTCTTTGATTTGTGAAGCCCACTGAGAAAGCTCATGGTGGGGGGCTGAAAGGATTGCTTGGCATAAGGAATCAGACCAAGGCCAGGACTGGACAGAGAGAGGTGCCGGAGGCAGTCAATAGGGAGCGTAGGAGTCCTTCCAACTTTTTGTTCATTGAATCCTTGAAGGAGGCTGCATCGGTAACTGGAAGAGCCGTGTCTGGAGATATGTGAGACTGAGGAGTCCACAGAAGGTGGGAAGGACCACTTATCTGTAAGCTCAGAGGGGAAAGAATATAGCCTTAGGAGATGATGGTTTGTTTGAAAACATCTCTCTTGCTTATCCCACTCCTGCTGGATAATAACTGTTCAAGTTTGTTGTGTGAAGGAATCAACAGAGAGGACCTACTCTTGTACTTGAACAGACTGGAAGAAGAATTGGAACTGGTTCCGGGTTCTTGTAGATGCAGGGTTTCTAGGACGGAAGAGATTAAAGGGCCGATTGCCTCAGAGGAAAGCTTGGGAGAGTCCTCCTCATCCTGATCCGAGCTTTGGGACAGTGCTCCCTCTGATAAGACCTGCTCATCTCCTGAGTCTGGTGGCAGTGGAGATGGATTTCTGGCTTCTTCCTCACACTAATCTTCAGAGGGGAGGGGCTATGTTTAGAGAGTTTAGGTCTGGGATTGTCTGTATGGGCCAAGAGTCTGTCTAAGGAAAGAGCCAATTTGGGAATGCCTTATGCTAGTTATGATGCCCACTCTGGAGGGGATGAGAGGCCCTGTGGAGAGTGGTCTTGAGCAGGAACTGTTGGTTCCATTTGAGAGGTTTGGCTTGCCTGAGGGCTGGGTCCAAGAACCTCTGGACCAGTCTAAGGTGGCTTGCACGTGAAGCATATGACACTCTTGTGATCGGATGGCAAAACGTTTGCGGCATTTGGCATAAGCTAAAAATTGTACTAGTGCAGAGACAGGGAAGTGAGCTCCCCATGTCAGTCTCCAGTCTCCTTCGGAGTACTCAAAGCAATAAAGGCTGTTCTCATCACCTTAAATATAGAGGACAGTAGTATCTTCTGAGTACTGTAAGCAGTAAAGTCCATTATCAAGCATCAGCAATAGATATTTGCACTTTCCAGAAAAATATAAACGCATCAATCAAAATACATAACTTTTTTCCAAAGACACACTGCACCTGAGTAAATGCTATATGTGGTTTAATACAGCTAAATAAACTGTAGATTTGGACTGGAAAAATATGATTGAACAAGTAAACATTGCTAATGGTAAGAATATATGTGCATATGTTTCCTTTGTCGATATGTGTCATCAGTTGGTTTATAACTTGAGAAAAACATTCTAATCCAAATAAAGGTGAAGTGAGCTCCTTGTATTTGTTTGTTCAATGCAGGTGTGCTTGTCACATGTGTCTATTATTTTTCCAGAATTCAGGAAAACCTGTATGTAATGTGTGTAATTCATGTTTTGTAAGTTCTTGTGCAAGTCCCTTTAGTGAAAGATACAATATATGTGGCACTCCTTGGAAAATATAAAACATAACCTTTATTATAATTAGGGATGCACCAAATCCACTTCTTTGGATTCGGCCGAACCCCCGAATCCTTCGTGAAAGATTCGGCCGAATACCGAACCGAATCCGAACCCTAATTTGCATATGCAAATTAGGGGCGGGAAAGGGAAAACATTTTTTACTTCCTTGTTCTCTGACAAAAAGTCACCCAATTTCCCTCCCCGCTCCTAATTTGCATATGCAAATTCGGATTTGGTTCGGCCGGGTAGAAGGATTCGGCCGAATCCGAATCCTGCTGAAAAAGGCCGAATCCTGGCCGAATCCCGAACCAAATCCTGGATTCAGTGCATCCCTAATTATAATATATATTAGTTGAAGTGAAAATTTTAATTTAAAAAACATGAATTTCAAGCTAATTATTGTGTACTTAGACTAGGGAATAAATTTGATTTGAATTTGAAAAAAAATAAAAAAATTTAATTTTGAAATTTATCATGTCTCTTTAACAATTTGACTGACCATTTGTCATCTAAAACCTGCCAAATTGCTGTTTTAGCCTATGGGGAACCTCCTAGAACCCATTTGGAGTCAATTGGTGGACTTTGAAAAATGTAAGGGTTTTTTGGAAAAAACTTTGAATTGTACAATTCAAATGCGCTATTACTTTGATCCGTACGATTTGAAATCAATTGAAAACAGACCCAAAATAACCCTTCAATTTAATTTTGGTTGGTCTTTTTAAATTAGAATTTCAAAGTTTTTCAAATTCTAAATTCGACCCTTGATAAATCTGCCCTCAAAAATTCAATGTTTTATTAGATTGAAATAACACCTAAACATTTTCATACTTCTGGCTGTTATAATCTTATATTATTAGAAAATGAATCCAATAGCTTATTCCATTGGATTTCTCTAAGTTACATTACATGTGGAGATTCTCATTAATTGAGACAATATTATTAAATATCCCATATAAATATATGCCAATTATATAATACAGATAGTCATCAACCACACACAGTTAAGCAATTATCCCCAATATAAACTCAATGATTGTCCTCACTTGGTTTAACTGCCTGTATTTAATTTAACTTTATGAACTGCAGATTAATGACCAGTGATGGGTGAATCTGATCTGTTTTTCTTCACAGAAAATTCACAGAAATGCATTGTAGTCAATACATGTAAATGTAAGCTGGCTGTCTTCCAAATTACCCCAAGTATGCCTCTGCGTTATGGTGTGCCATTTGTCCCAAATAAATTCTGTATACAAAACTATCCCTAATACACAGAAATAATGTCTGTCATGTGACCATACACAGATAAAAAATATACAAAAGACTTATTTCTATTAAAGAATGAGAACAAAATCTGGTTAGTGCACAAAAGGATGTCATTATATTATGAACTCCATTCTGTTCATTTTAACAAGCAATCTGTCTCACACATGTATAACCTCCATGTAAAGGATGCACTTATGTGCAAAGTTACTTGCTGAATGAATTATGTAAAAAAAACTTGGACATAATACATAATAGTGTAACTAACTAGTGCACGTAAAGCTAGATTTGAATGACAAAATAGATATTTGTGACAGAAAGCAAGATTTGTGGGTTTCACAAAACAGATAAAATAACCATTCTGTGAAGCAATACTGTCAGTCACATTACTGAACCAATAAGAACAAAGCTTATTGCCAAATAACAAACAAGATGAGAAGTTGCCAGCTCTGCTCCACATGGCTGCATCATCCCTAAGGCAAAGTATCTGACCTGCTATAGAGGGCGCCTGCTAATGTCCCCTGTGCTACATAGTAATAAACATGAACAAACATTTCTTAAAAGGGCTGCTGTTAAACACTACAGGTTCCTAATTGCAAGTTCTTACAAATGGCTGAGAAATATAATTCTGCACTTATAATGATTGTAGAAAAAGAAAAGTATTCAAAACATAAATATGATCATTTTAGGTGATATGGCTATTCTTACTGTAGTAACCTGCTTATGTGGCCATTTTGTATAAGGGCATTCCTGCTGTTTTGCCATTGTCTTATGATTAACTCCTGTTCCTGTTTCCCTCTTCCTGTCTGGAGCAATAATGGGACAGGCCACACCTACTTGGCATGTTGTAATAAATGTACCAGAAGCAGGGGTGTAACTACAGAGGAAGTAGACCCTGTGGCTGCAGGGGGGCCCAGGAGGTATAGGGGCCCCATGAGGCCATAATTCATATACAGTTTGAATAAATAATGATAAAATAGATCAACCTCTAAAAAATGTGCACACACATTTTGTATAGTATGATGTGTAGGTTATATGAGCAGCCACGCTTGAGTACTGTGTGTAAACAAACATTTATTTATATAGAAGCAACAAGCTGCACTATGCTTTACATTTATTTACAACAGGGGTCTTTTGATACTGTCCCCTTACCTGTCCAGTGTTTAACCCTTTCACATCAGAGTGGGTTGAGGGGGGGCACAACACTAGTGCAGAGAGCACAACTGTCACACCCATGTCACATCAATAATGACAACACCCAGAAATAGAAAAGAGCAATTGGGTCAGAGCATTGTCAGAGCACAAATATAATTTAGCAATTTGTAATGCATTGGATGCAATTGTGTCAGACATCTCATCTGCATTGTGGTTAAAAAACATGGCAACTGTAGTCATAAATGACCCCTAAAGTCCATGTAGTAAAATGTGTAGCCTTGGTGATTAGGGTTAGTGATGGGAGAATAAATTTGCCAGACTCGAATTTGCTGTGAATTACCGCATTTTGCCACAAGCAAATTTCTGGAAAAAAAACCCGCCTGCAAAAAATCTGATGCGTCAATAAAAAAATTGAAAAACGCATTAAAATTGTTGCGCGTAAAAATTATTCAGACACCCATTGACTTTAATGCATTTGGACCAAATAGTTGCACATATATAAATATTGAGGCTTGGGTCAAAATTATTTTGACGTCCGTTGTGTTTTGCAAATTTTTTGCCATTTCTTGAATTTCGAGGCACAGGTTTGCCCATCGCTAATTAGGGACATTGTATAATTAATACTGAACTGCGGAGTTCCTTGCCCAGCAGTAATCCAGGTGCATGTCATACAATAATATAATTAGAAAAACAGTATTTTATTTAGAGTGAGTTCAGAATTTTTCAACAAGACTGTGATACTGAACTCATCCACCAGTGGGTCATTCAGATGTCTTACTGAGCCACATATACCAGATTAATCCATATGGGAAAACTTCACCCATGAGTAGCCTCTGCTCACTCACAAACTGTTACACTGCTTTTGACAAAGCTGCCATAGTGATGACATGGAAGTTATGTAAACCAAGAAACTGGCTATAAGGCCTACTCATACTATACAGACTGTGTCCCCCCATTGTCTGGAGTGGGAGGTTGCCAAACGAGCAGATCTTGCCCCAGTATGGCCACTGGGTGATGTTCATCTGATCCGATCATGGGCCCTAAGGGCCACTTGGTCTTTTGGTAGCTTTTTTCGGCCCGTGTATTTCCACACAGTCTGTATAGTATGATGTGTGGACCTTATAAACAGTTTCTTAGTCATATAGTTAGCTGTAGTTTAACTACTACATAACTTCCATTTCATCACTATGGCATCTTTGTCAAAAGCAGTGTAACAGCTTGTGCATGAGCAGAGACTACCCACGTGTGAATGTTTCCAATACGGTTTAATCTGGTATTTGTGACTCATTAAAGCAGTTGAGTGACCCGCTGGCGAATGGAGTTCAGCAGCACAGTCTTGTTGCAAAAATCTGAACTCACACTAAGGAAAATACTAACAGGGGAATGTAATAAAAGTCACAAAGAGCAAAACAATTCGCACCAATAAGACTAAAAATCCACATCTCGCAATGTAATATTGTTCCTTAAACTGTTATTGAATTGTGAATTTTAATTGCGCATTGCGAATTTTAATTTCGCACTCATAAGAAGTGCTTGAAGGTGTCGTAATCTTTTGGAGCAAACATAACGACTTTTTCAGTAAGAAGTTTTATTACATTGACTGCGCATTGGCGCAAACTATAAAATTCGCAAACGGTCTTTCACTGTCGGAAGTGGTCAGTAAACAGTTTCCGGGCTCGCAAAAGCTATGTTAAATTCACACAAAGCAAAATTTGTTCCCACAAAGGCATAACTTTTCGCATTGCGAATAGTTTTTCCATTTGCAATTTTTATTACATTCCCCGTATGTCTTTATGTCCCTGTACAGCAGCAACAATGAGATGTATTCTTTGCAACCTGCTATGTAGGACAATGAAGAGAAACCCCACCCATTAATAGACACTCCCTCTAGAGATCACAGTGTTTTTTTGTCCTACCTGAGTAGGAGAGTGAGGATTGGTTGTCTGGTACTAATTATTTTCTTTTCTTTCCTTTTTTTCTAGAGCTGTCAAGTCTCCAGGAGACTTGATGACCATGGGATTGAACTACCCTAGGGGTAGAAAATCCAGAGGCCTTTTGGTTAAGCTGCCTGCCTGAGAAATCTTGTGCAGCCGAGGGTTTGCCCTTCTCTAAAATGGAGGTGACTATTCCCACTGCGTGAAGATGCATGTGCGTCAAAGCACGCGTGCGCGTCAAAATGTGTGTGCGGTTGCAATGACATCAGAGAGTGCACCAATTACTGAACAGAAGCTGAGGCTACTTTTACAGGTATGCAGTGGTGTTTTCAGTGCAGTTCAGACAAGGTCTGCACTCTGCATTCATGCTGGTTGTACTTGTGAGCTGTCTCCCCTGCCTAGGCTGCAGCCTCTTGGGCAGGTTGTAAGGTAGTTGCTGAGACTGGAGGGAGTGTACTGGATATGTTCCTAGGGAGCATTAAGTTATTCATTGTCTGCTAATTATTTTTTCAGATATCCACCCCTCCTCAGCAAGAGATTCCTGTTGCTAAGAAGCAGAGGAAATCAAAACACATTCAGTATAGAGCTTGTGATACTCTTGCTGATGGATCTTCCTGATGGATGTGACAGGAGATTCTGCCAGGAATGTTTGGCGAGCTTAGGTCAGAAGGAGGTTACAGCTGCCACTACTCCCTCTACAGATTGGATTAAGGACGTTATTAAGACCTCTTTGCAAGAGATTTTAGTCCAAATGCGGGTTGATCCGAATACACAGTGTAGTGCTATTGCTGAAGTTTCTTCTCCCCTAACCAATCAGTGGCTTTTGGGGGATACAGAGGAGGATTCATCATCATCAGAGGAAGATGAACAAGCTCTTTTCTCTGCTGAGAATACGGCAACATTAATTAAGAAAGTAAAGGCTACTATGGATATTGCTGATGAGGAAGATCCTCAGTCTTCTTCTTCTTCAACTAAAAGATCAAAATCTTTCCCTGTTCATCCTGTCATTAACGATCTTATTGAAAGAGAGTGGAAAAATCCTGAGAGAGCTCCATCTATTACAAAGAGACACAAGTTATTGTTTCCTATCCAAGAAGAGGAGCTGGAGAAGTGAGAATCTCCACCAAAAGTGGATATTATGGTAGCAAGGCTATCAAAGAAAACTGTCATTCCAGTGGAAGAAGGTCTGGTCTAAAAGACCCTGGATTAGAAAGTGGAAAGTTTGCTTAAATGCTCTTATACAGTGGCAGCAGCTTCTTGTAAGCCAGCTTTAGCAGCCTCAGGGTAGCTTGCTACTTGAGATTTTGGCTAAGACAGTTCCATGAAGATATAAGTAGGGATGGGTGAATTGTTTTGCCTTGTTTCGCTGTAGAAATGACGCCCATAGACTTGTATGGCATTGTGCGACCAAAAAAAAAGACACGCGTCAAAAAAAATTGCTGTAAAATTTTTTGACGCCATAGACTTTAATGGGCGGCAAACTTTTGGCGAAACAAAACTGGTCAAATTCGCCCATCCCTAGGCATAAGTAATAAAGTTCCTAGAAAAGAATTACTTGAATCACTATCTAAAATTTCTACAGCAGTGGATTTTCTGTGTGATGCTTCTATTGAAGGGATAAAATTAGCAGCCAAAGCTATGGCATTATCAACTGCAGCCAGACTGAGAACATGGCCAGCAGATGTCACTTCATAGAATAGTCTCTGTGCTATGGCTTTTCAGCCGGGTTATCTTTTTGGGTTAGAGCTAGATAAACTTCTAGAGTAACTGTCAGGAGCCAAAGGTAAACATTTGAATAAACTTGAATAGAAGAAAGAAAAATTATTTATTTTCGGAATAGACACTCCTCACTGAGAAGAGGTTCTTTACAGAGGGATAGAAAGAAAACAGAAGTTAGTTATTTTCATCCTTTCAGAGACAGAGTCAACAGTTACAGAGGAGAGAAGTTTGCAGAGCAGAAATAGAAAACATCCTTCTGATGCCAGAAGTTGTCTTCCTATGGGAGGAAGATTGAAGGCCTTTTATCAAGAATGGGAAGAAAGAATTTCAGATGTTTGGATCCTGAAGTTGATACAAGAAGGATACAAAGTAGAATTTCTTTGTTTTCCTCCACACACAATTCTCATAACGTCCATTACATCGTCAGTAAAACAAGCGGCTTTAGAGAAGGCGATAGCAGAATTCCTTGCCGCCAAGGTTCTCGAACCAGTGCGTCAATCCCAAATGTTTCAAGGCACCTACTCAAGGGTTTTTTTGGCACCAAAACCAAATGGAAGTTTCCGCACAATAATAGATCTGAGGTTTGTCAACCAGTTCATCCAGAAGTTGGCATTCCATATGGAAAATATCAGATAGAGTATAAAGGTCTTCGATCATGGAGACTATATGGCTTCTTTAGATAACAAAGATTCCTACCTTCATGTACCATTTTTCGAGGACAACAGAAGATTTCTTTGAATAGCTCTGTACATGGGAGGGGAGCTTCATCATTTTCAGTTCTGAGTTCTGCCTTTTCATATAACAATGGCTCCCCGGGTGTTCACCAAAATTGTAGCAGCAATAGCAGCTGTATTGAGGGAAGAAGGGATTACAATAATCCCCTATCTTGACGATTGGCTTGTCACAGCAATATCAGCATCACTCCTTCGGAAACATTTGGACAGAGTGATTGCCTTTCTTCAACAGCTAGGTTGGATAATAAACTGGGAAAAATCATCATTACTTACATGCAGGGTGATAAACTTCCGGGGGATGGAAATCAATTCATCCAAGATGAAAGTTTATTTACCACCAGAGAAAGTTCTCAGGCTGAAGCAATCAGTGCAAAAGATCATTTCCAGACCTCACTCCTCTCTCAGAGAATTGATGAGGGTGCTAGGTCTGATGACAGTAAATATAGATTTTGTACCATGGGCAAAATTTCACATGAGGCCTCTTCAAGCAGAAGTTCTCAGATGGGATCGCCAGTTTTCCTCCTTGGAGAAAAAGATTTCTCTCAGCAGAGAGACAAGACACCGGCTTCAGTGGTGGCTTCAAGATCACAATCTTACACAGGGATTGTCCTTTCAGCAGATGAATTGGTTGGTTCTGACAACAGATGCTTCCCAATCAGGATGGGGGGGCCATCTGAGCCAATTAACAGCGCAAGGTACCTGGAGTCCAATGAAAAGGACTATGTCCTCAAACTTCAGGGAGATGAGGGCAGTCTTCAAGATAATCTTGGCATTAGAATGACATTTAAGAGGAAGACATCTGAAAATCATGTCAGACAATTACACCGCAGTGTCTTATATAAACAAGCAAGGGAGAACCAGAGCTCCCTTACTGAGCAAGGAGATACAGAAGATCATGGAGTGGGCAGAGAGCAATGTGCCCAGTATTATGGCAGTGCACATAAAGGGAGAAAACAACATGTTGGCAGATCATCTAAGCAGGAATGCATTCAGACAGGGGAGTGGAATTACGAGACATTGGGTACTTCCAGCTGTAGATTTAATTGCAACCAGGAAGAATCACAAGCTGAGAACGTTCTGTTCCCTCAACAGGCAAGATCACCTGAATTTCTTAGATGCAATGTCAATCAGGTGGAATGTTCACCAAGTCTATATATTCCCACCATTTCCATGATCTGCAGAGTCATTCAGAAGATCAAGAAGAAACATGTGAAGATCATCTTGATAACCTCTTTCTGGCCAAGGAGAGTCTGGTTCTAGCTGTTGATGAGGCTGGCCAGGAAGGAATATTGGGTCCTTCCTCGAGTTCCAGAACTTCTGACTCAAGGACCAATTGTCTGCCATGACCTTCCCAGACTTCAGTTAATGGCCTGGAATCTGTTAGGTCCATTCTAGAGTCACAGGATATTTCCCCTGAGGCGAATGATATCCTTGTACAGTCTAGAAGAGATTCTATGAATAAGATTTATGGCAGAATCTGGAAAGTGTTTAGAGCCTGGTGTAGCGGGAAAAAGATTGCAAGTGGCCAGCCTTCAATTCCTAACTTCATAAAATTTATTTCGGACAGTTTCGACAAGGGATTAGCGGTTAATACCATCGAAGTACAGATTTCGTCTCTCTCTTCTTTTTTGAGTAAATTCCTTACTTCTATTCCACTTATCAAGAGGCTATTGAAGGCCATATCTAAGATTTGACCTAAGATTTTTCAAACCCTTCCTTCCTGGGATTTGGCGCTTGTCCTTAGGAAACTACTGTATGTGGTTCTCCTTACGAGCCATTAGAGAATTGCTCAATTCTAGTGGCCATCACTTCAGCCAAACATATTGGAGAATTACAAGCTTTGTCATCCAAAGAACCACACTTGGTTTTTCTTCAAGATCATGTAGTTTTGAAACCTCTTCCTTTCTTCAGACCTAAAGTGGCCTCTTTATCCACTATAAACGAAGAGATTATACTGCCTTATGTTAACCAAGAAGTTCAAGAAAAAAGATCATCTTCAAATCTATGTGAATCGCACCAAAGATTTTCGCAAAGATAAAAATGTATTTTCAGAAGAAAAAAGGTCTAAAAACTTCTAAACCATCTTTGGCAAGGTGGATTAAAGAAACCATTCAGATGGTATGTATCAAAGAAGATCTTCCTCCATTTCAGATTGCAGCTTATTCCACGAGACAAATGTCCATGTCCACGGCAGAAATCGCAGGAGTATCTATGGATAATATCTGCAAAGCAACATGGAGTAACCCAAACACTTTTGTGCGGCACTACAGGTTGGACATCTTACCACTCAGGAAGCTTCCTTTGGCAGTAAGATTCTCCAGAGGGTGATGTAACCTTAAAACCCGCCCTTATTGCTCGCTAACTCTTATGCTTGCTGCCAAACAGGGACATAAGGGAATGTGTAAATTTATATTTACCATAATTTAGTTTTCCCTTAGTCCTTACGGTAGCAAGAATTTTCCTCCAAAACAATAAAAGATATTAAACATTATAGGTGTTACTCCTTATTCACTGGTGATCTCTAGGGGGAGTGCCAATTTATGGGTGGGGTTAATTAACCTTGTCTCTTCATTGTCCTACATAGCAGGTTGTAAAGAATAAATCTCATGGTTGCTGCCGTAAGGATTAAGGGAAAAGTAAATTATAGTAAGTATAAATTTACTCAATATGCCTTATGAGTGGCTGCTTATAAGACCTACACATCATACTATACAGAATATGTGTGCACATGATCAGTCCTACATCTGTGTCTAAAACTATTATGTAGTAGTTGAACTACAGATATCTATGAGACATCTCATAAGACCCACTCATTATACTATACAAAAATATGTGTGCATTGACACCTTTTTTCAGCAAAAATGGACATGGGATGGCTGGTGATGTAGGGGGGCAGTGCAGGTGACATGAGGGGCAGGACTGGTTATGTAGCAATCAGCGATTATCATTTACTTCAGTGTTCTGTTTGGATTTCCTAATTTGGAAATCCAGACTTTTTACCCGCGGGCAGCCCTTCCAAAAACCGGGATGTCCAGTGAAATATGGACAGGAGGCAACCCTAGATCAGTCCCATGTCTCTGGCTAATCCTATTATGTAGTAGTTGAACTATAGCTATGCATATTATAAAGAGAGTGCTAAAAGCTAACTGGTGCAGCTAGGAGGAGACATTGGAGTCTAACAATAATATACAAAGCTTATTACTGACTCTGATAGTTTGTCAGATGTTATTGAAGGGATATTAGTAGTGATGGGCAAATTTGGGGCGTCTGGCAAATAAATTCACCCATCACTAGATATTAGGCCTGTGTGATAAACTGGCTGGTAGTGGATTAAATGATTCTGCTGTGTTAGTTTAGGCAAAACAGTCAGACAAGCACAGGAACTTCTGGTATATTTATTACAACATGGCAGGTAGGTGTTGCCTATATCATTATTGCTCAGCTTAGACAGGAAGAGGGAAACAGGAATGAATCATAAGACAATGGCAAAACAGCAGGAATGGCCTTAACCAAAATGGCCACACAAGCAGGTTACTACAATAAGAATAGCCAAATCACCTAAAAGTATCATATTTATGTTTTGCATACTTTTCTTTCTCTACAATGATTATAAGTGCAGCATTATATTTCTCAGCCATGTGTAAGAACTTCCAATTATGAACCTGTAGTGTTTAACAGCCGCCCTTTTAAAGGATGATGCAGCCATGTGGAGCAGAGCTGGCAACTTTTCATCTTGTTTGTTATATGGCAATAAGCTTTGTTCTTATTGGTTCAGTAATTTAACTGACAGTATTGCTTCACAGAATGGATATTTTATCTGTTTTGTGAAACTGAGCTTTCATTTTGTGGAAATAATGAATCAGAAGGGGTCATTACGGCCCGAATACCAACATTGTCCAAATACTACCACAGAATATGGCATTCATATAAAAAATGGTGCATTGAAGAGGATCTGCCCTTTCTTAAAAGGGGACTTCAATTAAATCTAAAACTCAATTCAAAGTACAAATTTCAGCCTTATCGGTATTGTTCCAGTCAAGACTTGCGCTAGATGACTCCATACGGACATTCATCCAGGGAGTAAAACATTAACGACCTCAGTTTCATTCTCTAGTTCCAGGGTGGGACCTACATCTAGTACTCCACCCTTTCAGTCTATGGCATCAATCTCAGAGACATTACTCACCAGGAAAGTGGTATCATTGGTGGCAATTTCTTCAGCCAAAAGAGTGTGAGTTGAGTGCACTTTCATGCGATGCACCTTTCCTAATTTTCCACAAGGACAAAGCTGTACTCTGAACTGTACCATCCTTTTTGCCCAAAGTGGTATATCAGTTTCACGTGAATCAGGAGATTGTAGTTCTGACACTGTGCCCTGATCCTAAGAATGACAAGGAGCATAGACTCCACAAGTAGGATGTAGTTAGAGCACTCCACTGGTACATAGAGAGATCCAAACACTTCCGACATTCTACCTCTCTCTTCCTGATACCAGAGGGCCCCAAAAAGGGTCAGGCAGCTTCCAAAACTACCACTGCAAGATGGATCAGAGAAACAATACGACAGGCATACCTGTCCAAAGGGAAGACTCCTCCAGCAAATGTGCGGGCTCACTCAACAAGAGCAATAGGAGCATCTTGGGCGTGGCACAACTCTGCTTCAGTGGAGCAGATTTGCAAAGCAGCTACCTGGTCTTCCGTTCACACATTCACAACATTTTACAAACTTGACACGTATTCTTCAGCCGAGGCGTCATTTGGCCGCAAGGTACTGCACTCCGTAGTGCAGTAAAGTGTCAAAGCAATTCTAATTCCCACCCGTTGTTCTGGGGCTGCTTTGTTAAGTCCCCTAAGGTCCCTCTGTCCCCTGTGCGTTGTGTCCAGGGCACCAAACTTTTGCTAGAATCAAATCGAAGATGTGCTAGTGTTGCCTAATTTGAATACGGCAGGAAATTATAAAGTTACATGGACATATATGTTGCAGCAAGTACATTACACAAGTCCAGAGAACCTTAATAAATAAAATAGAGTTGTTATAATGCCCTACACATGAGTCCAGTGTATAGTGTTCCGTATGTTAGGAAATGGAGGGGGGAACCTGGTTACCCCCCAAAAAAATGTATGTACCTTTGCAGGCTATCACTCTGAAAAAAGGAAAATATGCCAGCGTTTTTTGGGACTTAGAAAAAATTTTGGCCACATTTTAGTGAATTTGTTACATCCATTTGCCAGGGTGAAAATTTGCCTGGTGTTAGAGTACGAAGCTAGCGTCTATCTCCATCGTTAGTGAAGTGACGCCTACACCCATTAGGAAATTGGCGAAGTTCCATAATGATGTCAGGCTGGAGAATTATTCGGCCCCAATGTGTGACATGTCGTGCTACTGGACTTTTTTGAGAAATAGTTCTTGTGTCTCCAATGTGCTCCAACACTCTTGTGCATAGAGATCTTTTTTTCCCCCTACATATCTTAAGGGGCAGTCACTACTCTCATCAACCAAACTCCCATTCCCAATTTTAGTTTGTTCATCATTAAAATAACATGAAAAGTCAGATCGGGGAAAAATAACTCATTAAAATTGAGTGAAAACTTGAATTGTATATATTTTTTAAATTTTACTCCCAAATCTCTTGTTTTTTTCGGGTTATCAACTTTGGAAACATATTTTGGCCACTTCTAATTTTGCTTTTGTGATATTTAGTGATGTTTCATTTGATTCTCCATTCATCTACTGTACCTAGTTGTAATTTGATGACACATGCATGTCGTATCTCTTGGAACTGCTCTTTATATGCAGCTATTTGGGCTGCTTTATTATCTTTTTTAAGATTACACTTTATTTTGTGAGCAGTATACACCATAATCCTAATTGTCTCTGATCATGCAACTGAATGACCTTAAATGTGTATTCCTGTGATATGAATTTAAAGACTTTTGTACTTATTACACTCATACAGTAGCAGTGAGCATTGTTCATTCACATGCCAATTATTTCTAGTTTTGTTGTTTTTAAATGCACACAACTGATACAACATTTAATGTTTTTATATATAGTAATTTGGGCACCAAATCTGAAAAAGTAGTACGATAAAAATTTTCACTCGATTTTTTCAAAACTTTTCAGGGACCAACTTTTTGAGTTGATTATTTGATTAATTAGTTAATATCTATATTAATGAGTCAAATCAACCGAACTTACTGAATTTTTTTTTCCTTGAAGATGTTTTGCTAGTCATCAGACTTTCTCAATTCAGAATATCCTGTACACAAATATTTCTGGTTATATACCCTGGAATCTTACTCATATTAGCATACTATGATAATCAGCATTACCCTGATTGGAGCTATTAGGTATTATAAAACTGTCCAGGGAGAGGTGCTAAAGCAGCATTGTCTGTGGCAGACAATAGGGGGGGTAGTGATGAGCGAATATGACAACTTTTTTCATATTTGAGTTATGTTATATCCCTGCAGTGAGCACACCTTTAAGTTAACTTTTAGTATGTTAGAGAATGGCACATTATAAACAACTGGTCAATTCAATTGGTCTTCATTATTTATTTTGTATAGCTTTTAAATTATTTGCCTTTTCCTCCTGACTCTTTCCAGCTTTCAAAGGAAATTAATTGCAAATTATCTCAGACTATAACTCTCTACATCAGTGATCCCCAACCAGTAGCTCGTGAGCAACATGTTGCTCACCAACCCCTTGGATGTTGCTCCAAGTAGCCTCAAAGCAGGTGCTTATTTTTGAATTTCAGGCTTAGAGGCAAATTTTGGTTTCATCAAAACCAGGTGTTGTGCCAAATAGAGCCCCATGGACTTTTCATGCTTGTGTTGCTCTCCAACTCTTTTTACACTTACTGTAAATGTGGCTCACAAGTAAAAAAGGTTGGGGAACCCTGCTCTACATCATACTAAAAGGTAACTCAAAAGGTGAACAACCCCTTTAACAGTAGCAATCCTAGAGGGGGCGGGCCCTGGTGCGTGACGCACAGCCGGGCCCCGCCCCCTCCATACACCCGCATTTGGCCGCATCTGTCAGTGGTGCACAGACTGCCGGGGGGCCCTGAGGGGGTGCGGGCCCTGGTCCGCTCACACCCCCTGCTCCCCCGGTAGTTCTACCACTGCCCTTTAAAACATCCCATGTGCCATTGCCCTTAATAATAATCAAGGGTGGATGCAGAAAAGTTGTGCAAATAACTTTCCTTAAAAAAGGGGAGGAAAGGAGAAGAACAAATATAGGGGAATTGAGAGAAGATCAGAAAATAAGGGTGAGGGTAAAAGTGGACAGATTAACAGAAGTGGAATGAGAGGTAAAATGGACTCAGGGAGGAACATATAGAGAGGATATACAGTAGGCACAGAAAGGCAAGTACTACTAGAATGATAGGAATGGAATTGGTTAAAAAAAAACTTAGAGAACACTATGGGGCAAATTCACTAAAGCGCAAAGTGGCTAACGCTAGCGCAAATTCGCCAGCGTGACGTCATTTTGTTACTTTGCCGATTTACTAACGGGCGCTGGGGTAAATTCGTGGACCTACTCTAGCGCTACTTCGCACCCTTACGCCAGGCGAAGTTGCGCTATGGCGAAGGGACCTAACTACGCTAATTCACTAACTTGCAGATTTTCATGAACGTTAACTCTTGCACCAGACTTGCCTTCACCAACTGAGACCAGGCGAAGTGCAATAGAGTAGATAGGGCTTGCTTCAAAAAAAGTTGAAATTTTTCCCAAAAAACGCTGGCGTCTTTTCCTTTTTAAGGGTGATAGGCTGAAAAAGATCATACTTTTTTTGGGGGTACCCTCCTTCTCCCCTACATTTCCTAACATATGGCACCTAAACTATACAGTGGGCACATGTATAGGGCAAAATAACAACTCTATTTTATTTTATGAAGCTTTCCCAGCTTGTGTAGTGTAATGTATTTGGTGCTACACATACGTCTATTGTACTTTAACTTGGCACCGTATCCAAATTAGGCATCACTAGCTTAACTTCGCTTTGCTTGACAAATTAATGCTAGTGCAACTTCGCTACTGTTCGCCTCCCTGAGCGCAACTTGCCTTTTTCACACTATAACTATAATTCCATTGGTTGGGCTGGGGCAGTGGCCCTGTCTGGGTGTGCAGGTTTTTGCTTGGCTTTTTCCGGCAGTGTGATGGCAAATGCTCTGGTTCACATACCAGAATGGGGAACTGTGGTGCCTCTCATATGACCTTCTATTGGTAGCAATGGTGCTAACCTGTGCTTACCCTTGGGATTAGGAAGGGTGGGAGGGGTAACAATGTGGAGGGTTGTCAGGATTTGGGGCTTAATAAAAAAAAGGGTCAGTAAGAGAGTACGAACCAGTCACAGCTAGAAAAGGGACCATGATGTAGGAGAAGGAGGGGTAGGAGGTAGTGTTGAAAGAAGAGGGACGTTATTATAGGAGACCAGATATCCTAACAATGTACAGCAGTACTATGAATGCCTAATACAGTGAAAAAAGTTGTATATAAAATGATACTCTAAAATCCAGCACACAAACACACTCTGATATATGGTTAGCTCAGTACCAAAGTCTGTATGACCGTTATCTCAGAAAGGGTGGAGGGGCCTGGGTGGAAAGTGGCTCCTCTGTTATGTAAACACAATGGGTAGAGGGGCTCAGCACACTAGGGGCCCCTCTGTCAGGCAAGCGCAATCTGACTCATCAAACATAGTCCTGGGCAGAAAAACATATTCACTACATTTCAAAATCTCTTATATTATTGGTGTGAACAAGATGGAGGCCTGGAAAACAAGATGACTCTTGCTTTTCATCCACATGAGATCCACAGACATTTTTCAACCAGATGGCCCTTCCTAAAACCAGAATGGATGAAAAATGGACAGGTGGCAACCATAAATATGATGTGGATCACATCTCTCCTATGTTGTTAAAATTGAAAAAATTAAAGCTCTTTACTTCTAGTCTGAAGCGGTGGCCTCTGGTATGGAGATCCTCTTTATGGGTAAAAATTCCCCCTTCTATTTGTCTATAATGTTCTCTAATATACTTATAAAGTGTAATCATGTCCCCTCACAAGCGCCTTTTTTTCACAGAAAACAATCCCAAGTCTTCCATCCCTCTAACCAGTTGCACTTAGTCTCTGCATTCTCTCCAGCTCATTTATATCCCTCTTAAGGACTGGAGTCCAAAACTGCACTGCATACTCCAGGTGAGGCCTTACCAGGGACCTATAAAGAGGCATAATTATGTTTTCATCCCTTGAGTTAATGCCCTTTTTTATGCAAGATGGAACTTTATTTGCTTTAGTAGCCACAGAATGACACTGCCCAGAATTAGACAACGTGTTATCTACAAAACCCCCAAGATCCTTCTCATTTAAGTAAACTCCCAAAACACTGCCATTTAGTGTACAACATGCATTTATATTATTTTTGCCAAAGTGCATAACCTTGCATTTATCAACATTGAACCTCATTTTCCTCTATTTTTCTTCCCAGTTTCCAAACTTAGATAAATCACTCTGCAAAGTGGCAGCATCCTGCATGGAACCTATAGTTCTGCACAATTTAGTATCATCTGCAAAAATAGAAACAGTACTTTCAATGTCCACCTCCAGGTCATTAATAAACAAGTTGAAAAGCAAGGGACCTAGTACAGAGCCCTGCGGTACTCCACTAACAACACTGGTGCAATTAGAAAATGTTCCATTTACCACCACTCTTTGTAGTCTATCTTTTAGCGAGTTCTCTATCCAGTTACAAATACTATGTTCCAGGCCAACATTCCTTAATTTAACCAGTAACCTTCTGTTTGGCACTGTATCAAATGTTTTAGCAAAGTAAATCACATCCACTGCCATCCCAGAATCAAAGTCCCTGCCTACCTTCTCATAAAAAGAAATCAATTAGTCTGTCAAGATCTAAAAATCTATTGCTGGCACAAACTCATAGTATTATGATTTGCTATGAAATACAGTATTTTATCCTTTATTAACCCTTCAAAAAGCTTTCCTACCACTGACGTCAGACTAGCTGGCCTATAGTTTTGAGGCTGAGAACGGGATCCCTTTTTGAATAGCCGCACCACATTAGCAATTCACCAGTTTCTCGGTACTATACCAGACCTCAATGAATCCTGAAAAATTAAGTAAAGAAGTTTGGCAATCACAGAGCTAAGCTAGCTAAGTACCCTGGGATGAATACCATCTAGCCCTGGACCTTTGTTTATCTTAACATGTTCTAGTCTTTTTTGGATTTCCTCATGTGTGAACCATGCATCATTAGTTGTATTACTAAAATTGGGACTATTAAGAAGGAAACCTTTATTAACCTTCATTAGGTGGTTCTTCACAGTGAGGACAGTGAGGTTGTGGAATGCACTGCCAGGTGATGTTGTGATTGCTGATTCTGTTAATGTTTTTAAGAGTGGCTTGGATGATTTCTTGGACAGATATAATATCAAAGGCTATTGTGATACTATACTCTATAGCAGGGGTTGGCAACCCACGGCTCCAGAACCTCATGCAGCTCTTTGTCATGCTCGCTGCGGCTTGGGACAGGCAAGACGCAAGCAATAATCAAGCAGCTCTTGTGGAACCCGTGCAGCAGCATACCCCAGACCAGACAGAGCCTTTGGCAGTGCCCCACCAGGACATTTCTCGGAGATGCTGGGGGTGGCGGAGGACACTTACAGGGTGGGTAATTTTGAACTGACAGCTGAGATTTACGGCTCTGAGCTGGAAGAGCAGTTGCGCAAAGGGGACGCATTGGCACTAGCTGGAGGGGTGACAGATGCCTGCACTCTTAGACAAGAGCAGCCATGCTGAGCTAGATTCGTCCCGAGGAGCTGAGGGTGCTAGTGGGGAGCATTGCACGGTGCATCAGAGAAAAGTAGAGAGCCTTGCACTGCTCCTCCACAGCGCTCTGCTGACCCTCATTCAGGGGAGCTCGGTCCCGGGCCTGCGAGTGAAATGGACTGCGCCAGCTAGTACCAATGCTAGTGCCAATTCACCCCCTTTGCATTCCTGGGCAGACTGCTAGAGAAGTGGCTGAAGGAGGAGACTAAGGTGAAGGCTGTCTCTGTCTTCTGAGGAATGCAGCGCTGCACTGGAGCTGATGACCTATTCTATAATTAATATGCCGCAGCAAGATGATCGTGATTCTTACTGTGAGAAGCCAGAGTCCAGCAGCAGGCGTGAGGGCTATGTGACACATATTTTAATGACGTCTATATCCCTCGCCTTTATCTGCTGGCGCTGGAAGCTTCTTGAGTGTGCAGGGACACAAAGGTTACAAACATATTATTAATAGAGAGAGAATATTACCGAAAAGGGAAAAGCCTACTTACCTGCAGATACAGCCCTTGTGGCCCAAGCCTGCTCTTACACTGAGCTAGTAAAAGGGAGCAGCCATAGGCCAGGCCAGGGTGATTTTATTGCCAAGGGCCTCTTGACCAGTCACTCATGTGTATTGAGTAATAAACCTCTGTGGGACAGCCATACTGAGTGTCTAAACTGGGTAAGCCATGAATACATCCCAAAAAAGAAAAATCTCAGAAGAAAATAGAGAGTTTAATTCTGCATGGACAGATTCCTTTGCCTTCACTGCCAACGACACTGGCTTGCCTGTGTGCTTAATATGTGGCAAGAAATTAGCAAACAACAAAAAATGTAATGTTGAAAGACATTTTCAAAACGAGCACTCAGCATTTTCTAAAAAGTACCCAACTGAAGATGAGCCAAAGAGAGCAATTTCAGAACTACTACAGAAAGTTGAGCAGAGCATACATACTTTCAAGAAATGGATCAACTCTCCAAACTCAACTACAGCTGCGAGTTTTGTGGCAGCTCATGAGATCGTAAGGAGGGGGAAGCCGTTCACAGATGGAGAATACATGAAAGAATCGTTCATAAAAATATCAGAGCATCTATTCTCAGAATTCAAAAACAAACAGGAAATTATTCAGAAAATTAAAGAAATGTCTCTCTCTGCAAAGACCATCAAGGACAGGCCCATTAAAATGGCAACAAACATCACCAGTAAGCAAATTGATTATATCAATTCAGCTCAAGCATATTCAATTGCCTGTGATGAGTCAAGTGATATAAATGATATTGAGCAGACAGCACTGTTATGCAGATATGTGAACGCTGATGGGCCACAGGAAGAACTGCTTGAACTCATACCACTAAAGGCCCAGGCCAAACGCGGGGACAGGACATTTGTGAGGCTGTTTTGAGTTGTCTAAAAGCCAAAGGAATAAACACAGCTCGCCTTGTGTCAGTGTCTACTGATGGTGCACCCAGTATGAGAGGAGCACATAAGGGCTTTGTGAATTTACTTCAAAAGTTGCTGGATCAAGAGCTGATGACGTTTCACTGCATCTTGCATCAAGAAGCACTGTGCGCTCAAACATTCCCCCCTGAATGTGTGGAAGTGATGAACCTTGTTATTAAGATAGTGAACAAAATAATTGCAAATGGGTTAAACCACCGACAGTTTTGTTCATTGTTAGATGAAGTAGAGAGCGCATATTCAGATCTCCTGCTGCACAACAGAGTTCAGTGGCTGTCAAGGGGAGACATGCTGAAACGCTTTGAAGCTTGTCTGGAACATGTGAAAACCTTCTTGGAAAGTAAAGGCCTCAGCTATCCTGAACTGGGAGACCTTGATTGGCTGGAAAAGTTTTATTTCATGGTGGATATGACAAGTCACTTAAACACGCTGAATAAAAATCTCCAGGGAAAGGGAAGCACGGCCCTGCAGTTGCTGGAGGATGTTCTGGCGTTTGAGCGCAAGATGACAGTGTTTGCCAGAGATGTACAGAGAGGTACGCTCTCTCACTTCCCCTCCCTGAGAGAGTTCAAAGAAAAGAACAATCACATCATAAATTGTGATTATTTACACTGTGCAATTATGGCAATGCAAGCGGCATTTGGAGAAAGATGCAGCGAGTTCAGAAAGGAAAAAAAACACTCTGTCCTTCCCTGTCACGCCGCTGGACATTGACCCATCCCTGCTGAACATATCCGCATTCACAGGGATAAGTCAGCCCGATCTTGAAATTGAAATTGAACTGGCTGATATAGCAGATAAAGACTTATGGGTGTCCAAGTTCAAAAACCTGACAGTGGATCTCGAAGAAGGCAACTTTTGCTAAAGAGCACCAATGGAATGATATTGAAAACCTCCCCAAACCCAACAAGCTTGTTTTTGAAACATGGAGTGCCATTCCCGACACATATATGAACATGAAAAAGTATGCATTTGGAGTCCTGTCCATCTTTGGCTCAACATACTTATGCGAGCAAGTTTTTTCAAATATGAACTTTATAAAATCCAAATATCACTCCCGCCTCACAGATGACAACCTAAAGTCCTGTTTGAAGATCAAAGTCACATCTTATAGCCCTGACATAAGGAAGATCAGCATGGAGCTTCAGAAACAGAAGTCACATTAAACAGATGAGAACACTAGCATTTGTCTATTTTCAGTGTTTATTTCAAAGTAGGCCTACAATGCACTTCTGCTTGTTGTATTTTGTTGTTGTAACAGTTCAAAATTAAAAAAAGGTTAAAACTTTTAAAAGTTTATAAGCGGTGTTATGATGATGAGATTTAGACTGAGAAAATCAAAAAGGAGGTCTGGTTAAAACTGAACTAAGCTCTTAAAGTGCCATTGTTCATATTCATTTTGAGTAAACATTTAAATACCATATCATGAATTAGACAAATATAGACTAAAAAAAATAAATAACCACATTTGCCTTTTCGGCATCCTTTATTATATGAATTATATATTTTCATTATTTAATGGAGCCACACTTTCAATCTGAATCTATTAACATACCTAAAAAAACTGTTCCTCATTTTTATATTTGCTTTCCTACTAGCTATTTTACACTAGCTATAGTATTTATATTCATTAAATGCAGATTTCTCCTCTCAAATCTCTTCCTTTTAAATGTTTTCCTTTTCTTTCATATAAGTGTCCTTACTTCTGAATTAAGCCACATAGGTTGACCCTTAACACTCTTACATTAACTTCTTAAAAGGGGCATGCCACCCAGGCATAAAAAGCTGCATAATAAAAACAATTATTATTTTTATTAAACCATCCATACCTATTAAAATTTAAAAATGTAAAGGGTAAAGTTTAAAAATCTTAACTGTCAATCCAATATTGCCTACCCCACCTCTATGCCTTAGGCATATAAGTGGAATCCCTATACACCTGCATTTCACATGATGTTGGCTTTGAAGCAATCAAATACCATCTTACTATGTATAGTACTTATTCTCCACATCTTCAAACCTTCTTGCTAAACGCAATTAGATATTTATTGACACATAATTATTTCTTGTACAACAATAAATTTTATTTACAACAACGTGGCACAGCGATGGGGGCAAAATTTGCCCCCTCCTATGCCAATTTGACGATGGGTTGGTGGGAAGAGGAGTTTGTTTACAATATGAGTAATCCCTTCAGCAAATACATTGTATTTTTCGGTCGCTACATTGGCGATCTAATTGTGATTTGGCGGGGCACACAATTGCAGTGTCTGCAATTTGTGGAATACGCAAACTCGAACCATATAGGTCTTAAATTCACACATTTCATAAGTAATGATTCTATCAACTTTCTTGACTTAACTCTCTATCAAGATAATGGGCGCATCTTTTCTACTATTTATAGAAAACCAAATTCTGGGAATTCCCTATTACAAGCTTCTTCCTGTCATCCTAAACATGTCATTAAGGCAGTACCAATAGGGCAATTTATGAGATTACGAAGACTGTGTACAGATGTACAGGAATTCGTATCTCAGTCGGAAGCACTACGACAAAGATTTCGTGCCAGGGGATACTCAGAGAAACATCTAAATCAAGCCTTTAATAAAGCACTCAACTATTGCCCTATTGTACGTCAAGAAAGCCCATGTCCAAGAACAAATAACAATTCACTGGTTAACATCACCACACAGTCACAACAAACTAATAAGCCTGTTCATTTTATTACAGAATTCAGTTCACAGTACAACCATATAAAGAGACTATTTGAAAAGAATTTATGCATTCTAAGAACTGACCCGATTTTGGATCAAGTACTCAATTTAGGGTATAAAACAGTCACTCGACGCACTCGTACATTAGGTAATACACTTGCCCCCAGTCTAGTTCAAAGATCAATTACTAATACGAACTGGCTGAATATGAAAGGCATGTTTAAGTGTGGGGCATCTAGATGTTTAACCTGTGCGCAGGTCACCAAGACTAGTTCGTTTAGGTCCAACATAACAGGACGCCAGTACACCATTAGATGGTTTATTAACTGTAACACCTCATTTGTCATTTATCTCTTAGAATGTAAGGTATGCAATATTCAATACGTGGGTCAAACTAGTCGCCCCCTAAAAAATCGTATTCGAGAGCACATTCTAGATATAAAGAAGGGACAGAGTGATTCTCCAGTAGCAAAACATTTTCAGGAATGCAATGGGGGAGATATCACCAAATTGTCAGTTGTGGGTATTGACAGAGTAGCAAGGGGTAAACGAGGGGGAGATATTCTGCCAAAATTGCTCCGTTTGGAAACGAAATGGATTTTTTTCCTAGGGAGCAGAAAACCCTTTGGTCTTAATAGCGACTATGATGTCACATGCTTTTTTTGATTTCTTTATCTTTTTGACTTTTTTTGACTTTTTTTGATTTATTTTGATTTTTCATTTGGTTGTTCCTTTGGTTTTTTATTCCTTATTTCTTGTCACTTTTTTGTAGAGATTATATATATTTCAAACTTCTTGTGAATAGAGGCCTGTGCTTTATTGTAGTCCATTTGGTATACTTTACATGAGTTGGATATATACAATTTACTACACATGTATATACGAAGGGCATATCTGAGATATCTCACCTTATTGTAAATTTTAATACTTGTATTTCGCTTGTTTTTCTTTTCTTTCCTCATTTTTAAATAATTCTTTTTGAATATTTTTTGTTTATATTCATTTTTCTGATTCATATTATGTGTTTTTTCTTTTTGTATAGTATTTTTTGTTCTTTTTTTCGATGGTTCAGGTTATATACATGCTCCCACCATTAGGTGGTTTAGGATATATACATGCTCCCACCACTAGGTGGACTTTCACTAATTGTGTAGAGTGGTAACATGTGTTAACATCTTTCTGATTGGTCACAGCCCCTATATAACTCATGTACAGGGGTGTGCCATTTAGCCTATGAGTAAGTGCCCACACAGGCACGAAACGCGTTAGGTCTTGATGTCCTAATAAAAATTTTCTACTTTTTTATATTTGACTCTTTACTTTTGGAAACCCTCACATCCTTGTGATGCAATATAAGTGGAACAGACAGATACTTTCACTTTCCATTTTGCACTTCTTAGAATTCACTGCACTCCAATATCCTTCCTTATTTTCTAATTGTGAAACCAGTGGGTGGGCATGGGCATCAGAAATATGAAATATAGTTCCATTATAAAATAAAAATCCCATTACCTTTGCATTGGGAACAATTTAAGGCAGTCCATCCTGAAAAATACATTAAAAAATTGAGACTGTTTTAAATCATACATAAATGTACATTTGTTAGGATGTCAGAATATCACAATCAGAAATCTAAACATGATATAAACTTATATCAAAAAACAGCCCATATTGAATTGCCCATTTAAGCCCCTTGGTGCAACACAATTTAATTAATGTATCCAATTTGTCTCTAGTTTGAGGAAGCTTATTTGCAAAATGACCCCTGGCATCTTTGCCACTTGGTCTATGGGCATGCACCTAAAGTCAGCTGGATCATGATGAGCATCTGTCCGATGTTTTGCAACTAGTTGTTGGGCTATCACCAGTTTGCCACCCTCGATTTTGCCTTTTAGGATCTAATGCTGCTCTTATGGAAGTCCTGTGCATTTCTAACCTTTCTTGAAGTTGTTGTACCATCTTTACACAGTATAATAGTCCACATGGGCATTTAATTATGTAGACAACCATTGTGGAGGTACAGGGCCGGATTTACATAGCGGGCGCCCCTAGGCCCACTGCCGTTTGTCCCCCCTGTCCCCTACCCTTTATTCATGCAAATTTTCATGGAGATTGTATCTCCTGTGCATCCCCAGTGTTTTTGAACCAATGTGGGTGTGGTTGGCCAGCATGCTGCCCCCCTAAAATCCTGCCACCCTAGGCCCGGGCCTAGGTGGCCTTCCCACAAATCCGGGCCTGTGGAGGTACAAGTTAATCTCTGCTTAATCCTGTATTTTCTACCAGTGTGGGTCTTGGTTGTAGTATTATAATGATAGTATTCTACTAATACTGTTGCTTCTAAAAATAGTGCAATAGTGCCATCTTTTGGTGATGAATTGTAATGTCTTGAGTAGTTATGGCTGGCAACAAAGCTGCACTTAGAATTCAACCTAGTATAAATACAGCTGAGTTTTCAAGCTAATCAGCTTACTTCTACTACTAACAAGAAGAGCTACCAGTACATAGAACTACTTTAATGATTAAGGACTTTGCCTGGCTCCATGTAACACTTATTCTTGTTGAATTGAGAAACTTTGTAAGTGTTATCACTGTTTTTACTAAAACTGAGAATGAAATACTTTTCCACTCTTTTTTCTTAGTACAATTTCTGGTACTGGCAGTTTTTAGAGTTAAAAGTAATTCTACAGTCAACTTGCTCCATACATACTAGTTCATAGCTGTCTTTCCCAGAATTCTTACCTAAAATGAAAAATCTGTTGTTATGGACAATCAATTAGTGACGGGCGAATAAATTTGGCAGGCTCAAATTTGCGTAGAATTTCCATGTTTTGCCGCCTGCGAATAAATTCTCAAAACTGCGGCGAAAATTCGCCGGCATCAAAAAAAATTGGATGCACATCGGAATAGTCTCTTGCACCAAAACTGTCACACGTCCACAATATTTGCAATCACTGCAATTAATGGACTTTTGCATTCAAGCCCCTACTTCCCCTCCTAACTGTGACAAACCTGTCTCCCTCAAAAGTGTCCACTATCCTCCACTTCACAGACTTCTGTCAGTGGGTGCTTCATGAGTAGGGTTACCACCTTACCCTTTAAAACCGAACATATATAGTATGCACAGCCTGCATGGCTAATTAGCAATTAATTTAGATGCATGATGCATATATGTCTGCACATAAATAAGTTCTGTCTGCTGCATGCATCTAAATGAATTGCTAATTAGCCATGCAGGCTGTGCATACTATATGGGTTTGTTTTTAAAAGGTTGAGGTGGCAACCCTATAATCATGAGGTTCCAATATTCCTCCAAATTTCAGTTGCCCCTTTGGATTCTGCAGTTCAGATTCTAAGAGGAAAACCCACGTACATATATTACAATAAAATGGTCCCTGGAAGTATTGCTTTCTAGAAAGTATACATGAAAAATGATGCACTGACTAACACCCACTGAAACATATTTTTACATTTTGTACTTACTGCTTACTCCCAAGTGCCAATCCTTGAATATACAAATTTTTAATTCTGAATGCATTTTGGGTTGAATTGCATGCTAAACACTTATTCACATTCGCTGTGCAGTGTAAAACCAGTGCTAACATTTTATAAATGCTAGTATCCATAAAATACAATGAGGTACAAGTCACTGACCAGTGCATGCATGCTAAAAAGTATAAAATAGTAACTGTGAAAATTAGTTGTTAATGCTTACCTGCTTACTTTTTTTTACTGTATACTCTACAGTATTGCCTAATTTAAAAAAAAATAATAATAATAATTGGTTTATTTTGAGAAATACACCAACCAAAGATCAAATATTTCTAAACAATATTTCTAAAAAATATTTCTAAAAAATATTTCTAAACAATAGACAGCATTCTATAATATACGGTGTGTAAATAATAAATCTACTATGCTTTTATATTTAGTTATATTATAGCCTTCTGTATGACACTTACATCTGATCTGATCATAGTTCACTGAAGTTCTAGCTATATTCCTAATTTATGTCAATGAAAATGTAAGGTAGCAGTTAAAACAGGATATTTTGAGGCAAAGGCAAAAGTAATTTATGACTGCAAGTTCATTTGTGGGGCCATACATTATCCAGGAGTTCTACAAAAAAATCCACTTCATTTAATGTACAGTACTTTGTTTAATACACTCCTTGCACTTCTATATAGCTATGGTATGCAGGTTCTGTTACAAACTTTGTACATTTGTGGCTTTTGAAGCAGGGGATCCCTGGAACTTCCAACTCCTCTGATCCAAGATTCCCACACCAGCCTGCAAAGGTCACTGCAGCACAGTTGCTCCTGAACAATTGGCTACCCATATCATTTTAAAGTGATTCCAAAGTTTATGAGAAGCAATTTATTATTTCTATGACACATACTGTACAAGGGCTGTCATTCATTAAATGTACTTCTTGTGGATAGTCATGCTCTTTGCACTCGAGTCTACCCTGCCTCCTTTTACAGATTGTACATAATGACATCTATTGATACTCAGGTACTCTGGGGCTACCAACACCTCATAGGTAGCACTGGAGATGCAGCTGACCCAGTAGTAGTGCATTTGCCATAAGCAGTCTAAAATTCTTCTAAAACACGCAAAATGATGCCTGTTGAGTAATTTTTGGCAAGAATCCTGTCATGAGAGGAGATTTTAATATACTGTAAAATGATATTTAAGGTCAAGGAATTTTATTTTAACATAGTGTCTTCACTAAAAGTATAATTTATAATTTAATGAAATATTCTTTTGGCTCTGCCTTCATTTTACTGCTGTCCATATATCTTTATTCCTCTTGCCCCCTTTCCTTTTCTGCCAACTCCAGTTTCATTTTCCTTTTTAATTTTTTCTGTTTTATTGGTTTGTCATCTTCTCACATAAGTTTTTATGTCTACTTGTCTTTCTCTTCTCTTTTTTCCAATTCTTTTTTTTTCATTTCATACAAACGTTCTATTAATAGTATCTTATTTTAAATTCTCTCATCTTCTATTTTGTGCACAATCTTAATTTCCTTCCCCTCTGGATTTTTCTCTTCATTCCTATTTCTTTTCTCATCCCTTGATCAATATTCTCTAAACATGTCTATTCTATTCTCTTGTGCAATATTCTCTTACTTTATTTATCTTTCTCTCAATCTTTCTTTTCTAAGTTCTCTTCTCCAACACATTTCTTCTGTGATGTTGTACGATAATATTTTGCTCTCACACTTTTTTTTTCTTAAATGCTTACTTTCACTTCTCTCTCTCTCTTATTAATATTCCACAATTTCTCTTCTGTCTTCTTGTTCAGTCCTCTCATTATTCCTCTTTTTCTGTTTAACCATTGGGTTGCAGTTCTCTCTTGTACCTAAGCTTGTGAAAATTTCTCTCCTGATGCATTTTCTTTTTATATAAAAACTTTTAGAATAAACTGCTGCTAAGATAATCTTTCATTCAGTTCTTTCTTTTCTCAATACCAGACAGCACTTCTCTGTTTTCTTCTTCTTGTTTTGCTTTATTTCTAAATTTACAATTTAAATCTATTTTATACTTCTGATTCCTGTAACCTATCTTTTTATAAAAATGAATAAAGTGTCTTCTTCGCTCTAATGTCCTTTATACACACTTGGGCATATAAACTAAGGGATGCACTGTAGTTAAAACTATTTTTACCAAATAATATTTTATCAACATAACCAATTTACTGAAAGGAATACACACAGTTATGGCAAATTAACTTTGCATTGATGAACATTCTCTTTGCATTAGCGAACAATCCCATCTTTTTGCCAGGTGACAATTCTCAAGTGCAACACAGTGAATATTCCCCAGTTTACCAAGAGCACAAAAATTTATTTTGGTGAAGAGACATTTTTCAGGCTGGCAATGCACTTTGCTTCTCATTATATGTCACCTCCTCCATGCCAATATTCCACATAAATCATTTCTTTAAGGTGTATATTCAATGGGAAATACACTGGTGAACTTTCACAGGTAATTTACACCGAGAAATTTACCAGATTACTATCAAAACTAATGTTGTGAAAATACAACTGCCAAATTGAGATAATGAGAACATTCCTCAAAATAATTTTACATATTAAATCTGTTAATGCTGATTGCTTACCTAATCTCTTTCACATGCTCTCCTCTCCCTTTCTCACAAGCCCTACACAATTTAACAGGCTGTATTTACATTGGTAGCACCATTTAGTCAATCTACTCAAACTTAACTCACGTACTACTTCCACTTCCATATCAGTTCTTTCATGTATGAACACACCAATATTTTCATACATATTGTTGTCATTATCAGTTGTATAACAAGAATCATAAGAATGAATCTTTCAGGCTTTAGTTTGCAATGCATCAGAATGTACTTTATTTTTGGAGGCAAATGTATGAATCAATATAAATTTACAATGAATTTATTTAAAGTAAGCTGATTATTAAATAATTGTATTTTCTGTTTTATTAAAATGCCTCCTTAATGATGTAAATGATTAGACTAAACATTTCCATCTGGACATTTAGTGCCTGTACAGTTGCACTCCAGCACATCAATGTATTTATGATCCAGTAATGTTCCATCAGGGCACAGCAGCTTGACTTTATTTGTTGTAGTCTGAGCCTCTTGGCAACAAGAACATTTATGGGACATAGTTTGGGCTTCAGCAGAGTACCTAGACAGAGGAAATAAATTTAAATTAAATTTAAATTATCGTGAGGGTATTTCACTGGACTTTTTACTTTCCCAAAATAAAAGTCCCAATTGTCTTTTTGTTTAAAAAATAGCTCATCAAATATTTGCCAAATCCATCTGCATGAATGCCTCCTGCATCTACTGAATAAAACTCACGCAGTAACAGCCAACTCTGGTTACTATTAAATATGGTTTACAATTAGCCTTAGCAATCAATCCGCAGGCAGAATTTACTGTTCAGGTATATGGGTTATGAGATGTCGGAAAACCTAAGACTTTGTATAAAATGGGTGTAAAAAAACTTGCCTCAGCATCTCCCTTAATTAAAGGTATTTTATATTCTTGCAGAAATTTGCAGGCAAATGCCAATGTTTGCATAAACTTAAAGTATCCCTCAGTACAGTCTATGAGAAAACACAGGGGCTGCCTCATGATGAATGCTTTTTACATTCCCTTTGGGCTGATTACACAAACTTTTTTCTGCTATAATCTGGAGAACCCCACTTTTGTTTTCATGTTATAAAAACAATATTTACCCTGTGGAAAGATAGAAGGAGATTGGGGCTAGGCTATAGTGAAACAGTGAATGCTTAGGAAATCTGTACACAAACTGATAGCTACAATGATTCTAAGTCAAATGTTGTGAATGTATGGACCACTTCCTCTTGCAACAAATAAGCTAATGATGCAGAACATTTGGACATGGGAAGACTGATTTATCAGTATTTGAATTTGAGTTTTTTTTGTAAATAGGAAAAAACAAATGTCTTGAAAATTTTGAATGTGTGTTTTTTTTTTGTTTTTAAAAAGAAAACTTCAATTTCAAAAACATTATGTGTAAAAATGTGATACAACAACTCAAATGCAGTAAAATTACATTCTACCTATCATTTTCAAGAAGTATGCCAAATTTCAAATTAATCTGTAAAAAGGCAAATTAAAAATATTTTTGAATTTAAAGTTTTTGCCACATAAAAACTCAAATTTTCGTAAAAATTTAATTTGAATGTTGATAAATCTATGTTGGTACCATATATTATAATCATATTAGATATTCAGTTTATGTAACAATTATTTTTATCTTACATTGAAGAGGTTCCACAGGATCCCTCACAGCGAGACATTCTGACCCTCGTCACAGATGTGCACCCTTGGTAGGTCAAGTAATCATCAAATGCCTGTACCTTGCAGGAGCCAGTCTTTTGGATACCTGTAGTGTAGTGACATTACAGCCATGTAAAGGACTAATTCATTACATCCAACATGATTTAACATATTTTCTTAAATGTAACATACATGTTCTATACATTTTAAATTCTATAAATATCCCAGCCATTCAGTTTATTTTTTTTTAGATATTTCTTCTTTTTAGTTCATAATGATTGATTGGCCTAATTTTCTTTTTCTTATTTTTAATTTGCACGTTTAAAAGTTTTGTTCTGGTTTATAAACAAGATTTGTTTTATTAAAGTAATGTCAGATAAAGGGTCTCTACTGTCTTTTCAGTTACACAGGGGTGATTAGATTAAGGAAGATTAATGTACCACATTAGTACAGCAACATAAATTGTTTTTGGTTTAGTTGTAGAGCAATCAGATCAGTACTGTTTGACTATACACTTTCCCATTGACTTTTTAAGAAACTTGCCAGCTTTTACTAAAGTTTTTCATTTTGACTTTTGAGATTTTGATAAATGTTTTTAAATTTGATTCTGAAAAAATGTTATGCCTTGATTTGTTTTATTTTTAATGAAGGTGTTTCATTTGTCCAGTGGGACCACAGTAGAGTGGAAGATATAGACATTAGCATTGCTAAAAGTGAGGGCAACTGATGTTCAGGTGTCAGATGCATAAGAATATATAGGCCATACACTACAATTTCCATATTTTGATAATGTTTGGTTAGAGACTGCAAGTCACTTTATACTAACTGGATCTGCAGGCAGTTCTAAGGAATTCCATTCCTTTGGACTAGGTTTACATATTTATGTGCCTGGCTCTGCAGAAGACATGTGAGTCATATATTGAGGTCCTATCATTAGCATTTAAACACCACTTGGAACTTGTTTTGTGTGACCTTAACCATAAAGACATGTTACTGTTTTTTTCAGGGCACCAAATCTTTACAGAATCATTTTATAATGGATGTTGAAAAGGTATCAACCATATAAAATCATATACAATAAATGCATAAAGAACTTACATGTTTTACAGCATCCACTAGGTGAGAATTCAATGCTTCCCTGGTATTGGAGGGGAAAATGGTAGGGTCTTTAAAATAACATTCACCACATGTAATATTTTTCACAAAGACCTTACAATTGTGGAAATAAGCAATATATTTAGAGTTGCAGCTGTCTAGAGATCACCAGAAGGACAGACCATAAAGAATAAGTGACAGACAGAAACACGCATTGTTAATACTAATGCAGTCTATGTTTACAAATGTGCCAATAAAATTACTGCAAAAGACTATGGGACTTGCCCTGGTTTTTGCAGCTGGAGCTCCTTTAACCAACCATAGAAACCACAAAGATGGAACATACTACTGATTCTTATTGACACAAGAGTATTAAATAAAACATCTTGTGAGTCATGACAGCAATTAAATAAACTGACCTGTCTAACCTATCAGCCTGGTTCATTGCCTCTTGTCACCCTTATACCCTTATTACCCTTATATACATATTGCCAGAGAGCAAACAGCAGGGCAGGTATGTAGTCTTGAAGGACACGAATATAAGTAGGTTGCATCTTGAGCACTGCCTTAAACCACAAGTAACCTTTATACATCATTGACATTTAAAGAAATGGATAAACATTACACTACATTTTTTGGCTATGGTGTTGTTGTTTATGTACAGGGACTGACTAAACGGTAAAGCAGGAATTTTAAAAAAAATGTAACTTGCCAAACTTGCCCTACTGGGTAAATAGATGTTCTTAATAAATGCTAAGTACTGTCAAATATAGTATTGCTGGCAACCCTACACCAAACATGCATATATATATAATGCATGCCTGTTCCTGTTGCATTTAATGATCATATGCAGCCTACCTGTATTAGTTAGTGACACATTATGGTTTTCACAGAATAACATTTTGCAAACTGTGGTATCGTGTGATTATGTTTTATGGTGCATAACAAATATAGATTACTTACGGGCTCACAGTCGTCTTCATTTAATAAGGGGCAAGAGATTTGGGAGACAGTGGTGACAAACTGATCATTGATTAAGGAGCATTTGTATATCGTGCAGTTATCATTCATAGAGGGCAGAACATCTCCAGGCTAAAGACAAAAATAAAGTAGGGTAAATTGCAAGATTTTTTGTACAATGTTACATTTGACATTAAAAACAAAAAATCACATAAAAACAAGCAAAACAAGTTAATTAATACATAAAACTAATTTTAATTAAATATACATGTTAGACAGATAGTCAGATATGACTGGACTTACATTCATAAGCCGGTAGGAGCCATCATAATTCACCACACAGTTGGTTTGCTGACAGGTACCACAGCAGTCAGATGGGGAATTTATCTTTACCTTAAAACCCTGTTAAAGTAAAGAGAAGCTCATAATAAACCTGTATATTTTGCTCATAATTGTTATAGATTTGTTTAATTTCTTTGGTACAGTACATTGTGTATTTGGAAAGGATTTGAAAGAAAGGGATAACCCTTGCCATTGTCAAAATCTTCTAATGCTTATTGAATTTTACTTACAGCTGGACACTTAATGTTACAGACAATTGGGTTGCAGGCAATTGTAAAATTGTTTCCATCTTGTGCGCATACACAGTTCTCACACCTCTCTGAGTAAACATGAGATCCAGGCTGTGAGAACACACAAAAAAGTTAGATAAGATTTAATGCAAATATACAGGAAATAGGTCACATAAGTGTAACATTGGCTTTTATAATGCCAATAATGCACCACATTACAACATTTAACATCTTACCAAATACCTAACAATTACTAAAGGAGGGCCATAAAACAATAATAATATTAAGGCTCTCTTTACTTCTTGTACAGTGCTGCAGAATATGTTGACAATTTATAAATAAGTGATCTTAATATTACATACTAATTATGTTTTCAGTTGATATTTACTCTTTGCAGTTTTTTAATATTTATTCTCTGCTTACCTGCCATAAAGCATACAAACTACACCATCAAATTTACACAACATTGCTGTATGAGTCCTTTATGTTGCAAGATATTGATAAAGAATTGAACCAGGTGTACACTGCCCCTTTACTGTCTATAAAGTATGTATAAAGTATGTATTTGGTCTGCCTTTAGTGTGACATGTAACATTATATTTATAGTAAAACAAAAGAAGAAACAAAAAGCCAAGCACTAAAGGCTTTGCTTGCAGCTTCCTCAAAGTGGCAGGTCTTCACCCGGACCTCCAAATAAATGTCCAAACTAAAGTATCTAAAAGGTAGCGCATATAAGAAACCACAGATAAGTCAATAGTGTTAATCAGGGTTGCAGACTTACTACTCAGCAGCTGTTCTCTCATGGAATAAATGTACTACTGGTACTCTGTTCATCCAAACATAAATATGCAGTACATTTTTTTGGATATTTTGCACATTTTGAGGTTGAAGGTATAAATATCGAAAAGAGGGAAACTTTGGATCAAAACCATAAGGTTCTCTGTCTCTCCACTGAGGATGTGAGGATGGTCCTCCATGGAGTAGATATATGGAAAGCAGGAGGGCCTGATAACATATCTGGAAAGGTGCTCCATGGTTGTGCTGAACACAAAAAGTGAAGTTTTTACTGATATTTTTAATTTATCCTTAGGTTCAGTGGTAGTGCTGGTATGTTTTAAACCAACAAAAATCATTCCAGTGCCAAAAAAAGTCATTTGTGTCGTGTTTAAATGATTACAGGCCAAAAGCACTCACACCTATCATCATGAAGTGCTTTGAGAGGTTAGTAATGAAATATATGAAGGCACAACTGTCTCAAGATCTAGACCCATTACAATTTGCCAAAAATTGGCCAAATAGGAAGATGCAATATCAACTTGTCTTTTTCTCATCTAGACAAAAAGGATAGCTCTGTTAGGATGCTGTTTATTGATTTTAGTTCAGCCTTCAGAACAGTTATTCCACAGAAGCTGATAGAGAAACTTGGATTGTTGGGTATAAGTGATTCATTGTGTAACTGGATTCTTGATTTTGATTTTGACCACAATATGTGTCAATTGGAAGTAAAAACTCAAAAACTCTTAGACTAAGCAGGCATTCTCCTCAGGGTTGTGTGCTCAGTCCATATTGTTTACCTTGCTGACACATGATTGTCTGGCTCAGTACAACTCTAACCATATTGTAAAATTTGTGGATGATACGACAGTAGTAGGACTCATCAGTAAAAATGATGACTTCTGCATATAGGAAGGAGGTTAAGGAATTGGTGAATTAGTATCAGGAAAATAACTTAGTTTTGAATGTAGAAAAGACTAAGGAGATGATAATTGACTAAAGGAAGAAAATAAAAAATAATAAAAATAATCCCCATAATGTATAGAGGGAACGGCTGTTGAGATAGTTAGGAATGTGAAGTTCCTAGGGGTGAATTTAGTAGATGATCTCTCATGGAAGGTAAATACTGCTTTGATTACTAAAAAAGCAAATCAGCGGTTGTATTTCTTGCAAAAGTTAAAGAAAGCTAGTCTTTCCTCCTCCATTCTTACTTCATTTTATCGTGGCACTACTGAGATAGTCTTGAGCTGTTATATTACAGTTTGGTACGGAAACTTCACAGTTGCTGAACAAGAAGCTGCTCGGATGAGTAGTGAAATGTCTTCATTGATTACTCAGCAAGTCCAGTTGTTTTTAGATTTACCTATACTAGATATACCATGACCTGGATAAATGAAAATCTTCATAGTCAACAATCCCTACAGAGAATAGTTAGAACAGCAGAAGGAATTATAGGAAATTCCTTACTACCGATTTCTGAACTATACAAAAAACATCATCCGATGGGCGAAAAGTATAGTTAAAGATGTTTTCCATCCACCCCATACACTGTTTTCTTTGTTACCATTTGGTAGAAGATTCCAGTGCATTCAAACTACAACAGCCAGACACTATAAAAGTTTTTTTTCCAACAGGCGGTTAGAGCATTAGTGTGAAAAAATGATAGAAAAGAAAGCAGGAAACGAGGCATGGGTGGTATGCAAGGTTTTGCACTTGGTCTGGATATTTATATAAATGGGTTGATAGATTAAAGATCTTTTAAAGGTATTTATTATAGAATGATGCAGATGTCACTTTGGTATGTTTTTGCACTTATTATGAAGAGGTGAGTGTGGTAGTGGAATACATTTATCACTGGATATATATGGGTGATATGTACAGTTTGCATAGGTTTTTTTTATATAGAGTTATGGATGCCTATATACTGTAAATGGATTGATAGGTTAAAGGTTTTTTAAAGGTATTGATATTTATAATAGAAGGATGCACATGTCACTTTCAAATAACTTTGCACATATCATGAAGAGGTGTGTGTGTGGGGAAATTGAAATATATTTATCCCTGGATATATACGGGGTAGTATAGATAAAAAGTAAATATTATTAGATGCAAGAGTATTCAACATACTTTGGTGATATAGAGTAAAACTGAGGTTGTAAGAGGTAGGGTTGGACAAAATTAATCCCTAGTGAAAGTAGATATTTTTGGTACATAGTTTTTCTCTCTTTGTGAAAGTTTCTATCTCTGAATTTTAAACATAATTTTAAATATGTTGTTTTTATGTCTGCACAAAAAAGGGGGGGGCTCGGTTAAACGGAAATTTCAATATGCTGTAACAAGCATATTGACAATAAAGATTTTGATTGATTGATTGATTGATTGATTTGATTGAATGATTTATAAACTTAATGCTTTAGGTCCCAAAGGGCTAAACATAACTTGGATCTGGCAGCTTTTAATAATTAATTTTTTCAAAACCTTGGTGTTTCCTATGGGAAGTACCTTTGGAATACATATGTAAATGAGCTACCTGTAAGAACGGTATTAACTTGGATATAATTAGATTTTATTGTCATAACGTTAATTTTAATAACTAAATCTATGTGGGTCTTTGGCTATGTTATGTTTAATACATTTTACCAATTGCATAGTCATACGTTATATTGAGCTCTTTTATGGACTTTTAAGATTTTAACCACATTGGACTACATGGACTTCTTATAAAACTTTAATAAAAACACATATGACTTTGATAGAACACATGAGTAGCCACTTTTAAACATTCAATTACAGCTTATAAAACAGGATTAATCTATTTTACTTTCTGCAAATTTATGGTTTCTTGGTTCCTCCAAGAGATTCCTTACTTTTTACCTTACATTCTACTATGTATATGTAGATGGTGCTGCACTATTGGTTTTCTTTTATGCGCTTCCTTTTAGATACTTTTTGGACATTATATTTATAGTATTTGGTATAAAAATTTGTACTTTGGTTTGCCAAAAACTGATAGATGTCTAAGCTTTAGTGGGCTTAGTTGTATCTCTTAAAAATGCTGCTTACCAAGTATTCATTGTTTCCACTAATACAAACTTGTTTTGGTTCTGGAAGAAAGGCATGCAAAAATATTTCAATTATTTGATTTTATTTACATATCTCCTAATATATGGAGTCACAGAATAACAATGGCAAGAAAAAAATTTGTTTTGCTGTTTCTGAAGTTTTGATAAGACCAGCCAAAAAGGAATGTATATGCCATATGGGCCATATATCAAACCCTTTAATAAAAAATAATTTTGTTGATTTGTAAATTATAATAAAATAAATCTTAACCCAACCATACAACTGTCCCACAGGACATATGGAATTATTCATTACAGAAACACAAGGATCTTACAAGAAATCCCCCACTTCCTTTTCCCTATTTTTTTCCTAAATTCCTACACTCTTCTATCTAATTACCCCCACTGACACATTTCCAATTTACACCATTTACTCCCAACTTTTTCCCCATATTCCCAATTTGCTTAACTTTTTCTGTCATTTTCTCCCATAGCCTCTTCAAGCCTATATCTCTTACAGCAATCTCTTTTAATTCCCCATATACTTATTTTTCCTATTTTACCCAGTTTCCCCCTCCCATCCTGTTTCTTAACCCCACTCAGTTCGCTTCCATCTTCTCTACTTGATAATCTATGGCTATTTTGAACTGCCCCTACTGGCTTCCTCTCCTTCTAGACTCAAAGCTAGACTAGGTTGCTACATAGATCAAAACATGAATGGTTGTGAGTGCATTGATTAAATGTTATTTTGCCTTATCACTGTCTTCTATTCAGTGTATATTTAGTTGACCAAGATATGTCATTTAGTTACTTTCAATAGCAAGCATTCACTTTAACACAAACTTACCGCAAACATAAGTAGGACAACATTGCCCTTCCTTGATGCCTCCATTAAGTTCAAATCCAGGACCACATTTAGGGAAGGTGTTTGAACACCGACTTGGGTCACATCCTTCAAAAAATATCATTCAAAATTATTTTTTAAGCATATTTGTAGTCAAAAGCAAAATAAACTGGTACAAACTGTGTTTAGTTGCCACTTTATTTTAAAATCCTTGACAGTGATTCATTTTATATATTACAGTTGCTTAGAAGAATATTTTTTCATCAAGCAGAAGAAAACTTAACTTTAATTGTTTTATGGTTTTAGGTATGTAAATCATTAAGGGTGTTTTTTGCAGAATAGAGAATTGTCAAATATTTGTTGTTAGTGCACATAGCAAAATAGTAGAAGTATTATATACTTACTGCATACAGTTTCTTCACAACACTTGTTTGTAGCGCTGACTTGAGTTACTTGGTAGAAACCTTCTCGATTACACTCTTCATTTCTTACATGATGGCATTGTTGTTTTTGGCAGGTTATTCCACTACCACCCTCCAAACACTTGCAGGTCTCACAGTTAAAATCAAAGCTTTCTCCATACTGTGACAAGAGAAACAATAAGGTAAAACTCTCTGAAATGTTTGTGCAAGCCAGTTCAGAATAGTGATATGCAGGGTCTATCTTGTTAATTTTACATCATAGGTTGGATAATATGAACAGATTAAGTAATTATATACAAAATACAATATACACTTTACCACAGTTTATTTTGCAATTTAACTCAAAGTGAACACAAGTTATGCTATTTAGTTAAACAGGAAAATGTATGGAAATTGTTAAACAACATGGGGTTTAGGTTACTGCTTGGATCAGTAAACCAGGAAGATTAACACATTTTTCAAAGATGTTTTAATTTTTATTTAAACTGACTAAACATCACCACTAGGTTCAAAGTTAAAATGTTAGCAAATGCCTATAACAAACATACTTATTTTCTCATAGATGAATCTAAAAATAAATACCTTGTGGGGAACATCATCTGGACCAACACATCCTGGAAGCAAACAAAGAAGCAAAAAAATAGTTCATAAGAATGATGGAATATTTAAGTGACCCAGGAATTAAAAAAATAAGATTTTATATTGATTAGTTCAACATAATTCTATGCAACATGTGCCATGTGTGCGTACATATTACTATCTATACGGTTAATCTTAATCATAAGTAAAAATGTTTTGCTGTTATACGTATAGGGAGCATGATTTATTCCATCAGATTCTCTATCTGGAATCTCAAGCGTTTTTATTTCAAACTCACATCTTTTACTACAGTAGTACTAGGATAGTAATGTATACTTATACTGTGAACTCTGTCCACAAGTGCTCCCTAAATTGTAAATCTAAATGATGCAGAAATTAGGGAGTGCCTACAGAGGGTCAGACTGTGGAGTACATGCCTACTGGGTCACCATCTCTAGGTCCCACCTATCCATACTCCTTTCACAACCCTACCCCTGCTCGACCCACCACAGAGTGAACCTGGTATTTTGCCCCTTCTGAAAACCTTGCCATTGATAATAAATTTGGGGGAAGCTGGCCTGGATCAGTGAGGCCCACCAGGGTTTCTCCCAGTGTCCTGCCAGCGCAGTTCAAACTGCATGGTTGCAGTTCTTTTATGGGCAGGGCTCAAAGTGCAAAAACCATGGTGGATTGCACATAATAAATGACCTTTACTGTTCTATACATTGAGTCCTATAGATTATCCTGCCTGGATAAAACATCAGTACATATACTCACCACAGTCGCTTACGCAGACATCAATTGGCATGCTAAATGGCATGCTACCTTTAGCACAGAAGCATCCTTCCACAACACGTTTATCATTATTCAGTTCTGTCACATCTGCTGGCCTAAAAAATAAATCATACACAGATTCAGCCTTGCTATTAAGAGTATTGAAAAAGTAAGGAATGCTCTATGGTTGTTTAATACATAGAGCCTGAGCAGAGTCTTTTTTCAGCTGTACCAGAAAGTACCATTCAGCTGTATTATATTTAACATTAATATATGGAGAAATCAACACTTTAACAAAGCTTTCTCCAAACTTTTACAGCAGAGGTATGTCATAAAGCTGCATTGTCCTCCACAAGCAACATAATTTTTTTGAGTGTTGCAGAGAGTAGAAGGGGTCTGCTTTTATGGCATCTCTGGTCTAGGTTGACCTAGTTATTGATTGTATATGCAGTGCCATTTAGAATAGTTATAACACAGCATTAATAACTTTTAGTATTATACAAAAATAGTAAGTGAAGGTTTTAATATTTATCCCAAAATATATCACACAGGAATGGCTACTTACGTAGTTTGGCAGGTTATGGGGAGAGCCGGACCACATGCATTATATACTCTGTTAGAAGGACAAGTAATTGCTATAACAAGAGAAAATTATTATTATAAATTATTATTCTTATTATCATGTATATGCCTTGATTGAAAATATATACACACTTTTAGACTACAAACATATTTAGTGAATATGGAATTGTAAACTTACAACAAGCTGGGGCCTGTCTTCTCCACTCAATGCAGACACCACGATCACCGCAAATTGAAGCATAGTGTTGTAAACTTGTGCATTCATTGCTTGACTTGACCACATTGCAACTGTCTGAAAGGCAGGCTTGATAGAAAGGTTCTGGTGAATGGAACGCATGGCATTGTTGGAAAACCCTTTAAATAAATACCAATAAAGAATGAGTTCACCTGAAAGCATGAATGGGTAAATAGGTTATGAAAACAGTGTTATTTGGCAGTAAACTCCCACAAAACATAGTTTCCTATCACCACTTAACAGCTAAGGGTACAAAGCTCATAGCTCTTATTCTTTTATAAATTAATTATGAATGAATCTCAAACCAATACTTACGGTCCCATGATAAGATCACAAACAGAGGATTTACAAGTTGGAGGTATTGTAGGGGGTACTGGAGGAATGCTCTGGCATTGAGGCTTGACTGGGTCATTCACCATAAAAGAATCAACCATAGCTACCCAGTTAGTTGTGATTGTACCATTAGCCATCATTAAGTCATCAGCTTGATTGTTGGTGCAAGTACCTAAGATAAATTATGAAATTATGTTACAGTATGTTGTGGGGCCAACTATTTTGAAAAATGCTAATCTTATACAAAACAAACACCCAGCATGTAAAATGTTATTATATCAACCGTATATCACTGTGATATTGCACAACAGTAAATTATGCAGAAAAAGGTAGATGTGAGATTACTCAGGCAGATTACTCTGTGTTTGGACAAGCTGCATTATGATGAACAAGGTTTACTACATTTACTAACCTTCTACACATATTGTTAATTGTATAACATATAATAAATATGAAAATATAGCCAGCAATATTTTACCACACTTTGTTGGTATACCTTCACTCAATAATACAATAGACATAATGAGGAAAATTAATGTAACTAAAGATCCATTGCTAATATGGTAAATCTCTCAGAAACAAACTAACAATGAAAACTCACAATGTTTGACTGAAACAAACAACTGTTGTAAATATTTGTAGTCTAAAGTGTTAAGGCTTCAATTTTATGCTGTCACTTACCACATTGTCCATGTGTGTTCTTATAAAACTTTCCATATGGCATCTTTATAGTGAAGGTCAAACCATTATAAGTTACATTGGTCTTCAGCTGTGGTATTTCAACTACAATAAATATTCCGGATTTGTAAACTTTTACTCCATATTTTGTATATGGAAGCAATACAAGATTTCCATTCACATGTGTCTAGGATAGAAAATATAAATGTTGTAAATACCTTTTATCCCACATAATATCCCACATATCTCACATAATATTCTACATAGTATCTCCACACTAAAGTCACAAGTTTACTGCTGACCAGAAGCAGAACTGCAAAGTGCTAAGGGACACAAGTGCCTTCTCGCCCCATGCTAAATTTAAAAAAAATCCTACATGAGTAGCAGACTGCAGCATCAGGAGTTGCAGGCCAGACCTTTCCTTCCCACCAACCATTGGGCAGGTGGTAAAGACAGGGACACATTGCTGCCTGAGTCTTCTGCTACTCCCTAACTTCCAGATCTAAATTACACTTGAGTTATGGAATGGGTAGAGTGTGGGAGGGGGGTGGGGAATGACATAAAGAGTGTGGGTTCCCAAGCTGGGGAATGACATAATCAATGAAGAACACAAGAACTCACAGGATTTTCTAAATATAAAAATTAAATATGTATTCTTTTATTCTCATATTCTTCAAGGGAAACTGCAGGTCTCCAAAATGCTCCAAAACTGAGTTCATACATTAGTACCTTGGTATATGGGTCTAAATAAGATTTATTTGATGGCTGGTTTAGAGTGACTATGTTTGAATATATCCAACGTTTTTTATCTGTGTGCTACATTGCCACCAGGTTCCTTAAGATGAATGTAGCTATTGCTTACCTCTAAGCTCATAGGAGTGATGGCTTGAGGTGAAATTGTAATTTCTTGAGTTTCATGTCGTACAGTAAGTTTGCGTGGGCAGGTAATACCAGTTTTATCTCCACAATCATAATTGTCAAGGTAAATGCCAAAGTTATCAATGGTTTTCACAATTTCTTCCACAAGAACATAGGAGCAGCTTCCTTGATATGTATAATAAGTTCCATCAAATGTAAGATAGTGATCTTCCCAACCACTGCACATACCTAAAAAAACATTAATTTCAGTAAGTTGGCAAGATGAACAAATTAGCGACTGAAGGATTTATGAATTATTTACATTCTAGCACAAATGCTTGAAAGTCTTTCTAATGAATGCAGAGCTGTTACTTATTATTTTTTTCCACTTTGTACTTTACTTGCTTTGTTGGAATATTAATATAGGAGTGCACAATTCTGCATTTGAACTGGAGTGTTACATTATCTTCCACAGTGGTATTACTGACTCTCTTTTATTCTCTTATAGGATTATCCTATATTGTTTTCTTTTTTTTATAACTGTATTTCTCTTTCCCACAACTGTTATTATACTAATCTTTAATGATGGAATGTGACCAATAAGCAAATTAAAATTCACCCCTTGCAAACTGAACTGGGATCAACAAAAACTCTTTATGTACTGATATGGGGCCTATTAAAAACATGGTACTTCAGTCATCGTATGGATCACCTGAGTTTGCAAATAGGTACAAATATGTTTGTACTATATATTTGTTTCTGGTATTGGCATTCAAGTGCATACAGTAAATTAAAACCCATTAAATTGATGATGATGATTTTCCATATCCAGGAACATGTGTACTGTGAATAACTTTAAAAAAAAAAAATATCTACCCCTGAACATGTATTTGAGGCACCAGTATTTCCACAGAAAAATATTGGTTGGAGATTTTAGGTGTGTAACATTTCAAAAAGTATCCCTTCCATGAATGTTTTAGCTAGTTCAGAAGCACTAGTGCTGGTCTCTCTCTGTTGGCTTTTGACCAGTAGAATTTTTTTCTTATTTAAAGAGAAAATAAGTATTCCTTACATATAAAAAACAAAATTAACATTAAATTAACATTTTACTGAACTATAATAAGGAATTCTATCTGAAAATAACATGCTGCAGCTGCATGTGCCCCCTCCTTCTACTGTGGGGAATGCAAAAATTACGCTCAGTAATCAAAATTTCTTGAGGATGCTGCAATTTGTTACTACATTTTAGTTTATATCATCACATTTTGGAAACCATCTAATTATTATTGAAATAGAACAATAGACTGTTTTGGTTGCTATACATTTTTTCTTCACCCCCAGGACATCTAAAATTAATTGTGTTCATAAAAAATTATGTTTGTCATCATTGTAATGATATCTCACTTACATAACATTATTTGAGTATGATTGGATTTACAAAATCAAGATGAATTTCAGTTTCTATATGCACTGGAACAATTGCGTTATTAATCAAATTATGCTGCTTGATAAAATTCATCCATTATGAGAAAAAAGTGTCTAGAAAAGATGTCATTATTTCCATAGATTCCATCATACCCATATTTCCATATTTCAGGGCAGAACAGCCAAACCCCAAACATTGTATAAAAGTCAAAGATAACAAACACTCTTGCAATTTTAGCATATGGATAAAGTGTATACCACATAGCACTGAAATGTGACCATGACCTTGTGCTTTTAACACAACTAATATGTTTCATGTTCCTTTTGTGCTTAAAGTAGAAGGAAAGGATAAAATTAAGTAAGCTTTATCAGAAAGTTCTATATACATCCGCCAGTAAACCCTCAACGCAATGCTGTTCTTAGTCAAAAGAAACACCACATTTCTTTAATTATATTGTGTACACATGGACTTCTGTATCAGACTTCCTGTTTTTATCTTAAACCTCCAGGGCATGGCCTTGAGCATGCTCAGTTTGCTCCTCTCCCACTCCCTCCTTACCTCCCTTCTGTAATCTGAGCCCAGAGCTATGAGGGAGCAGGGAGAGACTCGGGCAGGAAGTGATGTCAAACCAAGCCAATATGGCAGTTGCTATCCTAAACAAACAGAACACTTCAATAGCTGTTTACTCAATTATGGTAAAACATTCTGGAGAATTAATATAGTGTTATAGCTTGCATAAGTGTGGCTAATCTATTGGCAATAAACTGCTTCAGTAGCTTTCCTTCTGCTTAAATGTATAGCTTTATATTCTTGTACTTCTATAACATATCTATTCACTTCTATGTTATTATAAGAATATTTATCAAAGCACTAGAAATAGTCTTTCAGACCAAAGACAGAACAACTTTAGAGAGGAAAAAAGACAGCAATGGACAGCATCAGTATATGGACTTGGTTGCTTCAAGTCCAGATTGCCACTTTGCTAATATACAACCTGGCTAAATAACTTTAAATCAATATGTCACTTTCACCCATATTTGGTGAAAAAATAAGTCCTTTAGGTGAACTATTAATTGTACTATGCATGATTTTTCAGATGATATAAGGATGTTCCTCTTTGCAATGTTATTTATCTGTAGGATTCTTTAATATTAGTATTTAATAATCACCCTTTTCATTTAACATTTAGGGAGACATTAGGACCCAGTAGTATGTAACTGGTTAATATACTGTAGTTAGTCACAAAGCTTACTGGCTACTTAAAGAATTCTGAAAGAAAACCTAATGGAAATGTTTTACCATCTAAATCATACCATATGGCCCTTTAAACCACCCTGTTAGTATCCAGCAGTATATCATTTAGATATATACGTATATACTCACAAGGACACTCCCAATGCCAGCAACAGAAGTCATCATCGGGCACAGCAATTGGCTTCATTTTATTGGCACAGGTAATCTCTGGTGGAGGCATGCAATCTTTTTGAACAATCTGTAGTTGACCCGCTGAATTGCATAGAGCTTTCATGCAATTACAAATCTGCCAGGTTGTATGGGGCTGTAAATGCAGAAAAAGCAAGTTCACTAAAATTGTTGGACAGGAATAATTTCCATAAAACATATACCATATATACCCGAGTATAAGCCGAGTTTTTCAGCATCCAAAATGTGCTGAAAAAGTCTACCTCGGCTTATACTCGGGTCAGCGGGCAGTAGCTGAGATTGCAGTCACTTTTAATCATTCCTATACCAACAGTTCACTTGGGGAGAGACTGCAATATCCCACAATGCCCTCTGTTGGTTATATGAAAGAATAACAGTGCACCCTCTGTTGGTTATATCAAAGAATAACAGTGACTGCAATATCACACAGCGCCCTCTGTTGGTTATATGAAAGAATAACAGTGCACCCTCTGTTGGTTATATCAAAGAATAACAGTGTCTGCAATATCACACAGCACCATCTGTTGGTTATATGAAAGAATAACAGTGCACCCTCTGTTGGTTATATCAAAGAATAACAGTGACTGCAATATCACACAGCGCCATCTGTTGGTTATATCAAAGAATACCAGTGCACCCTCTGTTGGTTATATCAAAGAATAACAGTGACTGCAATATCACACAGCACCATCTGTTTGTTATATCAAAGAATAACAGTGAGCCCTCTGTTGGTTATACAAAAGATTAACAGTGAAGGCAATATCACACAGCACCCTCTGTTGGTTATACGAAAGATTAACAGTGATGGCAATATCACACAGCACCCTCTGCACATGGTAGTGGGACAGTGGGACAATGCACACAGTAATCCGTTTGGCAATTCTCTGTCACCATCAACTTTGCAAAGAAGTCCGGTTGATCGCTGGGGGGGTCGCTTTGGCAGAATGTGCGCTGCTGGGAGACAGGGCTGTAGTTGTGTCTAGGCTTATACTAGAGTCAATACGTTTTCCCAGTTTTCATAGGTAAAATTAGGTACCTCGGCTTATACTCGGATCGGCTTATACTCGAGTATATACGGTACTAAATGTATAAACAAAATCTAAACAATGAATGATTTTAGGGATCAGCTGTAATGAGCTGCAAAACATATCTACATAAAAACAAAGTGGTGTAGAAACAGTACTATTAATTTGCCAAATCCGTAAGTGTCAAGAAGCAGAAAATGATTTACAAGAACCACTTAAAAACTGTGGAGGATTTTCTAATATTGTAATTTATTGTGTACTTCAAAGTTTTGGTCACCTATTGTGACCCTTAAACATGATATCCTTTGAAGACATTTGTTTTATATATTTTCTATACTTTTATATCTCTGGACAAAAATTGGTCACATTCAGTTTTCCAGAGGTTTAAAGTCACATAACTTTAAACGATCTGCTAAACCGAATCGGAACCCTAAAGATTCTGCCAAATCTGGATCCTGAAGGAATTGCTGGCATCAGTACAAAGCTTGGATTCAGCCCCTCTCAATATATAGGGGTAGCAGAATTGCATGGTCTGGATGTAAACAATTATTAAAACTATTAATTAAAATATCATCTATATTATAAAATATAATCTGGATCTCAGTATACAAACTCACACTGAGAGAACTCACCACACAAGGAGTAGTTGTACTTATTGTAGTGATTGTGGTTGATTTGATTGTTGTTTTTGTAGTTGTTGGTGTTGTACTTTGTGTAGTCGATGTTGTTGTACAAGGTATCTCAGTTGCAGGTATTTCCCCACAACTGCCATCACATACAACTTTGAAGCATTTTCCAAGAATTGTACTTCTTATTACTTCCTCACCTGCAAAAAAAGTGTCTATCCATTAGTTGGTTGTCCTTGTTAAAAATGATAAGCACAACTTGCCCATTTGGCTTTGCTGAAAAATGTGAAAAACTGAGGAAAAATCCATGAACAGACAAGACATCTTAAATATAACTTGGATTCAATGGAAAAGGAAAAAGTTTTGCATATAAGTTTATATTTAGCATACAGGGGGATGGTTCACATCTGATTTGCTGATTTGCATGGCAAGGTTAGCACAAAATGATTTTATTTTTATCAGTGTAAAAAACAAATTTCTTTCTAGTGAAACTATATTTGCTCTTGAATAAAATTACTATATTACTGCCTTTCCTTTATCTGCTTTGAAATACAAGTAATGAGATCATCAGTTTATCATAGTGAACGCCATTCACTGGTAAATGGTTGTGTAATGTTACAATGGGCTACAATGAATACATACAGCATGTTTTAGAATGGTGTATAACCAATACAATCTGTTCATCTATGTATCTGTCTATCTGTGTACCATAGATTTCAAGTTATTTGGCTGATTTACCTGGTATATACACATTTCCATTATGATAACAGGAACATTTTGTGGTTGTTGTTGCTGTTTAAATAAAAAGAAAATATAAACATGTTAAACATTGCTAACAGTAAAAAAAAATAATGCTTGGTGCATATCCCTGACATTGTAATAAAGATAAGCAAGTGAAATATGTACAGTATTCTTCCCATCTCAAAACAAGTACATTTCCCTGTGCCCATAATCTTCAAAGGAAACAACACAGCACAGTAGTATAGAAATATTTAAGCTGTTTAATAATCATGCATGTCAGTAACCAACTGACGAACTTATCAGTAAATTACTTTTGCTCCCATAGACTTAAATAGACTTTATTTATCAAATGATATCGAAAATAAAGGCAAAAGTTCTGATATTATTTAGATGTAATTTTTGTACTGCTCTCATATTGCATATGTAAAGATCTTACTCTTCCCTAAAATAAAATAATGAATTTTGTTGGCAATAATTCACGGTTGGTAAAATCATATTATTTGTTATGAAACCATGCAGGACCTTAATGTTAAGGCAACAAAGACATACTGTAGATATCCTGAAAACTGACCTTGAGTGTGTTCAAGTAAACAGTATTATAAACAAATTATGATTTAAACCTACTCTGTACTGTACTGTTTAACTACACTTCACTCACATATTACAGATTCCAACATACTTTTAAATATTATCAAGAAGAATTATCATGGGTAAATTGTTTTACAAGTGTAATTAAGCTTTTTCTTTAACTTATATAGAGAACTTGACTCGGTGGGACAGTTATCCAGAATAGTTTATACCCACTAAAAACAAAGTTGACATAAGAAAATATGTTTTCTGTGTAACAATTATTGTGCAGTTTACTTTTCTTAAATTACAATAATAAACACCATAATTTAATGCACCAGTATTATGGTGCATTATGATAATGGTGCTTTATATCATTTTTATTGAATAGCTTTTTTATTTTCTGCTATTAGAATCTTCAACTATCTCTTGGTGTTAACACATCTCTTGTTCAGTGGTAAGTACTTACTTGGTGTTGTAGTTGGTGTAGTTGAGGTACATGGTACTTCACTTTGGGTTGGTGTCTTACAAGTGCTGTCACATACATAGTGGTAGCATTTTCCATTCCTCTCTCTGCTTTCACTGCTTCCTAATCTTTCTCCTGCAAGAATTTGTTTTTCTGGTTAGCTGCTGCATGTCCTTGTTAATAGAATTCCCAGGTAACTGCACAATCCTTTATAGTTATTGTATATATATATATATATATATATATATATATCCAATTAATGATTCCATGTAAGGCACATATTCTAGTATTGAATCTTTACCTGGCATATATATTCTTCCCTCGTGATAACAGGCACATGTTGTAGTGGTTGGAGTGGTTGTTGCTATTAGAATAAATAAGGAAAATATTAGCCATTGCTAAATGTATATGGAAAAATGTTTGTTACAAAGTAGAAACACATTCCTCATATTTTAAGAAATCTATGTGAGGGAAATAAGAATCCCCCCACCCTAAAGTCCATTTGTGAGTGCCCATTATCTTGAAGGGAAATTGGGGTATATTAGCAAAAAGTGAAGTTACAGAAGGCCACAGTACTCTAAAGTGAAATTCCATCACTCATTCATTTCTATGGGATTTCTAAAAGAGTATTTATCCATGGGTGCAAGTGAAAGTTCATCCTTTGATAAATACGCCTTTCAACATCTATTAGAAATTAATGGAGAGTGGGGGTATTTCACTGTTGCAATCTCTAACTTCACTTTTTGATAAATATACCCCATTGTGTCTTCAGTTACTTTTTACCCTTTGAAGTTGTGGAATATTGTGGAATATTGTTGTGGCAAAGCTTAATTATGATTTTCCTTATTCCATAGCACTTATTGATCAACTTGCAGTGAGTCCTGCCTAACAATGTCATTCAGGCTAGCCACAACAATGCTATCTATGTCCTAAAGACTTTCAAGAATGCCGGTGGCATTGACTCAATGTATTGGGCAAAGAATAGTACTAGTCACATGAAGGATGTTTACTTAGGTTCCTCATAGAATGCTCTAAGAAACATCATAAAAACATGCCAACAATGTGTATAGCTTAAGGTAAGATTAACCCCCAATACACCATCTAGTTCTCCATTGAAGTTATCAATAATATTGATTAATCAAACACAATAATTCCTCAATGAGAACTCTACTGCCCAAAACACATGAACAATAGATCAGTCATCTTAGTCTAGTGCTAGGAAAACTGTGCTAAAAGCTTCCAACTCCAGTGGCAGGAGCAAACAACATGGAGACAGATTTACACAGATCAGGTACTATTGTCATGAGATGATTATTTTGCTTTTATGATTTTTATGATTACATTTCTGGTCAGAAGAATTCTGATTGATGGATGGTCTTGAAATATGAAAGTACATTTTTTTCTCACCAATTTCTGTAGAGAATTGAGCATAGTGGAAAAGCTATACAGTTGGGTTCAGCATCCTTTAAATTCAAAGTAGGCATAGAATTTTTTTCCCCCATGTAGCAGTTATTGTGTGGTTTACTTGTCTTACAATTAATTGCGTAGAAATTAAGATGGCGGTGCATTATGATAGTGGGAGAATAGATGGTTTCTTTTAACCACTGCCATCAGAATCTTGAGATGCCCCCCATGTGTTACGAGGTTTCGTGTTTAGTCGTAAGTACTTACTTGTTGTTGTACAATCTACTGCTCGTCGGATTGGACTTGTACATGTTTGGTCGCATACATAGTGGTAGCATTTTCCATCCCTTTCTCTGCTGTCACTTCCGTCTATTTTCTCCCCTGCAAGAAGCAGTTGTCTGTTTAGTACCATGTCCTTGTCAACAGAAGCTCTAGGCAACTGCATTATCCTGTATAGCTAATCCTTGGACAGATCGGATCGCTCACCCTCTGGGCCTTAAAAATGCTGTTGAGCATAAATTCTGCCCAGCAGAAGAAAATGCTTTTTAATGGCTATTATCTCAGAAGCCACTTAAAATAGAGAAGAAATGCAACTTGCAAAAGGGCTCAGAGGACTACTCTGAGTAAGTTGACACAAAATGCCTCTTTGTGTGTTAAGATCCCATTTAATGAATGCGCAGGCATTCTAGTATTGACTGCTTTACCTGGCGTATACGCTCTTCCCTCGTGATAACAGGCACATGTTGTAGTGCTTGTTGCTGTTAGAATAAATGAGAAACAAATTAGACATTGCTAACAGGATATGGAAAAAAATGTTTGGTGCACATTAAAACCATATTCATTATAACTTCTACAGAGAACTGGGAGCAGTAGGAAAGCTCTGCAACAGGGTTTTGTGCCTCAAGAAACACAAAGTTGGCATAAGAAAATGAATTTTCTGTGTAACAATTATTGTGCCACTTCCTTTCATGACATTTTAGTGTCCTAGGCAGTAATATTATGGTGTGCTAGGATAGTTGTGATTTACATCATTTTTACTGAACATTTTCGTAAAATAATCACTGATATCAGTATCTTAAAATCTCCCTCAGTGTTAACACATCTCTTGTTCAGTGGTAAGTACTTACTTGGTGTTGTAGTTGAGGTACATGGTACTTCACTTTGGCTTGGTGTCTTACAAGTGCTGTCACATACGTAGCTGTAGCATTTTCCATTCCTCTCTCTGCTTTCACTGCTTCCTAATCTCTCTCCTGCAAGATGTTGTTTTTCTGGTTAGTTGCTGCATGTCCTTATTAACAGAATTTCTAGGTAACTGCTTTATCCTGTGTTTTTTCCCCTAGTTATTGTATAAAAGTACCATCCAACTGCCCCTCCTGCATCTGCAATGATACATAATTCTTACCTGCACCCAAGGAGCCCACCTGCGCTCATACTAAACTCATTCTGGGTACTTTTACAAAATATTAAATGCAAGTTTCTATGCATATGTGTGTGCATATATATAGATAGAGAGAGAGAGAGAGAGAGAGAGAGAGAGAGAGAGAGAGATTGCAAAAGGGCTCAGAGGAATAATTTCAGTATGTTCACACATTTTATTTATTTAGTGTTATAATCCCATTTAATAATTCCATGTAAGGTAGGCATTCAAGTATTGACTGATTTACCTGGCATATACAGGCTTCCCTGGTGATAACAGGCACATGTTGTGGTTGTTGGAGTGGTTGTTGCTGTTAGAAGAAATAAGAAAGAAATTAGGTATTGCTAACAGGATACAAAAAAATGTCTGGTGCAAAGTACAACCACATTCCTTCCATTTTAAGAAATTTATGTGAGAGGAATGGGGTAATACATAATACTTGTCACAGGAGGGATGATTACTTTTTTTTCTTCACAACCGTCTCAGAGAGATACAATAAAAACATGTCAACAATGGTATTTTGCTGAACTACTCATGTTTTTGCCTAGAACACTTGTGTAGAATGGCTAATAGAAAGCAAAACCTTATAAGATATGTGCATAGCTTAAACAGACATTAGTCCCAAATGTAAAGCTATCCCACTGCGCTCTCTAGTTTTTTATGAAAGTTGATGAAAAATCTTGATTAAACGTGTGAGATAATTCGCCAACGAAATGCTGACCTCTTTAAACTAAGGGGGGTCATAAGATACTGATGGAAGGGTTTAATAGAAACTATTAAATAAAATCAATCTCCTGCCTCACTATCATGGCAAAGAAACTTGCAGATTACAGGTCAGTCATCTCGCGGTTACTCGCAGAGTCTATGATGTCATTTTGTATAAGTGAACTGACACATAATTACACATGGAGATCAAGGACAGACTTGTCTAGTGCTAGGAAAACTGTGCTAAAAGCCTCCAACTCCAGTGGCAGGAGCAAACAACATGGAGCCAGATTTACACAGATCAGGTACGATTGTCATGGGAGGATTATTTTGCATTTATGATTACATTTCTGGTCAGAAGAATTCTCATTGATGGATGGTCTTGAAATATGTAAATATATTTTTTTTTCTCACCAATTTCTGTAGAGAATTGAGCACAGTGGGAAAGCTATACATTTGGGTTCAGCATCCTTTAATTGCAAAGTAGACATAGGGAAATGTTTTTTTTCCCCCACATGTGACAGTTATTTTGTGGTTTACTTGTCTTATAATTAATTGCGTAGAAATTAAGATGGCGATGCATTATGATAGTGGGAGAATAGATGGTTTCTTTTAACCCCTGCCATCAGAATCTTGAGATGCCCCCCATGTGTTACAAGGTTTCGTGTTTAGTGGTAAGTACTTACTTGTTGTTGTACAATCTACTGCACGTCGGATAGGACTTGTACATGTTTGGTCGCATACATAGTGGTAGCATTTTCCATCCCTTTCTCTGCTGTCACTTCCGTCTATTTTCTCCCCTGCAAGAAGCAGTTGTCTGTTTAGTACCATGTCCTTGTCAACAGAAGCTCTAGGCAACTGCATTATCCTGTATAGCTAATCCTTGGACAGATCGGATCGCTCACCCTCTGGGCCTTAAAAATGCTGTTGAGCATAAATTCTGCCCAGCAGAAGAAAATGCTTTTTAATGGCTATTATCTCAGAAGCCACTTAAAATAGAGAAGAAATGCAACTTGCAAAAGGGCTCAGAGGACTACTCTGAGTAAGTTGACACAAAATGCCTCTTTGTGTGTTAAGATCCCATTTAATGAATGCGCAGGCATTCTAGTATTGACTGCTTTACCTGGCGTATACGCTCTTCCCTCGTGATAACAGGCACATGTTGTAGTGGTTGTAGGGCTTGTTGCTGTTAGAATAAATGAGAAACAAATTAGACATTGCTAACAGGATATGGAAAAAAATGTTTGGTGCACATTAAAACCATATTCATTATAACTTCTACAGAGAACTGGGTGCAGTAGGAAAGCTCTGCAACAGGGTTTTGTGCCTCAAGAAACACAAAGTTGGCATAAGAAAATGAATTTTCTGTGTAACAATTATTGTGCCACTTCCTTTCATGACATTTTAGTATCCTAGGCAGTAATATTATGGTGTGCTAGGATAGTTGTGATTTACATCATTTTTACTGAACATTTTCGTAAAATAATCACTGATATCAGTATCTTAAAATCTCCCTCAGTGTTAACGCACCTCTTGTTCAGTGGTAAGTACTTACTTGGTGTTGTAGTTGAAGTACATGGTACTTCACTTTGGCTTGGTGTCTTACAAGTGCTGTCACATACGTAGCTGTAGCATTTTCCATTCCTCTCTCTGCTTTCACTGCTTCCTAATCTCTCTCCTGCAAGATGTTGTTTTTCTGGTTAGTTGCTGCATGTCCTTATTAACAGAATTTCTAGGTAACTGCTTTATCCTGTGTTTTTTCCCCTAGTTATTGTATAAAAGTACCATCCAACTGCCCCTCCTGCATCTGCAGTGATACATAATTCTTACCTGCACCCAAGGAGCCCACCTGCGCTCATACTAAACTCATTCTGGGTACTTTTACAAAATATTAAATGCAAGTTTCTATGCATATGTGTGTGCATATAGATAGAGAGAGAGAGAGAGAGAGAAAGATTGCAAAAGGGCTCAGAGGAATAATTTCAGTATGTTCACACATTTTATTTATTTAGTGTTATAATCCCATTTAAGAATTCCATGTAAGGTAGGCATTCAAGTATTGACTGATTTACCTGGCATATACAGGCTTCCCTGGTGATAACAGGCACATGTTGTGGTTGTTGGAGTGGTTGTTGCTGTTAGAAGAAATAAGAAAGAAATTTCGTATTGCTAACAGGATACAAAAAAATGTCTGGTGCAAAGTACAACCACATTCCTTCCATTTTAAGAAATTTATATGAGAGGAATGGGGTAATACATAATACTTGTCACAGGAGGGATGATTACTTTTTTTTCTTCACAACCGTCTCAGAGAGATACAATAAAAACATGTCAACAATGGTATTTTGCTGAACTACTCATGTTTTTGCCTAGAACACTTGTGTAGAATGGCTAATAGAAAGCAAAACCTTATAAGATATGTGCATAGCTTAAACAGACATTAGTCCCAAATGTAAAGCTATCCCACTGCGCTCTCTAGTTTTTTATGAAAGTTGATGAAAAATCTTGATTAAACGTGTGAGATAATTCGCCAACGAAATGCTGACCTCTTTAAACTAAGGGGGGTCATAAGATACTGATGGAAGGGTTTAATAGAAACTATTAAATAAAATCAATCTCCTGCCTCACTATCATGGCAAAGAAACTTGCAGATTACAGGTCAGTCATCTCGCGGTTACTCGCAGAGTCTATGATGTCATTTTGTATAAGTGAACTGACACATAATTACACATGGAGATCAAGGACAGACTTGTCTAGTGCTAGGAAAACTGTGCCAAAAGCCTCCAACTCCAGTGGCAGGAGCAAACAACATGGAGCCAGATTTACACAGATCAGGTACGATTGTCATGGGAGGATTATTTTGCATTTATGATTACATTTCTGGTCAGAAGAATTCTCATTGATGGATGGTCTTGAAATATGTAAATATATTTTTTTTCTCACCAATTTCTGTAGAGAATTGAGCACAGTGGGAAAGCTATACATTTGGGTTCAGCATCCTTTAATTGCAAAGTAGACATAGGGAAATGTTTTTTTTCCCCCACATGTGACAGTTATTTTGTGGTTTACTTGTCTTATAATTAATTGCGTAGAAATTAAGATGGCGATGCATTATGATAGTGGGAGAATAGATGGTTTCTTTTAACCCCTGCCATCAGAATCTTGAGATGCCCCCCATGTGTTACAAGGTTTCGTGTTTAGTGGTAAGTACTTACTTGTTGTTGTACAATCTACTGCACGTCGGATAGGACTTGTACATGTTTGGTCGCATACATAGTGGTAGCATTTTCCATCCCTTTCTCTGCTGTCACTTCCGTCTATTTTCTCCCCTGCAAGAAGCAGTTGTCTGTTTAGTACCATGTCCTTGTCAACAGAAGCTCTAGGCAACTGCATTATCCTGTATAGCTAATCCTTGGACAGATCGGATCGCTCACCCTCTGGGCCTTAAAAATGCTGTTGAGCATAAATTCTGCCCAGCAGAAGAAAATGCTTTTTAATGGCTATTATCTCAGAAGCCACTTAAAATAGAGAAGAAATGCAACTTGCAAAAGGGCTCAGAGGACTACTCTGAGTAAGTTGACACAAAATGCCTCTTTGTGTGTTAAGATCCCATTTAATGAATGCGCAGGCATTCTAGTATTGACTGCTTTACCTGGCGTATACGCTCTTCCCTCGTGATAACAGGCACATGTTGTAGTGGTTGTAGGGCTTGTTGCTGTTAGAATAAATGAGAAACAAATTAGACATTGCTAACAGGATATGGAAAAAAATGTTTGGTGCACATTAAAACCATATTCATTATAACTTCTACAGAGAACTGGGTGCAGTAGGAAAGCTCTGCAACAGGGTTTTGTGCCTCAAGAAACACAAAGTTGGCATAAGAAAATGAATTTTCTGTGTAACAATTATTGTGCCACTTCCTTTCATGACATTTTAGTATCCTAGGCAGTAATATTATGGTGTGCTAGGATAGTTGTGATTTACATCATTTTTACTGAACATTTTCGTAAAATAATCACTGATATCAGTATCTTAAAATCTCCCTCAGTGTTAACGCACCTCTTGTTCAGTGGTAAGTACTTACTTGGTGTTGTAGTTGAAGTACATGGTACTTCACTTTGGCTTGGTGTCTTACAGGTGCTGTCACATACGTAGCTGTAGCATTTTCCATTCCTCTCTCTGCTTTCACTGCTTCCTAATCTCTCTCCTGCAAGATGTTGTTTTTCTGGTTAGTTGCTGCATGTCCTTATTAACAGAATTTCTAGGTAACTGCTTTATCCTGTGTTTTTTCCCCTAGTTATTGTATAAAAGTACCATCCAACTGCCCGTCCTGCATCTGCAGTGATACATAATTCTTACCTGCACCCGAGGAGCCCACCTGCGCTCATACTAAACTCATTCTGGGTACTTTTACAAAATATTAAATGCAAGTTTCTATGCATATGTGTGTGCATATAGATAGAGAGAGAGAGAGAGAGAGAGAGAAAGAGAGAGAGAGAGATTGCAAAAGGGCTCAGAGGAATAATTTCAGTATGTTCACACATTTTATTTATTTAGTGTTATAATCCCATTTAAGAATTCCATGTAAGGTAGGCATTCAAGTATTGACTGATTTACCTGGCATATACAGGCTTCCCTGGTGATAACAGGCACATGTTGTGGTTGTTGGAGTGGTTGTTGCTGTTAGAAGAAATAAGAAAGAAATTAGGTATTGCTAACAGGATACAAAAAAATGTCTGGTGCAAAGTACAACCACATTCCTTCCATTTTAAGAAATTTATATGAGAGGAATGGGGTAATACATAATACTTGTCACAGGAGGGATGATTACTTTTTTTTCTTCACAACCGTCTCAGAGAGATACAATAAAAACATGTCAACAATGGTATTTTGCTGAACTACTCATGTTTTTGCCTAGAACACTTGTGTAGAATGGCTAATAGAAAGCAAAACCTTATAAGATATGTGCATAGCTTAAACAGACATTAGTCCCAAATGTAAAGCTATCCCACTGCGCTCTCTAGTTTTTTATGAAAGTTGATGAAAAATCTTGATTAAACGTGTGAGATAATTCGCCAACGAAATGCTGACCTCTTTAAACTAAGGGGGGTCATAAGATACTGATGGAAGGGTTTAATAGAAACTATTAAATAAAATCAATCTCCTGCCTCACTATCACGGCAAAGAAACTTGCAGATTACAGGTCAGTCATCTCGCGGTTACTCGCAGAGTCTATGATGTCATTTTGTATAAGTGAACTGACACATAATTACACATGGAGATCAAGGACAGACTTGTCTAGTGCTAGGAAAACTGTGCCAAAAGCCTCCAACTCCAGTGGCAGGAGCAAACAACATGGAGCCAGATTTACACAGATCAGGTACGATTGTCATGGGAGGATTATTTTGCATTTATGATTACATTTCTGGTCAGAAGAATTCTCATTGATGGATGGTCTTGAAATATGTAAATATATTTTTTTTTCTCACCAATTTCTGTAGAGAATTGAGCACAGTGGGAAAGCTATACATTTGGGTTCAGCATCCTTTAATTGCAAAGTAGACATAGGGAAATGTTTTTTTTTCCCCCACATGTGACAGTTATTTTGTGGTTTACTTGTCTTATAATTAATTGCGTAGAAATTAAGATGGCGATGCATTATGATAGTGGGAGAATAGATGGTTTCTTTTAACCCCTGCCATCAGAATCTTGAGATGCCCCCCATGTGTTACAAGGTTTCGTGTTTAGTGGTAAGTACTTACTTGTTGTTGTACAATCTACTGCACGTCGGATAGGACTTGTACATGTTTGGTCGCATACATAGTGGTAGCATTTTCCATCCCTTTCTCTGCTGTCACTTCCGTCTATTTTCTCCCCTGCAAGAAGCAGTTGTCTGTTTAGTACCATGTCCTTGTCAACAGAAGCTCTAGGCAACTGCATTATCCTGTATAGCTAATCCTTGGACAGATCGGATCGCTCACCCTCTGGGCCTTAAAAATGCTGTTGAGCATAAATTCTGCCCAGCAGAAGAAAATGCTTTTTAATGGCTATTATCTCAGAAGCCACTTAAAATAGAGAAGAAATGCAACTTGCAAAAGGGCTCAGAGGACTACTCTGAGTAAGTTGACACAAAATGCCTCTTTGTGTGTTAAGATCCCATTTAATGAATGCGCAGGCATTCTAGTATTGACTGCTTTACCTGGCGTATACGCTCTTCCCTCGTGATAACAGGCACATGTTGTAGTGGTTGTAGGGCTTGTTGCTGTTAGAATAAATGAGAAACAAATTAGACATTGCTAACAGGATATGGAAAAAAATGTTTGGTGCACATTAAAACCATATTCATTATAACTTCTACAGAGAACTGGGTGCAGTAGGAAAGCTCTGCAACAGGGTTTTGTGCCTCAAGAAACACAAAGTTGGCATAAGAAAATGAATTTTCTGTGTAACAATTATTGTGCCACTTCCTTTCATGACATTTTAGTATCCTAGGCAGTAATATTATGGTGTGCTAGGATAGTTGTGATTTACATCATTTTTACTGAACATTTTCGTAAAATAATCACTGATATCAGTATCTTAAAATCTCCCTCAGTGTTAACGCACCTCTTGTTCAGTGGTAAGTACTTACTTGGTGTTGTAGTTGAAGTACATGGTACTTCACTTTGGCTTGGTGTCTTACAAGTGCTGTCACATACGTAGCTGTAGCATTTTCCATTCCTCTCTCTGCTTTCACTGCTTCCTAATCTCTCTCCTGCAAGATGTTGTTTTTCTGGTTAGTTGCTGCATGTCCTTATTAACAGAATTTCTAGGTAACTGCTTTATCCTGTGTTTTTTCCCCTAGTTATTGTATAAAAGTACCATCCAACTGCCCCTCCTGCATCTGCAGTGATACATAATTCTTACCTGCACCCGAGGAGCCCACCTGCGCTCATACTAAACTCATTCTGGGTACTTTTACAAAATATTAAATGCAAGTTTCTATGCATATGTGTGTGCATATAGATAGAGAGAGAGAGAAAGAGAGAGAGAGAGATTGCAAAAGGGCTCAGAGGAATAATTTCAGTATGTTCACACATTTTATTTATTTAGTGTTATAATCCCATTTAAGAATTCCATGTAAGGTAGGCATTCAAGTATTGACTGATTTACCTGGCATATACAGGCTTCCCTGGTGATAACAGGCACATGTTGTGGTTGTTGGAGTGGTTGTTGCTGTTAGAAGAAATAAGAAAGAAATTAGGTATTGCTAACAGGATACAAAAAAATGTCTGGTGCAAAGTACAACCACATTCCTTCCATTTTAAGAAATTTATATGAGAGGAATGGGGTAATACATAATACTTGTCACAGGAGGGATGATTACTTTTTTTCTTCACAACCGTCTCAGAGAGATACAATAAAAACATGTCAACAATGGTATTTTGCTGAACTACTCATGTTTTTGCCTAGAACACTTGTGTAGAATGGCTAATAGAAAGCAAAACCTTATAAGATATGTGCATAGCTTAAACAGACATTAGTCCCAAATGTAAAGCTATCCCACTGCGCTCTCTAGTTTTTTATGAAAGTTGATGAAAAATCTTGATTAAACGTGTGAGATAATTCGCCAACGAAATGCTGACCTCTTTAAACTAAGGGGGGTCATAAGATACTGATGGAAGGGTTTAATAGAAACTATTAAATAAAATCAATCTCCTGCCTCACTATCATGGCAAAGAAACTTGCAGATTACAGGTCAGTCATCTCGCGGTTACTCGCAGAGTCTATGATGTCATTTTGTATAAGTGAACTGACACATAATTACACATGGAGATCAAGGACAGACTTGTCTAGTGCTAGGAAAACTGTGCTAAAAGCCTCCAACTCCAGTGGCAGGAGCAAACAACATGGAGCCAGATTTACACAGATCAGGTACGATTGTCATGGGAGGATTATTTTGCATTTATGATTACATTTCTGGTCAGAAGAATTCTCATTGATGGATGGTCTTGAAATATGTAAATATATTTTTTTTCTCACCAATTTCTGTAGAGAATTGAGCACAGTGGGAAAGCTATACATTTGGGTTCAGCATCCTTTAATTGCAAAGTAGACATAGGGAAATGTTTTTTTTCCCCCACATGTGACAGTTATTTTGTGGTTTACTTGTCTTATAATTAATTGCGTAGAAATTAAGATGGCGATGCATTATGATAGTGGGAGAATAGATGGTTTCTTTTAACCCCTGCCATCAGAATCTTGAGATGCCCCCCATGTGTTACAAGGTTTCGTGTTTAGTGGTAAGTACTTACTTGTTGTTGTACAATCTACTGCACGTCGGATAGGACTTGTACATGTTTGGTCGCATACATAGTGGTAGCATTTTCCATCCCTTTCTCTGCTGTCACTTCCGTCTATTTTCTCCCCTGCAAGAAGCAGTTGTCTGTTTAGTACCATGTCCTTGTCAACAGAAGCTCTAGGCAACTGCATTATCCTGTATAGCTAATCCTTGGACAGATCGGATCGCTCACCCTCTGGGCCTTAAAAATGCTGTTGAGCATAAATTCTGCCCAGCAGAAGAAAATGCTTTTTAATGGCTATTATCTCAGAAGCCACTTAAAATAGAGAAGAAATGCAACTTGCAAAAGGGCTCAGAGGACTACTCTGAGTAAGTTGACACAAAATGCCTCTTTGTGTGTTAAGATCCCATTTAATGAATGCGCAGGCATTCTAGTATTGACTGCTTTACCTGGCGTATACGCTCTTCCCTCGTGATAACAGGCACATGTTGTAGTGGTTGTAGGGCTTGTTGCTGTTAGAATAAATGAGAAACAAATTAGACATTGCTAACAGGATATGGAAAAAAATGTTTGGTGCACATTAAAACCATATTCATTATAACTTCTACAGAGAACTGGGTGCAGTAGGAAAGCTCTGCAACAGGGTTTTGTGCCTCAAGAAACACAAAGTTGGCATAAGAAAATGAATTTTCTGTGTAACAATTATTGTGCCACTTCCTTTCATGACATTTTAGTATCCTAGGCAGTAATATTATGGTGTGCTAGGATAGTTGTGATTTACATCATTTTTACTGAACATTTTCGTAAAATAATCACTGATATCAGTATCTTAAAATCTCCCTCAGTGTTAACGCACCTCTTGTTCAGTGGTAAGTACTTACTTGGTGTTGTAGTTGAAGTACATGGTACTTCACTTTGGCTTGGTGTCTTACAAGTGCTGTCACATACGTAGCTGTAGCATTTTCCATTCCTCTCTCTGCTTTCACTGCTTCCTAATCTCTCTCCTGCAAGATGTTGTTTTTCTGGTTAGTTGCTGCATGTCCTTATTAACAGAATTTCTAGGTAACTGCTTTATCCTGTGTTTTTTCCCCTAGTTATTGTATAAAAGTACCATCCAACTGCCCCTCCTGCATCTGCAGTGATACATAATTCTTACCTGCACCCGAGGAGCCCACCTGCGCTCATACTAAACTCATTCTGGGTACTTTTACAAAATATTAAATGCAAGTTTCTATGCATATGTGTGTGCATATAGATAGAGAGAGAGAGAGAGAGAGAGAGAGAGAGAGAGAGAGAGAGAGATTGCAAAAGGGCTCAGAGGAATAATTTCAGTATGTTCACACATTTTATTTATTTAGTGTTATAATCCCATTTAAGAATTCCATGTAAGGTAGGCATTCAAGTATTGACTGATTTACCTGGCATATACAGGCTTCCCTGGTGATAACAGGCACATGTTGTGGTTGTTGGAGTGGTTGTTGCTGTTAGAAGAAATAAGAAAGAAATTACGTATTGCTAACAGGATACAAAAAAATGTCTGGTGCAAAGTACAACCACATTCCTTCCATTTTAAGAAATTTATATGAGAGGAATGGGGTAATACATAATACTTGTCACAGGAGGGATGATTACTTTTTTTTCTTCACAACCGTCTCAGAGAGATACAATAAAAACATGTCAACAATGGTATTTTGCTGAACTACTCATGTTTTTGCCTAGAACACTTGTGTAGAATGGCTAATAGAAAGCAAAACCTTCTAAGATATGTGCATAGCTTAAACAGACATTAGTCCCAAATGTAAAGCTATCCCACTGCGCTCTCTAGTTTTTTATGAAAGTTGATGAAAAATCTTGATTAAACGTGTGAGATAATTCGCCAACGAGATGCTGACCTCTTTAAACTAAGGGGGGTCATAAGATACTGATGGAAGGGTTTAATAGAAACTATTAAATAAAATCAATCTCCTGCCTCACTATCATGGCAAAGAAACTTGCAGATTACAGGTCAGTCATCTCGCGGTTACTCGCAGAGTCTATGATGTCATTTTGTATAAGTGAACTGACACATAATTACACATGGAGATCAAGGACAGACTTGTCTAGTGCTAGGAAAACTGTGCTAAAAGCCTCCAACTCCAGTGGCAGGAGCAAACAACATGGAGCCAGATTTACACAGATCAGGTACGATTGTCATGGGAGGATTATTTTGCATTTATGATTACATTTCTGGTCAGAAGAATTCTCATTGATGGATGGTCTTGAAATATGTAAATATATTTTTTTTCCCACCAATTTCTGTAGAGAATTGAGCACAGTGGGAAAGCTATACATTTGGGTTCAGCATCCTTTAATTGCAAAGTAGACATAGGGAAATGTTTTTTTTCCCCCACATGTGACAGTTATTTTGTGGTTTACTTGTCTTATAATTAATTGCGTAGAAATTAAGATGGCGATGCATTATGATAGTGGGAGAATAGATGGTTTCTTTTAACCCCTGCCATCAGAATCTTGAGATGCCCCCCATGTGTTACAAGGTTTCGTGTTTAGTGGTAAGTACTTACTTGTTGTTGTACAATCTACTGCACGTCGGATAGGACTTGTACATGTTTGGTCGCATACATAGTGGTAGCATTTTCCATCCCTTTCTCTGCTGTCACTTCCGTCTATTTTCTCCCCTGCAAGAAGCAGTTGTCTGTTTAGTACCATGTCCTTGTCAACAGAAGCTCTAGGCAACTGCATTATCCTGTATAGCTAATCCTTGGACAGATCGGATCGCTCACCCTCTGGGCCTTAAAAATGCTGTTGAGCATAAATTCTGCCCAGCAGAAGAAAATGCTTTTTAATGGCTATTATCTCAGAAGCCACTTAAAATAGAGAAGAAATGCAACTTGCAAAAGGGCTCAGAGGACTACTCTGAGTAAGTTGACACAAAATGCCTCTTTGTGTGTTAAGATCCCATTTAATGAATGCGCAGGCATTCTAGTATTGACTGCTTTACCTGGCGTATACGCTCTTCCCTCGTGATAACAGGCACATGTTGTAGTGGTTGTAGGGCTTGTTGCTGTTAGAATAAATGAGAAACAAATTAGACATTGCTAACAGGATATGGAAAAAAATGTTTGGTGCACATTAAAACCATATTCATTATAACTTCTACAGAGAACTGGGTGCAGTAGGAAAGCTCTGCAACAGGGTTTTGTGCCTCAAGAAACACAAAGTTGGCATAAGAAAATGAATTTTCTGTGTAACAATTATTGTGCCACTTCCTTTCATGACATTTTAGTATCCTAGGCAGTAATATTATGGTGTGCTAGGATAGTTGTGATTTACATCATTTTTACTGAACATTTTCGTAAAATAATCACTGATATCAGTATCTTAAAATCTCCCTCAGTGTTAACGCACCTCTTGTTCAGTGGTAAGTACTTACTTGGTGTTGTAGTTGAAGTACATGGTACTTCACTTTGGCTTGGTGTCTTACAGGTGCTGTCACATACGTAGCTGTAGCATTTTCCATTCCTCTCTCTGCTTTCACTGCTTCCTAATCTCTCTCCTGCAAGATGTTGTTTTTCTGGTTAGTTGCTGCATGTCCTTATTAACAGAATTTCTAGGTAACTGCTTTATCCTGTGTTTTTTCCCCTAGTTATTGTATAAAAGTACCATCCAACTGCCCGTCCTGCATCTGCAGTGATACATAATTCTTACCTGCACCCGAGGAGCCCACCTGCGCTCATACTAAACTCATTCTGGGTACTTTTACAAAATATTAAATGCAAGTTTCTATGCATATGTGTGTGCATATAGATAGAGAGAGAGAGAGAGAGAGAGAGAAAGAGAGAGAGAGAGATTGCAAAAGGGCTCAGAGGAATAATTTCAGTATGTTCACACATTTTATTTATTTAGTGTTATAATCCCATTTAAGAATTCCATGTAAGGTAGGCATTCAAGTATTGACTGATTTACCTGGCATATACAGGCTTCCCTGGTGATAACAGGCACATGTTGTGGTTGTTGGAGTGGTTGTTGCTGTTAGAAGAAATAAGAAAGAAATTAGGTATTGCTAACAGGATACAAAAAAATGTCTGGTGCAAAGTACAACCACATTCCTTCCATTTTAAGAAATTTATATGAGAGGAATGGGGTAATACATAATACTTGTCACAGGAGGGATGATTACTTTTTTTTCTTCACAACCGTCTCAGAGAGATACAATAAAAACATGTCAACAATGGTATTTTGCTGAACTACTCATGTTTTTGCCTAGAACACTTGTGTAGAATGGCTAATAGAAAGCAAAACCTTATAAGATATGTGCATAGCTTAAACAGACATTAGTCCCAAATGTAAAGCTATCCCACTGCGCTCTCTAGTTTTTTATGAAAGTTGATGAAAAATCTTGATTAAACGTGTGAGATAATTCGCCAACGAAATGCTGACCTCTTTAAACTAAGGGGGGTCATAAGATACTGATGGAAGGGTTTAATAGAAACTATTAAATAAAATCAATCTCCTGCCTCACTATCATGGCAAAGAAACTTGCAGATTACAGGTCAGTCATCTCGCGGTTACTCGCAGAGTCTATGATGTCATTTTGTATAAGTGAACTGACACATAATTACACATGGAGATCAAGGACAGACTTGTCTAGTGCTAGGAAAACTGTGCTAAAAGCCTCCAACTCCAGTGGCAGGAGCAAACAACATGGAGCCAGATTTACACAGATCAGGTACGATTGTCATGGGAGGATTATTTTGCATTTATGATTACATTTCTGGTCAGAAGAATTCTCATTGATGGATGGTCTTGAAATATGTAAATATATTTTTTTTCCCACCAATTTCTGTAGAGAATTGAGCACAGTGGGAAAGCTATACATTTGGGTTCAGCATCCTTTAATTGCAAAGTAGACATAGGGAAATGTTTTTTTTCCCCCACATGTGACAGTTATTTTGTGGTTTACTTGTCTTATAATTAATTGCGTAGAAATTAAGATGGCGATGCATTATGATAGTGGGAGAATAGATGGTTTCTTTTAACCCCTGCCATCAGAATCTTGAGATGCCCCCCATGTGTTACAAGGTTTCGTGTTTAGTGGTAAGTACTTACTTGTTGTTGTACAATCTACTGCACGTCGGATAGGACTTGTACATGTTTGGTCGCATACATAGTGGTAGCATTTTCCATCCCTTTCTCTGCTGTCACTTCCGTCTATTTTCTCCCCTGCAAGAAGCAGTTGTCTGTTTAGTACCATGTCCTTGTCAACAGAAGCTCTAGGCAACTGCATTATCCTGTATAGCTAATCCTTGGACAGATCGGATCGCTCACCCTCTGGGCCTTAAAAATGCTGTTGAGCATAAATTCTGCCCAGCAGAAGAAAATGCTTTTTAATGGCTATTATCTCAGAAGCCACTTAAAATAGAGAAGAAATGCAACTTGCAAAAGGGCTCAGAGGACTACTCTGAGTAAGTTGACACAAAATGCATCTTTGTGTGTTAAGATCCCATTTAATGAATGCGCAGGCATTCTAGTATTGACTGCTTTACCTGGCGTATACGCTCTTCCCTCGTGATAACAGGCACATGTTGTAGTGGTTGTAGGGCTTGTTGCTGTTAGAATAAATGAGAAACAAATTAGACATTGCTAACAGGATATGGAAAAAAATGTTTGGTGCACATTAAAACCATATTCATTATAACTTCTACAGAGAACTGGGTGCAGTAGGAAAGCTCTGCAACAGGGTTTTGTGCCTCAAGAAACACAAAGTTGGCATAAGAAAATGAATTTTCTGTGTAACAATTATTGTGCCACTTCCTTTCATGACATTTTAGTATCCTAGGCAGTAATATTATGGTGTGCTAGGATAGTTGTGATTTACATCATTTTTACTGAACATTTTCGTAAAATAATCACTGATATCAGTATCTTAAAATCTCCCTCAGTGTTAACGCACCTCTTGTTCAGTGGTAAGTACTTACTTGGTGTTGTAGTTGAAGTACATGGTACTTCACTTTGGCTTGGTGTCTTACAAGTGCTGTCACATACGTAGCTGTAGCATTTTCCATTCCTCTCTCTGCTTTCACTGCTTCCTAATCTCTCTCCTGCAAGATGTTGTTTTTCTGGTTAGTTGCTGCATGTCCTTATTAACAGAATTTCTAGGTAACTGCTTTATCCTGTGTTTTTTCCCCTAGTTATTGTATAAAAGTACCATCCAACTGCCCCTCCTGCACCTGCAGTGATACATAATTCTTACCTGCACCCGAGGAGCCCACCTGCGCTCATACTAAACTCATTCTGGGTACTTTTACAAAATATTAAATGCAAGTTTCTATGCATATGTGTGTGCATATAGATAGAGAGAGAGAGAAAGAGAGAGAGAGAGATTGCAAAAGGGCTCAGAGGAATAATTTCAGTATGTTCACACATTTTATTTATTTAGTGTTATAATCCCATTTAAGAATTCCATGTAAGGTAGGCATTCAAGTATTGACTGATTTACCTGGCATATACAGGCTTCCCTGGTGATAACAGGCACATGTTGTGGTTGTTGGAGTGGTTGTTGCTGTTAGAAGAAATAAGAAAGAAATTAGGTATTGCTAACAGGATACAAAAAAATGTCTGGTGCAAAGTACAACCACATTCCTTCCATTTTAAGAAATTTATATGAGAGGAATGGGGTAATACATAATACTTGTCACAGGAGGGATGATTACTTTTTTTTCTTCACAACCGTCTCAGAGAGATACAATAAAAACATGTCAACAATGGTATTTTGCTGAACTACTCATGTTTTTGCCTAGAACACTTGTGTAGAATGGCTAATAGAAAGCAAAACCTTATAAGATATGTGCATAGCTTAAACAGACATTAGTCCCAAATGTAAAGCTATCCCACTGCGCTCTCTAGTTTTTTATGAAAGTTGATGAAAAATCTTGATTAAACGTGTGAGATAATTCGCCAACGAAATGCTGACCTCTTTAAACTAAGGGGGGTCATAAGATACTGATGGAAGGGTTTAATAGAAACTATTAAATAAAATCAATCTCCTGCCTCACTATCATGGCAAAGAAACTTGCAGATTACAGGTCAGTCATCTCGCGGTTACTCGCAGAGTCTATGATGTCATTTTGTATAAGTGAACTGACACATAATTACACATGGAGATCAAGGACAGACTTGTCTAGTGCTAGGAAAACTGTGCTAAAAGCCTCCAACTCCAGTGGCAGGAGCAAACAACATGGAGCCAGATTTACACAGATCAGGTACGATTGTCATGGGAGGATTATTTTGCATTTATGATTACATTTCTGGTCAGAAGAATTCTCATTGATGGATGGTCTTGAAATATGTAAATATATTTTTTTTCCCACCAATTTCTGTAGAGAATTGAGCACAGTGGGAAAGCTATACATTTGGGTTCAGCATCCTTTAATTGCAAAGTAGACATAGGGAAATGTTTTTTTTCCCCCACATGTGACAGTTATTTTGTGGTTTACTTGTCTTATAATTAATTGCGTAGAAATTAAGATGGCGATGCATTATGATAGTGGGAGAATAGATGGTTTCTTTTAACCCCTGCCATCAGAATCTTGAGATGCCCCCCATGTGTTACAAGGTTTCGTGTTTAGTGGTAAGTACTTACTTGTTGTTGTACAATCTACTGCACGTCGGATAGGACTTGTACATGTTTGGTCGCATACATAGTGGTAGCATTTTCCATCCCTTTCTCTGCTGTCACTTCCGTCTATTTTCTCCCCTGCAAGAAGCAGTTGTCTGTTTAGTACCATGTCCTTGTCAACAGAAGCTCTAGGCAACTGCATTATCCTGTATAGCTAATCCTTGGACAGATCGGATCGCTCACCCTCTGGGCCTTAAAAATGCTGTTGAGCATAAATTCTGCCCAGCAGAAGAAAATGCTTTTTAATGGCTATTATCTCAGAAGCCACTTAAAATAGAGAAGAAATGCAACTTGCAAAAGGGCTCAGAGGACTACTCTGAGTAAGTTGACACAAAATGCCTCTTTGTGTGTTAAGATCCCATTTAATGAATGCGCAGGCATTCTAGTATTGACTGCTTTACCTGGCGTATACGCTCTTCCCTCGTGATAACAGGCACATGTTGTAGTGGTTGTAGGGCTTGTTGCTGTTAGAATAAATGAGAAACAAATTAGACATTGCTAACAGGATATGGAAAAAAATGTTTGGTGCACATTAAAACCATATTCATTATAACTTCTACAGAGAACTGGGTGCAGTAGGAAAGCTCTGCAACAGGGTTTTGTGCCTCAAGAAACACAAAGTTGGCATAAGAAAATGAATTTTCTGTGTAACAATTATTGTGCCACTTCCTTTCATGACATTTTAGTATCCTAGGCAGTAATATTATGGTGTGCTAGGATAGTTGTGATTTACATCATTTTTACTGAACATTTTCGTAAAATAATCACTGATATCAGTATCTTAAAATCTCCCTCAGTGTTAACGCACCTCTTGTTCAGTGGTAAGTACTTACTTGGTGTTGTAGTTGAAGTACATGGTACTTCACTTTGGCTTGGTGTCTTACAAGTGCTGTCACATACGTAGCTGTAGCATTTTCCATTCCTCTCTCTGCTTTCACTGCTTCCTAATCTCTCTCCTGCAAGATGTTGTTTTTCTGGTTAGTTGCTGCATGTCCTTATTAACAGAATTTCTAGGTAACTGCTTTATCCTGTGTTTTTTCCCCTAGTTATTGTATAAAAGTACCATCCAACTGCCCGTCCTGCATCTGCAGTGATACATAATTCTTACCTGCACCCGAGGAGCCCACCTGCGCTCATACTAAACTCATTCTGGGTACTTTTACAAAATATTAAATGCAAGTTTCTATGCATATGTGTGTGCATATAGATAGAGAGAGAGAGAGAGAGAGAGAAAGAGAGAGAGAGAGATTGCAAAAGGGCTCAGAGGAATAATTTCAGTATGTTCACACATTTTATTTATTTAGTGTTATAATCCCATTTAAGAATTCCATGTAAGGTAGGCATTCAAGTATTGACTGATTTACCTGGCATATACAGGCTTCCCTGGTGATAACAGGCACATGTTGTGGTTGTTGGAGTGGTTGTTGCTGTTAGAAGAAATAAGAAAGAAATTAGGTATTGCTAACAGGATACAAAAAAATGTCTGGTGCAAAGTACAACCACATTCCTTCCATTTTAAGAAATTTATATGAGAGGAATGGGGTAATACATAATACTTGTCACAGGAGGGATGATTACTTTTTTTCTTCACAACCGTCTCAGAGAGATACAATAAAAACATGTCAACAATGGTATTTTGCTGAACTACTCATGTTTTTGCCTAGAACACTTGTGTAGAATGGCTAATAGAAAGCAAAACCTTATAAGATATGTGCATAGCTTAAACAGACATTAGTCCCAAATGTAAAGCTATCCCACTGCGCTCTCTAGTTTTTTATGAAAGTTGATGAAAAATCTTGATTAAACGTGTGAGATAATTCGCCAACGAAATGCTGACCTCTTTAAACTAAGGGGGGTCATAAGATACTGATGGAAGGGTTTAATAGAAACTATTAAATAAAATCAATCTCCTGCCTCACTATCATGGCAAAGAAACTTGCAGATTACAGGTCAGTCATCTCGCGGTTACTCGCAGAGTCTATGATGTCATTTTGTATAAGTGAACTGACACATAATTACACATGGAGATCAAGGACAGACTTGTCTAGTGCTAGGAAAACTGTGCTAAAAGCCTCCAACTCCAGTGGCAGGAGCAAACAACATGGAGCCAGATTTACACAGATCAGGTACGATTGTCATGGGAGGATTATTTTGCATTTATGATTACATTTCTGGTCAGAAGAATTCTCATTGATGGATGGTCTTGAAATATGTAAATATATTTTTTTTCTCACCAATTTCTGTAGAGAATTGAGCACAGTGGGAAAGCTATACATTTGGGTTCAGCATCCTTTAATTGCAAAGTAGACATAGGGAAATGTTTTTTTTCCCCCACATGTGACAGTTATTTTGTGGTTTACTTGTCTTATAATTAATTGCGTAGAAATTAAGATGGCGATGCATTATGATAGTGGGAGAATAGATGGTTTCTTTTAACCCCTGCCATCAGAATCTTGAGATGCCCCCCATGTGTTACAAGGTTTCGTGTTTAGTGGTAAGTACTTACTTGTTGTTGTACAATCTACTGCACGTCGGATAGGACTTGTACATGTTTGGTCGCATACATAGTGGTAGCATTTTCCATCCCTTTCTCTGCTGTCACTTCCGTCTATTTTCTCCCCTGCAAGAAGCAGTTGTCTGTTTAGTACCATGTCCTTGTCAACAGAAGCTCTAGGCAACTGCATTATCCTGTATAGCTAATCCTTGGACAGATCGGATCGCTCACCCTCTGGGCCTTAAAAATGCTGTTGAGCATAAATTCTGCCCAGCAGAAGAAAATGCTTTTTAATGGCTATTATCTCAGAAGCCACTTAAAATAGAGAAGAAATGCAACTTGCAAAAGGGCTCAGAGGACTACTCTGAGTAAGTTGACACAAAATGCCTCTTTGTGTGTTAAGATCCCATTTAATGAATGCGCAGGCATTCTAGTATTGACTGCTTTACCTGGCGTATACGCTCTTCCCTCGTGATAACAGGCACATGTTGTAGTGGTTGTAGGGCTTGTTGCTGTTAGAATAAATGAGAAACAAATTAGACATTGCTAACAGGATATGGAAAAAAATGTTTGGTGCACATTAAAACCATATTCATTATAACTTCTACAGAGAACTGGGTGCAGTAGGAAAGCTCTGCAACAGGGTTTTGTGCCTCAAGAAACACAAAGTTGGCATAAGAAAATGAATTTTCTGTGTAACAATTATTGTGCCACTTCCTTTCATGACATTTTAGTATCCTAGGCAGTAATATTATGGTGTGCTAGGATAGTTGTGATTTACATCATTTTTACTGAACATTTTCGTAAAATAATCACTGATATCAGTATCTTAAAATCTCCCTCAGTGTTAACGCACCTCTTGTTCAGTGGTAAGTACTTACTTGGTGTTGTAGATGAAGTACATGGTACTTCACTTTGGCTTGGTGTCTTACAAGTGCTGTCACATACGTAGCTGTAGCATTTTCCATTCCTCTCTCTGCTTTCACTGCTTCCTAATCTCTCTCCTGCAAGATGTTGTTTTTCTGGTTAGTTGCTGCATGTCCTTATTAACAGAATTTCTAGGTAACTGCTTTATCCTGTGTTTTTTCCCCTAGTTATTGTATAAAAGTACCATCCAACTGCCCCTCCTGCATCTGCAGTGATACATAATTCTTACCTGCACCCGAGGAGCCCACCTGCGCTCATACTAAACTCATTCTGGGTACTTTTACAAAATATTAAATGCAAGTTTCTATGCATATGTGTGTGCATATAGATAGAGAGAGAGAGAGAGAGAGAGAAAGAGAGAGAGAGAGATTGCAAAAGGGCTCAGAGGAATAATTTCAGTATGTTCACACATTTTATTTATTTAGTGTTATAATCCCATTTAAGAATTCCATGTAAGGTAGGCATTCAAGTATTGACTGATTTACCTGGCATATACAGGCTTCCCTGGTGATAACAGGCACATGTTGTGGTTGTTGGAGTGGTTGTTGCTGTTAGAAGAAATAAGAAAGAGATTAGGTATTGCTAACAGGATACAAAAAAATGTCTGGTGCAAAGTACAACCACATTCCTTCCATTTTAAGAAATTTATATGAGAGGAATGGGGTAATACATAATACTTGTCACAGGAGGGATGATTACTTTTTTTTCTTCACAACCGTCTCAGAGAGATACAATAAAAACATGTCAACAATGGTATTTTGCTGAACTACTCATGTTTTTGCCTAGAACACTTGTGTAGAATGGCTAATAGAAAGCAAAACCTTATAAGATATGTGCATAGCTTAAACAGACATTAGTCCCAAATGTAAAGCTATCCCACTGCGCTCTCTAGTTTTTTATGAAAGTTGATGAAAAATCTTGATTAAACGTGTGAGATAATTCGCCAACGAAATGCTGACCTCTTTAAACTAAGGGGGGTCATAAGATACTGATGGAAGGGTTTAATAGAAACTATTAAATAAAATCAATCTCCTGCCTCACTATCATGGCAAAGAAACTTGCAGATTACAGGTCAGTCATCTCGCGGTTACTCGCAGAGTCTATGATGTCATTTTGTATAAGTGAACTGACACATAATTACACATGGAGATCAAGGACAGACTTGTCTAGTGCTAGGAAAACTGTGCCAAAAGCCTCCAACTCCAGTGGCAGGAGCAAACAACATGGAGCCAGATTTACACAGATCAGGTACGATTGTCATGGGAGGATTATTTTGCATTTATGATTACATTTCTGGTCAGAAGAATTCTCATTGATGGATGGTCTTGAAATATGTAAATATATTTTTTTTTCTCACCAATTTCTGTAGAGAATTGAGCACAGTGGGAAAGCTATACATTTGGGTTCAGCATCCTTTAATTGCAAAGTAGACATAGGGAAATGTTTTTTTTTCCCCCACATGTGACAGTTATTTTGTGGTTTACTTGTCTTATAATTAATTGCGTAGAAATTAAGATGGCGATGCATTATGATAGTGGGAGAATAGATGGTTTCTTTTAACCCCTGCCATCAGAATCTTGAGATGCCCCCCATGTGTTACAAGGTTTCGTGTTTAGTGGTAAGTACTTACTTGTTGTTGTACAATCTACTGCACGTCGGATAGGACTTGTACATGTTTGGTCGCATACATAGTGGTAGCATTTTCCATCCCTTTCTCTGCTGTCACTTCCGTCTATTTTCTCCCCTGCAAGAAGCAGTTGTCTGTTTAGTACCATGTCCTTGTCAACAGAAGCTCTAGGCAACTGCATTATCCTGTATAGCTAATCCTTGGACAGATCGGATCGCTCACCCTCTGGGCCTTAAAAATGCTGTTGAGCATAAATTCTGCCCAGCAGAAGAAAATGCTTTTTAATGGCTATTATCTCAGAAGCCACTTAAAATAGAGAAGAAATGCAACTTGCAAAAGGGCTCAGAGGACTACTCTGAGTAAGTTGACACAAAATGCCTCTTTGTGTGTTAAGATCCCATTTAATGAATGCGCAGGCATTCTAGTATTGACTGCTTTACCTGGCGTATACGCTCTTCCCTCGTGATAACAGGCACATGTTGTAGTGGTTGTAGGGCTTGTTGCTGTTAGAATAAAAGAGAAACAAATTAGACATTGCTAACAGGATATGGAAAAAAATGTTTGGTGCACATTAAAACCATATTCATTATAACTTCTACAGAGAACTGGGTGCAGTAGGAAAGCTCTGCAACAGGGTTTTGTGCCTCAAGAAACACAAAGTTGGCATAAGAAAATGAATTTTCTATGTAACAATTATTGTGCCACTTCCTTTCATGACATTTTAGTATCCTAGGCAGTAATATTATGGTGTGCTAGGATAGTTGTGATTTACATCATTTTTACTGAACATTTTCGTAAAATAATCACTGATATCAGTATCTTAAAATCTCCCTCAGTGTTAACGCACCTCTTGTTCAGTGGTAAGTACTTACTTGGTGTTGTAGTTGAAGTACATGGTACTTCACTTTGGCTTGGTGTCTTACAAGTGCTGTCACATACGTAGCTGTAGCATTTTCCATTCCTCTCTCTGCTTTCACTGCTTCCTAATCTCTCTCCTGCAAGATGTTGTTTTTCTGGTTAGTTGCTGCATGTCCTTATTAACAGAATTTCTAGGTAACTGCTTTATCCTGTGTTTTTTCCCCTAGTTATTGTATAAAAGTACCATCCAACTGCCCGTCCTGCATCTGCAGTGATACATAATTCTTACCTGCACCCGAGGAGCCCACCTGCGCTCATACTAAACTCATTCTGGGTACTTTTACAAAATATTAAATGCAAGTTTCTATGCATATGTGTGTGCATATAGATAGAGAGAGAGAGAGAGAGAGAGAGAGAGAGAGATTGCAAAAGGGCTCAGAGGAATAATTTCAGTATGTTCACACATTTTATTTATTTAGTGTTATAATCCCATTTAATAATTCCATGTAAGGTAGGCATTCAAGTATTGACTGATTTACCTGGCATATACAGGCTTCCCTGGTGATAACAGGCACATGTTGTGGTTGTTGGAGTGGTTGTTGCTGTTAGAAGAAATAAGAAAGAAATTAGGTATTGCTAACAGGATACAAAAAAATGTCTGGTGCAAAGTACAACCACATTCCTTCCATTTTAAGAAATTTATGTGAGAGGAATGGGGTAATACATAATACTTGTCACAGGAGGGATGATTACTTTTTTTTCTTCACAACCGTCTCAGAGAGATACAATAAAAACATGTCAACAATGGTATTTTGCTGAACTACTCATGTTTTTGCCTAGAACACTTGTGTAGAATGGCTAATAGAAAGCAAAACCTTATAAGATATGTGCATAGCTTAAACAGACATTAGTCCCAAATGTAAAGCTATCCCACTGCGCTCTCTAGTTTTTCATGAAAGTTGATGAAAAATCTTGATTAAACGTATGAGATAATTCGCCAACGAGATGCTGACCTCTTTAAACTAAGGGAGGTCATAAGATACTGATGGAAGGGTTTAATAGAAACTATTAAATAAAATCAATCTCCTGCCTCACTATCATGGCAAAGAAACTTGCAGATTACAGGTCAGTCATCTCGCGGTTACTCGCAGAGTCTATGATGTCATTTTGTATAAGTGAACTGACACATAATTACACATGGAGATCAAGGACAGACTTGTCTAGTGCTAGGAAAACTGTGCTAAAAGCCTCCAACTCCAGTGACAGGAGCAAACAACATGGAGCCAGATTTACACAGATCAGGTACGATTGTCATGGGAGGATTATTTTGCATTTATGATTACATTTCTGGTCAGAAGAATTCTCATTGATGGATGGTCTTGAAATATGTAAATATATTTTTTTTTCTCACCAATTTCTGTAGAGAATTGAGCACAGTGGGAAAGCTATACATTTGGGTTCAGCATCCTTTAATTGCAAAGTAGACATAGGGAAATGTTTTTTTTTCCCCCACATGTGACAGTTATTTTGTGGTTTACTTGTCTTATAATTAATTGCGTAGAAATTAAGATGGCGATGCATTATGATAGTGGGAGAATAGATGGTTTCTTTTAACCCCTGCCATCAGAATCTTGAGATGCCCCCCATGTGTTACAAGGTTTCGTGTTTAGTGGTAAGTACTTACTTGTTGTTGTACAATCTACTGCACGTCGGATAGGACTTGTACATGTTTGGTCGCATACATAGTGGTAGCATTTTCCATCCCTTTCTCTGCTGTCACTTCCGTCTATTTTCTCCCCTGCAAGAAGCAGTTGTCTGTTTAGTACCATGTCCTTGTCAACAGAAGCTCTAGGCAACTGCATTATCCTGTATAGCTAATCCTTGGACAGATCGGATCGCTCACCCTCTGGGCCTTAAAAATGCTGTTGAGCATAAATTCTGCCCAGCAGAAGAAAATGCTTTTTAATGGCTATTATCTCAGAAGCCACTTAAAATAGAGAAGAAATGCAACTTGCAAAAGGGCTCAGAGGACTACTCTGAGTAAGTTGACACAAAATGCCTCTTTGTGTGTTAAGATCCCATTTAATGAATGCGCAGGCATTCTAGTATTGACTGCTTTACCTGGCGTATACGCTCTTCCCTCGTGATAACAGGCACATGTTGTAGTGGTTGTAGGGCTTGTTGCTGTTAGAATAAATGAGAAACAAATTAGACATTGCTAACAGGATATGGAAAAAAATGTTTGGTGCACATTAAAACCATATTCATTATAACTTCTACAGAGAACTGGGTGCAGTAGGAAAGCTCTGCAACAGGGTTTTGTGCCTCAAGAAACACAAAGTTGGCATAAGAAAATGAATTTTCTGTGTAACAATTATTGTGCCACTTCCTTTCATGACATTTTAGTATCCTAGGCAGTAATATTATGGTGTGCTAGGATAGTTGTGATTTACATCATTTTTACTGAACATTTTCGTAAAATAATCACTGATATCAGTATCTTAAAATCTCCCTCAGTGTTAACGCACCTCTTGTTCAGTGGTAAGTACTTACTTGGTGTTGTAGTTGAAGTACATGGTACTTCACTTTGGCTTGGTGTCTTACAAGTGCTGTCACATACGTAGCTGTAGCATTTTCCATTCCTCTCTCTGCTTTCACTGCTTCCTAATCTCTCTCCTGCAAGATGTTGTTTTTCTGGTTAGTTGCTGCATGTCCTTATTAACAGAATTTCTAGGTAACTGCTTTATCCTGTGTTTTTTCCCCTAGTTATTGTATAAAAGTACCATCCAACTGCCCCTCCTGCATCTGCAGTGATACATAATTCTTACCTGCACCCAAGGAGCCCACCTGCGCTCATACTAAACTCATTCTGGGTACTTTTACAAAATATTAAATGCAAGTTTCTATGCATATGTGTGTGCATATAGATAGAGAGAGAGAGAGAGAGAGAGAGAGAGAGAGAGAGAGAGAGAGAGAGAGAGAGAGAGAGATTGCAAAAGGGCTCAGAGGAATAATTTCAGTATGTTCACACATTTTATTTATTTAGTGTTATAATCCCATTTAATAATTCCATGTAAGGTAGGCATTCAAGTATTGACTGATTTACCTGGCATATACAGGCTTCCCTGGTGATAACAGGCACATGTTGTGGTTGTTGGAGTGGTTGTTGCTGTTAGAAGAAATAAGAAAGAAATTAGGTATTGCTAACAGGATACAAAAAAATGTCTGGTGCAAAGTACAACCACATTCCTTCCATTTTAAGAAATTTATATGAGAGGAATGGGGTAATACATAATACTTGTCACAGGAGGGATGATTACTTTTTTTCTTCACAACCGTCTCAGAGAGATACAATAAAAACATGTCAACAATGGTATTTTGCTGAACTACTCATGTTTTTGCCTAGAACACTTGTGTAGAATGGCTAATAGAAAGCAAAACCTTATAAGATATGTGCATAGCTTAAACAGACATTAGTCCCAAATGTAAAGCTATCCCACTGCGCTCTCTAGTTTTTTATGAAAGTTGATGAAAAATCTTGATTAAACGTGTGAGATAATTCGCCAACGAAATGCTGACCTCTTTAAACTAAGGGGGGTCATAAGATACTGATGGAAGGGTTTAATAGAAACTATTAAATAAAATCAATCTCCTGCCTCACTATCATGGCAAAGAAACTTGCAGATTACAGGTCAGTCATCTCGCGGTTACTCGCAGAGTCTATGATGTCATTTTGTATAAGTGAACTGACACATAATTACACATGGAGATCAAGGACAGACTTGTCTAGTGCTAGGAAAACTGTGCTAAAAGCCTCCAACTCCAGTGACAGGAGCAAACAACATGGAGCCAGATTTACACAGATCAGGTACGATTGTCATGGGAGGATTATTTTGCATTTATGATTACATTTCTGGTCAGAAGAATTCTCATTGATGGATGGTCTTGAAATATGTAAATATATTTTTTTTTCTCACCAATTTCTGTAGAGAATTGAGCACAGTGGGAAAGCTATACATTTGGGTTCAGCATCCTTTAATTGCAAAGTAGACATAGGGAAATGTTTTTTTTTCCCCCACATGTGACAGTTATTTTGTGGTTTACTTGTCTTATAATTAATTGCGTAGAAATTAAGATGGCGATGCATTATGATAGTGGGAGAATAGATGGTTTCTTTTAACCCCTGCCATCAGAATCTTGAGATGCCCCCCATGTGTTACAAGGTTTCGTGTTTAGTGGTAAGTACTTACTTGTTGTTGTACAATCTACTGCACGTCGGATAGGACTTGTACATGTTTGGTCGCATACATAGTGGTAGCATTTTCCATCCCTTTCTCTGCTGTCACTTCCGTCTATTTTCTCCCCTGCAAGAAGCAGTTGTCTGTTTAGTACCATGTCCTTGTCAACAGAAGCTCTAGGCAACTGCATTATCCTGTATAGCTAATCCTTGGACAGATCGGATCGCTCACCCTCTGGGCCTTAAAAATGCTGTTGAGCATAAATTCTGCCCAGCAGAAGAAAATGCTTTTTAATGGCTATTATCTCAGAAGCCACTTAAAATAGAGAAGAAATGCAACTTGCAAAAGGGCTCAGAGGACTACTCTGAGTAAGTTGACACAAAATGCCTCTTTGTGTGTTAAGATCCCATTTAATGAATGCGCAGGCATTCTAGTATTGACTGCTTTACCTGGCGTATACGCTCTTCCCTCGTGATAACAGGCACATGTTGTAGTGGTTGTAGGGCTTGTTGCTGTTAGAATAAATGAGAAACAAATTAGACATTGCTAACAGGATATGGAAAAAAATGTTTGGTGCACATTAAAACCATATTCATTATAACTTCTACAGAGAACTGGGTGCAGTAGGAAAGCTCTGCAACAGGGTTTTGTGCCTCAAGAAACACAAAGTTGGCATAAGAAAATGAATTTTCTGTGTAACAATTATTGTGCCACTTCCTTTCATGACATTTTAGTATCCTAGGCAGTAATATTATGGTGTGCTAGGATAGTTGTGATTTACATCATTTTTACTGAACATTTTCGTAAAATAATCACTGATATCAGTATCTTAAAATCTCCCTCAGTGTTAACGCACCTCTTGTTCAGTGGTAAGTACTTACTTGGTGTTGTAGTTGAAGTACATGGTACTTCACTTTGGCTTGGTGTCTTACAAGTGCTGTCACATACGTAGCTGTAGCATTTTCCATTCCTCTCTCTGCTTTCACTGCTTCCTAATCTCTCTCCTGCAAGATGTTGTTTTTCTGGTTAGTTGCTGCATGTCCTTATTAACAGAATTTCTAGGTAACTGCTTTATCCTGTGTTTTTTCCCCTAGTTATTGTATAAAAGTACCATCCAACTGCCCCTCCTGCATCTGCAGTGATACATAATTCTTACCTGCACCCAAGGAGCCCACCTGCGCTCATACTAAACTCATTCTGGGTACTTTTACAAAATATTAAATGCAAGTTTCTATGCATATGTGTGTGCATATAGATAGAGAGAGAGAGAGAGAGAGAGAGAGAGAGAGAGAGAGAGAGAGAGAGAGAGAGAGAGAGAGAGAGATTGCAAAAGGGCTCAGAGGAATAATTTCAGTATGTTCACACATTTTATTTATTTAGTGTTATAATCCCATTTAATAATTCCATGTAAGGTAGGCATTCAAGTATTGACTGATTTACCTGGCATATACAGGCTTCCCTGGTGATAACAGGCACATGTTGTGGTTGTTGGAGTGGTTGTTGCTGTTAGAAGAAATAAGAAAGAAATTAGGTATTGCTAACAGGATACAAAAAAATGTCTGGTGCAAAGTACAACCACATTCCTTCCATTTTAAGAAATTTATATGAGAGGAATGGGGTAATACATAATACTTGTCACAGGAGGGATGATTACTTTTTTTCTTCACAACCGTCTCAGAGAGATACAATAAAAACATGTCAACAATGGTATTTTGCTGAACTACTCATGTTTTTGCCTAGAACACTTGTGTAGAATGGCTAATAGAAAGCAAAACCTTATAAGATATGTGCATAGCTTAAACAGACATTAGTCCCAAATGTAAAGCTATCCCACTGCGCTCTCTAGTTTTTTATGAAAGTTGATGAAAAATCTTGATTAAACGTGTGAGATAATTCGCCAACGAAATGCTGACCTCTTTAAACTAAGGGGGGTCATAAGATACTGATGGAAGGGTTTAATAGAAACTATTAAATAAAATCAATCTCCTGCCTCACTATCATGGCAAAGAAACTTGCAGATTACAGGTCAGTCATCTCGCGGTTACTCGCAGAGTCTATGATGTCATTTTGTATAAGTGAACTGACACATAATTACACATGGAGATCAAGGACAGACTTGTCTAGTGCTAGGAAAACTGTGCTAAAAGCCTCCAACTCCAGTGGCAGGAGCAAACAACATGGAGCCAGATTTACACAGATCAGGTACGATTGTCATGGGAGGATTATTTTGCATTTATGATTACATTTCTGGTCAGAAGAATTCTCATTGATGGATGGTCTTGAAATATGTAAATATATTTTTTTTCTCACCAATTTCTGTAGAGAATTGAGCACAGTGGGAAAGCTATACATTTGGGTTCAGCATCCTTTAATTGCAAAGTAGACATAGGGAAATGTTTTTTTTCCCCCACATGTGACAGTTATTTTGTGGTTTACTTGTCTTATAATTAATTGCGTAGAAATTAAGATGGCGATGCATTATGATAGTGGGAGAATAGATGGTTTCTTTTAACCCCTGCCATCAGAATCTTGAGATGCCCCCCATGTGTTACAAGGTTTCGTGTTTAGTGGTAAGTACTTACTTGTTGTTGTACAATCTACTGCACGTCGGATAGGACTTGTACATGTTTGGTCGCATACATAGTGGTAGCATTTTCCATCCCTTTCTCTGCTGTCACTTCCGTCTATTTTCTCCCCTGCAAGAAGCAGTTGTCTGTTTAGTACCATGTCCTTGTCAACAGAAGCTCTAGGCAACTGCATTATCCTGTATAGCTAATCCTTGGACAGATCGGATCGCTCACCCTCTGGGCCTTAAAAATGCTGTTGAGCATAAATTCTGCCCAGCAGAAGAAAATGCTTTTTAATGGCTATTATCTCAGAAGCCACTTAAAATAGAGAAGAAATGCAACTTGCAAAAGGGCTCAGAGGACTACTCTGAGTAAGTTGACACAAAATGCCTCTTTGTGTGTTAAGATCCCATTTAATGAATGCGCAGGCATTCTAGTATTGACTGCTTTACCTGGCGTATACGCTCTTCCCTCGTGATAACAGGCACATGTTGTAGTGGTTGTAGGGCTTGTTGCTGTTAGAATAAATGAGAAACAAATTAGACATTGCTAACAGGATATGGAAAAAAATGTTTGGTGCACATTAAAACCATATTCATTATAACTTCTACAGAGAACTGGGTGCAGTAGGAAAGCTCTGCAACAGGGTTTTGTGCCTCAAGAAACACAAAGTTGGCATAAGAAAATGAATTTTCTGTGTAACAATTATTGTGCCACTTCCTTTCATGACATTTTAGTATCCTAGGCAGTAATATTATGGTGTGCTAGGATAGTTGTGATTTACATCATTTTTACTGAACATTTTCGTAAAATAATCACTGATATCAGTATCTTAAAATCTCCCTCAGTGTTAACGCACCTCTTGTTCAGTGGTAAGTACTTACTTGGTGTTGTAGTTGAAGTACATGGTACTTCACTTTGGCTTGGTGTCTTACAAGTGCTGTCACATACGTAGCTGTAGCATTTTCCATTCCTCTCTCTGCTTTCACTGCTTCCTAATCTCTCTCCTGCAAGATGTTGTTTTTCTGGTTAGTTGCTGCATGTCCTTATTAACAGAATTTCTAGGTAACTGCTTTATCCTGTGTTTTTTCCCCTAGTTATTGTATAAAAGTACCATCCAACTGCCCCTCCTGCATCTGCAGTGATACATAATTCTTACCTGCACCCGAGGAGCCCACCTGCGCTCATACTAAACTCATTCTGGGTACTTTTACAAAATATTAAATGCAAGTTTCTATGCATATGTGTGTGCATATAGATAGAGAGAGAGAGAGAGAGAGAGAAAGAGAGAGAGAGAGATTGCAAAAGGGCTCAGAGGAATAATTTCAGTATGTTCACACATTTTATTTATTTAGTGTTATAATCCCATTTAAGAATTCCATGTAAGGTAGGCATTCAAGTATTGACTGATTTACCTGGCATATACAGGCTTCCCTGGTGATAACAGGCACATGTTGTGGTTGTTGGAGTGGTTGTTGCTGTTAGAAGAAATAAGAAAGAAATTAGGTATTGCTAACAGGATACAAAAAAATGTCTGGTGCAAAGTACAACCACATTCCTTCCATTTTAAGAAATTTATATGAGAGGAATGGGGTAATACATAATACTTGTCACAGGAGGGATGATTACTTTTTTTTCTTCACAACCGTCTCAGAGAGATACAATAAAAACATGTCAACAATGGTATTTTGCTGAACTACTCATGTTTTTGCCTAGAACACTTGTGTAGAATGGCTAATAGAAAGCAAAACCTTATAAGATATGTGCATAGCTTAAACAGACATTAGTCCCAAATGTAAAGCTATCCCACTGCGCTCTCTAGTTTTTTATGAAAGTTGATGAAAAATCTTGATTAAACGTGTGAGATAATTCGCCAACGAAATGCTGACCTCTTTAAACTAAGGGGGGTCATAAGATACTGATGGAAGGGTTTAATAGAAACTATTAAATAAAATCAATCTCCTGCCTCACTATCATGGCAAAGAAACTTGCAGATTACAGGTCAGTCATCTCGCGGTTACTCGCAGAGTCTATGATGTCATTTTGTATAAGTGAACTGACACATAATTACACATGGAGATCAAGGACAGACTTGTCTAGTGCTAGGAAAACTGTGCCAAAAGCCTCCAACTCCAGTGGCAGGAGCAAACAACATGGAGCCAGATTTACACAGATCAGGTACGATTGTCATGGGAGGATTATTTTGCATTTATGATTACATTTCTGGTCAGAAGAATTCTCATTGATGGATGGTCTTGAAATATGTAAATATATTTTTTTTTCTCACCAATTTCTGTAGAGAATTGAGCACAGTGGGAAAGCTATACATTTGGGTTCAGCATCCTTTAATTGCAAAGTAGACATAGGGAAATGTTTTTTTTTCCCCCACATGTGACAGTTATTTTGTGGTTTACTTGTCTTATAATTAATTGCGTAGAAATTAAGATGGCGATGCATTATGATAGTGGGAGAATAGATGGTTTCTTTTAACCCCTGCCATCAGAATCTTGAGATGCCCCCCATGTGTTACAAGGTTTCGTGTTTAGTGGTAAGTACTTACTTGTTGTTGTACAATCTACTGCACGTCGGATAGGACTTGTACATGTTTGGTCGCATACATAGTGGTAGCATTTTCCATCCCTTTCTCTGCTGTCACTTCCGTCTATTTTCTCCCCTGCAAGAAGCAGTTGTCTGTTTAGTACCATGTCCTTGTCAACAGAAGCTCTAGGCAACTGCATTATCCTGTATAGCTAATCCTTGGACAGATCGGATCGCTCACCCTCTGGGCCTTAAAAATGCTGTTGAGCATAAATTCTGCCCAGCAGAAGAAAATGCTTTTTAATGGCTATTATCTCAGAAGCCACTTAAAATAGAGAAGAAATGCAACTTGCAAAAGGGCTCAGAGGACTACTCTGAGTAAGTTGACACAAAATGCCTCTTTGTGTGTTAAGATCCCATTTAATGAATGCGCAGGCATTCTAGTATTGACTGCTTTACCTGGCGTATACGCTCTTCCCTCGTGATAACAGGCACATGTTGTAGTGGTTGTAGGGCTTGTTGCTGTTAGAATAAAAGAGAAACAAATTAGACATTGCTAACAGGATATGGAAAAAAATGTTTGGTGCACATTAAAACCATATTCATTATAACTTCTACAGAGAACTGGGTGCAGTAGGAAAGCTCTGCAACAGGGTTTTGTGCCTCAAGAAACACAAAGTTGGCATAAGAAAATTAATTTTCTATGTAACAATTATTGTGCCACTTCCTTTCATGACATTTTAGTATCCTAGGCAGTAATATTATGGTGTGCTAGGATAGTTGTGATTTACATCATTTTTACTGAACATTTTCGTAAAATAATCACTGATATCAGTATCTTAAAATCTCCCTCAGTGTTAACGCACCTCTTGTTCAGTGGTAAGTACTTACTTGGTGTTGTAGTTGAAGTACATGGTACTTCACTTTGGCTTGGTGTCTTACAAGTGCTGTCACATACGTAGCTGTAGCATTTTCCATTCCTCTCTCTGCTTTCACTGCTTCCTAATCTCTCTCCTGCAAGATGTTGTTTTTCTGGTTAGTTGCTGCATGTCCTTATTAACAGAATTTCTAGGTAACTGCTTTATCCTGTGTTTTTTCCCCTAGTTATTGTATAAAAGTACCATCCAACTGCCCGTCCTGCATCTGCAGTGATACATAATTCTTACCTGCACCCGAGGAGCCCACCTGCGCTCATACTAAACTCATTCTGGGTACTTTTACAAAATATTAAATGCAAGTTTCTATGCATATGTGTGTGCATATAGATAGAGAGAGAGAGAGAGAGAGAGAGAGAGAGAGAGAGAGAGAGAGATTGCAAAAGGGCTCAGAGGAATAATTTCAGTATGTTCACACATTTTATTTATTTAGTGTTATAATCCCATTTAATAATTCCATGTAAGGTAGGCATTCAAGTATTGACTGATTTACCTGGCATATACAGGCTTCCCTGGTGATAACAGGCACATGTTGTGGTTGTTGGAGTGGTTGTTGCTGTTAGAAGAAATAAGAAAGAAATTAGGTATTGCTAACAGGATACAAAAAAATGTCTGGTGCAAAGTACAACCACATTCCTTCCATTTTAAGAAATTTATGTGAGAGGAATGGGGTAATACATAATACTTGTCACAGGAGGGATGATTACTTTTTTTTCTTCACAACCGTCTCAGAGAGATACAATAAAAACATGTCAACAATGGTATTTTGCTGAACTACTCATGTTTTTGCCTAGAACACTTGTGTAGAATGGCTAATAGAAAGCAAAACCTTATAAGATATGTGCATAGCTTAAACAGACATTAGTCCCAAATGTAAAGCTATCCCACTGCGCTCTCTAGTTTTTTATGAAAGTTGATGAAAAATCTTGATTAAACGTGTGAGATAATTCGCCAACGAAATGCTGACCTCTTTAAACTAAGGGGGGTCATAAGATACTGATGGAAGGGTTTAATAGAAACTATTAAATAAAATCAATCTCCTGCCTCACTATCATGGCAAAGAAACTTGCAGATTACAGGTCAGTCATCTCGCGGTTACTCGCAGAGTCTATGATGTCATTTTGTATAAGTGAACTGACACATAATTACACATGGAGATCAAGGACAGACTTGTCTAGTGCTAGGAAAACTGTGCTAAAAGCCTCCAACTCCAGTGGCAGGAGCAAACAACATGGAGCCAGATTTACACAGATCAGGTACGATTGTCATGGGAGGATTATTTTGCATTTATGATTACATTTCTGGTCAGAAGAATTCTCATTGATGGATGGTCTTGAAATATGTAAATATATTTTTTTTTCTCACCAATTTCTGTAGAGAATTGAGCACAGTGGGAAAGCTATACATTTGGGTTCAGCATCCTTTAATTGCAAAGTAGACATAGGGAAATGTTTTTTTTCCCCCACATGTGACAGTTATTTTGTGGTTTACTTGTCTTATAATTAATTGCGTAGAAATTAAGATGGCGATGCATTATGATAGTGGGAGAATAGATGGTTTCTTTTAACCCCTGCCATCAGAATCTTGAGATGCCCCCCATGTGTTACAAGGTTTCGTGTTTAGTGGTAAGTACTTACTTGTTGTTGTACAATCTACTGCACGTCGGATAGGACTTGTACATGTTTGGTCGCATACATAGTGGTAGCATTTTCCATCCCTTTCTCTGCTGTCACTTCCGTCTATTTTCTCCCCTGCAAGAAGCAGTTGTCTGTTTAGTACCATGTCCTTGTCAACAGAAGCTCTAGGCAACTGCATTATCCTGTATAGCTAATCCTTGGACAGATCGGATCGCTCACCCTCTGGGCCTTAAAAATGCTGTTGAGCATAAATTCTGCCCAGCAGAAGAAAATGCTTTTTAATGGCTATTATCTCAGAAGCCACTTAAAATAGAGAAGAAATGCAACTTGCAAAAGGGCTCAGAGGACTACTCTGAGTAAGTTGACACAAAATGCCTCTTTGTGTGTTAAGATCCCATTTAATGAATGCGCAGGCATTCTAGTATTGACTGCTTTACCTGGCGTATACGCTCTTCCCTCGTGATAACAGGCACATGTTGTAGTGGTTGTAGGGCTTGTTGCTGTTAGAATAAATGAGAAACAAATTAGACATTGCTAACAGGATATGGAAAAAAATGTTTGGTGCACATTAAAACCATATTCATTATAACTTCTACAGAGAACTGGGTGCAGTAGGAAAGCTCTGCAACAGGGTTTTGTGCCTCAAGAAACACAAAGTTGGCATAAGAAAATGAATTTTCTGTGTAACAATTATTGTGCCACTTCCTTTCATGACATTTTAGTATCCTAGGCAGTAATATTATGGTGTGCTAGGATAGTTGTGATTTACATCATTTTTACTGAACATTTTCGTAAAATAATCACTGATATCAGTATCTTAAAATCTCCCTCAGTGTTAACGCACCTCTTGTTCAGTGGTAAGTACTTACTTGGTGTTGTAGTTGAAGTACATGGTACTTCACTTTGGCTTGGTGTCTTACAAGTGCTGTCACATACGTAGCTGTAGCATTTTCCATTCCTCTCTCTGCTTTCACTGCTTCCTAATCTCTCTCCTGCAAGATGTTGTTTTTCTGGTTAGTTGCTGCATGTCCTTATTAACAGAATTTCTAGGTAACTGCTTTATCCTGTGTTTTTTCCCCTAGTTATTGTATAAAAGTACCATCCAACTGCCCCTCCTGCATCTGCAGTGATACATAATTCTTACCTGCACCCGAGGAGCCCACCTGCGCTCATACTAAACTCATTCTGGGTACTTTTACAAAATATTAAATGCAAGTTTCTATGCATATGTGTGTGCATATAGATAGAGAGAGAGAGAGAGAGAGAGAGAGAGAGAGAGAGAGAGAGAGAGAGAGAGATTGCAAAAGGGCTCAGAGGAATAATTTCAGTATGTTCACACATTTTATTTATTTAGTGTTATAATCCCATTTAAGAATTCCATGTAAGGTAGGCATTCAAGTATTGACTGATTTACCTGGCATATACAGGCTTCCCTGGTGATAACAGGCACATGTTGTGGTTGTTGGAGTGGTTGTTGCTGTTAGAAGAAATAAGAAAGAAATTAGGTATTGCTAACAGGATACAAAAAAATGTCTGGTGCAAAGTACAACCACATTCCTTCCATTTTAAGAAATTTATATGAGAGGAATGGGGTAATACATAATACTTGTCACAGGAGGGATGATTACTTTTTTTTCTTCACAACCGTCTCAGAGAGATACAATAAAAACATGTCAACAATGGTATTTTGCTGAACTACTCATGTTTTTGCCTAGAACACTTGTGTAGAATGGCTAATAGAAAGCAAAACCTTATAAGATATGTGCATAGCTTAAACAGACATTAGTCCCAAATGTAAAGCTATCCCACTGCGCTCTCTAGTTTTTTATGAAAGTTGATGAAAAATCTTGATTAAACGTGTGAGATAATTCGCCAACGAAATGCTGACCTCTTTAAACTAAGGGGGGTCATAAGATACTGATGGAAGGGTTTAATAGAAACTATTAAATAAAATCAATCTCCTGCCTCACTATCATGGCAAAGAAACTTGCAGATTACAGGTCAGTCATCTCGCGGTTACTCGCAGAGTCTATGATGTCATTTTGTATAAGTGAACTGACACATAATTACACATGGAGATCAAGGACAGACTTGTCTAGTGCTAGGAAAACTGTGCCAAAAGCCTCCAACTCCAGTGGCAGGAGCAAACAACATGGAGCCAGATTTACACAGATCAGGTACGATTGTCATGGGAGGATTATTTTGCATTTATGATTACATTTCTGGTCAGAAGAATTCTCATTGATGGATGGTCTTGAAATATGTAAATATATTTTTTTTCTCACCAATTTCTGTAGAGAATTGAGCACAGTGGGAAAGCTATACATTTGGGTTCAGCATCCTTTAATTGCAAAGTAGACATAGGGAAATGTTTTTTTTTCCCCACATGTGACAGTTATTTTGTGGTTTACTTGTCTTATAATTAATTGCGTAGAAATTAAGATGGCGATGCATTATGATAGTGGGAGAATAGATGGTTTCTTTTAACCCCTGCCATCAGAATCTTGAGATGCCCCCCATGTGTTACAAGGTTTCGTGTTTAGTGGTAAGTACTTACTTGTTGTTGTACAATCTACTGCACGTCGGATAGGACTTGTACATGTTTGGTCGCATACATAGTGGTAGCATTTTCCATCCCTTTCTCTGCTGTCACTTCCGTCTATTTTCTCCCCTGCAAGAAGCAGTTGTCTGTTTAGTACCATGTCCTTGTCAACAGAAGCTCTAGGCAACTGCATTATCCTGTATAGCTAATCCTTGGACAGATCGGATCGCTCACCCTCTGGGCCTTAAAAATGCTGTTGAGCATAAATTCTGCCCAGCAGAAGAAAATGCTTTTTAATGGCTATTATCTCAGAAGCCACTTAAAATAGAGAAGAAATGCAACTTGCAAAAGGGCTCAGAGGACTACTCTGAGTAAGTTGACACAAAATGCCTCTTTGTGTGTTAAGATCCCATTTAATGAATGCGCAGGCATTCTAGTATTGACTGCTTTACCTGGCGTATACGCTCTTCCCTCGTGATAACAGGCACATGTTGTAGTGGTTGTAGGGCTTGCTGCTGTTAGAATAAATGAGAAACAAATTAGACATTGCTAACAGGATATGGAAAAAAATGTTTGGTGCACATTAAAACCATATTCATTATAACTTCTACAGAGAACTGGGTGCAGTAGGAAAGCTCTGCAACAGGGTTTTGTGCCTCAAGAAACACAAAGTTGGCATAAGAAAATGAATTTTCTGTGTAACAATTATTGTGCCACTTCCTTTCATGACATTTTAGTATCCTAGGCAGTAATATTATGGTGTGCTAGGATAGTTGTGATTTACATCATTTTTACTGAACATTTTCGTAAAATAATCACTGATATCAGTATCTTAAAATCTCCCTCAGTGTTAACGCACCTCTTGTTCAGTGGTAAGTACTTACTTGGTGTTGTAGTTGAAGTACATGGTACTTCACTTTGGCTTGGTGTCTTACAAGTGCTGTCACATACGTAGCTGTAGCATTTTCCATTCCTCTCTCTGCTTTCACTGCTTCCTAATCTCTCTCCTGCAAGATGTTGTTTTTCTGGTTAGTTGCTGCATGTCCTTATTAACAGAATTTCTAGGTAACTGCTTTATCCTGTGTTTTTTCCCCTAGTTATTGTATAAAAGTACCATCCAACTGCTCCTCCTGCATCTGCAGTGATACATAATTCTTACCTGCACCCAAGGAGCCCACCTGCGCTCATACTAAACTCATTCTGGGTACTTTTACAAAATATTAAATGCAAGTTTCTATGCATATGTGTGTGCATATAGATAGAGAGAGAGAGAGAGAGAGAGAAAGAGAGAGAGAGAGATTGCAAAAGGGCTCAGAGGAATAATTTTAGTATGTTCACACATTTTATTTATTTAGTGTTATAATCCCATTTAAGAATTCCATGTAAGGTAGGCATTCAAGTATTGACTGATTTACCTGGCATATACAGGCTTCCCTGGTGATAACAGGCACATGTTGTGGTTGTTGGAGTGGTTGTTGCTGTTAGAAGAAATAAGAAAGAAATTAGGTATTGCTAACAGGATACAAAAAAATGTCTGGTGCAAAGTACAACCACATTCCTTCCATTTTAAGAAATTTATATGAGAGGAATGGGGTAATACATAATACTTGTCACAGGAGGGATGATTACTTTTTTTTCTTCACAACCGTCTCAGAGAGATACAATAAAAACATGTCAACAATGGTATTTTGCTGAACTACTCATGTTTTTGCCTAGAACACTTGTGTAGAATGGCTAATAGAAAGCAAAACCTTATAAGATATGTGCATAGCTTAAACAGACATTAGTCCCAAATGTAAAGCTATCCCACTGCGCTCTCTAGTTTTTTATGAAAGTTGATGAAAAATCTTGATTAAACGTGTGAGATAATTCGCCAACGAAATGCTGACCTCTTTAAACTAAGGGGGGTCATAAGATACTGATGGAAGGGTTTAATAGAAACTATTAAATAAAATCAATCTCCTGCCTCACTATCATGGCAAAGAAACTTGCAGATTACAGGTCAGTCATCTCGCGGTTACTCGCAGAGTCTATGATGTCATTTTGTATAAGTGAACTGACACATAATTACACATGGAGATCAAGGACAGACTTGTCTAGTGCTAGGAAAACTGTGCCAAAAGCCTCCAACTCCAGTGGCAGGAGCAAACAACATGGAGCCAGATTTACACAGATCAGGTACGATTGTCATGGGAGGATTATTTTGCATTTATGATTACATTTCTGGTCAGAAGAATTCTCATTGATGGATGGTCTTGAAATATGTAAATATATTTTTTTTCTCACCAATTTCTGTAGAGAATTGAGCACAGTGGGAAAGCTATACATTTGGGTTCAGCATCCTTTAATTGCAAAGTAGACATAGGGAAATGTTTTTTTTTCCCCACATGTGACAGTTATTTTGTGGTTTACTTGTCTTATAATTAATTGCGTAGAAATTAAGATGGCGATGCATTATGATAGTGGGAGAATAGATGGTTTCTTTTAACCCCTGCCATCAGAATCTTGAGATGCCCCCCATGTGTTACAAGGTTTCGTGTTTAGTGGTAAGTACTTACTTGTTGTTGTACAATCTACTGCACGTCGGATAGGACTTGTACATGTTTGGTCGCATACATAGTGGTAGCATTTTCCATCCCTTTCTCTGCTGTCACTTCCGTCTATTTTCTCCCCTGCAAGAAGCAGTTGTCTGTTTAGTACCATGTCCTTGTCAACAGAAGCTCTAGGCAACTGCGTTATCCTGTATAGCTAATCCTTGGACAGATCGGATCGCTCACCCTCTGGGCCTTAAAAATGCTGTTGAGCATAAATTCTGCCCAGCAGAAGAAAATGCTTTTTAATGGCTATTATCTCAGAAGCCACTTAAAATAGAGAAGAAATGCAACTTGCAAAAGGGCTCAGAGGACTACTCTGAGTAAGTTGACACAAAATGCCTCTTTGTGTGTTAAGATCCCATTTAATGAATGCGCAGGCATTCTAGTATTGACTGCTTTACCTGGCGTATACGCTCTTCCCTCGTGATAACAGGCACATGTTGTAGTGGTTGTAGGGCTTGCTGCTGTTAGAATAAATGAGAAACAAATTAGACATTGCTAACAGGATATGGAAAAAAATGTTTGGTGCACATTAAAACCATATTCATTATAACTTCTACAGAGAACTGGGTGCAGTAGGAAAGCTCTGCAACAGGGTTTTGTGCCTCAAGAAACACAAAGTTGGCATAAGAAAATGAATTTTCTGTGTAACAATTATTGTGCCACTTCCTTTCATGACATTTTAGTATCCTAGGCAGTAATATTATGGTGTGCTAGGATAGTTGTGATTTACATCATTTTTACTGAACATTTTCGTAAAATAATCACTGATATCAGTATCTTAAAATCTCCCTCAGTGTTAACGCACCTCTTGTTCAGTGGTAAGTACTTACTTGGTGTTGTAGTTGAAGTACATGGTACTTCACTTTGGCTTGGTGTCTTACAAGTGCTGTCACATACGTAGCTGTAGCATTTTCCATTCCTCTCTCTGCTTTCACTGCTTCCTAATCTCTCTCCTGCAAGATGTTGTTTTTCTGGTTAGTTGCTGCATGTCCTTATTAACAGAATTTCTAGGTAACTGCTTTATCCTGTGTTTTTTCCCCTAGTTATTGTATAAAAGTACCATCCAACTGCCCCTCCTGCATCTGCAGTGATACATAATTCTTACCTGCACCCGAGGAGCCCACCTGCGCTCATACTAAACTCATTCTGGGTACTTTTACAAAATATTAAATGCAAGTTTCTATGCATATGTGTGTGCATATAGATAGATAGAGAGAGAGAGAGAGAGAGAGAGAGAGAGAGAGAGAGAGAGAGATTGCAAAAGGGCTCAGAGGAATAATTTCAGTATGTTCACACATTTTATTTATTTAGTGTTATAATCCCATTTAAGAATTCCATGTAAGGTAGGCATTCAAGTATTGACTGATTTACCTGGCATATACAGGCTTCCCTGGTGATAACAGGCACATGTTGTGGTTGTTGGAGTGGTTGTTGCTGTTAGAAGAAATAAGAAAGAAATTAGGTATTGCTAACAGGATACAAAAAAATGTCTGGTGCAAAGTACAACCACATTCCTTCCATTTTAAGAAATTTATATGAGAGGAATGGGGTAATACATAATACTTGTCACAGGAGGGATGATTACTTTTTTTTCTTCACAACCGTCTCAGAGAGATACAATAAAAACATGTCAACAATGGTATTTTGCTGAACTACTCATGTTTTTGCCTAGAACACTTGTGTAGAATGGCTAATAGAAAGCAAAACCTTATAAGATATGTGCATAGCTTAAACAGACATTAGTCCCAAATGTAAAGCTATCCCACTGCGCTCTCTAGTTTTTTATGAAAGTTGATGAAAAATCTTGATTAAACGTGTGAGATAATTCGCCAACGAAATGCTGACCTCTTTAAACTAAGGGGGGTCATAAGATACTGATGGAAGGGTTTAATAGAAACTATTAAATAAAATCAATCTCCTGCCTCACTATCATGGCAAAGAAACTTGCAGATTACAGGTCAGTCATCTCGCGGTTACTCGCAGAGTCTATGATGTCATTTTGTATAAGTGAACTGACACATAATTACACATGGAGATCAAGGACAGACTTGTCTAGTGCTAGGAAAACTGTGCTAAAAGCCTCCAACTCCAGTGGCAGGAGCAAACAACATGGAGCCAGATTTACACAGATCAGGTACGATTGTCATGGGAGGATTATTTTGCATTTATGATTACATTTCTGGTCAGAAGAATTCTCATTGATGGATGGTCTTGAAATATGTAAATATATTTTTTTTCTCACCAATTTCTGTAGAGAATTGAGCACAGTGGGAAAGCTATACATTTGGGTTCAGCATCCTTTAATTGCAAAGTAGACATAGGGAAATGTTTTTTTTTCCCCACATGTGACAGTTATTTTGTGGTTTACTTGTCTTATAATTAATTGCGTAGAAATTAAGATGGCGATGCATTATGATAGTGGGAGAATAGATGGTTTCTTTTAACCCCTGCCATCAGAATCTTGAGATGCCCCCCATGTGTTACAAGGTTTCGTGTTTAGTGGTAAGTACTTACTTGTTGTTGTACAATCTACTGCACGTCGGATAGGACTTGTACATGTTTGGTCGCATACATAGTGGTAGCATTTTCCATCCCTTTCTCTGCTGTCACTTCCGTCTATTTTCTCCCCTGCAAGAAGCAGTTGTCTGTTTAGTACCATGTCCTTGTCAACAGAAGCTCTAGGCAACTGCATTATCCTGTATAGCTAATCCTTGGACAGATCGGATCGCTCACCCTCTGGGCCTTAAAAATGCTGTTGAGCATAAATTCTGCCCAGCAGAAGAAAATGCTTTTTAATGGCTATTATCTCAGAAGCCACTTAAAATAGAGAAGAAATGCAACTTGCAAAAGGGCTCAGAGGACTACTCTGAGTAAGTTGACACAAAATGCCTCTTTGTGTGTTAAGATCCCATTTAATGAATGCGCAGGCATTCTAGTATTGACTGCTTTACCTGGCGTATACGCTCTTCCCTCGTGATAACAGGCACATGTTGTAGTGGTTGTAGGGCTTGTTGCTGTTAGAATAAATGAGAAACAAATTAGACATTGCTAACAGGATATGGAAAAAAATGTTTGGTGCACATTAAAACCATATTCATTATAACTTCTACAGAGAACTGGGTGCAGTAGGAAAGCTCTGCAACAGGGTTTGTGCCTCAAGAAACACAAAGTTGGCATAAGAAAATGAATTTTCTGTGTAACAATTATTGTGCCACTTCCTTTCATGACATTTTAGTATCCTAGGCAGTAATATTATGGTGTGCTAGGATAGTTGTGATTTACATCATTTTTACTGAACATTTTTGTAAAATAATCACTGATATCAGTATCTTAAAATCTCCCTCAGTGTTAACGCACCTCTTGTTCAGTGGTAAGTACTTACTTGGTGTTGTAGTTGAAGTACATGGTACTTCACTTTGGCTTGGTGTCTTACAAGTGCTGTCACATACGTAGCTGTAGCATTTTCCATTCCTCTCTCTGCTTTCACTGCTTCCTAATCTCTCTCCTGCAAGATGTTGTTTTTCTGGTTAGTTGCTGCATGTCCTTATTAACAGAATTTCTAGGTAACTGCTTTATCCTGTGTTTTTTCCCCTAGTTATTGTATAAAAGTACCATCCAACTGCCCCTCCTGCATCTGCAGTGATACATAATTCTTACCTGCACCCAAGGAGCCCACCTGCGCTCATACTAAACTCATTCTGGGTACTTTTACAAAATATTAAATGCAAGTTTCTATGCATATGTGTGTGCATATATATATAGAGAGAGAGAGAGAGAGAGAGAGAGAGAGAGAGAGAGAGATTGCAAAGGGGCTCAGAGGATTAATTTCAGTATGTTCACACATTTTATTTATTTAGTGTTATAATCCCATTTAAGAATTCCATGTAAGGTAGGCATTCAAGTATTGACTGATTTACCTGGCATATACAGGCTTCCCTGGTGATAACAGGCACATGTTGTGGTTGTTGGAGTGGTTGTTGCTGTTAGAAGAAATAAGAAAGAAATTAGGTATTGCTAACAGGATACAAAAAAATGTCTGGTGCAAAGTACAACCACATTCCTTCCATTTTAAGAAATTTATGTGAGAGGAATGGGGTAATACATAATACTTGTCACAGGAGGGATGATTACTTTTTTTTCTTCACAACCGTCTCAGAGAGATACAATAAAAACATGTCAACAATGGTATTTTGCTGAACTACTCATGTTTTTGCCTAGAACACTTGTGTAGAATGGCTAATAGAAAGCAAAACCTTATAAGATATGTGCATAGCTTAAACAGACATTAGTCCCAAATGTAAAGCTATCCCACTGTGCTCTCTAGTTTTTCATGAAAGTTGATGAAAAATCTTGATTAAACGTATGAGATAATTCGCCAACGAGATGCTGACCTCTTTAAACTAAGGGGGGTCATAAGATACTGATGGAAGGGTTTAATAGAAACTATTAAATAAAATCAATCTCCTGCCTCACTATCATGGCAAAGAAACTTGCAGATTACAGGTCAGTCATCTCGCGGTTACTCGCAGAGTCTATGATGTCATTTTGTATAAGTGAACTGACACATAATTACACATGGAGATCAAGGACAGACTTGTCTAGTGCTAGGAAAACTGTGCTAAAAGCCTCCAACTCCAGTGGCAGGAGCAAACAACATGGAGCCAGATTTACACAGATCAGGTACGAATGTCATGGGAGGATTATTTTGCATTTATGATTACATTTCTGGTCAGAAGAATTCTCATTGATGGATGGTCTTGAAATATGTAAATATATTTTTTTTTCTCACCAATTTCTGTAGAGAATTGAGCACAGTGGGAAAGCTATACATTTGGGTTCAGCATCCTTTAATTGCAAAGTAGACATAGGGAAATGTTTTTTTTTCCCCCACATGTGACAGTTATTTTGTGGTTTACTTGTCTTATAATTAATTGCGTAGAAATTAAGATGGCGATGCATTATGATAGTGGGAGAATAGATGGTTTCTTTTAACCCCTGCCATCAGAATCTTGAGATGCCCCCCATGTGTTACAAGGTTTCGTGTTTAGTGGTAAGTACTTACTTGTTGTTGTACAATCTACTGCACGTCGGATAGGACTTGTACATGTTTGGTCGCATACATAGTGGTAGCATTTTCCATCCCTTTCTCTGCTGTCACTTCCGTCTATTTTCTCCCCTGCAAGAAGCAGTTGTCTGTTTAGTACCATGTCCTTGTCAACAGAAGCTCTAGGCAACTGCATTATCCTGTATAGCTAATCCTTGGACAGATCGGATCGCTCACCCTCTGGGCCTTAAAAATGCTGTTGAGCATAAATTCTGCCCAGCAGAAGAAAATGCTTTTTAATGGCTATTATCTCAGAAGCCACTTAAAATAGAGAAGAAATGCAACTTGAAAAAGGGCTCAGAGGACTACTCTGAGTAAGTTGACACAAAATGCCTCTTTGTGTGTTAAGATCCCATTTAATGAATGCGCAGGCATTCTAGTATTGACTGCTTTACCTGGCGTATACGCTCTTCCCTCGTGATAACAGGCACATGTTGTAGTGGTTGTAGGGCTTGTTGCTGTTAGAATAAATGAGAAACAAATTAGACATTGCTAACAGGATATGGAAAAAAATGTTTGGTGCACATTAAAACCATATTCATTATAACTTCTACAGAGAACTGGGTGCAGTAGGAAAGCTCTGCAACAGGGTTTTGTGCCTCAAGAAACACAAAGTTGGCATAAGAAAATGAATTTTCTGTGTAACAATTATTGTGCCACTTCCTTTCATGACATTTTAGTATCCTAGGCAGTAATATTATGGTGTGCTAGGATAGTTGTGATTTACATCATTTTTACTGAACATTTTCGTAAAATAATCACTGATATCAGTATCTTAAAATCTCCCTCAGTGTTAACGCACCTCTTGTTCAGTGGTAAGTACTTACTTGGTGTTGTAGTTGAAGTACATGGTACTTCACTTTGGCTTGGTGTCTTACAAGTGCTGTCACATACGTAGCTGTAGCATTTTCCATTCCTCTCTCTGCTTTCACTGCTTCCTAATCTCTCTCCTGCAAGATGTTGTTTTTCTGGTTAGTTGCTGCATGTCCTTATTAACAGAATTTCTAGGTAACTGCTTTATCCTGTGTTTTTTCCCCTAGTTATTGTATAAAAGTACCATCCAACTGCCCGTCCTGCATCTGCAGTGATACATAATTCTTACCTGCACCCAAGGAGCCCACCTGCGCTCATACTAAACTCATTCTGGGTACTTTTACAAAATATTAAATGCAAGTTTCTATGCATATGTGTGTGCATATATATAGATAGAGAGAGAGAGAGAGAGAGAGAGAGAGAGAGAGATTGCAAAGGGGCTCAGAGGATTAATTTCAGTATGTTCACACATTTTATTTATTTAGTGTTATAATCCCATTTAAGAATTCCATGTAAGGTAGGCATTCAAGTATTGACTGATTTACCTGGCATATACAGGCTTCCCTGGTGATAACAGGCACATGTTGTGGTTGTTGGAGTGGTTGTTGCTGTTAGAAGAAATAAGAAAGAAATTAGGTATTGCTAACAGGATACAAAAAAATGTCTGGTGCAAAGTACAACCACATTCCTTCCATTTTAAGAAATTTATGTGAGAGGAATGGGGTAATACATAATACTTGTCACAGGAGGGATGATTACTTTTTTTTCTTCACAACCGTCTCAGAGAGATACAATAAAAACATGTCAACAATGGTATTTTGCTGAACTACTCATGTTTTTGCCTAGAACACTTGTGTAGAATGGCTAATAGAAAGCAAAACCTTATAAGATATGTGCATAGCTTAAACAGACATTAGTCCCAAATGTAAAGCTATCCCACTGCGCTCTCTAGTTTTTCATGAAAGTTGATGAAAAATCTTGATTAAACGTATGAGATAATTCGCCAACGAGATGCTGACCTCTTTAAACTAAGGGGGGTCATAAGATACTGATGGAAGGGTTTAATAGAAACTATTAAATAAAATCAATCTCCTGCCTCACTATCATGGCAAAGAAACTTGCAGATTACAGGTCAGTCATCTCGCGGTTACTCGCAGAGTCTATGATGTCATTTTGTATAAGTGAACTGACACATAATTACACATGGAGATCAAGGACAGACTTGTCTAGTGCTAGGAAAACTGTGCTAAAAGCCTCCAACTCCAGTGGCAGGAGCAAACAACATGGAGCCAGATTTACACAGATCAGGTACGAATGTCATGGGAGGATTATTTTGCATTTATGATTACATTTCTGGTCAGAAGAATTCTCATTGATGGATGGTCTTGAAATATGTAAATATATTTTTTTTTCTCACCAATTTCTGTAGAGAATTGAGCACAGTGGGAAAGCTATACATTTGGGTTCAGCATCCTTTAATTGCAAAGTAGACATAGGGAAATGTTTTTTTTTCCCCCACATGTGACAGTTATTTTGTGGTTTACTTGTCTTATAATTAATTGCGTAGAAATTAAGATGGCGATGCATTATGATAGTGGGAGAATAGATGGTTTCTTTTAACCCCTGCCATCAGAATCTTGAGATGCCCCCCATGTGTTACAAGGTTTCGTGTTTAGTGGTAAGTACTTACTTGTTGTTGTACAATCTACTGCACGTCGGATAGGACTTGTACATGTTTGGTCGCATACATAGTGGTAGCATTTTCCATCCCTTTCTCTGCTGTCACTTCCGTCTATTTTCTCCCCTGCAAGAAGCAGTTGTCTGTTTAGTACCATGTCCTTGTCAACAGAAGCTCTAGGCAACTGCATTATCCTGTATAGCTAATCCTTGGACAGATCGGATCGCTCACCCTCTGGGCCTTAAAAATGCTGTTGAGCATAAATTCTGCCCAGCAGAAGAAAATGCTTTTTAATGGCTATTATCTCAGAAGCCACTTAAAATAGAGAAGAAATGCAACTTGAAAAAGGGCTCAGAGGACTACTCTGAGTAAGTTGACACAAAATGCCTCTTTGTGTGTTAAGATCCCATTTAATGAATGCGCAGGCATTCTAGTATTGACTGCTTTACCTGGCGTATACGCTCTTCCCTCGTGATAACAGGCACATGTTGTAGTGGTTGTAGGGCTTGTTGCTGTTAGAATAAATGAGAAACAAATTAGACATTGCTAACAGGATATGGAAAAAAATGTTTGGTGCACATTAAAACCATATTCATTATAACTTCTACAGAGAACTGGGTGCAGTAGGAAAGCTCTGCAACAGGGTTTTGTGCCTCAAGAAACACAAAGTTGGCATAAGAAAATGAATTTTCTGTGTAACAATTATTGTGCCACTTCCTTTCATGACATTTTAGTATCCTAGGCAGTAATATTATGGTGTGCTAGGATAGTTGTGATTTACATCATTTTTACTGAACATTTTTGTAAAATAATCACTGATATCAGTATCTTAAAATCTCCCTCAGTGTTAACGCACCTCTTGTTCAGTGGTAAGTACTTACTTGGTGTTGTAGTTGAAGTACATGGTACTTCACTTTGGCTTGGTGTCTTACAAGTGCTGTCACATACGTAGCTGTAGCATTTTCCATTCCTCTCTCTGCTTTCACTGCTTCCTAATCTCTCTCCTGCAAGATGTTGTTTTTCTGGTTAGTTGCTGCATGTCCTTATTAACAGAATTTCTAGGTAACTGCTTTATCCTGTGTTTTTTCCCCTAGTTATTGTATAAAAGTACCATCCAACTGCCCCTCCTGCATCTGCAGTGATACATAATTCTTACCTGCACCCAAGGAGCCCACCTGCGCTCATACTAAACTCATTCTGGGTACTTTTACAAAATATTAAATGCAAGTTTCTATGCATATGTGTGTGCATATATATAGATAGAGAGAGAGAGAGAGAGAGAGAGAGAGAGAGAGAGAGAGAGAGAGAGAGAGAGAGATTGCAAAGGGGCTCAGAGGATTAATTTCAGTATGTTCACACATTTTATTTATTTAGTGTTATAATCCCATTTAAGAATTCCATGTAAGGTAGGCATTCAAGTATTGACTGATTTACCTGGCATATACAGGCTTCCCTGGTGATAACAGGCACATGTTGTGGTTGTTGGAGTGGTTGTTGCTGTTAGAAGAAATAAGAAAGAAATTAGGTATTGCTAACAGGATACAAAAAAATGTCTGGTGCAAAGTACAACCACATTCCTTCCATTTTAAGAAATTTATGTGAGAGGAATGGGGTAATACATAATACTTGTCACAGGAGGGATGATTACTTTTTTTTCTTCACAACCGTCTCAGAGAGATACAATAAAAACATGTCAACAATGGCATTTTGCTGAACTACTCATGTTTTTGCCTAGAACACTTGTGTAGAATGGCTAATAGAAAGCAAAACCTTATAAGATATGTGCATAGCTTAAACAGACATTAGTCCCAAATGTAAAGCTATCCCACTGCGCTCTCTAGTTTTTCATGAAAGTTGATGAAAAATCTTGATTAAACGTATGAGATAATTCGCCAACGAGATGCTGACCTCTTTAAACTAAGGGGGGTCATAAGATACTGATGGAAGGGTTTAATAGAAACTATTAAATAAAATCAATCTCCTGCCTCACTATCATGGCAAAGAAACTTGCAGATTACAGGTCAGTCATCTCGCGGTTACTCGCAGAGTCTATGATGTCATTTTGTATAAGTGAACTGACACATAATTACACATGGAGATCAAGGACAGACTTGTCTAGTGCTAGGAAAACTGTGCTAAAAGCCTCCAACTCCAGTGGCAGGAGCAAACAACATGGAGCCAGATTTACACAGATCAGGTACGATTGTCATGGGAGGATTATTTTGCATTTATGATTACATTTCTGGTCAGAAGAATTCTCATTGATGGATGGTCTTGAAATATGTAAATATATTTTTTTTTCTCACCAATTTCTGTAGAGAATTGAGCACAGTGGGAAAGCTATACATTTGGGTTCAGCATCCTTTAATTGCAAAGTAGACATAGGGAAATGTTTTTTTTCCCCCACATGTGACAGTTATTTTGTGGTTTACTTGTCTTATAATTAATTGCGTAGAAATTAAGATGGCGATGCATTATGATAGTGGGAGAATAGATGGTTTCTTTTAACCCCTGCCATCAGAATCTTGAGATGCCCCCCATGTGTTACAAGGTTTCGTGTTTAGTGGTAAGTACTTACTTGTTGTTGTACAATCTACTGCACGTCGGATAGGACTTGTACATGTTTGGTCGCATACATAGTGGTAGCATTTTCCATCCCTTTCTCTGCTGTCACTTCCGTCTATTTTCTCCCCTGCAAGAAGCAGTTGTCTGTTTAGTACCATGTCCTTGTCAACAGAAGCTCTAGGCAACTGCATTATCCTGTATAGCTAATCCTTGGACAGATCGGATCGCTCACCCTCTGGGCCTTAAAAATGCTGTTGAGCATAAATTCTGCCCAGCAGAAGAAAATGCTTTTTAATGGCTATTATCTCAGAAGCCACTTAAAATAGAGAAGAAATGCAACTTGAAAAAGGGCTCAGAGGACTACTCTGAGTAAGTTGACACAAAATGCCTCTTTGTGTGTTAAGATCCCATTTAATGAATGTGCAGGCATTCTAGTATTGACTGCTTTACCTGGCGTATACGCTCTTCCCTCGTGATAACAGGCACATGTTGTAGTGGTTGTAGGGCTTGTTGCTGTTAGAATAAATGAGAAACAAATTAGACATTGCTAACAGGATATGGAAAAAAATGTTTGGTGCACATTAAAACCATATTCATTATAACTTCTACAGAGAACTGGGTGCAGTAGGAAAGCTCTGCAACAGGGTTTTGTGCCTCAAGAAACACAAAGTTGGCATAAGAAAATGAATTTTCTGTGTAACAATTATTGTGCCACTTCCTTTCATGACATTTTAGTATCCTAGGCAGTAATATTATGGTGTGCTAGGATAGTTGTGATTTACATCATTTTTACTGAACATTTTCGTAAAATAATCACTGATATCAGTATCTTAAAATCTCCCTCAGTGTTAACGCACCTCTTGTTCAGTGGTAAGTACTTACTTGGTGTTGTAGTTGAAGTACATGGTACTTCACTTTGGCTTGGTGTCTTACAAGTGCTGTCACATACGTAGCTGTAGCATTTTCCATTCCTCTCTCTGCTTTCACTGCTTCCTAATCTCTCTCCTGCAAGATGTTGTTTTTCTGGTTAGTTGCTGCATGTCCTTATTAACAGAATTTCTAGGTAACTGCTTTATCCTGTGTTTTTTCCCCTAGTTATTGTATAAAAGTACCATCCAACTGCCCGTCCTGCATCTGCAGTGATACATAATTCTTACCTGCACCCAAGGAGCCCACCTGCGCTCATACTAAACTCATTCTGGGTACTTTTACAAAATATTAAATGCAAGTTTCTATGCATATGTGTGTGCATATATATAGATAGAGAGAGAGAGAGAGAGAGAGAGAGAGAGAGAGAGAGATTGCAAAGGGGCTCAGAGGATTAATTTCAGTATGTTCACACATTTTATTTATTTAGTGTTATAATCCCATTTAAGAATTCCATGTAAGGTAGGCATTCAAGTATTGACTGATTTACCTGGCATATACAGGCTTCCCTGGTGATAACAGGCACATGTTGTGGTTGTTGGAGTGGTTGTTGCTGTTAGAAGAAATAAGAAAGAAATTAGGTATTGCTAACAGGATACAAAAAAATGTCTGGTGCAAAGTACAACCATATTCCTTCCATTTTAAGAAATTTATGTGAGAGGAATGGGGTAATACATAATACTTGTCACAGGAGGGATGATTACTTTTTTTTCTTCACAACCGTCTCAGAGAGATACAATAAAAACATGTCAACAATGGTATTTTGCTGAACTACTCATGTTTTTGCCTAGAACACTTGTGTAGAATGGCAAATAGAAAGCAAAACCTTATAAGATATGTGCATAGCTTAAACAGACATTAGTCCCAAATGTAAAGCTATCCCACTGCGCTCTCTAGTTTTTCATGAAAGTGGATGAAAAATCTTGATTAAACGTATGAGATAATTCGCCAACGAGATGCTGACCTCTTTAAACTAAGGGGGGTCATAAGATACTGATGGAAGGGTTTAATAGAAACTATTAAATAAAATCAATCTCCTGCCTCACTATCATGGCAAAGAAACTTGCAGATTACAGGTCAGTCATCTCGCGGTTACTCGCAGAGTCTATGATGTCATTTTGTATAAGTGAACTGACACATAATTACACATGGAGATCAAGGACAGACTTGTCTAGTGCTAGGAAAACTGTGCTAAAAGCCTCCAACTCCAGTGGCAGGAGCAAACAACATGGAGCCAGATTTACACAGATCAGGTACGATTGTCATGGGAGGATTATTTTGCATTTATGATTACATTTCTGGTCAGAAGAATTCTCATTGATGGATGGTCTTGAAATATGTAAATATATTTTTTTTTCTCACCAATTTCTGTAGAGAATTGAGCACAGTGGGAAAGCTATACATTTGGGTTCAGCATCCTTTAATTGCAAAGTAGACATAGGGAAATGTTTTTTTTTTCCCCACATGTGACAGTTATTTTGTGGTTTACTTGTCTTATAATTAATTGCGTAGAAATTAAGATGGCGATGCATTATGATAGTGGGAGAATAGATGGTTTCTTTTAACCCCTGCCATCAGAATCTTGAGATGCCCCCCATGTGTTACAAGGTTTCGTGTTTAGTGGTAAGTACTTACTTGTTGTTGTACAATCTACTGCACGTCGGATAGGACTTGTACATGTTTGGTCGCATACATAGTGGTAGCATTTTCCATCCCTTTCTCTGCTGTCACTTCCGTCTATTTTCTCCCCTGCAAGAAGCAGTTGTCTGTTTAGTACCATGTCCTTGTCAACAGAAGCTCTAGGCAACTGCATTATCCTGTATAGCTAATCCTTGGACAGATCGGATCGCTCACCCTCTGGGCCTTAAAAATGCTGTTGAGCATAAATTCTGCCCAGCAGAAGAAAATGCTTTTTAATGGCTATTATCTCAGAAGCCACTTAAAATAGAGAAGAAATGCAACTTGCAAAAGGGCTCAGAGGACTACTCTGAGTAAGTTGACACAAAATGCCTCTTTGTGTGTTAAGATCCCATTTAATGAATGCGCAGGCATTCTAGTATTGACTGCTTTACCTGGCGTATACGCTCTTCCCTCGTGATAACAGGCACATGTTGTAGTGGTTGTAGGGCTTGTTGCTGTTAGAATAAATGAGAAACAAATTAGACATTGCTAACAGGATATGGAAAAAAATGTTTGGTGCACATTAAAACCATATTCATTATAACTTCTACAGAGAACTGGGTGCAGTAGGAAAGCTCTGCAACAGGGTTTTGTGCCTCAAGAAACACAAAGTTGGCATAAGAAAATGAATTTTCTGTGTAACAATTATTGTGCCACTTCCTTTCATGACATTTTAGTATCCTAGGCAGTAATATTATGGTGTGCTAGGATAGTTGTGATTTACATCATTTTTACTGAACATTTTCGTAAAATAATCACTGATATCAGTATCTTAAAATCTCCCTCAGTGTTAACGCACCTCTTGTTCAGTGGTAAGTACTTACTTGGTGTTGTAGTTGAAGTACATGGTACTTCACTTTGGCTTGGTGTCTTACAAGTGCTGTCACATACGTAGCTGTAGCATTTTCCATTCCTCTCTCTGCTTTCACTGCTTCCTAATCTCTCTCCTGCAAGATGTTGTTTTTCTGGTTAGTTGCTGCATGTCCTTATTAACAGAATTTCTAGGTAACTGCTTTATCCTGTGTTTTTTCCCCTAGTTATTGTATAAAAGTACCATCCAACTGCCCCTCCTGCATCTGCAGTGATACATAATTCTTACCTGCACCCGAGGAGCCCACCTGCGCTCATACTAAACTCATTCTGGGTACTTTTACAAAATATTAAATGCAAGTTTCTATGCATATGTGTGTGCATATAGATAGAGAGAGAGAGAGAGAGAGAGAAAGAGAGAGAGAGAGATTGCAAAAGGGCTCAGAGGAATAATTTCAGTATGTTCACACATTTTATTTATTTAGTGTTATAATCCCATTTAAGAATTCCATGTAAGGTAGGCATTCAAGTATTGACTGATTTACCTGGCATATACAGGCTTCCCTGGTGATAACAGGCACATGTTGTGGTTGTTGGAGTGGTTGTTGCTGTTAGAAGAAATAAGAAAGAAATTAGGTATTGCTAACAGGATACAAAAAAATGTCTGGTGCAAAGTACAACCACATTCCTTCCATTTTAAGAAATTTATATGAGAGGAATGGGGTAATACATAATACTTGTCACAGGAGGGATGATTACTTTTTTTTCTTCACAACCGTCTCAGAGAGATACAATAAAAACATGTCAACAATGGTATTTTGCTGAACTACTCATGTTTTTGCCTCGAACACTTGTGTAGAATGGCTAATAGAAAGCAAAACCTTATAAGATATGTGCATAGCTTAAACAGACATTAGTCCCAAATGTAAAGCTATCCCACTGCGCTCTCTAGTTTTTTATGAAAGTTGATGAAAAATCTTGATTAAATGTGTGAGATAATTCGCCAACGAAATGCTGACCTCTTTAAACTAAGGGGGGTCATAAGATACTGATGGAAGGGTTTAATAGAAACTATTAAATAAAATCAATCTCCTGCCTCACTATCATGGCAAAGAAACTTGCAGATTACAGGTCAGTCATCTCGCGGTTACTCGCAGAGTCTATGATGTCATTTTGTATAAGTGAACTGACACATAATTACACATGGAGATCAAGGACAGACTTGTCTAGTGCTAGGAAAACTGTGCTAAAAGCCTCCAACTCCAGTGGCAGGAGCAAACAACATGGAGCCAGATTTACACAGATCAGGTACGATTGTCATGGGAGGATTATTTTGCATTTATGATTACATTTCTGGTCAGAAGAATTCTCATTGATGGATGGTCTTGAAATATGTAAATATATTTTTTTTTCTCACCAATTTCTGTAGAGAATTGAGCACAGTGGGAAAGCTATACATTTGGGTTCAGCATCCTTTAATTGCAAAGTAGACATAGGGAAATGTTTTTTTTTTCCCCACATGTGACAGTTATTTTGTGGTTTACTTGTCTTATAATTAATTGCGTAGAAATTAAGATGGCGATGCATTATGATAGTGGGAGAATAGATGGTTTCTTTTAACCCCTGCCATCAGAATCTTGAGATGCCCCCCATGTGTTACAAGGTTTCGTGTTTAGTGGTAAGTACTTACTTGTTGTTGTACAATCTACTGCACGTCGGATAGGACTTGTACATGTTTGGTCGCATACATAGTGGTAGCATTTTCCATCCCTTTCTCTGCTGTCACTTCCGTCTATTTTCTCCCCTGCAAGAAGCAGTTGTCTGTTTAGTACCATGTCCTTGTCAACAGAAGCTCTAGGCAACTGCATTATCCTGTATAGCTAATCCTTGGACAGATCGGATCGCTCACCCTCTGGGCCTTAAAAATGCTGTTGAGCATAAATTCTGCCCAGCAGAAGAAAATGCTTTTTAATGGCTATTATCTCAGAAGCCACTTAAAATAGAGAAGAAATGCAACTTGCAAAAGGGCTCAGAGGACTACTCTGAGTAAGTTGACACAAAATGCCTCTTTGTGTGTTAAGATCCCATTTAATGAATGCGCAGGCATTCTAGTATTGACTGCTTTACCTGGCGTATACGCTCTTCCCTCGTGATAACAGGCACATGTTGTAGTGGTTGTAGGGCTTGTTGCTGTTAGAATAAATGAGAAACAAATTAGACATTGCTAACAGGATATGGAAAAAAATGTTTGGTGCACATTAAAACCATATTCATTATAACTTCTACAGAGAACTGGGTGCAGTAGGAAAGCTCTGCAACAGGGTTTTGTGCCTCAAGAAACACAAAGTTGGCATAAGAAAATGAATTTTCTGTGTAACAATTATTGTGCCACTTCCTTTCATGACATTTTAGTATCCTAGGCAGTAATATTATGGTGTGCTAGGATAGTTGTGATTTACATCATTTTTACTGAACATTTTCGTAAAATAATCACTGATATCAGTATCTTAAAATCTCCCTCAGTGTTAACGCACCTCTTGTTCAGTGGTAAGTACTTACTTGGTGTTGTAGTTGAAGTACATGGTACTTCACTTTGGCTTGGTGTCTTACAAGTGCTGTCACATACGTAGCTGTAGCATTTTCCATTCCTCTCTCTGCTTTCACTGCTTCCTAATCTCTCTCCTGCAAGATGTTGTTTTTCTGGTTAGTTGCTGCATGTCCTTATTAACAGAATTTCTAGGTAACTGCTTTATCCTGTGTTTTTTCCCCTAGTTATTGTATAAAAGTACCATCCAACTGCCCCTCCTGCATCTGCAGTGATACATAATTCTTACCTGCACCCGAGGAGCCCACCTGCGCTCATACTAAACTCATTCTGGGTACTTTTACAAAATATTAAATGCAAGTTTCTATGCATATGTGTGTGCATATAGATAGAGAGAGAGAGAGAGAGAGAGAAAGAGAGAGAGAGAGATTGCAAAAGGGCTCAGAGGAATAATTTCAGTATGTTCACACATTTTATTTATTTAGTGTTATAATCCCATTTAAGAATTCCATGTAAGGTAGGCATTCAAGTATTGACTGATTTACCTGGCATATACAGGCTTCCCTGGTGATAACAGGCACATGTTGTGGTTGTTGGAGTGGTTGTTGCTGTTAGAAGAAATAAGAAAGAAATTAGGTATTGCTAACAGGATACAAAAAAATGTCTGGTGCAAAGTACAACCACATTCCTTCCATTTTAAGAAATTTATGTGAGAGGAATGGGGTAATACATAATACTTGTCACAGGAGGGATGATTACTTTTTTTTCTTCACAACCGTCTCAGAGAGATACAATAAAAACATGTCAACAATGGTATTTTGCTGAACTACTCATGTTTTTGCCTAGAACACTTGTGTAGAATGGCTAATAGAAAGCAAAACCTTATAAGATATGTGCATAGCTTAAACAGACATTAGTCCCAAATGTAAAGCTATCCCACTGCGCTCTCTAGTTTTTTATGAAAGTTGATGAAAAATCTTGATTAAACGTGTGAGATAATTCGCCAACGAGATGCTGACCTCTTTAAACTAAGGGGGGTCATAAGATACTGATGGAAGGGTTTAATAGAAACTATTCAATAAAATCAATCTCCTGCCTCACTATCATGGCAAAGAAACTTGCAGATTACAGGTCAGTCATCTCGCGGTTACTCGCAGAGTCTATGATGTCATTTTGTATAAGTGAACTGACACATAATTACACATGGAGATCAAGGACAGACTTGTCTAGTGCTAGGAAAACTGTGCTAAAAGCCTCCAACTCCAGTGGCAGGAGCAAACAACATGGAGCCAGATTTACACAGATCAGGTACGATTGTCATGGGAGGATTATTTTGCATTTATGATTACATTTCTGGTCAGAAGAATTCTCATTGATGGATGGTCTTGAAATATGTAAATATATTTTTTTTCTCACTAATTTCTGTAGAGAATTGAGCACAGTGGGAAAGCTATACATTTGGGTTCAGCATCCTTTAATTGCAAAGTAGACATAGGGAAATGTTTTTTTTCCCCCACATGTGACAGTTATTTTGTGGTTTACTTGTCTTATAATTAATTGCGTAGAAATTAAGATGGCGATGCATTATGATAGTGGGAGAATAGATGGTTTCTTTTAACCCCTGCCATCAGAATCTTGAGATGCCCCCCATGTGTTACAAGGTTTCGTGTTTAGTGGTAAGTACTTACTTGTTGTTTTACAATCTACTGCACGTCGGATAGGACTTGTACATGTTTGGTCGCATACATAGTGGTAGCATTTTCCATCCCTTTCTCTGCTGTCACTTCCGTCTATTTTCTCCCCTGCAAGAAGCAGTTGTCTGTTTAGTACCATGTCCTTGTCAACAGAAGCTCTAGGCAACTGCATTATCCTGTATAGCTAATCCTTGGACAGATCGGATCGCTCACCCTCTGGGCCTTAAAAATGCTGTTGAGCATAAATTCTGCCCAGCAGAAGAAAATGCTTTTTAATGGCTATTATCTCAGAAGCCACTTAAAATAGAGAAGAAATGCAACTTGCAAAAGGGCTCAGAGGACTACTCTGAGTAAGTTGACACAAAATGCCTCTTTGTGTGTTAAGATCCCATTTAATGAATGCGCAGGCATTCTAGTATTGACTGCTTTACCTGGCGTATACGCTCTTCCCTCGTGATAACAGGCACATGTTGTAGTGGTTGTAGGGCTTGTTGCTGTTAGAATAAATGAGAAACAAATTAGACATTGCTAACAGGATATGGAAAAAAATGTTTGGTGCACATTAAAACCATATTCATTATAACTTCTACAGAGAACTGGGTGCAGTAGGAAAGCTCTGCAACAGGGTTTTGTGCCTCAAGAAACACAAAGTTGGCATAAGAAAATGAATTTTCTGTGTAACAATTATTGTGCCACTTCCTTTCATGACATTTTAGTATCCTAGGCAGTAATATTATGGTGTGCTAGGATAGTTGTGATTTACATCATTTTTACTGAACATTTTCGTAAAATAATCACTGATATCAGTATCTTAAAATCTCCCTCAGTGTTAACGCACCTCTTGTTCAGTGGTAAGTACTTACTTGGTGTTGTAGTTGAAGTACATGGTACTTCACTTTGGCTTGGTGTCTTACAAGTGCTGTCACATACGTAGCTGTAGCATTTTCCATTCCTCTCTCTGCTTTCACTGCTTCCTAATCTCTCTCCTGCAAGATGTTGTTTTTCTGGTTAGTTGCTGCATGTCCTTATTAACAGAATTTCTAGGTAACTGCTTTATCCTGTGTTTTTTCCCCTAGTTATTGTATAAAAGTACCATCCAACTGCCCCTCCTGCATCTGCAGTGATACATAATTCTTACCTGCACCCGAGGAGCCCACCTGCGCTCATACTAAACTCATTCTGGGTACTTTTACAAAATATTAAATGCAAGTTTCTATGCATATGTGTGTGCATATAGATAGAGAGAGAGAGAGAGAGAGAGAAAGAGAGAGAGAGAGATTGCAAAAGGGCTCAGAGGAATAATTTCAGTATGTTCACACATTTTATTTATTTAGTGTTATAATCCCATTTAAGAATTCCATGTAAGGTAGGCATTCAAGTATTGACTGATTTACCTGGCATATACAGGCTTCCCTGGTGATAACAGGCACATGTTGTGGTTGTTGGAGTGGTTGTTGCTGTTAGAAGAAATAAGAAAGAAATTAGGTATTGCTAACAGGATACAAAAAAATGTCTGGTGCAAAGTACAACCACATTCCTTCCATTTTAAGAAATTTATATGAGAGGAATGGGGTAATACATAATACTTGTCACAGGAGGGATGATTACTTTTTTTTCTTCACAACCGTCTCAGAGAGATACAATAAAAACATGTCAACAATGGTATTTTGCTGAACTACTCATGTTTTTGCCTCGAACACTTGTGTAGAATGGCTAATAGAAAGCAAAACCTTATAAGATATGTGCATAGCTTAAACAGACATTAGTCCCAAATGTAAAGCTATCCCACTGCGCTCTCTAGTTTTTTATGAAAGTTGATGAAAAATCTTGATTAAATGTGTGAGATAATTCGCCAACGAAATGCTGACCTCTTTAAACTAAGGGGGGTCATAAGATACTGATGGAAGGGTTTAATAGAAACTATTAAATAAAATCAATCTCCTGCCTCACTATCATGGCAAAGAAACTTGCAGATTACAGGTCAGTCATCTCGCGGTTACTCGCAGAGTCTATGATGTCATTTTGTATAAGTGAACTGACACATAATTACACATGGAGATCAAGGACAGACTTGTCTAGTGCTAGGAAAACTGTGCTAAAAGCCTCCAACTCCAGTGGCAGGAGCAAACAACATGGAGCCAGATTTACACAGATCAGGTACGATTGTCATGGGAGGATTATTTTGCATTTATGATTACATTTCTGGTCAGAAGAATTCTCATTGATGGATGGTCTTGAAATATGTAAATATATTTTTTTTTCTCACCAATTTCTGTAGAGAATTGAGCACAGTGGGAAAGCTATACATTTGGGTTCAGCATCCTTTAATTGCAAAGTAGACATAGGGAAATGTTTTTTTTTTCCCCACATGTGACAGTTATTTTGTGGTTTACTTGTCTTATAATTAATTGCGTAGAAATTAAGATGGCGATGCATTATGATAGTGGGAGAATAGATGGTTTCTTTTAACCCCTGCCATCAGAATCTTGAGATGCCCCCCATGTGTTACAAGGTTTCGTGTTTAGTGGTAAGTACTTACTTGTTGTTGTACAATCTACTGCACGTCGGATAGGACTTGTACATGTTTGGTCGCATACATAGTGGTAGCATTTTCCATCCCTTTCTCTGCTGTCACTTCCGTCTATTTTCTCCCCTGCAAGAAGCAGTTGTCTGTTTAGTACCATGTCCTTGTCAACAGAAGCTCTAGGCAACTGCATTATCCTGTATAGCTAATCCTTGGACAGATCGGATCGCTCACCCTCTGGGCCTTAAAAATGCTGTTGAGCATAAATTCTGCCCAGCAGAAGAAAATGCTTTTTAATGGCTATTATCTCAGAAGCCACTTAAAATAGAGAAGAAATGCAACTTGCAAAAGGGCTCAGAGGACTACTCTGAGTAAGTTGACACAAAATGCCTCTTTGTGTGTTAAGATCCCATTTAATGAATGCGCAGGCATTCTAGTATTGACTGCTTTACCTGGCGTATACGCTCTTCCCTCGTGATAACAGGCACATGTTGTAGTGGTTGTAGGGCTTGTTGCTGTTAGAATAAATGAGAAACAAATTAGACATTGCTAACAGGATATGGAAAAAAATGTTTGGTGCACATTAAAACCATATTCATTATAACTTCTACAGAGAACTGGGTGCAGTAGGAAAGCTCTGCAACAGGGTTTTGTGCCTCAAGAAACACAAAGTTGGCATAAGAAAATGAATTTTCTGTGTAACAATTATTGTGCCACTTCCTTTCATGACATTTTAGTATCCTAGGCAGTAATATTATGGTGTGCTAGGATAGTTGTGATTTACATCATTTTTACTGAACATTTTCGTAAAATAATCACTGATATCAGTATCTTAAAATCTCCCTCAGTGTTAACGCACCTCTTGTTCAGTGGTAAGTACTTACTTGGTGTTGTAGTTGAAGTACATGGTACTTCACTTTGGCTTGGTGTCTTACAAGTGCTGTCACATACGTAGCTGTAGCATTTTCCATTCCTCTCTCTGCTTTCACTGCTTCCTAATCTCTCTCCTGCAAGATGTTGTTTTTCTGGTTAGTTGCTGCATGTCCTTATTAACAGAATTTCTAGGTAACTGCTTTATCCTGTGTTTTTTCCCCTAGTTATTGTATAAAAGTACCATCCAACTGCCCCTCCTGCATCTGCAGTGATACATAATTCTTACCTGCACCCGAGGAGCCCACCTGCGCTCATACTAAACTCATTCTGGGTACTTTTACAAAATATTAAATGCAAGTTTCTATGCATATGTGTGTGCATATAGATAGAGAGAGAGAGAGAGAGAGAGAAAGAGAGAGAGAGAGATTGCAAAAGGGCTCAGAGGAATAATTTCAGTATGTTCACACATTTTATTTATTTAGTGTTATAATCCCATTTAAGAATTCCATGTAAGGTAGGCATTCAAGTATTGACTGATTTACCTGGCATATACAGGCTTCCCTGGTGATAACAGGCACATGTTGTGGTTGTTGGAGTGGTTGTTGCTGTTAGAAGAAATAAGAAAGAAATTAGGTATTGCTAACAGGATACAAAAAAATGTCTGGTGCAAAGTACAACCACATTCCTTCCATTTTAAGAAATTTATGTGAGAGGAATGGGGTAATACATAATACTTGTCACAGGAGGGATGATTACTTTTTTTTCTTCACAACCGTCTCAGAGAGATACAATAAAAACATGTCAACAATGGTATTTTGCTGAACTACTCATGTTTTTGCCTAGAACACTTGTGTAGAATGGCTAATAGAAAGCAAAACCTTATAAGATATGTGCATAGCTTAAACAGACATTAGTCCCAAATGTAAAGCTATCCCACTGCGCTCTCTAGTTTTTTATGAAAGTTGATGAAAAATCTTGATTAAACGTGTGAGATAATTCGCCAACGAGATGCTGACCTCTTTAAACTAAGGGGGGTCATAAGATACTGATGGAAGGGTTTAATAGAAACTATTCAATAAAATCAATCTCCTGCCTCACTATCATGGCAAAGAAACTTGCAGATTACAGGTCAGTCATCTCGCGGTTACTCGCAGAGTCTATGATGTCATTTTGTATAAGTGAACTGACACATAATTACACATGGAGATCAAGGACAGACTTGTCTAGTGCTAGGAAAACTGTGCTAAAAGCCTCCAACTCCAGTGGCAGGAGCAAACAACATGGAGCCAGATTTACACAGATCAGGTACGATTGTCATGGGAGGATTATTTTGCATTTATGATTACATTTCTGGTCAGAAGAATTCTCATTGATGGATGGTCTTGAAATATGTAAATATATTTTTTTTCTCACTAATTTCTGTAGAGAATTGAGCACAGTGGGAAAGCTATACATTTGGGTTCAGCATCCTTTAATTGCAAAGTAGACATAGGGAAATGTTTTTTTTCCCCCACATGTGACAGTTATTTTGTGGTTTACTTGTCTTATAATTAATTGCGTAGAAATTAAGATGGCGATGCATTATGATAGTGGGAGAATAGATGGTTTCTTTTAACCCCTGCCATCAGAATCTTGAGATGCCCCCCATGTGTTACAAGGTTTCGTGTTTAGTGGTAAGTACTTACTTGTTGTTGTACAATCTACTGCACGTCGGATAGGACTTGTACATGTTTGGTCGCATACATAGTGGTAGCATTTTCCATCCCTTTCTCTGCTGTCACTTCCGTCTATTTTCTCCCCTGCAAGAAGCAGTTGTCTGTTTAGTACCATGTCCTTGTCAACAGAAGCTCTAGGCAACTGCATTATCCTGTATAGCTAATCCTTGGACAGATCGGATCGCTCACCCTCTGGGCCTTAAAAATGCTGTTGAGCATAAATTCTGCCCAGCAGAAGAAAATGCTTTTTAATGGCTATTATCTCAGAAGCCACTTAAAATAGAGAAGAAATGCAACTTGCAAAAGGGCTCAGAGGACTACTCTGAGTAAGTTGACACAAAATGCCTCTTTGTGTGTTAAGATCCCATTTAATGAATGCGCAGGCATTCTAGTATTGACTGCTTTACCTGGCGTATACGCTCTTCCCTCGTGATAACAGGCACATGTTGTAGTGGTTGTAGGGCTTGTTGCTGTTAGAATAAATGAGAAACAAATTAGACATTGCTAACAGGATATGGAAAAAAATGTTTGGTGCACATTAAAACCATATTCATTATAACTTCTACAGAGAACTGGGTGCAGTAGGAAAGCTCTGCAACAGGGTTTTGTGCCTCAAGAAACACAAAGTTGGCATAAGAAAATGAATTTTCTGTGTAACAATTATTGTGCCACTTCCTTTCATGACATTTTAGTATCCTAGGCAGTAATATTATGGTGTGCTAGGATAGTTGTGATTTACATCATTTTTACTGAACATTTTCGTAAAATAATCACTATCAGTATCTTAAAATCTCCCTCAGTATTAACGCACCTCTTGTTCAGTGGTAAGTACTTACTTGGTGTTGTAGTTGAAGTACATGGTACTTCACTTTGGCTTGGTGTCTTACAAGTGCTGTCACATACGTAGCTGTAGCATTTTCCATTCCTCTCTCTGCTTTCACTGCTTCCTAATCTCTCTCCTGCAAGATGTTGTTTTTCTGGTTAGTTGCTGCATGTCCTTATTAACAGAATTTCTAGGTAACTGCTTTATCCTGTGTTTTTTCCCCTAGTTATTGTATAAAAGTACCATCCAACTGCCCCTCCTGCACCTGCAGTGATACATAATTCTTACCCGCACCCAAGGAGCCCACCTGCGCTCATACTAAACTCATTCTGGGTACTTTTACAAAATATTAAATGCAAGTTTCTATGCATATGTGTGTGCATATATATAGATAGAGAGAGAGAGAGAGAGAGAGAGAGAGAGAGAGAGAGAGAGAGAGAGAGAGAGAGAGAGAGAGAGAGAGAGAGAGAGATTGCAAAAGGGCTCAGAGGAATAATTTCAGTATGTTCACACATTTTATTTATTTAGTGTTATAATCCCATTTAAGAATTCCATGTAAGGTAGGCATTCAAGTATTGACTGATTTACCTGGCATATACAGGCTTCCCTGGTGATAACAGGCACATGTTGTGGTTGTTGGAGTGGTTGTTGCTGTTAGAAGAAATAAGAAAGAAATTAGGTATTGCTAACAGGATACAAAAAAATGTCTGGTGCAAAGTACAACCACATTCCTTCCATTTTAAGAAATTTATATGAGAGGAATGGGGTAATACATAATACTTGTCACAGGAGGGATGATTACTTTTTTTTCTTCACAACCGTCTCAGAGAGATACAATAAAAACATGTCAACAATGGTATTTTGCTGAACTACTCATGTTTTTGCCTAGAACACTTGTGTAGAATGGCTAATAGAAAGCAAAACCTTATAAGATATGTGCATAGCTTAAACAGACATTAGTCCCAAATGTAAAGCTATCCCACTGCGCTCTCTAGTTTTTTATGAAAGTTGATGAAAAATCTTGATTAAACGTGTGAGATAATTCGCCAACGAAATGCTGACCTCTTTAAACTAAGGGGGGTCATAAGATACTGATGGAAGGGTTTAATAGAAACTATTAAATAAAATCAATCTCCTGCCTCACTATCATGGCAAAGAAACTTGCAGATTACAGGTCAGTCATCTCGCGGTTACTCGCAGAGTCTATGATGTCATTTTGTATAAGTGAACTGACACATAATTACACATGGAGATCAAGGACAGACTTGTCTAGTGCTAGGAAAACTGTGCCAAAAGCCTCCAACTCCAGTGGCAGGAGCAAACAACATGGAGCCAGATTTACACAGATCAGGTACGATTGTCATGGGAGGATTATTTTGCATTTATGATTACATTTCTGGTCAGAAGAATTCTCATTGATGGATGGTCTTGAAATATGTAAATATATTTTTTTTCTCACCAATTTCTGTAGAGAATTGAGCACAGTGGGAAAGCTATACATTTGGGTTCAGCATCCTTTAATTGCAAAGTAGACATAGGGAAATGTTTTTTTTTCCCCACATGTGACAGTTATTTTGTGGTTTACTTGTCTTATAATTAATTGCGTAGAAATTAAGATGGCGATGCATTATGATAGTGGGAGAATAGATGGTTTCTTTTAACCCCTGCCATCAGAATCTTGAGATGCCCCCCATGTGTTACAAGGTTTCGTGTTTAGTGGTAAGTACTTACTTGTTGTTGTACAATCTACTGCACGTCGGATAGGACTTGTACATGTTTGGTCGCATACATAGTGGTAGCATTTTCCATCCCTTTCTCTGCTGTCACTTCCGTCTATTTTCTCCCCTGCAAGAAGCAGTTGTCTGTTTAGTACCATGTCCTTGTCAACAGAAGCTCTAGGCAACTGCATTATCCTGTATAGCTAATCCTTGGACAGATCGGATCGCTCACCCTCTGGGCCTTAAAAATGCTGTTGAGCATAAATTCTGCCCAGCAGAAGAAAATGCTTTTTAATGGCTATTATCTCAGAAGCCACTTAAAATAGAGAAGAAATGCAACTTGCAAAAGGGCTCAGAGGACTACTCTGAGTAAGTTGACACAAAATGCCTCTTTGTGTGTTAAGATCCCATTTAATGAATGCGCAGGCATTCTAGTATTGACTGCTTTACCTGGCGTATACGCTCTTCCCTCGTGATAACAGGCACATGTTGTAGTGGTTGTAGGGCTTGTTGCTGTTAGAATAAATGAGAAACAAATTAGACATTGCTAACAGGATATGGAAAAAAATGTTTGGTGCACATTAAAACCATATTCATTATAACTTCTACAGAGAACTGGGTGCAGTAGGAAAGCTCTGCAACAGGGTTTTGTGCCTCAAGAAACACAAAGTTGGCATAAGAAAATGAATTTTCTGTGTAACAATTATTGTGCCACTTCCTTTCATGACATTTTAGTATCCTAGGCAGTAATATTATGGTGTGCTAGGATAGTTGTGATTTACATCATTTTTACTGAACATTTTCGTAAAATAATCACTGATATCAGTATCTTAAAATCTCCCTCAGTGTTAACGCACCTCTTGTTCAGTGGTAAGTACTTACTTGGTGTTGTAGTTGAAGTACATGGTACTTCACTTTGGCTTGGTGTCTTACAAGTGCTGTCACATACGTAGCTGTAGCATTTTCCATTCCTCTCTCTGCTTTCACTGCTTCCTAATCTCTCTCCTGCAAGATGTTGTTTTTCTGGTTAGTTGCTGCATGTCCTTATTAACAGAATTTCTAGGTAACTGCTTTATCCTGTGTTTTTTCCCCTAGTTATTGTATAAAAGTACCATCCAACTACCCCTCCTGCACCTGCAGTGATACATAATTCTTACCTGCACCCGAGGAGCCCACCTGCGCTCATACTTAACTCATTCTGGGTACTTTTACAAAATATTAAATGCAAGTTTCTATGCATATGTGTGTGCATATAGATAGAGAGAGAGAGAGAGAGAGAGAGAGAGAGAGAGAGAGAGAGAGAGAGAGAGAGATTGCAAAAGGGCTCAGAGGAATAATTTCAGTATGTTCACACATTTTATTTATTTAGTGTTATAATCCCATTTAAGAATTCCATGTAAGGTAGGCATTCAAGTATTGACTGATTTACCTGGCATATACAGGCTTCCCTGGTGATAACAGGCACATGTTGTGGTTGTTGGAGTGGTTGTTGCTGTTAGAAGAAATAAGAAAGAAATTAGGTATTGCTAACAGGATACAAAAAAATGTCTGGTGCAAAGTACAACCACATTCCTTCCATTTTAAGAAATTTATATGAGAGGAATGGGGTAATACATAATACTTGTCACAGGAGGGATGATTACTTTTTTTTCTTCACAACCGTCTCAGAGAGATACAATAAAAACATGTCAACAATGGTATTTTGCTGAACTACTCATGTTTTTGCCTAGAACACTTGTGTAGAATGGCTAATAGAAAGCAAAACCTTATAAGATATGTGCATAGCTTAAACAGACATTAGTCCCAAATGTAAAGCTATCCCACTGCGCTCTCTAGTTTTTTATGAAAGTTGATGAAAAATCTTGATTAAACGTGTGAGATAATTCGCCAACGAAATGCTGACCTCTTTAAACTAAGGGGGGTCATAAGATACTGATGGAAGGGTTTAATAGAAACTATTAAATAAAATCAATCTCCTGCCTCACTATCATGGCAAAGAAACTTGCAGATTACAGGTCAGTCATCTCGCGGTTACTCGCAGAGTCTATGATGTCATTTTGTATAAGTGAACTGACACATAATTACACATGGAGATCAAGGACAGACTTGTCTAGTGCTAGGAAAACTGTGCTAAAAGCCTCCAACTCCAGTGGCAGGAGCAAACAACATGGAGCCAGATTTACACAGATCAGGTACGATTGTCATGGGAGGATTATTTTGCATTTATGATTACATTTCTGGTCAGAAGAATTCTCATTGATGGATGGTCTTGAAATATGTAAATATATTTTTTTTCTCACCAATTTCTGTAGAGAATTGAGCACAGTGGGAAAGCGATGCATTTGGGTTCAGCATCCTTTAATTGCAAAGTAGACATAGGGAAATGTTTTTTTTCCCCCACATGTGACAGTTATTTTGTGGTTTACTTGTCTTATAATTAATTGCGTAGAAATTAAGATGGCGATGCATTATGATAGTGGGAGAATAGATGGTTTCTTTTAACCCCTGCCATCAGAATCTTGAGATGCCCCCCATGTGTTACAAGGTTTCGTGTTTAGTGGTAAGTACTTACTTGTTGTTGTACAATCTACTGCACGTCGGATAGGACTTGTACATGTTTGGTCGCATACATAGTGGTAGCATTTTCCATCCCTTTCTCTGCTGTCACTTCCGTCTATTTTCTCCCCTGCAAGAAGCAGTTGTCTGTTTAGTACCATGTCCTTGTCAACAGAAGCTCTAGGCAACTGCATTATCCTGTATAGCTAATCCTTGGACAGATCGGATCGCTCACCCTCTGGGCCTTAAAAATGCTGTTGAGCATAAATTCTGCCCAGCAGAAGAAAATGCTTTTTAATGGCTATTATCTCAGAAGCCACTTAAAATAGAGAAGAAATGCAACTTGCAAAAGGGCTCAGAGGACTACTCTGAGTAAGTTGACACAAAATGCCTCTTTGTGTGTTAAGATCCCATTTAATGAATGCGCAGGCATTCTAGTATTGACTGCTTTACCTGGCGTATACGCTCTTCCCTCGTGATAACAGGCACATGTTGTAGTGGTTGTAGGGCTTGTTGCTGTTAGAATAAATGAGAAACAAATTAGACATTGCTAACAGGATATGGAAAAAAATGTTTGGTGCACATTAAAACCATATTCATTATAACTTCTACAGAGAACTGGGTGCAGTAGGAAAGCTCTGCAACAGGGTTTTGTGCCTCAAGAAACACAAAGTTGGCATAAGAAAATGAATTTTCTGTGTAACAATTATTGTGCCACTTCCTTTCATGACATTTTAGTATCCTAGGCAGTAATATTATGGTGTGCTAGGATAGTTGTGATTTACATCATTTTTACTGAACATTTTCGTAAAATAATCACTATCAGTATCTTAAAATCTCCCTCAGTATTAACGCACCTCTTGTTCAGTGGTAAGTACTTACTTGGTGTTGTAGTTGAAGTACATGGTACTTCACTTTGGCTTGGTGTCTTACAAGTGCTGTCACATACGTAGCTGTAGCATTTTCCATTCCTCTCTCTGCTTTCACTGCTTCCTAATCTCTCTCCTGCAAGATGTTGTTTTTCTGGTTAGTTGCTGCATGTCCTTATTAACAGAATTTCTAGGTAACTGCTTTATCCTGTGTTTTTTCCCCTAGTTATTGTATAAAAGTACCATTCAACTGCCCCTCCTGCACCTGCAGTGATACATAATTCTTACCCGCACCCAAGGAGCCCACCTGCGCTCATACTAAACTCATTCTGGGTACTTTTACAAAATATTAAATGCAAGTTTCTATGCATATGTGTGTGCATATATATAGATAGAGAGAGAGAGAGAGAGAGAGAGAGAGAGAGAGAGAGAGAGAGAGAGAGATTGCAAAAGGGCTCAGAGGAATAATTTCAGTATGTTCACACATTTTATTTATTTAGTGTTATAATCCCATTTAAGAATTCCATGTAAGGTAGGCATTCAAGTATTGACTGATTTACCTGGCATATACAGGCTTCCCTGGTGATAACAGGCACATGTTGTGGTTGTTGGAGTGGTTGTTGCTGTTAGAAGAAATAAGAAAGAAATTAGGTATTGCTAACAGGATACAAAAAAATGTCTGGTGCAAAGTACAACCACATTCCTTCCATTTTAAGAAATTTATATGAGAGGAATGGGGTAATACATAATACTTGTCACAGGAGGGATGATTACTTTTTTTTCTTCACAACCGTCTCAGAGAGATACAATAAAAACATGTCAACAATGGTATTTTGCTGAACTACTCATGTTTTTGCCTAGAACACTTGTGTAGAATGGCTAATAGAAAGCAAAACCTTATAAGATATGTGCATAGCTTAAACAGACATTAGTCCCAAATGTAAAGCTATCCCACTGCGCTCTCTAGTTTTTTATGAAAGTTGATGAAAAATCTTGATTAAACGTGTGAGATAATTCGCCAACGAAATGCTGACCTCTTTAAACTAAGGGGGGTCATAAGATACTGATGGAAGGGTTTAATAGAAACTATTAAATAAAATCAATCTCCTGCCTCACTATCATGGCAAAGAAACTTGCAGATTACAGGTCAGTCATCTCGCGGTTACTCGCAGAGTCTATGATGTCATTTTGTATAAGTGAACTGACACATAATTACACATGGAGATCAAGGACAGACTTGTCTAGTGCTAGGAAAACTGTGCTAAAAGCCTCCAACTCCAGTGGCAGGAGCAAACAACATGGAGCCAGATTTACACAGATCAGGTACGATTGTCATGGGAGGATTATTTTGCATTTATGATTACATTTCTGGTCAGAAGAATTCTCATTGATGGATGGTCTTGAAATATGTAAATATATTTTTTTTCTCACCAATTTCTGTAGAGAATTGAGCACAGTGGGAAAGCTATACATTTGGGTTCAGCATCCTTTAATTGCAAAGTAGACATAGGGAAATGTTTTTTTTTCCCCACATGTGACAGTTATTTTGTGGTTTACTTGTCTTATAATTAATTGCGTAGAAATTAAGATGGCGATGCATTATGATAGTGGGAGAATAGATGGTTTCTTTTAACCCCTGCCATCAGAATCTTGAGATGCCCCCCATGTGTTACAAGGTTTCGTGTTTAGTGGTAAGTACTTACTTGTTGTTGTACAATCTACTGCACGTCGGATAGGACTTGTACATGTTTGGTCGCATACATAGTGGTAGCATTTTCCATCCCTTTCTCTGCTGTCACTTCCGTCTATTTTCTCCCCTGCAAGAAGCAGTTGTCTGTTTAGTACCATGTCCTTGTCAACAGAAGCTCTAGGCAACTGCATTATCCTGTATAGCTAATCCTTGGACAGATCGGATCGCTCACCCTCTGGGCCTTAAAAATGCTGTTGAGCATAAATTCTGCCCAGCAGAAGAAAATGCTTTTTAATGGCTATTATCTCAGAAGCCACATAAAATAGAGAAGAAATGCAACACAAAATGCCTCTTTGTGTGTTAAGATCCCATTTAATGAATGCGCAGGCATTCTAGTATTGACTGCTTTACCTGGCGTATACGCTCTTCCTTCGTGATAACAGGCACATGTTGTAGTGGTTGTAGGGGTTGTTGCTGTTAGAATAAATGAGAAACAAATTAGACATTGCTAACAGGATATGGAAAAAAATGTTTTGTACACATTAAAACCATATTCATTACAACTTCTACAGAGAACTGGGTGCAGTAGGAAAGCTCTGCAATAGGGTTTTGTGCCTCAAGAAACACAAAGTTGGCATAAGAAAATGAATTTTGTGTGTAACAATTATTATTGCCGCTTCCTTTTATGACATTTTAGTGTCCTAGGCAGTAATATTAAGGTGTGTTAGGATCGTGTGAGAAAAGTAACTCACGCTGGTGATCCAGTGGTGCGGCGGGGACGACTGCTACGCCGCTTTTCTTCGGCCGCCACTACAGCTCCTTAAGGCTTGTGTGCACGCATCTTGACACGGGCGTGAAATTGGAATGTATAAATAGCTTATTAAAACTACAGGACCTTGCCGTGATAGGTTTATACCTGTTGCTTTTGAGCTTTTGCTATTTTGTATTCTGAACCTGTTTGATTCCTGATGTGACCCCTGCGTGGCTTTTGACTATTCTGACCTCTGGATCCTGACCCTCGCCTGTATACTGACTACCAGTTCTGCTAAAATCCCTTCTGATTGATCTGATTTGACCCTTTCCTATCTGACTAAGTTATTTTTCTGACTGCCTTGACCCAGCCTGATCTGACTTTGATTTTGTCTCATGTACTGCGACCTTCTGCCCAAAGTCTCTTGCTAAACAGTCATGCCCCTCTGCCTATCCAGAACCTCTAGCCTTGCACCTCTCATTTAAGTCATGGTGGCATCCAAGTAGCTGAGGGCTCCTCCCGAGGTCAAAGGCGGTCACACTACAGGTGAAGCATGAGACCAGGGTGCTTGGCATTTGCTCTGGTGTTGGGTTCCGATCGTTGCATTATCACGGGCCATGGATGACGAAGGTCACACCGCTGCTCCCACTGCTCCTTCCACTATGGAGGCGCTCCTTACCACCTTGCTACAGCTCTTGGAGGATCACAAGCGGAAGCAAGACTATCTCTTCCATAATCTGACTCACTGACTATAGTCTCCGCAGCAGTTGCCTAGTCCAGTTGCCGCTCCTCCTCTGGGTTCTTCTGCCATTATGGGTAAAACCTCTTAAACCCATGAACCCATTGTGTTCCCCGAAAAATTCTGCGGGGACAGAGCCAAATTTTTGTGTTTGAGGAGGCCTGCAAATTAGACCTTAGTTTCTTTCCTCATTCAGTCTCATCAGGTGAGGCGAAAGTAAGGTTTATTATGACCCTGCTTCAGGGTGACCCTTAGTTTACCCTCCACTGATCCTACCCGCTTTTCCCTTGATTCTTTCTTTAACACTATGGGAATACTATACGATGACCCAGATAGTGTGTCTTCTGGCGACTCCGCGATTTGTAAGTTACGCCAGGGAAAACACAATGTGGAGGAGTATTGCACTGAGTTCTGCTGGTGGGCAGTTGAAACTGGGTGGAATGACATGGCCCTTCGTAGCCAGTTCTGAATTGGTCTTTCTGATGCTGTTAAAGATAGCCTAGTTAACTATCCTCTATCTTCCAACCTGGATGATCTCATGTCTCTTGCCATCCAGGTAGATAGAAGACAGAGGGAGAGAAGGGGTGAGAGGGGACCTTCTTTTCATTCTGGGTTTACCAATACTAAGTCTAACTTTTCTAATGTGGTGACCAATGTTAAAGGAGAAGGAAAGTTAAAAAAAACAACCTCCCTCTTTCTCTGCACCATTACCCCCCCTCCTGAAATGCTGCATTGAAAAGTGCAATGCTATTACTGTATTTGTGCACTTGCATTCCAAAATGTTTCCATAGTGTAAGCTTTGGCGCCGACATTTTCAAATCACCACATCACTTTCTACATGCGCTTCACCGCTAGTGCGCATGAACCTCTTCTTGACCCTATGACATAACCAAATAAACGCGTGTTTGTGTCTACAGAGTCAGCATAAACAGGGACCCATTTCCGTCGCATTTATATTGCTTACAACAGTGCACATTTTTTGTATAAGCACAATATGTTCTACAACGATCGTTTCACTCCTCTCCTTCTCCGCTTGCTGCAAACTGTAAATCAAAACCAGCAAGCGTAGGAGCTTCAAAGCTTTCCCATTCTTACCCGACAGCAGGGAACATCAGTCATATTGGCGGGTATGTAAATGCAGGTGGTGGCAGAGAGGTTAGGGATGACAAACGAATGAACTATTAGATCACATGACCCGAACATCATCTCTTCAAAGGGAAGCCAGGAGGCCATAGTGTGCATGTGCAGGGCACCTCTGAAAATAATTGCGCATGCGTGTACCCTGATTAGAGGGATTCATGGACTGCAGCAAAGATATCCATTTCTGTGCAGCTTTCCACTTATTTGAAAAAGGATTACAGCTCAAGATATAATGGGAAACTGAATGAAGTATATACATTTCATGGCCAATAATTACAGCTTTATTTAATTTTAGACTTTCCTTCTCCTTTAAGTTCTCTAATCCCTATGTGCCTCTGCCTTAGGAGGAACCCATGCAATTGGGCATATCCCATCTAACCCCTGAGGAAAAGGCTTGCAGGTGATCCCAAGATTTATACATATACTGTGGGGAAAAGGGTCATTTCTTAAATCAATGTCCTAAGAGGTCGGGAAACTTCCAAGCCTAAATGGAGAAGGGGAGCTCCATTTGGGTAAAGAAGTTTCCTCTCCCCAGTCTTCCTCTAGGATTTTAATACCAGCACTGTCAAGGTGTCCGCTTTTGTGGACTCGGGAGCGGAGGGGTAAAAAAAAACATTTTTACACCATTGTTTCACATAGCTTGAGAAAGAGCCTTTTTGGCTCGAAACGTCACTGTTACATATGTGCACATATATGGTGATGTAACTGTTTTACTATTTAATACAAAATTTGAGCATTTATGGCGAGTGCTGTTCTTTATTCAAACTACATTATTTTTTTTAAACGTAAGTGGGGGCAGTGATCACAGGACTATCTTATTTCAATCCTTCTGAAGTGGTGTCAGTGAGAGCTTATCTTGATTCCTGCCTATTGTTCAATTGACAGGCTCAGCAGACAAGGCTCTATTTACATTACAGCAGCTTGTAGGAGGGAGGGGTAATGACATCACTCCAACATGCAGTGCAGCAGTAAAGTGTGACTGAAGTTTATCAGAGCACAAGTCACATGACCTGAGGGCAGCTGGGAAATGTCAAAATGTCTAGCCCCATAGCAAATGTTAAAATTAGATATAAAAAAATCCATTTCTTGTTTTGAAAAACAGATTTCAATGCAGGATTCTGCTGTAGTAGCACTATTAACTGATACATTTTGTAAAAAACATGTTTTTCCACGACAGTATCCCTTTAAATACACTATGTTAAACACATAATGTGGCAGGTATACACATACACAAACCATTAGAATATTCAAAATCAGGAGCTTTCACTGATAATGACCTGAAGTGCTATCACCTCAATTCAAGCTGCCTGCACATCTTTGCCTTATTTTAAGTCCTGCTACAGCTGCAGATGGATTGGATAAACTGCAGGGTGATTCCCCGAATCGCTTATCCAATCCATTTTCAGTTAAACCGGGACTTACATGCAGACTGAAATAGCAGTGAGACAGCAAGCTTAAAATGATGCTTCCATTCAAGTCAGAAACTCAAACATGGGGCAAGTGCCAATCAGATATAAATAGTGTGAGGGGAATATGTTGTTTCCTGTCATATACAGCCCTTTTGCCTGTGAACATTGGCAGGTACTAGATAAATAGGGAAACAAATAATACTTGTTAATAGATGGTAAATGATTCCCCACAACTTAGAGATGCAATACAAAAAAATGGTATTCTAGTGCACTGTGAAAATGTTTTAAGGTATTTTAAGGTTTTGTAGAAAAGTATCTTAGTAAGTTAAACTGCAGAATTGGTGTAGCTTAAAGAGACACTAATCTCAACCTCAAAACTGCCATACTAAGCTCCTTAGTTGTTGAAAAACTTAACTTTGTATACTGTAGAAGACAATTCACCCTTGAGAATTCTAATGACCAAAAATATTACATTAAAGATGCAAACTCAAGGATACTTCTGATTACTAGCACTCTGTCACTCATCTTGCAGTTGTTATACAGAGATTATTGTTCTATTTTGACTTTATTATATTACACTATAATTGCACATGGGTATAAAGGACAGATTAGTTCAGGAGTCAGATTTACACAGATTGGGTATGATTTGCATTGGAGGGTTATTTTGCTTTTTAGTGCAAAGGGTTCTGTAGAGCTAAGGAGAACTTTAAGGGTTAGTCCATATGAAGAGATTCGGGGAGATCACCATCGCCGTGTGTGCATTAGCGCAGGCGACTTTTCATTATAGCCTATGGAAAAACACGCTGAGGCAGTTCGGGGAGATAATCGATCAGAAGACGAGACGATTAGTTGACAGGTGACAATCTCCCCAAATCTCCTCGTGTGGACTAACCCTAATTCAACAATATTGCTTGAAGACCCTGATGTTGCTGGATTACAGCTGTCAGCATAAGAAAAAATGCCCATTGGCTTTAATGCAATTTGAACAAAAAAGTCACAATAAGAAAAACACTCATTGACTTTAATGCATTTGGACAAAAAAAGTTGCCACAAGAAAAAACTTCTATTAATGCATTTGGAGTGGGAAAAATTTGTTGCATGCAAAACATTTTTGATGCCCATTGACTTCAATGCATTTGGCAATTTTTTTGGCAAAGCAAAACATGTTAGATTTACTCATCACTAAAGTTTATAGCTATCTCAATAGAGTATATTTACTATGCCAAAACTGCATGGTGCAGAAGTGAATTAAATCCACTTTCCAGTACCAGGAATTGCTTACTGAGATCTCCTGCTTTGCAGTGTATAGAGCTAGAAGGGCTATATTATCCCATTTGAAATATAAGACTAACTAAACACCTTATACTTACTTTTTTAGTCTTAAGTACTTACTTGGTGAAGTACATGGTTCCTCAATTCGTGTTGTCTTACAAGTACTGTCACATAAATAGCTGTAGCATGTTCCATCCCTTTCTCTACTGTCACTTCTTGCTATTTCCTCACCTGCAAGAAGAGGTTCTTTGCTTAGTTGCTTCTCCTTGTTAATTCCTGGGGAACTACATTATCCCGCCTAGCTATTGTATCAAAGTACTGTTCCACTGCCTCTCCTGCATCTGATGTGATAAATCAATCTTACCTGCATTTAGGGGGTGTATCTAGTTATTATACTGAGCTCAATTTACTGGAGAAAGGCTGTGTAATGTTCACGGTGTTATGGTGAAACTAATATTAAAGCCTGCTCCATCTATTGCTATTTATGTATGTATATATATATATATATATATATATATATATATATATATATATATATATATATATATATATATAAAACAATCCAAATTACACAGAAAAAGCTCACATCACAAGGCTTTACCCCTATACAGCTATGAATAGGCCAGGACAGATACACCACTGGAAATGATGGCATTGCAAATAAACAACAATTATGATCATCAGCCTTTCTTCACTAAAAGCATGCTCTGACTAGAAGTATGATGTACTGTACATACATACATATATCTCACATATATCTTCTTGTTATTTAAGAAACATGATGCAAACATTCCAGTATTATTATTATATTTGCTGTTTTACCTTCCATGTATAGATTTCCATTATGATAACAGGAACATCTTGTGGTATGTGTTGTGGTTGAAGTCATTGTTGTAATAGATGTTGCTGTTAGAATTAATCAGAAATTATAAATACTTTATAAACCGCTATCAGGATATGAAATATCATTCAAAATATTGTTCAAAATATAAAAGTATATTTCTCAGATTTTATTTCTCAGATTTTAATAAATGTATGTGAGAGAAATATGTATTATCTGACTCCCAAATACAGTCACTTCCTTTTCCAATGGGAATATTGTTAAGGCAATGTGCAATTAGTTCTTTATTTTGTCCTATGCCTCAGATATTACCCTTGAACTGTCATTCAGCCTGGCTGTTTACAACCTTTCTATCTTCTGTAGTCTTTCTATCATCCCTTAACAAGTAGTCAAAAGGAGTTCAATGATCAATTAAGTGGCCGACTAGAGTGGTCAAACATACCTGGGGCTAATGAATAGGGCATTAGATACATTTATACATATGCTATATATCTGCAAAGTTGCCAGCCTTTCAGTCTCACTTTAAAAATTATCAAAAGCTCATCTTTTCTAGTTGAAGACCTGTAAGCAAGAATACTAATTTTTTAAATGTTATTTCATATTTATTTTCCCTGAAGAAAATCTAGTTAGACATGGGGAGAAATTGCAAACTACATTTAGATGGATTAAAATATGGAATACAATTGTGGACCCCAATTCTGCAAGGCAACCGTTCTTACTTATAATTAGGGATGGGCACATTTTTTCACCTTGTTTCGTTGCAGAAATGATGCCCATAGACTTGTATGGCGTCATGCGTCAAAATGTTTTTGACACCCGTCAAAAACATTTTTTTTTTTTCAGACCCCAATTCTGCAAGGCAACCGTTCTTACTTATAATTAGGGATGGGCACATTTTTTCACCTTGTTTCGTTGCAGAAATGATGCCCATAGACTTGTATGGCGTCATGCGTCAAAATGTTTTTGACACCCATAGACTTAAATGGATATCGGCGACATTTCGGGAGCGGCAAATTTTTGCCGAAACGAAATGGTTCAAATTCGCCCATCCCTACTTATAATTATAAAGTGGCATAAAAATAGTGGTTCACCTTAGAATCAATGTATAGTAGGTTGAATAAAGCACTGCGTATCTTGACAGCGCTATATAAATAAATGATGATGATGAAATAAATGATGATGATTAAGCACTAATCCAAGACAATTTACAATTAATCACGCCAATTAAAACATCAAGTTTATTTCCACTGACACTAGTAAAATATCATACCCACATATGTAAAAAAAAGGTATGTTTGACCAAGAGCAGTAACCCATAGCAACCAATGAGATGTTTGCTTTTGAACAGCAAATGCTACCTGGTGATTGGTTGCTATAGGTTATTGTTCCTGGGCAAATTTGTGTCTTTAATTACATAAACCCCTTAGTATTATATCCCTGCCTATTTGTCATTTGTCTCAGACATGGCAAACAAAGTAAAAGTATTTGACAAGAAGCCCACTTCCCACTCACTTTAATCCTCCCATCATCTTACAGAGATGACCCATCATAAAGAAATTGCAATGAAAAGATAGATCTCTAGTAAAAGCTCAGTTCAGGAGTACAACTATGTTGTAAAACGGGTATCTAAAATTGCAATCACCTCTTTTCAGAACCATTTGTATGGACATATATAACCAATAGTTAGGGGCAGATTTATCAAGGGTCGAAGTGAAAATTTGAATTAAAAAAAATTGAATTTCAAGCTATTTTTAGTGTACTTCGACTAGGGAATATTCGATTTGAATTTGAAAAAAAAAATCAAAAATTTTAGTATCGAAATTTATCATGTACTGTTTATTTAAAAATTTGAATTTTACTATTCACCATCTAAAATCTGCTGAATTGCTGTTTTAGCCTATGGGGGACCTCATAGAACCTATTTGGAGTCAATTGGTGGACTAAGGTTTTTTTTTAGGAAAAACTTTGATCGAATATGATGTTACTTCAACCTATACAATTTGAATTCGAATGAAAATGGCCTATTTACCCACCCAAAATTTTTTTTAGTTTTTTAAATAAATTTCGGTTGGTCTTTTTTATGCAAATTTCGAAGTTTTTTTTTATTTGAAATTCGACCCTTGATAAATCTACCCTTAGAGTAAGCAGGATTTTTAACACTTTGTTATGTATGATATCTGTATTAAATTAAACTTGGACAATAGCTATGTCAATATACAACAACATAAAACAGTTCTACTATTTTCTGCAACCAATCATTGTTTATTCTATTTAAGTATTTCTGTAATTCATTATATGTTATGCAATAATCATTAGAAGTCCTTAGAGATTAAAAATGATAAGCACAGAAATAAGTGAAATAACCAGTTTGTGTTTTTTTGTTCTTTAGTAATGTTTAGTAATCTTTACAATATTATGCTTTTTTGTCATGATATTTGCAAGTTGATGGAAAACTACTTGTTTATAACATCTTGGGAGAAAATGCAGGGCTAAACCCTTCATACAAAGGTTAAGATTCAATTTAAAATATATATTTATGCTTCAATTTCTACAATTTCAAAAACTGTGTCTCATATTCTATAGTGAATACTTACTTGATGAAAAAGTTGTGGTTTCTGCAAAAAACAAGTATGTACATATAAGAACCATATACCAGATTGCAGGATAAAGTCATCAAATGTTGGAAGAAAATCTCCCCCCCACATATTAACACAGGTGAGAGGATTTTGATTATCTAATAATGTTCTCCTATTTAGAATTCTTACCTAAAAATTCCCAGGGTGAAAATATGTTTGAAAAATATTTTATTTATTTTTCAAAAGTTGAAATGCTTTTTGAATTTATTTTTCATTTTACATTTTCTAACATTCTGAAACTTTAACTCTTTAACTGACACATACTTATCAGCAGCATATACACAGATGGATAAACAATGCCCTTGTGAGCATAATTCTGAATCAGAGTGAAAGAAATGTATTTTTATCCTAATGAAGGTTAGGTTTCAAGGAAACGGTGCCTTGATAATTTATCTGCACACCAGTGCATATCTTTACACATTTGAGATCACAAGTCATCTGTCTCCATCAACCCTTTACTGTGGTTTTAAAACAATCTGAAGAATTAATAAGAATTCATTGGACATACTACCTAATGGAATACCTATCATTTGTGTTATAAAACTTTTCTGCAACCAACACACCATTTTCTACCTATGTGCTTTCATCCTTATTCAAGACTGGGCCCCCGTGTAGTGTCAATTTTATATTTGTCTGCTTCTCTCTTAAGGTTATAGTAATGAATATATTTGGCTTTTGTGGGATATACAACATTGCTCTTATTATAATGTTTGTAAAAGTTTCTTTAGCATCACCAGTAGGGTTTTGTGGTGCCTAATAAAATTATGTCAGATTGAGTCTGGTTTGCAGCTTATGCAGTTTTGATTCAGGATATACTTATTCTTTTTTGTGACAAAGAAGGATTGGAGGTAAATTGGTTGATGATATCAGGGAAAAAGAAGAGAATCTAAACTGTTGTTTTTTAATCCGCCTATTGAATCAGGTAATAAAGCCCACTTTTTTTTAGCAAACTCAGTTCTAATAATATAACTATTGATGGATGTGTTACTAAGAAGAAAATGTAACAAGTAAGTTTAAACAAAGGCCCAGGCCTAGATGCTATCCATCCAAGGGTACTAAACAGCTTTACTTTACTTTTAGATTTCTTTGAGGCCTGGCAGATTGGCAAGATTTCACACTTCTAATGTAATGCCATTATTTAAAAACAATATTCCTTTCTTAGTCTAAAGATTGTGTACTGTTAATTTAACATTGGTAATAGGTAAGCTTTGGGAAGGGGCAAAAAGGCATAAGATACATTGCAAATCACACTGCTATCATGTTGTGTCAGCATGGTTTTATGTGTAATTGTTCTTGTTAAACTAATGTAATTACTATTAAGGAGGAGGTAAGGGAACCTAGGTAATTAGACTTTGATGATAGTGGATGTGATCTTCTTAGACTTTGGTAAAGCATTTATATACAGTGCCTAGGCTTGGGTGAATTTGACCCATTTAGTTTTGCCAAAAATTAGCCACTGGCGAAATGTCGCTGACGGCCATAAAAGTTTATGGGCATCAAAATTTTTTCATGTGTGGCAATTTTTTTTTTGATGCATGTCAAAGTGCCACATGGATTATTTTATTGATGTGTATTAAGGATTAATGGCCTGGAACTTAATATTTGTACTTGGATTAAGAAATGGCTGAAAGACAGATTACAAAGGGTGATGGTAAATTGGACCAGTGGTGCTAGTGGAATACTGCAGGAGTTTGTCCTTGGTCCTTTGTTTTTAAATTGTTTATTAATGACCTAAAAGTGGTACCTGAGTAATGTTAAAACTTTTTCCAATAATATTAATTTGTGCAAAACTATAAGATCCATGTAGGATGTTGCCACTTTGCAGAGCTATTTGTCTGAAATGGAAAACTGGGTAACAAACTGGCAAACGAGGTTCAATATTAAGAAATGCAAAGTTATAACTTGTACTTAATATAAAATAAATGTGAGTATTACACTAATTGGTATTGTGTTGGCATATCCTTAATTGAGATCTCTGGGATTTCATGAAGAACAAGCTGAATAGCATTTAGCAGCATCATTCAGTGACTACTAAAGCACATAGTACCGACTTTGTTTTAAAAAGGGCAATAATTTGGATGAAAACATAATCATGCCTCTTTACAGGTCCCTGTTAAGGCCTCAGCTGGAGTATGCAGTGCAGTTTTGGGCTCCAGTCTATAAGGAGAAGACCAATAAGCCAGAAAGAGTTCAGGGTGCTAAAACTATTAAATATTTAAACTGTAACATGGAATATCAAAGCTGCGGTAGTTTTCTTTGGAGAAAAGACACTTATGATGGGACATTATTATAATTTAGTATAAGAAAATTTTTTTATAAAAAGATTTCGGGATCTTTTTACCCATAAAAAAGATTGACGCATTAAAAGTCCCTTCCTTTAGGCGTGAAGAACAAAACTTTCACTTGAAGTAGCAAAAGTTGGTTCTTCACCTTGAGGGCAGTAAAATTATGGAAAGTTCTGGCAAATTATGCCCTTTTGACTAAATAGAATTGTAATGTAGAACATTTGAGATCAAAATTTGCCTTCTGGTCATCATTGAAGGGTTTTGGGGGAGCAACATGATCATGTCATTGCTTTCATACTACACTTGTGTAACTTTGTATGTATACTTATATTTTTTTTCCTACAGTGTAACATGAAAAATGTAGATCTAAGTTGAGGTTGCTATTACACTATAACACTTTTTAATCTATGTATTTAAAATTGCTTGTACTTACTTGATTATCCATGCAAGACTCAGTTCTCCCTTTTATTTTCCATATACACAATTGGCTTACATATCATGAGCATAGTCAGTGTATTTTATCTATAGAAATCTTACCAGTTGAGGTTGAACAAAGGGTGGTGGTTGTAACTATAGTTCCATTTTTACATTGACTATGAACACAGAGTTCTGATGAAGTGTATGTAGAAATGATGGTATTTGTTGGTATTGGTGGTGTTGCAGTACTCATGATGCAGCATGCTAACAAAAATATAAAATAAATTAAAGGGATTACTTGGCACATATTAGTATAAAAAAACTGCTTTATTGGGGAAAATGACTATGAATTTTAGTACATTTATATCATTGCTAAGGAAATATTTTGCCATCAAACTTTAAAGGACAGTAAGAAAACAATCACGGCAGACACATGGTTAAAACTGGGCCCACCAGAGAGGTGAAATTATATAAATTGTTAATAATCCTATGATTATCCTGATATTGTTAAATTACAGTTATCAGCCTTTAGTCATTGGTGGGATTCTGGGTGCTGTTGTTAAACAAAAGCTAAACGGGACTTTTGGTATAAATTATCAACACATTTCATAAAAAAATAGATAGAATATGTTATGTGTTCATATAGTATATACAATTACGAGGGGATCTTCTGATGGTGGAATCACCCAGGCAAATTAACTTTGCAACCTAGCCTAAATTCTGTCATTTCATGACCTGTGGTATCTTTAAGGGATGGACCACCTTGAAGTATGTAATGGTAGAATGGTTAAATCTAAGCAACTTTTCAATTGGTCTTATTTTTTTCTTTTTTTATGATTTTTTAATTATTTGCCTTCTTCTTCTGACTATTTCAAGCTTTCAGATCAGGGTCACTGACCCCATCTAAAAACAAATGCTCTTTAAGGTTACAAATCTATTGTTATTGATACTTTCAATTACTCAGCTTAATAATCAGACCCTCTCCTATTTATATTCCAGCCTCTTATTTAAATCAGTGTGTGGTGGCTAGGGTAACCCAAAACCCACATAACTGCCATTTTTTTAAATGTATGTATGTATTTCCTATTTGTAACACTAACAGGAGACTGGGTAGTTTAAAATATCAAGCTGTCAGCATTCATTAAAGAGTAGGCTTTATTACTGTTTTGAAAATTTTCACATTGTTAAGTGTTGACAACTGTAATATTGCACAAATGATCTTTGGGATAGCCTTGCAAATCATAAACTGATTAATGCTGATTATTCCTGATTCACCAGGAATTATGATCTTGCAATAAACTTTAGTGAAGTACAGATAGGGCTAATTTACCCAGAAGTCCATGGGGAAAGCAAAAGGTTCCGTACCTGGGTCTGTTTCACAAAACATATTTAGGTCAGTACCACATTCACTGTAAAAGAAAAGAAAAAAAATGCTTTATAAACAGTATAATAACATGAACTCAAACCATACACACATGTATAACAGGTAAATGCAGTTAACATGGTATATGCATGCATTGATATCCATATCTACTTGTAAATGCATTGCAGGTTTTTACGTAGTTATACTGTTAACCACCTGCCATAAAATATCAAATCTAAAGGATTTACACATTACAAAAAACTGGCTTGTTCTTGAATAATTACACCACCCTCATTGTCTGGCATCAGTTTTAGAGCTGAAAGGAGACCTGTAACCCAAACATTAAAAGCTTTAAAATCCCTTTTTAGATGAAACACATTTTAACGTCTTCATGTATTATGTTTGCAAGCAAAGCTGGGTCTTTCTTTTCAGATGGGAGGGGGAGTAGTCCCATGAGATTATAAAAGGGATGCCCACATGTGCTCTGGCATTCTGAATGTTTACCAACATTTCAATAAATTGAGTCATTGTTTTTAAGAACCACTGGTGCACAAGTTATTGATAGAGACTAAATGCTTTGTGCCTATTCCAGAGTGGTTTCCCTTCCTCCATTCCATAAGCGAGTGTCCACAAAGTTTAGTAATATCAGTGCCTGCCAGGAGTTGCTAGCAGTTAGACCCTTTTTCCAGGTCTTGGTAAACTGAAGATAGTAAGTGGAGAGAGATTTAGGGCCACCCCTAGCCAATAAACCTGTAATATATATTTTAGCTGTCAATAATATATTCCCTTTCATGGCTTAATAACAACGACTACACGTTCACTTCTACATTTCCTAGATGTCCATGCATGCCTCACATTCCCCTTCCTAATCACTGTCTTAAACTGTATTGCCTTCACTTGGGTATATGATTCAGTTCCTTCTTTTGAGCACTAAAAAGAGATTTTGTGATGAAGCAAGCTTGCCTTGATAACAGTTTTCACAAAACAATACCAATACTAATTGTATATTCCAAAAGAATGAAGGAAAGATTATAGTGTAAGTAAAGCTTATTTTGCATTACTAATGGTAAAATAGGATTTAGATTTATTTCTTAGCATGACAAGTCCATTTTAATGATTCAGTAGGGTGTTGGCATTCAAACATTGATCAAAACAGTGAATGATATTTTAATAATTGTGTCCTAAGTTTAAACACTTCCTTGATAGTCAGAAAAGTGTTAATATCAAGAAAAATATAATGCTGCTAAAAATCGTTATGGATTTTGAGTTGGCAAATCTACCCCTATTTGTTTGATCACCTGTATTAATTTTATAGTTGACTTGTCATCATATTTCCTATTCAGCATTATAGAAATTGATCTCTAGCCATCCTCTTTGTTTTATCTACAATACTCAGAGGAAAACAACCATTTATGAATCTATTAAGGAAAATATGGAATAACATATACACAAGTAAAAAGTGACAGTATTCCTGCCCTGGCCCATTATTGTCGCCGTTGATTTCCTGATATGATCCTTGCCTGTCTTATTGACTTTGATTTTCTGCCATTTGCCCTGATATGGACTTCTTATGTTTCAGCAAGCAATTTTGGCTTACCTATGTTAATTTTTACTTTGAATCACTTATAAAGCCTTTATTTCACTGCAGTTAATTCCTGTTATTGTGTAAAACATACATACATACTTTCATCTGTTACCTAGCACAAAGGCTCCTCACGGCCAATGCTAAAGCTGTGATTAATTCTGATAGCAATCCTGAAATTTATATTGGTGCATTAATGGGCTACTTAACCCTTTTTCAACTGAAAAGGTGTGCAATTAAGACAATCAGGATTTAGGCAAAGCAAAGCACTAACACTGCTTCCTATCAATAACTCCCATTGTAAAAAATCTTGATAACAAGCAAAATTGGTGCCCAGAAGCAACTGATTGGCTAGACACACTGCAGTGGCTGCATTGAAGCAACCCTTCTTTTTGGCTAACATCAAATACTGATCATAAGACATAGATTGCAATAAAATTTTACAATCAATTATGTATTTTATAGCAATTGCTTTGATAAATGAAAAAACACAGCATTTTGAGTAATGAATCCTCCATTCAAGAAAAAAGGTTTTCATTGGAATCACATGAATTGCTTTTTAATTGTACCAGACTGGTCCCCTACAGCCCACCAGAAAAACTGAATCAACAATAATTACAATTGGTTCACTTATCTTTCACAAATCTCATTAAGATGACAGTGAGCAGCACTGGAAGCCACAAGCAAGTGGCATTGGGTAGGTTTGTTGCGCATGAGCATGGCAACCAACCATATTTTTTTATTTTTCTTTTCTACTTTTAGCTGGGTGACACTCCCTAGAGTTAAGTTAGTATATTACTGAGTATGCTGTATAATATAACATCTTGACAATGCTGTTTTGCATATTTACCATATTTGACAGGGCTCAGGATTAGGTATCCGCTGACCAATGCTGTAGGTAATGTTGTTGATAATGCAAGGACAATTGTCGACACATGATCTTTTTATTTCATCAAAATAAGGACGTTCATATGGACAAGTTGGGTAACAACCTTCAGATAATATAGACAGATAATAGATTATAATAATAACATCAATTATTTACTAATAAAAAAGTGTTATAAATGTTTTACATATCAAAACAAAAAAAAAACCTTATTTCAAAGAAATTCTTCAAAATCCAAGTAGGAACAATTTCTCCAATTTTTTTAATAGTGTATGAATACCATACAACATGGTCAAAATACTGTCCTCTTGCAATACATACGTCCATTTGAGTGGTGGTCAATCTCAGTTATTGTTCATGTCAGGGAGGGGATTTCCCTTTATACTAAAATGTGTATTGTGCTTAAAAAATATATAGAGCATGTGCATTGTTTGTACCTCAAATAGCTATTTAATATTTAAAAAAGCTTTAAGGTTTTGTTAAATGTTTAGGAAAATATTTTTGTCATATTTTTGCACATGTAGTGAATTCATTATGACTGTTCCCGTAAAAAACTTTATTGTCATAGTTGTCATGGATCCTGCCTAAACCCATTTTTTTTTCAAAATTGTGGCAGGATAGTCTTAGAATTCAATTTTTTTCCCAAGATCGTGTCAACTAGTTATTTACTGTAAATGCATACAGTATGTGCTAGGAAAATGCAAGACAATGCATGGCTAAAGAGTTTACCTTCCAGGTGTGTGACAGGTGGTGAGCGGCAGAATTTGGTGATATGATGGTTGTGGTTATCCTCTGGACCACAGGCAAAGTAGTGCCACATACATTCATTTTCATCAGTGTTATAGTAGTCACAGAATATTGCTGCAGTTGTAAAATAAGTAAAAGAATTTATGCTGATATGTGTTATTTTTTCATCAAGCTTTGGTATCTATTATCCAAGTATACATGTTCTAATAAGGTCCAAAGTGTAATATTTAAAGGAAAAAGTATGTTTTTAACTAACCACACTATGGTAAAATCCTTTATTTGTAATGCTACTATAAATGCTATCAATATTACTACTACTACTACTGATAAAATAAAAGAACCTATGATTGTACATGGAAACACATTAAATTGGATTTTAGGTAAGCAATGATATTATACTCACGACAAATTTCAGGTGTTCTCCAGTGAATACAGACATCTGCTTTAGCGCAGAGCTGAGCGTAGGCAGCCACAGCAGTGCAGAAGCACTCACAGTCCCCACCAGTGTCACATGAACAGACATCATTTACACAAGCATCATAAAAGGGTTTTGGATCCACCTGCCAAAGAACAACATATGTCAGTGCATTATATTTTTTTATGAGGTACATAAACTTTTTAAGTTATCTACCAATATGCTACTAGGCTAAAACTCCTAACATTCACCAGCAAATGATCAAGGGTGAAATCATGATAGGAGTTGCAATCTATCAGCTATAGAGATGGGTTCTCAAAGCAATGTTTTACAATAAAAGCTTTTTCAAGGGGGCCTTACTGATACAAGAAGCCCCTCCAATGAGAATCCTCCTTTGAAATAACAAGTACTCGTGAGATGCGCAACTAAACTGGTTAGAGGGATGGCAGACTTAAATTATGAGGGTAGACTGTCAAGGTTGGGGTTGTTTTCTCTGGAAAAAAAAAGATGCTTGCGAGGGAACATGATTACACTTTACAAGTACATTAATGGACATTATAGACAAATAGCAGCCTTTTTACCCATAATCACCATACTACAGGCTATCCCTTCAGACTAGAAAAAAGGAACTTTCATTTGAAGCAACGCAGGTGGTTCTTCACAGTGAGTACAGTGAGGTTGTGAAATGCACTGCCGGGTGATGTTGTGATGGCTGATTCTGTTAATGCCTTTAAGAGTGGCTTGGATGATTTCTGGACAGACATAATATCAAAGGCTATTGTGATATTAAACTCTATAGTTAGTATAGAGTTTAGGTGTATACCATTTATGTGAAAGTATATAGGGGTGTGTGTGTGTGGATATTGGGTTTTCATTTGGAGGGGTTGAACTATGTAAGTATTGATATTCAAGTGACATACATATTCACTGCAAAAACTGGTTTTGAGACAATTTGAGAATTATTTAGGAGCACCATGCACTGATAAAATTTGACTGTTTTTATTCGCAAATTCATTTGAGGTTATTAATAGAAAACTTTTTTTTTTAATAGTGATGATCAAATTGTTTTGGCACCTTTCGTAGAAAAAATGATGCTCATAGACCGCAATGGGTGAACACAGAATATCTAAACACATTTAACCCACTAATCCCATTTAACACTGAAAATTGTGTTGCAACATCCCATCTAATTAAAGCGTTCACCATTGTGAACAATGGTGCTTTCGTATGCTAATGAAAATGTTAAATGCATTAAATTAGTTAAAATGACTTTAGATAACACAGTTTCTTCAGTTTATGACACATTTAACATACTAATCCAATTGTCTTTGGGTAGCTTTTAGCTGCTTACATTTCTTGTACAGCTTTTTTTCAATGATATGGACATGTTACTATTTTTAGGAATGTGTCAGTATTACCTTAATGCATTTTGGCAAATTTTCAGTAAACAGAAAAGATTTGCAGATCCCTAATTTTTTTTTTTTTTTTTTTAATTCTCTTTATTTAGAATTTTTCAAAAAGTCACATGAAATACAACAGTGATATACAGAAATTGCATCACGAACAATATCATGTTATGAAATCAGGCAATATACACAGGCATAATGTGAAATAAAAAAAAATAAAAATAAGAGGATACTAAGGAAAAAAAAAAACAAAAAGAAAGAAAAAAAAAAAAAAAAAAACATATACGAAAATGGATATCAACCAAACATAACCTTACAGTATCAAATCATGTATTATATATAAAAAAAAAAAAAAAAAAAACCTTCACACTCCCATCAAACCTTCCCATCAGAAGTGCGAAGACCAGACAAGTTCCAACCAGACCATGCATGTTAGTAAGCCTAATGTCTACCGTTCTACAGAATAACACACGTCAGTAATACTAAAGTTGAGATTTCTTAAAGTTTTCCCAAGGTTCCCATATCTGCTTGAATAAATCTATGGAGTCAGAAATAATAGCGGAAAGATAGGACAAGGAATGTATGTGATCCACTCTATTTTTCATTTGTGACACAGCTAAAGTTGGCGAGAGCCAGTTAAGTGCTATTGTCCATTTTGCTGCTGCCAGAATTTGAAACAGTAGTTTGTTTTGTAATTTAGTAAGTTTTCTAGAGGGAAGACAAAGTAGCCCATTTTCAGGGTCAGGGGGAATTTGTGTACTGAAAACTGCCGAGGCTATGCGAAACGTCTCTGTCCATAGTTGAGCTACCACAGGGCATGTCCACCATGAATGAAAATATGTTCCTCTCTCTTGACAGTTTCTAAAGCACACATCTGGGAAAGTGGGAAGGTACTTTTGTTTCTGTATAGGAGTAGTGTACCATCTCATAATAACTTTGTATGCAGTTTCTCGGATACCAATATTAGGGGAGAGATGTCGGATTGAATCCCAAATCCTTTTCCATTTGTAATGTGAAATGGTGACTGAGAGATCTGTTTCCCATGCTCGGGCATAAATTGGTGTGTCTTCAGGACTGACATCAGTCAGTTTGGAATAAATCTGTGAAATACTATGAGCAGTATATTCAGGATGACGACAACGGGATTCGTAACCAGAACTTTCTAGTGTGGGCTTGAGAGAAGACTGCTGAGTATAAAAGTGCATCAACTGGTTATAACGATACAATTCAGAGTTAGGAAGTTGATAGGATTCTTGTAGTGAAGTACGTGAGAGAAATCCTCTAGGAGTAAGCAAGTCTTTGATACTAGAAAAGTTATTATCCGTCCACCATGTAAAAGAACCTGGTACTAATCCAGGAGAGAAATCAGGATTACCTGCTATAGGTTGTAAATTGCTGTGAGAATCATGCTGAAGAAGTTTGGATTTGACCACTTTCCATAGTTTCAGATGTAATCGTATAATTGGGTTGTCTAGCTTATAGTGGTTCAAATTCTGGTTGGTGAGCCAAAGCAAAGCTGATGTCCTAATTGGTGCAATAGTAGAATTTTCAAAATCCACCCAGGGTACGGTATTAGGAGGTGCTTGCCATAAAATCGATTGTGCCAGTCTTGCAGCTCTATAATACTGGATAAAGTTTGGTACGTTAAGGCCTCCTTGATTATAAGATCGGTATAGGGTAGATTTGTTAGTGCGATGCCGTTTATTGTTCCATAAAAATTGGAAAGTTGATCTCTGCAATTTATCAATATCTTTGCTCAATATAGGAATAGGCAAAGCACAAAATAAATATAGGAGCTTTGGCAAAATCACCATTCTAATGGAGGTTATACGACCTAACCATGAAAGAGGCAGTCTACCCCAATCAGATAGCTTGGATTGTAGCTGTCGGATCAATGGCGGAAAGTTAGCATTATATAGTGAAGCATAACATTTAGTAATTTTGACTCCTAAATACCCCAAAGATCGTTGCTTCCATTGAAACGGAAAAGATCCCTAATTTTTAATATTTCTATGAAGGCTAGATTTCATCCAGGTCATGATATGCAGTATCCTGTAGTGATATTAGTGGAATAGGTTGAACATTCCTCAGCAAGTCCACAAAACTGAACAATATCGGTTCCTATGCGGAAAATTAGAACTATAGCTTCATGTCCTCTGTTGTAATTTATATGTTGTCCTCTCACCGCTGTTCAAGTGTTATGAGTTAAATAGATTATTCTTGATTAATGCTTGATTTTTATATATTCTCCTTCTGGTTTGAAATAGATTATCATATGGAAAATATACAGTGCAACTAAAATACTAATGACCTTTTAGATTTTTTAAAATTTTGTGCTAATATAAAAACTACTGCTAAGGTAAAAATAACATAATAATATTATACAGAAAAACTGTGTACCTTGCTATGGCAACTTTGAAAAACATCATTGGTGATAATGTCACACTTCTTTTCAGCCCAAGATCTGCGGTGGGGAGCTGCCAGGCATGGCTGGGGAATGCTGTCTGTATCAGGGCAATCATTACTACGCTTCCAGCTATTTCCAAATGGCATTACATTGCTGGCTTGTATCAACTGACTGGTCAGGAAGTCATTGTTGGCATTATCATCATAATTTCCACATAGGCCACAAACTTTGCCCTAAAAAATGATTAGTAAAATGAGCAGCAAATAATACCTTATACATAAACAAATGTGATATGGTACCTTGAGTGTCTGCATCCAAAATATTAATGTTACTTATTTTGTGAGTCTTAAAAAGTAAAAATAAAAATCAATATGTTTAAAATCTAAATGTACAAATCTGATCATGATCAGAAAGAAAAAGAAGAAATAAAACTGGAATAACATACCATCAGAGATACAGGTTACTCGTGCCAGATATCTCTATTTATTTGGGACAGTCTTAATTAGTCTAAGTTAGTGTGAGTTAATATGTGAACACATTATGATCAGGGGCAAAGTGGAATTATTAAAGGAAATTGTGTATAATCTGGATCAATTAGTCACCACTGAGAGGGACAATTGGGGGCCCATTTACTAAGGGTCGAAGTGAATTTTTGAATTCCAAAACTTCGAATTTCAAAGTAATTTTGGGTACTTTGACCATTGAATAGGCCAAAATTCGATTTGAATTGAAAAAACACAAATTTGACCATTCGAAAATTGAAGTACTGTCTCTTTAAAAAACTTCAACACTTTACCACCTTAAACCTGCCGAATTGCTGTTTAGCCTATGGGGGATTCTCCTATAACTTATATGAGCCATTGACTACGTTTTTAGAAGTCAAAGGTTTTTTTTGTAAAATCGTACGATAGTACGATTAAATCATACGAATTGAAGGATTCAAAGGATTTCATCATGCAATCAAACAATTTTGATTTTAAGGAAAAAATCTTCGACTGTCGTACTACACCTATTCGATGGTCGAATGTCGAAGTTTTTTCACTTCGAAATTCGACCCTTGATAAATCTGCCCCTTGGAGTATAGAGTTGAAACTAAGCAGATTGTTTGAAAAAGGTGTTTAAAGACTGCTGGGTCACCAAGAATTATGGATGGTATATGGGGAAAATAAATTTGATTAGCAAGCAGTTAAGTTGTGGAGAGTGTGTGTGGTTGGTCCGGTTGTTATATGACAACAATACAAAGTGACACAGGACAAAAGTGTCAAATGAAGTGACCTTCAAAGGAGAAAAGTTAAATGATGGATCAGGAGATGAGAAAGAAGCCTGTACCATCCCTTATGTTGCTTCCCTGTTTCCAGCCCTGGGAGTGTAACTAAGGAGGAAGTTGAAAGGTTTACATTTCTATACCACTGTGAATGGTTGGAGAATCAAGCAAGAAACGTTTCAGAAGGGCGACCGTACAAGGAGGAGGAAGAGAGACTTAAGGATAGAAAACTTGCAGGTGCAAAAAAGTTGTTTGTTGGCCCAAGGGCAGAGAATTGCTCTGTTTTTAATATCAAAATCTCAGTCTTGTGAATGTGTTTTACTACTGTTAAGTACACAATTCCTTTTCATCTCTTGTATCCATTCATTTATCTATTTGTTATTAACAGAAATATAAAAGGGTTAAAACATTTTGCTTCAACCAGTTTTTAATCCCACACAGACTAATTACTTTAAGGGACTAGTATGTATAATTCGATAGAAACTGAACAGGTATCTAGATGTATGTGACCAGTGATTAAGTCATAAAAGGAATTAATGAAGTTACTGGGCACATCAGGGGTCATAATAGCTGCCTTGCTGCCTCCATCCCTCTATAATTTCAGCAATGGATAAAATCTGTGTATTCAAAGTAAGAAAGCTGCTCTCTAAAATATGCCATATTTTATAATAAATTATTCATGCTAAATATTACACCTTATATTACCTTGTAAGAAGATGGCAGCCTGATTAATAAGGATGTTTTCTTGTCCCAGATAAGGGAGATATCGCTGATTGTATGAATAACCAGGTAAAGACCCACTTCACGGACTCTATATTCCACTTCAGTTTCAGATTCTCCAAACTTTTTTTCCATGTGGCTATTTGTCAACTTCAGTTCTGTATTCTGAATGGTTAAACACACCAATGTTGATTTATAAAATGTAGTGCCTCTCAAGTCAAAATAAAAAAAAATGTTAAAATGTTAACTGTTAATTATTAACCCTCTTTATATGGTTCAAAAACATATCTCAGCTGCCCATGACATACTTTAAATGGGAGAAGAATTTCAGTTAAATCTGGATGTCTGCAAGATGGCTGTGTGTGTCTTAAGTTAGCATACTTGTGGGTGTATAATGAAACCTCTTTATTTTTAACAGATGTGAGAAGGAAGTGATGTGTATCATAGAGTTTTCTGATGTTTAATGGGCAAATCATATGACATTTGGAGGGGCATCTCACCCACTGTAATTATAGCCTTAATATGTAATCTCAATAATTTCCCAAATGTATCTCTGTCCGAAGATAATGATGTCACTAATTAATATGTTACATATGTCACATGTGCCAAAACAGTACAACAGTGCAATACTCACCCCTAAATATATCTTGATGGACTTTGAACATGTTACTCCAGTGGTGCCACATGGGATATTCTCTGTGATTATTCTGAAAGTACCATTTGATGCACTGTTGCCGCAGTAGTCCTACAATATAAACAAATGGCATTTAAAAAAAAATGTTATGAAAAAAGGAAATTATATATAGCACTACAAAGTTTTCCCTTGTCTCTTTACAAACTATTTTAATAAAATCATGCTAATTATGTCAAGCCCTTACAGAAACAAAAGTAAAAATAACTGCCCAGTCTATAAAATAACTTTTCTACTTGCATTTAAACTAAACAAGGAAAGGCATTATGGGATCAAATATACTGCACATTCCTTCTAACATTTAATATATTTTATATATATATATTTATATATATATATAATTTATTTAATTAAATAGTTTAAGCTTTTTAAAACTAGAAAACAATTAGATTCTGCCATACTAGTCAAATGTAATGGCAGTTATTGTTTCTCTATGTTTGTGCTAGCCAGTCAGTTGGAATGTACAGTGCAGCTATGACATTATGGCTTTCTACTGTGCATAGAAAAACATATTTCAACAGATGTACAGTATTGCTTTATGCTGCAAGATGTTTTTTCAAGACCACCGTGGTTTCTGAACTTGCCTACTGTGTAAGTATTGCATTTTTGCTGGTTGTATATTTTAAACATTATCCTAAGAACATCCCTGCAGAAAAAGAGTCAAATTTGACCTTTCCACACATCTGCCCATTTGTACTTGATGTTTGATTTGAGATTTTATTCAATCAAAAATCAAAAGTATTCAGCAGCCCTTGTGATATGGAAATTTATAAAAAAAAAATCACTTTTCAATGATCATCTATAAATTTGATAAAAAATATGCTCAAATCCTAAAATTGTTGTATAATGTCATATTAGGTAGGATATAGTTTTCCTGAAATACACATTTGCTTACCTGAGCAACTACAAATTCACAACTTCCATCAAAGTCGTAGAATTTCTTGTCAAACGTAATATAATGACCACTCCCATAGATGGCACATGAACCATAACAAGATGTTTGTATGCATGACCAAAGCCCACTCTCGCACGTGCTGCAGAAAAAAACATTATATTACAAACAAATTGATTATAATGTTTGATTACATCTATAAAACAATTTAATGTTGTATAGAATAAACACATTTGGTACACGTAGCATATTGTTCAGTTTAATAGGACAATTGGTATGAATGGCAACTGTATCATTATAGCCCACTTCATCTGTCTATAAATAGAAGCATAAACTTGAAAATAACCTCACCAGGATTTGCATTCCTCAATGAGCTTAGATCCATGGTGAAAGACTTTACTGTTATATGAGCAAGGGCAGGCGCTCTCATGAACACAACCTCCATTCCCATCATCAAGCAGCCCATCTGGGCACACACATCCAGAGATGCATCCGATCCCTAACTATACAAAGGAGGAAAAAAAGGATAAAGACGTGGAAGCGCCATAAAGTAAATATATTATATGTTGGTTTATGTTGGCTTGTAACCCCATTATGAGATGGAGTACAACTAATTTTTGCAAATATTTTCTCTGCCAACAAAGTTGTGGCTAAATTGAAACGCAGAGTATGCACATAAATATTCCCAATTTGCAATTTTTGACAGTATTTAAAATGCTCTTATGGACATAAGAAAAAAAATTTGCAATTTCGTTTCAGCTCTCTTATTCAGCTTTATAAATGTAACCATGCTTTGGGCAAACATATTCACTGTATGAAGCAATCTGCCCTGTGCAAAGTTTATAAATGAGCCCCACCATGTTTAAATAAATCAGTCCACTGATTGTTATTAAGATATCTATTAGTACAGAACATTATAAATACAGTATACTCAACATCTGAATTACTTTTACAATAATCTTATGGCATGAAATTATTTAGGCAAAAGTGTGCTGTACATATTGCTGCTGGTCACAAAGGGAACCCTGATCAGGGAGTTGCAGTAGTTCCAGGGTTCCCCTGTATAAATAGATGCATCACCGCTTGATTTGGAACAGAAGGCAGCAAAAATTGTTAACATTGCAGTTTCATCTGCTTTTGTAGTGCTCCTATATGATTATACATGTACACTGCCTTTCACATCATTTACCCAATATTAATTTCCTTTCAATACTATGTTTAAAAAAAAAATCTTTGTGTTTAAAAGATTACTATTTATAGTAAAATCTGCAGTGGAAGTATAAACTACAATGTCTTAGTATGTATTTGTATATACAGTATACCCAATGTTTATATTTTAGCACTTTACAAACACATGATAATAATGAAATTATAGTAAAACAAATATTAACATACAGGTCCAATATTCAGGGTCCGGCAGCTCCTATGCCGTGAAAAGTCAGATCTCTTTTCCATTTTGCAGTCAAAGAAGACTTTCCCATCGGAACAAGCTGCAAAAAAAATTACTTTGTGTTCAGATGTCCTACATGATATAAGAAACTTTGTAAAAGATGAAAAAAATCAGCTAACCTCTACAATATTGTAATAATAAGTTCTTAGCAACTTGCAAATCAAGCTAATACTTGTCATTTAACCCTCCAAAACAGATTGCAAATGCCACAAAAGTTGAAACATTCATGTTCATCAGGTAAATATGTGGTTTTTGATAGCGTTATGATAAATCAAAATCATAATCAAAAATCATATATCATTCCCATATCTCTTTCAAACAGAGTTAGTAAATGGAAACACCTAAAGACAAGTGAGACAAAAAAGAAGTGTATAATTTCTAACTTACTCTCATTGATAAATGAATCACAGTTAAGTTTTCCTTCATGGCAGGAACTGGTGAGGAAAAAAGTAAAAACAGTATTTAGGCACTTAGGGCAAAAATCCAACCTTCTTTTAAATTAATTTCCATCAATCCAATATTAATTTTTAACCAAAATAATGCTGTTAGTGTTATAAATTTAATTTAGTGTTTTTGCCTCATTATTGGAAAGCAAAGCATCAATCTCTAGTGGTTTTAATTTGTCCATTCTTTAATTTATATATTGGTTTAATTTATATATTTTCTTACAGTAACAAATTAATTTGCATTATCTTTTCTACAATCATTTTCTGATTTAGTCTTAATGACATGCAATTTAGGGGAAAGTGTATATGGTTGCCACCTTTTCTAAAAAAAAATCAGTCTTCCTATATTATTATCTTTCTTCCCTCTTACTGACATTGACATCAGGCATCATTTTTCCTGGCGAGAATGATAAAAAAATGGGCCAATGGCAACCTTAGAAGGAAAGTGGGTCAGGTAAGGGGTTGTTTATAGGTTTTTCCCTCCCTGCCCCCATTGCCTAATGAACCCAATCCAGCTATCATTTAGAAGCATATTTATATTTAAGGGTCGAACTTCAAATTTGAAGTTTTGAGTTTTTTTAAAACTCCCATAAATTCAAAATTCGACCAATTAAAATGTTTTAATAAAATTATTTATTTTTTCAACTCGGAAGAATTGAATGATTCCAAAAACTCGAATCAAATTCAATCAAACTCGATCAGGAAGGCTGCAAACATCTCTGGACCTCTCCCCTGGACCTCTCCCATTGGCAGGTTTTAGGTGGCAAATAGTTGAATTTGAATTCTTAAAGGGCCAGGGTATGATAAATAATGAAAATTTAATTTGAATATTTTTAATAAATGAAAATTTAATTTGGATAACTTCAAATTTGACAATTTTGACCATAAAAAAATGAAAATTTGAATTTTAAATTCAACCCTTGATAAATCTGCTCTAAATGTTCCCATTTTTCAATACGTACCATCGTTCCCCCATTTTGTAGAAAACCTCATTTGGTCTAAGATACATTCCTTGGTGGTAGCAAGAACACTCTGATTTGGGAACACAGCCATCTTTTTCATTGACATACATTCCATCTGGGCACCCACAGCCATCAATTGGGGTGAATTCGCTGTCACATTCTTTTTCTTCAAATGCCAGGGAGCGGCAAGTAGGCTGGCAAGTAGTGATGTTATACAAGTATATCTGTGATGGTGGGCAGCTGGGAATCTCTTTATCTAAGCAGGATATTGGAGCATGTTTAGAAAAATATGAGTAAAAGATCAAAGACTTTATTTTGAGCAGTTTGGGTTCATGTACTAGACTAAGCCCCCAACAAAACCCCCCCCCACCTCACAAGGTCTGCTTCCTTTGTAAATACACCAATGAAAACATTGCTGCAATAATATCTGCCATATAGAATTATAGCAAGTATTCTGGGGAAGCATTTTTTTAAACATTTTAATATACGGTAATAAAACTGAGATTAAGCATGTCTGCTTAATAACCCAATGTTTCTTTATCTGTTAATAGCAGTTGAAGAAAAAAAGCTGTTTTTATGTATGTAATACTTAATATAAATGTATTTTGCGATTTCTGATATTTTCCAACTATTCTAGCAATTTACTGTCCTTATTACTCAATCCACAGTTCTGGCCTAGCCTAAGCATCTATTGTCTCAAGCACCTTTTCCCGTTCATATTGCTATGGCAGTGATCACAGTGTAGGCAGGCCCGGATTTGTGGCAAGGCCACATAGGCCTGGGCCTAGGGCGGCAAGACTGTAGGGGCAGGCATGCCGCCCAGCCACCTGCATGTGCACATACACACCTGAGGAGGAACAGGGGGTTGCGCATGACATTTATGGTCACTAGAACTCAGTGGCGCGCCGTTAGGGGGCTCTAGGACCCTGCGGCACAGAGCGGCCTTGGGGCGCCAAAGGCATAAATCCGGCACTGAGTGTAGGGCATGATATTATTATGAAGTATTTTACATGCTGGGTTTTCTCATAACCTGTACAAAGAGGTAAGCTTATGCTAGCAAGAGGTTCTCAATTGGTCTAGGTATAGTCTATAAGAACAAGCTGGTTCTAGTATGCTGCTAAATTCTTTACTAAATTTCATATAGCAAGACAAATTAGTTATGGGTCCTGTTACATTGGTTACTGATTACTGTGGGAATTCCCCTTTACTTACATTTCAATTGCCATACATGTGGTGATCTGGCATTATTGCTGTAAAATGACTTTGCTGTTTGTGAGCCATAACCATTAGAGCTGGGATTACTACTGAACAGAACTATTTTTAAGCATCTACCTAATTAATATTGTGTAAATTAATGTGCCCATGCTAAGAACACAGGTACAACATTTGTGCCTCTGTATTGATGTGTGCCTGAGTCTTGGCCATTGCAATAGACAGAATGTGCTGCATTTACAGTACCCTGCTGTGTTACTTTATCTGTAAATATAATGTAAAATAATTAAACTTAGCTTACCACAGATTCCCTTCCTCCAGTCCCACAAGATAATTCCTTTTTCAGCACATGCTCTGGCATATGAGGACAGTGTTGCACACATGCAGGCTTCACTATGACTACAACTGCAGGTATCATACTCACATCTCTGTGGGAGGAAAAAATATTGAATTTCTCACAGAAGAAACCAGTTTTACAGAATAGTTACATAGTGATAAAATTGACAAAAATATCAAAATTGGTCTAATCATCCATGCCTTGCTATGAACTCAATGGTGTAAAAAATACATACACAGTAGAGGAAAAAATAAAAATAGGTATAGGATCCATTATCCGGAATCCAAATTTTATACAAATAATCCAAGTTTTTTTTTAAAAAAAAAAGATCTCCTTTCTCTCTGTAATAATAAAACAGTACCTTGCACTTGATCCAAGCTTAAATATAATTCATCCTTACTGGAAGCAAAACCAGCCTATTGGGTTTATTTTATTTTTTTTTTACATTTATTTTCATTTCTTATGTCCTATCAAATATCCTCACAATTTATTGGCAGTAAGGTAAAGATGCTTTGTGATCAGGGAAAAAGACATGGATGAGGAAAGGGTGATGGGTAAAAGATGATTTTTGACATTGGTGCCACCTTTAAAATTTTTCTTAAAGCCACTCCCTCATATCTATCACACTTTTTCGGCACTCCAGTTAGGGTATGGGGGCTGCATCATTAGAACAAAGAGTGCAATAGCTGTACTGTACTAGAAAAATTTAATTTCTGGTGTAAAACTGTCATATAGTTACTGGAAAGGCTTTTTGCTTCCCGCATACATTTTACAAACTACTGTATATGAGATAAACCTGTGTGCTTCAGAGAGGCTCTGGATTACTTGCTTCAATAAATAAATGTGACGAGGAATTTATTTTCTGTGGGGCTATTGCGCTAAATTGTGCAAATTTCTCCATGGACAAAAGCAACGAATTATCACAAAAAGTAAAGATATAAATATTAATAAAATAACTTTAACTAGATACATTGCATTACCATTAAGTATTGACAACATTAAAGTTTTTGAAATATTACCTTATAATATTCAACTGGGTCAACTGCAAAATGGCATTTCCAAAAAGGAGACTCTGAATCGCTTAACATAGAACACCATTTCTCAGCATAGATTTCTGCAGGAGATAAATGAAAAGATGTGGCCAAAGTGAAGATCTATAAGAAATGGTATGAGCCATATACAGTCCTTGTAACTAGTATAATCTAAAAGATGCTTACTAGTCTCAATGCTGAAGCTGCAAGGATCTATTAACATTTCTTCAGAGTCTTGACAGGTAGACTGTATTTTCCAGGTGTTGGCAAAGGCGGATGCAGTTGATTCTTCTATACCTGCTGATGTTTTGAAATCATCTCCCTCTATGTAATTAAAGTTACCACAAAGACCTACGAAGGAGAAACTATGTTTACTTTTTTTTTTTTTCGGTTCACTGATATTTGAAACACTGAAAGGCTAAATTTAAGACATCTTTTTATCAAATTATGTAACTGTAAATAGTGCATTAAATATATGATTCTGACTACCTTTATATAAGCATCTATTATTGGCAAAAAGGACAATAGCAGCAGTAAAACATGGTATAGGTAAATTAATGTGCCTCTATAACTATGTTGTCCATCTGAACAAAATACACAATGTAACTGCATCTTGTAGACCACCTGTCAACCTACTAAACAACTTCTTCGTGTTTTGAAAATGCAACATGTAGACCATTTCTGTACGAGAAAACATTTGTATACTACAAATATTCTGAATGATAATTTTAATATAAATGATTCCCCTAGGGTTAAGTGGTGATATGGTCTGACAATCCCACATGATTGGAAATCTCCTGCTGTGGCTAGCTAAGTGTTAGACTTAAATTGGATATGGGACGGGAAGAGAGTACTTTTCACATGTGCAGCTTGCCCTGGCAGATTCCAGATTTGGTCAGAAGGTGTCACTGTTGAGTCATTCCTTTAAAAAGCTGAGCTGCCATGGGCTCAGTCTCTCCATTTTCACTCCGGTGTGGAGTGCATGGGATTGAGAAAGATGGAATCTAAGCCTAATGGATGGTGAGGCCCTTGGAGGGTTTGGGGTATAGGGCCCCAAGCATTGGGAGCTCGACATGGAGTGTCTAGACCTCGGAGCCAACGTAGAGACTGTGACCAGAGCTGCCTGTGGATGGATTCCAATAAAAAGGGCTTTGTTGTGCTAACACTTAAAATAGTGCTGGGAGCTGTGCCCTGAAGATTAAAATAGGTTTCATGTGCTCAACTTGGATAAACTGGGAGCAAGGCCTGAGGATGCCAAGACGCTGTGGATGTCTCTACCAGCTCTATGTAAGCCCGCAGTGTGCCCTGCCTAAAGGAAGGTATTGAAAGGCTCCAGTGTGTGTTCCCTGTGGGGCAGGTATTGTGCTTGTGCCTGCTATGTGGGAGCAACTTCCTCTGTCCAACAGGAGAGGTATTTGAGCAGGTAGTGCTACCTGGGGAAATTTAAGAGTTCTTGGGGGAAAGAGACTGTGACTGTCTTTATCCACCCAGAGTGGAGTGGAGGATTGTGCCTGGTAAAAACTTTACCAGGTTTTGGAATTACCACATGGAATCCCCAGGGCAGGGGTGTTATTGATTATTATTGTGTATTTGCATTTTACTTCTCTGCTAGTTTATATACACTTATATTTTTAACTGCAGTTGAGTGTTAATGATTTGTTCCTAGTGGGGCCATATAGTAGGTGCATTCCCAGGTCCCACTAGGTGGAGGCGTTGCGTCAGAGAAATTCCCTACATTTCATATAGCAAAGAGGATTGAGGCCCTGCATTGGTAAGAAATTGTATTTTTGTTAAAGATATACATCCTACCTATAATACAAGAGGTGTCAAAATAGGGTTGCAACATTCTTATATTATCTAGTCAAATGGTGCTCCCTAACAAATAAAAATAATAACAATACCAATAATAATAATAATACCATTAGATAAAATATACACATACATATTAAAAACGTGGGTTACTGTTCATTAATGACTTATTTATGTCTTTTTTTACTCTACATTACTATGTTACTATATTACTATGGTTACGTTTTTGAACAACTATGTAACCCATTTTTAAGGCAAACAAACTTTAAAAAAAGTAAATATGTTCTGGAAATATCTGTTGCTGCGAGTTTTTTTAAATATAAAAATAATATTGAGTAGATGGGGGTGTTGAAAATGGCAAGTATTCTAAATGGGCACCTTGGCTTTAGGTTATATATCATTAATTTAGTTTTTCAAACTGTAACCTTACCTTCAAATGCATTTTTATCAGAATTATCCATGCTAATATACAGCTGCATCAGTGGTAGAAGGTAGATTTGCATTTGGAGGCCAAAGTTTGTCTTGACAAAGACATTTGAATCCGTGGGCTGTATAACTGAAAAACTTCCTAAAAAGAGATCATGTGAAGTCAGTTTATAAGAGTCCAAAAAAAGTGTTTCCTCTTAAAATGATAATGCTATACAAAGCCTTTATGAATATCAAGGGCCACAAATATTCCTTGTAGGCCAGAGTATACAACGCCTCTGAAAAAAAAAAAATATTTCTTCTGCATACTTGAAAAAGGGCATATATTGCCCGAAACATGTTGTGTGGACAAAAAATTTGCACATTAGCAGTAAATCTGCGGCAGTGTCCTTCTGTTCTCAACTTTTAAAGCTATAGTACTATATTTGGTGCTAGGACGGAGCACCAGTAGGACAGTCATAGGACCAGCTATACTCTCCACCATGTATAAACCTACAGCTTGTGACATTTCTACTGCATAGTCAGTTATAGAGGATTATTTATTAAGGTGCTTAAAACATGTAATTTCCACTGTTGTTACTTCAGGACTTAACAAGTGGTAAATTCTTTTGGAGAAAAATATCACCACAAACAAAAATAAATACATATACATCAAACAAAGCTGGTTTAAATGAGAGGACATTTCTCTTTTTACATATACTCTATTTGCATATATACCTGAACCTTCTCAAGAACACAGACTTCTTTTATATCTCATTCCTACAAAAAAATGGATCTCACCTGTAACTTGAGGGAGGCTTATTTTGAGATCGTTTAATAGAACAGATCCGTCGGCTCTGATAGACAAGACCTGCATAATTTAAGAAATATAATGTGACAATTATCTTATCTATAATACAAATAAACAATGGTAAAATATTTGATTAAAATGCATCCACAAACCCACATTTGTATTATCATCTGTGTAGAACTGGATGGTTTTTAGACAAGTTTCCCGTGAATAAGCATTGCATGGAGTCAGCTCTGCTAAAATAGTGTGGGTTTCACCATTATTTAAGTCGATCTAGAGGTCAAAACAATAGTTAAAAGCAGAATCCATAAAATAGAAGTTATTTGTAATAATATATGAATTATTTAATTATTTTCAATGGTGATTACAGTAATATGTAAAATGCTGTACAGTAATTATAAAGAAATCATTATACTAAACATCTAGAAAATAGCTACAGATTTTTGACACAAATAGAAACTGCAACCACAACACAACAGTGCAAAAGCCATAACCTGTGCTTATAGGAACACAATATAGATTTATGATTCAAAATGCTGCCTCATTATTTCCATTAACCCTACTAGTATTACTAGATAAGCACTTCAATACAGATTTAATACTGATTCCTTTTCAAATATTCATCAGTTGAAATTAAGTATTGCATGGTGCCTTGCCTTAGACAGCAAATAGTAACAGTTGCCATGGAACTTGAACGGCTTCCCATCAAAAGTTTTGAAATGAGCTCCTCCTTCAATGGAACAAACTTTGGGGCATATTCCATGTATGCAGGTCCATTTTCCTGCATTACAAGTGCTAAAAAAAGGGAGAAACAGTTTTGAATCTTATAAAGCACCTCTATTAAAATTCTAAAATGAATAGCATGAATAGCATAATAAAACTGTTAGAATGCAAAAGATCACAAAAGTGATGCAGAATAACTGTCTGTATTCTATCGAGCCTGTCACACAAGCTTCAACCACAACATTTCCTAATAGAAGAGTAGAAAGTAGAGATTATGAATACATTCATATAGCCTTTTTAGTATAGTATAACATTTGGATCTATGAATTAATTTGCATGTTTGTAAAGCCTAGCAAACAAAGACTACCTCTTTTGAGAGCAGGTTTTCCCTCTTCAAAACCTTCATTAGCATACTTTGAATTACTTGATTTTCCCAGAAGATGTATAAAAGAAAATCACTTTCCCTGGTCTAATATGTTTTACTTTGCCAATTAATATAGCAGGGCAAGGTTTGTCCCTTTTTAGAAATTTGATTTAAATATATCTGTCATACTTAGAAACTTGGGATCCAAATCTCATGTCAGTAGAACCTTGCTTTTTCCATCATGTACTGGCACATTTGCAAGAATAGTCTAATGCCATGATAAAGGTTTGCCTACATACTGACATTGAATAATACTTCCAGGATAATTTCACTCAGTCCATTTGGTACTTGTTGAAGTGATTTACTTAAAGGAAACTGTTGATGTTTATCAACATAGTAAATATTACTGCTTCTCAATATATTTATCCAATATACAGATTTGTAAGACGGTAAGTCGATGTCTTTAAGACATATTGTAAATAAAATGTAAAACTGTATTAAATATCATGCTTAGCAATATGGTTGCAGGTGATATAATGTGCTTCACAATTAAATAAAATGTGTATAAGAATAGATTTTAAAAATAAAATTTGCATACTATGTACCATAGTTAAGTTTCTTAGCATGAGCTTTGCAGTAAACTTACCATTCTTCACAATCATTTAAAATCTTTGATCCTGGAGCATAGAGTTGATCTTGATACTTGCAGTGACAATAACTACTTGAAATGCAGCCTGTGTTATTGTAGTCATCCCACACTGTGCCTAAAGAAAGCCAAGTGAGTTAGTTGCAAGTTCCTTTGGAAAGGAATGGGTAAAAACTAGAGATTAATGAAATTGGTAAAATATGTATACAGTTTTCCAAAGCCAATCATTATTGTGGTATTTCAGATGTTGGTTCGGAGGATGCCCACCTGGAGGTGGGCATTGAAAGTACTGTTTCTATTTTTGCAGATGATACTAAATTGTGCAGAACTATAGGTTCCATGCAGGATGCTGCCACTTTGCAGAGTGATTTGTCTAAACTGGAAAACTGGGCAGAAAACTGGAAAATGAGGTTCAATGTTGATAAATGCAAGGTTATGCACTTTGGCAAAAATAATATAAATGCAAGTTATACACTAAATGGCAGTGTGTTGGGAGTTTCCTTAAATGAGAAGGATCTAGGGGTCTTTGTAGATAACACGTTGTCTAATTCTGGGCAGTGTCATTCTGTGGCTACTAAAGCAAATAAAGTTCTGTCTTGCATAAAAAAGGGCATTAACTCAAGGGATGAAAACATAATTATGCCTCTTTATAGGTCCCTGGTAAGGCCTCATCTGGAGTATGCAGTGCAGTTTTGGACTCCAGTCCTTAAGAGGGATATAAATGAGCTGGAGAGAGTGCAGAGACGTGCAACTAAATTGGTTAGAGGGACGGAAGACTTAAATTATGAGGGTAGTCAAGGTTGGGGTTGTTTTCTCTGGAAAAAAGGCGCTTGCGAGGGGACATGATTACACTTTACAAGTACATTAGAGGACATTATAGACAAATGGCAGGGGACCTTTTTACCCATAAAGTGGATCACCGTACCAGAGGCCACCCGTTTAGACTAGAAGAAAAGAACTTTCATTTGAAGCAACGTAGGGGGTTCTTCACAGTCAGGACAGTAAGGTTGTGGAAATGTCAAGGAGCCGGGAGCCCCCTCTGGGGAGTAGTCCGGATCTAGGAGGAAGCCCCTCACGAGGGATCCGGGTCGTGGTATCCAGGGGTAAGGCAAGAGAATAACCAAAGTCCAGGCACAGGTCAAAAGGCAGTCGGAATACAAACAAAGTCCAGGTCCAGGCAAAGGGTCTATGGCAGGCAGAGTAACAGCGAAGTCCAGGTACAGGCAAGGGGTCACAAGGAGGAATCAGGCAGATATTAGCAGAGGGAACAGGTAGGGAACCCAGGAATCAATTAGGGAACAGGATTCTATACTTGGGCGCCAATCTAGCATCTGAACTGGCTTTTTATTTGAATTTGGCGCCTTAGTGACGTCATTGACGTCCTTGCGCCGACGTCGGCGCACTGACGTCATCGCGCCGGCGCCGCTTACCCACGTGGCGGCCATGGGCGCCGCCATCTTGGGAGCGACGCCGGCAGGAGAGGACGCGCCGCCCGGAGCTCCTGGGCCTGCTCCGGGCGGCGATCGTTACAGTACCCCCCCCCTCACGGGGGGCCTCCGGACCACCAGGACTTGGCTTCTGGGAAAACTTGGAATGGAACTCCCTCACCAGACGAGGAGCATGGACATCAGAGTATCCTTCCCAGGAGCATTCTTCAGGGCCAAAGCCCTTCCACTTGATGAGGTACTGAAGGGACCCTCTGGAGATTCTGGAGTCTAGGATCTTTTCCACCTCGTACTCGAGTTGACCCTCCACAGAGATGGCAGGAGGAGGAGACTGAGCGCCAGAGAACCGGTTGGAGATGGCGGGTTTCACTAGAGACACGTGAAACACGTTGGGGATTCTCATCTCTGGTGGAAGCTGGAGTCTGACAGCCACAGGGTTGATTATCTCCAAGATGGGAAATGGACCCACGAATTTTGGACCCAACTTGGGAGATGGTATCTTTAACCGGATATTCCTGGAAGAGAGCCAGACCTTATCACCCACCTTGTAGAGAGGAGAGGATCTTCGACGACGATCCGCGAAAGTCTTATGAACAAGAGCGCTCTTCTCTAGGTTCAACTTGGTAGCAGCCCAAATAGCAGACATATGGCTTGCGGAATCGTCAGCAGCCGGGACGTCAGATAACACAAAGTCTTGGGGAAAAGCTTGAGGATGCTGACCGTACACCGTCATGAACGGAGACCTTCCTGTAGAGGAATGACAAGCATTATTATGAGCGAATTCCGCCCATGGGAGGAGATCAGACCAGTCATCCTGGCAGAGGGATACGTGGTTCCTCAGGAACTGTTCCAGGGCTTGGTTGACACGTTCAGCTGCCCCATTCGTCTGCGGGTGGTATGCAGATGAAAACTGAAGAACAATTCCCAGGTCTTTGCATAAGGAACGCCAGAACTTGGCAGTAAACTGGGTGCCTCTATCGGAGACGATCTCCACCGGGAAACCATGCAGGCGGAAGATGTACTGGATAAATAGCTGGGACAACTCCACCGCAGAGGGCAACTTCTTCAGAGGGATGAAATGGGCCATTTTGGAGAAACGATCAATGACAACCCAGATCACAGTGTTCCCACAGGAGGGAGGAAGTTCGACAATGAAGTCCATGGACAGGTGGGTCCAGGGACGGGAAGGAACCGGCAAGGGCTGTAGTAACCCACTGGGGCGGGAGTGACTTGACTTAGATGTGGCACAAACATTACAAGCAGCAACAAAGTCCTTCACATCTTTGCGGATATCAGGCCACCAGACCAGGCGTCGTAAGAGTTCAAGAGTCTTAGCTGGGCCAGGGTGTCCGGCTTGTCTGGAGCAATGGGTCTGTTGCAGGATAGGCAGACGCAGCTCAGGAGGAACAAATGCCATCCCAATGGGAGTATCAGAAGGAGCAGAAGACTGACCAGCCAGGATTTGGTCGGCAAACTGTGGATACAAGGAGGCAATAATCTTGACTGGAGGGATGATTGGCTCTTGTCTCTCAGGAGAGCGGTCCACTGGAGTGAAGCTACGAGACAAGGCATCGGCCTTCCGATTCTTGGAGCCTGGGCGATAAGTCAAGATAAAATTAAATCGAGAGAAGAAGAGAGCCCACCTTGCCTGTCTGGGGTTTAGCCTCTTGAGGGACTGGATGAACTCGAGATTCTTATGATCGGTGAAAATCTGAACAGGAATCAGAGAACCCTCCAAGAGGTGACGCCACTCCTCAAGGGCAAGTTTAACAGCCAAGAGTTCACGGTTCCCGACATCGTAGTTCTGCTCTGCGGACGAGAATTTCTTGGAGAAATAGGCACAGGGGTGCAACTTCCCATCAGCGGGATGTCTCTGAGACAGGATGGCTCCGGCTCCGACTTCAGAAGCATCGACTTCGATGCAGAAGGGTAGTTCAGGATTGGGGTGTCGGAGGACAGAAGCGGACGTGAAGGCCTCTTTCAAGGACTGAAAAGCTTCAATGGCAGATGGAGGCCACAAGCTGGGTTTACCCCCTTTCCGGATGAGGGCCAGGATAGGTGCTATGCGGGAAGAGAACCCCCGGATGAACTGCCGATAGTAGTTAGCAAACCCGACAAATCTCTGGATTGCCTTGGTACTCAGCGGGAGAGGCCACTCCTGGATGGCAGACACTTTCACGGGGTCCATCTCAAATCCCTCGGGAGAGATAATGTATCCTAGGAAGGGGATCTTGGACACCTCGAAGACGCACTTCTCCAACTTGGCGAAGAGAGAGTTCTTCCTCAGACGAGAGAGTACCTCCTTCACCTGGGAGCGATGGCTTTCTAGGTCTTTAGAAAAGATCAGAATGTCGTCCAGGTACACGACTACGAACCTTCCTAGGAGATCCCGGAACACATCGTTAACAAACTCCTGGAAGACGGCAGGGGCATTACAAAGGCCGAAGGGCATAACGAGATATTCATAGTGCCCGTCACGAGTGTTGAAAGCCGTCTTCCATTCGTCACCCTCACGGATGCGAATGAGGTTGTACGCCCCCCGGAGATCCAACTTAGAGAATATCTTCGCCCCCTTCAGCTGGTCGAAGAGTTCCGCAATCAAGGGCAGTGGGTACCTGTTTTTTACAGTGATTTTATTCAGGCCCCGGTAGTCTATACATGGCCGAAGGCCTCCGTCCTTCTTCTCCACGAAGAAGAACCCAGCCCCTGCAGGAGAGGTAGAAGGGCGGATAAACCCCCGCTGGAGATTTTCTTGGATGTATTCCTTCATTGCGGTAGTCTCTGCAGGAGAGAGAGGGTAAGTGCGGCCTCTGGGGGGCATTGCTCCAGGCATGAGTTCGACAGGACAATCGTAGGAGCGATGTGGAGGAAGGAATTCCGCAGACTTCTTACAGAACACATCGGAGAATTCTTTATAACAGGAGGGAAGAGACTTTAGCTCGGTTGAGGAGATAGCTACCTTCTTGAGGGGTTTAGCAGGAAGGCAATGCTGTTGGCAGAATGGGCTCCAACGAGAAATCTGCCCTGTGGACCAGTCTATGGTGGGATTGTGCAGGCGCAGCCAGGGGAGACCCAAAACAACTGGAACAGCAGGACAAGAGATAATAAGAAACGAAAGTCTCTCTTTATGCAGGGTCCCAACCTGCACAGGTAGTTCGCCAGTGGTCATCGTGAGTACAGACTCCAGGGGTTTATCATCTATGGCGATGATCCGCATGGGAGAAGGCAAAGGAAATAAAGGAATTCCCATGTGTTTGGCAAAGAGAGCGTCTATGAAGTTACCCCCTGCTCCGGAATCGATGAAAGCATTCCCGAAGATGGTCTTATCAGTCAGATGAATCTGGAAGGGAAGGAGAAACCTGTGTGAGTTTTCTAGGGTCTTCTCCTGAGACTTATCTCGAGACTTTTGAGTAGTGACCCCTACATGAGTTACCATAGACATACCTCGGGGTACAAAACTCTTAGCCTTTGCAGGACAGGCATTGGCGAAGTGGGAATGTCCGCCACAATACAGACACAGGCCTGACATCCGTCTACGGAGTCTCTCTTGTTCCGTGAGGCGAGTTCTTCCCACTTGCATGGGTTCCTCCTGGAGAGAAATGGGTGCTTGGGCAGGCGGGGTGACGGGAGCCTGCAGGAGAGGCCTCTGGAAGCGGGGTGCCAACATGGGTTGAAACTTCTTGACGCGATCTCTCAGGATTTGATGCTCCCTCAGAAGAGTGTCCACCTTGACTGCCAAGGCGATGAGGTCCTCCAGTTGCGTGGGCAACTCACGGGAGACCAGGTCATCTTTGATGCGGAGGGAGAGACCATTATAAAATGCAGTATGGTAAGCGTCGTTGTTCCAACGAGTCTCAGCAGCAAGTGTACGGAATTCGATAGCATACTCCGCTACACTGTGGCTCCCTTGGCGGATTTGGAACAGACGGGAAGCAGCGGATGTCACCCGGCCGGGAGCATCGAAGACAATCCGGAATTCTTTGAGAAATGCTTCTGCGTCATCCATTAGTGGGGACTGCTTCTCCCAGTGTGGAGATGCCCACTCGAGAGCTTTCCCTGCCAGACGAGTAATCACGAACCCCACCTTAGCACGTTCAGAGTCAAATTCAGTGGGGTGTAGGGCAAAGCGAATCTGGCACTGATTCACGAATCCTCGACAGGCTTGAGGATCGCCATCGTAGAGAGGCGGAGCAGGAATATGTGGCCCAGAAGTGGAGGATTGGGTAGCCACGGCAGCAGCCGCTTGCGGAGGAGGTGCCGGCAGGAGGGTCGCTGGTGTCAACAAGGAGAGCTTTTCCAGGATCGCCTCCAGCGTGTGTCCCACGTAATTCTGCCGGGCTTCATACGCCTCCATGCGGGAATGCAGGCCTCGAAAGGCCCTGCCGAAATCGGGCTGAGCTTCCTCAGTGGGATCCATGGCCCAAGTATAATGTCAAGGAGCCGGGAGCCCCCTCTGGGGAGTAGTCCGGATCTAGGAGGAAGCCCCTCACGAGGGATCCGGGTCGTGGTATCCAGGGGTAAGGCAAGAGAATAACCAAAGTCCAGGCACAGGTCAAAAGGCAGTCGGAATACAAACAAAGTCCAGGTCCAGGCAAAGGGTCTATGGCAGGCAGAGTAACAGCGAAGTCCAGGTACAGGCAAGGGGTCACAAGGAGGAATCAGGCAGATATTAGCAGAGGGAACAGGTAGGGAACCCAGGAATCAATTAGGGAACAGGATTCTATACTTGGGCGCCAATCTAGCATCTGAACTGGCTTTTTATTTGAATTTGGCGCCTTAGTGACGTCATTGACGTCCTTGCGCCGACGTCGGCGCACTGACGTCATCGCGCCGGCGCCGCTTACCCACGTGGCGGCCATGGGCGCCGCCATCTTGGGAGCGACGCCGGCAGGAGAGGACGCGCCGCCCGGAGCTCCTGGGCCTGCTCCGGGCGGCGATCGTTACAGGAATGCACTGCCGGGTGATGTTGTGATGGCTGATTCAGTTAATGCCTTTAAGAATGGCTTGGATGATTTTTTGGACAGACATAATATCAAAGGCTATTGTGATACTAAGCTCTATAGTTAGTATGGGTATATAGAATTTACTTAAAAGTAGAGGGGTGTATGTATGGATGCTGGGTTTTCATTTGGAGGGGTTGAACTTGATGGACTTTGTCTTTTTTCAACCCAATTTAACTATGTAACTATGTAACTATGTAAGAAAAGTGTACACTGTTACCAATCTAATCTAATTACTAATGTAAGGTGATTGACATTACTTACTGTCAGAGAGGAGACATGGCAGACCACTGGGTCCTACTGCATGCCAGTAGATACTCGACATCCCAGCAGACACATTTGATAGATAGATAGATAGATAGATAGATAGATAGAGGATTCTGATAGATAGGGATTCTGACGTGTTATGGTTGCTACCTGCCCTGCCCTTCAGCCTGGAGAAAGTCTACATCTACTTCTCTTTGCTCAGATTTATGCCTTGCTACCTGTGTTTCTCTTGAATCTGTATTATCGATCATGTCTACATAGTCAGGTGAGGAAAGTCGGATCGTTGAAGAAAAATATATATCATATATAATATTCTATACTGGGTCCAACCATACCAATGAATTACAATCGATTACCATGCTAATAAATAAACTTTCCCTTTCTTTAGGGAAATTATATTTTTTTGGAGCACAGAGAACTGTGGCTAGCCCCTTGAATATAGTGCTGCCTGCATTAGGCAGCATTCTATCCATGAGGAGTAGCTGGGGTGAGGCAGATAAGTGCTCCCTCCCATCATCGACTAGTTCCTTAATCAGCAGGTCATTTTGATACGCAGGTTAGGGTGCGACATTCTCTTGATGCTGTGCTTTGCTCCTTAAACCAGATTTTCACTCCAATGTGCACATAAGCTCTAGAACTTTCTTCCTGGGAATATTAAAATGATATCTATAATGTAACAGATTTAATTAGGCCAATCAGTGAAGACCTAATCAATGACTTATGTAACCTTTTTGTTTTTGCTATTAGAGACACTATGCGGCATATTTATCAAGGGTCGAATAATAAATTCAAATTCAAATTTCCCAGTGTCAAAATTCACAAATTCAAATTTTAATCCCGCTATTCAAATGCAAATTTGAATGTGAGATTTATTACCATGGAAATTCAAGTATTTGCCACCTAAAACCTGCCATGTACAAGTTAATGGGAGAGGTCAGTTCCATTTCGAGATGGTAATAGCATTCCTGACATTCAAATGTTTTTTTTAATCGAAAAACTCTATTTATACGAATCGAATACGAGTGAAATACGATTCGAATTTGCAGGTCAGAACCATTCGATTGAATATTAGATATTCAATTTTTTCTTAAATAACCTCCCAGTCGCATTGTGAGTATATTCAAATTAAAAAAATCACATGAATTCAAAATTCAACCTTTGATAAATGGGTCTCTATGTAGTATAACATTTTCACACGACTTACCATCTGGACAGAAACAACCATCCACATTATGTTCCTCACAAAGGCTTTTTACTTCACGATGAGAACATGAACTTATGCATGGGGATCCACTCTCCTTGTATATCATGTTCCCAGGGCACTGCTTAGCTATAAATCAAATAAAATGTTACTTGCTTGTGCCATTTTTTAAAATAAAATTAATTTATAAGTTGCCAGGCACATTATGAGAATGATGTAAAGATGCTTACGACAGAGGGTATCAGTTCTCCAGTTCTGTGGTTGCCCTCCTGCATGAGTGCATTGCCTTGAAAACTCTGATAATGTACTGCATAGACAAGAGATATCTACACTACTACAGGAGCACACATCAAGCATGCAGGCCATAATGTAATCTGATACATCGAGAAGTTCTTGGCAGGATAAAAAGGCACTTTGGCTGAGGTAACTGTTGCAGACGGAGTACTAGAAAGTAAAACATAAAATCAATATAATCTTCCATGTAGTCTATATAACTGATTTTCAGATAAAGTAATTTCAGAACTAATGGAAAAAAGCTGCTTAGTAATTGTGTTGTAAGATCTATTTGACAGTTGTGTTTTACTAACTGACCAACAACCAAAAGTTTGATCTGTTATTGTAACTAAACTGAATGTTCCAAAGCTAATTGCTGTTTGGTTACTTTGATTTGGTTTCTATTTGAAAAGTGAACTGAAATGTTGAAACTCTATATGAATAAGTATTATACCATCAATATCTCACAAATACTTATGTAACATATTGCCTAAATATATATACAGTAAACTTACATATTGCCCACAACTGGAAACATTCATTTGCTGGCTCTCATCTACATTTGTGCAGGTCATAGTTGGATCATTAATGTTTTGCATATTTCCAAACTGGATAGGGTTGAGTGGCATATCTAAAAGTAAAATGATCCATAAATAACTGAAAATGTAAAGCTAGTCAAAAAATATACTGAAATTATTTAGTCAAATATTTTCTCCATGACCCAATCCAGGAAGCCAACTTACCATTCAGGTAAAATTCATTAGTGACTGGCATGCCATTGTAATCCCCACAGAGGCCACAAAGCTTGTTTTCATACTTGGAATCCACCTCTAACTATAAAATGATAAAAATACATTGGGTCAACTTATCATTGTTTTATTTAAAAAAGAATAGGTTTACAGCATCATTGTTTCATGAAAACATGAAAATAAACACTTAGGGGCACATTTACTATTGGTCAAATATCGAGGGTTAGTTAACCCTCGATATTCGACAGTCGAAGAAAAATCCTTCGACTTTGAATATCGAAGTCAAAGGATTTACCGCAATTCGTTCATTCGAACGATTGTAGGAAAAATCATTTGATCGAATGATTAAATCCTTCGAATCGAATGATACAAAGGATTTTAATTCATCGATCAAACGATTTTCCTTTGCTAAAAAAATACTTTTTTTCCCATAGGCTAACATTGGTGCTCGGTAGGTTTTAGGTGACGAAGTACTGTAGGTGGTCAAAGTTTTTTTATAGTCGAACGATTTTTAGTTTGAACCGTTCGATTCAAAGTCGTAGTCAAAAGTTGAAGTAGCCAAAAAAAACCTTCGAAATTTTTTTCCTTCTAATCCTTCACTCGAGCTAAGTAAATGTGCCCCATAGACAGAACTGATTTCAGGGCAGGAGAATTTTTTTTTTTCTGCAGGTACAGAAAATCTAATTGTGGAAAAAAATATACAATAATTCAGATGCTTTATTTTACAAACTAATTGTTGATTGATCAATAACTTTGACCTTTTGAGATTAGAAGTCATGAGGAGCATAAAAGTAAGGTGAAAATCTAATTTTTTTCCACCCTGATTTTAAGGCGGTCCCAACAGATCAACGTGTTTGAAAATAAATGGACAATTGTAATTATAGACATTACCCTTGTTTTGTCACCACAACTTGATACTATTGTGATAAGCCCACTTATCATACTTATGTTTTATGTCCTACCAATCATGAAAAAATAATATGTCATATCGGGAAAAGTCGTAGTCACAATTAGCTTGTACTTTTCTACCACAGCAATACTTTTTTACCATTGTTTATGATAAATATGTCACCAAAGCTTCCTGCATTCACCTCTACCATGAAAAGTACATCCTTCCTTTACATATTGGCAACATCACTCTTTTTTATTTCAAATAATAGCTTACTGAAAGTATATAGATAGTACAACACATTTCTGATATAAGATACTCACCATAACTGAATCCTCTTGGTTCCATGTGAGGGTCAGACCAATCTTTGTATTCACCTTTGTGTAGCCATCCTTCTTGTTTATGAAAATGCCATAGTTATAGTAAGGGGTCTCAAAACTGAGGAAAAAATACAAACAATCAAAAATATATTAAAAGCTTCAATGAATTATGATTGCTATTTTACATACAAGACCATTCAGGATTAGTTAAACACACCAATCCTTAGTGGTGTTATGCATAAAGTAATAATGTCTGTTTAAATGTCGGGTTATAGTGGAAGATGGAATTCAGCAGTAGAACATCAGGTTGTAGTGATGTCCTACTGGTGTTTTTTTTTTTTTTTTTTTTTAAAAGCAGCAGCAGCAACATGATGCGTTCTACTTGTGTTCAGCACTAGAATGCACCCGTGTCCAGGGGAGTAACTACAGAGGAAGCAGACCCTGCGGCTGCAGGTGGGCCCAGGTGGTATAGGGCCCCCCATGCGGCCCTACTTAATGAGCAATTTCAATATATATTGGTAAAACAGGACAACCTCTGAGTGTTTTGGGGGCCCAGTAACATCTAGTTATGCCACTGCCCGTGTCAGTACAGGCTACATCCCGTTCTGCCCTCCACTGTCATGAAATGCAGGAAAACCGGCGCAGGCCAAAATGCCCATCTGTATGAGCTTTTAAGGTAAAAATCCTCTTGAGTTAGTTTTATTCAGACGCTCTCCATTTTGCTGTTTATGCAATTTGATTGCTAGGGTATAAATTAGCCTAGCAACCATACACTGATTTGAATAAGAGATTGTAATCTACATAGGAGAGTTTCTGAATTGAAAGATGAGTAATAAAAAGTAGCAATAACAATTAGAGGCAGATTTATCAAGGGTTGAATTGAAAATTTGAACTGAAAATTCAAATTTTTTACTTTTTTTATTGTCAAAACTCTCAAAAATCGATTAGGGAGTTATCCAAGTTTTAAAAAAAAAAAAAAAAAATGTATTAAATTTTTGAGATTTATCATACTCTGGCCCCTTAAGAATTCAAATTCAACTACTCGCCACCTAAAACCTGCCGAATTGCTGTTCAAGTCATTGGGAGAGGTCCAGGGATCAATTTGGTGATGTTTGCAGCCTTCCTGACATTCAAGGAGAAAAAAAAACCAGAATCAAGTTTTTTAAATTCAAATCAAGTTTTTATATTTTGAATCAAATTCAATTTTAGTTTCCAGGTCATTTAAATTTGTTAGAGTTTAACAATTTTTAAAAAGTTTTATGTATAAGTTTGATTGATAGAATTTCAAATTTATGGGAGTTTATGGCAGTTTTAAAAAACTCAATTGAATTTGAAATTCTACCCTTGATAAATCTGTCCCTAAATGTGTAGCTTTACAGAGCATTTGTTTTTAGATGGGGTCAATGACCCCCATTTAAAAGCTGGAAAGAGTCAGAAGAAAAATGAAAATAATTAAAAAAAAAACTATGATCAATTGAAAAGTTGCTTACAAATGGCCATTCTATAACATACTTAAAGCTAACTTAAAGGTAAACCATCCCTTTAATATAAAATAATAACTCCCTGTACAGGTGACATACTAGTAAAATATACAATAGTAAATGCTAGGCCTTCAAGTTGAAGATCATGACCATGCAACACAAAGTTATCAGATGTTACCAGACTGTGACTACCACAATTCCCTACATAAGTTAATATGGTGAAATCATTACTGACAAAAGAAAACTTATTCCAACAGCAGATACTAATATATGGACTGGGTTATCGAGCTTTTACAGAGGTACTGCAACTCTGAGAAAGAAGTAATTCCATAGATTTTGGCAGCTCCCCTTTAAAAGCATGCCTTGAAAAATTTCAATTGTTAAAGGTCATTAAGTATTTAAATAAAATATAACTTTTGCTCTCTTTGAACATCAAGAAATAACAGTTTGTATCGAAATTTATGAAAAAAAGATAAGGACACATTCATTACATGCAATGTGTGCAGTACATGAAACCACTGAAATTATAGATAATTCTGCAGAAATAAGAAAAACCAAGTATACAAATATGTGATTGACTTACGTTTCCCCATTCACTTTATCATTATCTCTCTTCAGTTCAATGGTAACATCCTTGATCTGTACAAGGATTTGGTGAATTAAGGGGTTACCATTCTCTATGGAGCGCTGGATGTGGACAGAAAATTCATGGTAGGAGGTATCACAGTGTGAAGCCAAATTATAGTTGCAGGTACCAGGAAACTGATAGATAACTCCATCAAATGTCTTGTAATGAAAGTTCCCCCACGAACTGCAGATGGACTTAGTGTGGTCGATGGGTTTACCTGCAGTATTAGAGATCACACAAGACATAAAGGCTGTATGTTTTTTCAATTCAGTGGTTTAAAATAGCATGACAAAAAAGTTACATAAAACTTCTGAATATCTTAACAAATTACAAAACAAATACATTGATTACCAACAGGCTAGATGTTTTCATGTGCTATAAGATTTGAAAGAAATTTTGAGGAATTGATTAAAAGGAGAGCCATTACAGAAGAACCTGGTATCTTTCTGCTACTGGAATAATGAACTGTCTTGCTGCTCCTTTTATGGAATGCCATCCCTGAATTCCTCCAGAGAGAATCCTCTTCCGAAATAAAATCTCTTAGAGCACTTGCATAACACCTGACTCTGGCACACACCTGAGTTAAAGTGCAATGACAATCACTGTAGACAGCAGCAATTAATGTCCTCCTACTTGTGTCTGTAAATTACCTGCCCACTTAGTGCAAGCTTCTTCTTCCTTTGTATCACCTCATCTTTGTCATATTGTTATAAGCCCTGTTTATTCTATTAATTTTAATTAATAGTCCTGCTTTACTGTGTGGCATATATAAGTGACACTACATAAATAAAAATATGTATGCATACATGAAATTTTGGGGAAAAAAAACACTTCAATGTGTGTATAGAAAAATGGTGATTTTGTGGATATTTGCAATTTGCTCACTGCAGTGTAGAGGCAAATGAGATTTCTTGTTTCTTGGGCTATGCATTAATTTGTCATGCCATTCATATATCACATGCCTAATATGCATGAATAGTATAATGTCATTATAGAAAACTGCCTAATAGCTATCTCTTCCATGATGAACCAATGCCACCACAAGCTCAACTTGGCCAAAACTGAGCTCATGGTCTCCCCACCGAAACCTAGCCCTTCTCTTCATTTCACAATCACTAATGATGGCATGACTATTAACCCTGTTAATTCAGGATGCTGCTAGGGGGTCATCTTTGACCAGTCTCTCTCCTTCTCTAATCATGTCAATACTACTGCCAAAACCTGTGGTTTCTTCCTTCACAATATAGCCAAGATGCACCCCTTTCTTTTACAGCCATAACACTAATCCATGCCCTTATCTGAGACTACTGCAATCTCCTTCTAACCGCTCTTCCTGGCTTCCACCTCTCTCCCCTCCAATCAATCTTAAACTCTGCTACTAGGATTCTCCTGCTTTCTCCTTAGAGGGAACCTATTAAACCCCAACGAAAATCTTCAGCATTGCTGCCTGCTTAGCAAAGGATAGCAGAAAAATTATTCTGCTAACTTTCAAAGCCCTTCACTCCTCTTCTCCTCGCTACATTTCTTCACTTGTCTCACTTTATGTTCCTGGTGGTCTTCTCCTCTCAGAGCCACTTTCTTTTCACACCATCCACATCCACTGCCACCTCTCGTCTCAAATCCTTCTATCTTGCTGCTCCTTACCTCTGGAATTCCTACATAAGGAGTGCTCTTTCAATCTCTTCAAGAAAAAACTTTTAGAGCACTAGAACATTAATCCTGGTAGCTATTGGACAATGCCTTTTCTTTGTGCACTTTTCTCCTCCAATTTCTGCCTGTAAGTTAGTCACCCACCAACTTAGATTACAAGCTATGGGGAAGGGACCTCCTTCCTACTGTGTCTCCTACCACATAGCACCTAAGCTCTGTGTCATTAAAGAACTTTGTGTACTGTGTTATTGTATTTATTGTTTGATTTTTGTACCCTTTGCCTATTTTTATATATTGTAATTTTATGCATTGTACGGCGCTGCAGCTCTTTAACAGGTCTTTAGAAACACATTACTGTAGATCAATTACCAGTATTAGCTTATCATATGTGCATACAATTTGAAGCTCATTTAAAGCAGTAGACGTGTCTGTGCAAGTACTTATTTATGTTTGTACATCCCTAATTTTCTGTGCCCTCCATGGTATGTGTCAAACTTTGTATACCACTTGGAACAAATATCGGCTATTTTAGAAATCTTAGGCATTTTCATGAATTATCATTACCTGTATACTTAAAAATATAGATGCCCAGAGACATTTTGATTCTGTACATAAGCATTACTTTGTTATGGTTCAGTCAACAACTAAAATATATTATGCTGTGTGACAGTGTTGGCTTGCACCTTCTGATGCTGCACTGTGCAACTCATGCTATATGTTGTATCTTGTACAAAGTACAGCGCTGCCCCTGCTATACATTAAGTTGGATGTGAATAAGCACTATGGCAGTAGCAGTTGTATTTGAGTGCTTCTGTTTTCTTTCTCAATCTGCAGTTTCATAATAATAATAATAATAATAATAATAATGTGACAAAACAAATTAAATGTTACCTGGAATAATGTCATAGGCACTTGAGAAGGAAAGCGTCAAGGCCAACCATACCCAGATACCAGAAGCCTGGAGTCCCATGGTTTGCTCCTTGGCCATACAATGGTAACCTGCTTCTCTCACTTTTCGCCTTTTATACAGCTCACTGGGACCTGTCCTGACCTCTTCTTAGGTGTATCATGGAAATCTCCATTATTTACATTACACTACAGGTCAAAAATGACATGTTTCCATTTATTCATGTACTGAAAGTGTCATAAGGTGGAACAAATCATAAGAGGCTTTGATTTATTCTTTTAATGCCAAAATATACACTCAACTGTTGTTAAATAAACCCAATAGTCTGGTTTTGCTTCCAATAATGATTAATTATATCTTAGTTGGGATCAAGTACAAGCTACTGTTTTATTATTACTGAGAAAAAGATAATTTTTAAAAAATTGGATTAATTTATTATAATGGAGTTTATGGGAGATTGCCGTAATTTGGAACTTTCTGGATAACGGGTTTCCAGATCACGAATCACAAATAATGTTTTCTTCCCAGACATATTGTTTTGTATTAGCAAATAAAATGAAAATGTGTTTATGTTCTCACTGAGAACTTCTTAGTAGACAAAATATACTGTGAATGATCCCCTTACTCAATTTACTTAGTAATATTACCCTAAATAACATGTTTTTATTACATGTATGTGATTTATGTTATCCGGAAACCTGCTATCCAGGAAGCTTGCATTACAGAAAGGCCATGTCCCATGGACTCTATGTTATCCTTTTTCTCTGTAGTAATAAAACAGTAGCTTGTACTTGATACAAACTAAGATATAATTAATCCCGAATAGAAGCAAAACCAGCCTATTGGGTGTATTTAAAGGAATTGTTCAGTGTAAAAATAAAAACTGGGTAAATAGATAGGCTGTGCAAAATAAAAAATGTTTCTAATATAGTTAGTTAGCCACAAATGTAATGTATAAAGGCTGGAGTGATTTGATATATGTCAGTCTGAACACTACTTCCTGCTTTTCAGCTCTCTTGGTTTACACTGACTGGTTACCCTGGCTACCAGGCACTAACCAATCAGAGACTTGAGGGGGGGCCACATGGGTCATATCTGTTGCTTTTGAATCTGAGCTGAATGCTGAGGATCAATTACAAACTCACTGAACAGAAATGTACCATGTGGCCCCCCTTCAAGTCGCTGACTAACTCAGAGTTATAGAGCTGAAAAGCAGGAAGTTGGATTCTGGCTGTTTTATTAGACATCTGTTCACTCCAGCCTTTATACATTACATTTTTGGCTAACTAACTATATTAGAAACATTTTTTATTTTGCACAGCCTATCTGTTTACACAGTTTTTATTTTCACACTGAACTATTCCTTTAATGTTTACATGATTGTCTAGTAGACTCAAGGTGTGAATATCCAAATTACAGAAGGACCCATTATCTGAAAAACCCCAGGTCCCAAGCATTCTAGATAACAGACAAAGATTTGCAAAACGGCAAAAAAACACCAGCACTGAGGGGATATAAGCCCTGTCCGGATTAGAGGTAGGTAACATTAGAGGTATAGTAAGGGGCAGATTTATCAAGAGTCAAATTTTGAGTTTATGGGAGTTGCTAAAAACTCCCATTAACTCCCATAAACTCAAAATTGGTAAAAAAACGACCAATCAAGATTTATTAATTTTTCAAAAACAGGTGAATAGGATTGAGCTGCAAACTTGAATCGAATTTGAGTCAAATTCAATCAAACGTCCACCAAATTGATTGTAGGAGTTTCCCCATAGGCTAAAAGACCAATTTGGCAGGTTTTAGATGGCGAATAGTCAAGGGACAGTACATGATACATTTTAAAATTTGTATCAAATTTGGACTATCCCCTAGTTGAATTACCCTTAAATAAACTCGAAATTTTTTTTAAAAATCCAAATGTTTAATTTGACCCTTGATAAATCTGCCCTGATGTGACTGGTGTCACCTCATCGTTTCCCCCTAGGCATGTGCCTTCTGTCTACCCCTAGTTCCAGCCCTGCTCATTGCTATAACATGTGCAAGTTCTCCAAATTTCTATTGTTCACTTATCTTGCCATGGCATTTCTCTCCCTGGACTTGTGTATTCTGTGACTAGATTCAATATAGAGAGGAAAGACCAAAACACCCAAAGCCATTGCTTGACAGTATAGATAAACATAGTTCTTCTGTATTACTGGTGTCAGCTATATTCATGCAATCTTTATCCGCATTAAGAATAACATGGGGTGAGGAAAGCACAAACCAAATATATAATTTTGCTCATTACAAGATACAGACAAAGGCCACAACGTTTACTTGCAATGAGCAAGGACTGTACAGTAGTTTCATAGAAAGCAGAGCGACAGGACTGCGATTTCCTGGCTTGTATGCATGATAGTTAATAGGCAGACATTAGAGGGAGAAAGTAGAGATATAAGGAACTTTGATTTAGCATAGCACAAAAGCTAAAACATATCAATATTAATACAATGCATTAGAATGATTAAACCTGTCCCATTATTTTTGCCACCGCGCCCAGGTTGTGTATGTTTTTTGGGCTGGGTATGACTGTAGTCATATTTTTGAAGTAAAAAAAATCAAAATTCAAAGTAATTTTTTGGATACTTCGACCATTGAATAGGAAACTACGACTTCGAATTTACTTCGACTCAATGTAAAAATCGTTTGACTATTCGACCATTCGATAATCAAAGTACTGTCTCTTTAAAAAAGAACTTTGACTTCAATACTTCAATACGCAAAAATAAAATAAATATGTCTGGTTATTTTTACTAGCTGAATGATTCAGGTATTATTTATCTTCATAAATACCAGAGGAATCATTTATATAATTTCATTAATGTAATATGAACATCTGTAATCACTAGGGATGGGCGAATTTGACCCGTTTTGTTTCACCAAAAATTCGCCGCCGGCGAAATGTCGCAGACGCCCATTAAAGTCTATGGGCGACGAAAAAAAAAATTGTTGCGCGGCGAAATTATTTTGATTTTGACACGCGTCTTTTTTTTTTGACGCATGCCGCCATACAAGTCTATGGGCGTCATTTTTTCAGCAAAACAAGGTGAAAAAATTCACCCATCCTTAACTTTGAATTGAAGTACAATAAAGCTAATCAGTTATCAAGTATATAAAACATAGATCATTACTTCTCTCATGCTGCAGTGATGTAAATGTAGCAGTGTAAATCCCATGCTTGGTTTGATTTAAGAATTGAATGATGGGTAAATATCAAAGGTTGACTTTACAACAAAGAACAAGACGTAATAAAATGAGTTAGTTCCATAAAGAAAAATATTTTTGTTTTGATAATTAACTACTAAGGCTCTTGCTACCTCTTAGTACCAATATTATATCATTAACTATTATTATTTAATGTATGTATATTTAATTAACAGTTATTGTTTTATAATAAACACATAAATAAACACCTAGGGGCAGATTTATCAAGGGTCGAATTTCAAAGTAGAAAAAACTTCGAAATTCGACCATCGAAAAGAATCCTCCGACATTTGAATTCGAAGTCAGAGGATTTTATACATTGTACAATTGTACTCCGATTTTATCGTACGATCGTACGATTTTCCTTTGAATACAAAAAACTTGCTCTGGAAGGTCCCCATAGGCTAACATAGCACTTTGGCAGGTTTAAGTTGGGGAAGTATTGAAGTCAAAGTTTTTTTTAAAGAGACAGTACTTCGATTATTGAATGGTCGAATAGTCAAACGATTTTTACATCGAGTCGAAGTAAATTCGAAGTCGTAGTTTCCTATTCAATGGTCGAAGTATCCAAAAAATTACTTTGAATTTTGAATTTTTTTACTTCAAAAATTCCCTCAAATTCACTTCGACCCTTGATAAATCTGCCCCATAAACTTTCTTAATCTGGCATGTTTGTGTTATTTCACTGTGCCAAACACAACACTCCTTGTAACCACAATGTGGCTGAAATTCTGGGAAAAACACTGCATTGTGGGAGAAAAAAATATTGCACTCAAAAATGCATTTGCATACGTACATGTGTTCTCATAAGATAAATATAATAAGGGAGAATAAACACACCAGGGCATGCCACTTCCCCAAGCAATAAGGGGAAGTCGGCAGGACCTCTAATACTTTCCGATGGGGTGAGTCCCACTGGGTTTTTTCCCTATGTCCTGCCAGCCCAGTCCAACCCAGAAATCTATATGCAGGATTTTAGCATGACCATGCTTTCAGCTGTGCTCATCTCAACTGAAGAGCTCCTAAGGCAACAGCATTAGGGATGTAGCGAACTGTTCGCCGGCGAACTAGTTCGCGCGAACTTCGACTGTTCGCGTCCGCCGAATGTTCGCGAACGTCGCGCGACGTTCGCCAATTGGTGTTCGCGTTCGATTCGAAGTAAAATTTCGTTCGACCATTCGACCATTCGACCATTCGATCGCTAAAATCGAACGATTTCCGTTCGTTCGAACGATTATAAGCATTCGATTGAATTAAAATCATTCGATCGAATAGCTTCGATCGTTCGATTCGAACGAAAATCCTTCGATCGTACGAATAAAATCCTTCGATCGTTCGATCGAACGATTTTATCGAGCGTTCGAAGTTCGCGAACTGTTCGCGAACTGTTCGCTTTTTTGCCGGTGTTCGCGAACGGCGTTCGCGAACACATCGGCGGCGGTTCGCTACATCACTAAACAGCATGGCCATGTCAGATGGGTGTTTGGCAAATGGAGTATTTTACTGTACATTATGACTGCACACTTATGTAGGCATTCTTAGTCAGGGATAACATGGTACCTGTTCTAAAAGCAGCAGACATTTACCCCCACTTTTAACTCTTTTTAAGTTAAATGATCTATATATAGGAATATGCGTCTGTCTGGGGGTTTTCAGTAAATGGATGTTACCAAAGTATTGTTTCTTATATGGATTGTGGTGTCTCCCACAGGTTTAACATCAAGCATGGCAACACAGATGTCCCAGTGGCAGCACAATTCTGCAGCAATACCCACAGCATCAAAGATCTTCGGGTCACAGTTTTAAAGGGTAACTACAAGACACAACAGGAGCAGAAGGAGTGGGACTCCAAACTTATGAGAAAGTTTAACACCTTAGAATGTGGCCTGAACAGAGACAGGAGTTTTATGTCCAGGTATGACTTTAACTAAGGGATATGACACCTATAAAAAAACACAGCTAAGGACAATCTACAACTTAAAATACACTTTTCTTAGGCTGTACCAGTGCCTGCTTCCTTGACTAAATCTAAAGTGCTTACCCTAGGAGGCTTATCAATATCTGGCCTGAAATATTGTATTATCTTTACATGTCACAATTCCGATTTGTAGTCTATTTATATGTACCTGTATCTTGTCCAATTCCTAGTTTGCACTGTTGTATAAACCTTACCCTATTCTGTCTTGGTCTAGTTCAAGCTATGTGACCTGATTGAATCCAGACCCCTGGACTATTTACAACCCAGCCTAATTACTTTTATTATCTCTACAAGTTATCGCTGTCTATCTGTAACTTTCTAATTTATTGCCCATAAACCCTTTTTCAATGATCTAACAGTATATATGATGTGCTTTTCCAGCCTTTCATTTGTATTTTGCCTGATGAAGGGGCCTGTGTGCTCTGAAAGCTTGCAGTTGTTACTTATTCAGTTAGCCAATAAAAGGTATCACAAAACTTTCCTAGACTCTGATCACAAGCTTGTTAAATCTATTGACACTTTTTTTGGTGGACTTAAGTCTGTGTTGCCAATCTTCCTGTACCTAAACTGTCTGCCCTGCCTCTTGCCTGCACCTACATTGCCTTCCTTCTCTAACCTTCCTGTGCTTAATAAAGTGTAAGCCTGTTTTCCTGTAACAAATCTTCCAGCTATCAATTGTTCTGCTTCTTCCTCCTGTACAAGTATGAACATATTTAAAACTGCCTTGATACACATTTTTGGTTTCCTAAATCATGATGAAGATACCAGCTCATCCTTAAGCAATGATGAGACACTATAGTCAGAGGCTCTACATGCAATGGAAATACATTTTAAGAAGTAGTTTACTTAGTTATGTGAGCTTTTTAAAACCTCAAATTAACTCATAACTCAAATAGTTTCCTATTTAAGAGAAAATTGTAATGGAAAAAAACTCATATCAGCAAGTTTGGGGTTAACAAGTTTTCCGCTGGCAAAAAAAAAAGGAATAACTCAAATTGATTGAGTTCTCGAACAAAACCCTCTGAAAAAAACTAGAACATCATGAAGGCTACAAACATTTTTAAATTGTTCATGGGACCTCTGCCATTGACTTCTACATGACCTCCACAGATTTTATTGTTGTTTATTTTTGGATTCAAGCTATTTTCAGGGTCAGGGTATCATAAATCTTGAAAAACGTGAGTTTTGGGGGAAAATTTTTTTCAAGTTTACTTTTAACCTAAAAAAAATCTATTTTTGACTTTAAAATTACCTCGAAAACTTTAAATTTTTTGTGGAAACACAACTCGACTCTTCTAGACTTAATCTGCCCCTAAATGTCAATTTTGGTATGATGCAGATAGTGTTGTTCTAAAACAATTTGCAACTATTCATATTTTTGTTGCGATTTCCGGAATATTTAAAAAATATTTGTTATACATCTCAGGATAGGAATGAAAACGTATTATTGTGATTAATTAGCCTAGAACCCAGGCAGTACTGTGGAATACAGATTGGAATATAAAGGAGTCTGAAAAGAAAAACTAGCAATAAATAATAATAATAATAATAATAAAAGTAGACTGTCACAGTAGATATGATCTTTGGCTTGTGGCAATGCATTTTCAGTTGCAGTCAGGCAAAAATAGGCAAAATGGGAATGTCAATTAAAGGAGAAGGAAAGCTATGGAGGCATTTTATTGCCAATAGATAAGCTGCAATAGTGCAAGCTAGAATGCTATATTTATTCTGTAGAATATTTTACCATACTTGAGTAAAAAGCTCTAGAAACTCTCTGTTTGTTTAGAATAGCAGCTGCAGTATTAACATGGTGTGACATCACTTCCTGCCTGAGTCTCTCCCTGCTCTGGGCTCAGATTAGAAGGGAGGGGTGGGGGAGAGGAGCAAACTGAGCATGCTCTTGCCCAGGGCAATGAGGTTTAAGCTGAAGGCAGGAAGTCTGATACAGAAGCCCATGAGTACACAATAGAAGGAAAGAAATGCAGTGTTTCTTTTGACAGGGGACTCAGAGCAGCATTACTTTGGGGGTTTACTGGTATATTTAGATGGACCTATCTGATAAGGCTTACTTAGTTTTAACCTTTCCTTCTCCTTTAAAAAAACATACAAACATCATACAAAAATTACTTAAGAGCAATTGAAAATATGATAAAGTAGATTCAAACAAGTTAATTAAAAGGTGAATTTCTTTAAAGTATAATAAAACACTGATATGCACTAATGCTTTTTGTAATCTTACTGCTCATAATGTACATATTGTATTTCATTACTAAGAACTTTGTCATCTGTGTGTCTACATCATCACTCCAAGGTTAAACACAATGTGCAACAATAACATTAAAAACATCAGAAAATCAAACAACTTACGTATTAAAAGGAAAGGTTTGTGAACTTCAAATAATATTGGATGGAAAATGGTAATGTATTCAAACTACAGTAGTTTTATAAAAATGACCCTTTTGATTAACCTTAAAGTAGAAAAAACCCTCAATTTTAACTGACTACCCACCCACATAGGCTCCCCTGCATGTACCCATACCACATTGGTGCCTACCATGAAATACCCAGGGCCCTCTGTATTATCCTTCAAAAATTAAAATTGTGCAGTGCAGTTGGCAGCTATATCTTTAGCTGTATCAACCTAGTTTGTGGACAACAGTCAGGAAAGCATGCACCATGGAAACCTGGAACACTAAGCATACTCTTTGTGGTAAACACAGCCAGAATCCAAATCTGAAGCAATGAAAGATAACAACTCCACTGCACAACTCTGCTGTTAGTGAGGACCCAGCAACTTTCTTTATACACTGAATCCACTATATTAGGATTGGGCGGAATCCTTTGTGAACGATTTGGCTGAAGTTAACAGAATCTGCAAATATGCATATGCAAATTAGGGGAATGAGGGGGAAATATAAGTCAAAGTTTTGACTTCCTTGTTTGTGTGATGAAAAGTCACATGATTTTTTTGTATTCAGATTAGGTTCGGCCAGGCAAAAATCCCAAATCTTGGCTGAATTCTGAAATCAGTGGATCCTTACTTTTAGGGCAATAACTTGTGCAGTTTGGATGGGGGCTAGGGCAATCACTTAAAAACAGTGATTTTGTTGTCCCACTATCATCACAATATATCTTACACTTCGTATCATATGTTTTATGATTATTGTATATACAAGACACTGCTGTATTATGGTGGTGATGGTGGATTTAATTGCATTTTTGTAATTGATAAGAATTATAAACCAATAAAAACTATTGTAACCAGGGCTGGATTTATAAATTGTGTGCCCCTAGGTAGGGATGTAGCGAACTGTTCGCCGGCGAACTAGTTCGCGCGAACTTCGACTGTTCGCGTCCGCCGAATGTTCGCGAACGTCGCGCGACGTTCGCCAATTGGTGTTCGCGTTCGATTCGAAGTAAAATTTCGTTCGACCATTCGACCATTCGACCGTTCGATCGCTAAAATCGAACGATTTCCATTCGTTCGAACGATTATAAGCATTCGATTGAATTAAAATCATTCGATCGAATAGCTTCGATCGTTCGATTCGAACGAAAATCGTTCGATCGTACGAATAAAATCCTTCGATCGTTCGATCGAACGATTTTATCGAGCGTTCGAAGTTCGCGAACTGTTCGCGAACTGTTCGCTTTTTTGCCGGTGTTCGCGAACGGCGTTCGCGAACATCAAATCGGCAGTTCGCTACATCACTACCCCTAGGCTGCTGGCCCCCTGCCCCTGACCCAATTGCACAACTCCTGCACACCCCGACCCACTCACAAACCACCCCACTCCGCTCACCTCCCTTACCTAATTCCCTCAAATGCTAGCAATGGGGACTGGGTGGGTGAGATTAGATGCAGCCAGGGGGCAATCCTGGGCCTGGATATGACTACAAATTCAAATTGCAAATTCTTTAAAGCATGATTTACTTTGGCTTATTCCTTTTCTTCCCTTGATGAATCTGGTTGAGAAGAATGATACATGCATGGAGGCAGTGCAGTTTTACATACTTTTCTTGACAGTCTCTATATAGCATATAGAGCCATTGCAATGAGTGTATTTAAAAATATTGTAAGGGACTGTCTGTATTTCATCAATACAGTGATGCTGAAGGAATGTAAGTCTCTATGTTCTGAAAAGAAGTGCATTGCTTATGTGTTTTGTGTTATGTGAAATTCTGCCAAGTTTTTGTTGTGTTTTGGTGCTTTTTATTATGTATCCAGTACATTACTGGCATGTGGTAGTTTCAAATGGAAAAATAACATGGACTCATGCATTGTATTAGTAGTTGTTTTGGGTCACTATTCACCAAGCCATGGTATCATATGGCTGGTCTTTCTGGGAGGAATTTAACTGTATTGCTGACCTGTCTGATTACAATTTAAAGCCACAAAAAAACCTCTAAAACTCAAAAAAGTGATCCATGATCACTTTTGCTTCAGTTTTAGTTTTGTTTTCTAGCAGAAAAGGTTTTGAACATACAGTAGTTGGAATGCAGGCAATTTTTATTTCCTTTCCTTAACTTAGATTAGTTCAAAGACAAATGTCACCTCACTTGGATCTTAATTTTGTTCAACTTTAAAAGCTGGTTTCTTTCCACTTGACTCAATATCAAAACATGTTCTAATGAGGTAGACATTGGTTCCTTTGGATATACTGCTGTTTATGTAACAGAAAATCATAAAGTGGAAGCACCTGACACCCAAACAAGAAACAAATGGTGGTGTGCAGGGTCAATTAAACATAAATGAGAAGAGAGAAAGAAAAAGAATGAGCAATTATGTCTGCACCTTCCACCACAATTGTCCTTAATTCTTTTTATTGACACTATAAAAAAATATATACATATTATAATAGCGTATAATATATAATAGCGCAAAGCAAAAGTCAGAGTATTTGGAAACCAAATATGTATGTGTGTGTGTGTGTGTGTATATATATATATATATATATATATATATATATATATATATATATATATATATATATATATATATATATATATATATATATATATAGATATATATATATATATATATATCTTCCAAATGAGTATCCGCACTCCAAGGTCAATCTTGAAAAAAGCAGGGGTGCGCGGTAAGTCTTGTATACACCAATATTTCACAGACCAGCACTCCCTTTGATGTAAAATAAACCATCTTTTATTGCATCTTTTCTCCAACGTTTCGGTCCCTTTTGGGACCTTTTTCAAGGATGGTATCATTATATATATATATATATATATATATATATATATATATATATATTATTGTTTAAGGGGCTGATTCACTATGGGTCGAATATCGAGGGTTAATTAACCCTCGATAATCGACTAGGAACTGAAATCCTTCAACTTTGAATATCGAAGTCAAAGGATTTAGCGCAGAAAATTCGATCGTTCGGATTATTCCTTCGATCGAATGATTAAATCCTTCGAATCAAACGATTCGAAGGATTTTTAATCCAACGATCAAAGGAATATCCTTCGATCAAAAAAACTTAGGAAAGCCCTTCCCCATAGGCTAACATTGACTTCGGTAGCTTTTATCTGCCGAACTAGAGGGTCAAAGTTTTTTTAAAGAGACAGTACTTCGACTATCGAATGGTCGAATAGTCGAACGATTTTTAGTTAGAATCCTTTGATTCAAAGTCGTAGTCAAAGGTCGAAGTAGCCCATTCGATGGTTGAAGTAGCCCAAAAAAACCTTTGAAATTCAAAGTTTTTTTACTTCGAATCCTTCACTCGAATTTAGTGAATCAGCCCCTAAGTATGCAACTTTTGTATTATATATCAGCTTATTCATTTTTATACTTATGTCCCTTAAAGCTGTACAGTAAAGTTGTGCCACCATGGGCAGTGATGTATTGATGCACCCACCAGTGTCATTGTGATTATGCCAGGAAGTGAGTGCTGGATTGGACATCATAGCTGACGTCATAACATACAAGAGCAGCATTTATATAGAAAATGTACTGACCTGTTCCTGTATGTGCATTCTTCTTTTCTTTGCACATTGACTTTTGGCAAGTCATTCTGCTCTGACTGTTTCCTAGACTCTGATCATATGCTTGTTTAATCTATTGAAACCTTATGTTGGATTTATGTTATTCTTGCCAGTCTTCCTGTAACCAAATTGGCTACCCTGTCTGTTGCCTGTAGCAGCCTGCCTTCTCTAACCTTCCTGTGCCTAACAAATTGTAAGCACGTTTTCAAGTACCCATCCTTCTTGTCTTCTTCTTCCTTCTTCCTCCTCTGTTTGACCATACAAACTTTGGGTCAGTGTCTCTGACACAAAGATATCGAAATCTTATTTAGCTAATTCCATGTTTATGAATATGCTGTTTCAATATAAAAGGAAATTGGTGATTTTGGAACTGTACAAGTATGAACACACAGAACAGGGGGTTCTAAAATTCATCAATATCAATATCAATATTGATCAATATTGAGCTACTCTATTCAGAGGCTTTGCAATCTTACTGCACATAATGTGAATACTGTATCTGATTACTAAGGTCCTAGTAACCTGTGTGTTTATATCATCACTCCAAGCCTAAAAACTCTCTGGCCACATCATCACACCAAGGTTAAACATTGTGTGTCCACATCATCACTCTAATGTGGAATAGTAACATTGAAACATTAGAAAATCAAACAATGTACCCGTTAAAAGAAGAGATTTGTGAAATGACCTATTTGATTTTAAGAGAACAAAGTCCACGTAGAAGTTCCTCCTTTCTCTAGACCACATTGATGCCTTCTTTTAAAACACACAGGGACCTCTATGAACATTTTAAGTGCACAATTGCACAGTGCAGTTGGCAGTCTATTTATTATTATTAACATGTATTTATAAAGCGCCAAGATATTGCCCATCTCTGTAAAGTAAATGTGATTATACATCTAAAACTCATGAATTAAACATATGGAGTTACATACATGACAATCAATACTGGTACAAAAAGGTGAGGAAGGCCCAGTGCAAAAGAGGTTACAATCTAAAGGGAATGGGATAAGACACAAGTGGGGTTATGTAATATAAGGCACTAGGTTTGCCCAGGGGCAGTAACCCATAGCAACCAATCAGCAGGTAGAACTTACTAGTCACCTGTTTAAATGCAAGCATCTTATTGGTTGCTATGTGTTACTGCTCCTGGGCAAACTTAGTGCCTTATATTACATATGGGGGAAGGTGTGGGAGTGGGTAAAATCAGAATTAAAGGAACAGTAACGTCAAAAAATAAAAGTGTTTTAAAGTAATGAAAATATAATTCAGTGTTGCCCTGCACTGGTAAAACTGCTGTGTTTGCTTCAGAAACACTACTATTGTATATATCAATAAGCTGCTGTGTAGCAATGGGGGCAGCCATTCAAAGGAGAAAAGGCTCAGGTTACACAGCAGATAGCAGATAAGCTCTGTCTGTCTAATGGTGTTCTCTGTCATCCATTAGTTAATCTGTGCCATATTTCCACCATTGCTCCACCATTGCTCCACAGCAGCTTGTTTCAATGAACTATAGTAGTGTTTCTGAAGCAAACACACCAGTTTTACCAGAGCAGGGCAACAATACATATTTTCATTACTTTAAAACGCTTACATTTGTTACTGTTCCTATAAGTGGGTGAGAGATGAAGTACTATATGTGGTATTGCATTTGGCAGTTAAGCAGAGTGAGGGTAGGCTTCTCTAAATAAGAGTGTTTTAAGAGATCTTTTTAAAGCAGAAAGGTTGGGAGCAAGTCAGAGAGAGTGTGGGAGAGAATTCCAGGAGGAGGGGTGCAGCCCTTGAAAAGTCTTAAATGCGAGCATGTGAGGAGTAGGGATGTAGCGAACTGCCGTTTTGGTGTTCGCGAACGCCATTCGCGAACACCGGCAAAAAATGCGAGCAGTTCGCGAACAGTTCGCGAACTTCGAACACCCGCAAAATCGTTTGATTCGAATGTTCGAAGGATTTTTCGTTCGATTCGAACGTTCGAAGGATTTTCATCGTTCGATCAAAGGATTTTCATTCGAATCGAACGTTCGAGGGATTTTAATCGTTCGAACGAATGGAAATCGTTCGAACGAATGGAAATCGTTCGATTTTAGCGGTCGAATGGTCGCAAACTCAAATTGCGAACGTTCCCAAACGTTTGCGAACATTAGGCGGACGCGAACGGTCGAAGTTCGCGCGAACAGTTCGCTACATCCCTAGTGAGGAGGTAATGAGAGAAGAATTGAGGAGCAAGTTAGTAGAGGATCTTAGTAAGTGGTTGGGTGAGTATATAGAGATGAGTTCAGAGATGTAGGGGGTGACGGAGTTTGTAGTGCTTTGAATGTCATAGTCATTTATTATAATTTTAATTTGAAAGGTAGTGGAAGCCAGTGCAGGGATTGGCTGAGTGGCATGGCAGAGGAGGAGTGGTTGCTAAGGTTTCTGAGCCTGGCAGCAGTATTCATTATGAACTGGAGAAGTGACAGACGGGGTAGAATCTAGGATAACCCCAAGGCACTGGGCCTGAGGAGATGGGGTAATAGTGGAATTGGGTAATAGTGGAATTGTTAGCTATGTAGAAAAGAAGTTGGGGAGCACCTCCCATCAAATGAGAAAAACAGAAGATGGTGTGCAGGGTCAAGTGGTAATTTCAAAGAGAACAAGAAAGAGAAAGAACTGACCCATGTATTTGCACCCTCCCATCAAAGCATTTCCACAAGCTCGTATTATACACCATTAAAACATAACTTTTATTACTGATAAATAAGATAAAAAAGTCCAGTGATAATTAAAACATGGTTAGGACTGGGGAGACGGATTAACTTGGGGTAGTGGGCTGGTGGTACGGATAACTGGTAAATGTATGCTAGTGGAGGTCACCCCAAAAAATTCTGTTTAAACACTATTCCATAATAAATATGGGGGTAATCGGGGTAGTAGACTACATGCAATGTTATACAACACAAATTGCCCCCTTAGAAGCACATAACCCAAAGGGTCAGTGGGGCCTAAATCAGTGGGATTGTGTAAGTCGCTCACTTAGTTAGCACCCCCGATGTGTACAACATTAGTATGGGTAGAGGTGCTGCTAATCGTTGGAGAGGCAGGCTTGGTAAATACCAGAGCTTGTGTCTCTATTGGAACAACCCCCATTGTGCAGCCCTTGGTCAGCCAACCCCTTCACCCACAGCACAACCCTCCCAATTGGCGGATATCTGCTCTGATATGAGTGTTGAAGCTTCCACCTGAAGCAGTACCTTGTAAACCAACCCCTTCACCCACAGCATGGCCCCCCAATTTGGCAAAGCTGCCTTAAGTTACAATTGTCAAAAGTTGCCTTAAATTACAATTGGCAAAAGCTGCCTTAAATTACGAGAAGGTGGCGGTTGCAGAGAGTTATAGTTGCAGGTTGCGTGCTGCTATGCAGAGAGTTGTAGTTGCAGGTTGCGTACTGCTATGCAAAATTAGTGGGAAATGCCTGTAAAACTCACTTCCATACCAACCCCTTCACCCACCACACCATGCCCTCCCAGTAAGCGGTGTCAGCCCCTTATTTTCGTCCATTCCGGTGCCCTGCCTAACCAATTTTAAAATGAATAGAGCGCCTAAATTGTTAGCTATGATAGATACTTCTGGGATGTTATGGGTGTTAATTGGAGGAAAGAGAACTATTTCTGTTTTAGAGAAGTTTAATTTAAGGTAGCATTGCAACATCCAAGTAGAGATAGTGAATCAGGCAGGAGGAGAACCGAGTTCTGGGTTGAGATCAGGAGATGAGATATCAAGTCAAGTGGATTTTATTTTTTATTTAATTTCAGCCATATACAGTAATACAGTACATAGTAGAAACGAAATAACGTTCCTCCAGAACCCATGGTGCTATACATAAGACTATACTGGTTACATCAAGTGTGAGATTTTGAAGTGAACAACCCTATTACAAGGTGGGTATACATTTATGTAAAGTATTTCAGAGATTTTATTCAGTTCCTTATGAATGTCTTCAGTTCAGTCCTTGGGAGTTGAGATGCCTGATGGCTTGTGGAAATAAACATTCTGGAAGTCAGCACCCGAATACTGTGTTATCTTTTACTGGATGGCAGGAGGGTAAAGAAATCATGTGCAGGGTTGGTGATATCCCTGACATTGCTGGTAGCCTTCTGGAGACAGTGGGTGTGGTAAATACCCATAATGGTGGGAAGCGAGACCCCAATGATCTTTTCTGCTGTCCTCACCTGATGCAGGATCTTGCGATCCGATACAGAGCAATTTCCATACCAGGTAGTGATGCAGCTGCATAAAATGCTTTCAATAGAGGGTCTTTTACAGAGGACTGTAACTCTGTAAAATATAGTGAGGCTAGATGGTGGAAGTGGGCTTTTTTCAGCTTTCACAGAAAGTAGAGACGCTGCTGTGCTGAGCTGGTGTAAAGGGTCCAGGAGAGATTCTCTGGCAGATGTACCCCAAGGAATTTGGTACTCTTGATGATTTCAATGTACAGTGGAGAATGATCCCCATGTGTTCTCCTGAAGTCAACAACTATTTCCTTTGTTTTGTTCATATTCATAGACAGATTGTTAACTTTGCACCAGTCAGTTAGCCATTTCATATAGATCTGAGTATTGTCAGCATAGAGGTGGTAGTGGAAACCATATGAGTTGATTAGTTTAGTAGAGGGAGGAAGTATAGAGGGAGTAAATAAGTGGCCCAGGACAGAGCATAGAGGAACCCAAAAAGAAAGAGTTAGGGGAGAAGATGCTACTTCATTGTAGGATACACTAAAGGAATTATTAGTGAGGTAAAAAGAGAACTAGAACAGTGCTGTGTCACAAAGGTCAAGCAAATAGAGGGACTGGAGGAGGAGAGGGTGTCCACAGTGTCAAATGCAACAGAGAGATTCAGCAGTATTAGTGGTGAGAAATGGTTGTTGGCTAAATCATTGGTTGTATCAGACTTGGTTTTTGTTTCCTGCTCAGTGGTCACTGAGGCATGCACTGTAAAAGCCAGGAACACTGAATAAACTGCTGGTTGGGGATAAAATGTATGCTTCAAAGAGTGGGACCCCAAACTCCTCTGTACAACTTTGCAGTAACATTTTTGGTACTGAAGGCTAGGAACTGTCTTTCAGGACAGTCACTTATACAATTTGGATGGGGGACAGGGACAATCAGCTTAAACTGCAAGGAGACCTTGTGATTTTGTTGTTCCACTTTCATTAGCATTTATCTTATGTACTTTGTATCAATTTAATGATGACTGTGTATACAATATACTGTATAATACACAGTTGTATAATTTATTGGTGGACTTCTTAATTGCATTTCTCTTTTGCTGATAAATTAATACAAACTACTAAAACATAAAAAACGACAAGGAGAAGAGGTCTCCTTTAAATTAAGCTTCTTTTGTTGTAGAAGACATGCACAAAGCATCAATTACTGCCGTCAATCAGACAAAACAACACCCCCTACAGTAAAGGCCTGGAGAGAATTGGTTAACAAAAGGATTCCCCTATATATGCTGACCTACCAAAAGAGAGGGTCTGCAACTAAATTCAACAAGATTTGGGGTCCTTGGTGTGACCTGGACAGTCTAGTCAACCAACTAAAAAAACTTGAATCGAGTTCCGTTGAATTCAAATTTGATTTGAGTTTTTGAGTAGGTAAAATTTGTCTTAGTTTAAATATTTGATTTTATTAATAAATAGTCCAATTTTCTAATTTTGAGTTAAATCTAATTCATGTGAGTTACAAAAAACTCACATGAATTCAAAATTCGACCCTTCAGAAATGTGCCTCCCAGTCAGGCCCGGATTTGTGGAAAGGCCACAAAGGCCCGTGCTTAGGGTGGCAGAATTTTTTGGGGGCAACATGCTGCCCAACCACACCCACTAGGGATTCAATAGTTTTTAATATTTCCTGTGCACCAATCCCCAGTACTCGATGGAACTGATGCTGAAAATTGTGCATGTGTACAAAGGAAGGGTAGGGATGGGGCAATCAACATCAGCGGGCCTAGGGGCACCTGCTATTTAAATCTGGCCCTGCTCACAGTGTCGATCTGAACTTCATGCTGCATTCCATGTAATGCACATGTGGTTGAGTTGTGTTTTCTTTGTTTTTATATGTTTAAAACAAAATAAAATTCTCCCTTTAAAAAATAATCTACCAGACAAAGTAAAAGGTAAAAATAATACATTTTCTCTACAAAGCTTCCTCGAGTCAGAAACTTTATAGCATTCAGCTCTCCATGCAACTGATTTTTTTTAACTATGTCAAGCTACTGTATGGAGAGATGAGGTTTTTTTCTCGAAGCCCAGCTCCTTACTATTGTATCTTCACTTCAATCCCCCACTCCTATTAGATATAGGGGCCCATTTATTAAACCTCAAATTTATCTAGTCAAGTTTTTAAAGGGGAAAACTTGACATTTTCGAGAAAAAAACCTGAAATTTTTAGAAATGTATTATACCCCAAAGCTGCTAAAAATCCATCTCAAACCTGTCAAGGTTATGTAGAAATCAATGGCAGATGACACTGAAGTTGTTTCTTGACATCATGATCTGCGCTGGATAATCCAATAAAGTCTGGGTTTTCGTCCTATAATCCAAAAAAGTCATGTTTTCTCTGCGATAGGTTTTTGGAGAGTCAATGGTACAATTGACGACTGAATTGACGCCCGAGAGAGAGAGAGAGTCGTAACATACATTCAGATTTAAGGTACTGTATATATACATACATATCTACACGTATAACACGTTTAGAAACCCGATTAAACATATGATTTTTTTATTAGGTAAAAATATTATTTTGTAAATATTGGTTTATCCATCCATAAGAGTATGTCCCATACATAAGGTTTTGCCTACAGGGCTCTCAGCATGGCCAGTGACGTCATTATGCTCTCACCAGTGTTATTGGGGATTGTTCTCATGCCAGGAATTAAGACTTGGATACCACCCTGGTCAACATCAGCTGACATCAATACATCCAAGGGTGGCTTGCAGATAGAGAATTTAAAACCCTGCACATTGGTTCACATTGTCTGTTCCTGCTTGTGCACTCTTCTGTATTGACTTTTGCCTGTTCTGACTCTCCTAGAATTCTACCTGCTCTGATTGTTTCCTAGGTTGTGATCAAAAGCCTGAAAGTAAGTTCTGTGGGAAAATGCAAAAATAAAACACTTCCTGGTGTAGAATTTCCAGACAAGTGGATTATATTTGTACACACAGCCACACATCATGAGTGAAAGTGATTACAATGAAGTAAAGGTGATATATGTCTGAGGAGATTACCTACTTGCCAGATATAAGAGGTATACCTGCCAGAAACAATGTATATAACATTTAAAACCTTTGATAAACAAGGAAAGGAATAAAACAATACTGAAAATATCTTTTAAAAGGGACCTGTCACCCTAAGAAATAATTCCAAATTCTTTATTATCATGTTAGCTGAGCAAAATAAAATTTACTTACACTATATGTATTATTTAAATTTTGTTTCCTTCAGTCTTAGAATTACACCATCACAACAAGCAGGCAGGAGCCATTTTATGGACACTGTTAGTAAGATAAATTTTGTATCACCCCAAAATCTTGTGTATGCACCAGAATGGGAAACGTAATGCACATGCGCAGTGCCCTACATAATTATAGAGGAGGGAAGGTTCAATGTGAGAAGTGCAGTGATATGTATAAAATGCTGAATTGAAAGTAATTGACCACCCCACCTCTATGCCTCAGGCATAGAGGTGGGGCATATAGTATTTGATTGACAGCTCAAATATTTAAATACCTTTATAACAGGTATGGATGTTTTAAAGAAAAAAAAAGAGTTTGTATTTCATGTTTTATTTGCAAAGGACTCATTTTGCAGCTTTTTATGTGTAGGTGACAGGTCCACTTTAATGCTGAATAAAAAAATCCCATCTGAGTATACTCACAAGCATACCAATAAAGCTTGGTACAGATATGGGACCTATTATCTAGAATTCTTGGGGTTTTCTGGATAGTGGATATTTCCGTAAGTTGGATCTTCATACTTTAAGGGGCACATTTACTAAGGGTCGAATATCGAGGGTTAATTAACCCTCGAATTCGACCCTCGAAGTTAAATCCTTCAAATTTGAATATCGAATTCGAATGATTTTTCTCAAATACTTTAAACGATCGAAGTAAAAATCGATTAAATCCTTCAAATCGAATGATTAAAAGGATTTTAATCAATCGAACAATTTTTATTAGATCAGAAAAAGCTTAGAAAACTTATGGGGAAGGTCCCCATAGGCTAACATTGGTGCTCGGTAGGTTTAAAGTGGCGAAGTAAGTAGTCAAAGTTTTTTATAAAGAGACAGTACTTTGACTATCGAATGGTTGAATAGTCGAACGGTTTTTAGTTCGAATCGTTCGAATCAAAGTCGAAGTCGTAGGCGAAGGTCGTAGTAGCCTATTCAATGGTCGAAGTACCCAAAAAAACTTTAGAAATTCGACATTTTTTTTATTTCGAATCCTTTACTCAAGCTTAGTAAATGTGCCCTTAAGTCTACTACACAATCATTTAAATGTTAAATCAAATAGGCTGGATTTGCTTCCAATAAGGATTAATTATTAGTGATGGGCAAATCTGACCTGAAATTCGTGAAACAGGTGAAAATTCACCAAAATGCATTGAAGCTATTGTCAACATATTTTTTTTTCACCCACTGGAATCTATGTAAGTCATTTTTGTGATGAAACTGTGCAAAAATTTTCTCTCATTACTATTATATTTTAGTTTTGATCAAGTGGGTATTTGACTATGACAGAGATAAAATAAATCATTTATACTAATTTATTTGGATAAAATGGAGTCTATGGAAGATGGTCTTTCTGGATAATGGATCCCATACCTGTAAAATTAATCACATGGAGGCCTATTTATCAACAGTTTCATTTCAGTGGTTTTAGAGGTTTTTGAAACCACGACAACCACCACAACGTTCTCTTAAACCACAAATGTCATGAAATTTATTAAAAGATATTAATAAAAAAATGTACGAACAGAAAACAATGCTAAAAGATTAGACAAAAATCTGAATACCTCTAAAACCTCAATGAAGCATATGCTAGAATAGATCCAGACGTGAATTAAAAGATAAAATTCTGCATTAAAGTCGGTAAATCTGCAAATTCACAATTGCTCTTACTGCACATAATGTAAATACTGTATCTGATTAGTAAGGACCTAGTCACCTGTGTATCTACATCATTGTCCCAAGGCTAAACACTGTCTGTCCACATCATCACTCCAAGGCGAAACACAATGTGGCACATTAAACAACATTAGAAAATCAAACAACTCACCCATTAAAAGAAGAGCTTTGTGAACTTCAAATAATATTGGAAGAGTCTGGAAACTGGAAACGTGGACAAATATTTGATTAACTCCTAAAGGAGAAGGAAAGTAATTTTTACTTGGGAGTACCAAAAGTTAGGCACCCCAAGTGATCACACTTACTTTCGACACACCCACGTATAAAAGAACCTTCTTTCTCCTTTAAAGGAGAAAAAATACATCGAAAATGTTGTGCTCTCTTATTTTAGGGTCATTTCCTGGGGGGATTTTTAGTTTACCTAGGAAGACTATACATACTTTTTTGAAGAACCTGAGCTTTCTAAATTTCCACTTCTGGAACAATATTTAGAGTTCTTAATACAAATTGGAAAAGTTAACATTTTTCATAATGTAGGGATTTATACCCGAAAAATATTTTGTTTTATGCACAAAAATTCTACTAATTTGGAAACTGTTGCCATTCTGCTTAAGAGATGGGATAATTGGTAGCTCAATTACAATTCACATGAGCCAGCAGCTTTCTTTTAGACAGAGGAGAAACTGCACACAGACACCATGCTTCTCTTCAAGAAGCTATAACTTTATTAACAAAGATCATGACACTGAATCGGTATCAGATTATTATGGGGTCGGTATGAGAGCATATCTTAACACCAATGGCAACAGGAATTCACCGGCAAACAGGTAATGCAACAGGTTATACCTTGCTAAGTGTTTATTGCAGCATGCAATGTTTCGGGGTTGCCCCCTTTATCAAGCATGCTTGATAAAGGGGGCAACCCCGAAACGTTGCATGCTGCAATAAACACTTAGCAAGGTATAACCTGCTTGCATTACCTGTGTGCCGGTGAATTCTTGTTGCCATTGAATCGTGAGGTTGCCGTTTCCTCATTTTGCTGTGCCCCAGGGATCTCTATCGTTTGGGAGGGCCGGGGTGTGCGAGTACTCACTGGATCGTTCAGCACATCTTAACACCCCCACTTGCTCTTATATTACAGAAAGACATATTTATCATAAATGTATAGTACACTGGTTTATACTCCAAATATGAAATGTACAAATTCTCCCAGTTTAAACTGGCGTAGTCATAACATCTGCTACCATTTTGTTTGTGGGACAATGCTCAAGAGTAGTGATGGTCGAATTTCTCCCATTTCACTTTGCTGAAAAATTCGCGAAAAATTCATGATACTCGAAAATGGACTCCTACGCAAAAGTTGCCCGCATCAATTTTGACGCAGGCATTAAAGTCAATGGGCGTCCGAATAGTGTTGATGCGCATCGATTTTAACGCAATCGATTTTCAGACACATGTCCAAAATTTTAATGGTGGCAAACTTTTGCAGGAGTTTTGCAGATGTATTCACCATCGGTGAAATGTGTAAATTCGCTGTGAATTTGCTCTAGCCAAATTTATTAGCCCATCACTACTCAAGAGTTATTAGTACAGATCTAAGAATATAGTATTTGATATCAACATGTTTGCACCTTTGATGGCAAACTGGTTTCTTTGCAAAAGCTATTGCACCTTGATTATTTAGAAAAAAAACTGTACTGTCTCATACTGACATTCACTGTCCATTTCAAACACAGGAGCCAGTGTAGGCCAACAGATGGATGTGGCTGTAACCTTGTTGTGTTGAACACAACATTTAACATTTCCCACACCAGGGGGTTTTCATCTGCAGTATTAAGGACATCTTATTTAACCAGAACACACATTTTTGTAACACTGGATCTAATAATCTTCAAACTTGCTTGACAGTCATGAATTAAAAAATTACAAAAAATAAATATATGTACATTCGAAAAATACAATATAAAAAAATCAATAGAACCACCTCAGGTATCATCATTGCACCACCTCGGGCACTAGTCACTTCATGGTTTGTTAATGTCAATGGGTTAATAAAGGCATGTGGAGTATAGGGAGGCCAACATACTGAGGATGTAATGCCAGGACTGCTTTTCCAGCATTTCACTTGGATTCAGGATAGTGGGGTTCAAGATCCTATGGTATATAAATGTTGTTTTGATCAAATATCCTAGAATACATTATACTGAATCATGGATCATTTTTCTATTTATAAATCTTTCTGTAGGTCCTGAAATTCTTTTAATAAAACTTGCACAGTCATGCAATGATAAAATAAATGGTTTCTGTCTGATTTATTCAAGATACAACATTCTGATTGGGGGGACAGGAGGTGCAGTTGACGTGTTTCAGGTAGAGTAGGGGTAATTCCGGTTGCCTTCTAAAGCCATGATGTTTCAATTTGTAAGTAGTGTTGAAAACACTGAATACTCAAGTCTTCACAGACAATCAGTCAGTATCATTAGACATAATGGAACTTTTATAGCTCATTGCAATTATACTCTAAACAACTGTATTTTTCTGTTTAGATTTCCTGGAAACTGCCTTGTGCCGCAAAGCCATTTGACACATAAGCTGCCCAGAACCAGGAACTGCATATTGGTGTGGAGAGAAAGAAGAAATTAATCATTTTAAGTGATGATGTGATTTCATAAAGGAATGGAGTGAGTCTATTAAGTCCTTGCCTTTTGGTTTTATGTCATTGCCATAAAAATAAATAGCATACTAAGTGAAGGTTGCAGACATATAACTTATGGGCACATCCGCTATTGAATAACTAAAGCATAACCTTTATTATTGATATTAATATGTCCTAATATTGACCTAAATGTCCCCTAGCTGCAGTTTACAGGATTGCTGATAAATAATGGCTTTGTATCATATTTTAATACACAGCTTACAGGCTCAACCTCAATGTACACACACTGAGCCAAGGTCTAATGGCCAAAAGTGTAACCACCATTTTAATAAAAGGCCCATTATGTGTAGAGTATTCCAATGCCCACTACTTCCTGGAACGCATTACCGCTATACTATTGGACCCATTAGGTAAGTATAGAGTTGCGACACCCCCTCCCAACTAGGCTAAACCTTGCAAGCTGGTTAATTAGAAGTTCCAAAGGCCATTCCCACTCCTGACCCATTCAAACTAACTGCTGCCCATTAACAAACAGCTACCACCATGGGATCCAATATCCTAGGTGGTACAAAAACCACTGTTCATTCAGCTAACACAAACACAAAATAGTTTCAAAAAATCCCATTCCAAACCAACCTGAGAGGAAATATTTCATACTGTATGTCTAGGTCAATGACAAAAGAACCCCATATTGGGAAGGGGAACTACATGTCTCTCACCTCTGACCCAGAAACTACTACTTAGGTGAATCCTAAGAGTGGTCCATTTGCTAAGTTAAATACTTAGGGATCGTAAAGGGATACTGTAATGGGAAATTTTTTTTTTTCAAAATGAATCAGTTAATAGTGCTGCTCCAGCAGAATTCAGCAATGAAATCCATTTCTCAAAAGAGCACACAGATTTTTTTATACTCAATTTTGAAATCTGACATGGGGCTAGGTATATTGTCAATTTCCCAGCTGCCCCAAGTCATGTGACTTGTGCTCTGATAAACTTCAATCACTCTTTACTGCTGTACTGCAAGAGCGATATCCCCCCTCCCTTTCCCCCAAGCAGCCAAACAAAAGAACAATGGGAAGGTAACCAGATAACCGCTCCCTAACACAAGATAAAAGCTGCCTGGTAGATCAATAGGAAACTCATGTCCCACTGAGACACATTCAGTTACATTGAGAAGGAAAAACAGCAGCCTGCCAGAAAGCATTTCTCTCCTAAAGTGCAGGCACAAGTCACATGACTTGGGGCAGCTGGGAAATTGACAAAATGTCTAGCCCCATGTCAGATTTCAAAATAGAATATAAAAAAATCTGTTTGCTCTTTTAAGAAATGGATTCAGTGCAGAAGTCTGCTGGAGTCGCACTATTAACTGATGCGTTTGGAAAAAAACATGTTTTCTGATGACAGGATCCCTTTAATGATGACAGAAAATAAATGAATGGTATGCGAGGCTATAGGAATTAGAATAAAACATATATAAACTTTAAGTCTCCAAAACGATGGTGCTTCTTTTTTAAAGTTAAAAGTTAGACCAAACACTAATTTGGTCTTTAATAAAGAAATCACTAAGCCCTTAGATACTGTGTCTCGCAGAATAAAGAGAAAATATAGAAAAATAGGTAAAAACAGTGAGTTGGGGCTACCAGCCTAAGCACACCCAAAAGCTTTAAAACATTCTAAATCTGGCCAAAGATGCAAAGATAAAGTTGTACAAAATGAAGATTCGTATGAATTTAGGACCGTGTGTGGATGGTCATCATCATACTATGGCGATTGATCGTTTAGTCGAATGGACAGGTTGGAAATTCTCGGCTAAAGATAATATCTCTACATGTATTGCCTGACAATATCAATGAGTGACTGTCATTACTATTTGTCAGACATAACTTTTGTACGATTGCTGTCTGACAATTAATGGTCAGAACATTGTCTCATTTGTTCCTTTTACTACTTTACTTTATCTGAATGGTTAATTGTAGGTCGGTAGATCTCAACAAATGAGTGCTAGGAGGATATAAGGATATAGTCTGCATGTCTATGGCCTGCTTTAATGATAATTACTTTACATAAAAAGTAATTTATAGATTAGATTAACATAACAAATATGGAATCTTTGTCCTTGAATTACCACTTTTTTAATGAAAGACAAGTTCCTGGGGAATGCAGATACTTAAAGGGATTCCGGTAAGCATTTTTATGATGTCATTTTTATTTCTAAATTACACTGCAAATAATTCCCTCTACAGTATAAAATTAAATTCCTGAACCAGTAAGTGTATTTTTGTTGTTGTTGTAATATTAGTGTGAAGGCAGCCATCTCAGGTCATTTTGCCTGGTCATGGGCTTTCAGAACAAGCCAGCACTTTAGGATGGAACTGGCAGGCTGTTGTTTCTGAAACTCAGTATAACTGAATGTGTTGCAGTGGGACCTGGATTTTACTATTGAGTGCTGTTCTTAGATCTACCAGGCTGCTGTTATCTTGTGTTAGGGACCAGCTATCTGGTTACCCTACCATTGTTCTGTTATTAGGCTTCTGGGGGGAAGGGTAAGGGAGGGGGTGATATCACTCCAACATGCAGTACAGCAGTAAAGAGTGACTGAAGTTTATCAGAGCACAAGTCACATGATTGGGGCAGCTGGAAAACTGACAATATGTCTAGCCCCATGTCAGATTTTAATATTAAATATAAAAAAATTGGTTTGCTCTTTTGAGAAATTTATTTTAGTGCAGAACTCTGCTGGAGCAGCACTATTAACTGATGTGTTTTGAAAAAAATTCCCATAACAGTATCCCTTTAAAAGCTAAACTTACTTTTTATATGTTTCAGGTTTTTTGCCCAACACCCAGGCATCATTTATCACCTTAAATATAATGTATGTATGTAATGCAATAAAGGCCAGTCTCAATTGTAATGCATATCAGTAGTTGCAGGCTTCTAGCTCTCTCTAAACCCTCCTCCTCTAGACCCTACTATCACCATCACCTGGGCCCAGTGCAGGAGATGGGGTCTATATTCTGGGTTGGCCTAGCTCTGCTGAATCATGTTACAGGATGGTCTGAATAGCTCCTTTAACAAGCATCAGCAATAGATACTTACACCTTGCAGAAACTCACTTCAAAATATGAAAACATATCAAATAAATTGCTTTGTTCCTAAGACAAGCAGCTATTTCTGATTTTCTCAGATTTGCTTTCATCCGATATGGTAACTATGGATTGGAGAAAAGTTGATGTCATTCCAATATTTAAAAAGGGATCTCAGCCTGGCAATTATAGGCCAGTAAGTTTAACATCTGTGGTGGGCAAATTATTTGAAGGCTTGTTAAGGGATCACATTCAAAATGTTGTCTTGGTGAATGGCATTATCAGCATGGCTTTATGAAGGATAGGTCATGTCAGACAAATTTGATTGCTTTTTATGATAAGGTAAGTAATATACTGGACAATGGGAGGGCAGTAGATGTGATTTATTTGGATTTTGCCAAACATTTGATACTGTGCCCCACAAATGATAGGAAACTGGCAACTGGACCGGGTACAGAGGGTGGTTGTTAATAGGACATTCTCTGCTTGGAGTAAGGTTCTTAGTGGGGTCCCTTAGGGCTCGGTATTGGGTCAATTTTATTTAACTTGTTATTAATGACTTAGGGGAGGGTATTGTAAGTAATGTATAAGTGTTTGCACAATAAATTCCATCCAGAATGTGGCATCTAGGGATGTAGTGAACTGCCGTGTATGTGTTCGCGAACGCCGGCAAAAAATGCGAACAGTTCGCGAACTTCGAACATCCGAAAATCGTTCGATTCGAACGATCGAAGGATTTTGATCGTTCGATCAAAGGATTTTCGTTCGAATCGAACGATCGAAGCCATTCGATCGAATGATTTCATTCAATCCAATGGCTTCGATCGTTCGATTCGAACGAAAATCCTTAGATTTTAGCGGTCGAAGGAATCGAATGGTCAAATGGTCGAACAATTTTTGACGCGAACGCCTATTGGCGAACGTCGCGCGACGTTCGCGAACTTGCGGCGGACGCGAACAGTCGAAGTTCGCGCGAACTAGTTCGCCGGCGAACAGTTCGCTACATCCCTAGTGGCATCCTTGCAACAGAATCTTGACAAACTGGCAATCTGGGTAGCTAAGTGGCAAATGAGATTCAATGTTGATAAATGTAAAGTCATGCACCAGGGATGTAAAAATTTCCAAGCAACTTGGCAGCATCAAGGGCAAATAAGATATTGAGCTGTATTAAAAGGGGCATAGAGTCACAGGATGGAGGGGGTCATTCTTCCACTTTATAGAGCACTGGTAAAGCCCCATCTAGAATATGCCGTACAGTTTTGGTCTCCATCACTCAAACAGGACATTATTGTATTAGAGAGGGTGCAGAGAAGGACAACTAAGCTGGTAAAAGGTACGGAAAATCTTAACTATGAGGAAAGACTGGCTAAATTGGGGATATTCACCCTGGAGAAGATACGATAACTATTAGGGATGGGCAATTTTTTTAGCCTTGTTTCGCCACAGAAATTACGCAAATAGACTTGTATGTGCATAAAAAAAAAAGACGTGCATCAAAAAAATTTCTATGCGCAACAAAAACATTTTGACGCCCATAGACTTTAATGGGCGTTGGCGACATTTCGCCGGAAGCCAATTTTTGGTGAAACGAAACTCAAATTCACCCATCCCTAATAACTATGTATAAATATATAAGATGATCATATAATTATCTCTAATGCTTAATTTGCCAGTAGGTCTTTCCCGCTGACACAAAGTCACCTATTGATTAGTAGAAAAGAGGTTTTGCCTAAATATTGGAAGGGGTTTTTTACAGTGAGAGCTGTGAAGTTGTGGAATTCTCTCCCTGAATCAGTTGTACAGGCTGATACATTAGATAGCTTTAAGAAGGGGTTGGATGGTTTTTTAGTAAGTGTGGGAATACAGGGTTATGGGAAATAGCTCATAGTACAGGTTGATCCAAGGACTAGTCCGATTGCCATTTTGCAATCCATTTTGGAGTGAAATTGCAGAGGTGTCAGATGGTTTTTTTTTGCCTTCCTCTGGATCAACTGGCAGTTAGGAAGGTTATAAAAGTAAAAAGGTTGAACTTGATGCACGTGTGTCTTTTTTCAACCTAACTTACTATGTTACTTAAGTAAATGCTATATGTGGTTTAATACAGATAAATAAGCTGTAGATTTGAACTGGAAAAATCTGTCTAAAAAAGTAAACATTGCTGATGGTATGTGTGTGTGTATATGTTTCCTTTGTGAATATGTGTCATCAATTGATTTGTTACCAGAGAAAAACATTTTAATCCAAACAAAGCTGAAGTGAGCTACTTGTATTCATTTGTTCAATAAGGTGTGTTTGTTACATGTCTAGTGTTTCTTCAAGTATTCAGGAAAACTTGTAATATGTGTAATTCCTGTCTTGTACTTTGTGCAAGTCACTTTATTAAAAGGTAGTTATGGGGGTTATTTATCAACGTTTTTTGAATTTTAGAGCTATGTGACCTTTTTTAGACCTTGAATGAACTCACAACTCTGATTCTAATTTAAGAATAAACAAATGTAAAAAAGTTGAATCAGTGAAGTTAATGGATCAATAACATAAATTTTTTTAATTAAAAAATTTGTTAGTGTAGAATGAAAAAAAACCCCCCACAAAGACATATTATTAAATCAGCAAGTATTTATTAAGAAATAACTTACCAAAACTCTGCTTGCGCTCCTATTCAGAAAAGGCGACACAGCGGCAATCCATCATGCAGCACTCGTTTCCTCCTCCCTGGCTATCTCATATAAGAAAAGCAGGAGGAGAAATATAGCACCACATGATGGATTGCTGGATCACCTTTTCTGAGGAGGAGAGAAAGTGGAGTTTCGGTAAGTTATTTCTTAATAAACACGTAATTAAAATTTAAAAGTTTAATGTCTTTGTGGTTTTAGTTCATTCTACACTAACTAATTTTTTAATAAAAAAATGTATGTCTCTGGTCCTTTAAGGTTAACAACCCATAGATTGATTGAAGTTTCCATGGGAAAAAACTCAAATTGGTTACTGCCTGGTAACCAATCATTGAAAACAAAGATCTGCAAAGCAGGAATTTGGTTTCTGGCTATAATGTTATACATCCAGTCACTGCAGCCTTTATAGATAAAATTTTTAGTTAACTAACTATATTGGAAACATTTTTATTTTGCAGAGCCTATCTATTTATCCTGTTTTTATTTTTATACTGCACGATTCTTTTAAATTAGTTTGTAATCACTAAATTGATAAGTATATTCAAGGTTTAATAAAGACAAAAACAAAACAGGAACTAGTGAAAGGTGAAAGAATATAAACAAATATACAGGCTAGTGATAGGAGAAATTGGCAGGTAATCAGGCCAAAAGGTTGGGTCAGGTAGTAGGCAAGCTGAATCCAGTAATCAGGCCAAAAAGTCAGGTCAGGCCACAGGCAAATGCAGTCCAAGAACAGGCAAAAGCTAAAAACTGGGAAATCCACAGAAACAGGGGAGGCAGTAGTGCAGAAACAAGGATAGGGTCATGGAACAAGTAGAAACTCAGGAACTTGGAACCAGATGGGGACTCAGGAACATGAATTGCAGATGGGCAAGACATCAGCAGTGAAGTTTAAAGGCCAAGCAAGGAGCAATGGTCAGGGACAGGCTTATAAAATGACATGATAAGCTATGTAAAATTACATGAGCTACACATGAAAATAATAAGGTTGGTGGAAGAAAGAGCAGACAGAATGAGTACAAGAAGTGTATAAGGAGAACTGGTTAGGACCAGCCCTAAGCACTTCCCGTGGCTCAAATGGTAAGTACACAATTCCAGAAATAAAAAAACAACCTAATGTTTGAATCCAGGCTGGTCCTGACAAATCCATTCAATAGTGGCATGAGATTGTAAATATAACTGGTAAACTGGTAGTTATAAATACCCCAACCATATTTAGACCCGCTATTCCGCCAGCCATATAGGCTTCTTTACAAAGATTATCAAACCCACCTTCCTAATAACTGAATCCCTATAAATCCCTATATAAACATTCACAGACAATGCAGCATTATCTAGGAATATCTTCATTCCATAGGACGTTATGGAAGTTTATTTTTGTTATAGTATGTTGTAATTTAGGTTTCTGTGTCTTTCTATGATGGGAGAGTGCTCTAGGTTTAGGAATTTCCTTACAGATTTACATGCAAAATGTCAATGTAAATATTATTAGATTAGGTTGTATTGTAGTATTATTGTGATACAGATGCTTCCAAAAATGGTACAATCTTTTTTTTTCAATCTTTTGGTGAATTGTAAAGACTTGATTAGTTCTGATTGGCTGTAAAACAACACAAATGATTCAAACTAGTATAAAACCAGCTGGGTTTTAAAGCTAAATCAGCTTACTTCTTCTACTATGAACAAGAAAATTTGATATGTATGACTTTACTACCCCAAGAATTTAAATGCCAGATAATTCCTTTCCAATTCAGTTGAACTGAAGAAGACCGGGCATTTAAACCCTTGAGGGTAGTAAAGTCATCTGTGAGTTTCAGCCAACACCTTACTGAATTTCAATGGAACCATTGTGATTGGATGTATGTGACTTTACTACCATCAAGGGTTTAAATGCCAGGAAATTCCCTACCAATTCAGTTGAACTGAAGAAGCCACTTGGATAAGTGGTGAAACATTTTCAATAAAAACTCCAGTTGCCTTTAACTTAATTCTACTAGATACAGTTTTTTAATTATTTTGCCACTGCTTATATTGCATTGCACAACATTTTGGGGGCTGACGAAGGGGCCAGCCCCCAAAACGTTGTGCTTTGTTTGACACAATAAACACATAGGGGTCCATCCCCTTTTGCATCCAATTCTGTGTGCCGGTTCCTAACTTCTTTGTTTCCTGTGGATCTAGGGGAGTGCCGTCTCCCTAGAGGACTGAGCACAGGATAATTGCATTACAGGAAGTGCATATGAAATTTACTTTGACCAATATTCTGTTTGTATCAATGTATCAATATTTGCCACATCTGCTGCATCAGGCGCAACTCCCTCTAGCCCTATGCAATTTAATTTTTCTATTACATATTCCAGGACTGTATGTTATTTCTCCCTGATTTTCTTTGAATATCTGTACATGTGTTTGGGTTTCCTTTCCTTGTATTTATGCATTCTGTAGCTGAATTCTAAAGTAAGTGGTGCTACCAAAAGAACTTACCAAGTTCAACATTTGTGATTATTATGAGGTTTAAAGGAAAGTTAAACAGTTTGTTTGAGGTATCATACAACTAATGATGCATTGAATTCAGGATTTGGTTGAGTTGCAGCTCTTGATTCATCCAAATACTTGGGGGCAAATTCACTAAGCGCTGAAGCGCCGAACGCTAGTGTTATTTCGCTAGCGTTTGGCATTTTCGTTACTGCGCAAATTCACTAACGAACGCTGGCATAGATTTGCTAGTGTTACTTCGCACCCTTACGCCTGGCGAATTTGCGCTATGGACGTAACTACGCAAATTCAGTGTACTGAACGCTACCTTTTACGCTAGACTTCCTTCGGCACCTCAGGCCAGGCGAAGCGCAATAGAGTAGATAGGGATTGCTTCAAAAAAAGTAAAAAAATTTTCTAAGTCCCAAAAAACGCTGGCGTGTTTTCTACATTATGGATGATAGGCTGAAAAAGATCGAAAATTTTTTTTGGGGCTCCCCTCCTTCCCCCCTACATTTCCTGACTCATGGCAACTTACCTATACAGTGGGCACATGTGTAGGGCAAAATAAAATTTTTATTTGATGTTTTGAAGGTTTCCCAGGCATTTGTAGTGATTCTACGTATTCCTCCATTGAAATTTGAATTTGGCGCCGTATGCAAATTAACCGTCGCTAGCGTAACTTCGCTTCGCTTACCGAATCAATGCTAGCGCAACTTCCCAACCTTATGCTACCCCTGAACGCAACTTCGGATTTTAGTGAATTTGCGAAGCGCTGGCGAAACTACACCTGGCGAAGTGCGGCGAAGTGCGGCGAAGTTACGCCTGGCGCAACTACGAATCTTAGTGAATTTGCCCCTAGGTGTTTAGTTATATCAAACACAAACCTTTTGAGTCATGTGACTTTAATGCTCTGGAAAACTAAACATGACTTTTATTTGATAAAAATGGACCAATGGATCTCCCTGAGTTTCCCCAAAAACATAACATGCGCCACAGTGCTAGGGTAGCATGTGACCACTGAGCTCCTATAAACCTATTGGTCTCAGAGGTATCAGACTGCTTAGGGCCACACTACAAATATAAAGAGAGAGAAAGAGAAAAAAAGAAAGAAAGAAAGAAACAAAGAAAGAAAGAAAGAAAGAAAGAAAGAAAGAAAGAAAGAAAGAAAGAAAGAAAGAAAGAAAGAAAGAAAGAAAGAAAGAAAGAAAGAAAGAAAGAAAGAAAGAAAGAAAGGAGAGATTTCAATTTTACACCATTAGGCAGGAGTGCAATGAGGCTGTATTAAACAAAACAGGGATTGTCTGATTCATTAAGAAATCTACTTTTTCAGTATATGATTTACACAGGGAATATGTTTTACCGATAACTCTCTTGCTTTCAAGGTTAAAACTTCCAAATGCTTGCCTTTTTTTAGCCATCACTGAGATAAACTGGATGTGATATACAGGGGTGCTTCGCCAATGAGGCGAGTTGAGGCTGTCGCCTCAGGCGGCAGCGCCCCACTAGGTACTAACAACTGCTGCTGCCTCAGGTGGCGGATGGGCCAGGATCGCCCCTGGTGATATAGTTCCTCACAGAGTCCTTTGGGAAAACTAGCAGCACTTGAAGCTCCTCCCTTCTTTCCACACAGATCTGGATCTCAACCCTTTCAGTGGGATTCCTAGTCAAAACACAAAAGTAAAATTCCACAGAGTCACAGTACCTCACAGTGTTGTTTTCCTTTGGGAAAATAATCAGCATTCAACCTTCTTTCCACACAGATCCTGATCTCAACCCTTTCAGCCTGTGTCTCACTCTCACACTGGGACCCACTCTCTGTAGGCAGCTAGCAGATCTACCCTGCTAATTATTCCCCAGGTGAGACTTGTTAGAGAGATGTCATGTCTCTAGTATAAGCTTTCACAATGTTATTTTATTTCATGACTCCCTCTGCTGACAATTTCTAGCACCTCTCTTCAGCCATTCACAGAACTATATTTGAACCTATATGGCTACCATACTCCCAACATGTGACCCACAACTATGCTTTGTGGAAGTTAAGACTCCATTTTGTAACTCATGCTGTGGAAGCAGCACGTCCATTTCTATCCCCTCCCTTTATGGTAGCTTTGCTGGTAAGGAAATGTGTATTAAGCCACTTCTAAAGCTACCAGCAGTTCAGAAGTATTGCTGCATACAGTACATGTTTCATGCCAGCTTGTTTGTGTTATGTTGCAGATGGTTTATTAATGTAGTTTGTCTTCTTGTGCTACTTTTTATACAGTATGTGTTTATTGCATTATCATTCCTCATGTTTAATGCATTTTCTGTTATTTCTTACAGTTTCACATCTCTCACCTGCATAACATCCAGTAAAATCTATAGAATTCACTCTCCATCTCTTTATTTTATTGTGGGGAAGTTTAGCTGCATGGAAACCGCACACTGCCTTAGGTTAATACATAGTCAGGACAGAACAGTAGATATATTTCCCCTAGATCCATCACGTACTCCCAGGGTTGTCAGATTTACATTTCAAAACATTTAAAAAAAAAAAAAAACAGCCAAAAAGTAGCCCAAAAATAGCATAATTTGTACACTGAAACAAATTGGGCTGTATACTGGGGACACAAGCTGCTCCTGGCATGTCATAAAGCTGCTGTTATTGTTGGTTCATCAAGAATTCAGACCCACACATAGATCTGGATTTAGTCCTTGTGGCTCCAGGAAGGTAGGGAGTAGGAGGTGAGGTAAATGAGACAGCAAAGAATGAATGGTAGAAAGAGGTAGGAGCGCTAAAAGTTGGGGTGACTTGCAGCAGACAGAACGGGGGAGAAAACGAGGAGCAGCACTCCCAGGCGGCAGTCTGATACTCAGCCTGGCTATTATGCTCTCAGCCCCTTCTTCAGCCCGACTTGGATTGAGGCAAACCAGGAAAAGCAAGAGCCCAACCAGGAAAAGCAAGAGCCCACCTTCCATGCTCTCACCACCTTCTGCTGCTGCTTAGAGTCCTGTACTCTGTCTGCTCGAACTGGGCGAGGCCAGGTAAAGAGGCTGGAGTCCGGAGGAGAGGGCTGCACAGAACTGGAGGCGAGTGGCATCATCCCCTAATCGAAGAGAAACAGACTCAGGGGTAATCGATGTCTGTTTCTACAGTGAATCAGAAAGGGTAGGCGGGGACAATGGAGCTTTTTTGATTAAAATAACAGGCACAAATAATAAGAGCAGGAAAGCTGGGCTGGGAAACTGGGTGGGTTTTGAAAGTCCAAACCTGTTGCAAATTCCAAAACTAGCCAAATTCCATACATTGGAAGGTTTGACTTTTAAAACCCACCACTAAGTTTTAAAAGTAGCCCAATTTGGCTATAAACCCGCCAACCTGGAAACCTTGCTTACTCCTATATGTACAGTGGGTGTAAGAGATGGATCTAGGGGAAATATATCTCCTGTTTTGTCCTGACTATGGAACTAGAAAATAAGTATAGCAAATGTAGTTGTAGTGTGCTTCAAAAGCGGATTATGCTCCTTGCAGCCCCGGGTGCAAGCCATACCCCTGCCAGGGCAAAATATGCATATATCAAATAAAGCAACAGCACTCCGGTATTATTGAATATAAGTAAAAAACTTTGATGGCTTGACAAAGGGCCTGTGTAGCCCGATACTTTGCCCATGGCATTTGAGTAAATTTTTTCACTATTTTCAATAATACCGGAGTGCTGCTGCTTTATTTGATATAGGAACTAAGTATATCTCCCATCAAACTGTTCTATATATCTTGATAAAGGTCCATGGTGAGGACAGAAACGTCGATCAAATAAAGGACTAACTTTTTTCACAATACATCCTGGTGTGCAGCAGCATTTTTCTTGAGTGAATATTGCATCCCTGTATTGCACCCAGGTATGTAACTCCTTATGTGTGAGTAAGGCTTGGAGAGACTAAGCCCCCTAATCCTGCATAGCACTTGGGGGGGGATTAAAAGAAAACATTCTGCTCCTTATTAATTGTCAGTTTGATGCCCACTGTGCATAGGTTTATTAAAGTACATGGGCCCATGGCATGTGAAAACACCAAACTCTACCTTGTGCATACTTATTTGATGGCTTACATCATGGCTGACAAATACAAAATGGGTAATTATGTCTTTCTACTAGGCTTGGACAAATTTGACCTGTTTTGTTTCACCAAAAATTTGCAGCCAGTCAAAAAATTTTTGTCGTGCTGCAAATTTTTTTGGTTTTGACTCACAACGCCATACAAATCTATGGGCATAATTTCTGTGGTGAAACAATGCTAAAAAATCGCCCATACCTACTTTCTACTACAAACTACAAACTGCAAAACTATGCTAAAAGCAGCAGTCGCCTAAAATTATTGCAATTTGCTGCATTTATCTCACACAATTTCTTACATGCAATGATAAGCCACCCTAAATATGAACAGCAAGGGTCTACTGAACATTTTAATGCACAATATGCATAGATATACCAATCCGGGTGGCATATTCGGACGCTGAATGAAAGTTGTGCATATGAATTTTCTCAGAAGCCAATTCACATTCTGTGAACAAAGACTACATATTATGTGTCTTAAGACACCTTTTAATAGTATAAAGATCCTTCAAACCCATATATTTTTGGAAAGTACACATTCTGATGACACCAAAATGGGTAATTATTTTTTTTATTAAGATGAAAAGGAATACCACAAATTTTTTAGATTTATGGAAAAAATTTAATTTGATTGTTAGTAAATGGGCCCTTTACTGTATTAAATGTGTGTAGTAGTTGCTTACTGTACATTGTGTTTGGGTGTCAGTACTCTCTGCTTCTCATTGGGCATAATGACATTGGGTTTCCAGTACCAACTGCCTCTACTGTATGATGTAACTGGGATGCCAATTCTAAATTCTCTCTTAACAACATGTTTTTGGTGCCAGTATCCAATGTTTCTCTATATAACATTTGACTGAGGTGTTAGCATCAACTGCTTCCCACTAAATAATTATTGTGGGAATACATAGAAACTGAAGGTAAAGTGTTGAAGTTTATTGACAGGAGCTGCATGGATTATGCAATAGGCAGAATATAGAATAAAGAACAATGTGGGTGTTTTATACAATTTAAACCAAATTTATGAAAAAGGCAAAAAACATTGGTGGGGAGCTATACCTTAAGCTTTGAGAATAGCCTTGAACTTTTGTAGGGAGTCACACCTGAATATCTCTGGTCTTGTGGATCCGTTTGAGTGCCGCTCAGCCCTGCTTCTTTATCTTCTATTTGAAACAGTTCTCATAACTGAAAAGGAGGCATGAATCTACGGGTGGACTCTGTCTATACTGAGTCAGGCCTGCTATACAAATGTAACCCTTAATTTAACTATTACATATTATACCAGTACCAGGCCTGAAGTAGCTATTCTAGCAAATGCCAGATGGGATGTTGTAAGCTCTGTGCTTTATTTTGGGCTTGTAAGTGGCTAGCTGGGTCTTAAATAATATGGGTCTCATTTTAGATATCAGTTCCCACATGGCCAGTGCCCACTACTTCTTTTCACTAGATAATTTACTTACATTTCCAGTTCCCACTTCTTAGCAATATATAATATACTTGGGTTGCCAGCATCTACTAGCTATGTGTCAGTCTATCAGTGCTATTAGAGCATACTGCATGTCTGTAGCAGGATTACAAACATAGATCAGTTTTATCCTTTTATTGCAATTTTTGCTTGCCCTATAAGTGTCCCCATCAGGCACCAATGAAAATTATTCTTATCCATTTTAGAAAATGCTTCAGAACTGTCAACATAGCTACCTTAAAATCAAACTAACTAAAATTAATTTAAGCAATTTTTTTTAGGATTCAATGATTCAAAAACCCATCAGTTTATCATTTGCAGATCTCAGAATTTGAAATTAGCTTTGTCAGCCTGTGTGTGGTTACCTTTAGCCTCCCCAAGCAAAAAAAAATGACCTCCCATCTATGATGTAAATAGAACTGATTTCATACAGAGTAAGCAAGGCCCTAGAGAAAAGGATAAGAAAAACAACTATATATCCATCACTTTATTTGAAAAAAAAAGTGAAATTTTAAGAATAGTTTATAAACAATGGAATATACTAGAGCAGAAGAGCAACTGGAACACAATATTCCAGCAAAAGTGAGTGAGAGTAATGGCTCTAACTGATGAGCGGTTGAAGCTTTGCTCCCCTGCGTTCTGTTTTTCTGCGTTCAGCCGCAGGGGAGTGCAGAAATAGACGCATTAAGTTCTTTTCAATGGGGCTGTACTCACACAGGTGCGTGTAGGCGCCAAATGCAACATGCTGCATTTTTCATGCGATCGGCGCCTACACGCGCCTGTGTGAATACAGCCCCATTGAAAAGAACTTAATGCATCTATTCCTGCGCTCCCCTGCAGCTGAACACAGAAAAACGGAACGCAGGGGTGTGCAGCTTCAACCGATTGTCAAGAGCCCTAAATGACTACAGACTAACCAGCTGGGCCTGATAAGCATCAGCTAGCTCATTAAGATACTTTTCAACCCTACCAGGTCAGTTTGACTAAGACTAAGGGCCATATTTACTGAAGGGTGAATGTGAAAATTTGGAGTAGTTTCCTCAAAAATGAAGATTCCTCTCAACATTGGCAGTTTACTAAAAGGAGTATACACCAAGTTTCGGAGAATTAACTTTGCAATGGTGAAAATTCTCTTTGTGTTGGCATAAATTAGCCTCTCTGCTCCAGGTGACCAGGTAGGGTTGAAAAACTTCTTGGTGAGCTAGCTGATGCTTATTTAAAAATATTTAAAAGTGGCTGTTCTATCTTTCGAATAGTATTTCACCAGCCTGAACCTGGAGAATTTCCTAGTTGCGAAAATACCTGTACGTTCTTGTGTTCCTAGTGAATTAGAGACTTTTCACTGTAGAAAGTGAAGAGAGGTGAATGTACGCCAAAACAAAGAGAATATTCACCACTGAGAAGTTAATTCAACAAAACTTGGTGTATTCTCCTTTTAGTAAATTCTTTATTGCTATACAAAATGTCAAAATGAATAAAGGGTCTTGCCCTTAAATGCCATGACACACTTAGGCATATTTACAAAAGGACTATAGTAACTATTTGGAGTATTTTCACCAAAAATGTAAATGTTTCACAGAATAATCAATATACTGAACAGAGCATATGCAATGTTTTTGGCAAATTACTTCACATTGGTGAACATTCACATCTTTTGACCAGATAACATTTCTGAAGTGCAACACTGTGAATATTCTCCAATTTATCAAGAACACAAAAAAAATTTCTCCAAAGTAGAAATTTCTCCAGGTTCAGGCCGGTGAACTGCCATTATAAAGATAAGCAATCCACTTTTGCATCTCATTATGAATGTCACCTACTCCATATTAATATTTCACATACAGTATTTCTTTAGGGTATAAACGTAAACAATTGTATGAAGAAAATACATTGGTGAATCTGAACAGAGAATTTTTAACACATTTCTCTTACAACATATGGTGTAAAAATACACCAATACTGGTTGTGTCTACCATTCAAACAATCTTGCCAAAACATAATAACACATGCTGTAGCCTACCTCACCCTACCTCTGCTTGCTTTTATGTTAAACCTCTAATATATCTGCAATGCATTAAACTTATGGACAAACATGGGAAATCATATATTCTTATATTGTATATGCTGTTGTTTGTATAAGAATGCATATACAGACTTTAATAAATTCTTAGCTGAGATGTTTCTATTATTATTCCTTTCTTTTTGCTTTCTGTATCCCACCTTATCTTATTGTATGGAAAAATAAAGAAAAGAAAAAAAAAAGACTCTTGCAGACGCTAGTTTGCATTGCATAAGAAAAGATTTTATTTTTAGGAGGCAAACGTATAAATCATACAAATTAACAGTGAATTTATTTGAAAGTAAAATGATTATAACATGTATCATTTCTATTTAATTAAAATACCTCCTTAAAGATTTCAATGTTTAGACTAGACGTTTCCATCTGGACATTTAGTGCCAGTACACTTGCACTCCTGCACATCAATGTACTTATAATCAAGTGATGTTCCATCAGGGCACCGCAGCTTGACTTCATTTGTTGTAGTCTGAACCTCTTGGCAACAAGAACATGTATGAGACATTGTCTTTGCATGAGCAGAGTACCTAAACATAGAAAATACACTAACGTTAATTTTAAATTACTGTGCAAGTAGTAGTAGTAGTAGTAAAGTTACTCACTGGTCACTGTCAGACTTTTTTTTAATCATCTGTAGTGGATTATTTACTAGCACAGAAATTTGTACATGAAACAATAACAATTTTTCTCAGATCTGACTATATATATATATATATATATATATATATATATATATATATATATATATATATATATATATATATATATATATAATCCAATAATCCCGATGACGGTCCCTTGAGGTACCGAAACGCGTTGATGTTTGCATGATCCAGTAAACAATCAAAACAAGGGAAATCAAAAAAGGGAAATCAAACAAGGGAAAGTTGTGCTCACCACTAATTTTTAAAACCATTAGGCGGGGGTGCAATGAGGCTGTGACCACAAAATACATATAGACAAATACAGGAGTCCTCTGCACTCAACCCATTATCAATATATTGATGGCCAGATATGGGATGACTTTGACATAGTTGGCCAGCTTAAATATATTGCAATATATGGACAAACAATCCCTGTTTTGTTTAAAGGGTAAGACATTTTTCAGTAGGAGTATGCACAAAATGTCTATGTTTTAAATATATTGATAATGGGTTATATATATATATATATATATATATATATATATGTGTATATATATATATATATATATATATATATATATATATATATATATATATATATATATATATATATATATATAAAACCAAATTCTATATTCAGTTTGTGTAACAATTATTATAAATATATTTATGTAACAATTTTCATCTTACATTGCAGATGTTCTGCAGGATCCTTCACAGCGAGACATTTTGACCCTTGTTACAGATGTGCACCCTTGGTAGGTCAAGAAATCATCAGATGCTTGTACCTTGCAGGAGTCGTTCTTATGGATACCTGTAGTGTATATATACATTACAGCAAATTAAATTAGGATTGATTTATTACATCCAACATGATCGAACATATTTATTTAAGGGCCCTATTTAATATTTCAATTTCTTTTTTTTAATTAATCTAAAATGAATGAGCCCTTAGATGTTTCACTGATCCATTGGAACATTATATTAACCACAGTAACCCGAGAATTGTAATGATTCTTGAGAATTACAAATTAGAAAATGAGTATGCCTATAGAGAGAGACAGAAACATTAGCGTTTTTGATGCTGAAGACAACAGGGCTCAATTGTGATCGTCTGAAGTTTTCCCTATGTTAAACTGTATCCTTTAAAGGTACTTGCTAGTGATGAGTGAATCCATCCTGTTTCACTAAAAAGAGAAGTGGGCATTGTTGCTGCATTTTATTCACGCAAAATGTTTTGAAGTCAAAGGGTGGGTTATTGCAAGCATTTTTTTCTATCTGCATTTTCATGACTGACGAAAGATTTCACACATCACTAGTACTTGTGGCAAAATTTAATCCTCACACTTCTATATAGTTGCAGTCGGTGCCATTCAACCCTCCTGCCTACCATGCCTAAATGAGCTCTGTTGCTGCTATTGATGCATGGGAACCCTGAAGCTACCATAACTTCCTGACCAAGAAATAGCTCCAATGTTTCCTTCATGTCCAATTCACAACCAAACACCAGCAGCTTAAGTACAATTGTGTCCACTTGTGACCACAATGATGTTTGAATTGGAAAAGCTCCTTTGCTGGAAAAAAAACATGGCAACTGCACTCAAAATTGCATTATGCTTACATCACTTGTGTTCATTAACCCCTAAGTGTGCTTTTGATTTGTTTAGACACTTTAATCACGTTACACTAGCTGGCAGGCAATGTATGAGTGCTACCAAAGTCCATTCTTTTGAGCAAGGTTCACAGGTCCACATGCCTGGCTCCACAGAATACATTTTATGATCCAATCTTTATATTAATCATCAATTGAATATTGCCTTGCTTGGCCTTAACCATAAAGACTTGTTTTTGCCCTTTGCAGCGTGCAAGGCATACATTTTTTTTAAATAAAATAATTGTATAATGGATGTTGTATAAATGAAAATAAAACATATACATCCAGGTATAGTAAATGTATAAAGAACTTACATGTTTTACAGCATCCATCAGGTGAAAGTTTAATGCTTCCCTGGTATTGGGGAGAAAAAAATGTAGTGTCTTTAAACAAAACAAATAAAATGCAACAATTTTCACAAAGTCCTAACAACTGTGTATTATTAGCAAGAGATTTAGAGTTGCAGCGATCTGCCTAGAAATCATAATATGCATAAACCTTAAAGCGCAATGGCCAGACATTAACAGGGATTGTTACTGTTATACAAATGTGCCTCATAATATTACAAGACTATGGCACTTGCACTGGCCTTTGCAGCTGGAACTCTTTTAAGGAACCATAGAAACCATAAAGAACCAATATACTTTTGATAATAATTATCATGACAGTCATAAATGAGACATCTTGTAACAGCAGTTTATCAAACTGGCTTAACTAACCACTCAGCCTGGTTCAATTCCACTGGTTAAAACTACCCATAAATGTTCCCAGGCCATTTTAGGCAGCACTTTGCCCTTTATCTGCCCCCATGTCTTGAGGGGGGGGAACTACCTCAAACTGCAGGTAGCCTTAATACATCACTGAGGTTGCAAGTAATTGATAAACATTATAGTGTGATTTTTTTAGTGACACCTTATTGTTTTCACAAGATATAATTATGCAAACTATGATATCATGTGATTATGTCAAGTGCAATGTATAGACTACTTACATGCTCACAGTCTTCTTCATTTAATAAGGGGCAAGAGGTTTGGGAAACAGTGGTGACGAACTGATCATTGATTAATGAGCATTTGTACACTGTGCATTTATTATTCATGGAGGGCAGCACATCTCCAGGCTATTATAAGACAAGAATAAAGAAAATTGCAAGATGTTATATTTTTAATGGACATTACAAATAAGTGAAAATCAACCAGTAAGATGAATGACTAAACAAAACTATTTTTAATTAAATATACAGTACATGTTGGGCAGATAATTTGGCTACAAGGTAAAAGCTATGATTGAACTTACATTCATAAGCCTGTGAGAGCCATCATAATTCACCACACAGTTGGTTTGCTGACAGGTACCACAGCAGTCAGATGGGGAATTTTTATTCACCTTAAATCCCTGTTGAAGTAAATAGAAGCAGTTAATAAACCTGTATATCTGCTCATTCCTCAAATATTGCTATTTTTTTTTGTATCCAAGAGATTTGTGTCATTACTTTATTACAGTACATTATGGGGCACATTTACCTAGGGTTGAATATCGAGGGTTAATTAACCTTCGATATTCGACCGTCTAAGTAAAATCTTTCGACTTCGAATATCGAAGTCGAAGGATTTACCGCTATTCCTACGATTGAAGGAATAATCGATTTTAATCCATCAATCCAAGGATATTCCTTCGATCAGAAAATTGTTAGGAAGCCTATGGGGGCCTTCCCCATAGGCTAACATTGGCCTTGGTAGGTTTTAGGTGGCGAACTAGGGGGTCGAAGAATTTTTTAAAGAGACAGTACTTCGACTATGGAATAGTCAAACGATTTTTAGTTTGAATCGTTCGATTCGAAGTCGAAGGTCGTAGTCGAAGGTTGAAGTAGCCCATTCGATGGTCGATGTAGCCAAAAAAAACATTCGAAATTCGAACTATTTTTCCTCTATTCCGTCACTCGAACTAAGTAAATGGGCCCCTAAGTTTAGTGAAGTAAAGGGATGCCCCATGTCATTATGAAAGTGTGCTTGTTGCATATTACTTACAGCTGGGCACTTTATGTTGCAGACAATTGGGTTGCAGGAAATTGTATAATTCTTCCCTTGTTGTGCACAGACACAATTCTCACACTTCTCTGAGTAAACATGAGATCCAGGCTGTGGAGACACAAAAAACACAAACATTAATATATTTTTTAGGCCACAGTAGTGCAACATTGGCTTATATAATACCCATAATGCACCACATGATCACATTAAAATGTAACCTATTACAAAATACCTAACAAGAAGTACAACAAAATATTATTATTTTCAAGGCCCTCTTTACCTCTTGTATTGCTTACTTAGTTTCTATGTAAATCTAATTTCTTGCTTAGTGCAGAATATGCTGGTGATTCATAAATATGTGTTAATAACACTAAATAATAAAATGTTAAATGTTTACTAATTGCTATTTTGAGGATATTTGCCATCAACTGTGTGAATTAAGGAATAAAAACTAAAATGATTTGCCATAGAGCAGAGAAACTACACTGCATGCATGACCTCAATCACCATAGATTTTACAATTCTGCAAAGAACTTCTGCATGGATGTTACACTTGTGTGTTGCTAGGTAATGGGCACACTTTATTGTTGTATGTCATTTAGTGGCGTATCTACTGCAACAAAATGAAGGCTTTCGAGGCTTTAATCTTTCAGTCAAGCCAGGCTTCCTATGTTACTTGTATGTTGTTTTATTGTGAGTTAGTTAATTAGATTACGAATGCACATATAACCCTCCAGCACAACAAAGGGTAATATAATTATTTAATTTGCAAGGACCAAACATGAGATAGTTTATGTTTCCCAGTTTGCCCTGTTTAACTCAAGAAACAACAAAACATAGATTTCTTCATTAAAATTATAGGCAAATAGTTTGTTTAGCATAATACTTATTCATTGAAGCCATATTGAACAAGGGATTTTCTGTCCCTTTAATACCTATAAAGTATATTGGAGTCTGTATTCTGTCTAAAGTGTTAAAAAAAACAATTAACGCATGGTTAAAAGCGATAGATACTATAAGTATTAATATTTGGTTTCTTTACTTGTATTAATATTAGTACTGAAACTGTTTCCCCAAAAGATGGTAGTTTAAGTGGGAAAAGTATTTTAAACCTATCTTATAAAAATTCCACTTACCAAGTATTCAGCATTTCCACTAACACAAACGTGTTTTGGTTCTGGAAGAAAGACATGTAAAAATCAGATGTTTGATATTATTTTTGTAAGTTGCATATCTCCTATATGTCTTCCCAGAATAACAGTGGCATAAACATTTTGTTTTGTGTCATCTTTTTATAGGAGATTGGTATGACAGGCTATTTATCAAACCTTAAATCAAGTTTATTTTCTTGATTTGTAAACAATGACTTCCCTCTAATATTAAAGGGGATTGTAATGAAACCATAAACTGTCCCACAGCTCCCATAAATTCTCTATAGAAGTTAATGAAAAATTACAGATTTAAGTAAATTCAGCAATAAGATTTCTACTGACAAAAAAACCTAACTATAGATACATAAGAATTTACTAGAAACACAGTCCTTCTCCCTGTATTTCCCTGCATCCATATCCCACTTCTGCCCTATATCCTTTCCATTATTTTTCTATACTACAAGATTCTCCACCATTTGCTCTCAACATTTCTCACCATATTTCAACTCATTTTCTTTACCCTGTATACATTTAAACAGCCTCACAATTTCCTCCATAAACCTTTTTCCACATTTTTACCAGGTTTCCATCTCTCATTCGCTTTTTTGCACCTCTACCACTTCTAACCATATTTTCTCTCCTTTTTCTCTTTTCTTCTCTTGTACTTGTCCCCTTTTTCCACTTCTAGACTCAAATCTATGAAAACCCTCTGCTGTGGGGCATGCCTCAATTTTAGGTCTATATTGCTACACAGATCAGAACCTGAATGGTTATTTAGAATGACTCTAATATATCTAGTGTCACTTTAATTAGCATGACATCACTTTACCACAAACTTACCACAAACATAAGTATGACAACAATGTCCTTCCTTGATGGTTCCCTTAAGTTCAAATCCAGGTCCACAGTTAGGGTAGGTATCTGAGCACCGATTTGGATCACATCCTTTAAACACGATTATCCAAAAATTAGGTTTCTTAAGTGTATAGGTTTGGTATGAATTTCATAAAAACTGCACTGATTTGCAAAAATTGTAAATGTAATTTATAAAGTAAAAACAAAGAAATAAATAATAGGAACTTTAGTGTTGACTAGAGGGGAACACATTTTTTTTCAGATACATTTTTTCAGAACCTTCGGCAATAATGAAGGACAAACAGAAATTGCTTTCAGTTGGCATTTTATTTGCACCTAATTTTAAAATCCTTGAAATGTTTCATTATGTATATTATAGTTGCTTAGAAATACTTTTTCTTTGACTATGCAAAGAAAAAAAAAATATTTTTGAATGAATAAAGGACATGGTGGTTATATACTAGACAACCCACCAATATATCTAACTGATTATTCCATATGTTAGAAGAATGGGAACCATAAAACTGGCTATACATACAGATGGTTAAACAATGCAGTATTTATCCACCAGTAAGGTACATTGGCAGAGACATTAGCATCACAAGTGGCCTTCTGAGACCAAAGCTTCATGTCCAAATCTGCTTTCAGATATCTGAATGATGATATCTGATAATGAATGATATCTGAGTGAATAATCTGTGGTTGAATTTATTTTCTCTCTGCTGCCTTAATTGATCTCCTGGGAATGAGTCTGTGGTGTTAGATGTCTAAGTCATAAAATGTAATAAAAGTCGTAAAGGAAGAAACATTGCATTTTGCAATGTAATTTTAACTGCAGACTGCTCACTTTTAAGATGTACTTGAAGGTGGACTAATATTTTTTCATTCAGTTTTATTACATACCCTGTGCAATGGCACAAACTATACAATTCACAATCACTCTTTCCCAGTCCGAAGTGGTCACTGAACAGTTCATGGGATCACAAAAGCTATATTAAATTTGTGCATAGGGAAATTTGTTTGGCAATGCCATAAATGTATGCATTGCGAATATTTTTCCATTACAGACTTTTATTGCATTCTCCTATTAGTATGTTTGTTACCTTTTCTGTAGGATTGTCAAATATTTGCTGTTAGTGCATAGAGGACAATAGGTGTATTTGATACTTACGACATACAGTTTCTTCACAACACTTGTCTTTAGTGCTAATCTGAGTCACCGGGTAGAAGCCTTCACGAGTACATGCTTCTTTTTTTACATGTTGGCATTGTTGTCTTTGACAAGTTATTCCACTACCACCCTCCAGACACTTGCAGATCTCACAGTTAAATTCAAAGGTTTCTCCATACTGCAAAGAGAGGAACAGTTTTAAATACTAGAGCCCAATGTATGAACAATAAGAGGAATTGATTGCTCAACAAAACAGGAAGGCTGGCATCTTTTTTCAAGATGTCTTTAAATTTCACCTAAACTGACCAAAGATCAGCACTAGGTTAAAAATTAAAATGGTGCCAAATGCAACCATACTTGTTTTCCTATAAATAAATCCAAAATGAATACCTTGCGGGGAATATTGTCTGGCCCAACACACCCTGGAAGAAAGAAAAAACGGTTGATAAGAATGAAGGAACATCAAGGAGTGAAACAAAAATGATTTATAATACGAAATTGCCTCATATTAATTAGTTCAGGATAAATTATCTGCAGGGTGCCATATCAGTACATAGATTGCTTAAAAAAAATCCATGAAATTTTTAAAATCTGTAGCATCATTATATAAAATGTGTTCATGATGAAAGAGTTCAGTTGTTTCTTTAAATTATTAAGATCAAATTAAATAAAATGGTATTTTAGTAATTTGTTTCATAAGTAAACATATGTAGGGGGCATCTTAATACCTTCCTCCAATGCTTGGGTACACATCTCTATCAAATACAGGCAGTTCATTATTTATCAGGGCATACCTGCTATACTTTTATGTCCAGGGAATGTGCAAAATGCAAAAACCATGGTTTCCCTTTGCCCACTGCTCTGCACATAATACATGATCCCTAATGTTTATTGTACATTTAGTCCTATAAATAGGTTAGCCTGCCTGGATAAAATGCCAGTACATAAACTCACCACAGTCGCTTACGCAGGAATCGATTGCCATGCTAAATGGCATGCTACCTTTAGCACAGAAGCATCCTTCCACAACACGTTTATCATTTTTCAGTTCTATAACATCTCTTGACCTGAAAAAGACCACACAGATTCAAAAATTAAGTTACATATTCTACTTAAAGCTAAAGGCTTACAATAATACAGTTGATCTTTAAACAATATTTCAAACCTTTGGATCTAATGGATATATACTCTACTATATAATGAGGAAATTCTACAATAAATGTCATTCCAATGCAATAATCTCTGGGTAAAGCATTGTAGAGCTTTTTATGGCAGAACATAAAACATAATGTGTTCTTCAATAACTTATCACTATACATAAAAACCATGTGCTACGGTTTTGAATATGTATAGAGATTTCCAGTTGTAACTGCTTTTTCCAGCTGTACCAGAATCATGCAGCTGCATTCCATTTTACTCCAATGTTTGGAGAAATTAACACTTCAGAAAAGTTTTCTCCACAAATGTATAGCAGAGCTGTGTTATAAAGCTTCTAATAATTAAAGCTTATTCGTTTTATTAACTTTACATTTTAATTTTCCTGCAGGTATTTTTTTTATACACTGTTTTGATAATACGCCAAAATATATTTCTTAAAATAATGAGTAAATTAATATATTTCACTTAAGTTTGCATTGAATACAGACGTGTGTATATGTGTAAATAACATGTGTAAATGTATTATACAAACAGTATCTATGACACAGCAGTGGTTACTTACGTATGTTGGCAGGTTCTAGGGAAAACTGGTCCACATGCATCGTACACTTTGTTAGAAGGACAAGTAATTGCTAAAGCAAGAGAAATGTATAAATTAGTATGCATATTATCAAGGAGATGATTCTATTGAATGTTTATACATTTCAGCCATATTTATTGATGGGTTCTGACCTAATGAACAAGAACAGAATTAGAAACTTACGACAAGCTGTGGCCTTGCTCCTCCACTGAATGCAGACACCACGATCACCACAGATTGAGGCATATTGTTGTAAACTTGAACATTCACTATGTGAGTTGGCTACATTGCAACTGTCTGACAGGCAGGCTTTATAGAAAGGTTCTGGTGAATGGAACTGATGGCATTTTTGGAAAACCCTATAAATAAACACAAATTAAAAATTAATGAATGAGTAAATTGCTTTTGAAAGTAATGTTTCTCAAACTTTTATTGTTTCCACAGATTATGAATGGTACAAGAGAAGAGTAAGATATAAAAACAAATTGCATTTTTTTATATGATGGGCTTGCATAAAACAATGTGATTTGCAATCAATTATGTTCTTACTATATACAGTACGTGGATTTTATATTCCATTTTTTCGAATAAATCTTCATTTTTATATAACATGATAAAAAATCCAATATATGCTTTAAAACAGTGCTGTGAGAATTTCACAAAAGGTTAGGTAAACAATGGAAACATATTTCCACTGTACTACCTATTACTGTAACTATCAAGTTGATGTTTGGGGAATGGCATTGATTTCCCCCCATCTGAGGCAAACTAGAGAGGCATAAGATTAATTTTTTTGCTTTTCTCTGTAAAAGTGAAAAACCCCATCTAGTTAGGCAGGCATAGGCGGAGGGTGACTTTTTTGTTTGACCATTCACAGACTAACCACTCACAGTTCCCACTGACTTCAGTGGGAACTGTGCCAAAGCGCAAGAAAGTGCTTAATCCAATAAATACATTCTGATTTACTAGTACCTGTGCTAGAATTATGATTCTAATTCTGGGCAATCAGAAAAAAATTTGTGATGTTTTGTTGTCCAACCATGCATATAAGGCCGCAACAATTATTCATGTGGCAGCACTCACTAAAGGGCAGACAGTAAGGGGGTTATTTATCAAAATCCAAATTTTCAGATTTTTTAAATAAAAAAAAGTCTGACTATACTAGAATGCATGATTTACCCTTATTTATCAATAAAAAAACTTGAAAAAATTGGATCAACAAAAAACGTGACTTTTTCGGAATGTCGCACAAAACAGCAACTTTTTAGGATTGTCATGAAAACAATCCATATTTTTTCGGATCCGACGCATGAAAAGTATGCAGACAATATGTTCAGACTTTTGGGTATAATACATCTTGAAAAATTTGAGCTTTTTTTCCACTGAAAATTCAGATTTTATAGTGAAAAAAAACCTTGAATTTTTCAGTTTTTTTGCAATCAGACCCCCAAATGCGAGTAATGGCCATGCACCATGCACTTTTATATTAAACAAAAGGCTTATGGAAAAAGTGGGTAATGGCACCCCAAGTACATACTTTGAGAGGCAGCTTAAACGCCAAGTATATTTGTGCACTGATGTAGAAGCATGGTAATTAAAGTTGAAAAAAGGCACATCTATCACTTTAACCTTTTCTATAAATGAAACTTGCCTGACTGCCTTCCCGACCAGTGGATAATTTCATAACAAGCATATTATATAGTGAGTGGCAGTAGGCACTGACAACCCCAGTATAGTGAGTAATGGTGCATCAAGGGTAAATGAGTTGCCAATTTCATTTAAAATGCCCCCCTGAACAGTGGGTAACATAAATGCAGTGCAAATTTTATGTTTCATTCCACCAGAGAGCAATGAAAGATAAATGCAATGCTAATGCCATCTGTATGAAATAATAACCTCAGTAAAATCAGAGGTTAATTGCAGTGTGGTTTCTTATAGAAGACCCTCAGTAGATGTATAAGGCAATTCATGTATAATCCCCACAGATCAGGATGGATCTGCATTAACCCTTATATTGCCCATACATGTTAATCTGCTGTACATGCCTATCACTCTACCCTTTTAGCAGCTATCTTGTATATATAGCTTTTAATATGTATTTAAACCAATGTTTAATTCATGTGGGGAGGGTTTTAGTAAAAAAATAGCAGGGGTTGCTATGGCATGAGAAGGGTTAATGCTGGCATGGTGGGAGAAGTTAGAAAGCAGCAAACACACAGTTGCTGGATGATTTGTCTAAATACAGGTTGTGTTTAGGAAGAAAAAGCAGAAAAACAGTGATTTTTATAAACAAGATTATCAAAGCATTTGCTTCCCTAAGGTCTAAAACTGGCATTATTTATAGAACTAACAGTGGAGTGGGGTGGAGGGCTGATTACCTCTTTGTCAGCAGCAGAAATGTAATAAATCTAACAGAAATTCCAGATCACTGTAACATCTCTTCTCCATGCTGCTAGTTTTGCCCTCAAAGTTTATGTCCCAGTGCAGGAATTGGATTGGTTGGAGGGAGGTTCAAAGCTAACCTTCAAGCTAATCAAATTGCTCAGAAGTAGTACTTCTTAACTTAAACTCTCAGGCCAAACCAATCAGCATGCAAGCTTGCCTGAATGAAGGAAGAAGGAAGGAAGAAGCCTGCTTGCAGTGACGCGGGGCAAAAAATACATGGGGCCCTTCAAACTCCTCCCCTGTTTCTCACCACACAGTTAGCAAATGTCAGGGAAAAGGGTTTTATATGTTGTTTTCCTCCATTTTTACTTTATTTTACACTTATAAAAGTGTCAGACAGGTTTGGGGAGGCTTAGGGGCACATTTACTATGGGTCGAATATAGAGATTTAATTAACCCTCGATATTCGACCATCGAAGTTAAATCCTTCGACTTCGAATATTGAAGTCGAAGGATTTACCGCAATTCATGCGATCGAACTATCAAGGGAAAAATCGTTTAATCATTTTAATCCATCGATCGAACGAGTTACCTTCGATCAGAAATTGCTAGGAAAGCCTATGGGGACCTTCCCCATAGGCTAACATTGGTGCTCGGTAGGTTTTAGGTGGCGAAGTAGGTGGTCAAAGTTTTTTTTAAAGAGACAGTACTTCGACTATCGAATGGTCGAATAGTCAAACGATTTTTAGTTCAAATTGTTCGATTCGAAGTCGATGGTCGAAGTAGCCAAAAAAATACTTAGAAATTCAAAGTATTTTTTATTCTAATCCTTCACTCGAGCTTAGTAAATGTGCCCCTTAGCCTCCCCTAGCCTTATAGAAAATTTCCCTATGTAGGCTGGCTCAGTGAAAAGGTGGAATTTTAGGCTATATATTACAGGGTAAATTAAAACAAGGCGGTGTGTTATATGTTCCATTTAGATCTTGTAAATATATTTTAATATATTTTCACATCACCATTTAAAAGCTAATGGTACAATGCTAATTTTATAAATTCATTATGAATGAATCTCAAACCAATACTTACTGTCCCATGATGAGATCACAGAGAGCAGATTTGCAAGTTGGGGGTATTGTAGGGGGTACTGGAGGAATGCTCTGGCATTGAGGCTTGACTGGGTCATTCACCATAAAAGAATCAGCCATAGCTACCCAGTTAGTTGTGATTGTACCATTAGCCATCATTAAGTCATCAGCTTGGTTGTTGGTGCAGGTACCTAAGATAAATTATGAAATGATGTTACAGTTTATTTTGTGACACAACCATTTTGGAAAATGCTAATGTTAATAATGAAAAACACACACCCAGCATTTACACAATTGTTTCAACCATATATCCCAGTGGCATCGCAACAGAAAATTCTGACCATACAGATAGATGTACGTTTACTAAGGAAAATGCCAAACACCAAGCGCAGAACTGCTGGCAACCACATAAAACATTCAAAGTGTGCCCCATATCAGAACATGATGGGCTTGCAAAAAATGCCTGCATTTGGGCAAGCTGCATTATTTTGAACAAAGTTTATTACAATCATTAAATGAGTGATCAATAAACACTTCATTTAATTTAAAATATATAATTATGGAAAAAGCATTTTATCACACTCCACTGGTGCAGACTCAGCACCACAATATATAACAGAGAAAGGGAATGGAAAATAAGCAATGAAAACTGAGATCAACCATAGAAATAATAGACCCACTTAATGTGTGAACAAGGCTGTAATTAATTACATGAAACATAAAAAATATTTATTATCTGAAGTGTTAAATCTTCAGCTTTCTGCTGTCACTTACCACATTGTCCATGTGTGTTCTTATAAAACTTTCCATATGGCATCTTTATTGTGAAGGTCAACCCATTATAAGTGACATTGGTCTTCAGCTGTGGTATTTCAACTACTAAATATATTCCAGATTTGTATATGTTTACTCCATATTTTGTATATGGAAGCAATACAAGATTTCCATTTACAAAAGTCTAGGAAAGAAAATGTGAGCATGATGAAATCTTGTTATCCCACAATAGCATCTCCACAATATAAACTCATTTTGAAGGAACAGATTTATGCAGTACTGAATCCTTTTGTTAAAGGAAATCTATACCCCCCAAAACAATGTAGGTCTCTATACAAATATAATGCACAAAACAGCTCACATGTAAGACCCTGCTTCATGTAAATAAACCATATTCATAACAATATACTTTTAGTAGTATGTGCCATTGGGTAATCATAAATAGAAAATTGCCATTTTAAAAAAATAAGGACCACCCCCTGGGATCGTACGATTCATGGTGCACACAAACAAACCATACATGTTAGGTCACATGAGCATATTAACAGACAGAGTTCTGTCATTTGCTTCAACACTTCTTCCTGTTACAGTTAGAGCTAAGTATTTCTGGTCAGGTGATCTCTGAGGCAGCACAGGAAATGGTGAAATCACGAAATGCTGAAATCACGAAATGGTAGTTCAAGGCAAGAGATGTAGAAGGGCAAGATTTACTTAAATATATATTCCAGTTTTGTTAGATGCTTTAATATGCCACTTGATATAATGTAAAGTATCGGTTGTTTAAGTATTAATTTTGGGGGTATAGTTTTCCTTTAAATAGAAGTATAGTGGAACACCACTTTTACATATATGGAATTTCAATTTCCTGATCATGAAGTCATTTTTTTGTGGCCTGGCGCAGGTAAGTGATGTTCTTTCCTTCCCAAATTTTCCTGGATTTTACACATATTTTTTATTCTCCAGATAAAAGTAAAAGCGGGGTTCTGCTATAATAACTTTCACAAAGTGATCCCTAGGTATATTGGTTTAAATAAAAGTAATTCAATTTGCCTGAATGTCAACACATGTATGCACCTTTTGTCTGTGTGCAACTTATAGGCTACATTTCCACCAGGTTCTTTTAGAGGAGTGTAGAAATTGCTTACCTCTAAACTGATAGGATTTAATGTTTTAGGTGAAATTACAATCTCCTGAGTTTCATGTCGTACAGTAAGCTTGCGTGGGCAGGTAATACCTGTTTTAGCTCCACAATTATAATTGTCCATGTAAATGCCAAAGTTATCAATGGTTTTCACAATTTCTTCCACAAGAACATAGGTGCAGTTTCCTTGAAATGTATAATAGGTTCCATCAAAGGTAAGATAGTGGATATCTCCCCAACCACCACACATACCTGAAGAACAATATTAATTTTGGTTAATTATATGTTTATGGATTCTACACATTGTAGCACATTGTAGCACTTACAGTACAATAGATGCAAATCGGTCATTTTAAATGAAATCAGTGCTTAAACTTGTTTTGTGGCTTAAAATATGTTTCATATTCCCTGTGGTTTTTTTTTTTAATTCTTCTGCTTCTACTACCTTTCTATTCAATCCTATTGCATTATTAAAAGAGTATTTATCAAAAGCATAACTCTCACCTTCACCTATTATACCCCTAATATGTGCCCCAATGTGTTTAACATCCAAAGATGTAGTTTAAGACTCTAGGGCTCATTTATTAACATAGGTGTTAAATTGCACACGTATAGCTAATAATGACAAGCAATCAGAGCTTTGATTTACAAATTTGGGAGTAAACTGAAATGATGCATTAGATATAATAAGCATAGAATCCATACAAAAGACATCTCTGTGAAAGTCGCAAAACAACTTACGAGAGCAAAAGTCATAGCAATGGACGACATTACTAAATGTACTTGCTTCAAGTCCAGATTGCTCCTATGTTAATGTGCTACCTGGTCAAATTACTTTACACTAATAAATCCCCTATATTAAGTGTTCTAGGTACAGTACTAATTGCACTATGCAGGATTTTACAGATGATATGATGATAATTTTGCGTCTTTTTGCTGTTTATTTGTTTTGTAGGGTTCCTTTGTATTGGTTATTGTTAACCCTACTTCTGTATTGTTTTTTTTATGTTCCTTTTCCTTAAACACTCATAGCGATGCTAGGACCCAGTAGTCTACTCTATAAATAGTTAATAAAGAGTTAGCAATAAAGATTACAGAAAGTTATGTAATGTGAATACTTAAAGCTTCTAATGGAACTGCTTTACCATCTAAATTATAATAGATGGGTGTTTAAATACTCTCCCTTAGGATCTAGCTTTGTATCATTTAGATATATACTCACAAGGACACTCCCAATGCCAGCAACATGAGTCATCATCAGGCACAGCAATTGGCTTCATTTTATTGGCACAGGTGATCTCTGGTGGAGGGATGCAACTTTTCTGAACAATCTGTAGTTGACCATTTGCATTGCATATGGCTTTGGTGCAATTAGCAATCTGCCAGTTTGTATTGGGCTATAGATGTACAAAAAGCAAATACACACAAATTAGCATGACAGTATTTTACAGACTCCAGTTTAGACCTGACAAACAAATAATTAATGTACGTATATGGGACCTGTTATCCAGAATTCTCTGGACTTCCAGATAATGGATCAGTATTCCGGATAATGCATCTTTCTTTCATTTCTTCATACCTACCAGAAAATCATTTGAACCCTTGAATGAGGGCAAATCCTGTATTCAGTCCCTTACTAACACACACAGATTGATACTGAAAAGCATGTTCTGCATAAAATGATGAAACACGGAGGGGCACAAAAGTGTGCTTTTGTTTGCAGATTTTAATTGAAATGTCACCATGAAAATTGAGAAATTGTTCAGGTATGCTGTTTTGTAAGATCTACTGCTCTGTGGGTAGAGCAGAATACATTTACAACTAAACCTAAATAGAGCCAGTCATTTTACATATTCTGGATATCAGGATAGAAACTCATACTTAGAGGAACTCACCACACAAGGGGTAGTTGTGCTGATTGTAGTGACAGTGGTTGACTTGGTGGTTGTTTTAGTTGTTGTACTTGGTGTTGTTGTACAAGGGATCTCAGTTGCAGGGATTTCTCCACAACTGCCATCACATACAACTTTGTAACATTTTCCATGAATTGTACTTCTTGTTACTTCCTCACCTGCAAAAGAAGTTATTAAATGAGTTGCTGGCAATGAGTGAAACTGACTCATTTCACATTGTAAGAAATCTTAAGAAAAACTAGCAAAAATACTGAAAAATGTGAGAAATTTAGCAGAATGCTAACCAAATTCAATGGAGTCAATGGAGATGACATTGCAGTTTTTTAAGATGTACAATAATACATATACCAGTAGGTTCTAGTTATTAAAGAAACAGGCATACATTTAAGCATTGGCTACTTTACCTGGTATATAGACTTTTCCATTATAATGACAGGAACAATGTGTGGTGTATGTAGTAGTTGGATGGGTTGTTGTTATAGATGTTGCTGTTAAAATAAGTTAGATATTACAAAGACAGAATAAAATAAAAACATATTTCACACATTTTAATTAATCCACACCGGGGAATGTATCTTTCCTCTATTTCAAATAATGTCCATGTGTCTGTACCCACTGTTTTAAAGGAAAAGAGTATCCACTCTACAGTAGAAAAACTTTATTATAGATAAAAGACAAGTCACCAATGAAAACAGTGGGGGCCCTGTAGATCTGGGAGAAAGTTGTATTCAGAAGTATTGTTTAAAGAACCTGATGTTGCTGGACAACAGCTCTCACCATAAATTACCCTCATTAATATATAAAAGTATGCTTAAGATTTTGGTCCAATGACTACTGAGTAAAGTACTTTTGAGTTAGGGTTGCAAACTAGGCTTCTGTAAGGGCTGTGTGGGTCAAAACTGCCTTTCTAAAGAAATCTGGGCTGGTCTTTCCTTGAATGACATAAGCTCTGTAGAACATAATGGTGTTATCTGTTATCCACTAATTATCCTGTGCCATATAGCCTTTTATTAATTTTCACCATTGTTACACAGCAGCTCGTTTATATGAACTATAGTATTATTTCTGAAGCAAATACATAAGTTTCACCAGTACAGGGCAACAGTACATTATATTTGTATTACTTTAAATCTATTTAATTTTTTTATGTCAGTTATAATAACCATGCCACCTTCTTAACAATTTGCAGATGAACGGCTATTGTTAAATTAGACTTAGTAGTCCAATTATTTATCTCCCTCCCCCTCCCTATACCACATTGCCTTGGAGTGCGGATACTCATTGGAGAATATATATAAAGAATAGCTCAAGTTGAATTAATAATTTCTCTTAATTACGGTATTAGTATCTCTAAATCTCCCACTGTGCTAGCATGTCTCTTGTTTAGTGGTAACTACTTACTTGGTGGTACATGTTCACATGGTATCTCAGTTCGGGTTGGTCTCTTGCAAGTGCTGTCACATACATAGCGGTAACATTTTCCATCCCTTTCTCTGCTGCTGCTTCTTGCTATTTCCTCACCTGCAAAAAAAAGCTCTCTGATTAGTTGCTTGTACCCTGTTAGCATCAGTTGCAGGACTGATTTCTATTGACTTAAAGAGGACCCAAACCCAAATAAAGAATGGATGGAAACTTAATCAGTGTGCCGCTGAGCATTTTTGCAAATTGCAGATATTTTCTAGGATAGGGTAGATTGCCCTGTAATCCTCGACCTTTTTAAGCTATTTCGTTTTCCAGATTTGAGTTTAAAAATAAATGCATTCTCGACTATGGTTTGTAAAGCTTTTTTTATAAACATACGTTGAAAATTCACAAAGTTGAATATTGATAAATTGGTCTCTTGACCTTTTCTGTGTTGGTGTTCTAAGATCGCACTAAAGCAACATGCAGATATCCATGTATGAAGGGCTTTACCTGGCAGATACGCTCTTCCTTCATGACGACAGGCACATTCTTTAATTATGGGTGGAGTGGTTGATTTTGCTGATAGAATAAATGAGAAATACATCAGAAATTTCTACTAGCATATAAAATCATGTTTGGTGCAAAACATGAACCACATAGCTCATATTTTAATAAGTCTAAGTGAGGGACTATGGGTTTTATCCCACTGAAATACTGTACTTACTTGGTGGTTCACATGCTTTCTCAATTCGGTTTGTTTTCTTGCAAGTGCTGTCACATACATAGCGGTAGCATTTTCCATCCTTCTCTCTGCTGTCACTTCTTGCTATTTCCTCACCTGCAAGAAGAAGTTCTTTGTTTAGTTGCTTGTCCTTGTTAATAAAGGTTTCAGGATGGATTTATGTTGCTTTAAAGGGGATCTAAACCCAAAAAATGAATCGATGCAAACTTAATCAGTACGCTCCTCTGAGCAATTTTGCAGGTTCCAGACATTTCCTATTTTAAGCAGTTTCAGAGATATTTCCATTTTCAGAGGGCTTCTATCAGACCTTCGGTTCAACTGAGAGCAGCAACCCAAAGGTTACCGGAATTCAAGAAGTGCATAAAAGTTGAATTCAAGTTTTTACCGCAATTTGATACCCCCTAAAACTGACAAATCTGATTTTGGGGATTTCAAATACTCCAGCGTTTGAGATTTATTCAGCGCAAATAAGGAGTGAGAAACTCAAATGTTAGCATTCGAGTTTGATGGGTTTTGGAGTTTTTAGAACATCAAATAACTCGCCAATTGACAAAGTTCAAATTTTGAAAGAAAGGCCTCTCCATCTTTCTTTGGTGTAGAGATCCCCTTTAAAGAACATGGAGACGGTTACTACTGACTGCCTTACCTGCCCTATATGCTTTTCCTTGGTGATGACAGGCACACACTGTTTCTGTGGGTGGAGTGGTTGGTTCTGCTGTTAGAATAAATGAGAAATACATTAGACATTACCAACGGGATAAGAAAGAATGTTTGGTGAAAAATAAATCCATATTCCTCACATTTCAGTAACTCTGTGTTAGGGGAATATGTATTTCCGCGCCTGTCCGGCTTTGACCCGGACAGCCCGGCTTCTGTCGGGGTCAAGATTGCCCGACTGGTTTTCCAAATAAGAAGATGCCGGCCGGCCTCTCCTTTAAGAACCTGCCCGTCAGCATCCTGGTAGCACAATCCCGCCTACTAAACATCACCGGCCCATCTCCTGACGTCACCCGCCCACTCCTCTTCCCCCCGATGTCACCCGCCCCTGCCCGGACTTCCCGACAGAGGAAGGAGGCGACCCTAGGTTGAGCGATGCAGTACAGTGGTAGTGTTTTGTTATTCCTTTAAGTCGTTATAACAGTCGGGCCGACTTCTCAACAGCTTTGTAGGTGAACGATTTTTTTTTTCCCGTAGACTTCAGTGGACTCTCACCATCCACTGATTTCTAAAATGAAGCATCCCCGATAAACACAAACAAAGTAGACAGAAAAAGACGGTGGTTTTCTGTGCAATGATATATGTGTGGTTGACTCTTCTTACATTTTATTCTGCTAGACAGCAATATAGTGGGGGATTAAGACAAAGGTATGGATAGAAAGGGCAGATCAAGTTCATTTAATCATTTCTCCTTATCCCTGTATCAGTTTCTCAAATTCTCCCTCTGTGTTAGCATGTCTCTTGTCTAGTGGTAAGTACTTACCTGGTGGTGGTGGTACATGTTCACATGTTTTCTCAGTTCGGGTTGGTCTCTTGCAAGTGCTGTCACATACGTAGCTGTAGCATTTTCCATCCCTTTCTCTGCTGTTGCTTCTTGCAATTTCCTCACCTGCAAGAAGAAGCTCTCTGATTAGATGCATGTCCCCCGTTAATATCAGTTTAATGACTGATTTCTATGTATTGAAAGGGGATCCAAACCCAAAAAATGAATCGATGGAAACTTAATCGATGCGCTTCTCTCAGCATTTTTGCAAGTTACAGGCATTTTCTAAGCTGGTAGACTCATTAAAAATTAGGAGAAGATTGCGCTATAATCAAGATCCCCCCCACGCGCCTTTTTAAACGTTCGAGGTTTCCAGCTTTCAGTTGCTTAATAAATAAGGGCATACAGGGCTTTGGTGAGTTTTTGAGCTTTTTTTAATCTACTGAAATAACTCGAAGATTCTCAAAGTTGAATTTTGATAAATAGGCCTCTTGACCTTTTCTGTGTGTTCGCGTGTGTGTGTGTGTGGTTTAAGAGCCCCCCATAGGAACACAAAGAAATTCTCAAGTATGGAGGGCTTTACCTGGCAGATAGGCTCTTCCTTCGTGATGACAGGCACATTCTTTGATTGTGGGTGGAGTGGTTATTTTTGCTGTTAGAATAAATGAGAAATGCATCAGACATTGCTAACAGGCTAACAGCATATGAAATCATGTTTGGTGCTAAATAAAATCAACGTTTCTCCTTTTTGTATAAACCTAGGTGAGGGGGAATATGGATATTCTCCCTCTCAAATATTGCCCATTGAATCATTTCTTCTGAGCCCTGCTATATGAGTATCTCGAAATCTCCCTCCGTGTTAACTTGTCTCTTTTTTAGTGGTAAGTACTTACTTGGTGGTTCACATGCTTTCTCAATTCGGTTTGTTTTCTTGCAAGTGCTGTCACATACATAGCGGTAGCATTTTCCATCCTTCTCTCTGCTGTCACTTCTTGCTATTTCCTCACCTGCAAGAAGAAGTTCTTTGTTTAGTTGCTTGTCCTTGTTAATAAAGGTTTCAGGATGGATTTATGTTGCTTTAAAGGGGATCCAAACCCAAAAAATGAATCGATGCAAACTTAATCAGTACGCTCCTCTGAGCAATTTTGCAGGTTCCAGACATTTCCTATTTTAAGCAGTTTCAGAGATATTTCCATTTTCAGAGGGCTTCTATCAGACCTTCGGTTCAACTGAGAGCAGCAACCCAAAGGTTACCGGAATTCAAGAAGTGCATAAAAGTTGAATTCAAGTTTTTACCGCAATTTGATACCCCCTAAAACTGACAAATCTGATTTTGGGGATTTCAAATACTCCAGCGTTTGAGATTTATTCAGCGCAAATAAGGAGTGAGAAACTCAAATGTTAGCATTCGAGTTTGATGGGTTTTGGAGTTTTTAGAACATCAAATAACTCGCCAATTGACAAAGTTCAAATTTTGAAAGAAAGGCCTCTCCATCTTTCTTTGGTGTAGAGATCCCCTTTAAAGAACATGGAGACGGTTACTACTGACTGCCTTACCTGCCCTATATGCTTTTCCTTGGTGATGACAGGCACACACTGTTTCTGTGGGTGGAGTGGTTGGTTCTGCTGTTAGAATAAATGAGAAATACATTAGACATTACCAACGGGATAAGAAAGAATGTTTGGTGAAAAATAAATCCATATTCCTCACATTTCAGTAACTCTGTGTTAGGGGAATATGTATTTCCGCGCCTGTCCGGCTTTGACCCGGACAGCCCGGCTTCTGTCGGGGTCAAGATTGCCCGACTGGTTTTCCAAATAAGAAGATGCCGGCCGGCCTCTCCTTTAAGAACCTGCCCGTCAGCATCCTGGTAGCACAATCCCGCCTACTAAACATCACCGGCCCATCTCCTGACGTCACCCGCCCACTCCTCTTCCCCCCGATGTCACCCGCCCCTGCCCGGACTTCCCGACAGAGGAAGGAGGCGACCCTAGGTTGAGCGATGCAGTACAGTGGTAGTGTTTTGTTATTCCTTTAAGTCGTTATAACAGTCGGGCTGACTTCTCAACAGCTTTGTAGGTGAACGATTTTTTTTTTCCCGTAGACTTCAGTGGACTCTCACCATCCACTGATTTCTAAAATGAAGCATCCCCGATAAACACAAACAAAGTAGACAGAAAAAGACGGTGGTTTTCTGTGCAATGATATATGTGTGGTTGACTCTTCTTACATTTTATTCTGCTAGACAGCAATATAGTGGGGGATTAAGACAAAGGTATGGATAGAAAGGGCAGATCAAGTTCATTTAATCATTTCTCCTTATCCCTGTATCAGTTTCTCAAATTCTCCCTCTGTGTTAGCATGTCTCTTGTCTAGTGGTAAGTACTTACCTGGTGGTGGTGGTACATGTTCACATGTTTTCTCAGTTCGGGTTGGTCTCTTGCAAGTGCTGTCACATACGTAGCTGTAGCATTTTCCATCCCTTTCTCTGCTGTTGCTTCTTGCAATTTCCTCACCTGCAAGAAGAAGCTCTCTGATTAGATGCATGTCCCCCGTTAATATCAGTTTAATGACTGATTTCTATGTATTGAAAGGGGATCCAAACCCAAAAAATTAATCGATGGAAACTTAATCGATGCGCTTCTCTCAGCATTTTTGCAAGTTACAGGCATTTTCTAAGCTGGTAGACTCATTAAAAATTAGGAGAAGATTGCGCTATAATCAAGATCCCCCCCCACGCGCCTTTTTAAACGTTCGAGGTTTCCAGCTTTCAGTTGCTTAATAAATAAGGGCATACAGGGCTTTGGTGAGTTTTTGAGCTTTTTTTAATCTACTGAAATAACTCGAAGATTCTCAAAGTTGAATTTTGATAAATAGGCCTCTTGACCTTTTCTGTGTGTTCGCGTGTGTGTGTGTGTGGTTTAAGAGCCCCCCATAGGAACACAAAGAAATTCTCAAGTATGGAGGGCTTTACCTGGCAGATAGGCTCTTCCTTCGTGATGACAGGCACATTCTTTGATTGTGGGTGGAGTGGTTATTTTTGCTGTTAGAATAAATGAGAAATGCATCAGACATTGCTAACAGGCTAACAGCATATGAAATCATGTTTGGTGCTAAATAAAATCAACGTTTCTCCTTTTTGTATAAACCTAGGTGAGGGGGAATATGGATATTCTCCCTCTCAAATATTGCCCATTGAATCATTTCTTCTGAGCCCTGCTATATGAGTATCTCGAAATCTCCCTCCGTGTTAACTTGTCTCTTTTTTAGTGGTAAGTACTTACTTGGTGGTTCACATGCTTTCTCAATTCGGTTTGTTTTCTTGCAAGTGCTGTCACATACATAGCGGTAGCATTTTCCATCCTTCTCTCTGCTGTCACTTCTTGCTATTTCCTCACCTGCAAGAAGAAGTTCTTTGTTTAGTTGCTTGTCCTTGTTAATAAAGGTTTCAGGATGGATTTATGTTGCTTTAAAGGGGATCCAAACCCAAAAAATGAATCGATGCAAACTTAATCAGTACGCTCCTCTGAGCAATTTTGCAGGTTCCAGACATTTCCTATTTTAAGCAGTTTCAGAGATATTTCCATTTTCAGAGGGCTTCTATCAGACCTTCGGTTCAACTGAGAGCAGCAACCCAAAGGTTACCGGAATTCAAGAAGTGCATAAAAGTTGAATTCAAGTTTTTACCGCAATTTGATACCCCCTAAAACTGACAAATCTGATTTTGGGGATTTCAAATACTCCAGCGTTTGAGATTTATTCAGCGCAAATAAGGAGTGAGAAACTCAAATGTTAGCATTCGAGTTTGATGGGTTTTGGAGTTTTTAGAACATCAAATAACTCGCCAATTGACAAAGTTCAAATTTTGAAAGAAAGGCCTCTCCATCTTTCTTTGGTGTAGAGATCCCCTTTAAAGAACATGGAGACGGTTACTACTGACTGCCTTACCTGCCCTATATGCTTTTCCTTGGTGATGACAGGCACACACTGTTTCTGTGGGTGGAGTGGTTGGTTCTGCTGTTAGAATAAATGAGAAATACATTAGACATTACCAACGGGATAAGAAAGAATGTTTGGTGAAAAATAAATCCATATTCCTCACATTTCAGTAACTCTGTGTTAGGGGAATATGTATTTCCGCGCCTGTCCGGCTTTGACCCGGACAGCCCGGCTTCTGTCGGGGTCAAGATTGCCCGACTGGTTTTCCAAATAAGAAGATGCCGGCCGGCCTCTCCTTTAAGAACCTGCCCGTCAGCATCCTGGTAGCACAATCCCGCCTACTAAACATCACCGGCCCATCTCCTGACGTCACCCGCCCACTCCTCTTCCCCCCGATGTCACCCGCCCCTGCCCGGACTTCCCGACAGAGGAAGGAGGCGACCCTAGGTTGAGCGATGCAGTACAGTGGTAGTGTTTTGTTATTCCTTTAAGTCGTTATAACAGTCGGGCCGACTTCTCAACAGCTTTGTAGGTGAACGATTTTTTTTTTCCCGTAGACTTCAGTGGACTCTCACCATCCACTGATTTCTAAAATGAAGCATCCCCGATAAACACAAACAAAGTAGACAGAAAAAGACGGTGGTTTTCTGTGCAATGATATATGTGTGGTTGACTCTTCTTACATTTTATTCTGCTAGACAGCAATATAGTGGGGGATTAAGACAAAGGTATGGATAGAAAGGGCAGATCAAGTTCATTTAATCATTTCTCCTTATCCCTGTATCAGTTTCTCAAATTCTCCCTCTGTGTTAGCATGTCTCTTGTCTAGTGGTAAGTACTTACCTGGTGGTGGTGGTACATGTTCACATGTTTTCTCAGTTCGGGTTGGTCTCTTGCAAGTGCTGTCACATACGTAGCTGTAGCATTTTCCATCCCTTTCTCTGCTGTTGCTTCTTGCAATTTCCTCACCTGCAAGAAGAAGCTCTCTGATTAGATGCATGTCCCCCGTTAATATCAGTTTAATGACTGATTTCTATGTATTGAAAGGGGATCCAAACCCAAAAAATGAATCGATGGAAACTTAATCGATGCGCTTCTCTCAGCATTTTTGCAAGTTACAGGCATTTTCTAAGCTGGTAGACTCATTAAAAATTAGGAGAAGATTGCGCTATAATCAAGATCCCCCCCCCACGTGCCTTTTTAAACGTTCGAGGTTTCCAGCTTTCAGTTGCTTAATAAATAAGGGCACACAGGGCTTTGGTGAGTTTTTGAGCTTTTTTTAATCTACTGAAATAACTCGAAGATTCTCAAAGTTGAATTTTGATAAATAGGCCTCTTGACCTTTTCTGTGTGTTCGCGTGTGTGTGTGTGTGGTTTAAGAGCCCCCCATAGGAACACAAAGAAATTCTCAAGTATGGAGGGCTTTACCTGGCAGATAGGCTCTTCCTTCGTGATGACAGGCACATTCTTTGATTGTGGGTGGAGTGGTTATTTTTGCTGTTAGAATAAATGAGAAATGCATCAGACATTGCTAACAGGCTAACAGCATATGAAATCATGTTTGGTGCTAAATAAAATCAACGTTTCTCCTTTTTGTATAAACCTAGGTGAGGGGGAATATGGATATTCTCCCTCTCAAATATTGCCCATTGAATCATTTCTTCTGAGCCCTGCTATATGAGTATCTCGAAATCTCCCTCCGTGTTAACTTGTCTCTTTTTTAGTGGTAAGTACTTACTTGGTGGTTCACATGCTTTCTCAATTCGGTTTGTTTTCTTGCAAGTGCTGTCACATACATAGCGGTAGCATTTTCCATCCTTCTCTCTGCTGTCACTTCTTGCTATTTCCTCACCTGCAAGAAGAAGTTCTTTGTTTAGTTGCTTGTCCTTGTTAATAAAGGTTTCAGGATGGATTTATGTTGCTTTAAAGGGGATCCAAACCCAAAAAATGAATCGATGCAAACTTAATCAGTACGCTCCTCTGAGCAATTTTGCAGGTTCCAGACATTTCCTATTTTAAGCAGTTTCAGAGATATTTCCATTTTCAGAGGGCTTCTATCAGACCTTCGGTTCAACTGAGAGCAGCAACCCAAAGGTTACCGGAATTCAAGAAGTGCATAAAAGTTGAATTCAAGTTTTTACCGCAATTTGATACCCCCTAAAACTGACAAATCTGATTTTGGGGATTTCAAATACTCCAGCGTTTGAGATTTATTCAGCGCAAATAAGGAGTGAGAAACTCAAATGTTAGCATTCGAGTTTGATGGGTTTTGGAGTTTTTAGAACATCAAATAACTCGCCAATTGACAAAGTTCAAATTTTGAAAGAAAGGCCTCTCCATCTTTCTTTGGTGTAGAGATCCCCTTTAAAGAACATGGAGACGGTTACTACTGACTGCCTTACCTGCCCTATATGCTTTTCCTTGGTGATGACAGGCACACACTGTTTCTGTGGGTGGAGTGGTTGGTTCTGCTGTTAGAATAAATGAGAAATACATTAGACATTACCAACGGGATAAGAAAGAATGTTTGGTGAAAAATAAATCCATATTCCTCACATTTCAGTAACTCTGTGTTAGGGGAATATGTATTTCCGCGCCTGTCCGGCTTTGACCCGGACAGCCCGGCTTCTGTCGGGGTCAAGATTGCCCGACTGGTTTTCCAAATAAGAAGATGCCGGCCGGCCTCTCCTTTAAGAACCTGCCCGTCAGCATCCTGGTAGCACAATCCCGCCTACTAAACATCACCGGCCCATCTCCTGACGTCACCCGCCCACTCCTCTTCCCCCCGATGTCACCCGCCCCTGCCCGGACTTCCCGACAGAGGAAGGAGGCGACCCTAGGTTGAGCGATGCAGTACAGTGGTAGTGTTTTGTTATTCCTTTAAGTCGTTATAACAGTCGGGCCGACTTCTCAACAGCTTTGTAGGTGAACGATTTTTTTTTTCCCGTAGACTTCAGTGGACTCTCACCATCCACTGATTTCTAAAATGAAGCATCCCCGATAAACACAAACAAAGTAGACAGAAAAAGACGGTGGTTTTCTGTGCAATGATATATGTGTGGTTGACTCTTCTTACATTTTATTCTGCTAGACAGCAATATAGTGGGGGATTAAGACAAAGGTATGGATAGAAAGGGCAGATCAAGTTCATTTAATCATTTCTCCTTATCCCTGTATCAGTTTCTCAAATTCTCCCTCTGTGTTAGCATGTCTCTTGTCTAGTGGTAAGTACTTACCTGGTGGTGGTGGTACATGTTCACATGTTTTCTCAGTTCGGGTTGGTCTCTTGCAAGTGCTGTCACATACGTAGCTGTAGCATTTTCCATCCCTTTCTCTGCTGTTGCTTCTTGCAATTTCCTCACCTGCAAGAAGAAGCTCTCTGATTAGATGCATGTCCCCCGTTAATATCAGTTTAATGACTGATTTCTATGTATTGAAAGGGGATCCAAACCCAAAAAATGAATCGATGGAAACTTAATCGATGCGCTTCTCTCAGCATTTTTGCAAGTTACAGGCATTTTCTAAGCTGGTAGACTCATTAAAAATTAGGAGAAGATTGCGCTATAATCAAGATCCCCCCCCCACGCGCCTTTTTAAACGTTCGAGGTTTCCAGCTTTCAGTTGCTTAATAAATAAGGGCACACAGGGCTTTGGTGAGTTTTTGAGCTTTTTTTAATCTACTGAAATAACTCGAAGATTCTCAAAGTTGAATTTTGATAAATAGGCCTCTTGACCTTTTCTGTGTGTTCGCGTGTGTGTGTGTGTGGTTTAAGAGCCCCCCATAGGAACACAAAGAAATTCTCAAGTATGGAGGGCTTTACCTGGCAGATAGGCTCTTCCTTCGTGATGACAGGCACATTCTTTGATTGTGGGTGGAGTGGTTATTTTTGCTGTTAGAATAAATGAGAAATGCATCAGACATTGCTAACAGGCTAACAGCATATGAAATCATGTTTGGTGCTAAATAAAATCAACGTTTCTCCTTTTTGTATAAACCTAGGTGAGGGGGAATATGGATATTCTCCCTCTCAAATATTGCCCATTGAATCATTTCTTCTGAGCCCTGCTATATGAGTATCTCGAAATCTCCCTCCGTGTTAACTTGTCTCTTTTTTAGTGGTAAGTACTTACTTGGTGGTTCACATGCTTTCTCAATTCGGTTTGTTTTCTTGCAAGTGCTGTCACATACATAGCGGTAGCATTTTCCATCCTTCTCTCTGCTGTCACTTCTTGCTATTTCCTCACCTGCAAGAAGAAGTTCTTTGTTTAGTTGCTTGTCCTTGTTAATAAAGGTTTCAGGATGGATTTATGTTGCTTTAAAGGGGATCCAAACCCAAAAAATGAATCGATGCAAACTTAATCAGTACGCTCCTCTGAGCAATTTTGCAGGTTCCAGACATTTCCTATTTTAAGCAGTTTCAGAGATATTTCCATTTTCAGAGGGCTTCTATCAGACCTTCGGTTCAACTGAGAGCAGCAACCCAAAGGTTACCGGAATTCAAGAAGTGCATAAAAGTTGAATTCAAGTTTTTACCGCAATTTGATACCCCCTAAAACTGACAAATCTGATTTTGGGGATTTCAAATACTCCAGCGTTTGAGATTTATTCAGCGCAAATAAGGAGTGAGAAACTCAAATGTTAGCATTCGAGTTTGATGGGTTTTGGAGTTTTTAGAACATCAAATAACTCGCCAATTGACAAAGTTCAAATTTTGAAAGAAAGGCCTCTCCATCTTTCTTTGGTGTAGAGATCCCCTTTAAAGAACATGGAGACGGTTACTACTGACTGCCTTACCTGCCCTATATGCTTTTCCTTGGTGATGACAGGCACACACTGTTTCTGTGGGTGGAGTGGTTGGTTCTGCTGTTAGAATAAATGAGAAATACATTAGACATTACCAACGGGATAAGAAAGAATGTTTGGTGAAAAATAAATCCATATTCCTCACATTTCAGTAACTCTGTGTTAGGGGAATATGTATTTCCGCGCCTGTCCGGCTTTGACCCGGACAGCCCGGCTTCTGTCGGGGTCAAGATTGCCCGACTGGTTTTCCAAATAAGAAGATGCCGGCCGGCCTCTCCTTTAAGAACCTGCCCGTCAGCATCCTGGTAGCACAATCCCGCCTACTAAACATCACCGGCCCATCTCCTGACGTCACCCGCCCACTCCTCTTCCCCCCGATGTCACCCGCCCCTGCCCGGACTTCCCGACAGAGGAAGGAGGCGACCCTAGGTTGAGCGATGCAGTACAGTGGTAGTGTTTTGTTATTCCTTTAAGTCGTTATAACAGTCGGGCCGACTTCTCAACAGCTTTGTAGGTGAACGATTTTTTTTTTCCCGTAGACTTCAGTGGACTCTCACCATCCACTGATTTCTAAAATGAAGCATCCCCGATAAACACAAACAAAGTAGACAGAAAAAGACGGTGGTTTTCTGTGCAATGATATATGTGTGGTTGACTCTTCTTACATTTTATTCTGCTAGACAGCAATATAGTGGGGGATTAAGACAAAGGTATGGATAGAAAGGGCAGATCAAGTTCATTTAATCATTTCTCCTTATCCCTGTATCAGTTTCTCAAATTCTCCCTCTGTGTTAGCATGTCTCTTGTCTAGTGGTAAGTACTTACCTGGTGGTGGTGGTACATGTTCACATGTTTTCTCAGTTCGGGTTGGTCTCTTGCAAGTGCTGTCACATACGTAGCTGTAGCATTTTCCATCCCTTTCTCTGCTGTTGCTTCTTGCAATTTCCTCACCTGCAAGAAGAAGCTCTCTGATTAGATGCATGTCCCCCGTTAATATCAGTTTAATGACTGATTTCTATGTATTGAAAGGGGATCCAAACCCAAAAAATGAATCGATGGAAACTTAATCGATGCGCTTCTCTCAGCATTTTTGCAAGTTACAGGCATTTTCTAAGCTGGTAGACTCATTAAAAATTAGGAGAAGATTGCGCTATAATCAAGATCCCCCCCACGCGCCTTTTTAAACGTTCGAGGTTTCCAGCTTTCAGTTGCTTAATAAATAAGGGCACACAGGGCTTTGGTGAGTTTTTGAGCTTTTTTTAATCTACTGAAATAACTCGAAGATTCTCAAAGTTGAATTTTGATAAATAGGCCTCTTGACCTTTTCTGTGTGTTCGCGTGTGTGTGTGTGTGGTTTAAGAGCCCCCCATAGGAACACAAAGAAATTCTCAAGTATGGAGGGCTTTACCTGGCAGATAGGCTCTTCCTTCGTGATGACAGGCACATTCTTTGATTGTGGGTGGAGTGGTTATTTTTGCTGTTAGAATAAATGAGAAATGCATCAGACATTGCTAACAGGCTAACAGCATATGAAATCATGTTTGGTGCTAAATAAAATCAACGTTTCTCCTTTTTGTATAAACCTAGGTGAGGGGGAATATGGATATTCTCCCTCTCAAATATTGCCCATTGAATCATTTCTTCTGAGCCCTGCTATATGAGTATCTCGAAATCTCCCTCCGTGTTAACTTGTCTCTTTTTTAGTGGTAAGTACTTACTTGGTGGTTCACATGCTTTCTCAATTCGGTTTGTTTTCTTGCAAGTGCTGTCACATACATAGCGGTAGCATTTTCCATCCTTCTCTCTGCTGTCACTTCTTGCTATTTCCTCACCTGCAAGAAGAAGTTCTTTGTTTAGTTGCTTGTCCTTGTTAATAAAGGTTTCAGGATGTATTTATGTTGCTTTAAAGGGGATCCAAACCCAAAAAATGAATCGATGCAAACTTAATCAGTACGCTCCTCTGAGCAATTTTGCAGGTTCCAGACATTTCCTATTTTAAGCAGTTTCAGAGATATTTCCATTTTCAGAGGGCTTCTATCAGACCTTCGGTTCAACTGAGAGCAGCAACCCAAAGGTTACCGGAATTCAAGAAGTGCATAAAAGTTGAATTCAAGTTTTTACCGCAATTTGATACCCCCTAAAACTGACAAATCTGATTTTGGGGATTTCAAATACTCCAGCGTTTGAGATTTATTCAGCGCAAATAAGGAGTGAGAAACTCAAATGTTAGCATTCGAGTTTGATGGGTTTTGGAGTTTTTAGAACATCAAATAACTCGCCAATTGACAAAGTTCAAATTTTGAAAGAAAGGCCTCTCCATCTTTCTTTGGTGTAGAGATCCCCTTTAAAGAACATGGAGACGGTTACTACTGACTGCCTTACCTGCCCTATATGCTTTTCCTTGGTGATGACAGGCACACACTGTTTCTGTGGGTGGAGTGGTTGGTTCTGCTGTTAGAATAAATGAGAAATACATTAGACATTACCAACGGGATAAGAAAGAATGTTTGGTGAAAAATAAATCCATATTCCTCACATTTCAGTAACTCTGTGTTAGGGGAATATGTATTTCCGCGCCTGTCCGGCTTTGACCCGGACAGCCCGGCTTCTGTCGGGGTCAAGATTGCCCGACTGGTTTTCCAAATAAGAAGATGCCGGCCGGCCTCTCCTTTAAGAACCTGCCCGTCAGCATCCTGGTAGCACAATCCCGCCTACTAAACATCACCGCCCCATCTCCTGACGTCACCCACCCACTCCTCTTCCCCCCGATGTCACCCGCCCCTGCCCGGACTTCCCGACAGAGGAAGGAGGCGACCCTAGATTGAGCGATGCAGTACAGTGGTAGTGTTTTGTTATTCCTTTAAGTCGTTATAACAGTCGGGCCGACTTCTCAACAGCTTTGTAGGTGAACGATTTTTTTTTTCCCGTAGACTTCAGTGGACTCTCACCATCCACTGATTTCTAAAATGAAGCATCCCCGATAAACACAAACAAAGTAGACAGAAAAAGACGGTGGTTTTCTGTGCAATGATATATGTGTGGTTGACTCTTCTTACATTTTATTCTGCTAGACAGCAATATAGTGGGGGATTAAGACAAAGGTATGGATAGAAAGGGCAGATCAAGTTCATTTAATCATTTCTCCTTATCCCTGTATCAGTTTCTCAAATTCTCCCTCTGTGTTAGCATGTCTCTTGTCTAGTGGTAAGTACTTACCTGGTGGTGGTGGTACATGTTCACATGTTTTCTCAGTTCGGGTTGGTCTCTTGCAAGTGCTGTCACATACGTAGCTGTAGCATTTTCCATCCCTTTCTCTGCTGTTGCTTCTTGCAATTTCCTCACCTGCAAGAAGAAGCTCTCTGATTAGATGCATGTCCCCCGTTAATATCAGTTTAATGACTGATTTCTATGTATTGAAAGGGGATCCAAACCCAAAAAATGAATCGATGGAAACTTAATCGATGCGCTTCTCTCAGCATTTTTGCAAGTTACAGGCATTTTCTAAGCTGGTAGACTCATTAAAAATTAGGAGAAGATTGCGCTATAATCAAGATCCCCCCCCACGCGCCTTTTTAAACGTTCGAGGTTTCCAGCTTTCAGTTGCTTAATAAATAAGGGCACACAGGGCTTTGGTGAGTTTTTGAGCTTTTTTTAATCTACTGAAATAACTCGAAGATTCTCAAAGTTGAATTTTGATAAATAGGCCTCTTGACCTTTTCTGTGTGTTCGCGTGTGTGTGTGTGTGGTTTAAGAGCCCCCCATAGGAACACAAAGAAATTCTCAAGTATGGAGGGCTTTACCTGGCAGATAGGCTCTTCCTTCGTGATGACAGGCACATTCTTTGATTGTGGGTGGAGTGGTTATTTTTGCTGTTAGAATAAATGAGAAATGCATCAGACATTGCTAACAGGCTAACAACATATGAAATCATGTTTGGTGCTAAATAAAATCAACGTTTCTCCTTTTTGTATAAACCTAGGTGAGGGGGAATATGGATATTCTCCCTCTCAAATATTGCCCATTGAATAATTTCTTCTGAGCCCTGCTATATGAGTATCTCGAAATCTCCCTCCGTGTTAACTTGTCTCTTTTTTAGAGGTAAGTACTTACTTGGTGGTTCACATGCTTTCTCAATTCGGTTTGTTTTCTTGCAAGTGCTGTCACATACATAGCGGTAGCATTTTCCATCCTTCTCTCTGCTGTCACTTCTTGCTATTTCCTCACCTGCAAGAAGAAGTTCTTTGTTTAGTTGCTTGTCCTTGTTAATAAAGGTTTCAGGATGGATTTATGTTGCTTTAAAGGGGATCCAAACCCAAAAAATGAATCGATGCAAACTTAATCAGTACGCTCCTCTGAGCAATTTTGCAGGTTCCAGACATTTCCTATTTTAAGCAGTTTCAGAGATATTTCCATTTTCAGAGGGCTTCTATCAGACCTTCGGTTCAACTGAGAGCAGCAACCCAAAGGTTACCGGAATTCAAGAAGTGCATAAAAGTTGAATTCAAGTTTTTACCGCAATTTGATACCCCCTAAAACTGACAAATCTGATTTTGGGGATTTCAAATACTCCAGCGTTTGAGATTTATTCAGCGCAAATAAGGAGTGAGAAACTCAAATGTTAGCATTCGAGTTTGATGGGTTTTGGAGTTTTTAGAACATCAAATAACTCGCCAATTGACAAAGTTCAAATTTTGAAAGAAAGGCCTCTCCATCTTTCTTTGGTGTAGAGATCCCCTTTAAAGAACATGGAGACGGTTACTACTGACTGCCTTACCTGCCCTATATGCTTTTCCTTGGTGATGACAGGCACACACTGTTTCTGTGGGTGGAGTGGTTGGTTCTGCTGTTAGAATAAATGAGAAATACATTAGACATTACCAACGGGATAAGAAAGAATGTTTGGTGAAAAATAAATCCATATTCCTCACATTTCAGTAACTCTGTGTTAGGGGAATATGTATTTCCGCGCCTGTCCGGCTTTGACCCGGACAGCCCGGCTTCTGTCGGGGTCAAGATTGCCCGACTGGTTTTCCAAATAAGAAGATGCCGGCCGGCCTCTCCTTTAAGAACCTGCCCGTCAGCATCCTGGTAGCACAATCCCGCCTACTAAACATCACCGCCCCATCTCCTGACGTCACCCGCCCACTCCTCTTCCCCCGATGTCACCCGCCCCTGCCCTGACTTCCCGACAGAGGAAGGAGGCGACCCTAGGTTGAGCGATGCAGTACAGTGGTAGTGTTTTGTTATTCCTTTAAGTCGTTATAACAGTCGGGCCGACTTCTCAACAGCTTTGTAGGTGAACGATTTTTTTTTTCCCGTAGACTTCAGTGGACTCTCACCATCCACTGATTTCTAAAATGAAGCATCCCCGATAAACACAAACAAAGTAGACAGAAAAAGACGGTGGTTTTCTGTGCAATGATATATGTGTGGTTGACTCTTCTTACATTTTATTCTGCTAGACAGCAATATAGTGGGGGATTAAGACAAAGGTATGGATAGAAAGGGCAGATCAAGTTCATTTAATCATTTCTCCTTATCCCTGTATCAGTTTCTCAAATTCTCCCTCTGTGTTAGCATGTCTCTTGTCTAGTGGTAAGTACTTACCTGGTGGTGGTGGTACATGTTCACATGTTTTCTCAGTTCGGGTTGGTCTCTTGCAAGTGCTGTCACATACGTAGCTGTAGCATTTTCCATCCCTTTCTCTGCTGTTGCTTCTTGCAATTTCCTCACCTGCAAGAAGAAGCTCTCTGATTAGATGCATGTCCCCCGTTAATATCAGTTTAATGACTGATTTCTATGTATTGAAAGGGGATCCAAACCCAAAAAATGAATCGATGGAAACTTAATCGATGCGCTTCTCTCAGCATTTTTGCAAGTTACAGGCATTTTCTAAGCTGGTAGACTCATTAAAAATTAGGAGAAGATTGCGCTATAATCAAGATCCCCCCCCCACGCGCCTTTTTAAACGTTCGAGGTTTCCAGCTTTCAGTTGCTTAATAAATAAGGGCACACAGGGCTTTGGTGAGTTTTTGAGCTTTTTTTAATCTACTGAAATAACTCGAAGATTCTCAAAGTTGAATTTTGATAAATAGGCCTCTTGACCTTTTCTGTGTGTTCGCGTGTGTGTGTGTGTGGTTTAAGAGCCCCCCATAGGAACACAAAGAAATTCTCAAGTATGGAGGGCTTTACCTGGCAGATAGGCTCTTCCTTCGTGATGACAGGCACATTCTTTGATTGTGGGTGGAGTGGTTATTTTTGCTGTTAGAATAAATGAGAAATGCATCAGACATTGCTAACAGGCTAACAACATATGAAATCATGTTTGGTGCTAAATAAAATCAACGTTTCTCCTTTTTTATAAACCTAGGTAAGAGGGAATATGGATATTCTCCCTCTCAAATACTGCCCATTGAATCATTTTTTCTGAGCCCTGCTATATGAGTATCTCGAAATCTCCCTCCGTGTTAACTTGTCTCTTTTTTAGAGATAACTACTTACTTGGTGGTTCACATGCTTTCTCAATTCGGTTTGTTTTCTTGCAAGTGCTGTCACATACATAGCGGTAGCATTTTCCATCCTTCTCTCTGCTGTCACTTCTTGCTATTTCCTCACCTGCAAGAAGAAGTTCTTTCTTTAGTTGCTTGTCCTTGTTAATAAAGGTTTCAGGATGGATTTATGTTGCTTTAAAGGGGATCCAAACCCAAAAAATGAATCGATGCAAACTTAATCAGTACGCTCCTCTGAGCAATTTTGCAGGTTCCAGACATTTCCTATTTTAAGCAGTTTCAGAGATATTTCCATTTTCAGAGGGCTTCTATCAGACCTTCGGTTCAACTGAGAGCAGCAACCCAAAGGTTACCGGAATTCAAGAAGTGCATAAAAGTTGAATTCAAGTTTTTACCGCAATTTGATACCCCCTAAAACTGACAAATCTGATTTTGGGGATTTCAAATACTCCAGCGTTTGAGATTTATTCAGCGCAAATAAGGAGTGAGAAACTCAAATGTTAGCATTCGAGTTTGATGGGTTTTGGAGTTTTTAGAACATCAAATAACTCGCCAATTGACAAAGTTCAAATTTTGAAAGAAAGGCCTCTCCATCTTTCTTTGGTGTAGAGATCCCCTTTAAAGAACATGGAGACGGTTACTACTGACTGCCTTACCTGCCCTATATGCTTTTCCTTGGTGATGACAGGCACACACTGTTTCTGTGGGTGGAGTGGTTGGTTCTGCTGTTAGAATAAATGAGAAATACATTAGACATTACCAACGGGATAAGAAAGAATGTTTGGTGAAAAATAAATCCATATTCCTCACATTTCAGTAACTCTGTGTTAGGGGAATATGTATTTCCGCGCCTGTCCGGCTTTGACCCGGACAGCCCGGCTTCTGTCGGGGTCAAGATTGCCCGACTGGTTTTCCAAATAAGAAGATGCCGGCCGGCCTCTCCTTTAAGAACCTGCCCGTCAGCATCCTGGTAGCACAATCCCGCCTACTAAACATCACCGCCCCATCTCCTGACGTCACCCGCCCACTCCTCTTCCCCCCGATGTCACCCGCCCCTGCCCGGACTTCCCGACAGAGGAAGGAGGCGACCCTAGGTTGAGCGATGCAGTACAGTGGTAGTGTTTTGTTATTCCTTTAAGTCGTTATAACAGTCGGGCCGACTTCTCAACAGCTTTGTAGGTGAACGATTTTTTTTTTCCCGTAGACTTCAGTGGACTCTCACCATCCACTGATTTCTAAAATGAAGCATCCCCGATAAACACAAACAAAGTAGACAGAAAAAGACGGTGGTTTTCTGTGCAATGATATATGTGTGGTTGACTCTTCTTACATTTTATTCTGCTAGACAGCAATATAGTGGGGGATTAAGACAAAGGTATGGATAGAAAGGGCAGATCAAGTTCATTTAATCATTTCTCCTTATCCCTGTATCAGTTTCTCAAATTCTCCCTCTGTGTTAGCATGTCTCTTGTCTAGTGGTAAGTACTTACCTGGTGGTGGTGGTACATGTTCACATGTTTTCTCAGTTCGGGTTGGTCTCTTGCAAGTGCTGTCACATACGTAGCTGTAGCATTTTCCATCCCTTTCTCTGCTGTTGCTTCTTGCAATTTCCTCACCTGCAAGAAGAAGCTCTCTGATTAGATGCATGTCCCCTGTTAATATCAGTTTAATGACTGATTTCTATGTATTGAAAGGGGATCCAAACCCAAAAAATGAATCGATGGAAACTTAATCGATGCGCTTCTCTCAGCATTTTTGCAAGTTACAGGCATTTTCTAAGCTGGTAGACTCATTAAAAATTAGGAGAAGATTGCGCTATAATCAAGATCCCCCCCCACGCGCCTTTTTAAACGTTCGAGGTTTCCAGCTTTCAGTTGCTTAATAAATAAGGGCACACAGGGCTTTGGTGAGTTTTTGAGCTTTTTTTAATCTACTGAAATAACTCGAAGATTCTCAAAGTTGAATTTTGATAAATAGGCCTCTTGACCTTTTCTGTGTGTTCGCGTGTGTGTGTGTGTGGTTTAAGAGCCCCCCATAGGAACACAAAGAAATTCTCAAGTATGGAGGGCTTTACCTGGCAGATAGGCTCTTCCTTCGTGATGACAGGCACATTCTTTGATTGTGGGTGGAGTGGTTATTTTTGCTGTTAGAATAAATGAGAAATGCATCAGACATTGCTAACAGGCTAACAGCATATGAAATCATGTTTGGTGCTAAATAAAATCAACGTTTCTCCTTTTTGTATAAACCTAGGTGAGGGGGAATATGGATATTCTCCCTCTCAAATATTGCCCATTGAATCATTTCTTCTGAGCCCTGCTATATGAGTATCTCGAAATCTCCCTCCGTGTTAACTTGTCTCTTTTTTAGTGGTAAGTACTTACTTGGTGGTTCACATGCTTTCTCAATTCGGTTTGTTTTCTTGCAAGTGCTGTCACATACATAGCGGTAGCATTTTCCATCCTTCTCTCTGCTGTCACTTCTTGCTATTTCCTCACCTGCAAGAAGAAGTTCTTTGTTTAGTTGCTTGTCCTTGTTAATAAAGGTTTCAGGATGGATTTATGTTGCTTTAAAGGGGATCCAAACCCAAAAAATGAATCGATGCAAACTTAATCAGTACGCTCCTCTGAGCAATTTTGCAGGTTCCAGACATTTCCTATTTTAAGCAGTTTCAGAGATATTTCCATTTTCAGAGGGCTTCTATCAGACCTTCGGTTCAACTGAGAGCAGCAACCCAAAGGTTACCGGAATTCAAGAAGTGCATAAAAGTTGAATTCAAGTTTTTACCGCAATTTGATACCCCCTAAAACTGACAAATCTGATTTTGGGGATTTCAAATACTCCAGCGTTTGAGATTTATTCAGCGCAAATAAGGAGTGAGAAACTCAAATGTTAGCATTCGAGTTTGATGGGTTTTGGAGTTTTTAGAACATCAAATAACTCGCCAATTGACAAAGTTCAAATTTTGAAAGAAAGGCCTCTCCATCTTTCTTTGGTGTAGAGATCCCCTTTAAAGAACATGGAGACGGTTACTACTGACTGCCTTACCTGCCCTATATGCTTTTCCTTGGTGATGACAGGCACACACTGTTTCTGTGGGTGGAGTGGTTGGTTCTGCTGTTAGAATAAATGAGAAATACATTAGACATTACCAACGGGATAAGAAAGAATGTTTGGTGAAAAATAAATCCATATTCCTCACATTTCAGTAACTCTGTGTTAGGGGAATATGTATTTCCGCGCCTGTCCGGCTTTGACCCGGACAGCCCGGCTTCTGTCGGGGTCAAGATTGCCCGACTGGTTTTCCAAATAAGAAGATGCCGGCCGGCCTCTCCTTTAAGAACCTGCCCGTCAGCATCCTGGTAGCACAATCCCGCCTACTAAACATCACCGCCCCATCTCCTGACGTCACCCGCCCACTCCTCTTCCCCCCGATGTCACCCGCCCCTGCCCGGACTTCCCGACAGAGGAAGGAGGCGACCCTAGGTTGAGCGATGCAGTACAGTGGTAGTGTTTTGTTATTCCTTTAAGTCGTTATAACAGTCGGGCCGACTTCTCAACAGCTTTGTAGGTGAACGATTTTTTTTTTCCCGTAGACTTCAGTGGACTCTCACCATCCACTGATTTCTAAAATGAAGCATCCCCGATAAACACAAACAAAGTAGACAGAAAAAGACGGTGGTTTTCTGTGCAATGATATATGTGTGGTTGACTCTTCTTACATTTTATTCTGCTAGACAGCAATATAGTGGGGGATTAAGACAAAGGTATGGATAGAAAGGGCAGATCAAGTTCATTTAATCATTTCTCCTTATCCCTGTATCAGTTTCTCAAATTCTCCCTCTGTGTTAGCATGTCTCTTGTCTAGTGGTAAGTACTTACCTGGTGGTGGTGGTACATGTTCACATGTTTTCTCAGTTCGGGTTGGTCTCTTGCAAGTGCTGTCACATACGTAGCTGTAGCATTTTCCATCCCTTTCTCTGCTGTTGCTTCTTGCAATTTCCTCACCTGCAAGAAGAAGCTCTCTGATTAGATGCATGTCCCCCGTTAATATCAGTTTAATGACTGATTTCTATGTATTGAAAGGGGATCCAAACCCAAAAAATGAATCGATGGAAACTTAATCGATGCGCTTCTCTCAGCATTTTTGCAAGTTACAGGCATTTTCTAAGCTGGTAGACTCATTAAAAATTAGGAGAAGATTGCGCTATAATCAAGATCCCCCCCCCACGCGCCTTTTTAAACGTTCGAGGTTTCCAGCTTTCAGTTGCTTAATAAATAAGGGCACACAGGGCTTTGGTGAGTTTTTGAGCTTTTTTTAATCTACTGAAATAACTCGAAGATTCTCAAAGTTGAATTTTGATAAATAGGCCTCTTGACCTTTTCTGTGTGTTCGCGTGTGTGTGTGTGTGGTTTAAGAGCCCCCCATAGGAACACAAAGAAATTCTCAAGTATGGAGGGCTTTACCTGGCAGATAGGCTCTTCCTTCGTGATGACAGGCACATTCTTTGATTGTGGGTGGAGTGGTTATTTTTGCTGTTAGAATAAATGAGAAATGCATCAGACATTGCTAACAGGCTAACAACATATGAAATCATGTTTGGTGCTAAATAAAATCAACGTTTCTCCTTTTTTATAAACCTAGGTAAGAGGGAATATGGATATTCTCCCTCTCAAATACTGCCCATTGAATCATTTTTTCTGAGCCCTGCTATATGAGTATCTCGAAATCTCCCTCCGTGTTAACTTGTCTCTTTTTTAGAGGTAACTACTTACTTGGTGGTTCACATGCTTTCTCAATTCGGTTTGTTTTCTTGCAAGTGCTGTCACATACATAGCGGTAGCATTTTCCATCCTTCTCTCTGCTGTCACTTCTTGCTATTTCCTCACCTGCAAGAAGAAGTTCTTTGTTTAGTTGCTTGTCCTTGTTAATAAAGGTTTCAGGATGGATTTATGTTGCTTTAAAGGGGATCCAAACCCAAAAAATGAATCGATGCAAACTTAATCAGTACGCTCCTCTGAGCAATTTTGCAGGTTCCAGACATTTCCTATTTTAAGCAGTTTCAGAGATATTTCCATTTTCAGAGGGCTTCTATCAGACCTTCGGTTCAACTGAGAGCAGCAACCCAAAGGTTACCGGAATTCAAGAAGTGCATAAAAGTTGAATTCAAGTTTTTACCGCAATTTGATACCCCCTAAAACTGACAAATCTGATTTTGGGGATTTCAAATACTCCAGCGTTTGAGATTTATTCAGCGCAAATAAGGAGTGAGAAACTCAAATGTTAGCATTCGAGTTTGATGGGTTTTGGAGTTTTTAGAACATCAAATAACTCGCCAATTGACAAAGTTCAAATTTTGAAAGAAAGGCCTCTCCATCTTTCTTTGGTGTAGAGATCCCCTTTAAAGAACATGGAGACGGTTACTACTGACTGCCTTACCTGCCCTATATGCTTTTCCTTGGTGATGACAGGCACACACTGTTTCTGTGGGTGGAGTGGTTGGTTCTGCTGTTAGAATAAATGAGAAATACATTAGACATTACCAACGGGATAAGAAAGAATGTTTGGTGAAAAATAAATCCATATTCCTCACATTTCAGTAACTCTGTGTTAGGGGAATATGTATTTCCGCGCCTGTCCGGCTTTGACCCGGACAGCCCGGCTTCTGTCGGGGTCAAGATTGCCCGACTGGTTTTCCAAATAAGAAGATGCCGGCCGGCCTCTCCTTTAAGAACCTGCCCGTCAGCATCCTGGTAGCACAATCCCGCCTACTAAACATCACCGCCCCATCTCCTGACGTCACCCGCCCACTCCTCTTCCCCCCGATGTCACCCGCCCCTGCCCGGACTTCCCGACAGAGGAAGGAGGCGACCCTAGGTTGAGCGATGCAGTACAGTGGTAGTGTTTTGTTATTCCTTTAAGTCGTTATAACAGTCGGGCCGACTTCTCAACAGCTTTGTAGGTGAACGATTTTTTTTTTCCCGTAGACTTCAGTGGACTCTCACCATCCACTGATTTCTAAAATGAAGCATCCCCGATAAACACAAACAAAGTAGACAGAAAAAGACGGTGGTTTTCTGTGCAATGATATATGTGTGGTTGACTCTTCTTACATTTTATTCTGCTAGACAGCAATATAGTGGGGGATTAAGACAAAGGTATGGATAGAAAGGGCAGATCAAGTTCATTTAATCATTTCTCCTTATCCCTGTATCAGTTTCTCAAATTCTCCCTCTGTGTTAGCATGTCTCTTGTCTAGTGGTAAGTACTTACCTGGTGGTGGTGGTACATGTTCACATGTTTTCTCAGTTCGGGTTGGTCTCTTGCAAGTGCTGTCACATACGTAGCTGTAGCATTTTCCATCCCTTTCTCTGCTGTTGCTTCTTGCAATTTCCTCACCTGCAAGAAGAAGCTCTCTGATTAGATGCATGTCCCCCGTTAATATCAGTTTAATGACTGATTTCTATGTATTGAAAGGGGATCCAAACCCAAAAAATGAATCGATGGAAACTTAATCGATGCGCTTCTCTCAGCATTTTTGCAAGTTACAGGCATTTTCTAAGCTGGTAGACTCATTAAAAATTAGGAGAAGATTGCGCTATAATCAAGATCCCCCCCCCACGCGCCTTTTTAAACGTTCGAGGTTTCCAGCTTTCAGTTGCTTAATAAATAAGGGCACACAGGGCTTTGGTGAGTTTTTGAGCTTTTTTTAATCTACTGAAATAACTCGAAGATTCTCAAAGTTGAATTTTGATAAATAGGCCTCTTGACCTTTTCTGTGTGTTCGCGTGTGTGTGTGTGTGGTTTAAGAGCCCCCCATAGGAACACAAAGAAATTCTCAAGTATGGAGGGCTTTACCTGGCAGATAGGCTCTTCCTTCGTGATGACAGGCACATTCTTTGATTGTGGGTGGAGTGGTTATTTTTGCTGTTAGAATAAATGAGAAATGCATCAGACATTGCTAACAGGCTAACAACATATGAAATCATGTTTGGTGCTAAATAAAATCAACGTTTCTCCTTTTTTATAAACCTAGGTAAGAGGGAATATGGATATTCTCCCTCTCAAATACTGCCCATTGAATCATTTTTTCTGAGCCCTGCTATATGAGTATCTCGAAATCTCCCTCCGTGTTAACTTGTCTCTTTTTTAGAGGTAACTACTTACTTGGTGGTTCACATGCTTTCTCAATTCGGTTTGTTTTCTTGCAAGTGCTGTCACATACATAGCGGTAGCATTTTCCATCCTTCTCTCTGCTGTCACTTCTTGCTATTTCCTCACCTGCAAGAAGAAGTTCTTTGTTTAGTTGCTTGTCCTTGTTAATAAAGGTTTCAGGATGGATTTATGTTGCTTTAAAGGGGATCCAAACCCAAAAAATGAATCGATGCAAACTTAATCAGTACGCTCCTCTGAGCAATTTTGCAGGTTCCAGACATTTCCTATTTTAAGCAGTTTCAGAGATATTTCCATTTTCAGAGGGCTTCTATCAGACCTTCGGTTCAACTGAGAGCAGCAACCCAAAGGTTACCGGAATTCAAGAAGTGCATAAAAGTTGAATTCAAGTTTTTACCGCAATTTGATACCCCCTAAAACTGACAAATCTGATTTTGGGGATTTCAAATACTCCAGCGTTTGAGATTTATTCAGCGCAAATAAGGAGTGAGAAACTCAAATGTTAGCATTCGAGTTTGATGGGTTTTGGAGTTTTTAGAACATCAAATAACTCGCCAATTGACAAAGTTCAAATTTTGAAAGAAAGGCCTCTCCATCTTTCTTTGGTGTAGAGATCCCCTTTAAAGAACATGGAGACGGTTACTACTGACTGCCTTACCTGCCCTATATGCTTTTCCTTGGTGATGACAGGCACACACTGTTTCTGTGGGTGGAGTGGTTGGTTCTGCTGTTAGAATAAATGAGAAATACATTAGACATTACCAACGGGATAAGAAAGAATGTTTGGTGAAAAATAAATCCATATTCCTCACATTTCAGTAACTCTGTGTTAGGGGAATATGTATTTCCGCGCCTGTCCGGCTTTGACCCGGACAGCCCGGCTTCTGTCGGGGTCAAGATTGCCCGACTGGTTTTCCAAATAAGAAGATGCCGGCCGGCCTCTCCTTTAAGAACCTGCCCGTCAGCATCCTGGTAGCACAATCCCGCCTACTAAACATCACCGCCCCATCTCCTGACGTCACCCGCCCACTCCTCTTCCCCCCGATGTCACCCGCCCCTGCCCGGACTTCCCGACAGAGGAAGGAGGCGACCCTAGGTTGAGCGATGCAGTACAGTGGTAGTGTTTTGTTATTCCTTTAAGTCGTTATAACAGTCGGGCCGACTTCTCAACAGCTTTGTAGGTGAACGATTTTTTTTTTCCCGTAGACTTCAGTGGACTCTCACCATCCACTGATTTCTAAAATGAAGCATCCCCGATAAACACAAACAAAGTAGACAGAAAAAGACGGTGGTTTTCTGTGCAATGATATATGTGTGGTTGACTCTTCTTACATTTTATTCTGCTAGACAGCAATATAGTGGGGGATTAAGACAAAGGTATGGATAGAAAGGGCAGATCAAGTTCATTTAATCATTTCTCCTTATCCCTGTATCAGTTTCTCAAATTCTCCCTCTGTGTTAGCATGTCTCTTGTCTAGTGGTAAGTACTTACCTGGTGGTGGTGGTACATGTTCACATGTTTTCTCAGTTCGGGTTGGTCTCTTGCAAGTGCTGTCACATACGTAGCTGTAGCATTTTCCATCCCTTTCTCTGCTGTTGCTTCTTGCAATTTCCTCACCTGCAAGAAGAAGCTCTCTGATTAGATGCATGTCCCCCGTTAATATCAGTTTAATGACTGATTTCTATGTATTGAAAGGGGATCCAAACCCAAAAAATGAATCGATGGAAACTTAATCGATGCGCTTCTCTCAGCATTTTTGCAAGTTACAGGCATTTTCTAAGCTGGTAGACTCATTAAAAATTAGGAGAAGATTGCGCTATAATCAAGATCCCCCCCCCACGCGCCTTTTTAAACGTTCGAGGTTTCCAGCTTTCAGTTGCTTAATAAATAAGGGCACACAGGGCTTTGGTGAGTTTTTGAGCTTTTTTTAATCTACTGAAATAACTCGAAGATTCTCAAAGTTGAATTTTGATAAATAGGCCTCTTGACCTTTTCTGTGTGTTCGCGTGTGTGTGTGTGTGGTTTAAGAGCCCCCCATAGGAACACAAAGAAATTCTCAAGTATGGAGGGCTTTACCTGGCAGATAGGCTCTTCCTTCGTGATGACAGGCACATTCTTTGATTGTGGGTGGAGTGGTTATTTTTGCTGTTAGAATAAATGAGAAATGCATCAGACATTGCTAACAGGCTAACAACATATGAAATCATGTTTGGTGCTAAATAAAATCAACGTTTCTCCTTTTTTATAAACCTAGGTAAGAGGGAATATGGATATTCTCCCTCTCAAATACTGCCCATTGAATCATTTTTTCTGAGCCCTGCTATATGAGTATCTCGAAATCTCCCTCCGTGTTAACTTGTCTCTTTTTTAGAGGTAACTACTTACTTGGTGGTTCACATGCTTTCTCAATTCGGTTTGTTTTCTTGCAAGTGCTGTCACATACATAGCGGTAGCATTTTCCATCCTTCTCTCTGCTGTCACTTCTTGCTATTTCCTCACCTGCAAGAAGAAGTTCTTTGTTTAGTTGCTTGTCCTTGTTAATAAAGGTTTCAGGATGGATTTATGTTGCTTTAAAGGGGATCCAAACCCAAAAAATGAATCGATGCAAACTTAATCAGTACGCTCCTCTGAGCAATTTTGCAGGTTCCAGACATTTCCTATTTTAAGCAGTTTCAGAGATATTTCCATTTTCAGAGGGCTTCTATCAGACCTTCGGTTCAACTGAGAGCAGCAACCCAAAGGTTACCGGAATTCAAGAAGTGCATAAAAGTTGAATTCAAGTTTTTACCGCAATTTGATACCCCCTAAAACTGACAAATCTGATTTTGGGGATTTCAAATACTCCAGCGTTTGAGATTTATTCAGCGCAAATAAGGAGTGAGAAACTCAAATGTTAGCATTCGAGTTTGATGGGTTTTGGAGTTTTTAGAACATCAAATAACTCGCCAATTGACAAAGTTCAAATTTTGAAAGAAAGGCCTCTCCATCTTTCTTTGGTGTAGAGATCCCCTTTAAAGAACATGGAGACGGTTACTACTGACTGCCTTACCTGCCCTATATGCTTTTCCTTGGTGATGACAGGCACACACTGTTTCTGTGGGTGGAGTGGTTGGTTCTGCTGTTAGAATAAATGAGAAATACATTAGACATTACCAACGGGATAAGAAAGAATGTTTGGTGAAAAATAAATCCATATTCCTCACATTTCAGTAACTCTGTGTTAGGGGAATATGTATTTCCGCGCCTGTCCGGCTTTGACCCGGACAGCCCGGCTTCTGTCGGGGTCAAGATTGCCCGACTGGTTTTCCAAATAAGAAGATGCCGGCCGGCCTCTCCTTTAAGAACCTGCCCGTCAGCATCCTGGTAGCACAATCCCGCCTACTAAACATCACCGCCCCATCTCCTGACGTCACCCGCCCACTCCTCTTCCCCCCGATGTCACCCGCCCCTGCCCGGACTTCCCGACAGAGGAAGGAGGCGACCCTAGGTTGAGCGATGCAGTACAGTGGTAGTGTTTTGTTATTCCTTTAAGTCGTTATAACAGTCGGGCCGACTTCTCAACAGCTTTGTAGGTGAACGATTTTTTTTTTCCCGTAGACTTCAGTGGACTCTCACCATCCACTGATTTCTAAAATGAAGCATCCCCGATAAACACAAACAAAGTAGACAGAAAAAGACGGTGGTTTTCTGTGCAATGATATATGTGTGGTTGACTCTTCTTACATTTTATTCTGCTAGACAGCAATATAGTGGGGGATTAAGACAAAGGTATGGATAGAAAGGGCAGATCAAGTTCATTTAATCATTTCTCCTTATCCCTGTATCAGTTTCTCAAATTCTCCCTCTGTGTTAGCATGTCTCTTGTCTAGTGGTAAGTACTTACCTGGTGGTGGTGGTACATGTTCACATGTTTTCTCAGTTCGGGTTGGTCTCTTGCAAGTGCTGTCACATACGTAGCTGTAGCATTTTCCATCCCTTTCTCTGCTGTTGCTTCTTGCAATTTCCTCACCTGCAAGAAGAAGCTCTCTGATTAGATGCATGTCCCCTGTTAATATCAGTTTAATGACTGATTTCTATGTATTGAAAGGGGATCCAAACCCAAAAAATGAATCGATGGAAACTTAATCGATGCGCTTCTCTCAGCATTTTTGCAAGTTACAGGCATTTTCTAAGCTGGTAGACTCATTAAAAATTAGGAGAAGATTGCGCTATAATCAAGATCCCCCCCCACGCGCCTTTTTAAACGTTCGAGGTTTCCAGCTTTCAGTTGCTTAATAAATAAGGGCACACAGGGCTTTGGTGAGTTTTTGAGCTTTTTTTAATCTACTGAAATAACTCGAAGATTCTCAAAGTTGAATTTTGATAAATAGGCCTCTTGACCTTTTCTGTGTGTTCGCGTGTGTGTGTGTGTGGTTTAAGAGCCCCCCATAGGAACACAAAGAAATTCTCAAGTATGGAGGGCTTTACCTGGCAGATAGGCTCTTCCTTCGTGATGACAGGCACATTCTTTGATTGTGGGTGGAGTGGTTATTTTTGCTGTTAGAATAAATGAGAAATGCATCAGACATTGCTAACAGGCTAACAGCATATGAAATCATGTTTGGTGCTAAATAAAATCAACGTTTCTCCTTTTTGTATAAACCTAGGTGAGGGGGAATATGGATATTCTCCCTCTCAAATATTGCCCATTGAATCATTTCTTCTGAGCCCTGCTATATGAGTATCTCGAAATCTCCCTCCGTGTTAACTTGTCTCTTTTTTAGTGGTAAGTACTTACTTGGTGGTTCACATGCTTTCTCAATTCGGTTTGTTTTCTTGCAAGTGCTGTCACATACATAGCGGTAGCATTTTCCATCCTTCTCTCTGCTGTCACTTCTTGCTATTTCCTCACCTGCAAGAAGAAGTTCTTTGTTTAGTTGCTTGTCCTTGTTAATAAAGGTTTCAGGATGGATTTATGTTGCTTTAAAGGGGATCCAAACCCAAAAAATGAATCGATGCAAACTTAATCAGTACGCTCCTCTGAGCAATTTTGCAGGTTCCAGACATTTCCTATTTTAAGCAGTTTCAGAGATATTTCCATTTTCAGAGGGCTTCTATCAGACCTTCGGTTCAACTGAGAGCAGCAACCCAAAGGTTACCGGAATTCAAGAAGTGCATAAAAGTTGAATTCAAGTTTTTACCGCAATTTGATACCCCCTAAAACTGACAAATCTGATTTTGGGGATTTCAAATACTCCAGCGTTTGAGATTTATTCAGCGCAAATAAGGAGTGAGAAACTCAAATGTTAGCATTCGAGTTTGATGGGTTTTGGAGTTTTTAGAACATCAAATAACTCGCCAATTGACAAAGTTCAAATTTTGAAAGAAAGGCCTCTCCATCTTTCTTTGGTGTAGAGATCCCCTTTAAAGAACATGGAGACGGTTACTACTGACTGCCTTACCTGCCCTATATGCTTTTCCTTGGTGATGACAGGCACACACTGTTTCTGTGGGTGGAGTGGTTGGTTCTGCTGTTAGAATAAATGAGAAATACATTAGACATTACCAACGGGATAAGAAAGAATGTTTGGTGAAAAATAAATCCATATTCCTCACATTTCAGTAACTCTGTGTTAGGGGAATATGTATTTCCGCGCCTGTCCGGCTTTGACCCGGACAGCCCGGCTTCTGTCGGGGTCAAGATTGCCCGACTGGTTTTCCAAATAAGAAGATGCCGGCCGGCCTCTCCTTTAAGAACCTGCCCGTCAGCATCCTGGTAGCACAATCCCGCCTACTAAACATCACCGCCCCATCTCCTGACGTCACCCGCCCACTCCTCTTCCCCCCGATGTCACCCGCCCCTGCCCGGACTTCCCGACAGAGGAAGGAGGCGACCCTAGGTTGAGCGATGCAGTACAGTGGTAGTGTTTTGTTATTCCTTTAAGTCGTTATAACAGTCGGGCCGACTTCTCAACAGCTTTGTAGGTGAACGATTTTTTTTTTCCCGTAGACTTCAGTGGACTCTCACCATCCACTGATTTCTAAAATGAAGCATCCCCGATAAACACAAACAAAGTAGACAGAAAAAGACGGTGGTTTTCTGTGCAATGATATATGTGTGGTTGACTCTTCTTACATTTTATTCTGCTAGACAGCAATATAGTGGGGGATTAAGACAAAGGTATGGATAGAAAGGGCAGATCAAGTTCATTTAATCATTTCTCCTTATCCCTGTATCAGTTTCTCAAATTCTCCCTCTGTGTTAGCATGTCTCTTGTCTAGTGGTAAGTACTTACCTGGTGGTGGTGGTACATGTTCACATGTTTTCTCAGTTCGGGTTGGTCTCTTGCAAGTGCTGTCACATACGTAGCTGTAGCATTTTCCATCCCTTTCTCTGCTGTTGCTTCTTGCAATTTCCTCACCTGCAAGAAGAAGCTCTCTGATTAGATGCATGTCCCCCGTTAATATCAGTTTAATGACTGATTTCTATGTATTGAAAGGGGATCCAAACCCAAAAAATGAATCGATGGAAACTTAATCGATGCGCTTCTCTCAGCATTTTTGCAAGTTACAGGCATTTTCTAAGCTGGTAGACTCATTAAAAATTAGGAGAAGATTGCGCTATAATCAAGATCCCCCCCCACGCGCCTTTTTAAACGTTCGAGGTTTCCAGCTTTCAGTTGCTTAATAAATAAGGGCACACAGGGCTTTGGTGAGTTTTTGAGCTTTTTTTAATCTACTGAAATAACTCGAAGATTCTCAAAGTTGAATTTTGATAAATAGGCCTCTTGACCTTTTCTGTGTGTTCGCGTGTGTGTGCGTGTGGTTTAAGAGCCCCCCATAGGAACACAAAGAAATTCTCAAGTATGGAGGGCTTTACCTGGCAGATAGGCTCTTCCTTCGTGATGACAGGCACATTCTTTGATTGTGGGTGGAGTGGTTATTTTTGCTGTTAGAATAAATGAGAAATGCATCAGACATTGCTAACAGGCTAACAGCATATGAAATCATGTTTGGTGCTAAATAAAATCAACGTTTCTCCTTTTTGTATAAACCTAGGTGAGGGGGAATATGGATATTCTCCCTCTCAAATATTGCCCATTGAATCATTTCTTCTGAGCCCTGCTATATGAGTATCTCGAAATCTCCCTCCGTGTTAACTTGTCTCTTTTTTAGTGGTAAGTACTTACTTGGTGGTTCACATGCTTTCTCAATTCGGTTTGTTTTCTTGCAAGTGCTGTCACATACATAGCGGTAGCATTTTCCATCCTTCTCTCTGCTGTCACTTCTTGCTATTTCCTCACCTGCAAGAAGAAGTTCTTTGTTTAGTTGCTTGTCCTTGTTAATAAAGGTTTCAGGATGGATTTATGTTGCTTTAAAGGGGATCCAAACCCAAAAAATGAATCGATGCAAACTTAATCAGTACGCTCCTCTGAGCAATTTTGCAGGTTCCAGACATTTCCTATTTTAAGCAGTTTCAGAGATATTTCCATTTTCAGAGGGCTTCTATCAGACCTTCGGTTCAACTGAGAGCAGCAACCCAAAGGTTACCGGAATTCAAGAAGTGCATAAAAGTTGAATTCAAGTTTTTACCGCAATTTGATACCCCCTAAAACTGACAAATCTGATTTTGGGGATTTCAAATACTCCAGCGTTTGAGATTTATTCAGCGCAAATAAGGAGTGAGAAACTCAAATGTTAGCATTCGAGTTTGATGGGTTTTGGAGTTTTTAGAACATCAAATAACTCGCCAATTGACAAAGTTCAAATTTTGAAAGAAAGGCCTCTCCATCTTTCTTTGGTGTAGAGATCCCCTTTAAAGAACATGGAGACGGTTACTACTGACTGCCTTACCTGCCCTATATGCTTTTCCTTGGTGATGACAGGCACACACTGTTTCTGTGGGTGGAGTGGTTGGTTCTGCTGTTAGAATAAATGAGAAATACATTAGACATTACCAACGGGATAAGAAAGAATGTTTGGTGAAAAATAAATCCATATTCCTCACATTTCAGTAACTCTGTGTTAGGGGAATATGTATTTCCGCGCCTGTCCGGCTTTGACCCGGACAGCCCGGCTTCTGTCGGGGTCAAGATTGCCCGACTGGTTTTCCAAATAAGAAGATGCCGGCCGGCCTCTCCTTTAAGAACCTGCCCGTCAGCATCCTGGTAGCACAATCCCGCCTACTAAACATCACCGCCCCATCTCCTGACGTCACCCGCCCACTCCTCTTCCCCCCGATGTCACCCGCCCCTGCCCGGACTTCCCGACAGAGGAAGGAGGCGACCCTAGGTTGAGCGATGCAGTACAGTGGTAGTGTTTTGTTATTCCTTTAAGTCGTTATAACAGTCGGGCCGACTTCTCAACAGCTTTGTAGGTGAACGATTTTTTTTTTCCCGTAGACTTCAGTGGACTCTCACCATCCACTGATTTCTAAAATGAAGCATCCCCGATAAACACAAACAAAGTAGACAGAAAAAGACGGTGGTTTTCTGTGCAATGATATATGTGTGGTTGACTCTTCTTACATTTTATTCTGCTAGACAGCAATATAGTGGGGGATTAAGACAAAGGTATGGATAGAAAGGGCAGATCAAGTTCATTTAATCATTTCTCCTTATCCCTGTATCAGTTTCTCAAATTCTCCCTCTGTGTTAGCATGTCTCTTGTCTAGTGGTAAGTACTTACCTGGTGGTGGTGGTACATGTTCACATGTTTTCTCAGTTCGGGTTGGTCTCTTGCAAGTGCTGTCACATACGTAGCTGTAGCATTTTCCATCCCTTTCTCTGCTGTTGCTTCTTGCAATTTCCTCACCTGCAAGAAGAAGCTCTCTGATTAGATGCATGTCCCCCGTTAATATCAGTTTAATGACTGATTTCTATGTATTGAAAGGGGATCCAAACCCAAAAAATGAATCGATGGAAACTTAATCGATGCGCTTCTCTCAGCATTTTTGCAAGTTACAGGCATTTTCTAAGCTGGTAGACTCATTAAAAATTAGGAGAAGATTGCGCTATAATCAAGATCCCCCCCCACGCGCCTTTTTAAACGTTCGAGGTTTCCAGCTTTCAGTTGCTTAATAAATAAGGGCACACAGGGCTTTGGTGAGTTTTTGAGCTTTTTTTAATCTACTGAAATAACTCGAAGATTCTCAAAGTTGAATTTTGATAAATAGGCCTCTTGACCTTTTCTGTGTGTTCGCGTGTGTGTGCGTGTGGTTTAAGAGCCCCCCATAGGAACACAAAGAAATTCTCAAGTATGGAGGGCTTTACCTGGCAGATAGGCTCTTCCTTCGTGATGACAGGCACATTCTTTGATTGTGGGTGGAGTGGTTATTTTTGCTGTTAGAATAAATGAGAAATGCATCAGACATTGCTAACAGGCTAACAGCATATGAAATCATGTTTGGTGCTAAATAAAATCAACGTTTCTCCTTTTTGTATAAACCTAGGTGAGGGGGAATATGGATATTCTCCCTCTCAAATATTGCCCATTGAATCATTTCTTCTGAGCCCTGCTATATGAGTATCTCGAAATCTCCCTCCGTGTTAACTTGTCTCTTTTTTAGTGGTAAGTACTTACTTGGTGGTTCACATGCTTTCTCAATTCGGTTTGTTTTCTTGCAAGTGCTGTCACATACATAGCGGTAGCATTTTCCATCCTTCTCTCTGCTGTCACTTCTTGCTATTTCCTCACCTGCAAGAAGAAGTTCTTTGTTTAGTTGCTTGTCCTTGTTAATAAAGGTTTCAGGATGGATTTATGTTGCTTTAAAGGGGATCCAAACCCAAAAAATGAATCGATGCAAACTTAATCAGTACGCTCCTCTGAGCAATTTTGCAGGTTCCAGACATTTCCTATTTTAAGCAGTTTCAGAGATATTTCCATTTTCAGAGGGCTTCTATCAGACCTTCGGTTCAACTGAGAGCAGCAACCCAAAGGTTACCGGAATTCAAGAAGTGCATAAAAGTTGAATTCAAGTTTTTACCGCAATTTGATACCCCCTAAAACTGACAAATCTGATTTTGGGGATTTCAAATACTCCAGCGTTTGAGATTTATTCAGCGCAAATAAGGAGTGAGAAACTCAAATGTTAGCATTCGAGTTTGATGGGTTTTGGAGTTTTTAGAACATCAAATAACTCGCCAATTGACAAAGTTCAAATTTTGAAAGAAAGGCCTCTCCATCTTTCTTTGGTGTAGAGATCCCCTTTAAAGAACATGGAGACGGTTACTACTGACTGCCTTACCTGCCCTATATGCTTTTCCTTGGTGATGACAGGCACACACTGTTTCTGTGGGTGGAGTGGTTGGTTCTGCTGTTAGAATAAATGAGAAATACATTAGACATTACCAACGGGATAAGAAAGAATGTTTGGTGAAAAATAAATCCATATTCCTCACATTTCAGTAACTCTGTGTTAGGGGAATATGTATTTCCGCGCCTGTCCGGCTTTGACCCGGACAGCCCGGCTTCTGTCGGGGTCAAGATTGCCCGACTGGTTTTCCAAATAAGAAGATGCCGGCCGGCCTCTCCTTTAAGAACCTGCCCGTCAGCATCCTGGTAGCACAATCCCGCCTACTAAACATCACCGCCCCATCTCCTGACGTCACCCGCCCACTCCTCTTCCCCCGATGTCACCCGCCCCTGCCCGGACTTCCCGACAGAGGAAGGAGGCGACCCTAGGTTGAGCGATGCAGTACAGTGGTAGTGTTTTGTTATTCCTTTAAGTCGTTATAACAGTCGGGCCGACTTCTCAACAGCTTTGTAGGTGAACGATTTTTTTTTTCCCGTAGACTTCAGTGGACTCTCACCATCCACTGATTTCTAAAATGAAGCATCCCCGATAAACACAAACAAAGTAGACAGAAAAAGACGGTGGTTTTCTGTGCAATGATATATGTGTGGTTGACTCTTCTTACATTTTATTCTGCTAGACAGCAATATAGTGGGGGATTAAGACAAAGGTATGGATAGAAAGGGCAGATCAAGTTCATTTAATCATTTCTCCTTATCCCTGTATCAGTTTCTCAAATTCTCCCTCTGTGTTAGCATGTCTCTTGTCTAGTGGTAAGTACTTACCTGGTGGTGGTGGTACATGTTCACATGTTTTCTCAGTTCGGGTTGGTCTCTTGCAAGTGCTGTCACATACGTAGCTGTAGCATTTTCCATCCCTTTCTCTGCTGTTGCTTCTTGCAATTTCCTCACCTGCAAGAAGAAGCTCTCTGATTAGATGCATGTCCCCCGTTAATATCAGTTTAATGACTGATTTCTATGTATTGAAAGGGGATCCAAACCCAAAAAATGAATCGATGGAAACTTAATCGATGCGCTTCTCTCAGCATTTTTGCAAGTTACAGGCATTTTCTAAGCTGGTAGACTCATTAAAAATTAGGAGAAGATTGCGCTATAATCAAGATCCCCCCCACGCGCCTTTTTAAACGTTCGAGGTTTCCAGCTTTCAGTTGCTTAATAAATAAGGGCACACAGGGCTTTGGTGAGTTTTTGAGCTTTTTTTAATCTACTGAAATAACTCGAAGATTCTCAAAGTTGAATTTTGATAAATAGGCCTCTTGACCTTTTCTGTGTGTTCGCGTGTGTGTGTGTGTGGTTTAAGAGCCCCCCATAGGAACACAAAGAAATTCTCAAGTATGGAGGGCTTTACCTGGCAGATAGGCTCTTCCTTCGTGATGACAGGCACATTCTTTGATTGTGGGTGGAGTGGTTATTTTTGCTGTTAGAATAAATGAGAAATGCATCAGACATTGCTAACAGGCTAACAGCATATGAAATCATGTTTGGTGCTAAATAAAATCAACGTTTCTCCTTTTTGTATAAACCTAGGTGAGGGGGAATATGGATATTCTCCCTCTCAAATATTGCCCATTGAATCATTTCTTCTGAGCCCTGCTATATGAGTATCTCGAAATCTCCCTCCGTGTTAACTTGTCTCTTTTTTAGTGGTAAGTACTTACTTGGTGGTTCACATGCTTTCTCAATTCGGTTTGTTTTCTTGCAAGTGCTGTCACATACATAGCGGTAGCATTTTCCATCCTTCTCTCTGCTGTCACTTCTTGCTATTTCCTCACCTGCAAGAAGAAGTTCTTTCTTTAGTTGCTTGTCCTTGTTAATAAAGGTTTCAGGATGGATTTATGTTGCTTTAAAGGGGATCCAAACCCAAAAAATGAATCGATGCAAACTTAATCAGTACGCTCCTCTGAGCAATTTTGCAGGTTCCAGACATTTCCTATTTTAAGCAGTTTCAGAGATATTTCCATTTTCAGAGGGCTTCTATCAGACCTTCGGTTCAACTGAGAGCAGCAACCCAAAGGTTACCGGAATTCAAGAAGTGCATAAAAGTTGAATTCAAGTTTTTACCGCAATTTGATACCCCCTAAAACTGACAAATCTGATTTTGGGGATTTCAAATACTCCAGCGTTTGAGATTTATTCAGCGCAAATAAGGAGTGAGAAACTCAAATGTTAGCATTCGAGTTTGATGGGTTTTGGAGTTTTTAGAACATCAAATAACTCGCCAATTGACAAAGTTCAAATTTTGAAAGAAAGGCCTCTCCATCTTTCTTTGGTGTAGAGATCCCCTTTAAAGAACATGGAGACGGTTACTACTGACTGCCTTACCTGCCCTATATGCTTTTCCTTGGTGATGACAGGCACACACTGTTTCTGTGGGTGGAGTGGTTGGTTCTGCTGTTAGAATAAATGAGAAATACATTAGACATTACCAACGGGATAAGAAAGAATGTTTGGTGAAAAATAAATCCATATTCCTCACATTTCAGTAACTCTGTGTTAGGGGAATATGTATTTCCGCGCCTGTCCGGCTTTGACCCGGACAGCCCGGCTTCTGTCGGGGTCAAGATTGCCCGACTGGTTTTCCAAATAAGAAGATGCCGGCCGGCCTCTCCTTTAAGAACCTGCCCGTCAGCATCCTGGTAGCACAATCCCGCCTACTAAACATCACCGCCCCATCTCCTGACGTCACCCGCCCACTCCTCTTCCCCCCGATGTCACCCGCCCCTGCCCGGACTTCCCGACAGAGGAAGGAGGCGACCCTAGGTTGAGCGATGCAGTACAGTGGTAGTGTTTTGTTATTCCTTTAAGTCGTTATAACAGTCGGGCCGACTTCTCAACAGCTTTGTAGGTGAACGATTTTTTTTTTCCCGTAGACTTCAGTGGACTCTCACCATCCACTGATTTCTAAAATGAAGCATCCCCGATAAACACAAACAAAGTAGACAGAAAAAGACGGTGGTTTTCTGTGCAATGATATATGTGTGGTTGACTCTTCTTACATTTTATTCTGCTAGACAGCAATATAGTGGGGGATTAAGACAAAGGTATGGATAGAAAGGGCAGATCAAGTTCATTTAATCATTTCTCCTTATCCCTGTATCAGTTTCTCAAATTCTCCCTCTGTGTTAGCATGTCTCTTGTCTAGTGGTAAGTACTTACCTGGTGGTGGTGGTACATGTTCACATGTTTTCTCAGTTCGGGTTGGTCTCTTGCAAGTGCTGTCACATACGTAGCTGTAGCATTTTCCATCCCTTTCTCTGCTGTTGCTTCTTGCAATTTCCTCACCTGCAAGAAGAAGCTCTCTGATTAGATGCATGTCCCCCGTTAATATCAGTTTAATGACTGATTTCTATGTATTGAAAGGGGATCCAAACCCAAAAAATGAATCGATGGAAACTTAATCGATGCGCTTCTCTCAGCATTTTTGCAAGTTACAGGCATTTTCTAAGCTGGTAGACTCATTAAAAATTAGGAGAAGATTGCGCTATAATCAAGATCCCCCCCCACGCGCCTTTTTAAACGTTCGAGGTTTCCAGCTTTCAGTTGCTTAATAAATAAGGGCACACAGGGCTTTGGTGAGTTTTTGAGCTTTTTTTAATCTACTGAAATAACTCGAAGATTCTCAAAGTTGAATTTTGATAAATAGGCCTCTTGACCTTTTCTGTGTGTTCGCGTGTGTGTGTGTGTGGTTTAAGAGCCCCCCATAGGAACACAAAGAAATTCTCAAGTATGGAGGGCTTTACCTGGCAGATAGGCTCTTCCTTCGTGATGACAGGCACATTCTTTGATTGTGGGTGGAGTGGTTATTTTTGCTGTTAGAATAAATGAGAAATGCATCAGACATTGCTAACAGGCTAACAACATATGAAATCATGTTTGGTGCTAAATAAAATCAACGTTTCTCCTTTTTTATAAACCTAGGTAAGAGGGAATATGGATATTCTCCCTCTCAAATACTGCCCATTGAATCATTTCTTCTGAGCCCTGCTATATGAGTATCTCGAAATCTCCCTCCGTGTTAACTTGTCTCTTTTTTAGAGGTAAGTACTTACTTGGTGGTTCACATGCTTTCTCAATTCGGTTTGTTTTCTTGCAAGTGCTGTCACATACATAGCGGTAGCATTTTCCATCCTTCTCTCTGCTGTCACTTCTTGCTATTTCCTCACCTGCAAGAAGAAGTTCTTTGTTTAGTTGCTTGTCCTTGTTAATAAAGGTTTCAGGATGGATTTATGTTGCTTTAAAGGGGATCCAAACCCAAAAAATGAATCGATGCAAACTTAATCAGTACGCTCCTCTGAGCAATTTTGCAGGTTCCAGACATTTCCTATTTTAAGCAGTTTCAGAGATATTTCCATTTTCAGAGGGCTTCTATCAGACCTTCGGTTCAACTGAGAGCAGCAACCCAAAGGTTACCGGAATTCAAGAAGTGCATAAAAGTTGAATTCAAGTTTTTACCGCAATTTGATACCCCCTAAAACTGACAAATCTGATTTTGGGGATTTCAAATACTCCAGCGTTTGAGATTTATTCAGCGCAAATAAGGAGTGAGAAACTCAAATGTTAGCATTCGAGTTTGTTGGGTTTTGGAGTTTTTAGAACATCAAATAACTCGCCAATTGACAAAGTTCAAATTTTGAAAGAAAGGCCTCTCCATCTTTCTTTGGTGTAGAGATCCCCTTTAAAGAACATGGAGACGGTTACTACTGACTGCCTTACCTGCCCTATATGCTTTTCCTTGGTGATGACAGGCACACACTGTTTCTGTGGGTGGAGTGGTTGGTTCTGCTGTTAGAATAAATGAGAAATACATTAGACATTACCAACGGGATAAGAAAGAATGTTTGGTGAAAAATAAATCCATATTCCTCACATTTCAGTAACTCTGTGTTAGGGGAATATGTATTTCTGCGCCTGTCCGGCTTTGACCCGGACAGCCCGGCTTCTGTCGGGGTCAAGATTGCCCGACTGGTTTTCCAAATAAGAAGATGCCGGCCGGCCTCTCCTTTAAGAACCTGCCCGTCAGCATCCTGGTAGCACAATCCCGCCTACTAAACATCACCGCCCCATCTCCTGACGTCACCCGCCCACTCCTCTTCCCCCCGATGTCACCCGCCCCTGCCCGGACTTCCCGACAGAGGAAGGAGGCGACCCTAGGTTGAGCGATGCAGTACAGTGGTAGTGTTTTGTTATTCCTTTAAGTCGTTATAACAGTCGGGCCGACTTCTCAACAGCATTGTAGGTGAACGATTTTTTTTTTCCCGTAGACTTCAGTGGACTCTCACCATCCACTGATTTCTAAAATGAAGCATCCCCGATAAACACAAACAAAGTAGACAGAAAAAGACGGTGGTTTTCTGTGCAATGATATATGTGTGGTTGACTCTTCTTACATTTTATTCTGCTAGACAGCAATATAGTGGGGGATTAAGACAAAGGTATGGATAGAAAGGGCAGATCAAGTTCATTTAATCATTTCTCCTTATCCCTGTATCAGTTTCTCAAATTCTCCCTCTGTGTTAGCATGTCTCTTGTCTAGTGGTAAGTACTTACCTGGTGGTGGTGGTACATGTTCACATGTTTTCTCAGTTCGGGTTGGTCTCTTGCAAGTGCTGTCACATACGTAGCTGTAGCATTTTCCATCCCTTTCTCTGCTGTTGCTTCTTGCAATTTCCTCACCTGCAAGAAGAAGCTCTCTGATTAGATGCATGTCCCCCGTTAATATCAGTTTAATGACTGATTTCTATGTATTGAAAGGGGATCCAAACCCAAAAAATGAATCGATGGAAACTTAATCGATGCGCTTCTCTCAGCATTTTTGCAAGTTACAGGCATTTTCTAAGATGGTAGACTCATTAAAAATTAGGAGAAGATTGCGCTATAATCAAGATCCCCCCCCACGCGCCTTTTTAAACGTTCGAGGTTTCCAGCTTTCAGTTGCTTAATAAATAAGGGCACACAGGGCTTTGGTGAGTTTTTGAGCTTTTTTTAATCTACTGAAATAACTCGAAGATTCTCAAAGTTGAATTTTGATAAATAGGCCTCTTGACCTTTTCTGTGTGTTCGCGTGTGTGTGTGTGTGTGGTTTAAGAGCCCCCCATAGGAACACAAAGAAATTCTCAAGTATGGAGGGCTTTACCTGGCAGATAGGCTCTTCCTTCGTGATGACAGGCACATTCTTTGATTGTGGGTGGAGTGGTTATTTTTGCTGTTAGAATAAATGAGAAATGCATCAGACATTGCTAACAGGCTAACAACATATGAAATCATGTTTGGTGCTAAATAAAATCAACGTTTCTCCTTTTTTATAAACCTAGGTAAGAGGGAATATGGATATTCTCCCTCTCAAATACTGCCCATTAAATAATTTCTTCTGAGCCCTGCTATATGAGTATCTCGAAATCTCCCTCCATGTTAACTTGTCTCTTTTTTAGTGGTAAGTACTTACTTGGTGGTTCACATGCTTTCTCAATTCGGTTTGTTTTCTTGCAAGTGCTGTCACATACATAGCGGTAGCATTTTCCATCCTTCTCTCTGCTGTCACTTCTTGCTATTTCCTCACCTGCAAGAAGAAGTTCTTTGTTTAGTTGCTTGTCCTTGTTAATAAAGGTTTCAGGATGGATTTATGTTGCTTTAAAGGGGATCCAAACCCAAAAAATTAATCGATGCAAACTTAATCAGTACGCTCCTCTGAGCAATTTTGCAGGTTCCAGACATTTCCTATTTTAAGCAGTTTCAGAGATATTTCCATTTTCAGAGGGCTTCTATCAGACCTTCGGTTCAACTGAGAAGTCAAGAAGTGCATAAAATTTGAATTCAGACCTTCGGTTCAACTGAGAATTCAAGAAGTGCATAAAAGTTGAATTCAAGTTTTTACCGCAATTTGATACCCCCTAAAACTGACAAATCTGATTTTGGGGATTTCAAATACTCCAGCGTTTGAGATTTATTCAGCGCAAATAAGGAGTGAGAAACTCAAATGTTAGCATTCGAGTTTGATGGGTTTTGGAGTTTTTAGAACATCAAATAACTCGCCAATTGACAAAGTTCAAATTTTGAAAGAAAGGCCTCTCCATCTTTCTTTGGTGTAGAGATCCCCTTTAAAGAACATGGAGACGGTTACTACTGACTGCCTTACCTGCCCTATATGCTTTTCCTTGGTGATGACAGGCACACACTGTTTCTGTGGGTGGAGTGGTTGGTTCTGCTGTTAGAATAAATGAGAAATACATTAGACATTACCAACGGGATAAGAAAGAATGTTTGGTGAAAAATAAATCCATATTCCTCACATTTCAGTAACTCTGTGTTAGGGGAATATGTATTTCCGCGCCTGTCCGGCTTTGACCCGGACAGCCCGGCTTCTGTCGGGGTCAAGATTGCCCGACTGGTTTTCCAAATAAGAAGATGCCGGCCGGCCTCTCCTTTAAGAACCTGCCCGTCAGCATCCTGGTAGCACAATCCCGCCTACTAAACATCACCGCCCCATCTCCTGACGTCACCCGCCCACTCCTCTTCCCCCCGATGTCACCCGCCCCTGCCCGGACTTCCCGACAGAGGAAGGAGGCGACCCTAGGTTGAGCGATGCAGTACAGTGGTAGTGTTTTGTTATTCCTTTAAGTCGTTATAACAGTCGGGCCGACTTCTCAACAGCATTGTAGGTGAACGATTTTTTTTTTCCCGTAGACTTCAGTGGACTCTCACCATCCACTGATTTCTAAAATGAAGCATCCCCGATAAACACAAACAAAGTAGACAGAAAAAGACGGTGGTTTTCTGTGCAATGATATATGTGTGGTTGACTCTTCTTACATTTTATTCTGATAGACAGCAATATAGTGGGGGATTAAGACAAAGGTATGGATAGAAAGGGCAGATCAAGTTCATTTAATCATTTCTCCTTATCCCTGTATCAGTTTCTCAAATTCTCCCTCTGTGTTAGCATGTCTCTTGTCTAGTGGTAAGTACTTACCTGGTGGTGGTGGTACATGTTCACATGTTTTCTCAGTTCGGGTTGGTCTCTTGCAAGTGCTGTCACATACGTAGCTGTAGCATTTTCCATCCCTTTCTCTGCTGTTGCTTCTTGCAATTTCCTCACCTGCAAGAAGAAGCTCTCTGATTAGATGCATGTCCCCCGTTAATATCAGTTTAATGACTGATTTCTATGTATTGAAAGGGGATCCAAACCCAAATAATGAATCGATGGAAACTTAATCGATGCGCTTCTCTCAGTATTTTTGCAAGTTACAGGCATTTTCTAAGCTGGTAGACTCATTAAAAATTAGGAGAAGATTGCGCTATAATCAAGATCCCCCCCCACGCGCCTTTTTAAACGTTCGAGGTTTCCAGCTTTCAGTTGCTTAATAAATAAGGGCACACAGGGCTTTGGTGAGTTTTTGAGCTTTTTTTAATCTACTGAAATAACTCGAAGATTCTCAAAGTTGAATTTTGATAAATAGGCCTCTTGACCTTTTCTGTGTGTTCGCGTGTGTGTGTGTGTGTGGTTTAAGAGCCCCCCATAGGAACACAAAGAAATTCTCAAGTATGGAGGGCTTTACCTGGCAGATAGGCTCTTCCTTCGTGATGACAGGCACATTCTTTGATTGTGGGTGGAGTGGTTATTTTTGCTGTTAGAATAAATGAGAAATGCATCAGACATTGCTAACAGGCTAACAGCATATGAAATCATGTTTGGTGCTAAATAAAATCAACGTTTCTCCTTTTTTATAAACCTAGGTAAGAGGGAATATGGATATTCTCCCTCTCAAATACTGCCCATTAAATCATTTCTTCTGAGCCCTGCTATATGAGTATCTCGAAATCTCCCTCCGTGTTAACTTGTCTCTTTTTTAGTGGTAAGTACTTACTTGGTGGTTCACATGCTTTCTCAATTCGGTTTGTTTTCTTGCAAGTGCTGTCACATACATAGCGGTAGCATTTTCCATCCTTCTCTCTGCTGTCACTTCTTGCTATTTCCTCACCTGCAAGAAGAAGTTCTTTGTTTAGTTGCTTGTCCTTGTTAATAAAGGTTTCAGGATGGATTTATGTTGCTTTAAAGGGGATCCAAACCCAAAAAATTAATCGATGCAAACTTAATCAGTACGCTCCTCTGAGCAATTTTGCAGGTTCCAGACATTTCCTATTTTAAGCAGTTTCAGAGATATTTCCATTTTCAGAGGGCTTCTATCAGACCTTCGGTTCAACTGAGAGCAGCAACCCAAAGGTTACCGGAATTCAAGAAGTGCATAAAAGTTGAATTCAAGTTTTTACCGCAATTTGATACCCCCTAAAACTGACAAATCTGATTTTGGGGATTTCAAATACTCCAGCGTTTGAGATTTATTCAGCGCAAATAAGGAGTGAGAAACTCAAATGTTAGCATTCGAGTTTGATGGGTTTTGGAGTTTTTAGAACATCAAATAACTCGCCAATTGACAAAGTTCAAATTTTGAAAGAAAGGCCTCTCCATCTTTCTTTGGTGTAGAGATCCCCTTTAAAGAACATGGAGACGGTTACTACTGACTGCCTTACCTGCCCTATATGCTTTTCCTTGGTGATGACAGGCACACACTGTTTCTGTGGGTGGAGTGGTTGGTTCTGCTGTTAGAATAAATGAGAAATACATTAGACATTACCAACGGGATAAGAAAGAATGTTTGGTGAAAAATAAATCCATATTCCTCACATTTCAGTAACTCTGTGTTAGGGGAATATGTATTTCCGCGCCTGTCCGGCTTTGACCCGGACAGCCCGGCTTCTGTCGGGGTCAAGATTGCCCGACTGGTTTTCCAAATAAGAAGATGCCGGCTGGCCTCTCCTTTAAGAACCTGCCCGTCAGCATCCTGGTAGCACAATCCCGCCTACTAAACATCACCGCCCCATCTCCTGACGTCACCCGCCCACTCCTCTTCCCCCCGATGTCACCCGCCCCTGCCCGGACTTCCCGACAGAGGAAGGAGGCGACCCTAGGTTGAGCGATGCAGTACAGTGGTAGTGTTTTGTTATTCCTTTAAGTCGTTATAACAGTCGGGCCGACTTCTCAACAGCATTGTAGGTGAACGATTTTTTTTTTCCCGTAGACTTCAGTGGACTCTCACCATCCACTGATTTCTAAAATGAAGCATCCCCGATAAACACAAACAAAGTAGACAGAAAAAGACGGTGGTTTTCTGTGCAATGATATATGTGTGGTTGACTCTTCTTACATTTTATTCTGATAGACAGCAATATAGTGGGGGATTAAGACAAAGGTATGGATAGAAAGGGCAGATCAAGTTCATTTAATCATTTCTCCTTATCCCTGTATCAGTTTCTCAAATTCTCCCTCTGTGTTAGCATGTCTCTTGTCTAGTGGTAAGTACTTACCTGGTGGTGGTGGTACATGTTCACATGTTTTCTCAGTTCGGGTTGGTCTCTTGCAAGTGCTGTCACATACGTAGCTGTAGCATTTTCCATCCCTTTCTCTGCTGTTGCTTCTTGCAATTTCCTCACCTGCAAGAAGAAGCTCTCTGATTAGATGCATGTCCCCCGTTAATATCAGTTTAATGACTGATTTCTATGTATTGAAAGGGGATCCAAACCCAAAAAATGAATCGATGGAAACTTAATCGATGCGCTTCTCTCAGCATTTTTGCAAGTTACAGGCATTTTCTAAGATGGTAGACTCATTAAAAATTAGGAGAAGATTGCGCTATAATCAAGATCCCCCCCACGCGCCTTTTTAAACGTTCGAGGTTTCCAGCTTTCAGTTGCTTAATAAATAAGGGCACACAGGGCTTTGGTGAGTTTTTGAGCTTTTTTTAATCTACTGAAATAACTCGAAGATTCTCAAAGTTGAATTTTGATAAATAGGCCTCTTGACCTTTTCTGTGTGTTCGCGTGTGTGTGTGTGTGTGGTTTAAGAGCCCCCCATAGGAACACAAAGAAATTCTCAAGTATGGAGGGCTTTACCTGGCAGATAGGCTCTTCCTTCGTGATGACAGGCACATTCTTTGATTGTGGGTGGAGTGGTTATTTTTGCTGTTAGAATAAATGAGAAATGCATCAGACATTGCTAACAGGCTAACAACATATGAAATCATGTTTGGTGCTAAATAAAATCAACGTTTCTCCTTTTTTATAAACCTAGGTAAGAGGGAATATGGATATTCTCCCTCTCAAATACTGCCCATTAAATCATTTCTTCTGAGCCCTGCTATATGAGTATCTCGAAATCTCCCTCCGTGTTAACTTGTCTCTTTTTTAGTGGTAAGTACTTACTTGGTGGTTCACATGCTTTCTCAATTCGGTTTGTTTTCTTGCAAGTGCTGTCACATACATAGCGGTAGCATTTTCCATCCTTCTCTCTGCTGTCACTTCTTGCTATTTCCTCACCTGCAAGAAGAAGTTCTTTGTTTAGTTGCTTGTCCTTGTTAATAAAGGTTTCAGGATGGATTTATGTTGCTTTAAAGGGGATCCAAACCCAAAAAATTAATCGATGCAAACTTAATCAGTACGCTCCTCTGAGCAATTTTGCAGGTTCCAGACATTTCCTATTTTAAGCAGTTTCAGAGATATTTCCATTTTCAGAGGGCTTCTATCAGACCTTCGGTTCAACTGAGAAGTCAAGAAGTGCATAAAATTTGAATTCAGACCTTCGGTTCAACTGAGAATTCAAGAAGTGCATAAAAGTTGAATTCAAGTTTTTACCGCAATTTGATACCCCCTAAAACTGACAAATCTGATTTTGGGGATTTCAAATACTCCAGCGTTTGAGATTTATTCAGCGCAAATAAGGAGTGAGAAACTCAAATGTTAGCATTCGAGTTTGATGGGTTTTGGAGTTTTTAGAACATCAAATAACTCGCCAATTGACAAAGTTCAAATTTTGAAAGAAAGGCCTCTCCATCTTTCTTTGGTGTAGAGATCCCCTTTAAAGAACATGGAGACGGTTACTACTGACTGCCTTACCTGCCCTATATGCTTTTCCTTGGTGATGACAGGCACACACTGTTTCTGTGGGTGGAGTGGTTGGTTCTGCTGTTAGAATAAATGAGAAATACATTAGACATTACCAACGGGATAAGAAAGAATGTTTGGTGAAAAATAAATCCATATTCCTCACATTTCAGTAACTCTGTGTTAGGGGAATATGTATTTCCGCGCCTGTCCGGCTTTGACCCGGACAGCCCGGCTTCTGTCGGGGTCAAGATTGCCCGACTGGTTTTCCAAATAAGAAGATGCCGGCCGGCCTCTCCTTTAAGAACCTGCCCGTCAGCATCCTGGTAGCACAATCCCGCCTACTAAACATCACCGCCCCATCTCCTGACGTCACCCCGCCCACTCCTCTTCCCCCGATGTCACCCGCCCCTGCCCTGACTTCCCGACAGAGGAAGGAGGCGACCCTAGGTTGAGCGATGCAGTACAGTGGTAGTGTTTTGTTATTCCTTTAAGTCGTTATAACAGTCGGGCCGACTTCTCAACAGCATTGTAGGTGAACGATTTTTTTTTTCCCGTAGACTTCAGTGGACTCTCACCATCCACTGATTTCTAAAATGAAGCATCCCCGATAAACACAAACAAAGTAGACAGAAAAAGACGGTGGTTTTCTGTGCAATGATATATGTGTGGTTGACTCTTCTTACATTTTATTCTGATAGACAGCAATATAGTGGGGGATTAAGACAAAGGTATGGATAGAAAGGGCAGATCAAGTTCATTTAATCATTTCTCCTTATCCCTGTATCAGTTTCTCAAATTCTCCCTCTGTGTTAGCATGTCTCTTGTCTAGTGGTAAGTACTTACCTGGTGGTGGTGGTACATGTTCACATGTTTTCTCAGTTCGGGTTGGTCTCTTGCAAGTGCTGTCACATACGTAGCTGTAGCATTTTCCATCCCTTTCTCTGCTGTTGCTTCTTGCAATTTCCTCACCTGCAAGAAGAAGCTCTCTGATTAGATGCATGTCCCCCGTTAATATCAGTTTAATGACTGATTTCTATGTATTGAAAGGGGATCCAAACCCAAAAAATTAATCGATGGAAACTTAATCGATGCGCTTCTCTCAGCATTTTTGCAAGTTACAGGCATTTTCTAAGCTGGTAGACTCATTAAAAATTAGGAGAAGATTGCGCTATAATCAAGATCCCCCCCCACGCGCCTTTTTAAACGTTCAAGGTTTCCAGCTTTTAGTTGCTTAATAAATAAGGGCACACAGGGCTTTGGTGAGTTTTTGAGCTTTTTTTAATCTACTGAAATAACTCGAAGATTCTCAAAGTTGAATTTTGATAAATAGGCCTCTTGACCTTTTCTGTGTTCGCGTGTGTGTGTGTGTGGTTTAAGAGCCCCCCATAGGAACACAAAGAAATTCTCAAGTATGGAGGGCTTTACCTGGCAGATAGGCTCTTCCTTCGTGATGACAGGCACATTCTTTGATTGTGGGTGGAGTGGTTATTTTTGCTGTTAGAATAAATGAGAAATGCATCAGACATTGCTAACAGGCTAACAACATATGAAATCATGTTTGGTGCTAAATAAAATCAACGTTTCTCCTTTTTTATAAACCTAGGTAAGGGGGAATATGGATATTCTCCCTCTCAAATACTGCCCATTGAATCATTTCTTCTGAGCCCTACTATATGAGTATCTCGAAATCTCCCTCCGTGTTAACTTGTCTCTTTTTTAGTGGTAAGTACTTACTTGGTGGTTCACATGCTTTCTCAATTCGGTTTGTTTTCTTGCAAGTGCTGTCACATACATAGCGGTAGCATTTTCCATCCTTCTCTCTGCTGTCACTTCTTGCTATTTCCTCACCTGCAAGAAGAAGTTCTTTGTTTAGTTGCTTGTCCTTGTTAATAAAGGTTTCAGGATGGATTTATGTTGCTTTAAAGGGGATCCAAACCCAAAAAATGAATCGATGCAAACTTAATCAGTACGCTCCTCTGAGCAATTTTGCAGGTTCCAGACATTTCCTATTTTAAGCAGTTTCAGAGATATTTCCATTTTCAGAGGGCTTCTATCAGACCTTCGGTTCAACTGAGAGCAGCAACCCAAAGGTTACCGGAATTCAAGAAGTGCATAAAAGTTGAATTCAAGTTTTTACCGCAATTTGATACCCCCTAAAACTGACAAATCTGATTTTGGGGATTTCAAATACTCCAGCGTTTGAGATTTATTCAGCGCAAATAAGGAGTGAGAAACTCAAATGTTAGCATTCGAGTTTGATGGGTTTTGGAGTTTTTAGAACATCAAATAACTCGCCAATTGACAAAGTTCAAATTTTGAAAGAAAGGCCTCTCCATCTTTCTTTGGTGTAGAGATCCCCTTTAAAGAACATGGAGACGGTTACTACTGACTGCCTTACCTGCCCTATATGCTTTTCCTTGGTGATGACAGGCACACACTGTTTCTGTGGGTGGAGTGGTTGGTTCTGCTGTTAGAATAAATGAGAAATACATTAGACATTACCAACGGGATAAGAAAGAATGTTTGGTGAAAAATAAATCCATATTCCTCACATTTCAGTAACTCTGTGTTAGGGGAATATGTATTTCCGCGCCTGTCCGGCTTTGACCCGGACAGCCCGGCTTCTGTCGGGGTCAAGATTGCCCGACTGGTTTTCCAAATAAGAAGATGCCGGCCGGCCTCTCCTTTAAGAACCTGCCCGTCAGCATCCTGGTAGCACAATCCCGCCTACTAAACATCACCGCCCCATCTCCTGACGTCACCCGCCCACTCCTCTTCCCCCCGATGTCACCCGCCCCTGCCCGGACTTCCCGACAGAGGAAGGAGGCGACCCTAGGTTGAGCGATGCAGTACAGTGGTAGTGTTTTGTTATTCCTTTAAGTCGTTATAACAGTCGGGCCGACTTCTCAACAGCTTTGTAGGTGAACGATTTTTTTTTTCCCGTAGACTTCAGTGGACTCTCACCATCCACTGATTTCTAAAATGAAGCATCCCCGATAAACACAAACAAAGTAGACAGAAAAAGACGGTGGTTTTCTGTGCAATGATATATGTGTGGTTGACTCTTCTTACATTTTATTCTGCTAGACAGCAATATAGTGGGGGATTAAGACAAAGGTATGGATAGAAAGGGCAGATCAAGTTCATTTAATCATTTCTCCTTATCCCTGTATCAGTTTCTCAAATTCTCCCTCTGTGTTAGCATGTCTCTTGTCTAGTGGTAAGTACTTACCTGGTGGTGGTGGTACATGTTCACATGTTTTCTCAGTTCGGGTTGGTCTCTTGCAAGTGCTGTCACATACGTAGCTGTAGCATTTTCCATCCCTTTCTCTGCTGTTGCTTCTTGCAATTTCCTCACCTGCAAGAAGAAGCTCTCTGATTAGATGCATGTCCCCCGTTAATATCAGTTTAATGACTGATTTCTATGTATTGAAAGGGGATCCAAACCCAAAAAATGAATCGATGGAAACTTAATCGATGCGCTTCTCTCAGCATTTTTGCAAGTTACAGGCATTTTCTAAGCTGGTAGACTCATTAAAAATTAGGAGAAGATTGCGCTATAATCAAGATCCCCCCCACGCGCCTTTTTAAACGTTCGAGGTTTCCAGCTTTCAGTTGCTTAATAAATAAGGGCACACAGGGCTTTGGTGAGTTTTTGAGCTTTTTTTAATCTACTGAAATAACTCGAAGATTCTCAAAGTTGAATTTTGATAAATAGGCCTCTTGACCTTTTCTGTGTGTTCGCGTGTGTGTGTGTGTGGTTTAAGAGCCCCCCATAGGAACACAAAGAAATTCTCAAGTATGGAGGGCTTTACCTGGCAGATAGGCTCTTCCTTCGTGATGACAGGCACATTCTTTGATTGTGGGTGGAGTGGTTATTTTTGCTGTTAGAATAAATGAGAAATGCATCAGACATTGCTAACAGGCTAACAGCATATGAAATCATGTTTGGTGCTAAATAAAATCAACGTTTCTCCTTTTTGTATAAACCTAGGTGAGGGGGAATATGGATATTCTCCCTCTCAAATATTGCCCATTGAATCATTTCTTCTGAGCCCTGCTATATGAGTATCTCGAAATCTCCCTCCGTGTTAACTTGTCTCTTTTTTAGTGGTAAGTACTTACTTGGTGGTTCACATGCTTTCTCAATTCGGTTTGTTTTCTTGCAAGTGCTGTCACATACATAGCGGTAGCATTTTCCATCCTTCTCTCTGCTGTCACTTCTTGCTATTTCCTCACCTGCAAGAAGAAGTTCTTTCTTTAGTTGCTTGTCCTTGTTAATAAAGGTTTCAGGATGGATTTATGTTGCTTTAAAGGGGATCCAAACCCAAAAAATGAATCGATGCAAACTTAATCAGTACGCTCCTCTGAGCAATTTTGCAGGTTCCAGACATTTCCTATTTTAAGCAGTTTCAGAGATATTTCCATTTTCAGAGGGCTTCTATCAGACCTTCGGTTCAACTGAGAGCAGCAACCCAAAGGTTACCGGAATTCAAGAAGTGCATAAAAGTTGAATTCAAGTTTTTACCGCAATTTGATACCCCCTAAAACTGACAAATCTGATTTTGGGGATTTCAAATACTCCAGCGTTTGAGATTTATTCAGCGCAAATAAGGAGTGAGAAACTCAAATGTTAGCATTCGAGTTTGATGGGTTTTGGAGTTTTTAGAACATCAAATAACTCGCCAATTGACAAAGTTCAAATTTTGAAAGAAAGGCCTCTCCATCTTTCTTTGGTGTAGAGATCCCCTTTAAAGAACATGGAGACGGTTACTACTGACTGCCTTACCTGCCCTATATGCTTTTCCTTGGTGATGACAGGCACACACTGTTTCTGTGGGTGGAGTGGTTGGTTCTGCTGTTAGAATAAATGAGAAATACATTAGACATTACCAACGGGATAAGAAAGAATGTTTGGTGAAAAATAAATCCATATTCCTCACATTTCAGTAACTCTGTGTTAGGGGAATATGTATTTCCGCGCCTGTCCGGCTTTGACCCGGACAGCCCGGCTTCTGTCGGGGTCAAGATTGCCCGACTGGTTTTCCAAATAAGAAGATGCCGGCCGGCCTCTCCTTTAAGAACCTGCCCGTCAGCATCCTGGTAGCACAATCCCGCCTACTAAACATCACCGCCCCATCTCCTGACGTCACCCGCCCACTCCTCTTCCCCCCGATGTCACCCGCCCCTGCCCGGACTTCCCGACAGAGGAAGGAGGCGACCCTAGGTTGAGCGATGCAGTACAGTGGTAGTGTTTTGTTATTCCTTTAAGTCGTTATAACAGTCGGGCCGACTTCTCAACAGCTTTGTAGGTGAACGATTTTTTTTTTCCCGTAGACTTCAGTGGACTCTCACCATCCACTGATTTCTAAAATGAAGCATCCCCGATAAACACAAACAAAGTAGACAGAAAAAGACGGTGGTTTTCTGTGCAATGATATATGTGTGGTTGACTCTTCTTACATTTTATTCTGCTAGACAGCAATATAGTGGGGGATTAAGACAAAGGTATGGATAGAAAGGGCAGATCAAGTTCATTTAATCATTTCTCCTTATCCCTGTATCAGTTTCTCAAATTCTCCCTCTGTGTTAGCATGTCTCTTGTCTAGTGGTAAGTACTTACCTGGTGGTGGTGGTACATGTTCACATGTTTTCTCAGTTCGGGTTGGTCTCTTGCAAGTGCTGTCACATACGTAGCTGTAGCATTTTCCATCCCTTTCTCTGCTGTTGCTTCTTGCAATTTCCTCACCTGCAAGAAGAAGCTCTCTGATTAGATGCATGTCCCCCGTTAATATCAGTTTAATGACTGATTTCTATGTATTGAAAGGGGATCCAAACCCAAAAAATGAATCGATGGAAACTTAATCGATGCGCTTCTCTCAGCATTTTTGCAAGTTACAGGCATTTTCTAAGATGGTAGACTCATTAAAAATTAGGAGAAGATTGCGCTATAATCAAGATCCCCCCCCACGCGCCTTTTTAAACGTTCGAGGTTTCCAGCTTTCAGTTGCTTAATAAATAAGGGCACACAGGGCTTTGGTGAGTTTTTGAGCTTTTTTTAATCTACTGAAATAACTCGAAGATTCTCAAAGTTGAATTTTGATAAATAGGCCTCTTGACCTTTTCTGTGTGTTCGCGTGTGTGTGTGTGTGTGGTTTAAGAGCCCCCCATAGGAACACAAAGAAATTCTCAAGTATGGAGGGCTTTACCTGGCAGATAGGCTCTTCCTTCGTGATGACAGGCACATTCTTTGATTGTGGGTGGAGTGGTTATTTTTGCTGTTAGAATAAATGAGAAATGCATCAGACATTGCTAACAGGCTAACAACATATGAAATCATGTTTGGTGCTAAATAAAATCAACGTTTCTCCTTTTTTATAAACCTAGGTAAGAGGGAATATGGATATTCTCCCTCTCAAATACTGCCCATTAAATAATTTCTTCTGAGCCCTGCTATATGAGTATCTCGAAATCTCCCTCCATGTTAACTTGTCTCTTTTTTAGTGGTAAGTACTTACTTGGTGGTTCACATGCTTTCTCAATTCGGTTTGTTTTCTTGCAAGTGCTGTCACATACATAGCGGTAGCATTTTCCATCCTTCTCTCTGCTGTCACTTCTTGCTATTTCCTCACCTGCAAGAAGAAGTTCTTTGTTTAGTTGCTTGTCCTTGTTAATAAAGGTTTCAGGATGGATTTATGTTGCTTTAAAGGGGATCCAAACCCAAAAAATTAATCGATGCAAACTTAATCAGTACGCTCCTCTGAGCAATTTTGCAGGTTCCAGACATTTCCTATTTTAAGCAGTTTCAGAGATATTTCCATTTTCAGAGGGCTTCTATCAGACCTTCGGTTCAACTGAGAAGTCAAGAAGTGCATAAAATTTGAATTCAGACCTTCGGTTCAACTGAGAATTCAAGAAGTGCATAAAAGTTGAATTCAAGTTTTTACCGCAATTTGATACCCCCTAAAACTGACAAATCTGATTTTGGGGATTTCAAATACTCCAGCGTTTGAGATTTATTCAGCGCAAATAAGGAGTGAGAAACTCAAATGTTAGCATTCGAGTTTGATGGGTTTTGGAGTTTTTAGAACATCAAATAACTCGCCAATTGACAAAGTTCAAATTTTGAAAGAAAGGCCTCTCCATCTTTCTTTGGTGTAGAGATCCCCTTTAAAGAACATGGAGACGGTTACTACTGACTGCCTTACCTGCCCTATATGCTTTTCCTTGGTGATGACAGGCACACACTGTTTCTGTGGGTGGAGTGGTTGGTTCTGCTGTTAGAATAAATGAGAAATACATTAGACATTACCAACGGGATAAGAAAGAATGTTTGGTGAAAAATAAATCCATATTCCTCACATTTCAGTAACTCTGTGTTAGGGGAATATGTATTTCCGCGCCTGTCCGGCTTTGACCCGGACAGCCCGGCTTCTGTCGGGGTCAAGATTGCCCAACTGGTTTTCCAAATAAGAAGATGCCGGCCGGCCTCTCCTTTAAGAACCTGCCCGTCAGCATCCTGGTAGCACAATCCCGCCTACTAAACATCACCGCCCCATCTCCTGACGTCACCCGCCCACTCCTCTTCCCCCCGATGTCACCTGCCCCTGCCCGGACTTCCCGACAGAGGAAGGAGGCAACCCTAGGTTGAGCGATGCAGTACAGTGGTAGTGTTTTGTTATTCCTTTAAGTCGTTATAACAGTCGGGCCGACTTCTCAACAGCTTTGTAGGTGAACGATTTTTTTTTTCCCGTAGACTTCAGTGGACTCTCACCATCCACTGATTTCTAAAATGAAGCATCCCCGATAAACACAAACAAAGTAGACAGAAAAAGACGGTGGTTTTCTGTGCAATGATATATGTGTGGTTGACTCTTCTTACATTTTATTCTGCTAGACAGCAATATAGTGGGGGATTAAGACAAAGGTATGGATAGAAAGGGCAGATCAAGTTCATTTAATCATTTCTCCTTATCCCTGTATCAGTTTCTCAAATTCTCCCTCTGTGTTAGCATGTCTCTTGTCTAGTGGTAAGTACTTACCTGGTGGTGGTGGTACATGTTCACATGTTTTCTCAGTTCGGGTTGGTCTCTTGCAAGTGCTGTCACATACGTAGCTGTAGCATTTTCCATCCCTTTCTCTGCTGTTGCTTCTTGCAATTTCCTCACCTGCAAGAAGAAGCTCTCTGATTAGATGCATGTCCCCCGTTAATATCAGTTTAATGACTGATTTCTATGTATTGAAAGGGGATCCAAACATAAAAAATTAATCGATGGAAACTTAATCGATGCGCTTCTCTCAGCATTTTTGCAAGTTACAGGCATTTTCTAAGCTGGTAGACTCATTAAAAATTAGGAGAAGATTGCGCTATAATCAAGATCCCCCCCCACGCGCCTTTTTAAACGTTCGAGGTTTCCAGCTTTCAGTTGCTTAATAAATAAGGGCACACAGGGCTTTGGTGAGTTTTTGAGCTTTTTTTAATCTACTGAAATAACTCGAAGATTCTCAAAGTTGAATTTTGATAAATAGGCCTCTTGACCTTTTCTGTGTGTTCGCGTGTGTGTGTGTGTGGTTTAAGAGCCCCCCATAGGAACACAAAGAAATTCTCAAGTATGGAGGGCTTTACCTGGCAGATAGGCTCTTCCTTCGTGATGACAGGCACATTCTTTGATTGTGGGTGGAGTGGTTATTTTTGCTGTTAGAATAAATGAGAAATGCATCAGACATTGCTAACAGGCTAACAGCATATGAAATCATGTTTGGTGCTAAATAAAATCAACGTTTCTCCTTTTTGTATAAACCTAGGTGAGGGGGAATATGGATATTCTCCCTCTCAAATATTGCCCATTGAATCATTTCTTCTGAGCCCTGCTATATGAGTATCTCGAAATCTCCCTCCGTGTTAACTTGTCTCTTTTTTAGTGGTAAGTACTTACTTGGTGGTTCACATGCTTTCTCAATTCGGTTTGTTTTCTTGCAAGTGCTGTCACATACATAGCGGTAGCATTTTCCATCCTTCTCTCTGCTGTCACTTCTTGCTATTTCCTCACCTGCAAGAAGAAGTTCTTTGTTTAGTTGCTTGTCCTTGTTAATAAAGGTTTCAGGATGGATTTATGTTGCTTTAAAGGGGATCCAAACCCAAAAAATGAATCGATGCAAACTTAATCAGTACGCTCCTCTGAGCAATTTTGCAGGTTCCAGACATTTCCTATTTTAAGCAGTTTCAGAGATATTTCCATTTTCAGAGGGCTTCTATCAGACCTTCGGTTCAACTGAGAGCAGCAACCCAAAGGTTACCGGAATTCAAGAAGTGCATAAAAGTTGAATTCAAGTTTTTACCGCAATTTGATACCCCCTAAAACTGACAAATCTGATTTTGGGGATTTCAAATACTCCAGCGTTTGAGATTTATTCAGCGCAAATAAGGAGTGAGAAACTCAAATGTTAGCATTCGAGTTTGATGGGTTTTGGAGTTTTTAGAACATCAAATAACTCGCCAATTGACAAAGTTCAAATTTTGAAAGAAAGGCCTCTCCATCTTTCTTTGGTGTAGAGATCCCCTTTAAAGAACATGGAGACGGTTACTACTGACTGCCTTACCTGCCCTATATGCTTTTCCTTGGTGATGACAGGCACACACTGTTTCTGTGGGTGGAGTGGTTGGTTCTGCTGTTAGAATAAATGAGAAATACATTAGACATTACCAACGGGATAAGAAGGAATGTTTGGTGAAAAATAAATCCATATTCCTCACATTTCAGTAACTCTGTGTTAGGGGAATATGTATTTCCGCGCCTGTCCGGCTTTGACCCGGACAGCCCGGCTTCTGTCGGGGTCAAGATTGCCCGACTGGTTTTCCAAATAAGAAGATGCCGGCCGGCCTCTCCTTTAAGAACCTGCCCGTCAGCATCCTGGTAGCACAATCCCGCCTACTAAACATCACCGCCCCATCTCCTGACGTCACCCGCCCACTCCTCTTCCCCCCGATGTCACCCGCCCCTGCCCGGACTTCCCGACAGAGGAAGGAGGCGACCCTAGGTTGAGCGATGCAGTACAGTGGTAGTGTTTTGTTATTCCTTTAAGTCGTTATAACAGTCGGGCCGACTTCTCAACAGCATTGTAGGTGAACGATTTTTTTTTTCCCGTAGACTTCAGTGGACTCTCACCATCCACTGATTTCTAAAATGAAGCATCCCCGATAAACACAAACAAAGTAGACAGAAAAAGACGGTGGTTTTCTGTGCAATGATATATGTGTGGTTGACTCTTCTTACATTTTATTCTGATAGACAGCAATATAGTGGGGGATTAAGACAAAGGTATGGATAGAAAGGGCAGATCAAGTTCATTTAATCATTTCTCCTTATCCCTGTATCAGTTTCTCAAATTCTCCCTCTGTGTTAGCATGTCTCTTGTCTAGTGGTAAGTACTTACCTGGTGGTGGTGGTACATGTTCACATGTTTTCTCAGTTCGGGTTGGTCTCTTGCAAGTGCTGTCACATACGTAGCTGTAGCATTTTCCATCCCTTTCTCTGCTGTTGCTTCTTGCAATTTCCTCACCTGCAAGAAGAAGCTCTCTGATTAGATGCATGTCCCCCGTTAATATCAGTTTAATGACTGATTTCTATGTATTGAAAGGGGATCCAAACCCAAAAAATGAATCGATGGAAACTTAATCGATGCGCTTCTCTCAGCATTTTTGCAAGTTACAGGCATTTTCTAAGATGGTAGACTCATTAAAAATTAGGAGAAGATTGCGCTATAATCAAGATCCCCCCCCACGCGCCTTTTTAAACGTTCGAGGTTTCCAGCTTTCAGTTGCTTAATAAATAAGGGCACACAGGGCTTTGGTGAGTTTTTGAGCTTTTTTTAATCTACTGAAATAACTCGAAGATTCTCAAAGTTGAATTTTGATAAATAGGCCTCTTGACCTTTTCTGTGTGTTCGCGTGTGTGTGTGTGTGTGGTTTAAGAGCCCCCCATAGGAACACAAAGAAATTCTCAAGTATGGAGGGCTTTACCTGGCAGATAGGCTCTTCCTTCGTGATGACAGGCACATTCTTTGATTGTGGGTGGAGTGGTTATTTTTGCTGTTAGAATAAATGAGAAATGCATCAGACATTGCTAACAGGCTAACAACATATGAAATCATGTTTGGTGCTAAATAAAATCAACGTTTCTCCTTTTTTATAAACCTAGGTAAGAGGGAATATGGATATTCTCCCTCTCAAATACTGCCCATTAAATAATTTCTTCTGAGCCCTGCTATATGAGTATCTCGAAATCTCCCTCCATGTTAACTTGTCTCTTTTTTAGTGGTAAGTACTTACTTGGTGGTTCACATGCTTTCTCAATTCGGTTTGTTTTCTTGCAAGTGCTGTCACATACATAGCGGTAGCATTTTCCATCCTTCTCTCTGCTGTCACTTCTTGCTATTTCCTCACCTGCAAGAAGAAGTTCTTTGTTTAGTTGCTTGTCCTTGTTAATAAAGGTTTCAGGATGGATTTATGTTGCTTTAAAGGGGATCCAAACCCAAAAAATTAATCGATGCAAACTTAATCAGTACGCTCCTCTGAGCAATTTTGCAGGTTCCAGACATTTCCTATTTTAAGCAGTTTCAGAGATATTTCCATTTTCAGAGGGCTTCTATCAGACCTTCGGTTCAACTGAGAAGTCAAGAAGTGCATAAAATTTGAATTCAGACCTTCGGTTCAACTGAGAATTCAAGAAGTGCATAAAAGTTGAATTCAAGTTTTTACCGCAATTTGATACCCCCTAAAACTGACAAATCTGATTTTGGGGATTTCAAATACTCCAGCGTTTGAGATTTATTCAGCGCAAATAAGGAGTGAGAAACTCAAATGTTAGCATTCGAGTTTGATGGGTTTTGGAGTTTTTAGAACATCAAATAACTCGCCAATTGACAAAGTTCAAATTTTGAAAGAAAGGCCTCTCCATCTTTCTTTGGTGTAGAGATCCCCTTTAAAGAACATGGAGACGGTTACTACTGACTGCCTTACCTGCCCTATATGCTTTTCCTTGGTGATGACAGGCACACACTGTTTCTGTGGGTGGAGTGGTTGGTTCTGCTGTTAGAATAAATGAGAAATACATTAGACATTACCAACGGGATAAGAAAGAATGTTTGGTGAAAAATAAATCCATATTCCTCACATTTCAGTAACTCTGTGTTAGGGGAATATGTATTTCCGCGCCTGTCCGGCTTTGACCCGGACAGCCCGGCTTCTGTCGGGGTCAAGATTGCCCAACTGGTTTTCCAAATAAGAAGATGCCGGCCGGCCTCTCCTTTAAGAACCTGCCCGTCAGCATCCTGGTAGCACAATCCCGCCTACTAAACATCACCGCCCCATCTCCTGACGTCACCCGCCCACTCCTCTTCCCACCGATGTCACCTGCCCCTGCCCGGACTTCCCGACAGAGGAAGGAGGCAACCCTAGGTTGAGCGATGCAGTACAGTGGTAGTGTTTTGTTATTCCTTTAAGTCGTTATAACAGTCGGGCCGACTTCTCAACAGCTTTGTAGGTGAACGATTTTTTTTTTCCCGTAGACTTCAGTGGACTCTCACCATCCACTGATTTCTAAAATGAAGCATCCCCGATAAACACAAACAAAGTAGACAGAAAAAGACGGTGGTTTTCTGTGCAATGATATATGTGTGGTTGACTCTTCTTACATTTTATTCTGCTAGACAGCAATATAGTGGGGGATTAAGACAAAGGTATGGATAGAAAGGGCAGATCAAGTTCATTTAATCATTTCTCCTTATCCCTGTATCAGTTTCTCAAATTCTCCCTCTGTGTTAGCATGTCTCTTGTCTAGTGGTAAGTACTTACCTGGTGGTGGTGGTACATGTTCACATGTTTTCTCAGTTCGGGTTGGTCTCTTGCAAGTGCTGTCACATACGTAGCTGTAGCATTTTCCATCCCTTTCTCTGCTGTTGCTTCTTGCAATTTCCTCACCTGCAAGAAGAAGCTCTCTGATTAGATGCATGTCCCCCGTTAATATCAGTTTAATGACTGATTTCTATGTATTGAAAGGGGATCCAAACATAAAAAATTAATCGATGGAAACTTAATCGATGCGCTTCTCTCAGCATTTTTGCAAGTTACAGGCATTTTCTAAGCTGGTAGACTCATTAAAAATTAGGAGAAGATTGCGCTATAATCAAGATCCCCCCCCACGCGCCTTTTTAAACGTTCGAGGTTTCCAGCTTTCAGTTGCTTAATAAATAAGGGCACACAGGGCTTTGGTGAGTTTTTGAGCTTTTTTTAATCTACTGAAATAACTCGAAGATTCTCAAAGTTGAATTTTGATAAATAGGCCTCTTGACCTTTTCTGTGTGTTCGCGTGTGTGTGTGTGTGGTTTAAGAGCCCCCCATAGGAACACAAAGAAATTCTCAAGTATGGAGGGCTTTACCTGGCAGATAGGCTCTTCCTTCGTGATGACAGGCACATTCTTTGATTGTGGGTGGAGTGGTTATTTTTGCTGTTAGAATAAATGAGAAATGCATCAGACATTGCTAACAGGCTAACAGCATATGAAATCATGTTTGGTGCTAAATAAAATCAACGTTTCTCCTTTTTGTATAAACCTAGGTGAGGGGGAATATGGATATTCTCCCTCTCAAATATTGCCCATTGAATCATTTCTTCTGAGCCCTGCTATATGAGTATCTCGAAATCTCCCTCCGTGTTAACTTGTCTCTTTTTTAGTGGTAAGTACTTACTTGGTGGTTCACATGCTTTCTCAATTCGGTTTGTTTTCTTGCAAGTGCTGTCACATACATAGCGGTAGCATTTTCCATCCTTCTCTCTGCTGTCACTTCTTGCTATTTCCTCACCTGCAAGAAGAAGTTCTTTGTTTAGTTGCTTGTCCTTGTTAATAAAGGTTTCAGGATGGATTTATGTTGCTTTAAAGGGGATCCAAACCCAAAAAATTAATTGATGCAAACTTAATCAGTACGCTCCTCTGAGCAATTTTGCAGGTTCCAGACATTTCCTATTTTAAGCAGTTTCAGAGATATTTCCATTTTCAGAGGGCTTCTATCAGACCTTCGGTTCAACTGAGAGCAGCAACCCAAAGGTTACCGGAATTCAAGAAGTGCATAAAAGTTGAATTCAAGTTTTTACCGCAATTTGATACCCCCTAAAACTGACAAATCTGATTTTGGGGATTTCAAATACTCCAGCGTTTGAGATTTATTCAGCGCAAATAAGGAGTGAGAAACTCAAATGTTAGCATTCGAGTTTGATGGGTTTTGGAGTTTTTAGAACATCAAATAACTCGCCAATTGACAAAGTTCAAATTTTGAAAGAAAGGCCTCTCCATCTTTCTTTGGTGTAGAGATCCCCTTTAAAGAACATGGAGACGGTTACTACTGACTGCCTTACCTGCCCTATATGCTTTTCCTTGGTGATGACAGGCACACACTGTTTCTGTGGGTGGAGTGGTTGGTTCTGCTGTTAGAATAAATGAGAAATACATTAGACATTACCAACGGGATAAGAAAGAATGTTTGGTGAAAAATAAATCCATATTCCTCACATTTCAGTAACTCTGTGTTAGGGGAATATGTATTTCCGCGCCTGTCCGGCTTTGACCCGGACAGCCCGGCTTCTGTCGGGGTCAAGATTGCCCGACTGGTTTTCCAAATAAGAAGATGCCGGCCGGCCTCTCCTTTAAGAACCTGCCCGTCAGCATCCTGGTAGCACAATCCCGCCTACTAAACATCACCGCCCCATCTCCTGACGTCACCCGCCCACTCCTCTTCCCCCCGATGTCACCCGCCCCTGCCCGGACTTCCCGACAGAGGAAGGAGGCGACCCTAGGTTGAGCGATGCAGTACAGTGGTAGTGTTTTGTTATTCCTTTAAGTCGTTATAACAGTCGGGCCGACTTCTCAACAGCATTGTAGGTGAACGATTTTTTTTTTCCCGTAGACTTCAGTGGACTCTCACCATCCACTGATTTCTAAAATGAAGCATCCCCGATAAACACAAACAAAGTAGACAGAAAAAGACGGTGGTTTTCTGTGCAATGATATATGTGTGGTTGACTCTTCTTACATTTTATTCTGATAGACAGCAATATAGTGGGGGATTAAGACAAAGGTATGGATAGAAAGGGCAGATCAAGTTCATTTAATCATTTCTCCTTATCCCTGTATCAGTTTCTCAAATTCTCCCTCTGTGTTAGCATGTCTCTTGTCTAGTGGTAAGTACTTACCTGGTGGTGGTGGTACATGTTCACATGTTTTCTCAGTTCGGGTTGGTCTCTTGCAAGTGCTGTCACATACGTAGCTGTAGCATTTTCCATCCCTTTCTCTGCTGTTGCTTCTTGCAATTTCCTCACCTGCAAGAAGAAGCTCTCTGATTAGATGCATGTCCCCCGTTAATATCAGTTTAATGACTGATTTCTATGTATTGAAAGGGGATCCAAACCCAAATAATGAATCGATGGAAACTTAATCGATGCGCTTCTCTCAGCATTTTTGCAAGTTACAGGCATTTTCTAAGCTGGTAGACTCATTAAAAATTAGGAGAAGATTGCGCTATAATCAAGATCCCCCCCCACGCGCCTTTTTAAACGTTCGAGGTTTCCAGCTTTCAGTTGCTTAATAAATAAGGGCACACAGGGCTTTGGTGAGTTTTTGAGCTTTTTTTAATCTACTGAAATAACTCGAAGATTCTCAAAGTTGAATTTTGATAAATAGGCCTCTTGACCTTTTCTGTGTGTTCGCGTGTGTGTGTGTGTGTGGTTTAAGAGCCCCCCATAGGAACACAAAGAAATTCTCAAGTATGGAGGGCTTTACCTGGCAGATAGGCTCTTCCTTCGTGATGACAGGCACATTCTTTGATTGTGGGTGGAGTGGTTATTTTTGCTGTTAGAATAAATGAGAAATGCATCAGACATTGCTAACAGGCTAACAGCATATGAAATCATGTTTGGTGCTAAATAAAATCAACGTTTCTCCTTTTTTATAAACCTAGGTAAGAGGGAATATGGATATTCTCCCTCTCAAATACTGCCCATTAAATCATTTCTTCTGAGCCCTGCTATATGAGTATCTCGAAATCTCCCTCCGTGTTAACTTGTCTCTTTTTTAGTGGTAAGTACTTACTTGGTGGTTCACATGCTTTCTCAATTCGGTTTGTTTTCTTGCAAGTGCTGTCACATACATAGCGGTAGCATTTTCCATCCTTCTCTCTGCTGTCACTTCTTGCTATTTCCTCACCTGCAAGAAGAAGTTCTTTGTTTAGTTGCTTGTCCTTGTTAATAAAGGTTTCAGGATGGATTTATGTTGCTTTAAAGGGGATCCAAACCCAAAAAATTAATCGATGCAAACTTAATCAGTACGCTCCTCTGAGCAATTTTGCAGGTTCCAGACATTTCCTATTTTAAGCAGTTTCAGAGATATTTCCATTTTCAGAGGGCTTCTATCAGACCTTCGGTTCAACTGAGAGCAGCAACCCAAAGGTTACCGGAATTCAAGAAGTGCATAAAAGTTGAATTCAAGTTTTTACCGCAATTTGATACCCCCTAAAACTGACAAATCTGATTTTGGGGATTTCAAATACTCCAGCGTTTGAGATTTATTCAGCGCAAATAAGGAGTGAGAAACTCAAATGTTAGCATTCGAGTTTGATGGGTTTTGGAGTTTTTAGAACATCAAATAACTCGCCAATTGACAAAGTTCAAATTTTGAAAGAAAGGCCTCTCCATCTTTCTTTGGTGTAGAGATCCCCTTTAAAGAACATGGAGACGGTTACTACTGACTGCCTTACCTGCCCTATATGCTTTTCCTTGGTGATGACAGGCACACACTGTTTCTGTGGGTGGAGTGGTTGGTTCTGCTGTTAGAATAAATGAGAAATACATTAGACATTACCAACGGGATAAGAAAGAATGTTTGGTGAAAAATAAATCCATATTCCTCACATTTCAGTAACTCTGTGTTAGGGGAATATGTATTTCCGCGCCTGTCCGGCTTTGACCCGGACAGCCCGGCTTCTGTCGGGGTCAAGATTGCCCGACTGGTTTTCCAAATAAGAAGATGCCGGCCGGCCTCTCCTTTAAGAACCTGCCTGTCAGCATCCTGGTAGCACAATCCCGCCTACTAAACATCACCGCCCCATCTCCTGACGTCACCCGCCCACTCCTCTTCCCCCCGATGTCACCCGCCCCTGCCCGGACTTCCCGACAGAGGAAGGAGGCGACCCTAGGTTGAGCGATGCAGTACAGTGGTAGTGTTTTGTTATTCCTTTAAGTCGTTATAACAGTCGGGCCGACTTCTCAACAGCATTGTAGGTGAACGATTTTTTTTTTCCCGTAGACTTCAGTGGACTCTCACCATCCACTGATTTCTAAAATGAAGCATCCCCGATAAACACAAACAAAGTAGACAGAAAAAGACGGTGGTTTTCTGTGCAATGATATATGTGTGGTTGACTCTTCTTACATTTTATTCTGATAGACAGCAATATAGTGGGGGATTAAGACAAAGGTATGGATAGAAAGGGCAGATCAAGTTCATTTAATCATTTCTCCTTATCCCTGTATCAGTTTCTCAAATTCTCCCTCTGTGTTAGCATGTCTCTTGTCTAGTGGTAAGTACTTACCTGGTGGTGGTGGTACATGTTCACATGTTTTCTCAGTTCGGGTTGGTCTCTTGCAAGTGCTGTCACATACGTAGCTGTAGCATTTTCCATCCCTTTCTCTGCTGTTGCTTCTTGCAATTTCCTCACCTGCAAGAAGAAGCTCTCTGATTAGATGCATGTCCCCCGTTAATATCAGTTTAATGACTGATTTCTATGTATTGAAAGGGGATCCAAACCCAAAAAATGAATCGATGGAAACTTAATCGATGCGCTTCTCTCAGCATTTTTGCAAGTTACAGGCATTTTCTAAGATGGTAGACTCATTAAAAATTAGGAGAAGATTGCGCTATAATCAAGATCCCCCCCACGCGCCTTTTTAAACGTTCGAGGTTTCCAGCTTTCAGTTGCTTAATAAATAAGGGCACACAGGGCTTTGGTGAGTTTTTGAGCTTTTTTTAATCTACTGAAATAACTCGAAGATTCTCAAAGTTGAATTTTGATAAATAGGCCTCTTGACCTTTTCTGTGTGTTCGCGTGTGTGTGTGTGTGTGGTTTAAGAGCCCCCCATAGGAACACAAAGAAATTCTCAAGTATGGAGGGCTTTACCTGGCAGATAGGCTCTTCCTTCGTGATGACAGGCACATTCTTTGATTGTGGGTGGAGTGGTTATTTTTGCTGTTAGAATAAATGAGAAATGCATCAGACATTGCTAACAGGCTAACAACATATGAAATCATGTTTGGTGCTAAATAAAATCAACGTTTCTCCTTTTTTATAAACCTAGGTAAGAGGGAATATGGATATTCTCCCTCTCAAATACTGCCCATTAAATCATTTCTTCTGAGCCCTGCTATATGAGTATCTCGAAATCTCCCTCCGTGTTAACTTGTCTCTTTTTTAGTGGTAAGTACTTACTTGGTGGTTCACATGCTTTCTCAATTCGGTTTGTTTTCTTGCAAGTGCTGTCACATACATAGCGGTAGCATTTTCCATCCTTCTCTCTGCTGTCACTTCTTGCTATTTCCTCACCTGCAAGAAGAAGTTCTTTGTTTAGTTGCTTGTCCTTGTTAATAAAGGTTTCAGGATGGATTTATGTTGCTTTAAAGGGGATCCAAACCCAAAAAATTAATCGATGCAAACTTAATCAGTACGCTCCTCTGAGCAATTTTGCAGGTTCCAGACATTTCCTATTTTAAGCAGTTTCAGAGATATTTCCATTTTCAGAGGGCTTCTATCAGACCTTCGGTTCAACTGAGAAGTCAAGAAGTGCATAAAATTTGAATTCAGACCTTCGGTTCAACTGAGAATTCAAGAAGTGCATAAAAGTTGAATTCAAGTTTTTACCGCAATTTGATACCCCCTAAAACTGACAAATCTGATTTTGGGGATTTCAAATACTCCAGCGTTTGAGATTTATTCAGCGCAAATAAGGAGTGAGAAACTCAAATGTTAGCATTCGAGTTTGATGGGTTTTGGAGTTTTTAGAACATCAAATAACTCGCCAATTGACAAAGTTCAAATTTTGAAAGAAAGGCCTCTCCATCTTTCTTTGGTGTAGAGATCCCCTTTAAAGAACATGGAGACGGTTACTACTGACTGCCTTACCTGCCCTATATGCTTTTCCTTGGTGATGACAGGCACACACTGTTTCTGTGGGTGGAGTGGTTGGTTCTGCTGTTAGAATAAATGAGAAATACATTAGACATTACCAACGGGATAAGAAAGAATGTTTGGTGAAAAATAAATCCATATTCCTCACATTTCAGTAACTCTGTGTTAGGGGAATATGTATTTCCGCACCTGTCCGGCTTTGACCCGGACAGCCCGGCTTCTGTCGGGGTCAAGATTGCCCGACTGGTTTTCCAAATAAGAAGATGCCGGCCGGCCTCTCCTTTAAGAACCTGCCCGTCAGCATCCTGGTAGCACAATCCCGCCTACTAAACATCACCGCCCCATCTCCTGACGTCACCCGCCCACTCCTCTTCCCCCGATGTCACCCGCCCCTGCCCTGACTTCCCGACAGAGGAAGGAGGCGACCCTAGGTTGAGCGATGCAGTACAGTGGTAGTGTTTTGTTATTCCTTTAAGTCGTTATAACAGTCGGGCCGACTTCTCAACAGCATTGTAGGTGAACGATTTTTTTTTTCCCGTAGACTTCAGTGGACTCTCACCATCCACTGATTTCTAAAATGAAGCATCCCCGATAAACACAAACAAAGTAGACAGAAAAAGACGGTGGTTTTCTGTGCAATGATATATGTGTGGTTGACTCTTCTTACATTTTATTCTGATAGACAGCAATATAGTGGGGGATTAAGACAAAGGTATGGATAGAAAGGGCAGATCAAGTTCATTTAATCATTTCTCCTTATCCCTGTATCAGTTTCTCAAATTCTCCCTCTGTGTTAGCATGTCTCTTGTCTAGTGGTAAGTACTTACCTGGTGGTGGTGGTACATGTTCACATGTTTTCTCAGTTCGGGTTGGTCTCTTGCAAGTGCTGTCACATACGTAGCTGTAGCATTTTCCATCCCTTTCTCTGCTGTTGCTTCTTGCAATTTCCTCACCTGCAAGAAGAAGCTCTCTGATTAGATGCATGTCCCCCGTTAATATCAGTTTAATGACTGATTTCTATGTATTGAAAGGGGATCCAAACCCAAAAAATTAATCGATGGAAACTTAATCGATGCGCTTCTCTCAGCATTTTTGCAAGTTACAGGCATTTTCTAAGCTGGTAGACTCATTAAAAATTAGGAGAAGATTGCGCTATAATCAAGATCCCCCCCCACGCGCCTTTTTAAACGTTCAAGGTTTCCAGCTTTTAGTTGCTTAATAAATAAGGGCACACAGGGCTTTGGTGAGTTTTTGAGCTTTTTTTAATCTACTGAAATAACTCGAAGATTCTCAAAGTTGAATTTTGATAAATAGGCCTCTTGACCTTTTCTGTGTTCGCGTGTGTGTGTGTGTGGTTTAAGAGCCCCCCATAGGAACACAAAGAAATTCTCAAGTATGGAGGGCTTTACCTGGCAGATAGGCTCTTCCTTCGTGATGACAGGCACATTCTTTGATTGTGGGTGGAGTGGTTATTTTTGCTGTTAGAATAAATGAGAAATGCATCAGACATTGCTAACAGGCTAACAACATATGAAATCATGTTTGGTGCTAAATAAAATCAACGTTTCTCCTTTTTTATAAACCTAGGTAAGGGGGAATATGGATATTCTCCCTCTCAAATACTGCCCATTGAATCATTTCTTCTGAGCCCTACTATATGAGTATCTCGAAATCTCCCTCCGTGTTAACTTGTCTCTTTTTTAGTGGTAAGTACTTACTTGGTGGTTCACATGCTTTCTCAATTCGGTTTGTTTTCTTGCAAGTGCTGTCACATACATAGCGGTAGCATTTTCCATCCTTCTCTCTGCTGTCACTTCTTGCTATTTCCTCACCTGCAAGAAGAAGTTCTTTGTTTAGTTGCTTGTCCTTGTTAATAAAGGTTTCAGGATGGATTTATGTTGCTTTAAAGGGGATCCAAACCCAAAAAATGAATCGATGCAAACTTAATCAGTACGCTCCTCTGAGCAATTTTGCAGGTTCCAGACATTTCCTATTTTAAGCAGTTTCAGAGATATTTCCATTTTCAGAGGGCTTCTATCAGACCTTCGGTTCAACTGAGAGCAGCAACCCAAAGGTTACCGGAATTCAAGAAGTGCATAAAAGTTGAATTCAAGTTTTTACCGCAATTTGATACCCCCTAAAACTGACAAATCTGATTTTGGGGATTTCAAATACTCCAGCGTTTGAGATTTATTCAGCGCAAATAAGGAGTGAGAAACTCAAATGTTAGCATTCGAGTTTGATGGGTTTTGGAGTTTTTAGAACATCAAATAACTCGCCAATTGACAAAGTTCAAATTTTGAAAGAAAGGCCTCTCCATCTTTCTTTGGTGTAGAGATCCCCTTTAAAGAACATGGAGACGGTTACTACTGACTGCCTTACCTGCCCTATATGCTTTTCCTTGGTGATGACAGGCACACACTGTTTCTGTGGGTGGAGTGGTTGGTTCTGCTGTTAGAATAAATGAGAAATACATTAGACATTACCAACGGGATAAGAAAGAATGTTTGGTGAAAAATAAATCCATATTCCTCACATTTCAGTAACTCTGTGTTAGGGGAATATGTATTTCCGCGCCTGTCCAGCTTTGACCCGGACAGCCCGGCTTCTGTCGGGGTCAAGATTGCCCGACTGGTTTTCCAAATAAGAAGATGCCGGCCGGCCTCTCCTTTAAGAACCTGCCCGTCAGCATCCTGGTAGCACAATCCCGCCTACTAAACATCACCGCCCCATCTCCTGACGTCACCCGCCCACTCCTCTTCCCCCGATGTCACCCGCCCCTGCCCTGACTTCCCGACAGAGGAAGGAGGCGACCCTAGGTTGAGCGATGCAGTACAGTGGTAGTGTTTTGTTATTCCTTTAAGTCGTTATAACAGTCGGGCCGACTTCTCAACAGCATTGTAGGTGAACGATTTTTTTTTTCCCGTAGACTTCAGTGGACTCTCACCATCCACTGATTTCTAAAATGAAGCATCCCCGATAAACACAAACAAAGTAGACAGAAAAAGACGGTGGTTTTCTGTGCAATGATATATGTGTGGTTGACTCTTCTTACATTTTATTCTGATAGACAGCAATATAGTGGGGGATTAAGACAAAGGTATGGATAGAAAGGGCAGATCAAGTTCATTTAATCATTTCTCCTTATCCCTGTATCAGTTTCTCAAATTCTCCCTCTGTGTTAGCATGTCTCTTGTCTAGTGGTAAGTACTTACCTGGTGGTGGTGGTACATGTTCACATGTTTTCTCAGTTCGGGTTGGTCTCTTGCAAGTGCTGTCACATACGTAGCTGTAGCATTTTCCATCCCTTTCTCTGCTGTTGCTTCTTGCAATTTCCTCACCTGCAAGAAGAAGCTCTCTGATTAGATGCATGTCCCCCGTTAATATCAGTTTAATGACTGATTTCTATGTATTGAAAGGGGATCCAAACCCAAAAAATGAATCGATGGAAACTTAATCGATGCGCTTCTCTCAGCATTTTTGCAAGTTACAGGCATTTTCTAAGATGGTAGACTCATTAAAAATTAGGAGAAGATTGCGCTATAATCAAGATCCCCCCCCCACGCGCCTTTTTAAACGTTCAAGGTTTCCAGCTTTCAGTTGCTTAATAAATAAGGGCACACAGGGCTTTGGTGAGTTTTTGAGCTTTTTTTAATCTACTGAAATAACTCGAAGATTCTCAAAGTTGAATTTTGATAAATAGGCCTCTTGACCTTTTCTGTGTTTTCGCGTGTGTGTGTGTGGTTTAAGAGCCCCCCATAGGAACACAAAGAAATTCTCAAGTATGGAGGGCTTTACCTGGCAGATAGGCTCTTCCTTCGTGATGACAGGCACATTCTTTGATTGTGGGTGGAGTGGTTATTTTTGCTGTTAGAATAAATGAGAAATGCATCAGACATTGCTAACAGGCTAACAACATATGAAATCATGTTTGGTGCTAAATAAAATCAACGTTTCTCCTTTTTTATAAACCTAGGTAAGGGGGAATATGGATATTCTCCCTCTCAAATACTGCCCATTGAATCATTTCTTCTGAGCCCTGCTATATGAGTATCTCGAAATCTCCCTCCGTGTTAACTTGTCTCTTTTTTAGTGGTAAGTACTTACTTGGTGGTTCACATGCTTTCTCAATTCGGTTTGTTTTCTTGCAAGTGCTGTCACATACATAGCGGTAGCATTTTCCATCCTTCTCTCTGCTGTCACTTCTTGCTATTTCCTCACCTGCAAGAAGAAGTTCTTTGTTTAGTTGCTTGTCCTTGTTAATAAAGGTTTCAGGATGGATTTATGTTGCTTTAAAGGGGATCCAAACCCAAAAAATTAATCGATGCAAACTTAATCAGTACGCTCCTCTGAGCAATTTTGCAGGTTCCAGACATTTCCTATTTTAAGCAGTTTCAGAGATATTTCCATTTTCAGAGGGCTTCTATCAGACCTTCGGTTCAACTGAGAAGTCAGAAGTGCATAAAATTTGAATTCAGACCTTCGGTTCAACTGAGAATTCAAGAAGTGCAAAAAAGTTGAATTCAAGTTTTTACCGCAATTTGATACCCCCTAAAACTGACAAATCTGATTTTGGGGATTTCAAATACTCCAGCGTTTGAGATTTATTCAGCGCAAATAAGGAGTGAGAAACTCAAATGTTAGCATTCGAGTTTGATGGGTTTTGGAGTTTTTAGAACATCAAATAACTCGCCAATTGACAAAGTTCAAATTTTGAAAGAAAGGCCTCTCCATCTTTCTTTGGTGTAGAGATCCCCTTTAAAGAACATGGAGACGGTTACTACTGACTGCCTTACCTGCCCTATATGCTTTTCCTTGGTGATGACAGGCACACACTGTTTCTGTGGGTGGAGTGGTTGGTTCTGCTGTTAGAATAAATGAGAAATACATTAGACATTACCAACGGGATAAGAAAGAATGTTTGGTGAAAAATAAATCCATATTCCTCACATTTCAGTAACTCTGTGTTAGGGGAATATGTATTTCCACGCCTGTCCGGCTTTGACCCGGACAGCCCGGCTTCTGTCGGGGTCAAGATTGCCCGACTGGTTTTCCAAATAAGAAGATGCCGGCCGGCCTCTCCTTTAAGAACCTGCCCGTCAGCATCCTGGTAGCACAATCCCGCCTACTAAACATCACCGCCCCATCTCCTGACGTCACCCGCCCACTCCTCTTCCCCCCGATGTCACCCGCCCCTGCCCGGACTTCCCGACAGAGGAAGGAGGCGACCCTAGGTTGAGCGATGCAGTACAGTGGTAGTGTTTTGTTATTCCTTTAAGTCGTTATAACAGTCGGGCCGACTTCTCAACAGCTTTGTAGGTGAACGATTTTTTTTTTCCCGTAGACTTCAGTGGACTCTCACCATCCACTGATTTCTAAAATGAAGCATCCCCGATAAACACAAACAAAGTAGACAGAAAAAGACGGTGGTTTTCTGTGCAATGATATATGTGTGGTTGACTCTTCTTACATTTTATTCTGCTAGACAGCAATATAGTGGGGGATTAAGACAAAGGTATGGATAGAAAGGGCAGATCAAGTTCATTTAATCATTTCTCCTTATCCCTGTATCAGTTTCTCAAATTCTCCCTCTGTGTTAGCATGTCTCTTGTCTAGTGGTAAGTACTTACCTGGTGGTGGTGGTACATGTTCACATGTTTTCTCAGTTCGGGTTGGTCTCTTGCAAGTGCTGTCACATACGTAGCTGTAGCATTTTCCATCCCTTTCTCTGCTGTTGCTTCTTGCAATTTCCTCACCTGCAAGAAGAAGCTCTCTGATTAGATGCATGTCCCCCGTTAATATCAGTTTAATGACTGATTTCTATGTATTGAAAGGGGATCCAAACCCAAAAAATTAATCGATGGAAACTTAATCGATGCGCTTCTCTCAGCATTTTTGCAAGTTACAGGCATTTTCTAAGCTGGTAGACTCATTAAAAATTAGGAGAAGATTGCGCTATAATCAAGATCCCCCCCCACGCGCCTTTTTAAACGTTCGAGGTTTCCAGCTTTCAGTTGCTTAATAAATAAGGGCACACAGGGCTTTGGTGAGTTTTTGAGCTTTTTTTAATCTACTGAAATAACTCGAAGATTCTCAAAGTTGAATTTTGATAAATAGGCCTCTTGACCTTTTCTGTGTGTTCGCGTGTGTGTGTGTGTGTGGTTTAAGAGCCCCCCATAGGAACACAAAGAAATTCTCAAGTATGGAGGGCTTTACCTGGCAGATAGGCTCTTCCTTCGTGATGACAGGCACATTCTTTGATTGTGGGTGGAGTGGTTATTTTTGCTGTTAGAATAAATGAGAAATGCATCAGACATTGCTAACAGGCTAACAACATATGAAATCATGTTTGGTGCTAAATAAAATCAACGTTTCTCCTTTTTTATAAACCTAGGTAAGGGGGAATATGGATATTCTCCCTCTCAAATATTGCCCATTGAATCATTTCTTCTGAGCCCTGCTATATGAGTATCTCGAAATCTCCCTCCGTGTTAACTTGTCTCTTTTTTAGTGGTAAGTACTTACTTGGTGGTTCACATGCTTTCTCAATTCGGTTTGTTTTCTTGCAAGTGCTGTCACATACATAGCGGTAGCATTTTCCATCCTTCTCTCTGCTGTCACTTCTTGCTATTTCCTCACCTGCAAGAAGAAGTTCTTTGTTTAGTTGCTTGTCCTTGTTAATAAAGGTTTCAGGATGGATTTATGTTGCTTTAAAGGGGATCCAAACCCAAAAAATTAATCGATGCAAACTTAATCAGTACGCTCCTCTGAGCAATTTTGCAGGTTCCAGACATTTCCTATTTTAAGCAGTTTCAGAGATATTTCCATTTTCAGAGGGCTTCTATCAGACCTTCGGTTCAACTGAGAAGTCAAGAAGTGCATAAAATTTGAATTCAGACCTTCGGTTCAACTGAGAATTCAAGAAGTGCATAAAAGTTGAATTCAAGTTTTTACCGCAATTTGATACCCCCTAAAACTGACAAATCTGATTTTGGGGATTTCAAATACTCCAGCGTTTGAGATTTATTCAGCACAAATAAGGAGTGAGAAACTCAAATGTTAGCATTCGAGTTTGATGGGTTTTGGAGTTTTTAGAACATCAAATAACTCGCCAATTGACAAAGTTCAAATTTTGAAAGAAAGGCCTCTCCATCTTTCTTTGGTGTAGAGATCCCCTTTAAAGAACATGGAGACGGTTACTACTGACTGCCTTACCTGCCCTATATGCTTTTCCTTGGTGATGACAGGCACACACTGTTTCTGTGGGTGGAGTGGTTGGTTCTGCTGTTAGAATAAATGAGAAATACATTAGACATTACCAACGGGATAAGAAAGAATGTTTGGTGAAAAATAAATCCATATTCCTCACATTTCAGTAACTCTGTGTTAGGGGAATATGTATTTCCACGCCTGTCCGGCTTTGACCCGGACAGCCCGGCTTCTGTCGGGGTCAAGATTGCCCGACTGGTTTTCCAAATAAGAAGATGCCGGCCGGCCTCTCCTTTAAGAACCTGCCCGTCAGCATCCTGGTAGCACAATCCCGCCTACTAAACATCACCGCCCCATCTCCTGACGTCACCCGCCCACTCCTCTTCCCCCCGATGTCACCCGCCCCTGCCCGGACTTCCCGACAGAGGAAGGAGGCGACCCTAGGTTGAGCGATGCAGTACAGTGGTAGTGTTTTGTTATTCCTTTAAGTCGTTATAACAGTCGGGCCGACTTCTCAACAGCTTTGTAGGTGAACGATTTTTTTTTTCCCGTAGACTTCAGTGGACTCTCACCATCCACTGATTTCTAAAATGAAGCATCCCCGATAAACACAAACAAAGTAGACAGATAAAGACGGTGGTTTTCTGTGCAATGATATATGTGTGGTTGACTCTTCTTACATTTTATTCTGCTAGACAGCAATATAGTGGGGGATTAAGACAAAGGTATGGATAGAAAGGGCAGATCAAGTTCATTTAATCATTTCTCCTTATCCCTGTATCAGTTTCTCAAATTCTCCCTCTGTGTTAGCATGTCTCTTGTCTAGTGGTAAGTACTTACCTGGTGGTGGTGGTACATGTTCACATGTTTTCTCAGTTCGGGTTGGTCTCTTGCAAGTGCTGTCACATACGTAGCTGTAGCATTTTCCATCCCTTTCTCTGCTGTTGCTTCTTGCAATTTCCTCACCTGCAAGAAGAAGCTCTCTGATTAGATGCATGTCCCCCGTTAATATCAGTTTAATGACTGATTTCTATGTATTGAAAGGGGATCCAAACCCAAAAAATTAATCGATGGAAACTTAATCGATGCGCTTCTCTCAGCATTTTTGCAAGTTACAGGCATTTTCTAAGCTGGTAGACTCATTAAAAATTAGGAGAAGATTGCGCTATAATCAAGATCCCCCCCACGCGCCTTTTTAAACGTTCGAGGTTTCCAGCTTTCAGTTGCTTAATAAATAAGGGCACACAGGGCTTTGGTGAGTTTTTGAGCTTTTTTTAATCTACTGAAATAACTCGAAGATTCTCAAAGTTGAATTTTGATAAATAGGCCTCTTGACCTTTTCTGTGTGTTCGCGTGTGTGTGTGTGTGGTTTAAGAGCCCCCCATAGGAACACAAAGAAATTCTCAAGTATGGAGGGCTTTACCTGGCAGATAGGCTCTTCCTTCGTGATGACAGGCACATTCTTTGATTGTGGGTGGAGTGGTTATTTTTGCTGTTAGAATAAATGAGAAATGCATCAGACATTGCTAACAGGCTAACAACATATGAAATCATGTTTGGTGCTAAATAAAATCAACGTTTCTCCTTTTTTATAAACCTAGGTAAGGGGGAATATGGATATTCTCCCTCTCAAATATTGCCCATTGAATCATTTCTTCTGAGCCCTGCTATATGAGTATCTCGAAATCTCCCTCCGTGTTAACTTGTCTCTTTTTTAGTGGTAAGTACTTACTTGGTGGTTCACATGCTTTCTCAATTCGGTTTGTTTTCTTGCAAGTGCTGTCACATACATAGCGGTAGCATTTTCCATCCTTCTCTCTGCTGTCACTTCTTGCTATTTCCTCACCTGCAAGAAGAAGTTCTTTGTTTAGTTGCTTGTCCTTGTTAATAAAGGTTTCAGGATGGATTTATGTTGCTTTAAAGGGGATCCAAACCCAAAAAATTAATCGATGCAAACTTAATCAGTACGCTCCTCTGAGCAATTTTGCAGGTTCCAGACATTTCCTATTTTAAGCAGTTTCAGAGATATTTCCATTTTCAGAGGGCTTCTATCAGACCTTCGGTTCAACTGAGAAGTCAAGAAGTGCATAAAATTTGAATTCAGACCTTCGGTTCAACTGAGAATTCAAGAAGTGCATAAAAGTTGAATTCAAGTTTTTACCGCAATTTGATACCCCCTAAAACTGACAAATCTGATTTTGGGGATTTCAAATACTCCAGCGTTTGAGATTTATTCAGCGCAAATAAGGAGTGAGAAACTCAAATGTTAGCATTCGAGTTTGATGGGTTTTGGAGTTTTTAGAACATCAAATAACTCGCCAATTGACAAAGTTCAAATTTTGAAAGAAAGGCCTCTCCATCTTTCTTTGGTGTAGAGATCCCCTTTAAAGAACATGGAGACGGTTACTACTGACTGCCTTACCTGCCCTATATGCTTTTCCTTGGTGATGACAGGCACACACTGTTTCTGTGGGTGGAGTGGTTGGTTCTGCTGTTAGAATAAATGAGAAATACATTAGACATTACCAACGGGATAAGAAAGAATGTTTGGTGAAAAATAAATCCATATTCCTCACATTTCAGTAACTCTGTGTTAGGGGAATATGTATTTCCGCGCCTGTCCGGCTTTGACCCGGACAGCCCGGCTTCTGTCGGGGTCAAGATTGCCCGACTGGTTTTCCAAATAAGAAGATGCCGGCCGGCCTCTCCTTTAAGAACCTGCCCGTCAGCATCCTGGTAGCACAATCCCGCCTACTAAACATCACCGCCCCATCTCCTGACGTCACCCGCCCACTCCTCTTCCCCCCGATGTCACCCGCCCCTGCCCGGACTTCCCGACAGAGGAAGGAGGCGACCCTAGGTTGAGCGATGCAGTACAGTGGTAGTGTTTTGTTATTCCTTTAAGTCGTTATAACAGTCGGGCCGACTTCTCAACAGCTTTGTAGGTGAACGATTTTTTTTTTCCCGTAGACTTCAGTGGACTCTCACCATCCACTGATTTCTAAAATGAAGCATCCCCGATAAACACAAACAAAGTAGACAGAAAAAGACGGTGGTTTTCTGTGCAATGATATATGTGTGGTTGACTCTTCTTACATTTTATTCTGCTAGACAGCAATATAGTGGGGGATTAAGACAAAGGTATGGATAGAAAGGGCAGATCAAGTTCATTTAATCATTTCTCCTTATCCCTGTATCAGTTTCTCAAATTCTCCCTCTGTGTTAGCATGTCTCTTGTCTAGTGGTAAGTACTTACCTGGTGGTGGTGGTACATGTTCACATGTTTTCTCAGTTCGGGTTGGTCTCTTGCAAGTGCTGTCACATACGTAGCTGTAGCATTTTCCATCCCTTTCTCTGCTGTTGCTTCTTGCAATTTCCTCACCTGCAAGAAGAAGCTCTCTGATTAGATGCATGTCCCCCGTTAATATCAGTTTAATGACTGATTTCTATGTATTGAAAGGGGATCCAAACCCAAATAATGAATCGATGGAAACTTAATCGATGCGCTTCTCTCAGCATTTTTGCAAGTTACAGGCATTTTCTAAGCTGGTAGACTCATTAAAAATTAGGAGAAGATTGCGCTATAATCAAGACCCCCCCCCCACGCGCCTTTTTAAACGTTCGAGGTTTCCAGCTTTCAGTTGCTTAATAAATAAGGGCACACAGGGCTTTGGTGAGTTTTTGAGCTTTTTTTAATCTACTGAAATAACTCGAAGATTCTCAAAGTTGAATTTTGATAAATAGGCCTCTTGACCTTTTCTGTGTGTTCGCGTGTGTGTGTGTGTGGTTTAAGAGCCCCCCATAGGAACACAAAGAAATTCTCAAGTATGGAGGGCTTTACCTGGTAGATAGGCTCTTCCTTCGTGATGACAGGCACATTCTTTGATTGTGGGTGGAGTGGTTATTTTTGCTGTTAGAATAAATGAGAAATGCATCAGACATTGCTAACAGGCTAACAGCATATGAAATCATGTTTGGTGCTAAATAAAATCAACGTTTCTCCTTTTTTATAAACCTAGGTAAGGGGGAATATGGATATTCTCCCTCTCAAATACTGCCCATTGAATCATTTCTTCTGAGCCCTACTATATGAGTATCTCGAAATCTCCCTCCGTGTTAACTTGTCTCTTTTTTAGTGGTAAGTACTTACTTGGTGGTTCACATGCTTTCTCAATTCGGTTTGTTTTCTTGCAAGTGCTGTCACATACATAGCGGTAGCATTTTCCATCCTTCTCTCTGCTGTCACTTCTTGCTATTTCCTCACCTGCAAGAAGAAGTTCTTTGTTTAGTTGCTTGTCCTTGTTAATAAAGGTTTCAGGATGGATTTATGTTGCTTTAAAGGGGATCCAAACCCAAAAAATGAATCGATGCAAACTTAATCAGTACGCTCCTCTGAGCAATTTTGCAGGTTCCAGACATTTCCTATTTTAAGCAGTTTCAGAGATATTTCCATTTTCAGAGGGCTTCTATCAGACCTTCGGTTCAACTGAGAGCAGCAACCCAAAGGTTACCGGAATTCAAGAAGTGCATAAAAGTTGAATTCAAGTTTTTACCGCAATTTGATACCCCCTAAAACTGACAAATCTGATTTTGGGGATTTCAAATACTCCAGCGTTTGAGATTTATTCAGCGCAAATAAGGAGTGAGAAACTCAAATGTTAGCATTCGAGTTTGATGGGTTTTGGAGTTTTTAGAACATCAAATAACTCGCCAATTGACAAAGTTCAAATTTTGAAAGAAAGGCCTCTCCATCTTTCTTTGGTGTAGAGATCCCCTTTAAAGAACATGGAGACGGTTACTACTGACTGCCTTACCTGCCCTATATGCTTTTCCTTGGTGATGACAGGCACACACTGTTTCTGTGGGTGGAGTGGTTGGTTCTGCTGTTAGAATAAATGAGAAATACATTAGACATTACCAACGGGATAAGAAAGAATGTTTGGTGAAAAATAAATCCATATTCCTCACATTTCAGTAACTCTGTGTTAGGGGAATATGTATTTCCGCGCCTGTCCGGCTTTGACCCGGACAGCCTGGCTTATGTCGGGGTCAAGATTGCCCGACTGGTTTTCCAAATAAGAAGATGCCGGCCGGCCTCTCCTTTAAGAACCTGCCCGTCAGCATCCTGGTAGCACAATCCCGCCTACTAAACATCACCGCCCCATCTCCTGACGTCACCCGCCCACTCCTCTTCCCCCCGATGTCACCCGCCCCTGCCCGGACTTCCCGACAGAGGAAGGAGGCGACCCTAGGTTGAGCGATGCAGTACAGTGGTAGTGTTTTGTTATTCCTTTAAGTCGTTATAACAGTCGGGCCGACTTCTCAACAGCTTTGTAGGTGAACGATTTTTTTTTTCCCGTAGACTTCAGTGGACTCTCACCATCCACTGATTTCTAAAATGAAGCATCCCCGATAAACACAAACAAAGTAGACAGAAAAAGACGGTGGTTTTCTGTGCAATGATATATGTGTGGTTGACTCTTCTTACATTTTATTCTGCTAGACAGCAATATAGTGGGGGATTAAGACAAAGGTATGGATAGAAAGGGCAGATCAAGTTCATTTAATCATTTCTCCTTATCCCTGTATCAGTTTCTCAAATTCTCCCTCTGTGTTAGCATGTCTCTTGTCTAGTGGTAAGTACTTACCTGGTGGTGGTGGTACATGTTCACATGTTTTCTCAGTTCGGGTTGGTCTCTTGCAAGTGCTGTCACATACGTAGCTGTAGCATTTTCCATCCCTTTCTCTGCTGTTGCTTCTTGCAATTTCCTCACCTGCAAGAAGAAGCTCTCTGATTAGATGCATGTCCCCCGTTAATATCAGTTTAATGACTGATTTCTATGTATTGAAAGGGGATCCAAACCCAAATAATGAATCGATGGAAACTTAATCGATGCGCTTCTCTCAGCATTTTTGCAAGTTACAGGCATTTTCTAAGCTGGTAGACTCATTAAAAATTAGGAGAAGATTGCGCTATAATCAAGATCCCCCCCCACGCGCCTTTTTAAACGTTCGAGGTTTCCAGCTTTCAGTTGCTTAATAAATAAGGGCACACAGGGCTTTGGTGAGTTTTTGAGCTTTTTTTAATCTACTGAAATAACTCGAAGATTCTCAAAGTTGAATTTTGATAAATAGGCCTCTTGACCTTTTCTGTGTGTTCGCGTGTGTGTGGTTTAAGAGCCCCCCATAGGAACACAAAGAAATTCTCAAGTATGGAGGGCTTTACCTGGCAGATAGGCTCTTCCTTCGTGATGACAGGCACATTCTTTGATTGTGGGTGGAGTGGTTATTTTTGCTGTTAGAATAAATGAGAAATGCATCAGACATTGCTAACAGGCTAACTACATATGAAATCATGTTTGGTGCTAAATAAAATCAACGTTTCTCCTTTTTTATAAACCTAGGTAAGAGGGAATATGGATATTCTCCCTCTCAAATATTGCCCATTGAATCATTTCTTCTGAGCCCTGCTATATGAGTATCTCGAAATCTCCCTCCGTGTTAACTTGTCTCTTTTTTAGTGGTAAGTACTTACTTGGTGGTTCACATGCTTTCTCAATTCGGTTTGTTTTCTTGCAAGTGCTGTCACATACATAGCGGTAGCATTTTCCATCCTTCTCTCTGCTGTCACTTCTTGCTATTTCCTCACCTGCAAGAAGAAGTTCTTTGTTTAGTTGCTTGTCCTTGTTAATAAAGGTTTCAGGATGGATTTATGTTGCTTTAAAGGGGATCCAAACCCAAAAAATGAATCGATGCAAACGTAATCAGTACGCTCCTCTGAGCAATTTTGCAGGTTCCAGACATTTCCTATTTTAAGCAGTTTCAGAGATATTTCCATTTTCAGAGGGCTTCTATCAGACCTTCGGTTCAACTGAGAGCAGCAACCCAAAGGTTACCGGAATTCAAGAAGTGCATAAAAGTTGAATTCAAGTTTTTACCGCAATTTGATACCCCCTAAAACTGACAAATCTGATTTTGGGGATTTCAAATACTCCAGCGTTTGAGATTTATTCAGCGCAAATAAGGAGTGAGAAACTCAAATGTTAGCATTCGAGTTTGATGGGTTTTGGAGTTTTTAGAACATCAAATAACTCGCCAATTGACAAAGTTCAAATTTTGAAAGAAAGGCCTCTCCATCTTTCTTTGGTGTAGAGATCCCCTTTAAAGAACATGGAGACGGTTACTACTGACTGCCTTACCTGCCCTATATGCTTTTCCTTGGTGATGACAGGCACACACTGTTTCTGTGGGTGGAGTGGTTGGTTCTGCTGTTAGAATAAATGAGAAATACATTAGACATTACCAACGGGATAAGAAAGAATGTTTGGTGAAAAATAAATCCATATTCCTCACATTTCAGTAACTCTGTGTTAGGGGAATATGTATTTCCGCGCCTGTCCGGCTTTGACCCGGACAGCCCGGCTTCTGTCGGGGTCAAGATTGCCCGACTGGTTTTCCAAATAAGAAGATGCCGGCCGGCCTCTCCTTTAAGAACCTGCCCGTCAGCATCCTGGTAGCACAATCCCGCCTACTAAACATCACCGCCCCATCTCCTGACGTCACCCGCCCACTCCTCTTCCCCCCGATGTCACCCGCCCCTGCCCGGACTTCCCGACAGAGGAAGGAGGCGACCCTAGGTTGAGCGATGCAGTACAGTGGTAGTGTTTTGTTATTCCTTTAAGTCGTTATAACAGTCGGGCCGACTTCTCAACAGCTTTGTAGGTGAACGATTTTTTTTTTCCCGTAGACTTCAGTGGACTCTCACCATCCACTGATTTCTAAAATGAAGCATCCCCGATAAACACAAACAAAGTAGACAGAAAAAGACGGTGGTTTTCTGTGCAATGATATATGTGTGGTTGACTCTTCTTACATTTTATTCTGCTAGACAGCAATATAGTGGGGGATTAAGACAAAGGTATGGATAGAAAGGGCAGATCAAGTTCATTTAATCATTTCTCCTTATCCCTGTATCAGTTTCTCAAATTCTCCCTCTGTGTTAGCATGTCTCTTGTCTAGTGGTAAGTACTTACCTGGTGGTGGTGGTACATGTTCACATGTTTTCTCAGTTCGGGTTGGTCTCTTGCAAGTGCTGTCACATACGTAGCTGTAGCATTTTCCATCCCTTTCTCTGCTGTTGCTTCTTGCAATTTCCTCACCTGCAAGAAGAAGCTCTCTGATTAGATGCATGTCCCCCGTTAATATCAGTTTAATGACTGATTTCTATGTATTGAAAGGGGATCCAAACCCAAAAAATTAATCGATGGAAACTTAATTGATGCGCTTCTCTCAGCATTTTTGCAAGTTACAGACATTTTCTAAGCTGGTAGACTCATTAAAAATTAGGAGAAGATTGCGCTATAATCAAGATCCCCCCCCACGCGCCTTTTTAAACGTTCGAGGTTTCCAGCTTTCAGTTGCTTAATAAATAAGGGCACACAGGGCTTTGGTGAGTTTTTGAGCTTTTTTTAATCTACTGAAATAACTCGAAGATTCTCAAAGTTGAATTTTGATAAATAGGCCTCTTGACCTTTTCTGTGTGTTCGCGTGTGTGTGTGTGTGGTTTAAGAGCCCCCCATAGGAACACAAAGAAATTCTCAAGTATGGAGGGCTTTACCTGGCAGATAGGCTCTTCCTTCGTGATGACAGGCACATTCTTTGATTGTGGGTGGAGTGGTTATTTTTGCTGTTAGAATAAATGAGAAATGCATCAGACATTGCTAACAGGCTAACAGCATATGAAATCATGTTTGGTGCTAAATAAAATCAACGTTTCTCCTTTTTTATAAACCTAGGTAAGGGGGAATATGGATATTCTCCCTCTCAAATATTGCCCATTGAATCATTTCTTCTGAGCCCTGCTATATGAGTATCTCGAAATCTCCCTCCGTGTTAACTTGTCTCTTTTTTAGTGGTAAGTACTTACTTGGTGGTTCACATGCTTTCTCAATTCGGTTTGTTTTCTTGCAAGTGCTGTCACATACATAGCGGTAGCATTTTCCATCCTTCTCTCTGCTGTCACTTCTTGCTATTTCCTCACCTGCAAGAAGAAGTTCTTTGTTTAGTTGCTTGTCCTTGTTAATAAAGGTTTCAGGATGGATTTATGTTGCTTTAAAGGGGATCCAAACCCAAAAAATGAATCGATGCAAACTTAATCAGTACGCTCCTCTGAGCAATTTTGCAGGTTCCAGACATTTCCTATTTTAAGCAGTTTCAGAGATATTTCCATTTTCAGAGGGCTTCTATCAGACCTTCGGTTCAACTGAGAGCAGCAACCCAAAGGTTACCGGAATTCAAGAAGTGCATAAAAGTTGAATTCAAGTTTTTACCGCAATTTGATACCCCCTAAAACTGACAAATCTGATTTTGGGGATTTCAAATACTCCAGCGTTTGAGATTTATTCAGCGCAAATAAGGAGTGAGAAACTCAAATGTTAGCATTCGAGTTTGATGGGTTTTGGAGTTTTTAGAACATCAAATAACTCGCCAATTGACAAAGTTCAAATTTTGAAAGAAAGGCCTCTCCATCTTTCTTTGGTGTAGAGATCCCCTTTAAAGAACATGGAGACGGTTACTACTGACTGCCTTACCTGCCCTATATGCTTTTCCTTGGTGATGACAGGCACACACTGTTTCTGTGGGTGGAGTGGTTGGTTCTGCTGTTAGAATAAATGAGAAATACATTAGACATTACCAACGGGATAAGAAAGAATGTTTGGTGAAAAATAAATCCATATTCCTCACATTTCAGTAACTCTGTGTTAGGGGAATATGTATTTCCGCGCCTGTCCGGCTTTGACCCGGACAGCCTGGCTTATGTCGGGGTCAAGATTGCCCGACTGGTTTTCCAAATAAGAAGATGCCGGCCGGCCTCTCCTTTAAGAACCTGCCCGTCAGCATCCTGGTAGCACAATCCCGCCTACTAAACATCACCGCCCCATCTCCTGACGTCACCCGCCCACTCCTCTTCCCCCCGATGTCACCCGCCCCTGCCCGGACTTCCCGACAGAGGAAGGAGGCGACCCTAGGTTGAGCGATGCAGTACAGTGGTAGTGTTTTGTTATTCCTTTAAGTCGTTATAACAGTCGGGCCGACTTCTCAACAGCTTTGTAGGTGAACGATTTTTTTTTTCCCGTAGACTTCAGTGGACTCTCACCATCCACTGATTTCTAAAATGAAGCATCCCCGATAAACACAAACAAAGTAGACAGAAAAAGACGGTGGTTTTCTGTGCAATGATATATGTGTGGTTGACTCTTCTTACATTTTATTCTGCTAGACAGCAATATAGTGGGGGATTAAGACAAAGGTATGGATAGAAAGGGCAGATCAAGTTCATTTAATCATTTCTCCTTATCCCTGTATCAGTTTCTCAAATTCTCCCTCTGTGTTAGCATGTCTCTTGTCTAGTGGTAAGTACTTACCTGGTGGTGGTGGTACATGTTCACATGTTTTCTCAGTTCGGGTTGGTCTCTTGCAAGTGCTGTCACATACGTAGCTGTAGCATTTTCCATCCCTTTCTCTGCTGTTGCTTCTTGCAATTTCCTCACCTGCAAGAAGAAGCTCTCTGATTAGATGCATGTCCCCCGTTAATATCAGTTTAATGACTGATTTCTATGTATTGAAAGGGGATCCAAACCCAAATAATGAATCGATGGAAACTTAATCGATGCGCTTCTCTCAGCATTTTTGCAAGTTACAGGCATTTTCTAAGCTGGTAGAGTCATTAAAAATTAGGAGAAGATTGCGCTATAATCAAGATCCCCCCCCACGCGCCTTTTTAAACGTTCGAGGTTTCCAGCTTTCAGTTGCTTAATAAATAAGGGCACACAGGGCTTTGGTGAGTTTTTGAGCTTTTTTTAATCTACTGAAATAACTCGAAGATTCTCAAAGTTGAATTTTGATAAATAGGCCTCTTGACCTTTTCTGTGTGTTCGCGTGTGTGTGTGTGTGGTTTAAGAGCCCCCCATAGGAACACAAAGAAATTCTCAAGTATGGAGGGCTTTACCTGGCAGATAGGCTCTTCCTTCGTGATGACAGGCACATTCTTTGATTGTGGGTGGAGTGGTTATTTTTGCTGTTAGAATAAATGAGAAATGCATCAGACATTGCTAACAGGCTAACAACATATGAAATCATGTTTGGTGCTAAATAAAATCAACGTTTCTCCTTTTTTATAAACCTAGGTAAGGGGGAATATGGATATTCTCCCTCTCAAATACTGCCCATTGAATCATTTCTTCTGAGCCCTGCTATATGAGTATCTCGAAATCTCCCTCCGTGTTAACTTGTCTCTTTTTTAGTGGTAAGTACTTACTTGGTGGTTCACATGCTTTCTCAATTCGGTTTGTTTTCTTGCAAGTGCTGTCACATACATAGCGGTAGCATTTTCCATCCTTCTCTCTGCTGTCACTTCTTGCTATTTCCTCACCTGCAAGAAGAAGTTCTTTGTTTAGTTGCTTGTCCTTGTTAATAAAGGTTTCAGGATGGATTTATGTTGCTTTAAAGGGGATCCAAACCCAAAAAATGAATCGATGCAAACTTAATCAGTACGCTCCTCTGAGCAATTTTGCAGGTTCCAGACATTTCCTATTTTAAGCAGTTTCAGAGATATTTCCATTTTCAGAGGGCTTCTATCAGACCTTCGGTTCAACTGAGAGCAGCAACCCAAAGGTTACCGGAATTCAAGAAGTGCATAAAAGTTGAATTCAAGTTTTTACCGCAATTTGATACCCCCTAAAACTGACAAATCTGATTTTGGGGATTTCAAATACTCCAGCGTTTGAGATTTATTCAGCGCAAATAAGGAGTGAGAAACTCAAATGTTAGCATTCGAGTTTGATGGGTTTTGGAGTTTTTAGAACATCAAATAACTCGCCAATTGACAAAGTTCAAATTTTGAAAGAAAGGCCTCTCCATCTTTCTTTGGTGTAGAGATCCCCTTTAAAGAACATGGAGACGGTTACTACTGACTGCCTTACCTGCCCTATATGCTTTTCCTTGGTGATGACAGGCACACACTGTTTCTGTGGGTGGAGTGGTTGGTTCTGCTGTTAGAATAAATGAGAAATACATTAGACATTACCAACGGGATAAGAAAGAATGTTTGGTGAAAAATAAATCCATATTCCTCACATTTCAGTAACTCTGTGTTAGGGGAATATGTATTTCCGCGCCTGTCCGGCTTTGACCCGGACAGCCTGGCTTATGTCGGGGTCAAGATTGCCCGACTGGTTTTCCAAATAAGAAGATGCCGGCCGGCCTCTCCTTTAAGAACCTGCCCGTCAGCATCCTGGTAGCACAATCCCGCCTACTAAACATCACCGCCCCATCTCCTGACGTCACCCGCCCACTCCTCTTCCCCCCGATGTCACCCGCCCCTGCCCGGACTTCCCGACAGAGGAAGGAGGCGACCCTAGGTTGAGCGATGCAGTACAGTGGTAGTGTTTTGTTATTCCTTTAAGTCGTTATAACAGTCGGGCCGACTTCTCAACAGCTTTGTAGGTGAACGATTTTTTTTTTCCCGTAGACTTCAGTGGACTCTCACCATCCACTGATTTCTAAAATGAAGCATCCCCGATAAACACAAACAAAGTAGACAGAAAAAGACGGTGGTTTTCTGTGCAATGATATATGTGTGGTTGACTCTTCTTACATTTTATTCTGCTAGACAGCAATATAGTGGGGGATTAAGACAAAGGTATGGATAGAAAGGGCAGATCAAGTTCATTTAATCATTTCTCCTTATCCCTGTATCAGTTTCTCAAATTCTCCCTCTGTGTTAGCATGTCTCTTGTCTAGTGGTAAGTACTTACCTGGTGGTGGTGGTACATGTTCACATGTTTTCTCAGTTCGGGTTGGTCTCTTGCAAGTGCTGTCACATACGTAGCTGTAGCATTTTCCATCCCTTTCTCTGCTGTTGCTTCTTGCAATTTCCTCACCTGCAAGAAGAAGCTCTCTGATTAGATGCATGTCCCCCGTTAATATCAGTTTAATGACTGATTTCTATGTATTGAAAGGGGATCCAAACCCAAATAATGAATCGATGGAAACTTAATCGATGCGCTTCTCTCAGCATTTTTGCAAGTTACAGGCATTTTCTAAGCTGGTAGACTCATTAAAAATTAGGAGAAGATTGCGCTATAATCAAGATCCCCCCCCACGCGCCTTTTTAAACGTTCGAGGTTTCCAGCTTTCAGTTGCTTAATAAATAAGGGCACACAGGGCTTTGGTGAGTTTTTGAGCTTTTTTTAATCTACTGAAATAACTCGAAGATTCTCAAAGTTGAATTTTGATAAATAGGCCTCTTGACCTTTTCTGTGTGTTCGCGTGTGTGTGTGTGTGGTTTAAGAGCCCCCCATAGGAACACAAAGAAATTCTCAAGTATGGAGGGCTTTACCTGGCAGATAGGCTCTTCCTTCGTGATGACAGGCACATTCTTTGATTGTGGGTGGAGTGGTTATTTTTGCTGTTAGAATAAATGAGAAATGCATCAGACATTGCTAACAGGCTAACAACATATGAAATCATGTTTGGTGCTAAATAAAATCAACGTTTCTCCTTTTTTATAAACCTAGGTAAGGGGGAATATGGATATTCTCCCTCTCAAATACTGCCCATTGAATCATTTCTTCTGAGCCCTGCTATATGAGTATCTCGAAATCTCCCTCCGTGTTAACTTGTCTCTTTTTTAGTGGTAAGTACTTACTTGGTGGTTCACATGCTTTCTCAATTCGGTTTGTTTTCTTGCAAGTGCTGTCACATACATAGCGGTAGCATTTTCCATCCTTCTCTCTGCTGTCACTTCTTGCTATTTCCTCACCTGCAAGAAGAAGTTCTTTGTTTAGTTGCTTGTCCTTGTTAATAAAGGTTTCAGGATGGATTTATGTTGCTTTAAAGGGGATCCAAACCCAAAAAATGAATCGATGCAAACTTAATCAGTACGCTCCTCTGAGCAATTTTGCAGGTTCCAGACATTTCCTATTTTAAGCAGTTTCAGAGATATTTCCATTTTCAGAGGGCTTCTATCAGACCTTCGGTTCAACTGAGAGCAGCAACCCAAAGGTTACCGGAATTCAAGAAGTGCATAAAAGTTGAATTCAAGTTTTTACCGCAATTTGATACCCCCTAAAACTGACAAATCTGATTTTGGGGATTTCAAATACTCCAGCGTTTGAGATTTATTCAGCGCAAATAAGGAGTGAGAAACTCAAATGTTAGCATTCGAGTTTGATGGGTTTTGGAGTTTTTAGAACATCAAATAACTCGCCAATTGACAAAGTTCAAATTTTGAAAGAAAGGCCTCTCCATCTTTCTTTGGTGTAGAGATCCCCTTTAAAGAACATGGAGACGGTTACTACTGACTGCCTTACCTGCCCTATATGCTTTTCCTTGGTGATGACAGGCACACACTGTTTCTGTGGGTGGAGTGGTTGGTTCTGCTGTTAGAATAAATGAGAAATACATTAGACATTACCAACGGGATAAGAAAGAATGTTTGGTGAAAAATAAATCCATATTCCTCACATTTCAGTAACTCTGTGTTAGGGGAATATGTATTTCCGTGCCTGTCCGGCTTTGACCCGGACAGCCTGGCTTATGTCGGGGTCAAGATTGCCCGACTGGTTTTCCAAATAAGAAGATGCCGGCCGGCCTCTCCTTTAAGAACCTGCCCGTCAGCATCCTGGTAGCACAATCCCGCCTACTAAACATCACCGCCCCATCTCCTGACGTCACCCGCCCACTCCTCTTCCCCCCGATGTCACCCGCCCCTGCCCGGACTTCCCGACAGAGGAAGGAGGCGACCCTAGGTTGAGCGATGCAGTACAGTGGTAGTGTTTTGTTATTCCTTTAAGTCGTTATAACAGTCGGGCCGACTTCTCAACAGCTTTGTAGGTGAACGATTTTTTTTTTCCCGTAGACTTCAGTGGACTCTCACCATCCACTGATTTCTAAAATGAAGCATCCCCGATAAACACAAACAAAGTAGACAGAAAAAGACGGTGGTTTTCTGTGCAATGATATATGTGTGGTTGACTCTTCTTATATTTTATTCTGATAGACAGCAATATAGTGGGGGATTAAGACAAAGGTATGGATAGAAAGGGCAGATCAAGTTCATTTAATCATTTCTCCTTATCCCTGTATCAGTTTCTCAAATTCTACCTCTGTGTTAGCATGTCTCTTGTCTAGTGGTAAGTACTTACCTGGTGGTGGTGGTACATGTTCACATGTTTTCTCAGTTCGGGTTGGTCTCTTGCAAGTGCTGTCACATACGTAGCGGTAGCATTTTCCATCCCTTTCTCTGCTGTTGCTTCTTGCAATTTCCTCACCTGCAAGAAGAAGCTCTCTGATTAGATGCATGTCCCCCGTTAATATCAGTTTAATGACTGATTTCTATGTATTGAAAGGGGATCCAAACCCAAATAATGAATCGATGGAAACTTAATCGATGCACTTCTCTCAGCATTTTTGCAAGTTACAGGCATTTTCTAAGCTGGTAGACTCATTAAAAATTAGGAGAAGATTGCGCTATAATCAAGATCCCCCCCCACGCGCCTTTTTAAACGTTCGAGGTTTCCAGCTTTCAGTTGCTTAATAAATAAGGGCACACAGGGCTTTGGTGAGTTTTTGAGCTTTTTTTAATCTACTGAAATAACTCGAAGATTCTCAAAGTTGAATTTTGATAAATAGGCCTCTTGACCTTTTCTGTGTGTGCGCGTGTGTGTGTGGTTTAAGATGCCCCCCATAGGAACACAAAGACATTCTCAAGTATGGAGGGCTTTACCTGGCAGATAGGCTCTTCCTTCGTGATGACAGGCACATTCTTTGATTGTGGGTGGAGTGGTTATTTTTGCTGTTAGAATAAATGAGAAATGCATCAGACATTGCTAACAGGCTAACAACATATGAAATCATGTTTGGTGCTAAATAAAATCAACGTTTCTCCTTTTTTATAAACCTAGGTAAGAGGGAATATGGATATTCTCCCTCTCAAATACTGCCCATTGAATCATTTCTTCTGAGCCCTGCTATATGAGTATCTCGAAATCTCCCTCCGTGTTAACTTGTCTCTTTTTTAGTGGTAAGTACTTACTTGGTGGTTCACATGCTTTCTCAATTCGGTTTGTTTTCTTGCAAGTGCTGTCACATACATAGCGGTAGCATTTTCCATCCTTCTCTCTGCTGTCACTTCTTGCTATTTCCTCACCTGCAAGAAGAAGTTCTTTGTTTAGTTGCTTGTCCTTGTTAATAAAGGTTTCAGGATGGATTTATGTTGCTTTAAAGGGGATCCAAACCCAAAAAATGAATCGATGCAAACTTAATCAGTACGCTCCTCTGAGCAATTTTGCAGGTTCCAGACATTTCCTATTTTAAGCAGTTTCAGAGATATTTCCATTTTCAGAGGGCTTCTATCAGACCTTCGGTTCAACTGAGAGCAGCAACCCAAAGGTTACCGGAATTCAAGAAGTGCATAAAAGTTGAATTCAAGTTTTTACCGCAATTTGATACCCCCTAAAACTGACAAATCTGATTTTGGGGATTTCAAATACTCCAGCGTTTGAGATTTATTCAGCGCAAATAAGGAGTGAGAAACTCAAATGTTAGCATTCGAGTTTGATGGGTTTTGGAGTTTTTAGAACATCAAATAACTCGCCAATTGACAAAGTTCTTACTTGGTGGTTCACATGCTTTAAAGGGGCTCCAAACCCAAAAAATTAATCGATGCAAATTTAATCAGTACGCTCCTCTGAGCAATTTTGCAGGTTCCAGACATTTCCTATTTTAAGCAGTTTCAGAGATATTTCCATTTTTGGAGGGCTTCTATCAGACCTTCAGTTCAACTGAGAGTAGCAACCCAAAGGTTACCGGAATACAAGAAGTGCATAAAAAGTGCTTGAACAATTAGGGTCACTGGCACTCTGCCACTTCAAAAAGGTGTTTAGCTGAAAGCCTGCCCAGAAGAAGAAAACTGTTGTAAACTGCTAATATCTCAGGAATAAAAAGAATTCAAAATGAAAATGTGCTAAGAGGATCGATGTGAGGAGGTTATCCCAGAGGAACCGTTTGAATTCAAGTTTTAACCACAATTCAATCCCCCCTAAAACTCACAAATCTGATTTTGGGGTTTTCAAATACTCCAGTTTTTGAGATCTATTCAGTGCAAATAACATGTGAGAAACTGAAAAGTTAGAATTCAGCATTCATGTAAAAATCAATAGGAATTGTCTAAGCGGACTTCCATCAATTTGCTTCATTTCACGGTTTTACATTTTATTTTGAAAGGCACTAGACTGATTGAGAATGAGTAGTGGAATGCAACTGTACTTCAATCAAGTCCCCCCTTCTTTTTTAATCCATGAGTATTTGAATAAATAAGCTTGCATTCGAGTCTATTGAGTTGAGTTAAGGTGTTAAAGGAGAAGGGAAGGTTAAAACTAAGTAAGCCTTATCAGAAAGGTCCATCTAAATATATCAGTAAACCCCCAAAGTAATGCTGCTCTGAGTCCCCTGTCAAGAGAAACACAGCATTTCTTTCCTTCTATAGTGTACTCATGGGCTTCTGTATCAGACTTCCTGTCTTCAGCCTAAACCTCATTGCCCTGGGCAAGAGCATGCTCAGTTTGCTCCTCTCCCCCCTCCCCCTCCCTTCTCTACTGTAATCTGAACCCAGAGCAGGGAGAGACTCAGGCAGGAAGTGATGTCACACCACATTAATACTGCAGCTCCTATTCTAAACAAACTGAGAGTTTCTACAGCTTTTTACTCAGGTATGGTAAAGCATTCTACAGAATAAATATAGCATTCTAGCTTGCACTATTGCAGCTAATCTATTGGCAATAAAATGCCTCCGTAGCTTTCCTTCTCCTTTAAGATCCCCTTCAAGGAGCATGGAAATTATTACTACTGACTGCCTTACCTGCCCCATATGCTTTTCCCTGGTGATGACAGGCACACTCTGTTTCTGTGGGTGGAGGGGTTGGTCCTACTGTTACAATAAATGAGAAATAAATTAAACATTTTCAACAGGATAACAAACAAGGTTTGTGCAAAATAAATCCATATTGCTCACATTTCAGCAACATCAAATTCTTTGTTAGGAGATTATGTTTGACCAACACTACCAATGTCCTCTTTTCCACTTATATTAACTATAAACATCTTGCTTATTACTAGCATTACGCTAGCTGTCCAGATATTATCTTGTAGATAGAGATGATTTTATCATTATCCTACAATATATTTCACTGTTACACTTTAACAGAACTTTCAGATAAATGTCAGTATTGTTGGAAAAGTTTGCTTGTAGCTACCATATTTATTTGCAGATGGGATTTATTATCTGGGCATTATTAATTAATATAAAGCAGCCAAAGGTCTTGTAGAACTTGAGAACTATGACTATCAACATGAATTCACCTTAATGATATGTTAAAATATAATGAGGATTATGGTCTAAGAATGATCAAGTAAAGCTTGGTTTAGCTATGGTTACCACCTGTTCAGTTTTGACCAGGATGGCAAGGGGAAACATTTGTTTAAAACATGCAGTTGTACACCCCTCCATGCATACTGAGGCAACTCTTCAAGAGTACCACACAGCTTGCATAGTGCAAAAATGTATCCAATTGTGGCCCTTTTTGAACATTGCCTGATACTCTGAGCTTTCAAAATGACCCATTTTACAAAAGAAACCAAAAGCAACAGAATGGCTTCAGTTAGACAACCTCAACCGGAGGCTTTTAGATTGCTCAAAAAAAATTATGAAGAGCAGCAACACTGTCAGTTTTACATACTTTTATTGAGACACACATTTAGTGCCAGTAGTATTGGAAAACAGGTTGGGGACATAAAAGATAATTTCAGTCATGAACATCAAAACTTCAAATTTCTTGCCACTGATCCTAGTATAATTTGCTCATTTCATACACCAGCCTATAAGTAATATATCCGGAATATGGTAAACACAAAGTGAGCATAGTTAAAGGATTTCTCTTTACAAGGATTTTTGCCTGGTTGCTTTTCTAACATGTCATTGTTTAACAAAGTAATTTAATAATGTATTTGGACAATGTCTCAACTATAACAACAAGATTGTTTTATTGAATATTACCCCTGCTAATAAGATATTAAAATCTCCCTGCATCTTAGCATGGCTCCTGTTTTCAGTGTTAAGTACTTACTTGGTGGTGGAACTCGTGGACATGTTATCTCGCTTGTTCTTTTCTCGCAGTTGCTGTCACACACAAGACTGTAGCATTTTCCATTCTTTTCATGGCTGTGGCTGCTTTCTATTTCCTGATCTGCAAGAAGAAAGAAAAGAAGGCCACTGTTTAGTTGCTTGTCCTTGATCATATCAACCATAGGTAACTTCATTGTTCTTTCTGGCTATTGTGTAGTTCCGTTGATTCTAGTATTGCATTCTTTACCTGGCACATAGACTCTTCCCTCATGACGACAGACACATTTTCTTTTCTGTGGTGTTGTGGCTGTTAGAATAAATTAAAAATGAGAAACAAATTAGATGACATTGCTAACAGGATATTGACTAATGTTTGGTGCAAAATAAAATCAGATTCCTCACATTTTAATAAATCTATCAATGGGGACTATGCATTTCCCTCACCTTTAAATAAAAGGCATTCTCCCTTTGCCCTTTGCCTTAAAGGAACATTTTTTTTTCTCCCTTGGTCATTTTCTACTGGAAATATAGCTATGATACTTTGCACTTATTTTTGTCTTTGGGTAGACATCTCCTTTTTTAGTACCATTTCCCTGCCTATTTATCATTTATTTTAAACATGGCAAACACCAACAATAAAACCAATAAAGGAATTTTGTTGCTGGAATTATGGTGTGGGTGACTTTTCTTACATTTTATTGTATTTCTCAGTGATACAGTGGTGCTCCATGATAATAATATGCATATGAAAATGTCATAAATTGGAAAGTAGAAAAAAATTAGACATTGCTAACAGGATATGCAATAATGTTTGATGTGAAGTGTAACTATATTACTTACATTTAAAATATTATATTAATCTTTTTTAAGTCTAAAAAATTCAATACACCAGAAAAGTCTAGGGGTAGATGCCCCCTTTAAGGCTTTAAAATGGTTTTAAAAAAATTTGGAAGAGAAGCAGCATTGGAAGTTTCACATTAACTGAGAAACATATTGAGTGCCAATAACGGACCATATTGATTTCAGTGTGAAAAAGTTTTACCATGTAAAAACTCATGGATGAGATTCAATTCAAAGTGAAAGAACGTTTCTACAAATTCAGCTCCAGTTTTTCCCCACAGACTTCATTCGAGTTTTCAAGTGATCAACCACAAGATAATATTTTCTGAATTGAATTGCATCTCAAATGAAATCTTGTCCATGAGTTTTCCCATGGTGAACTATTTTTATACATGTATCTATTGGTTATTTATTTCAAACATAGCAAACACAAAGTAAGCATAGCAAAAGGATTACTTAATACCAGGATTATTGCCTGGTTTACTTTTCTTACATGTCATTGTATTACACAGCAATATAATAACGCAATCGGACAATATCTTCAATATAACAACATGATCTTTTTATTGAGTATTTTCTTCTTGCCCCTGCTATTCACATCTTTAAATCTCCCTGCATCTTAGCATGTCTCCTGTTTAGTGGTAATGACTTACTACGTTGTCGAACTGGTGGACATGTTATCTCGCTTGCTCTTTTCTCGCAGTTGCTGTCACACACAAGACTGTAGCATTTTCCATCCTTTTCACGGCTGTGGCTGCTTTCTATTTCCTGATCTGCAAGAAGAAAGAAAAGAAAGCTACTGGTAATTGCTTGTTCTTGATCATATCAACTATAGGTAACGGCAGTGTTCTGTCTGGCTATTGTGAAGTTCCTCTGATTCTAGTATTGCATTCTTTACCTGGCACATAGACTCTTCCCTCGTGACGACAGACACATTTTCTTTTGTGTGGTGTTGCGGCTGTTAGAATAAATTAAATAAATTAGACGAAATTGTTAACAGGATATTGACTAATGTTTGGTGCGAAATAAAATCATATTCCTCACATTTTAAGAAAACTACCAAAGGGAAATATGCATTCCCTCACCTTCAAATATAGGCCATCTTCCTGCGCCCTTTGCCTTAAAGGAACATTGACTTTTTTTTTTCTCCCTTGGTCATTTTCTACTGGAAATATAGCTATGATACTGTGCACTTATTTTGGTGCTTGGGTAGACATCCCCTTTCTCTGTATCATATCCCTGCCTATTTATCATTTATTTTAAACATGGCAAACACCAACAGTGTAACCATAAAAGGAATTTTCTTTTCCGGAATGATGGTGTGGGTGACTTTTCTTACATTTAATTGTATTTCTCACTGATACAGTGGTGCTCCATGATAATAATATGCATATGAAAATGTCATCACTTTTTTGTAATATTTCTTCCTATTCCCGCTATTAGTATCTTGCAGTCTCCCTCAGTGTTAAAGTGCCTCTTGTATTTACAGATGCAGCCACTTTGGTTTGTGTGTTTGACACAGAATAACTAAACACAGATATCCCATTTATCCCACTTAACACAGAAAGTTGTGTCACAACATCCCATCTAATTAAAGCATTCACCATTGTGAACAATGGTGCTTTGGTATGCTAATGAAAAGGTAAAATGCATTAAATGAGTTAAGATGACTTTAGATAACACAGTTTCTTCAATTAAGCCCGAGTCATGGCGCATTTAACTCACAAATCCAAGTGGCTTCATCTGTATAAGTACTTACTTGGTGGTGTAACTGGTGGACATGTTATCTCGCTTGTTGTTTTCACGCAGTTGCTGTCACATACAAGACTGTAGCATTTTCCATCCTTTTCACTACTGTGGCTGCTTATTATTTCCTGGTCTGCACGAAGAAGGAAAAGAAGTCCACTGTTTAAGTTCTTGTTCTTGACTATATCAGCAGTAGGTAACTGCCTTGCTCTTTATGGCTATCGTAGAGTTCTGCGGATTCTCCTGCATCTTCTGTGACAAATAATTCTCACCTGCACCAGGGGGCTCATCTATTTCTCAAACTAAACACTTTTTACTGTGGAAATGGTGAGTAATATGGTACGGTGTTAGCATAAATTAATCATTAAACCGTACTCTGTCTGTATGTACCTATGTATGTTCGTATGTATATAGAATAGTTTGCCAGTATGAGCAATACCGTCTAGCACCGGCTGCACAAGATCCAGGAGCAGGTTTTCAGAGAAATTTGCATATTTAATTGGTTTATGGCAGGTTTTTGGCTCAAGTGAGAGGTAGCCACCCATGGGCTGATTCTATCTAGGAGTGCACAGCAAGCGTTAGGACATTTATAGTTACCGATACTCTGGGCTTTCAAAAGGTTTTGCTCCGAAAGCCTGCTTGCTAAAATAAAAACTCTCAACAATGTTTTTGTCAGAAGCTGCTTCAAATAGGGAAGATACATAAATTACAAAACAGCTGTACGTTTACAGTAAATCTTGCTTGACATGAGATCCTCTTTAAAGAACACCCAAACATGCTAGTACTGACTGCTTTACCTGGCATGTACACTCTTCCATCATGATGACAGAGACATTTTCTTTCATGTGGTGTTGTGGCTGTTGGAGTAAATTGGAAAGTAGAAAAAAATTAGACATTGCTAACAGGATATGTAATAATGTTTGATGCAAAGTGTAACCATATTACGTAAATGTAAAATATTATATGAATCTTTTTTAAGTCCAAAAAATTCAATACACCAGAAAAGTCTAGGGGTAGATGCCCCCTTTAAGGCTTTAAAATAGTTTTAAAAAAATTTGGAAGAGAAGCAGCATTGGAAGTTTCACATTAACTGAGAAACATATTGAGTGCCAATAACGGACCATATTGATTTCGGTGTGAAAAAGTTTTACCATGTAAAAACTCATGGATGAGATTCAATTCAAAGTGAAAGAACGTTTCTACAAATTCAGCTCCAGTTTTTCCCAACAGACTTCATTCGAGTTTTCAAGTGATCAACCACAAGATAATATTTTCTGAATTGAATTGCATTTCAAATGAAATCTTGTCCATGAGTTTTCCCAAGGTGAACTATTTTCATACATGTATCTATTGGTTATTTATTTCAAACATAGCAAACACAAAGTAAGCATAGCAAAAGGATTACTTAATACCAGGATTATTGCCTGGTTTACTTTTCTTACATGTCATTGTATTACACAGCAATATAATAACGCAATCGGACAATATCTTCAATATAACAACATGATCTTTTTATTGAGTATTTTCTTCTTGCCCCTGCTATTCACATCTTTAAATCTCCCTGCATCTTAGCATGTCTCCTGTTTAGTGGTAATGACTTACTACGTTGTCGAACTGGTGGACATGTTATCTCGCTTGTTCTTTTCTCGCAGTTGCTGTCACACACAAGACTGTAGCATTTTCCATCCTTTTCACGGCTGTGGCTGCTTTCTATTTCCTGATCTGCAAGAAGAAAGAAAAGAAAGCTACTGGTAATTGCATGTTCTTGATCATATCAACTATAGGTAACGGCAGTGTTCTGTCTGGCTATTGTGAAGTTCCTCTGATTCTAGTATTGCATTCTTTACCTGGCACATAGACTCTTCCCTCGTGACGACAGACACATTTTCTTTTGTGTGGTGTTGCGGCTGTTAGAATAAATTAAATAAATTAGACGAAATCGTTAACAGGATATTGACTAATGTTTGGTGCGAAATAAAATCATATTCCTCACATTTTAAGAAAACTACCAAAGGGAAATATGCATTCCCTCACCTTCAAATATAGGCCATCATCCTGCGCCCTTTGCCTTAAAGGAACATTGACTTTTTTTTTTCTCCCTTGGTCATTTTCTACTGGAAATATAGCTATGATACTGTGCACTTATTTTGGTCCTTGGGTAGACATCCCCTTTCTCTGTATCATATCCCTGCCTATTTATCATTTATTTTAAACATGGCAAACACCAACAGTGTAACCATAAAAGCAATTTTCTTTTCCGGAATTATGGTGTGGGTGACTTTTCTTACATTTTATTGTATTTCTCAGTGATACAGTGGTGCTCCATGATAATAATATGCATATGAAAATGTCATCACTTTTTTGTCATATTTCTTCCTATTCCCACTATTAGTATCTTGCAGTCTCCCTCAGTGTTAAAGTGTCTCTTGTATTTATAAGTACTTACTTGGTGGTGTAACTGGTGGACATGTTATCTCGCTTGTTGTTTTCACGCAGTTGCTGTCACATACAAGACTGTAGCATTTTCCATCCTTTTCACTACTGTGGCTGCTTATTATTTCCTGGTCTGCACGAAGAAGGAAAAGAAGTCCACTGTTTAAGTTCTTGTTCTTGACTATATCAGCAGTAGGTAACTGCCTTGCTCTTTATGGCTATCGTAGAGTTCTGCGGATTCTCCTGCATCTTCTATGACAAATAATTCTCACCTGCACCAGGGGGCTCATCTATTTCTCAAACTAAACACTTTTTACTGTGGAAATGGTGAGTAATATGGTACGGTGTTAGCATAAATTAATCATTAAACCGTACTCTGTCTGTATGTACCTATGTATGTTCGTATGTATATAGAATAGTTTGCCAGTATGAGCAATACCGTCTAGCACCGGCTGCACAAGATCCAGGAGCAGGTTTTCAGAGAAATTTGCATATTTAATTGGTTTATGGCAGGTTTTTGGCTCAAGTGAGAGGTAGCCACCCATGGGCTGATTCTATCTAGGAGTGCACAGCAAGCGTTAGGACATTTATAGTTACCGATACTCTGGGCTTTCAAAAGGTTTTGCTCCGAAAGCCTGCTTGCTAAAATAAAAACTCTCAACAATGTTTTTGTCAGAAGCTGCTTCAAATAGGGAAGATACATAAATTACAAAACAGCTTTACGTTTACAGTAAATCTTGCTTGACATGAGATCCTCTTTAAAGAACACCCAAACATGCTAGTACTGACTGCTTTACCTGGCATGTACACTCTTCCATCATGATGACAGAGACATTTTCTTTCATGTGGTGTTGTGGCTGTTGGAGTAAATTGGAAAGTAGAAAAAAATTAGACATTGCTAACAGGATATGTAATAATGTTTGATGCAAAGTGTAACCATATTACGTAAATGTAAAATATTATATGAATCTTTTTTAAGTCCAAAAAATTCAATACACCAGAAAAGTCTAGGGGTAGATGCCCCCTTTAAGGCTTTAAAATAGTTTTAAAAAAATTTGGAAGAGAAGCAGCATTGGAAGTTTCACATTAACTGAGAAACATATTGAGTGCCAATAACGGACCATATTGATTTCGGTGTGAAAAAGTTTTACCATGTAAAAACTCATGGATGAGATTCAATTCAAAGTGAAAGAACGTTTCTACAAATTCAGCTCCAGTTTTTCCCAACAGACTTCATTCGAGTTTTCAAGTGATCAACCACAAGATAATATTTTCTGAATTGAATTGCATTTCAAATGAAATCTTGTCCATGAGTTTTCCCAAGGTGAACTATTTTCATACATGTATCTATTGGTTATTTATTTCAAACATAGCAAACACAAAGTAAGCATAGCAAAAGGATTACTTAATACCAGGATTATTGCCTGGTTTACTTTTCTTACATGTCATTGTATTACACAGCAATATAATAACGCAATCGGACAATATCTTCAATATAACAACATGATCTTTTTATTGAGTATTTTCTTCTTGCCCCTGCTATTCACATCTTTAAATCTCCCTGCATCTTAGCATGTCTCCTGTTTAGTGGTAATGACTTACTACGTTGTCGAACTGGTGGACATGTTATCTCGCTTGTTCTTTTCTCGCAGTTGCTGTCACACACAAGACTGTAGCATTTTCCATCCTTTTCACGGCTGTGGCTGCTTTCTATTTCCTGATCTGCAAGAAGAAAGAAAAGAAAGCTACTGGTAATTGCTTGTTCTTGATCATATCAACTATAGGTAATGGCAGTGTTCTGTCTGGCTATTGTGAAGTTCCTCTGATTCTAGTATTGCATTCTTTACCTGGCACATAGACTCTTCCCTCGTGACGACAGACACATTTTCTTTTGTGTGGTGTTGCGGCTGTTAGAATAAATTAAATAAATTAGACGAAATCGTTAACAGGATATTGACTAATGTTTGGTGCGAAATAAAATCATATTCCTCACATTTTAAGAAAACTACCAAAGGGAAATATGCATTCCCTCACCTTCAAATATAGGCCATCATCCTGCGCCCTTTGCCTTAAAGGAACATTGACTTTTTTTTTTCTCCCTTGGTCATTTTCTACTGGAAATATAGCTATGATACTGTGCACTTATTTTGGTGCTTGGGTAGACATCCCCTTTCTCTGTATCATATCCCTGCCTATTTATCATTTATTTTAAACATGGCAAACACCAACAGTGTAACCATAAAAGCAATTTTCTTTTCCGGAATTATGGTGTGGGTGACTTTTCTTACATTTTATTGTATTTCTCAGTGATACAGTGGTGCTCCATGATAATAATATGCATATGAAAATGTCATCACTTTTTTGTCATATTTCTTCCTATTCCCACTATTAGTATCTTGCAGTCTCCCTCAGTGTTAAAGTGTCTCTTGTATTTATAAGTACTTACTTGGTGGTGTAACTGGTGGACATGTTATCTCGCTTGTTGTTTTCACGCAGTTGCTGTCACATACAAGACTGTAGCATTTTCCATCCTTTTCACTACTGTGGCTGCTTATTATTTCCTGGTCTGCAGGAAGAAGGAAAAGAAGTCCACTGTTTAAGTTCTTGTTCTAGACTATATCAGCAGTAGGTAACTGCCTTGCTCTTTATGGCTATCGTAGAGTTCTGCGGATTCTCCTGCATCTTCTGTGACAAATAATTCTCACCTGCACCAGGGGGCTCATCTATGTATCATACTAACCACTTTTTACTGTGGAAATGGTGAGTAATATGGTACGGTGTTAGCATAAATTAATCATTAAACCGTACTCTGTCTGTATATACCTATGTATGTTCGTATGTATATAGAATAGTTTGCCAGTATGAGCAATACCGTCTAGCAACGGCTGCACAAGATCCAGGAGCAGGTTTTCAGAGAAATTTACATATTTAGTTGGTTTATGGCAGGTTTTTGGCTCAAGTGAGAGGTAGCCACCCATGGGCTGATTCTATCTAGGAGTGCACAACAAGCGTTAGGACATTTATAGTCACCGATACTCTATGCTTTCAAAAGGTTTTGCTCCGAAAGCCTGCTTGCTAAAATAAAAACTCTCAACAATGTTTTTGTCAGAAGCTGCTTCAAATAGGGAAGGTACATAAATTACAAAACAGCTTTACGTTTACAATAAATCTTGCTTGACATGAGATCCTCTTTAAAGAACACCCAAACATGCTAGTACTGACTGCTTTACCTGGCATGTACACTCTTCCATCATGATGACAGAGACATTTTCTTTCATGTGGTGTTGTGGCTGTTGGAGTAAATTGGAAAGTAGAAAAAAATTAGACATTGCTAACAGGATATGTAATAATGTTTGATGCAAAGTGTAACCATATTACGTAAATGTAAAATATTATATGAATCTTTTTTAAGTCAAAAAAATTCAATACACCAGAAAAGTCTAGGGGTAGATGCCCCCTTTAAGGCTTTAAAATAGTTTTAAAAAAATTTGGAAGAGAAGCAGCATTGGAAGTTTCACATTAACTGAGAAACATATTGAGTGCCAATAACGGACCATATTGATTTCGGTGTGAAAAAGTTTTACCATGTAAAAACTCATGGATGAGATTCAATTCAAAGTGAAAGAACGTTTCTACAAATTCAGCTCCAGTTTTTCCCCACAGACTTCATTCGAGTTTTTAAGTGATTAACGACGAGATAATATTTTCTGAATTGAATTGCATCTCAAATGAAATCTTGTCCATGAGTTTTCCCAAGGTGAACTATTTTCATACATGTATCTATTGGTTATTTATTTCAAACATAGCAAACACAAAGTAAGCATAGCAAAAGGATTACTTAATACCAGGATTATTGCCTGGTTTACTTTTCTTACATGTCATTGTATTACACAGCAATATAATAACGCAATCGGACAATATCTTCAATATAACAGCATGATCTTTTTATTGAGTATTTTCTTCTTGCCCCTGCTATTAATATTTTTAAATCTCCCTGCATCTTAGCATGTCTCCTGTTTAGTGGTAATGACTTACTATGTTGTCGAACTGGTGGACATGTTATCTCGCTTGTTCTTTTCTCGCAGTTGCTGTCACACACAAGACTGTAGCATTTTCCATCCTTTTCACGGCTGTGGCTGCTTTCTATTTCCTGATCTGCAAGAAGAAAGAAAAGAAAGCTACTGGTAATTGCTTGTTCTTGATCATATCAACTATAGGTAACGGCAGTGTTCTGTCTGGCTATTGTGAAGTTCCTCTGATTCTAGTATTGCATTCTTTACCTGGCACATAGACTCTTCCCTCGTGACGACAGACACATTTTCTTTTGTGTGGTGTTGCGGCTGTTAGAATAAATTAAATAAATTAGACGAAATTGTTAACAGGATATTGACTAATGTTTGGTGCGAAATAAAATCATATTCCTCACATTTTAAGAAAACTACCAAAGGGAAATATGCATTCCCTCACCTTCAAATATAGGCCATCTTCCTGCGCCCTTTGCCTTAAAGGAACATTGACTTTTTTTTTTCTCCCTTGGTCATTTTCTACTGGAAATATAGCTATGATACTGTGCACTTATTTTGGTGCTTGGGTAGACATCCCCTTTCTCTGTATCATATCCCTGCCTATTTATCATTTATTTTAAACATGGCAAACACCAACAGTGTAACCATAAAAGGAATTTTCTTTTCCGGAATGATGGTGTGGGTGACTTTTCTTACATTTAATTGTATTTCTCACTGATACAGTGGTGCTCCATGATAATAATATGCATATGAAAATGTCATCACTTTTTTGTAATATTTCTTCCTATTCCCGCTATTAGTATCTTGCAGTCTCCCTCAGTGTTAAAGTGCCTCTTGTATTTATAAGTACTTACTTGGTGGTGTAACTGGTGGACATGTTATCTCGCTTGTTGTTTTCACGCAGTTGCTGTCACATACAAGACTGTAGCATTTTCCATCCTTTTCACTACTGTGGCTGCTTATTATTTCCTGGTCTGCACGAAGAAGGAAAAGAAGTCCACTGTTTAAGTTCTTGTTCTTGACTATATCAGCAGTAGGTAACTGCCTTGCTCTTTATGGCTATCGTAGAGTTCTGCGGATTCTCCTGCATCTTCTGTGACAAATAATTCTCACCTGCACCAGGGGGCTCATCTATTTCTCAAACTAAACACTTTTTACTGTGGAAATGGTGAGTAATATGGTACGGTGTTAGCATAAATTAATCATTAAACCGTACTCTGTCTGTATGTACCTATGTATGTTCGTATGTATATAGAATAGTTTGCCAGTATGAGCAATACCGTCTAGCACCGGCTGCACAAGATCCAGGAGCAGGTTTTCAGAGAAATTTGCATATTTAATTGGTTTATGGCAGGTTTTTGGCTCAAGTGAGAGGTAGCCACCCATGGGCTGATTCTATCTAGGAGTGCACAGCAAGCGTTAGGACATTTATAGTTACCGATACTCTGGGCTTTCAAAAGGTTTTGCTCCGAAAGCCTGCTTGCTAAAATAAAAACTCTCAACAATGTTTTTGTCAGAAGCTGCTTCAAATAGGGAAGATACATAAATTACAAATCAGCTTTACGTTTACAGTAAATCTTGCTTGACATGAGATCCTCTTTAAAGAACACCCAAACATGCTAGTACTGACTGCTTTACCTGGCATGTACACTCTTCCATCATGATGACAGAGACATTTTCTTTCATGTGGTGTTGTGGCTGTTGGAGTAAATTGGAAAGTAGAAAAAAATTAGACATTGCTAACAGGATATGTAATAATGTTTGATGCAAAGTGTAACCATATTACGTAAATGTAAAATATTATATGAATCTTTTTTAAGTCCAAAAAATTCAATACACCAGAAAAGTCTAGGGGTAGATGCCCCCTTTAAGGCTTTAAAATAGTTTTAAAAAAATTTGGAAGAGAAGCAGCATTGGAAGTTTCACATTAACTGAGAAACATATTGAGTGCCAATAACGGACCATATTGATTTCGGTGTGAAAAAGTTTTACCATGTAAAAACTCATGGATGAGATTCAATTCAAAGTGAAAGAACGTTTCTACAAATTCAGCTCCAGTTTTTCCCAACAGACTTCATTCGAGTTTTCAAGTGATCAACCACAAGATAATATTTTCTGAATTGAATTGCATTTCAAATGAAATCTTGTCCATGAGTTTTCCCAAGGTGAACTATTTTCATACATGTATCTATTGGTTATTTATTTCAAACATAGCAAACACAAAGTAAGCATAGCAAAAGGATTACTTAATACCAGGATTATTGCCTGGTTTACTTTTCTTACATGTCATTGTATTACACAGCAATATAATAACGCAATCGGACAATATCTTCAATATAACAACATGATCTTTTTATTGAGTATTTTCTTCTTGCCCCTGCTATTCACATCTTTAAATCTCCCTGCATCTTAGCATGTCTCCTGTTTAGTGGTAATGACTTACTACGTTGTCGAACTGGTGGACATGTTATCTCGCTTGTTCTTTTCTCGCAGTTGCTGTCACACACAAGACTGTAGCATTTTCCATCCTTTTCACGGCTGTGGCTGCTTTCTATTTCCTGATCTGCAAGAAGAAAGAAAAGAAAGCTACTGGTAATTGCTTGTTCTTGATCATATCAACTATAGGTAACGGCAGTGTTCTGTCTGGCTATTGTGAAGTTCCTCTGATTCTAGTATTGCATTCTTTACCTGGCACATAGACTCTTCCCTCGTGACGACAGACACATTTTCTTTTGTGTGGTGTTGCGGCTGTTAGAATAAATTAAATAAATTAGACGAAATCGTTAACAGGATATTGACTAATGTTTGGTGCGAAATAAAATCATATTCCTCACATTTTAAGAAAACTACCAAAGGGAAATATGCATTCCCTCACCTTCAAATATAGGCCATCATCCTGCGCCCTTTGCCTTAAAGGAACATTGACTTTTTTTTTTTCTCCCTTGGTCATTTTCTACTGGAAATATAGCTATGATACTGTGCACTTATTTTGGTCCTTGGGTAGACATCCCCTTTCTCTGTATCATATCCCTGCCTATTTATCATTTATTTTAAACATGGCAAACACCAACAGTGTAACCATAAAAGCAATTTTCTTTTCCGGAATTATGGTGTGGGTGACTTTTCTTACATTTTATTGTATTTCTCAGTGATACAGTGGTGCTCCATGATAATAATATGCATATGAAAATGTCATCACTTTTTTGTCATATTTCTTCCTATTCCCACTATTAGTATCTTGCAGTCTCCCTCAGTGTTAAAGTGTCTCTTGTATTTATAAGTACTTACTTGGTGGTGTAACTGGTGGACATGTTATCTCGCTTGTTGTTTTCACGCAGTTGCTGTCACATACAAGACTGTAGCATTTTCCATCCTTTTCACTACTGTGGCTGCTTATTATTTCCTGGTCTGCAGGAAGAAGGAAAAGAAGTCCACTGTTTAAGTTCTTGTTCTAGACTATATCAGCAGTAGGTAACTGCCTTGCTCTTTATGGCTATCGTAGAGTTCCGCGGATTCTCCTGCATCTTCTGTGACAAATAATTCTCACCTGCACCAGGGGGCTCATCTATGTATCATACTAACCACTTTTTACTGTGGAAATGGTGAGTAATATGGTACGGTGTTAGCATAAATTAATCATTAAACCGTACTCTGTCTGTATGTACCTATGTATGTTCGTATGTATATAGAATAGTTTGCCAGTATGAGCAATACCGTCTAGCAACGGCTGCACAAGATCCAGGAGCAGGTTTTCAGAGAAATTTACATATTTAGTTGGTTTATGGCAGGTTTTTGGCTCAAGTGAGAGGTAGCCACCCATGGGCTGATTCTATCTAGGAGTGCACAACAAGCGTTAGGACATTTATAGTCACCGATACTCTATGCTTTCAAAAGGTTTTGCTCCGAAAGCCTGCTTGCTAAAATAAAAACTCTCAACAATGTTTTTGTCAGAAGCTGCTTCAAATAGGGAAGGTACATAAATTACAAAACAGCTTTACGTTTACAGTAAATCTTGCTTGACATGAGATCCTCTTTAAAGAACACCCAAACATGCTAGTACTGACTGCTTTACCTGGCATGTACACTCTTCCATCATGATGACAGAGACATTTTCTTTCATGTGGTGTTGTGGCTGTTGGAGTAAATTGGAAAGTAGAAAAAAATTAGACATTGCTAACAGGATATGTAATAATGTTTGATGCAAAGTGTAACCATATTACGTAAATGTAAAATATTATATGAATCTTTTTTTAAGTCAAAAAAATTCAATACACCAGAAAAGTCTAGGGGTAGATGCCCCCTTTAAGGCTTTAAAATAGTTTTAAAAAAATTTGGAAGAGAAGCAGCATTGGAAGTTTCACATTAACTGAGAAACATATTGAGTGCCAATAATGGACCATATTGATTTCAGTGTGAAAAAGTTTTACCATGTAAAAACTCATTAATGAGATTCAATTCAAAGTGAAAGAACGTTTCTACAAATTCAGCTCCAGTTTTTCCCCACAGACTTCATTCGAGTTTTCAAGTGATCAACCACAAGATAATATTTTCTGAATTGAATTGCATTTCAAATGAAATCTTGTCCATGAGTTTTCCCAAGGTGAACTATTTTCATACATGTATCTATTGGTTATTTATTTCAAACATAGCAAACACAAAGTAAGCATAGCAAAAGGATTACTTAATACCAGGATTATTGCCTGGTTTACTTTTCTTACATGTCATTGTATTACACAGCAATATAATAACGCAATCGGACAATATCTTCAATATAACAACATGATCTTTTTATTGAGTATTTTCTTCTTGCCCCTGCTATTCACATCTTTAAATCTCCCTGCATCTTAGCATGTCTCCTGTTTACTGGTAATGACTTACTACGTTGTCGAACTGGTGGACATGTTATCTCGCTTGTTCTTTTCTCGCAGTTGCTGTCACACACAAGACTGTAGCATTTTCCATCCTTTTCACGGCTGTGGCTGCTTTCTATTTCCTGATCTGCAAGAAGAAAGAAAAGAAAGCTACTGGTAATTGCTTGTTCTTGATCATATCAACTATAGGTAACGGCAGTGTTCTGTCTGGCTATTGTGAAGTTCCTCTGATTCTAGTATTGCATTCTTTACCTGGCACATAGACTCTTCCCTCGTGACGACAGACACATTTTCTTTTGTGTGGTGTTGCGGCTGTTAGAATAAATTAAATAAATTAGACGAAATCGTTAACAGGATATTGACTAATGTTTGGTGCGAAATAAAATCATATTCCTCACATTTTAAGAAAACTACCAAAGGGAAATATGCATTCCCTCACCTTCAAATATAGGCCATCATCCTGCGCCCTTTGCCTTAAAGGAACATTGACTTTTTTTTTTCTCCCTTGGTCATTTTCTACTGGAAATATAGCTATGATACTGTGCACTTATTTTGGTGCTTGGGTAGACATCCCCTTTCTCTGTATCATATCCCTGCCTATTTATCATTTATTTTAAACATGGCAAACACCAACAGTGTAACCATAAAAGCAATTTTCTTTTCCGGAATTATGGTGTGGGTGACTTTTCTTACATTTTATTGTATTTCTCAGTGATACAGTGGTGCTCCATGATAATAATATGCATATGAAAATGTCATCACTTTTTTGTCATATTTCTTCCTATTCCCACTATTAGTATCTTGCAGTCTCCCTCAGTGTTAAAGTGTCTCTTGTATTTATAAGTACTTACTTGGTGGTGTAACTGGTGGACATGTTATCTCGCTTGTTGTTTTCACGCAGTTGCTGTCACATACAAGACTGTAGCATTTTCCATCCTTTTCACTACTGTGGCTGCTTATTATTTCCTGGTCTGCAGGAAGAAGGAAAAGAAGTCCACTGTTTAAGTTCTTGTTCTAGACTATATCAGCAGTAGGTAACTGCCTTGCTCTTTATGGCTATCGTAGAGTTCCGCGGATTCTCCTGCATCTTCTGTGACAAATAATTCTCACCTGCACCAGGGGGCTCATCTATGTATCATACTAACCACTTTTTACTGTGGAAATGGTGAGTAATATGGTACGGTGTTAGCATAAATTAATCATTAAACCGTACTCTGTCTGTATATACCTATGTATGTTCGTATGTATATAGAATAGTTTGCCAGTATGAGCAATACCGTCTAGCAACGGCTGCACAAGATCCAGGAGCAGGTTTTCAGAGAAATTTACATATTTAGTTGGTTTATGGCAGGTTTTTGGCTCAAGTGAGAGGTAGCCACCCATGGGCTGATTCTATCTAGGAGTGCACAGCAAGCGTTAGGACATTTATAGTTACCGATACTCTGGGCTTTCAAAAGGTTTTGCTCCGAAAGCCTGCTTGCTAAAATAAAAACTCTCAACAATGTTTTTGTCAGAAGCTGCTTCAAATAGGGAAGATACATAAATTACAAAACAGCTTTACGTTTACAGTAAATCTTGCTTGACATGAGATCCTCTTTAAAGAACACCCAAACATGCTAGTACTGACTGCTTTACCTGGCATGTACACTCTTCCATCATGATGACAGAGACATTTTCTTTCATGTGGTGTTGTGGCTGTTGGAGTAAATTGGAAAGTAGAAAAAAATTAGACATTGCTAACAGGATATGCAATAATGTTTGAAGCAAAGTGTAACCATATTACTTACATTTAAAATATTATATGAATCTTTTTTAAGTCCAAAAAATTCAATACACCAGAAAAGTCTAGGGGTAGATGCCTCCTTTAAGGCTTTAAAATAGTTTTAAAAAAATTTGGAAGAGAAGCAGCATTGGAAGTTTCACATTAACTGAGAAACATATTGAGTGCCAATAACGGACCATATTGATTTCAGTGTGAAAAAGTTTTACCATGTAAAAACTCATGAATGAGATTCAATTCAAGTGAAAGAACGTTTCTACAAATTCAGCTCCAGTTTTTCCCCACAGACTTCATTCGAGTTTTCAAGTGATCAACCACAAGATAATATTTTCTGAATTGAATTGCATCTCAAATGAAATCTTGTCCATGAGTTTTCCCAAGGTGAACTATTTTCATACATGTATCTATTGGTTATTTATTTCAAACATAGCAAACACAAAGTAAGCATAGCAAAAGGATTACTTAATACCAGGATTATTGCCTGGTTTACTTTTCTTACATGTCATTGTATTACACAGCAATATAATAACGCAATCGGACAATATCTTCAATATAACAACATGATCTTTTTATTGAGTATTTTCTTCTTGCCCCTGCTATTCACATCTTTAAATCTCCCTGCATCTTAGCATGTCTCCTGTTTAGTGGTAATGACTTACTACGTTGTCGAACTGGTGGACATGTTATCTCGCTTGTTCTTTTCTCGCAGTTGCTGTCACACACAAGACTGTAGCATTTTCCATCCTTTTCACGGCTGTGGCTGCTTTCTATTTCCTGATCTGCAAGAAGAAAGAAAAGAAAGCTACTGGTAATTGCTTGTTCTTGATCATATCAACTATAGGTAACGGCAGTGTTCTGTCTGGCTATTGTGAAGTTCCTCTGATTCTAGTATTGCATTCTTTACCTGGCACATAGACTCTTCCCTCGTGACGACAGACACATTTTCTTTTGTGTGGTGTTGCGGCTGTTAGAATAAATTAAATAAATTAAACGAAATCGTTAACAGGATATTGACTAATGTTTGGTGCGAAATAAAATCATATTCCTCACATTTTAAGAAAACTACCAAAGGGAAATATGCATTCCCTCACCTTCAAATATAGGCCATCATCCTGCGCCCTTTGCCTTAAAGGAACATTGACTTTTTTTTTTCTCCCTTGGTCATTTTCTACTGGAAATATAGCTATGATACTGTGCACTTAGTTTGATCCTTGGGTAGACATCCCCTTTCTCTGTATCATATCCCTGCCTATTTATCATTTATTTTAAACATGGCAAACACCAACAGTGTAACCATAAAAGCAATTTTCTTTTCCGGAATTATGGTGTGGGTGACTTTTCTTACATTTTATTGTATTTCTCAGTGATACAGTGGTGCTCCATGATAATAATATGCATATGAAAATGTCATCACTTTTTTGTCATATTTCTTCCTATTCCTGCTATTAGTATCTTGCAGTCTCCCTCAGTGTTAAAGTGTCTCTTGTATTTATAAGTACTTACTTGGTGGTGTAACTGGTGGACATGTTATCTCGCTTGTTGTTTTCACGCAGTTGCTGTCACATACAAGACTGTAGCATTTTCCATCCTTTTCACTACTGTGGCTGCTTATTATTTCCTGGTCTGCAGGAAAAAGGAAAAGAAGTCCACTGTTTAAGTTCTTGTTCTAGACTATATCAGCAGTAGGTAACTGCCTTGCTCTTTATGGCTATCGTAGAGTTCCGCGGATTCTCCTGCATCTTCTGTGACAAATAATTCTCACCTGCACCAGGGGGCTCATCTATGTATCATACTAACCACTTTTTACTGTGGAAATGGTGAGTAATATGGTACGGTGTTAGCATAAATTAATCATTAAACCGTACTCTGTCTGTATGTACCTATGTATGTTTGTATGTATATAGAATAGTTTGCCAGTATGAGCAATACCGTCTAGCAACGGCTGCACAAGATCCAGGAGCAGGTTTTCAGAGAAATTTGCATATTTAGTTGGTTTATGGCAGGTTTTTGGCTCAAGTGAGAGGTAGCCACCCATGGGCTGATTCTATCTAGGAGTGCACAGCAAGCGTTAGGACATTTATAGTCACCGATACTCTGGGCTTTCAAAAGGTTTTGCTCCGAAAGCCTGCTTGCTAAAATAAAAACTCTCAACAATGTTTTTGTCAGAAGCTGCTTCAAATAGGGAAGGTACATAAATTACAAAACAGCTTTACGTTTACAGTAAATCTTGCTTGACATGAGATCCTCTTTAAAGAACACCCAAACATGCTAGTACTGACTGCTTTACCTGGCATGTACACTCTTCCATCATGATGACAGAGACATTTTCTTTCATGTGGTGTTGTGGCTGTTGGAGTAAATTGGAAAGTAGAAAAAAATTAGACATTGCTAACAGGATATGCAATAATGTTTGATGCAAAGTGTAACCATATTACTTACATTTAAAATATTATATGAATCTTTTTTAAGTCAAAAAAATTCAATACACCAGAAAAGTCCAGGGGTAGATGCCCCCTTTAAGGCTTTAAAATAGTTTTAAAAAAATTTGGAAGAGAAGCAGCATTGGAAGTTTCACATTAACTGAGAAACATATTGAGTGCCAATAACGGACCATATTGATTTCAGTGTGAAAAAGTTTTACCATGTAAAAACTCATGGATGAGATTCAATTCAAAGTGAAAGAACGTTTCTACAAATTCAGCTCCAGTTTTTCCCCACAGACTTCATTCGAGTTTTCAAGTGATCAACCACAAGATAATATTTTCTGAATTGAATTGCATCTCAAATGAAATCTTGTCCATGAGTTTTCCCAAGGTGAACTATTTTCATACATGTATCTATTGGTTATTTATTTCAAACATAGCAAACACAAAGTAAACATAGCAAAAGGATTACTTAATACCAGGATTATTGCCTGGTTTACTTTTCTTACATGTCATTGTATTACACAGCAATATAATAACGCAATCGGACAATATCTTCAATATAACAACATGATCTTTTTATTGAGTATTTTCTTCTTGCCCCTGCTATTCACATCTTTAAATCTCCCTGCATCTTAGCATGTCTCCTGTTTAGTGGTAATGACTTACTACGTTGTCGAACTGGTGGACATGTTATCTCGCTTGTTCTTTTCTCGCAGTTGCTGTCACACACAAGACTGTAGCATTTTCCATCCTTTTCACGGCTGTGGCTGCTTTCTATTTCCTGATCTGCAAGAAGAAAGAAAAGAAAGCTACTGGTAATTGCTTGTTCTTGATCATATCAACTATAGGTAACGGCAGTGTTCTGTCTGGCTATTGTGAAGTTCCTCTGATTCTAGTATTGCATTCTTTACCTGGCACATAGACTCTTCCCTCGTGACGACAGACACATTTTCTTTTGTGTGGTGTTGCGGCTGTTAGAATAAATTAAATAAATTAGACAAAATTGTTAACAGGATATTGACTAATGTTTGGTGCGAAATAAAATCATATTCCTCACATTTTAAGAAAACTACCAAAGGGAAATATGCATTCCCTCACCTTCAAATATAGGCCATCATCCTGCGCCCTTTGCCTTAAAGGAACATTGACTTTTTTTTTTCTCCCTTGGTCATTTTCTACTGGAAATATAGCTATGATACTGTGCACTTAGTTTGATCCTTGGGTAGACATCCCCTTTCTCTGTATCATATCCCTGCCTATTTATCATTTATTTTAAACATGGCAAACACCAACAGTGTAACCATAAAAGCAATTTTCTTTTCCGGAATGATGGTGTGGGTGACTTTTCTTACATTTTATTGTATTTCTCAGTGATACAGTGGTGCTCCATGATAATAATATGCATATGAAAATTTCATCACTTTTTTGTCATATTTCTTCCTATTCCTGCTGTTAGTATCTTGCAGTCTCCCTCAGTGTTAAAGTGCCTCTTGTATTTATAAGTACTTACTTGGTGGTGTAACTGGTGGACATGTTATCTCGCTTGTTGTTTTCACGCAGTTGCTGTCACATACAAGACTGTAGCATTTTCCATCCTTTTCACTACTGTGGCTGCTTATTATTTCCTGGTCTGCAGGAAAAAGGAAAAGAAGTCCACTGTTTAAGTTCTTGTTCTAGACTATATCAGCAGTAGGTAACTGCCTTGCTCTTTATGGCTATCGTAGAGTTCCGCGGATTCTCCTGCATCTTCTGTGACAAATAATTCTCACCTGCACCAGGGGGCTCATCTATGTATCATAATAAACACTTTTTACTGTGGAAATGGTGAGTAATATGGTACGGTGTTAGCATAAATTAATCATTAAACCGTACTCTGTCTGTATGTACCTATGTATGTTCGTATGTATATAGAATAGTTTGCCAGTATGAGCAATACCGTCTAGCAATGGCTGCACAAGATCCAGGAGCAGGTTTTCAGAGAAATTTGCATATTTAGTTGGTTTATGGCAGGTTTTTGGCTCAAGTGAGAGGTAGCCACCCATGGGCTGATTCTATCTAGGAGTGCACAGCAAGCGTTAGGACATTTATAGTCACCGATACTCGGGGCTTTCAAAAGGTTTTGCTCCGAAAGCCTGCTTGCTAAAATAAAAACTCTCAACAATGTTTTTGTCAGAAGCTGCTTCAAATAGGGAAGGTACATAAATTACAAAACAGCTTTACGTTTACAGTAAATCTTGCTTGACATGAGATCCTCTTTAAAGAACACCCAAACATGCTAGTACTGACTGCTTTACCTGGCATGTACACTCTTCCATCATGATGACAGAGACATTTTCTTTCATGTGGTGTTGTGGCTGTTGGAGTAAATTGGAAAGTAGAAAAAAATTAGACATTGCTAACAGGATATGCAATAATGTTTGATGCAAAGTGTAACCATATTACGTAAATGTAAAATATTATATGAATCTTTTTTAAGTCAAAAAAATTCAATACACCAGAAAAGTCTAGGGGTAGATGCCCCCTTTAAGGCTTTAAAATAGTTTTAAAAAAATTTGGAAGAGAAGCAGCATTGGAAGTTTCACATTAACTGAGAAACATATTGAGTGCCAATAACGGACCATATTGATTTCAGTGTGAAAAAGTTTTACCATGTAAAAACGCATGGATGAGATTCAATTCAAAGTGAAAGAACGTTTCTACAAATTCAGCTCCAGTTTTTCCCCACAGACTTCATTCGAGTTTTCAAGTGATCAACCACAAGATAATATTTTCTGAATTGAATTGCATCTCAAATGAAATCTTGTCCATGAGTTTTCCCAAGGTGAACTATTTTCATACATGTATCTATTGGTTATTTATTTCAAACATAGCAAACACAAAGTAAGCATAGCAAAAGGATTACTTAATACCAGGATTATTGCCTGGTTTACTTTTCTTACATGTCACTGTATTACACAGCAATATAATAACGCAATCGGACAATATCTTCAATATAACAACATGATCTTTTTATTGAGTATTTTCTTCTTGCCCCTGCTATTCACATCTTTAAATCTCCCTGCATCTTAGCATGTCTCCTGTTTAGTGGTAATGACTTACTACGTTGTCGAACTGGTGGACATGTTATCTCGCTTGTTCTTTTCTCGCAGTTGCTGTCACACACAAGACTGTAGCATTTTCCATCCTTTTCACGGCTGTGGCTGCTTTCTATTTCCTGATCTGCAAGAAGAAAGAAAAGAAAGCTACTGGTAATTGCTTGTTCTTGATCATATCAACTATAGGTAACGGCAGTGTTCTGTCTGGCTATTGTGAAGTTCCTCTGATTCTAGTATTGCATTCTTTACCTGGCACATAGACTCTTCCCTCGTGACGACAGACACATTTTCTTTTGTGTGGTGTTGCGGCTGTTAGAATAAATTAAATAAATTAGACGAAATTGTTAACAGGATATTGACTAATGTTTGGTGCGAAATAAAATCATATTCCTCACATTTTAAGAAAACTACCAAAGGGAAATATGCATTCCCTCACCTTCAAATATAGGCCATCATCCTGCGCCCTTTGCCTTAAAGGAACATTGACTTTTTTTTTTCTCCCTTGGTCATTTTCTACTGGAAATATAGCTATGATACTGTGCACTTAGTTTGATCCTTGGGTAGACATCCCCTTTCTCTGTATCATATCCCTGCCTATTTATCATTTATTTTAAACATGGCAAACACCAACAGTGTAACCATAAAAGCAATTTTCTTTTCCGGAATGATGGTGTGGGTGACTTTTCTTACATTTTATTGTATTTCTCAGTGATACAGTGGTGCTCCATGATAATAATATGCATATGAAAATGTCATCACTTTTTTGTCATATTTCTTCCTATTCCTGCTATTAGTATCTTGCAGTCTCCCTCAGTGTTAAAGTGCCTCTTGTATTTATAAGTACTTACTTGGTGGTGTAACTGGTGGACATGTTATCTCGCTTGTTGTTTTCACGCAGTTGCTGTCACATACAAGACTGTAGCATTTTCCATCCTTTTCACTACTGTGGCTGCTTATTATTTCCTGGTCTGCAGGAAAAAGGAAAAGAAGTCCACTGTTTAAGTTCTTGTTCTAGACTATATCAGCAGTAGGTAACTGCCTTGCTCTTTATGGCTATCGTAGAGTTCCGCGGATTCTCCTGCATCTTCTGTGACAAATAATTCTCACCTGCACCAGGGGGCTCATCTATGTATCATAATAAACACTTTTTACTGTGGAAATGGTGAGTAATATGGTACGGTGTTAGCATAAATTAATCATTAAACCGTACTCTGTCTGTATATACCTATGTATGTTCGTATGTATATAGAATAGTTTGCCAGTATGAGCAATACCGTCTAGCAACGGCTGCACAAGATCCAGGAGCAGGTTTTCAGAGAAATTTGCATATTTAGTTGGTTTATGGCAGGTTTTTGGCTCAAGTGAGAGGTAGCCACCCATGGGCTGATTCTATCTAGGAGTGCACAGCAAGCGTTAGGACATTTATAGTCACCGATACTCTGGGCTTTCAAAAGGTTTTGCTCCGAAAGCCTGCTTGCTAAAATAAAAACTCTCAACAATGTTTTTGTCAGAAGCTGCTTCAAATAGGGAAGGTACATAAATTACAAAACAGCTTTACGTTTACAGTAAATCTTGCTTGACATGAGATCCTCTTTAAAGAACACCCAAACATGCTAGTACTGACTGCTTTACCTGGCATGTACACTCTTCCATCATGATGACAGAGACATTTTCTTTCATGTGGTGTTGTGGCTGTTGGAGTAAATTGGAAAGTAGAAAAAAATTAGACATTGCTAACAGGATATGCAATAATGTTTGATGCAAAGTGTAACCATATTATTTACATTTAAAATATTATATGAATCTTTTTTAAGTCAAAAAAATTCAATACACCAGAAAAGTCTAGGGGTAGATGCCCCCTTTAAGGCTTTAAAATAGTTTTAAAAAAATTTGGAAGAGAAGCAGCATTGGAAGTTTCACATTAACTGAGAAACATATTGTGTGCCAATAACGGACCATATTGATTTCAGTGTGAAAAAGTTTTACCATGTAAAAACTCATGGATGAGATTCAATTCAAAGTGAAAGAACGTTTCTACAAATTCAGCTCCAGTTTTTCCCCACAGACTTCATTCGAGTTTTCAAGTGATCAACCACAAGATAATATTTTCTGAATTGAATTGCATCTCAAATGAAATCTTGTCCATGAGAGTTCACCTTGGGAAAAATTTTCATACATGTATCTATTGGTTATTTATTTCAAACATAGCAAACACAAAGTAAACATAGCAAAAGGATTACTTAATACCAGGATTATTGCCTGGTTTACTTTTCTTACATGTCATTGTATTACACAGCAATATAATAACGCAATCGGACAATATCTTCAATATAACAACATGATCTTTTTATTGAGTATTTTCTTCTTGCCCCTGCTATTCACATCTTTAAATCTCCCTGCATCTTAGCATGTCTCCTGTTTAGTGGTAATGACTTACTACGTTGTCGAACTGGTGGACATGTTATCTCGCTTGTTCTTTTCTCGCAGTTGCTGTCACACACAAGACTGTAGCATTTTCCATCCTTTTCACGGCTGTGGCTGCTTTCTATTTCCTGATCTGCAAGAAGAAAGAAAAGAAAGCTACTGGTAATTGCTTGTTCTTGATCATATCAACTATAGGTAACGGCAGTGTTCTGTCTGGCTATTGTGAAGTTCCTCTGATTCTAGTATTGCATTCTTTACCTGGCACATAGACTCTTCCCTCGTGACGACAGACACATTTTCTTTTGTGTGGTGTTGCGGCTGTTAGAATAAATTAGATGAAATTGTTAACAGGATATTGACTTATGTTTGGTGCAAAATAAAATCATATTCCTCACATTTTAAGAAAACTACTAAAGGGGAATATGCATTCCCTCACCTTCAAATATAGGCCATCTCTCTGTGCCCTTTTCCTTAAAGGAACATTGACTTTCTTTTTTTTCCCTTGGTCATTTTCTACTGGAAATATAGCTATGATACTGTGCGCTTATTTCTGTATTTGGGTAGACATCCCCTTTCATTGTATCATATCCTTGCCTATTTGTCATTTATTTTAAACATGACTAACAGTGTAACCATTAAAGGATTTTTTCCTTGCTAAAATTATGGTGTGGGTGACTTTTCTTACATTTCACAGTGATACAGTGGTGCTCCATGATAATAATATGCATATAAAAATGTCATCACTTTTTTGTAATATTTCTTCCCATTCCTGCTATTAGCATCTTGCAGTCTCCGTCAGTGTTAAAGTGCCTCTTGTAGTTGCAAGTACTTACTTGGTGGTGTAACTTTTGGACATGTTATCTCGCTTGTTCTTTTCTCGCAGTTGCTGTCACATACAAGACTGTAGCATTTTCCATCATTTTCACTACTGTGGCTGCTTATTATTTCCTGATCTGCAAAAAGAAGGAAAAGAAGGCCAATGTTTAGTTACTTGTTCTTTATCATATGAACTGTAGGTAACTGCTTTGCTTTCTATGGCTATGGTATATTTCCACTGATTCTATTGCATCTGCTGTAACAAAATACATATTATCTACACCAGGAGGGTCATCTATTTATCATATCGAACTCTCTTCTCTGTGTAAAGGATGTCTAATGTTGCACATTGTTAGTGTAAATGTCTGTATGTATGCATGCACATATACATAGCCAGTTTGCCAATAAAAGCAATGCAGCCCATCAACAGCTGCACAAAATCTGGGAGTAGGTTTTCAGAGGAAAAAAAAGCTGTTGTGCCTAAAGTCTTCCCACAAAAATTAAACTCTCAAAACATTTTTGTCAGAAGTCACTTCAAATAAGTAAATTACTTAAATTGCAAAAGTCCTCACTCTGGAGCTTTACATTTACAGTAAAAATTTTTTGGACATGATTTCCCCATTAGGGATCACCCAGACATTTGAGCTCTGATGCTTTACCTGGCATGTACACTCTTCCATCGTGACGACAGGCACATTTTCTTTTGTGTGGTGTTGTGGCTGTTATAATAAATTGGAAAGTAGAAAAAAGTTTGACAAGATGTCAAATAATGTTCAGTGCAAAGTACAACCTTATTCCTCATATTTTAATAAATCTATATCTTCTGTATCTTCAGGTATTTTACTGAAAAGTTTACTGATTTTTTTGGCGCATGCACAGTTTGGGCCAGTCTGGTATAAGCATCAACTGCACATGTGCTGGAAACCTCTGTAAATCACCATAGGGAGAGAACAGAATCCAAAGATGATGCTAATGAGCACCGATGTGCTAATCTGTTTTGATACCATATACTTCATCAACTTCACATCCAATGACACTTTTTTAAAATTATAGACTATGCGGGGAAGAAGCAGTAATGTGGGACAAAGGAGTGCATGCTTGGGGTTTTGTCTCTTTTGGGGGTTTGTTCTCCTTTAACATGACAAACATAAATAAAATGATCATTATAAGGATTTTTTTGTGATTATCATGTGCTTTACTTCTCTTACATGTCATTGTATTGCACAGCAATATAGTGATTCATCATGATAAAAATTACCATATAAAAATGACATTTATTATTTATTAATACCAACCTCTGTGCTAAAGCATTTCTTGTTTAGCGGTAAGTACTTACTTGGTGGTGTAACTGGTGGACATTTTATCGCCCTTGATCTTTTTTCACAGTTTCCATTGCACACAAGACTGTAGCATTTTCCATTTCTTTCACGGCTGTGGCTGCTTTCTATTTCTTGATCTGCAGGAAGTTGTGCTTAATTTTGTTGCTTGTCCTTGTTCAAATAAGATCTAAATAGCTGCATTATTGTGTATAACTATTCTATCAATGTACTGGTCCACTGCCTCTCCTGCATCTACTGTGATAAATGAATTTTACCTGCACTCAGTGGTCTCATCTATCTATCATACAGAACTCTTTTCACTGGGCAAGGGGGTATAATATGGCATTGTGTTAGGATAAATCATTCTTTGTTGTGTGTGTATATAGATAGATAGATAGATAGATAGATAGATAGATAGATAGATAGATAGATAGATAGATAGATAGATAGATAGATATAATAACGAGAATGAGGAATACAATGCAGTAACAGCTGCATACATTCTGGGTGTGGGGTAGAGAAAATCTGATCCAAATATCAACGAATAAAAGATAGCTCATGGAACTTCATCACTTTATGACTTTGGATAGGACTGAACAAGCAATCCACTGGAATTATGGCATTGTAATATAGCAACAGCTAGGGTTCTCTGCCTTCTTGCACCACTAGTGCTCTGCTCACTTGCTCTGACTAGAAGTATGCAATATCCATAGATATCAATAAAATGAATACAAAGTAATTAATACAAAATTTCAAATGCATCTCTCTCTCTCTCTCTCTCTCTCTCTCAAGATATATATGTATTTTTTTATATATATATATATATATATATATATATATATATATATATATATATATATATATAGATATATAGATATATAGATATATATAGAGGCAGGATCAAGTGGCATTCAGAAATATTCTCGCTGGGTGCTGACCAATAGATCAATAAAAAGTTCAGAGAAAGCACTCACGGCATTGATCATGGAAAGAATTTCAAAGACACTTTGAAATTCATTCCATGATCAATTCCGTGAGTGCTTTCTTTGAACTATATATATATATATATATATATATACAGTATATATACTGTATAGATATACACACATATGCATACACTGTTTTCTAGATATTAAAGAAGCATGCAAACAGTCTAGTTTTTTCCTGCTTTACCTGGCATATATACATTTCCATTATGATAACAGGAACATCTTGTAGTATGTGTTGTAGTTGAAGTAGATGTCACAGATGTTGCTTTTAGAATAAATTAGAAATTAGAAATACATTAGAATTTGCTAACAATACATGTAATTATTTTTGGTGTAAAAAATATATTTCTCATATTAATAAATGGATTTGAGACAATATTTATTATTAGTCATGGGCGAATTTGTCCAGTTTCGCTTTGACACAAATTTTGCGAATTTCTAGTGAAAAATTCGTGAAACATCGATTTTGTCGTCTGCCGATCAAATTCACCCATCACTATTTATTATCCCCTTCTAAAATCAAGAAGGGTCCGGTTGTCTAATCCCTTGTAAAATACCAGTTCAAGAAAGGAATTTTATTGCATAATGGGCATATACAATTTCAGAGAAGAGAAAATCACCGGCACAACAGGATATTTCTAGCAGGGAAACCATTGCTCGTTTATTTGCAGATGCAACATTTCGGGGCGTAACCCCTTTGTCAAGCAAAGAAATGTTGCATCCGCAAATAAACGAGCAAGGGTTTCCCTGCTAGAAATATCCTGTTGTGCCGGTGATTTTCTCTTCTCTGACTGTTGTGGAGGCTGCCAATACCTCCTTCATCGAGCACAAGGTGTCACGAGATTTGGACGGCCAGGGTATGCGAGGTGACTCCTCTCTTCTTCCATATACAATTTCAATCAGGGATAAGTGAAATATTTTGCAGAAAAAAAAATGCCCATAAACTATAATGAAGAGTAAAAATATGCTGTGCCATTTAAAAAAAATGTAGCATGGTTTGTTGTCTCCTGAAAAACTTATTGTAATAATTTGCAATTGAGAACCTTTGAGACAGATTTGTTTGTCCTTTGGCACTGACTTGTATGTAACCAATAGTAACATTTCATGGCTATGTTATCTGTATGAAATTAAACTTAGGCAGCCAGTATGTCTGTAGACAAGAGCTGAAAATGTCATTGCTATTTTTGGGGATGGATCATTATTTAGTCTGTTTAGGTATTTCTGCAATTTCATTATCAAGTTGGGCAATAAATATTTAAGTCATACAGACATTGAAATATTAACAAATATAACCTCAGAAATAAGTGATTATTAGATCAGTGATTAATATTATGACTGTACAGAGCTCTGGTAAGGCCTCATCTAGAATATTATAGTTACGGTCTCCAGCTCTCAAATAAGACATTATTAAATTAGAGAGGGTACAGAGAAGGGCAACTAAGCTGGTAAAAGTTATGGAAAATCTCAGATTTGAGGAAGGACTGGCCAAGTTGGGGTTGTTCACGCTGGAGAAGAGGTGCTTAAGGGGGGGGATATAATAACTATATATATTGGGGTTGTTCACGCTGGAGAAGAGGTGCTTAAGGGGGGGATAAGGGTTCATACAATAACCTCTCTAATGCTTTATTTACCAGTAGGTCCTTCCAGCTGACAATAGGTCACCTATTCCGATTAGAAGAAAGGAGGTTCTGTCTAAATATTTGAAAGGGTTTTTTTTTTTTACAGTGAGAGCTGTGAAGATGTGGAATTCTCTCCCTAAATCATTCATACTGGTTGATACATTAGATAGCTTTAAGAAGGGGTTGGATGGCTTTTTAGCAAGTGAAGGAATATAGGATTATGAGAGATAGCTCATAGTACAAGTTGATCCAGGGACTAGTCCGATTGCCATCTTGGTGTCAGGAAGGAATTTTTCCCCCCTCTGTGGCAAATTGGAGAAGCTTCAAATGTTTTTTTTTCCATTGGATCAATAGTTAGGCAGGTTAAATACAATCCTTAATTAATAGGTTACTATGTTACTATGTATTATGCTTTTTTGTCTTTTTCTATTTTCATGTTGATGGAAAGCTACAAGGTTAAGATTCCTTTCAAATAAAACCTTTATTTTACTTTAATTTATATATATATATATATATATATATATATATATATATATATATATATATATATATATATATATATTATACACACACACAAAAACTCTATGTATCTCTTAGTCCATAGTAAATACTTACTTGGTGGAGTAGTTTTGGTTTCTGCAAAAACAAATTTATATATATATGTATTAGTATCATATACCTGTAGATGTATAAAAGTATAGGACAAAATACTTTCTATTCATGTATTAACACAGAACATAAAATAATTTTTATTATCAAGAAATGTTACCATATTGATAATTTTCATCTAGTAATTTTCAGGGTGAGCTTTATTATAAAGCTTTTACAAACATTCTAAAAGTTTCTGACATTCTGATATGTTTTTTTGAGTTTTCTGCAGAATTGAAAACATTTTAACATTTTACAGCTAATTTATAAAATCACCCTACCTTTTTTCCCCAGAAAGTACCCTTTAGCTTTTATATCAGTTTACACTATAGACCAAAAGTCAAAAGTTTGAAAAGTTTTTCACAGTCAGAAATGAATCAACAATGCAAGCCAATGGTAAAATGGAAAAATAGCAAGAAAGAATAAGAGGAAATGTGAATATTTCATGACAATTTCAAATATTGTCATGGTTATAAAATGCTAAAACAAAAACAAACACAACTTTAATGGAGGAGCAATGCTAGGAAAGAATGAGTAAATAGTAACATTGATATTGTGTAGTTTACTCCCAGTGTCTTATTTTTAACATTTTACCACACTTCAGTGGGGGATTCAAACTACATATTTTTGCTTCATATGCATTTTTATTTTTGCCACTACACTACTAAGTCATGGGATTGCAGTAAAGAGTGACTAAAGTCACATGCCTGATGGCACCTGGGGAGCTAAGAACATCTCTATTCCCCAAATCAAATTTTAAAATTACATATAAAAATGTTGCAGTATACTACAGGAGGAAAATAATTTTGTATCTTTATAGGCTCCTGGTAAGGCCTCACCCTAGGTATTCATTCGTAGACTTATGTAGAGATTATGTCTAAAAACACTTTTTACTCTTTATTAAAAATTGCTTGACATTTCTTGGTGATCCATGCAAGGCTAAGTTTTCCCTTTGATTTTCTATATATTACATGGCTGGCTTACATTTTTACATTATTACATTATTGTAGTCAGTGTATAAATAGTTTTTATCATATACAGAAATCATACCAGGTGTGGTTGAACAAAGGGTGGTTGTTGTAATTATAGTTCCATTTTGACATTTACTATGAACACAGAGATCTGGTGAAGTATATGTAGAAATTATGGTATTTGTTGGTATAGGTGGGGTTGTAGTATTCATGATGCAGCATGCTAAGAAAAAACATAAAATAAGTTAGAGAGATTACTTGGCTTTCAATGCTATTGAAGCATCAGCTTCACTAGTTAAAGAAACTTAATAGATGTCTATAAACAATAACACTTTAAAGTAGTGTAAGGGAAACTGGCAAGGCTGACCCAGTCAGAGCTGCGGAGCCCATCAGAGAGGGGAAATTATAGAAATTGGTCTGGGTGCTGCTGTTTAACAAAAGCTACTTTACTTCAGGTATTTATTATTAATGCATATGATGCTGGAAACCCAAGGAAAGTAAACTTTACAACCCACTCAACATTTTGCCATGGTGTGACCCGTGCAATCTTAAAGATTGAAAATGGCAGATGATGCAAGAACTACCATCTTATTTTTCATGTATCAATGTGTTTTTATTATTTGTAGCACTAATGAAAGACTGTATATTATAAAATATCAAGCTGTAGACATTCATTGAAGAGTACAATGAAACGTGACTGTTTTATTAAATCTTATTAGACAATATCAATTATTGTCGTATTGGATTTTCTCAAAGGGCAAACCATCAACTGATGCTGATTATTCTTAATTTACCAGAAATGAATTATGTTTTATTTTAATAAGCACAGATGCAGCTAATTTACACAGAATCCCCTAAAGATGGCAACATTTTTAGTACCTGGGTCTGTAGTACAATGCTTCATCAGGTCAGTACCACACTCACTGTAAAAGTGAAAAAAGTGAAAAATTAAAAGCTACTTTATTAACATTTTAACAACAAACTCATACCATAAACACATGTATAATGTGTACATGTATTTAACATGGAAATGTATGCATTAAAGGCAGATTTATTAACGTTTGCGACTTGTTAAGTGGTTTAACCACTTGGAATAAAATTCTAAATCTTAAGGATTTGAAAAGCACAAAAAAATAGAACTTTTTTTTTTTCTAAATACTTACATCCCTTCATTGCCTGGCATTGAATTAATATTTAGGGATTAAATGGGACCTGCCAACCAGGCATAAAAAATGTGATAATAAAATTCCTTTTCAAATTAAATATGAAACCTACATTATTTATAATATATATTTATAAAAGACCCCTGCATATTAGTATTTTACATCTCAGCTGTTAATAATATATTGCCTTCCATGGTTCTATGCCTAAGGTATAACTTTAATTTCTACATTTTCTAGATGTTACTGCACTCCCATATTCCCCCTTCCTTCTCACTGTTTATAATTGTGTAGCCTGTGCATGGGCATGTGCTTCATGTCTTCCTTTAGATGAGATTTTTCCACAAAATGGCACCTGTCTGTAGACTCAAATTGTGGATTCCAAAAGAATGAATAAAGGAAACATACATTTAATTAATTTATATAGTATAAAAAAAAGGTTTATTTTGCATGACTAATCATAAAATAGGATTTGTTTCTTAGTGCTGCTGGACCCTTTTAAAGATTCAGTAGGGTATTGATGGTTAGGAATGTGTTAAACTAAGAAAGAATCTCACTCACTTGCTGAGAATCACTCTAGATTCCCGAGTTGGTAAATCTGACCCTAAGGGGCCCATTTAACATTGCTTTTAATTTATAGGAGAGCAGAGAATTAGAAAGACAGGCCCTGCAAGCAAGCTTGTGTTTCATAATATATGTTTTAAACATTTTTGTATATTTGTGGGTATCCTGTCTTGTAAACTATGTGCCAGATATTTTGTTCTACAGTAGCTGTTTGCTTACTTACCAAATTTGACAGGGGTCAGGATTAGGTATCTGCTGTCCAATACTGTAGGTAATGTTGTTGATAATGCAGGGACAATGAGCAACACATGATGTATTTATTTCATCATAGTAAGGACGTTCAGATGGACAAGTTGGGTAACAACCTTCAGATAATAAATAGATTAACTGTAATTGTTTATAAAAAAAACTAAATCTTTATAAAACTTTAAAACAGAAAAACAAAAATACTTATTATTTCTAAAGGCATTTTGTAAAATCTCCCATTTTTCATTAGCGTTCAAATACCATTCCAAATGAACAAAATGCTTCCCTGTGCAATACACCTGCCCATCTTGAGTGATTGTATCAGTGTGTAGAAGAAATAAATCTAAAGCAACTGGATTTGCTGAGTAATCATTGCAGATGTTTCACTACTCATCTGAGCAGCTTCTTCATTTCAAGTGACTTTATATGCCTATTCAGTTGAACTGAAGAAGCTTCTTGGATGAGTAGTGAAACATCTTCAATGATCACTCAGTAAATCCAGTTGCTTTAGATTTACGTCTACTAGATTGTATCAATGGTAACTCATTTCTGCTACCATGCACTGTATATGCCAGGCAAGTGATTTTCCTTTATACTTGAATAAAAATGTGTATGGTAATCAAAAAATATGTAGCATGTATAGTATTTGTACCTCAAATTGATATGTGTAATATTTCTAAAGTTTAAAAGTTTAGTTTGATGTTGGGGAATTTTCTTTTTAACTTTTCTGCATATGTAGTGAAGTCACATGGCTGCTCCCCAAAATATGGAAAAGCCATCTCTCATAATAGACTCCATTTTATCCGAATAATCCAAATTTTTTAAAAATTTCATTTTATTTGTAAAAATAAAACAATACCTTGTACTTGATCCCAACTAAGATGTAATTAATCCTTAGTGGAAGCAAAACCAACCTATTGGGGTTGTTTAATATTAACAAGATTCTCTAGTAGACAAAGTATGAAGATCCAAGTAGCAGAAAGATACATTATCCAGAAAACCCCAGGTCCCCAGCATTCTGGATAACAGAATACCTGTAGAAGTATTTTCTGGTCTGTATAATTTCTGGAATTACTTGTGTCAATTCCACTCGCCATAAGACAGTTGCTCAACAATTTTATTTCTAAATGTCCACTTTATAAAAAAAAAGAAATTGAATGCTTCTTTCAGTCTCAGAAGGCTGTTACATTAGGGAAATTAGGAAATTAGAAAAAGAGTACATTTCTTGCAGCAATAAATCAAGTGCATGGATTCAGATCTTACCTTCCAGGTGTGTGACAGGTGGTGAGCGGCAGAACTTGGTGATGTGATGGTTGTGATTATTCTCTGGACCACAGGCAAAGTAGTGCCACATACATTCACTCTCATCCTTGTTATAGTAGTCACAGAATATTGCTAGAGTTGTAAAACAAAGAATAGAATTCACTCTGAGATGTGTTAATTTTCCATCAAGCTTTGGTATTTGTTATCTAGGTATACAAACATGTCCTAATAAGGGCCAAAGTGTAATATTTAAAGAAAAGGTATTCATTTGTTTTACTAATATTAAGGCATGATGCTCCTCACTATGGAAAGATCCCTTATTTGGAAAACCCAAGGTCTCAAACATTAATGCTACTACTAATACTTTCAATATTACTATCACTACTAGTATTAAAAATATATATGACTATACATGAATACAAATTAAACACATCAGAATTTTAGGTAAGCAATGATAATATATACTCACGGCAAATTTCAGGTGTTCTCCAGTGAATACAGACATCTGCTTTAGCGCAGAGTTGAGAGTAGGCAGCCACAGCAGTGCAGAAGCACTCACAGTCCCCACCAGTGTCACAGGAGCAGACATCATTTACACAAGCATCATAGAAGGGTTTTGGATCCACCTACCAAAGTACAACTTATCTCAGTACATGATATTATTTTAAATGGAATGTAAACCTTCAATGCATTATTGATCCACCAATGTGCTACTAGGCTAAAACTCACAGCATTCTATAGAAAATGATCAAGGGTTAAATCATGATGGGAGCTGTAGCCTAGCAACTATGCATATTAATTTTTAAAGGAGCACTGTAAAATAAAAAACAAAGTATTTGAATTCCAATACCACCAGCCACATTGATACAAGAAGCTCCTCCAGTGAGATTCCTTCTTTGAAACAGTAATTTTTGATTTCCCTACGTGCAGGTTATTGTAGTTAGATATGCCACATAGGCAGTAAAAGGCTAAATACACCTAAATAAGAGAAAAGCCTTCCAATAATATACTAACATAGAGGAGAATGGAAATGTTTATTTCTTATGTTAATATTGAACAGAGTGGAAACAGGGTGCAATGATGATGAGCAAGATTTGCATGTGTCTCTTTTTCACATTGAAAACATGCAGACAATTATTATGTAAAATAGATCTGCACGTTACCTAATAAAATAATCAAATAGTATTGGGCACGGCAATTTTATGAGCTTTGAATTTATCTATTTTAAATATTTTTATGAAGGTTGGCCTTCATCCAAGTCATGATATACAGTATCCTGTAGTGATACATGAACTTATTTCAGCTAAACTAGCAAACTGTTGATGAGTGGTGGAATAGGTTGAACATTACTGAGCTACTCAACTAATGTATATCAGTTCCTATGCTGAAAATTAGAATTCTGTGTTCTGCTCCTCTGCTGTAAAATTATATGTTATCTTCTCACAGCTGTCTCAATGGTGTGGGGGCTAAGTGAGCTAAATATATTATACAAACAGGCTCTTCATTTGTACATTATACTCTGCTGGTTTTAAACTGATTCACATATGGTCCTGTTAGACCTGTTAAATTCAAACTTTTTTTTAAAACATAAAGTAAAAAAAGCTAATATAACAACTCCTACTAAGGTAAAAAAAAATAGAAGACAAAATAACACTAAATAAAATGAACAGTGTACCTTGCTATGGCAATTTCGGAAAACATCATTGGTGATAATGTCACACTTCTTTTCAGCCCAAGATCTGCGATGGGGAGATGCCAGGCATGGCTGGGGAATGCTGTCTGCATCAGGACAATCATTACTACGCTTCCAGCTGTTTCCAAATGGCATTACATTGCTGGCTTGTATCAACTGACTGGTCAGGAAGTCATTGTTGGCATTATCATCATAATTTCCACACAGGCCACAAACTTTGCCCTAAAAAAAGGTATTAGCATTATGAGAGCTTGCATATAAAATAAAAAAAGTGTTTTCAGCATGATCTTGTTACCCACGGTAAATTATATGTGCACAATTTTGGGTGAGCGTTGACCATTGCTTTATAAAACACAAAACCTTCCTAGTAATTATATAATTATACTTACTAATATGTATAATTAAATACATGACATAGCTTGCAGATGCTAGCTACTACTATCAAGAACAAAAAAACAAAATAGTTGTGACCAACTGAATCAACACGATTCTCAATAACATAAATATGAAGCACAGAAGAAAAAAACAAGGGTGGGAACAAAAAAGGCTCAGGTATTGTCTGCTGGTTGCAGCAAAGAGGTTGGAAAAGAAAAGCAGGGCTCTATTTAATTGAATAGGAAGGGGCTAATATTGGGTCACCCAACTATGACTTTTTGTCACACAGTTCATAGTGCTATATTTAGGCAAATCAGAGTCTTATAAAGAAAAAATATTAATGCATATGTTTAAAGTATAATGAACAAATGAATATGATCAGAAAAGAAAACCAGGGCAATTGATGTACCTTCAGAGACTACAGGGCACTATTTAGATGACATGCAGTGATATCATAATTCTCAAGTGCTTAGAAATAACTTGAAGTATAAGTAAACACTTTTTATCTCTAAAATTACTCTAAACATTGCCCATCATAACTTACCTTTCTCCCTACATTCAGTCTGAGGTAATTTCTAAAATATAAGCTAAATTCCACATCTCAGATCAGATACTTACTGGTATAATGTGAAGCCCCACCCCTTTAGTTTACTAAGCTTTACTTCTCTCTTGACCATGAAGACAAACGGGTTTTCCTGACAAATCTACAGTCAAGCAGGAGCTAGCATGCACGCACACTTTTTTCCAAGCATGTTACTGTTGTATAAAAGACTCACTGCTCCTTCTGCTTCATTCCAGAACACAGCACATGCCTGGAGGATCATCTTCAAAAGGTTTTACTCTTAAAACTGTACCTACCACTGAATTTTGAATATTATGCCCTGATGTTCCTAATCATTTCAATAATAGCACAATATAATGTAACAATATAATAATAGCATCGAACATCATTCCATTTTCCTTTATTCACTTATTAACAAATAATGTATCACTGCAGCTTACGGAGAAAAAGTAGGGGGGGGGAAATGTAGCATAGTCTATTCAATGATACATACATTAATTTACCTTTAAAAAAAATCTCAATTATTCACACGGAGGATTCAATTCAACAGTACATGGAGTTTAAGATAAACACCACAAGTACAAGTGCAAGCAATCAATCAAGCAATACAGTGAATATATCCTAAACATTATTTCATATCAAGAATCAGCTAATATTATGCAACAGCACAGATTTTGTTGGAAAAACACATTAGCATTTGATTTTGTATATTTTTACATGTTATAAGCACTGGCACTCAGGCTTTAGTAATAATAAAAGAATCACAATGTCTTTAATATTTACTCATTAGTGATAGGATTATTGATTTATGTTGGGATTAAATCACTTGAGCAGGGGAGGTTGCAATAACGATCCCCCGCTTAACATCAACCTTCCCCTCCCCAATTACACCAATAGCCACACTTCAATCTGAATTCATGGATGGAAAAGCTGCAGCTCAATTTTTTTAATAATATATAAACTTTTAAGAAACTTTGGTTTCTGTGAACAAACCAATATATGAATTGCTCTCAAAAACACAAAATAATTTTTCTCTTTTGTAATGTATAATTATTAGTGAATAATACACCTTATATTACCTTGTAGGAAGATGGCAGCCTGATTAATAAGGAGGTTTTCTTGTCCCAGATGAGGGAAATATCACTGCTTGTTTGAATTGCCAGGTAAAGACCCACTTCACGGACTTTATATTCCACTTGCGTTTCAGAGTCTCCAAAACTTTTCTCCATGTGACTATTAGTCAACTTCAGTTCTGTATTCTGAATAGTGAAACAAATCATTGTTTTTATTTCAAATGCATGGCCTTTCACATCAGAACTAATAAAGAATGCAAACATGGTCTTACTAAATTGCATGGTCTTACTATCCCTACTTATGTGGTTAAAACACAAACGTCAGTTGCCCATGACATCTTTTTACTGTTATTGACATGCTCAGAGATTTAATTTTAGTCAACTCTGGATGTCTTTGATATTACTCTATGGGTGGGGGGAATTTTTCCCATTTTTTTAATAAAACAAAGTGACCTAACTCCCATCCACAAGTTTACCTAATTTATCAAAAAATACCCAATTTCTCTTTGCGAAATTCAAAAAAAATTATATTGAAAAAGTTGGTGCAGGATTTTTAGAAGCTTTGGGGTATAATTAATCTCAAAAAATTTGAGGTTTTTTTAGGCCACTATTGAAAAAATGAAATATTGGTCGTTAACAGAAAAATCGTCTTCAATTTGTGAACATGCAACATGCATAGTGAATTTTGCTTTTGCGAACACTTCTTAATGAAAAAGTTGTTTGCTCCATAGCTACATTCAAGCAAGTGTTAAAGGTTCACAATGTCCAATTAAGATTTGCAATGCAATAAAAGCCTAATGAAGAATATTACATTGCAACATGAATTTTTATTCGTAAAATTTGTTCTCTTTGTGAATTTTACTACATTACACCTTACAGTATGTGTCTCATTTATAAACAGTATGCAAATTTGCAACTGGACAGTAATAAAAAGCAACCAATTAGTGATTAACTATTTCAGTCAGCTGCAGGTTGAGCAATGGAAGCAGACATCTGATTGGATCCATGGGTTACTGCCCAGGTGAAAATTTGCCCACTGTTAATAAATGAGACCCTATGTGTTTTAATTCAGCAAACTTGTGGGTATATAATTGTAGGGGCCCATAGGGGTTAATCTGCCCCTATGGCCTTAAGGCCCTACCCTTTTCTCAGTTACCAGGCAAAATCCTATGTAGCTCAGTGTTATTGGTCAAGAGGCGTAATGACGCTTTCTGCCACACAATATAGTGTGTGTAAGGAGTGTCCTCTTCCTCTTTGGCTGCTGGATGGTGATCCAGCTGGGTGTGCCCAGGGGAGCCTGGGTACAGCAAGGCCCAGAAAGCCGTGTGCTCTTGAAAGAAGAAGTCAGGGACCAGGAAACCCCGTGAATGAGGGTTAGCTATAGTAGGGCAGACTTGTAAAAGTCTCTCTAGGAGAGAAAGGTAGATAGTGTAAAGAGAAAGAGCAGTTGAAGCTCCAACAAGGATTTGCAGCAGGGAGTGGCTTCCCAGAGGCTCTGTGTGAATGCCTCCAGTGCAGGCACCTCAGTGAAGAGGGTGTTAGGTTAGCTTCCAGCTTCCTGAACAGTGCACTGGATGGGGATGGCGTACTGAATCACTGCTAATAACCGCTTATAAACATTCTTTGTTTGCATCATAAGAACCTCCTGGTGCTCAATCATTTTTATGCAGAGTAGCCTGGGAGTTGTAGTTGTACAACATCTGTTGGGGAAATGCTTCCACTTAGCGAAGACCCGGATCCTGATGAGAAAGTCCAATGTAACCAATTCTCCTACCTTAGCTGGACATTAACTATCTGTGGTCTGGATAGTCCAGATTATCGTTACATAATTAAACCTCTTTAGTTTTAAGAAATATAAAATTATGTGTTTTCAGAGTTTTCCAATATTTAATGGGCAAATCAGTTGACATTTGGAGGGGGTTCTAACCTGATTGCAGCCTTTAAATGTAATTTCAGCAATTTTCCAAATGCACCTCTATCCCAAGTACATATTCTTACTACTAACTAATATTTACTTAGGTGATATGTGCAAGAACAGTACAACAGTGCAATACTTACCCCTAAATATATCTTGATAGACTTTGAACATGTTACTCCAGTGGTGCCACATGGGATATTCTCTGTGATTATTCTAAAGGTACCATTTGATGCACTGTTGCCACAATAATCCTATCATGTAAATAAAAGCCATTTTAAAAAGATATTTAGAATGAAAATATGAAGTGATGTTTAGCATTACAATGTTTCAGTTTTAAAAGTATAGTTGGTGGAACAGACCAGGTAGATGCAGAACTTTGCTGCAAAAAAATCCTTTTATTGACACTACATGTTTCGAGCAGAAATGCCCTTTTGACAAAGTGTCAATAAAAGGATTTTTTGCAGAAAAGTTCTGCGTCTACCTGGTCTGTTCCACCAACTATACTTTCAATTGATTGCCAGTACCAAGGACGGGGTACAGGAACTGACCATAAAGGTTATAAAAATTGATGGGAGAAATACCACATCCAATGAAAACAAAGAAGCTTCCAATGTTTCAGTTTTCACTTGATTAACATTTCTTACAAAATCTTGTTAATCAAGTCCTTACAGAAACAAAAGTGAATCAGCTACACAGTCCACATTTCAAATAAATGATTTTAAACTTAATTTATAAACTCTATTTGCATTTAAACTAAACAAGAAAAACATAATTAGTTCAAATATATATTCTATGCAACATTTAAAAAAGCCTTTCTATTACGTTTTTGAAGCTTTCACTATTTGCATTTAAATTAGAAAACAATTACTGTAGATGTTGGCATACACGTAATTTATTATGTCGTCAAATGCACTTCTGACAGTTACAAAAACATTGCTCCTCTATATTTCCCCTATCCAGACAGTTGGAATGTACAGTGCCTGGCTTATCATTGTGCTTAAAAAAATGTATTTGCACAGATTTACAGTAATAAACAATACTGTAAGACATTTTTTTCAAGCCCACAATGGGTTCTAAACTTGCTGACTATGTAGCTATTGCACTTTTGGTGGTTGTATATTTTACACATTTTCATAAGATCATCAGAGCAGAAGAATCATCCTAGACACGTTTGCATTCATCTCTCTGCATGAACTTAACATTTGATTTGAGCTTTTCCACTTTTTAGCCCAGTAGCCTGTTATGGGAATAAAAAATATATTTGTTTCCAATAATGATCTATATATTTTATGTAGGATATGCTTGAATCCTAAAACTGTTGCAAACATACAATAATATTAGTCAGGATATAGCTTCCTGAAACTGAAATTGCTTACCTGAGCGACTACAAATTCACAACTTCCATCAAAATCATAAAATTTCTTGTCAAAGGTAATATAATGGCCGCTCCCATAGATGGAACACGATCCATAACAAGGTGTTTGTATGCATGACCAAAGCCCACTCTCGCATGTGCTGCAAAAGGAACATTATATTACAAAGTCATTCTCTATTGATTATAATTTATTATGCATTTGAACAATGTATTTTATATATATATATATATATATATATATATATATATATATATATTCATAAACACATATAGTACACACATAGCATCATTCAGTTTAAAGGGTAAATGGGTCTGAATGTCAACTAACATCATTATATTCCTCTTCATCTGTCTATAACTGTAAATATAATGTGAAAATGATCTCACCAGGATTTACATTCCTCAATGAGTCTAGATCCATGATGAAACACTTGACTGTTATATGAGCAAGGGCAGGCGCTCTCATGAACACAACCTCCATTCCCATCATCAAGAAGCCCATCTGGGCACACACATCCAGAGATGCAGCCTATTCCAACCTATTCAAAGAAGGAAAAAAATAAATAAATAAACATGGAATCTGCTTAGTTTATGTGGGCTTTTAACACTGTTGAAAGATGGAGCACACGTTGTTGCAGCTCTTATCTTAATCCCACAACTAATTTTCATATATATCGTTTAAATAAATCAGCCAATGATTGTTATTTGTAAGATATATGTCAGTACAGAACACTGGATGTATCCTCAAATATCTGAAATACTTTTAAATAAGCCTCTTAATTTGACATAAATTTATTAAGGCACAAGTGTGCTACCCTTATTGACACTGGACACAAAAGTAACACTGGAGCTACCATTAGTGTCAGAAGGTGGCAGTAGCTCCATAGTTTAGCAGCACTCAATTTTGAACAGAAGGCAGGAAGGACTGAGCAGTTCTGAGTGCAACTAAACAGAAGTGCAACTACCTGCAGGGAATTTGCTAAATGAGCCCTGTAATGTTTTGATTCCTGAAACATGTAATGTGAAAAATATATATAGTTAACTTTGCAGTTTAATTTGCTTTTGGACTGTCCCTCTCTTCTTGCAGATCTACAGTATGTTGGCTTTCAAATATACCCAATGTTTCATCATTTTTGTTTTAATGCTACAATATGTAAAATCTTTGAAGTAACTATTAGCGGAAGATCTGCAAATGAAGCATTTACTGAAATGCCTTAGTCTGAATTTGTGTATATAGAAAATGTGCAGCTCTCATATACTGGCACTTTACAAACACATGATAATAATGAAATTATAATTTATAATTATAATTTATAACATACAGCTCCAATATTCAGGGTTCGACAGCTCCTGTGCCGTAAAACGTGAGATCTCTTTTCCCTTTTGCAGTCAAGGAAGACTTTTCCATTGGAACAAGCTGCAAAAAACATGTTTTGTTAGATTAGGTGTCCTATATGACATGTAAAACTTTATAAAAAAATCTGTTAATCTGTGCCATGTTACAATGATAAGTTAGTTTAGCAGTATATGCACTTATAAACCAAACTAATGCTTTTTTAGAGTCAGGTACTAACTTTTCAATGTACATTACTGGAAGTGTGAATAGTTGTGAAATCAAACTAATGCAAAAACAAAATGCAAATTCTGCAAAAGTTGAAATGGCCATGGTCTATGGCATACCAGCTCTCAAGTAAATATGTGAACAGTGCAGTCTGTTCAGGTGCTTGGTTGCCCTATGATAAAAAAAACAATAACTGTATACCATGGATCAAGTGCACATCCACAAAAGCAGTAAGCAAAGTGCAGTTTCTGGCCCATGTCCTTCCTATTATGCTTTTTCCTCAGAATTCCAGCAACTGTAAAGGTCAATGTGCTTGTTGCAATTGCACTGCACCTTGCAAGCATGCTTTATCATAAATTAGCAGCTGTTTTGAAAGTGATGTGTTCACCCTATTCTTATGGCACAACTGAACTGAGGCAAATTACACACCAGGGGCACCTCCAAAGGAATCCTGAAGCTACTCCTTGGTCTGGAGGTGGTGGTAGCTCCAGGATTCCCCTGCATCAAGAAGTGCAGTAGCACTCAATTAGGAATGGAAGGCAAGAAGGACTGCACAGTGCTGAGAACAACTATACACAAGGGCAAGGAGCACATTTTGACACATGTAGTTTTACATGCAACTGACTGCTGGGAACTAGCAGGAATCACAACTGCACTTGTGGATGTACATGAACTTTTACTGTATATCTCTTTAAAATGGGTCAAGGTAATGGAAAAACATAGACACAAAAAAGAATTGTATAATTGTATAATTCTTACTTACTCTCATTCATAAAAGAATCACAGTTAAGTTTTCCTTCACGGCAGGAACTGGTGAGATAAAAAAAAGGATAAAAACACTCTGCCTTTAAGATTTGTTTTTAGTATCTGCCATACATTCCTTTTATAGTTCCATTACTCTCGGATACATTTTAACTATAGAAAAAAACACTATGTCGAGAAAATGGTATTTTTGTCTTTTTGACTTATTAGAAAGTAAAATATTAACTTATGTCTTGATTTGTTTAAAAGATTTGAGATGCTGTACTTTTTATGTATTGGTAGGTCCTGAGTTATTCCACTTTTACAGAGGTAACTTGTGATGAGCAATTTTTTTTTCTGAGTTAGCATTGAAAATGGCTCCCAAAGACTCCAATGGATGAAAACATTTGTCACACCACTTTGCGATTTAAACAAATTGTCTTTTCAGCGAAGTGAAACGAGTCTTATTCATCCATAACTAGAAGTAACCAGTTCATTGTTTTACTATCTCAAGGCAAATACCTAGACATCTACACCATCAAAGCACTGCAAGAAAAGAGACACTATCCAATATATTTAATTACATTTTGTAGAAATTAATGTATGCACATCCCTTTCCCTGCTGTAACTACTGTTAAATAACAGATTTTACCAGAGGGATGTGAATTTAGATGAATTAGTAACCATTTAAAGTATTAAAAGTGATGAGTGATAAGTGCAGGTATTTTCCCAGTTTAAAAAAAGAGCATGTATAAGAAAAAATGTAATAGTCTGACTGTGAAACTTGTTTAACAAAAGTTTTTAGTAATCATTTTTAATCAAAAGCACTTGTTAAACTAAAATTGACCATACATGGGCAGATTTAAGATGCTAATTTGGCCCCTTAAATCCAAGTTTTTCTGCCCATATATAGGCCCTCCCAACTGCCTCCCTGATAGATTGATGGGGTGATTTACTAAAATCCAATTTTATGTAATTTTTTAATAAAGACAACTCGACCAAACTCCCATCCACAAATTTACCTTATTTTCATTAAAATAACTCAAACTATTTGAGTTGAGAGAATAAAAACTAGATAATATTGAGCAAAAACTCAAATCGTACCATTTTTTCTGACTTTACTTCTGAATCTCTCGATTTTTTGGGGTTATTGCACGAAAACCCTGAATTTTTCGGATTATCAGGCTAAACCCAGTGTAGCCCATGATATCTTCAAATTGGGATAGAGACATCTGCCATTAACTTATACATACCCTCGACAGGTTTGAGATGGCAGATTTTTTGGATTCAGACTTTAGTTCTAAGTTTATTTTTTCAAAAATGTAATGCAAGTTTTTGGCCAAAAAACCTCAACAAGAAAAATCAAGTTCAGTAAATAACCCCTTAGTCTTAATGACAAGCATGTTGGTGGAATGCTATAGGGTTGCCACCTTTTCTGGAAAAAATATTGGCCTTTCTATATATTCATCTTTCTTCCCTAGTAATAAAATTATCATCAAGCATCATCAAGTATGGTAAAATACTGGCTACATGGCATACCTAAAAGGGAAGAGGGCAGGAGAGGGGACATCTATAGGCTTCCCTCACCTGTCCTTCACAACAAAGTGCTGCCAAATGAACCTAGTCCAGCTATCATTAAATGATCTCTTATTTCTATACTTACCATCTTTCACCCATTCTGTAGAAAACTTCATTTGGTCTAAGATACATTCCTTGGTGGTAGCAAGAACACTCTGATTTTGAAACACAAACATCTTTTTCATTGACATACATTCCATCTGGGCACCCACAGCCATCAATTGGGGTAAATTCACTGTCACATTCTTTTTCTCCTAGTGCCAGGGAGCGACAAGTAGGCTGGCAAGTAGTGATGTTATACAAGTATATCTGTGAGGTTGGGCAGCTGGGGATCTCTTTATCTAAAAAGGATATTGGAGCATGTTTAGAAAAATATAAATAAGTAAAAGATCATAAATATATTCAATTGAATTCTTAATGAATCAAATGAAAATTGAACGTATGACTGGCCAGATATGGGATGACTTTGATGTAGTTAGCCAGCTTAAATATATTGCAATATATGGAAAAACAATCCCTGTTTTGTTTAAAGGGTAAGGCATTTTTTAGTAGCTTAATGCACAAAATGGCTTAATGTCTTAAATATATTCATAATGGGTTGAGTGCAGAGGACCTTTTGTGTTTGTCTATATGTGTTTTGTGGTCACAGTCTCAATGCACCCCCGCCTAGTCGTTTTGAAAATTGGTGGTGAGCACAACTTTCCCTTGTTTGTTATAGTTCATACAGGAGCAGTGGCCAGCTCCATGTTGTAGCCCCACCCTTCCCAGCTATAGTCAGGTGATCCCACTGGTGCTAATAAAAGGGCAGCCAAGTATGGGAGTTTTACTTTGATCAGATGAAAATTGATAATGGGTTGAGTGCAGAGGACCTCTTGTGTTTGTGTGTAAATATATATATATATATATATATATATATATATATATATATATATATATATAATAGTTTAGAAGGACCTGCAATCCTTATACTTTTAATAAAAATGTATTTTATTCAAACATGATTCTCTGGATACCCATGTTTGAATAAAAGAAATTTTGATTTGAATAAAGGAAGACCGGTCTGAGTTTGATTATAGAAATGTCTTATTGTATAGGGAAGTGTTTTTGAATCTTTAAAAAATGCAACTCAGGTTAAGCATGTCTACTTTATAACAAATTCTGCTTTGTCTATTAAAGGGGTTGTTCACTTTTGAATTATTTTTTAGTATGTTATAGAATGACCAATTCGAAGTAACTTTTTCATAGATTTTTGATTATTTGCCGTTCTCTTCTGACACTTTCCAGTTTTTGAATGGGGGTCACTTACCCCATCTAAACATAAAAGCTTTGTAAAACTACAAATGTATAGTTAGTGGTACTTTTCAAAACTTTTTATTACTATTCACGTTACGGTCTCTGATTTAATTCAATGTATGGTTGCTAGGGTTATTTGTACCCTGGAGAGCTGCTGAATAAAAAGTCAAATAACCCAAAACCCACAAAGGTGAACAACACCTTTAATAAAATGCAATTTTATGGAATGAATTTGTAATTTATATTTATATATTTTATATCGTTATATTTTGCATTTTCTTTTCCAACTATTCTAACATACTGTATAAGTTTTAGTGTGGCCTAAGCATCTACTGTCTCAAGTTCCTTTTCTTCCTCATTTTTTGTATCATACCCCTGAGAGCAGGCGTGAGAGCTGAATATAATTATTTTCAAGCAGTTTCCTATTTAATATTATATGCACATAAGAACACAGATGGAGCAGCTTTCATGTCTCTGAATTATTGCCCATTGCAGTGAAACTTAACATGAAGTATTCAGAGTACCCTGCTTTATTACTTCATATGTTAATGTAACATAAGAGAATTAAACATGTCTTACCGCAGATTCCTTTCCTCCAGTCCCACAAGATAATTCCTTTTGCAGCACAGGCTCTGGCATATGAGGACAGTGTTGCACACATGCAGGCTTCACTATGACTACAGCTGCAGGTATCATATTCACACCTCTGTGGGATTACAAACATCTTGAGGGTCTCATAGAAAAAAATTGCTTTTACAGAAATATTTTTATAGTGATAAAACTGACAATATTATATAATATGATTCAAGACCATAAAACAAGACGTGATCAGTGTCACTCTCAATTTTTGTTCATTACTAATGACTTCAGGGTAATGTACATTTGAATTTACATCTGATAAATTATTAAACTAAACAAAAATGGGGCAAAATATGGGTATGAAAAAGAGGGCAGGATGATGGAAACATTGGCTTCAGGGGAAACCCCATGTGAGTGCCAAAGAGGCTCTACCATTAGTTAAATGGTTGGAGAAATGGATTATAAGATATAAAGTCAAGCTGCTGAGGGAGAGCAATCTTACTATTCCACTATAAGATGTGTTAAACATAGGTTACTATACCATTGAACTTCATGTTAAAATGTATTCCAAATGTTTCAGTAGGACAAGTAAGACTCAAATGGGGCATAGTGCCTTGGGCAGGGAAATTGTACTAATCAGTGTTTTGAGACTTTCTTATCCAGCGATGGTTAGGCCCACAAATTCCTGAATAGTGACTATGAGATTAAGGGGGGCTGCGGCATTTTTAATATTGGTGACATCTGTCTTAATGCTACCACCTCACACACTTACCTTTCTTTTCACTCCAGTGAGGGAAAGGAGACTGCATTACTAGTGCAGAAAGTGCAGTAGCTGTTTATGTACTAGAGCAGTTGCATTTCTATTTAAACCAGATCTTATATTCACTGGTGGAAACTTTTTGCTTCCTACATACATTTTACTAACTAACAGTGAGAAAAAGTTATCTCAATGTTTATGACATGAGAACTCATGAACGACATGAACGAAATTCAATTCAAGATGAAAACACTTTTCTCCAAATTCAGTTCCAGTTTTTTCCCCATATACTTAAATTTTCAGGTTAAGATTAATTTATTTTCTGTGGTCACAGTGGGGGCACTGCGATACTTATTTCTGGAATTGCCAACATGTCTCTATGGCCAATAGAAAGTTAGCAACATAATAATCACAAAAAGGAAAGATATAAATAGTAATTATATAACATTAACAACATAAGTAACAATAACATAAGGTACTGACAAGTTCAAGTTTATGAAGAATTACCTGATGATATTCAACTGGGTCAACTGCAAAATGGCATTTCCAAAAAGGAGACTCTGAATCTCTTAACATAGAACACCATCTATCAGCATAGATTTCTGCAGGTGATAAATGAAAAGATTTCACGATTTATAAGAAATGAGCATATTAGCCCTTGCACCTGGTGTGCATCTGGTGTGATCTAATAAGACACTTACTAGTCTCGATGCTGAAGCTGCAAGGATCTATTAACATTTCTACTGAGTCTTGGCAGGTCGATTGGATTTTCCAGGTGTTGGCAAAGGCTGATGCTGTTGATTCTTCTATACCTGCAGATGTTTTGAAGTCATCTCCTTCTATGTAATTAAAGTTACCACAAAGACCTACAAAGGAGAAAATATGTTTACATTTGTTTGTGTTCTCAGGGGATCACTGATACTTGAAACATTGAAATGCTGGACTTACTGGGAAGTTGCCTTTTTTAGACTCTATTCTAGGGAAGTTGCCTTTCTTTGTTACTCTATTCTAGTAAATTTTATGACTGGTGATTAGCTTTCTAATCTGTCTATCCTAGCCAAGCAGAAATAACAAATGGCAGAGAACAATTTTCTGTGCAGCCTGTGTGCCTCTATAACTATGTTGTCCAGCTGACCAGAATAATCCATGTGACAGCATCTCCCAGACCACCTGTCATATCTACTGGGAATAAGTTCTTTGTGTTTTGAGTACATTTAGTTCGTAGAACATTTTTTTAGTTGTAAACGTCCGTGTTATACAAATATTCTGGATGATAGAAGTTTCAATAGAAATTATTCTGGTTGATAATGTCAATAGACACACATTTACCTAGGGTCGAATATCGAGGGTTAATTAACCCTCGATATTCGACCGTCAAAGTAAAATCCTTCGACTTTGAATATCAAAGTCGAAGGATTTACCGCTATTCGATCGAACGATTAAATCCTTTGATTCAAACGTTTCGAAGGATTTTAATCCATCGATCGAAGGATATTCCTTCGATCAGGAAATTGTTAGGAAGCCTATGGGGACCTTCCCCATAGGCTAACATTGGCCTCGGTAGGTTTTAGGTGGCAAACTAGGGGGTCGAACAATTTTTTAAAGAGACAGTACTTCAATTATCGAATGGTCGAATAGGCGACGATTTTGAGTTTGCATAGTTTGTTTCGAAGTCGAAGGTTGTAGTCGAAGGTCGAAGTAGCCCATTCGATGGTCGAAGCAGCCATATTCAACCATTCGAAATTTAAACTTTTTTTCCTCTATTCCTTCACTCGAACTAAGTAAATAGGCCCCTATATAAATGGAGCCAAGACTTTTTTTTTTAAATTATACTGTACATTAATCAAAGTATTTTTTAGGAGGGAGTTGGGTGAAATGGCAAGTTTTCAAAATGTGCATCTGGACTCTAGGTTATATATATTTAACTTAAGGTCTCAAAATATAATCTTACCTTCAAATCCATTCTTATCTGAATTATCCATGCTAATGTATAATTGCATCAGTGGTAGGAGATAGATTTGAATTTGGAGACCAAATTTTGTCTTGACAAAGATGTTTGATTCCGTTGGCTGTATAACTGAAAAACTTCCTAAAAAAGAGAAATTTCAAAGTGTGTTTTTACCAGTCTTTTTTGTTTGAGTGCAAAAAAAAGTTTTATTCTCCTGTAATTTTCACTGCTGTTACTTTGGTTATTCAAACAATTAAGCGTTCCTGAAAAAAATTGGTAAATTCTTTTTTGGGTAGAAATAACACCACAAACAAAAACAAAGAAAGCCCGGTTTAAATCTCAGATCACTGCTCATATTTTCTCACATCTCTCTCTCTCTCTCATTCCTACAATATAATGGGTCTTACCTGTAACATGAGGGAGGCCTATTTTGAGATCATTTAATAAAACCGATCCGTCAGCTCTGATGGACAAGACCTGCAGAATTTAAGAGATGTTATGTTACAATGATCTTATGCATAACGTAAAACAAATAATGGTATAATATTTGATTAAAGTGTTTTCACCCACATTGTTATTGTCATCTGTGTAGAACTGGATGGTTTTTAAACAAGTTTCCCGTGAATAGGCATTGCATGGAGTCAGCTCTGCTAAAATAGTGTGGGTTTCACCATTATTTAAGTCGATCTAGAGGTCAAAACAATCAAAACAGAATCCATAAAATAGGTGTTATTTGTAATTTAAAACACATCAGAGGAATTATGTATAACAGTGATAACAGTATTATGTAGTATTATGGTATTAGGGGGTAAATTTATCAAAGAGTGAAGTTCCGCCACTAGAGTGAAATTCCGCAGCTCTCAATTAATTTCTATGGGATTTTAAAAGGCGTATTTATCAATGGGTGAAGTGAAAGTTCACCCTTTGATAAATACGCCTATAAAAATCCCATAGAAATGAATGGAGAGTGGCAGAATTTCACTCTAGTGGCGGAACTTCACTATTAACTTCACTCTTTGATAAATATACCCCTAAGTGTTCATATAGCTGACAATAAGGATTTATGCTTTAAAATTCTACAAAGTAAGGTGCAAATTAAAATGTTGCCTCTTTATTTCCAATAATCCTCACTAGTATTACTTCATGGGTACTTCATTACAGATTTAATACTGGTTCCTTTTAAAATATTCATATCAGTTGAAATAGAGTATTGTGTGTATTGTGCCTTGCCTTAGACAGCAAATAGAAACAGTTGCCATGGAACTTGAATGGCTTTCCATCAAATGTTTTGAAATGAGCACCTCCTTCAATAGAACAAACTTTGGGGCATATTCCATGTGTGCAGGTCCATTTTCCGGCATTACAAGAGCTAAAAAAAAAAAGGAAGAAAGCATTTTGAATCTTTTAAAGCACCTCTGTAATATTTTAAACGGAATAGTAGCAGAACTGGGGTAGGACTTGAGTTTTATTTTGTCTGTAGTTTTTCTGTAATGGTTTTCAAAGTTTTTCAAATTCGAAATTCGACCCTTGATAAATATGCCCCTAAATATATGCATATTAGTATACTAGTTTTCTTGATGTGAGCTATGTAGTAAACTTACCATTCTTCACAATCATTCAAAATCTTTGATCCAGGAGTATAGAGTTGACCTTGATACTTGCATTGACATTGACTACTTGAAATACAGCCAGTTTTATTGTAGTCATCCCACACTGTGCCTAAAGAAAGCCAAGCCAGTCAGTTTCCATTTTCTTTGGAATTTGTAAACCCTTTTTCTGCTTTTGTGGGTTATTGTTCTTTTGTCTTCACAGATTATTTGGCTGGAATTCTAACACTGATGACTGCTACCTGCCTTGCCTTTTGGCCTGGAGACAATCTACTGTACATCTTCTGCTCTCTGTTTAGACTTTTGTTTGTCTGTCTAGTCTGTCAAGTGGAGTCTCATCACTGAAGATAAAAGGACATCAACACACACTGGCATCTGTGGAGCTCCCCATAATTTGTTACACTGAGGTTAGATGCTGTACTGTGTCCTACCATACCGGTTTATTACAATCAATTACCATACTAATAAATAAACTCTGCAACCCTAGTAGTATATACTTGCTCCCACTTGCTGACAAGAAGTACTGTTACTTACATTAACATTAGGCTACATTTATGTTATTTCTAGTACTCCATCTAATGATTGGGTATGGAAAGTTCTGACCATTGAATTATCAGTCATATTAATCATAATTCTAGATTATGTTGTTCTTGCCCACACCCCAAAATTATATTTGCCAATATTAAACATAACTTCTTGTATCTGTATCACGGCCTTTCTGAAAGGTATGCTGTAATTTTGAAAGATTTTGATGATTATTTGTTATTCATTTAGATACAATTTCAAATATGGCTAATATAAGTGATTATAAAATCAGTACCTTGAATTTGCTCTTTGATCTGTGTCCTATACTCAGTCTGTTGTTCTTCGTAAGATCATATATAACTTCAGCCTTTGCACATTTTTTTGCTGTTGCAGAATGGTCACAGGCTAAAATATGCTAATATATTTACAATAAAGAATAGCATTTGCTTAAAACTTACCATCAGGACAGAAACATCCATCTATATTATGTTCCTCACAAAGGCTTTCTACTTCATGATGAGAACACGTACTTATGCATGGGGAACCACTCTCCTTGTATATCATGTTTCCAGGGCACTGCTTAGCTATAAATCAAGTAAATAAAAGTTAGATTTCTAGCACCATTTATAGAAAATGCGCTCCTTTATATTTAAAAGCATACTAAATAATGTAAAGTAAGAACTAGGATATAAGGTTTGATGCCATCATCATACTGAATATAAAAGTTACACAGTACAATTACGAGAAAGATGAAAAGATGCTTACGACAGAGGGTATCAGTTCTCCAGTTCTGTGGTTGCCCTCCTGCGTGAGTGCATTGCCTTGAAAACTCAGTTAATGTACTGCATAGACATGAGACATTGCCACTACTACAGGAGCACACATCAAGCATGCAGGCCATAGTGTAATCTGATACATGGAGAAGATCTTGGCATGATGAAAAAGCATCTTGGCTGAGGTAACTCTTGCACACGGAGTACTGAAATTAGAAAGATAAAATCAATATTATCTTCAAATGTAGTCTATATTATAGATGCTACACTACTGATTTTCAGATAGTAATTTCAGAACTAATGGGGAAAAACTACTTCTGACTTGTTATTTTACAGAATTGTGCTTTACTGACATTTTAAGAAAAATGTATTTTTGCATTGTTTCAAATACCAAATGATTGTTTAAAGGGTATATATTAAGGTCACAATAGGCTTGCAGTATGCCATGAAAACTGCTTCTGTTAAATTTCACCTTCATGATGTAAGTGTGATCTAAACATGATTAACATGGCCAAAAACCAATCAGACATTTGATACTGTTTTTGTAACTGCACTTAACTTACCAAAGCTAATTGCTGATTGGTTATTCTAAATTATATTTTGAAGCTTTTTAAAAACATTACACCATATATATTGCACAATAGGGATGTAGCGAACTGTTCGCCGGCGAACTAGTTCGCGCGAACTTCGACTGTTCGCGTCCGCCGAATGTTCGCGAACGTCGCGCGACGTTCGCCAATTGGTGTTCGCGTTCGATTCGAAGTAAAATTTCGTTCGACCATTCGACCATTCGATCGCTAAAATCGAACGATTTCCATTCGTTCGAACGATTATAAGCATTCGATTGAATTAAAATCATTCGATCGAATAGCTTCGATCGTTCGATTCGAACGAAAATCCTTCGATCGTACGAATAAAATCCTTCGATCGTTCGATCGAACGATTTTATCGAGCGTTCGAAGTTCGCGAACTGTTCGCGAACTGTTCGCTTTTTTGCCGGTGTTCGCGAACACATTAACGGCAGTTCGCTACATCCCTATTGCACAAATACTTGTATAACATATTGGTAATAATGGCTAAATACATGAACAGTATACTTACATATTGCCCACAACTGGAAACATTCATTTGCTGGCCCTCATCTACATTTGTACAGGTCATAGTTGGATCATTGATGGTTTGCATATTTCCAAACTGGATAGGATTGAGTGGCATATCTAAATGTGATAAAGTTCCATAAATAACTGAAAATGCAAAGAACCCAAAGTATTCTGAGTTTATTAAGTTAATATTATATCCAACCTAATTAAAGGAGCAAACTTACCATTCAGGTAAAATTCATTAGTGACTGGCATGCCATTGTAATCCCCACAGAGGCCACACAGCTTGCCATTATACTTGGAATCCACCTCCAACTGTAAAATTATTAAAATACTCAATTTATCTTTGCTTAAATTAAAAAAGCATAGGTTTACAATATCATTGTTTCTTGAAACCTTACAATGAACACACAGCCAGAACTGATTTCTGGGCATGAGAGAGAATACATTTTTCTGCACGTTCAGAAAATATTTTTGTAAAATTAGGCAGTTCAAATATATATATAGATGTATATTTTTTTTATAAACTGAACATTTAGGAAAAGATTAATCAATAACTATTTTTTCCAGAAATACATTTTATAAAATGATTTCAAAAATTGTAAAAACAAAAAAACTAAATCTGTTGAGATGTCATAGAAATCAATAGTAAGTGTATCTTTAGCATTCCAGTATTGTAAAAATCTAACATTTTACCCCTGATTTTGAGGCAGTCACAATTTATCAACTTGCTTGAAAATAAATGGACATTTGTAATTGTAGTCTTTATCTTTGATTTATCACCACCAACTTACAACTAAATGCAAATATGATTTTATTTTATTAACATGTATTTATATAGCGCCAACATATTGCATAGCACTGTAAAGTAAATGTGATTATACAAATCAATCACATGAATTACATGCATAGAACATATGGAGTAACAAACATCACAATCAATACAGGTACAAAAAGTTGAGGAAGGCCCTATGCACAGGCATACAGTCTAAAGGGAAGGGAGTAATACACAAGGTGTGGGAGTGGGCAAGATCAAATTAAGTGGGTGAGAAATGTGGTACTGTATGTGGTGATGCATTTGGCAGTTAAGCAGAGGGTAGGATTCTCAAAGGAAGTGCGTTTTAAGAGATTTCTTGAAAGCAGAAAGGTTGGGTGATTCGCCAATTTCAAATTTTATCAATATGCTATAAATCGCGCAAAAACAATTAGTTATCGTGGAATAGTCATAGTTGTTAAAAGCTTGAATTTTCATTCCAAAATTTAGCTTTTTTACCATAAATTGTTATAATTATGCCACCTAAGCTTCCTGCATTCACTGTAACCATTATAAGTAGGTGCAGCCTGTACATAGAGGCAATACTGCTCTATTTTATTTCAAATTTTAGCTTGCAGATAGTGTATAGATAGTACCACACAGTATCCAAATACAAGACACTTACCATAACTGAATCTTCTTGATTCCATGTGAGGGTCAAACCAATCTTTGTATGCACCTTTGTGTAGCCATCTTTCTTGTTTATGAAAATTCCATAGCTGAAGTAAGGTGTCTCAAAGCTAAGGAATCATAGTAATCAATCAATCAAAAATATCTTAGCAACAATTAAGTATTTTGTAAAAACAAAAAATTACCAATAACGTAAAATAAGAAACACTTGATATTTAATTTATTTTTGCAGTTTCTTAGCGATATTCTTGAACTACACTTCATGGCATCCCAGCCAACCCACTTCAGTTCTGTATGGTCTTATATACACAGTAACAATCTCTCTCTTAATCACATTTTCTTAGAATTGAATATGGACAGTATGTTCTTATGCCCTTGCTGATTACAGTGTATTATAATATAGCAAAATGACATAATAATCTTTGTATAGAAGATAAGAGCAAGATGACTCATATAGTGCTGATAATCAGCATTTCCACTGGCAATTTCTTTTGCATTTACAGATGCAGCCACTTTGGTTTGTCTGTTTGACACAGAATAGCTAAACACAGACATCCCATTTATCTAATTTAACACAGAAAACTGTGTCACAACATCCCATCTAATTAAAGCATTCACCATTGTGAACAATGGAGCTTTGGTATGCTAATGAAAAGGTTAAATGCATTAAATGAGTTAAGATGACTTAAGATAACACAGTTTCTTCAATTACCCCTGAGTCATGACGCATTTAACTCACAAATCCAAGTGGCTTCATCTGTATAATGAAGTTTTTGGTACAATCTTCTTTGGTGAATTTTTGTGTATTGTTGTCGATATGTTCAATAAAACTAGGGGTCACTGTGCATACTCGAGAAATGTAATTGGAAAAAGAACATAGCACTATAGCAGTTAAAATGCAAATTGTGGAGATTAAAAGTAGATTAAAAGTAGTTAAAAAGATTCAAAGATGTTACACAAATGTAATCTACAGAAACAAAAGTACTAATGGATAGAGATAATGTTAACATACTGATTTGGTCATATGCGTTATTTGATTGGCATAGTAACTAAGCAGTACCTAGATAGTGTGCAACTCCAAACTACCTAACAATCACTTAGTAAGGCATCACATACTGCAAAATAGCAAATCAGACATGGTCATAAACAATGCAGAGTGAATGGAAAAAACACTGCTGCTACAGCAGCTACTGAAAAAAAAAACTATTTTGTTGTTAATAGTTTTCAAGGGCAGGTTTCAAGTGGGGACAGGTCACACAGACAGGTGGCTCAAGTAAGAGCCATGAAGTGCATTCTAAGTACATTGCTATTGTAGTAGAACTAAAACTAACTGCCCCTGTTGTCAGAGCAGAGATATTGGGTGAGATGTAGCATGATTTATAAAGTAAATATTGTGACCCTCTGTCTCATGGCTAAGCAGTCCAAACAACCATTGAGGGTAACACTTTTGTAGCGCAATATGTACTAATATGGTCAATAAACCAACTGGTTAATTAATTAGCCAATGCAGTCTCAAAGAGACTTCTGTGCTTGCTATACAGTGTATATGCTTTCTAACAGATCACTTAGTTACTATTTCCATCCAATACTGCACATGGCCAATTCAGTATGTTCCATTAGCTCTATCCATTTGTATTTTTGCTTCCAAATTTTGTTTACATTCATGTAACATCTGTAAATCTGTTTTTATCTACCTTTGATCTGTACACTTTGCATTTTAACAACTGTGGTGCTCAATTCAAATTTTTATTTCATTTCTCTAGTACATGGGTCCCCAACCTTTTTTACTCATCTGCCAAAATCCATTCCTATATGGACTGTCAACTTCAGAATTTGTTGTTTGGCAGTACACCTTTTATGCAACTAACACTTGCCTTTAAGCCGGAATTTGAAAAGTAAACACCTGCTTTGAGGCTACTGGGAGCAGCATTCAATGGGCTGGTGAGCAACATTGTTGCTCGTAAGCTACTGGTTGGGGATCACTGCTCTAGTATGCATAGTGTTTACAGAGCTCACTTTTTGGCACCGTTTGCCTTTTTGTGGCAGGGTATGTATACACTTGTGCTAGTCAGTTTCACTTCACAAATACGTTTGCCATATCATAGCAAACTTGAGAAAGAAGTAATTCCATAGATTATGAATTATGAATAGAAAAGGCAAAAAGAAGAAAAAAGAAAGGCAAGTATAAAAATATGCAATTGACTTACGTTTCCCCGTTCACCTTCTCAGCGCCCCTCTTCAATTCAATGGTAACATCCTTGATTTGTACAAGGATTTGGTGAATTAACGGGCTACCATTCTCTATGGAGCGCTGGATGTGGATAGAAAATTCATGGTAGGAGGTATCACAGTGTGAAGCCAAATTATAGTTACAGGTACCAGGAAACTGATAGATAACTCCATCAAATGTCTTGTAATTGAAGTTGCCCCATGAACTGCAGATAGACTTAGTGTGGTCAATAGGTCTACCTACAAAATTAGAGATCACAAAAGAGGTTAAGGCTGCTTTTGAATACAGTAGTTTAAATTAATATGTAATAGTAAATATAAAAGGTCACATACAACTGCTGAATATCTTAGCTACGGCTACTTAACAAGGGGCTAGATGTATATATGTGCTAAAATATTAAAATGTAATTTCCAAGAACATTTTAGAGGTCATTTACTCAAAAATCCCATTCATTAATCCATTAAACATTCCCTATATGTCTGTATAGTGGGGCACACCACCGCTGCCTTCCTCCTGTTCCAAACTGAGCACAGTTGTGCCTATTGATGCAGGCTGTTGTGAAAATCCTTGAGCTACCACCACCCCCAAAACAGCTGGAAGCCCCATGGTTCTCACAGAACCCTGTGGCAATCAGTATAATGTAGTTGTGACAAATTTAACAAGGAGCTATAAAGTGACATCTCTCTTCTGCTGAATGTTTACAGGTAAATATTGCGCTTTGCATTAATTTCCAACCCTGTGGCCCTGATGTCTGCAATTTTGCACCTTTATTGGTACAGTACATTTGCCTTCTGCATTCATTTCCATCTTCTGTCAACTGTGCTATAACACTGTAGTGTACAATATTCATTTTCTAAACTTATTGCATTATATTGATAACCAGTTCTCCCTGTAGTCTTGTAACTTGTACATTGTATGATCCTCCCCCATTCTTGCTTTGCTCTCATCCTGTGCCATGGTTGTGTGAATAGTTTTCTGGTTAACCAATTTATCAGTTGTGACTCCCCAGACGTGTGCCGTAGTTCGCAGCTCGTAGTCCCCTACACAGGGGTGTTTGTTCCTATGTTCCCCTGTGGATAATCCTTCATGCATTCTTATTCGTTTTCTCTTTATGTATTTATTTATTCTATAGAGGAGAGCATTTGCAAGGGTGATTTATTTGAAATATATATGTTAGCTGATCTAGATGAGTTTAACAAGAAGTGTTACAAGGAGAGCCATTACAGAGGATCCTGGTATCTGTCTGCTGCTGCTGAAATTAACGAGAGATATCTATACTGCTGGTGATCCTAGAAATCTGCTCCAGCAATACTTCTCTAAAGATATGATACTACAATGTACTTTGCAGCAATGGCAAAGTTACTCACATTTATACTAGTAACCTACATAATGCTCCTTAAGGCTATTCACATATCTAAATCCCTGCTCCCATCTACATACTCCAGCTCTTATACACTTTACAATTACGTGGATCACCATAATCCATGGATGCACAATCACTTCATATCCTCTTCTTGCATTCTCTCCCTCTTTTTTTCTACTTTTACTGTTGTCTTTCCCAACCCCTGCTCAATAGCAACATCATTAAAGTCTTTCTGTCCCTAAGCACATTCCAACACTAATTTCTTCCTGCCTTTCATTTTCTTGTGCCCTTCTAAACAAATCCACATTAATCCATGACCTGCTTTGCCAATTGCATCTATGTGCAGTACAACAGAAACTTGTCTTTCAATAAAAAATTATGCGATGCTGCCATTGAGGCTGCACTTTCTCATGGTGGTCTCTCTTTCTCTTACACCCCCAGACCACCAAATGCAGTGGAGTACTTGAAATTATCCTCTTGTTGTTGATTCAAGTGTATTACTATTCCTTCAGCCTTCTCATTCAGCTCTTTTGAGGTGCATACTAGCTACTGTACTGGTGGCCATCGTTTACAGATCTCCTTCAGCCACCTCTTTTGCTACCTTCCTTTCTGACTTTGAAACTTGACTTTCTTCCTCTGTACTGACAACCCAGCAATCACCCTTGGTGATATTAAATGCCATATTGATGAGTGTATGGGAGCGTGGAAATGTGCTCTGCAGTGTGGAGGTTAAGGAGTCCTCTTTTTTCTTGGGCTATGCATTACAATAATTGCTCTGCCTTGCCAGCCATACATTACATGTCTAATACACATACTGTAGCTATAACAATATTATTCTGATTATACCATCTGCTTTATTTAACTGCTGTATTTTTTGATCATATGTGCCCACAATTTGAAGATAGCCCATATAAAGCAGTAGATGAATCACTGCCAGTACTTATTAATGTTTGTACATCCAAAATTTTTCTTTGGTTACTATTTTAAAAAACATGGGCAATTACTTGAATAATTATATTCTGAATAGTCTAAAATAAAGACCAATCCCAAGAGACATTTTGATTCTGTGCATTACTCTGTTATGGATCAGTGATCATTTAAATTACATTCTGCTGTGTGGCAGGTGATAAGGACAAGGCTGACTTGCACCTTCTGATGCTGCACTGTGCAACTTACTTTAAATTTTAATCTGGTGCCAGGGGCAAAGCGCACCACTTCCCCTGCTACAAGCTGAATGTGAATAAGCACTAAGGAGTGTGCTTCTAATGCAACAGGGGCAGTAATTGAGTGCTACTGTTTCCTTTATCAATCTGCAGTTCCAGTCTTATAATAATAATAATAATAATAATAATAATAATAAAATGGCAAAACAGATTGAAGTTTACCTGGAATAATGTCATATGCACTTGAGAAGGAAAGCGTCAAGGCCAACCATACCCAGATGCCAGAAGCCTGGAGTCCCATGGTTCGCTCCTTGGCCATGCAATGGTAACCTGCTTCTTACTTGGTGCCTTTTATACAGCTCACAGGACCTTTCTGACCTCTTCTTAGGCAGATCATGGAAATCTCCATTATTTACATTAGGGACACTAAAGGTCAAATATGAAATGTTTCCATTTATTCTAGTACTAAAAAAATTGTTTGTATGTCCTTAGGTGGAACAAATCATAAGAGGCTTTGTTTTATTCATCTGAATGTCAAACTATACCCCCATTTTTTACATTTAGCTTTGGAGATCTAGAAGATGCTATCGAGAACGATGAGCTGTGATTCTCTTTCTAGTAAAAATTATAAAGGGCTATAGGAGAAATTTGGCTAAACTAAGGGGCACATTTACTTAGGGTCGAATATCGAGGGTTAATTAACCCTCGTTTTTTGACCGTCAAAGTAAAATCCTTCGACTTTGAATATCGAAGTCAAAGGATTTACTGCAATTCGTTCGTTCGAAGGATCGACAGAAAAATTGATCGATCGAACGTTTAAATCCTTCAAATGGAACGATTCAAAGGATTTTAATTCATTGATCGAACGATTTTCCTTCGATAAAAAATGACTTAGGTAATTTCTTCTCTCATGTAACTCCAATGCTACAATGATTGTGTAAATCCCATGCTTGGTGTGATTTCAGAATTGAATGATGGGTGAATATCAATGGTTGACTTATAACAAAGAATAAGATGTATGAAAAATGAGTTGTTTCCATAAAAAAATAATATTTTTGTTTGGATATTTAACTGCTAAGGTTCTTGGTCCCTTCACAATATGTTAGCACTAAATAACTGCTAGGATTTATTGTTGGTAACAGTTATTATTATGTATTAAAATGCATTTTATCTACAGGTGCAACTTCCATTCTGGTGCATTGTTCCTGCTCACAGTCCATATTGCTTTAGACATATAGGTGCATTAATAACTTCTTATAACTGTCCCCTTCTTATCTTACTGCTGAGTGATAACAACGAGATGATGGAGCCTGATGTCTTGTCCCTTTTTGTAGCTAATATACATCTTAATAACATAAAGTATCATATCTTAAGGATCAATCATGATTGGCAAGGCAGATTCCAAAGTGCAAAAAAAGGAATGCCAGTCTCAATTTTCTTGTCTACTTTGTACCCTGCTCCATAGAGAGTGCCTGAGGGCAGAACAATATTTATTGTCACCATAGATAAAGAGATGCCTCAATTTCTCAGTGCTTTATTCTTGAAGGGCAGACTAGGGGAAGCAAGTATTTGACCTCAATACTGGCACTTCCCTGCCCTTTAGTTTGCTCATCATCCAGACTTTCACCGGTGGCAGCAAGGTAGATGAGCACTAAGGGACATGGTTTTGGGCTCCTTACTGCTTTAGCACTTGCATCTGGAGCATTGGGAAAGAAATGTTCTAGTATTATGACAGAAATATCAATATTATTTTGTGATGGAGGAAGATCATGTCATTTGATGTGATGTGCCAAACTATTTGCAAAGTTATTTATGGAGATCAGAGGGTTGTTATAGTCAGCTCTTCATCTGTACTGCTTTCATTCTTTCTTAAATATTTTAATATGTGCCATATAATGGTATGTAGTTGTAAGATAAAATGTTACTTCTGAAAAAGGTTTAGTTTTTTTCAATACTTGCACAGGAAAGTGTCATTTTTGCTTCTTGGACAAAGCACCCTGACATACCTGCCCCTCCACATCCTTTGGATTCACTGCATGCAAAACACTTTCCATGCAATGATCCCAAGAATCGTACAAAAATACGCAAGAAGGTGGAATTTTGCATGATTACCTGGGATTGCTGCATTCAAAGTGTTTTCAAATGCAGTGATTCCAAGAAATCTTTTGTGGCAGATATTTTTGGCTGTTTTGTTACCTGCAGGAAATCTCCCATCTCTTGCAGCTCTACAGGGTGAAGAATATAAGTAAATTAAAATGGCCACAAACTATCTAAATAAGGATTTTGCAAGTACGCTGTATTTCATGATTAAGGGCAGATTTATCAAAGGTTGAGGTGAATTTTCGACATTAAAATTTTTTTAATTTTGAGCTATTTTTGTGTACTTGGGAATACTCCAAATTCGATTTGAATGTGCAAAAAATTTGAACATTCAAATATCGAAATGTATCATATACTGTCTCTTAAAATATTCAACTTTGACTTTCGCAAATTCTGAAAATACATTTTAAGGAGTACTTTAATTGTATTGTATGATAGTTATTCTAAGAAAACTGCAACTAGCCATATTTCTTATTTATTGTGATATCTGGAATATTTACCTTTATGTGTTATACAACTCACAGGATAGGATTAAAACTGATCTTTGGGCTTAATTACCCTAGTAACCAGGCAGCAATTTGGAATTGAGGATGTCACATGAATAGGTGAATATTTAAGAAGAAAAACAAACAATACAAAATAAAAATAACAATAAAATTGGACCCTCACAGTAGATGTGGTGACATTGCATTTTCAGTTGCAGTCTTGCAGGAATTAACTAACACCTGTGTGCCTACATCATCACACCAATGTTAAACACAATTTGTCAACATCATCACTCTAGGGCTAAACACAATATGGAACAGTAACATTAAAAACATTAGAAAATCAAACATCTTACCCATTACAAGAAGAGGTTAGTGAACTTCAAATAATATTGAATGGAAACTGGGAACATAAACTGTAGACAACAAAATGACCCATTTGCTTAACTCTTAAAGGAGAACAAAGTAACCATCCCTGAATTTTAAATGATTGTCCACTCTTGTAAGCACTTTACCTCTACCCAAACCACATTGGTGCCTTCACTGAAAACAAAAGTGCAATAAGCAATTGTTATCTCAAGTCATATAAGACTCGTTTTCTGGTTCCTGGAGAGAGGTCCTGAAGCATTGCACTGAGGAAACCAGGAATACTAAGCATGCCCTTGTTTGTTGAACACAGCTAGAATACAAATTTGATGCAGTCCAACATGGCTGCCCCTCCAACCCCACTGCACAACTCTGAAGTTACAGATCTAGTACTGTCATTCATGCAGTTTTGGTGGGAATGTGATAATCAAAACAACAAGGAGATATTTTGTTTGTGATTTTGTGTCACATATATATTATTATACTTTGTATGATATGATGATCTATGATGTATATTATGATGATAATGTATTATTCATGGTGGACTTTTTAATTGCATTTCTCCCCTTGCTAATAATTAGAAATCAATAAAAACTATTGAAACATTAAAATAGCAAGGGGAGGGGTGAAATAGGCTACTCTTACATAAATGAATGTCCAGGAAGAAAATTGACTTTAGATGTTGCTGTAGAAAGTGTGTTCAAAGCATCAACTACTGTTATCAATCATGATTATGTAGGTAAAATTTAAACAGATAAGACAAAGTTAAAAAAAAAAAGATCAACTTTCACGAGTTTCCTTGTCTTTGTCCCTTGCACCAACTCTGTGTCTTCATGCCTTACTCTGTTCATATAAACCATTTCAGTGAATACCACCCTTTTCAGTTAAACCTTAAGCATGTAATGGGTAAAGAGATAAATGATGAGTGAATTTTTTCCAAAATTTCGCTACAAAATAATGTTGCATAGATAAATTTTAGGAGAAGCAAAATGGGTCAGATTTGGCCATCACTAAAATGGATGCCTACTGCTGCATTTTATGATCTTTATAAGCAAAAGGAACACATTCCTTCAAAGAGGATCCACTTTAGATCTTTTCTCTTTTCCTTGATGAATGTGGTTAAAAAGAATGAAGAAACATTTACAGCACGTATGTATTTATGTATGTAGCAGTACAATGGTGTCTCTGTAACTATACAGTCATAAATATTAGACCACTAAGGCAATATAATGTAATAATATAATATGGGCCAATATAATAAAAGTCAGTAATGGAAAAATCTAAAAAAAATGTTATCTTTGCATGAATTTAATATAGGTTTTGCAAACCTGAAACTGTTTAGCGACCACTTCTGACAGTTGAAGAAAGTTTGTGAATTTTATATTGTGCCAATGCGCAGTGAATATAATAAAAAAATTTTACTGAAAAAGTCATGTTTGCTCCAAAAGATTACAACTCCTTTAAGCACTTATTAAAAGTACATAATTAAAATGCACAGTTTATGATGTGAATTCACATTTCAAGATGTGAATTGTTTTTTTTTTGTTTTTTTTGCGACTTGTATTCCCCCATAAAGGTCAAATGTAATAAAATTTGCTAAAAGAACAAATTTGCGACAAATATTCATGAGTCAAAATGTAATCTTCTTCATTAGGCTTCTATTGCATTGCAAATCTTAATTGCACATTGCAAACCTTTAAAACCTGTGTGAAGGTGGCGTAAACTTTTGGAACAAACATAACTCTAATTATTTTTATTACATACACTGCACACTATCGCAAACTATCCTACTGTTGCGTGAGGGGCAAAGTGTTTAAAAAGGCTAAATTATTCACTTTGCAAACATTTATTCACATTGCGAATGAATTGTGATTTTTTTTTTCTTTAGTGACCAATACTACATTCCCCAAATGTGCCTCCCCCTGCCTGCCACTCATGAGTAAATGCTGCTGAACAAAGGAAGGTCTCTTTTTTCTGAAAAGGAGTGTGTTGTGCAGTTAGCATTGTGAATTCCTGTTGGTAAATTAGTCTTTATATCTGCAATATACTATTCCTATGTTATTTGTTGAAAAATCTCCATTCATGGATTCTTAAAGTTGATCTGAATCTGATGGTGAGGTTAATATTAGTAACATGTGCCAGAATGTAATTACTATATGATTTGGATTGAATTATCTGAATCTTGTTACACTGCAGCCAGGCACTTGTCCAGCATATGGGCTCTAGGGCTAGTGCCAGATAAAAAGGAAAAGGTAGGGAGGGCAAGAAAAATCATAAATGCCTTCATTGCAGAAATGCGGTTTATTAAAGTGTCTTACACAACATGTACCCTTTATCAAGTGTTCATATACAAGAAGCTTGTAAACATTTAAATACACTGTACAAACCACCAACATTTGTTATCCAATCAAATACAGGTTGATGTTCCCATCATTCTACCAGCCTTTAGCAAGTTTAAAGTAATAACATGTGCCCATCATATACATGATGTATTTCATACTACTTCATACTTAATGCAATGACAATGCCGTTATACAAAGTCCATGTCTCATCTTTTGTGCAATGATTGATCATAAACAGAGTCCAATATCATGATCCAATAGTGCAGATACATACCTGTATTTGAACAAAACCGGTTATACACATCTAGGAACTGCACAAGAGTGTACCTACCTATGAGCACCAAGGAGCTGAAAATAAAATTAACTCAGAGGGTTAGTATAATGTATTAGTGGTTAATGCACCAGGTAAGTATTGCTTAACATCTACTATTACCTTTCTAGGATTCCGAACTAAATCATACTTTTGTACCTGCAAGAGAACAATGTGATTAGTATATTGATATCTATCAAATGAATACTACAAAAGTCATTAATACCATTGAGTATCATAGTTCACAGTTTCTTGATCCATCTACCCTCTATTTTTTCTATTGCCTCCTCTCCTATGCCTCACTTTATATTTGGAAAGAAAGACACTTTCGATTACAAAAAAACAAAGTTATTTTCTATACAGAGCCTCATTGAGTCAGTAAGTTGTCAGCATTGAGCTCTCCATGACACTGTTGTAATGTCATTATGTCAAGCTATTGAGAGATGGAGGTTCTTTTTTTTTTTAGAAGTCCAGCTCAGTTGGACAATATCAGGAACCCAAAGTAACCAATAAGATCTTTGCTTTTAAAAAGGTGACCAGTAAATTCTACCTGCTGATTGGTTGATATGAGTTACTAATTCTGACCAAAATTAGTGCATTTTATTACATAAACTCTCATATTGTTTTTTCAGTCCATGCAGTAATGACACGGTTGTTGCAGTTTTCGTATAATTTAAACACAGGTAATTTTGTTTACATGACATAGCTGGTCTTTCTGGGGTTGTATATACAAAACCATTTAATCACTGTACTGCTGCCCTGGCTAGGAAGTTTTATTGATAAAGTTAAAGCATATTTATTATTGTTTTAACATGCAACACATTTTTTTAGTATATATCCACGTATCCATGCTTATACTTATGTCCATTACATAAGATGGCACCTCCAGGACTCTTAGGGGCATATTTATCAAGGGTTAAATTTTGAAAAAAAAGACCAACCCAAATTTAGTCTAAGTTTTTTTTTTGGTCAAATAGGTCCATATTCGGCTGAATTCGAATCGTACAAACTGAAGGAATATTGCGTTCGATCGAATTAGATGCAAAATTTTTCCCCAAAAAAACCCTTCGATTTTTCATAGTCCACCAATTGACTCCAAATAGGTTCTAGGAGGTCCCCCATAGGCTAAAACAGCAATTCAGCAGGTTTTAGATGGTGAAAGGTAAAAGTCAAATTTTTAAAGAGAAGAAAATGTTTTGAATTTTTTTCAAATTCGAATCAAATTTGGACTATTCCCTAGTTGAAGTACACAAAAAATAGCTCGAAATTCATTTGAAAATTCACCCCGACCTTTGATAAATCTGCCCCTTAGCACGGGCAGTGAAGTAATTGTATATAATGTACATAATGTAACTGATGACTATGAACCTGGTCACCTGTGTGTCCACATCATCACTCCAAGGTTAAACATGTGTGGAACAGAAGCATTAAAAACATCAGAAAATCAAACAACATATGCATTAAAAAAGAGTTTTATGAACTTCAAATATTGAAGGAACCTTGACACTGGGAAAATACAAATCGTCAGTAGACTCAACAAAATGACATTTTAATTAACTCTTAAAGCAGAACAAAGCCCTCATCCAATTGTAACTAATTCCCCCCCCCACAAAGGAATCCCCTGTCTTTACACTCCATGTTTTACATGTAAGTTAGGTTGAAAAAAGACACATGTCCATCAAGTTCAACCATTTAAGTATATACTGTATATATAACCTGTCTAACTGCTAGTTGATCTAGAGGAAGACAAAAAAAAAACAGTCAGATGGCAGTCGGACTAGTCCCTGGATCAACTTGTACTATGAGCTATCTCTCATAACCTTGTATTCCCTCACTTGCTAAACACCATCCAACCCCTTCTTAAAGCTATCTAATGTATCAGCCTGTACCACTAATTCAGGGAGAGAATTCCACATCTTCATAGCTCTCACTGTAAAAAAAACCCCTTTCGTATATTTAGATGGAATCTTCTTTCTTCTAATTGGAATGGGTGACCTTGTGTCAGCTGGAAAGACCTACTGGTAAATCATCATCATTTATTTATATAGCACCAACAAGTTATGCAGTGCTTTGCCTTAGTTTATAACAAATGGGGAACAAATGGTGAATAACAAACAAGGGTTTACAGAGTACAATAGGATTAGAGGGCTCCACTCAAGACAGTTTACAACAAAAGGTTAGGTGCAACTGAGACATTAGAATTTTAGAAAAAAAAATTAATTTATGATACAGCAATGACTGATTAATTAAGGTACATTGAATAAGCTCCACTAAACAGGTGGGTCTTTATGGAGCATTTGAAAGTTTGAAAAGAAGGAGAAAGTCTGACAGCTCGAGGCAGAGAGTTCCAGAGAAAAGCAGAGGCCAGAGAGAAGTCTTGTAGAGGAGAAAGGGCTGAAGTGATGAGATTAGAAGCGAGGCCAAGGTTGCGTGAAGGAGTGTATTTTGAGGTCAGAGATGAAATATAGGGAAGGGCTTTACTGTTAAAGGCCTTGAATGTAAGTGTGAGTAGTCTGAATTTGATTCTAGAGAAGATTGGGAGCCAGTGACGGGACATGCATATGGGAGTAGCTGATGTTGAGCAGTGAGATAGATGAATGAGTCTAGCAGCCACATTTAGAACAGATTAGAGTTGTGAAAGGTGACTTGGTTGGAATACCTGCGAGGAGTAGGTTGCAGTAATCAAGGTGGGAGATAATAAGAAACTGGATAAGTGTTTTGGTTGTGTAAGAATACCTAGTGGTCTAGCAGTGTGGGGACATCTGCCTCTTCCTTCCAAAGTATGGAAACCAAGCAGCAAAGTGATCCAAGAAAGTAGTAGGGACCAGGGGGACAATATATGACAGAGTTACACGCAGAGAGATTGGCGAAAACAAATGCATGCTGTGGACTTCAAAATAAGTGAAAAAAGAGAAGTTGGTGTGGTTAGATTTTGAAAGTTACATTTGGGGGAGAGAAGAAATCCAACCCCACCATTGTGACGAACTCCTGACCTACAGGTATGACTAAATTAAATTCCTCCATAGGGTAGGGCAGCAGGGGGAGCAGTGTTGGTGAGAGAGAGCCATGTTCGAGTCTTGAAAAAAAATTCAAATTAGATTTTCGAGATTCTTTATACTCTGGCACTTTAAGAACTCAGATTTGACTACTCACAACCTAAAACCTGCTGGATTGCTGTTTAAGTCAATGGGAGACATCTAAGGATCACTTTGAAGTTGATTGCAGCCTTCCTGACATTCGGGTTTCTATCAGAGAAAAAAACTTGAATCAAGTTTTTAAAATCAAATTTGATTCGAATACGATTCAAGTTTTCAGGTCAATCCTATTCAACCAAGTTTAAAAAAATTTGATTTTTATAATAAAATTGGTTTAATTTCGAATTAATGGGAGTTTATGGGAGTTTTAAAAAACTCACATGAATTCGACCTTTGATAAATGTGCCTTGTTGTACCCCATAACTCTCTCTTGCCATGCTTACCCTTAAGTGAATGTCCTGATATACAGCAAGGGGGTCACATGGGTGAGGGCAAGCAGTTGATTAATTAAGACAAGTTTAAAGACACAAGACTCTCCTAGTCCTGGTTATCAAACAGATCATCAGTAATTAATCAATTAAAAAGCCAGATGTGGAAATAAAATGGACATACCAACCCTTCAGTCAAGCAAGTAGGATAGTTGCTAGAAACATATTACACATACCCCACAATTGAATAATTGGCAATGGTATTAAAAAGTTTAGCAGCTGACGTGTATGGTGAGTTGCAGAAAGCAAGGAGTAGCAGCAATGATCCAGGACTTCAAACCTGTCACAGGGGGTCACCGTCTTGGAAAGATATATATATATATTGTGAATTGGTTCCTAAGCTCAGTAACTACAGTAGCACAGAGCATATGCAGCAAATCAGCAGAAAAGAAGATGGGGCTACTGGGGGCTTCTTCCCTTCTAAAGGGCTTTGGTTGTCTTGGGCTGGTACAGAAGCCCATATTATAATGTACACCATTTGTAGCCTACTTCTTTATTAAGACTTTAGTTCTCCTTTAAAGGAGCAACACTCTCAAACCCTATATTTTTACTATTAATATACGTTTGGGGGTTAGTCTTAGCTTCTGCCGCTATGCACTCCTCATTTTCTATCTGTGTCTTCAGGATGGCTTTTTTTAAAACATTTATTAAAGTGTATATATCCATTAAATGCAGCTTCTCTCTACACAGACTTGTAGTTTTTTTGAATGCCTTTCTCTTCTTTCCTATTAACTTCTTTCCTTCCATATTAAGCCACATAGGGTGAGTCTTAGTGCTTCTACATTTATTTCTTAAGGGAATAAATTGAGAACAGTAATGATTTAATATCATTTTAAATGACAACAATTTCTGTTCTGTGTTTTTAGAAGGAAACCTAATGACCCAATCTATGCTCTGAAGGGCAGCCCTTAAGAAGCTTTTTTGAAATTTAGCATATATGTGTTTTTTGCACCAGACATTAAATGAGATAACATTATGGTCACTATTACCTTGAATAACTTGCACATTTGCTATAAGTTCTGGGTCATTAAAAATCACTAGATCCAGTACAGCATTTTTTTCTGGTTGGCTCCTCAACAACTTGTGCCATAAAATTATCATGTAACATGTTTATAAATGTGTTCCCATTAACTGTTCTGGCAGTGCTTTTGCTGCAGTCAATATCTTGTTAATTAAAATCACCCATTATCATTACTTTCCCCAAACTAGCAGTCTTTCCTATTTGTATCAGAAGCATAATTAATTTGCTGGACGCTTTACAATCAGTGAAGAATCCACCCATAAGTCTTCCCCCTAATTTTTTAACATTATGGCCTCCTTTATATTAAGTTTTAAATCCTGCTTAACAAACATACATATCCCTCCTCCTTTTTCTATTGCCTCTGTCCCTCTGAAACAAAGTATAGCCTCTGGTATTAACTGCCCAGTCATGCGACTTATTCAGCCATGTTTTGGCCACACCAATCACATCATATTTTCATTCTTGCAGCAGCACCTCCAGCTCTCCATTTTAACAGACTCCTTGCATTTACAAACATACATTTAATACTGGTACAATATTTCATATATGACATGTGGTCCTCCCTCCCCCAACCATATCTTCTCCCCCATTGTCCTTTCCTTTGCCCACTACCTCATCTAACCTGTCTTTCATTGAATCCTTTACTGAATCATCCCCCCATGCCTAGTCTAAAATCTCCTCCTACCCTCTAGCCATCTTCTCCCCCAATCTAGTGCATCATCATAAGGTGCAACCCATCCCTGGCAAAGAGCCTGATTGAGCCGATTGAGAAATCAGCCCAGTTCTCCAAAAACCCTCCTCTCTACACCAATCTCTAAACCACACATTAATCTCCCTAAGCTCCCTTTGTCTTCTTAACATTGCTTGTGGCACAGGTAATATCTCTGAGAAAATTACCTTGGAAGTTTTTTAAAATCATTCTTGAGGAGTTTACCACCACCTGTAACTTTATCATTGGTACCTATGTATACCAATGTCCTCTCCACAACATGTCAAACCTTAGTAACAGGCAAGCAGCAGAGAGAGTCAGCCTGCTCCATACACGCCTGTACAGAGCTGTCCTCCTTAGCATTCTCAGCCAAAATGGTAAATCTCTTGCTTTGGACAAGCTGTGGACCAGCCCCCCTACTTCTTCTCGACTGTCATTAAACCTGTCTCCCTCATTTGTAGGGATGCACCAAATCCACTTTTTTGGATTCGGCCGAACCCCCGAATCCTTCACGAAAGATTCGGAAGAATAACGAACCAAATCCGAACCCTAATTTGCATATGCATATGCAAATTAGGGATGGGAAGGGGAAAACATTTTTTACCTCCTTGTTTTCTGACAAAAAGTCACACAATTTCCCTCCCCACCCCTAATTTGCATATGCAAATTAGGATCCGAATCCTGCTGAAAAAGGCAGAATCCTGTATTTGGTGCATCCTACTCATTTGCCTCCACTGCCCCTTCTCCACCTTCGACTACACTGACCCTCACATTGCTCTGTGAACCTCCTTTCCTCCCCCACAATTGCTGCCCCCCTCAGTGCTGCAGGTTCCCCCCTGGTAACCCACTTTTTTTCATATTAACACTGGGTACTTATAGTCTCCCAAGTGCAATTCCTTAAAAACGCCTTTTTAATTTTCAACAACTTAGGGTTTTGAATGCTGCTCAACACCTAATTCATATGCAATACTTGCTTAGCAGCTCGCATACTCAGTGCAGTCACAGACTTAGTGAGGTGTCAGTCAGTTCTTATAATTTAAACAAAGATAATTCAGGTTGCATGACAGTGTTGGTCTGTCTGGGGCTGTATATAAAAAAAAATATTTTGATCACTGCACTGCTGCCCTGACTAGGAAGTTTTATTGATTAAGCTAAAGCATTAATTTTTTTTTTTTTTTAACATGCCACACATTTTTTTTTAGTATATATCTGATTATCCATGCTTATGTTTATGTCCCTTACATAAGGTTGCACCTACAGGGCTCTTTGCATGGGCAATGAAGTAATTGCAAATAATGTATATGATAACTATGAACCTAGTCACCCATGTGTCCACATCATCACTCCAAGGCTAAACACATGTGGAACGGAAACATTAAAAACATCAGAAAATCAAACAACATATGCATTAAAAAAAAGAGATTTTAGAACTTCAAATATTGAAGGAGCCTTGACACTGGGAAAGTACAAATCTACAATAGACTCAACCAAATGACCTTTTGATTAACTCTTCCAGTTATAACTGATCTCCCCTCCCAAAGGAACCCCCTGCCTTTACCCAAACAATAATGTCCAAAATACAAATAACTTGTTGCCACAAACCGTATAAGTCAGTGATAGCTCAATCCAACAGTGATCTGGGCTTGCCACGTCCAGAAAAGCGATATCATGTAGGAAATGAAGATTTCACTAGAGAGCTTTTTTAGTGAAACAGTGAAGATGTTTATTCAAGATGCATTAAAGCACTACGGGGCAAATTCACTAAGATGTGAAGTTGCGCCGGGCGCAACTTCGCCGCACTTCACCGCACTTTGTCGCACTTCGCCAGGCGTAGTTTCGCCAGCACTCTGCAAATTCACTAAAATCCGAAATTACGCACAGGGGTAGCGTAAGCTTGCGAAGTTGCGCTAGCGTTGATTCGCTATGTAAAGCGAAGTTACGCTAGCGAAGGCTAATTTGCATACAGCGCGAAATTCAAATTTCAATGGAGGAACACGTATTAGCACTACAAATGCCTAGAAAACCTTCAAATCAGCAAATAAAAATTTTATTTTGCCCTACACCTGTGCCCACTGTCTAGGTAAGTTGCCATGAGTCAGGAAATGTAGGGGGAAGGAGGGGAGCCCCAAAAATATTTTCAATCTTTTTCAGCCTATCACCCATCATGTAGAAAACACGCCAGCGTTTTTTGGGACTTAGAAAAAAATTTGACTTTTTTTTAAACAATCCCTATCTACTCTATTGCACTTCGCCAGGTCTGAGGTGGTGAAGGAAGTCTAGTGTAAAAGGTAGCGTTCAATACACTGCGCAAGTTAGTGAATTTGCGTAGTTACATCGCTAGCGAAAATTCGCCTGGCGTAAGGGTGCGAAGTAACACTAGCGAAACTACGCCAGCATTCGTTAGTGAATTTTGAAATAACGCTAGCGTTCGGCGCTTAGTGAATTTGCGCCTACATGTTTCGGACCTCTGGGGTCCTTCTTCTGGTGCAAGAATTAAGATATTTTATGCCATTGTCTGTCTCTATATAGTATTTATATAGTAGGGCGACTAATGGTATCTCTGTAACCTGCCAACCCACTATGGAGCCACAAAGACATAGACCATAATTTGGACTGCTTGTGGGTAAGATATACAAAATCCACTTCTCCATATTATTAGTCTATATAGAGGTAAGCAATTTTCCAAAACAGTAAGGGCATATACAAGTGGGGTACACTTTTACACATTTAAATGCAATGCTTATGGGGCACACTCCTTCATCAAGCATTGTATTGTATATTTGGTTCCACTTTCAAAGTGAAACGGAACAGATTCACTAATCACAAGTGATGATCTCTTCAATCTTTATAAATCACAAATTCCTTGAAAGAGGAATTTGGTCTTGTTTCTCATTGCTTTGATGAATATTTAGAAGAATGAAGATACATGTATGATACAACTGCAATTTTATAAACATTCATGTCTCCATGTAACAGGTCCACTAATGGTATCTCAGTAAAGTGACAACTTACTATGGAGCTAATTCCATGGACTCGCCAACTCCAGATTGTATCATATAGCTGGTTGCACTAGGTAATATTTACTGGCCCTTTGCACTGGACTAAACTGTATAAATGATCTTTTGTTGGGAAGGTCACAACCACACACAGAAAAACTTTTTGCATTGTTTCATTGTTTGTCTACCTGAGGGTCATATTCAAAAGACTGTATTTCTGTATTTCTGGATTTCATGATGTAACTACAGAGCTTGTAAAGTAAAGATCATTGTATTGCTTTTATGAAGGTGGACAGTGACCATCTCATGCATTGTATTAGTAGTCTTTCTGTGTCACTATTCCCAAATCCTATGGTACTGTATAACTGGTCTATCTGGGAATAATTTATGATAATAGGTTACTTTATTGTTGACCTACAATTTACGGTCAACCTACGGTCTGGGGCTGTATATACAAAGCTATTTCATGCACTTTATTGCTGCCCTGGCTTGGTGGTCCTATCGAGCAAATATTGCTGATCTTAAATCCACTATAAAAAGAAGACAATTGCACTAAGCAGCGGGAAAAGGTTTGACCAAAGTTAGAACACATGCTATTTAATTCTCCTTTCCTTAACTTAGATGAATTCACAGACAAATATCACCTTAATTTTGAATTACTTTAGAAGCTGGTTTCTTTCAAGTTCATTCAGAACATGTTCTAATGAAGAAGAAATGTGTCCCTTAAGATAGGCTGCTTTAAACTTTATTTTGCAAGAGTAACTACAAAGCTTGTTACTCTTGCAATGTTAATTGTGTACTACATACCCAATATTCCATAATAATTAATTAGCCTACTTTTAAAAACACTGAATGGAAACCAATTTAAAGTATATATTATTGTTTTAGTAAGCAGCATATGTTTTTAGCAGATATCCACTTATACATGCTTATACGTATGTCCCTTACATAAGTGTGCACCTCCAGGGCTCTGCGCATCAACAGTAAACTCACTATGCTCCCACTTGTTACATTGTGTTCATGCCAGGAAGTGAGAACTCAACTGGGCACCATCAGCTGATATCAACACATCCAAAAGCAACATGCAGATAGAACATTTAAAGACCTGGTCTTAGATCCACATTGTCTGATCCTGTGTGTGCACTCTTCTGTTCTTCTTCTTGAAACTCAATATTGACTTTTGCCTATTATGATTCTCCTAGTTTGCTTCCTGCTCTCTAGACTCTGATTTTGAGCTTGTTTAATCTATTGACACCATGTTGTTGGACTTATGCCTGTCTTGTCAATTCTCCTGTATCTAGGATGCTTGCCCTGCCTGTTCTCTAACCTCCCTGTGCCTGTTTTGTATGTAAGCCTGTTTTCCATAACCTATCCTTCCTTTGAGACAGTTCTTGATTCTTCTCGCTTCCTACATCCAATCTTTAGGTCAGTGTCACTGGCACACAGATATTAAAATCGCAATTTGATAATTCCATTTTTATAACTGTTCATTTTCAATATGCAGAAAAAGTTGGTGATTTTGGAACTGTACAAGTAGGAACATACTCAACGTGAGGTCAACATACTCGACGTCTTGTTATGTTTTCTGTTTTTTTTAAAAATGGTTACTGAAAATGTATTTTAAGGAGTTGTAAATTACATTTTTTATTTAGTAGATTAGTGAAGATAATAAAAGCTGCCACTAGTCATTTGCTTTTTTTTATTGTGGTGTTTGGGATACTTAAATTTGTTTGTTATACAATTCTCAGGATAGCAATTTATTTGTTATCTGGGCTTAATTAGTGTATTTACCAGGTAACACTTTGGAAGACAAAATGCAACATAAATAGGTGTCTAAAAAGAAAGACAAACAATAAAAATAAAATAAATGTGCAATAAAAGTGGACCCTGAAAGTAGATATGTTTTTGGCACTGCATTTTCAGTGTTATTAAGGCAGAACAGGCAGAATGGGGAAGCTAATAATAAAAAATAAATCAGGCAAACAATGACAAGAACAATTGAAAACATGCTAGAATAGATCCAAACAAGTTGAATAAAAGGTGAAATTACTTAAAATCAATTGAAAATATGCTAGTATAGATCTGAATTAGTTAATTAATGGCTTTAAAGTAAATTAAAATTAGTAAATATGGATATGCACAAATGCATTTTTTATAATCTTACTGCACATAATGTACATACAGTATTTGATTACTAAGAACTAAGCCACCTGTGTGTTTACATCATCACTCAAAGTCTAAACACTGTTTGTCCATTTCATCACTCCAAGACTAAACACAATGTGGAATAAAATTAAATACTAGAAGATCAAACATCTTATGCAAGAAGAATAGGTTTGTGAACTGGGGAGCCTGGAAACAGGGAACGTAGACAAGCTACAGTTGCCTTAGCAAAACAACCTATCTGATTAACTCTTAAGCAGAACAAAACCCTCACCCCTCAGTTTAAATGGATTCCCTGCTCCAATGTGTGCCCCTTGCCTATACCCAAACAACGTTGGTTCTTGCCCTTAAAGGGGTTGTTCACCTTTGAGTTAACTTTTAGTATGACGTAGAGAGTGATATTTTTTTTATTATTTGTGGTTTTTGAGTTGTTTAGCTTTTTATTCAGTTTGCAATTTCAGCAATCTGGTTGCTAGGGTCCAAATTTGAATGAGAGACTGGATTATGAATAGGATAGGGCCTGAATAATGATTAATAAAAGTAGAAATAAAAATACATTTGTACCCTTGCAGAGTTTTTGTTTTTAGATGTGGCTAGTGACTCCCTTTTCAAAAAGCTAGAAAGAATAAGAAGAAAAAGGCAAATAATTGAAAAAAAGCTTTTAAAAGCTAGAAAGAGTAAGAAGAAAAGGCAAATAATTGAAAAAAACTATAGAAAATAAATAATGGCCAATGGAAAAGTTAGAATTGGCTTATATAACCTACTAAAAGTTAACTTAAAGGTGAACCACCCCTTTAAAATACCCAGGGTTTGCACTGGGTTGGAAGCCTATATATTTGGCAGTATCACGCCTAGTTTCTGGTTCCTGGGCAATGGTCACTAAAGCATGATCCATGGAAACCAGGAACACTGAACACAAGCAGAATCCCAATTTCATGCATCATAAGTTGGCATCCACTCAACCCCACTGCATAATTCTGCAATTACAGTTCTGGTGCTGGAGGTCCAGGAACTTTCTTTCAAGGCAGTGGGGTGAAGGGTGCAATCAGTTAAAATGTCAAGGGAATATCCAGTGATTGTGTGGTCCCACTATCATCAGCAAATATCAACTGCAGTTCTATGATATATATATATATATATATATATATATATATATATATATATATATATATATATATATATATATATATATATATATATATATATATAGACAAATACAAGAGTCCTCTGCACTCAACCCATTATCAATATATTTAAGACAGAGACATTTTGTGCATACTGCTACTGAAAAATGCCTTACCCTTTAAACAAAACAGGGATTGTTTGTCCATATATTGCAATATATTTAAGCTGGCCAACTACGTCACAGTCATCCCATATCTGGCCAGTCCTATGCTCAATTTTCATCTGATTCATTAAGAATTCTATTGCTTCATTATACATTTTACAAAGGGACTAAGTTTTACCTGCAACTTACTAGCTGCTTTCAAAGTAAAACTCCCAAACTTGGCTGCCCTTTTATTAGACACCAGTGGGATCACCTGACTATAGCTGGGAAGGGTGGGAGCTACAACATGGAGCTGGTCACTGCTCCTGTAGTTGTCCATATGTATTTTGTGGTCACAGCCTCATTGCACCCCTGCCTAATGGTTTTAAAAATTAGTGGTGAGCACAACTTTCCCTTGTTTGTTATAGTTATACAGGAGCAGTGACCAGCTCCATGTTGTAGCTCCCACCCTTCCCAGCTATAGTCAGGTGATCCCACTGGTGTCTAATAAAAGGGCAACCAAGTTTGGGAGTTTTACTCTGAAAGCAGCTAGTAAGTTGCAGGTAAAACTTAGTCCCTTTGTAAAATGTATAACGAAGCAATAGAATTCTTAATGAATCAGATGAAAATTGAGCATAGGACTGGCCAGATATGGGATGACTTTGATGTAGTTGGCCAGCTTAAATATATTGCAATATATGGATAAACAATCCCTGTTTTGTTTAAAGGGTAAGGCATTTTTCAGTAGCAGTATGCACAAAATGTCTCTGTCTTAAATATGTTTTAGAATTTGAATTAATATTTTGTAACATAATATGTATGCAAGACATCAACTATTGCTGCCAATCATGATTTATGTAAGTACATTTAAAATAAATATAAGTAAAAAGTAACACTTTGATGACTTTTCTCTTGTCCCTGCCCCCATTCTCTGCCCCTATGTCTTATCCTATCCATATAAACCATTCTTATAAAGCAGGAGGAATGTGCAAATTCTTTAAAAAGGGATCCACGTTGCCTCATTTTTTTTGTTCCCATGATAAATCTGGTTCAGAAGAATGAAGATACCTGTATGATATCGTTACATTTTACAGACTTTTCTGTCTCTATATACTGGGGTAAATAATCTTACCTCTATAATCTGTCCGTTCACTATTGAGCAAAGACCAAAATGTAGTACTTTCACGGTCCACCCACTGTGCTGCAAAGTTTGGAATAAGTCTGTCTACAAATAGTAAAAAAGGAGAAATACAGTATTGTCTGCAATATTTCTATATTGCTATGTGAATAGAACAGGGGTCATTGCGTAAGAAAATACTGTTTTAGAGCCCTTTATCTTACTTCGGTTTCCTTAAAGGAGAAGGAAAAGTTAAAACTAAGTAAGCTTTATCAGAAAGCTCTATATAAATACACTAGTAAACCCTCAAAATAATGCTGCTCAGAGTCATCTGTCAAAAGAAACACCACATTTCTTTCCTTCTATTGTGTACACATGGGCTTCTGTATCAGACTTGTTTTCAGCTTAAACCTCCAGGGCTTGGGCTTGAGCATGCTCAGTTTGCTCCTCACTCCCCCTCCCTCCTCCTCTCCCTGCTGTAATCTGAGCTCAGAGCTATGAGCGAGCAGGGAGAGACTCACGCAGGAAGTGATGTCATAGCAAGATAATATGGCAGCTGCTATCCTTAAACAGTGACAGAGCTGTTTACTCAGGTATGGAAATACATTCTAAAGAATAAAAAATGGTGTTCTATATTGCACTGTTGAGGCTAATCTATTGGCAATAAACTGCCTTGGTAGCTTTCCTTCTCCATTAATTACAAATCCATGGGGGTCATCTACCAAGATCCCGTGAAGAAGTGCCCCTCATAAATACAGCACAATTGGAACTGTATTTATAGAGGTAACTTCAAATTTATGTGCCATTTAAAGGACTGCATTGTGCCTAATTTTTGCTAAGGGCTAGTATATCTTAACAGAAATATTTTAGTTTTTTTTTTCTATGCCAGAACATGACTAGCATCCCATTGATGAAATTTCATTATGTCAAGCTTCTGTATGGAGAGATGGAGGATATTTTTTGAAGCCCAGCATGGTACTATTATGTCTTTACTTAACATTTTGAAAATTGGTTGAGATTTTCCTATGATTTAAACACAGAATTTTGGTTGCATGATATTCTTGGTCTATCTTGGGCTGTATATACAAAGCTCTCTATTGCTGATCTGGATTGGGGGTTCTATTGGTAAAGCAAAAAAGTGAATATTGCTGATAATTTTGGAGTTCATATTCCTTAATTAGTCAAAATGGTTCCTTTAGGATATACTGCTTTTATCTAACTTTTATATTAATATTTGTTATTCTTGTAGAAGTAATTTTTCACTGTATACCCAATAATTATTTAGCCTCCCTTTGAGAATACAGAATGGAAGCAAGAGTATATACTTTTAGTATATATAAGCTTATCCATGATTATAATTATGTCCTTTGTGACTCCAGGGCTCTCAGCATGGATATTAAAGTCACTATGCTCTAACCAATGTCATTGTCATTGCACTCATACCAGGAAGTGAGTGCTGGATTGTAAATTGACAATTGACTGTTATTCTAACTCTCCTAATATACTGCATGCCCTAGACTGTAATCATAAGTTTGTTTAATCTATTGACACCTTGTTGTTAGACTTGAGTCAGTCTTCCCAATCTTACTGCCCTACCTTTTGCCTTTTCCTATCTAGCCCAACCTTATCTAAGTTGCTATGCTTTGTAAAGTGGAAACCTTGCTTCCTGTATCTTTCCTTCCTGTGATCCAGTTCCTGCTTTCTCCTCTCTTTGTACATCCAATCGTTGTGTCAGTGCCCCTGACACGCAGAAATTGAAATCTCATATGGTGAATTCTATTTTTATGAATATGCAATCTCAATATAGAAAAAAACTGACACTTTTGGATTGGTGTCGGGGTAGTTCACTTTAATTTTTTTGTATGATGTAGATAATATAATTCTAAAACAAACAGCTAGTTGTCATATTTTATTGAATTTTTTGTGATCTTTGAAATATTTACATTTCTTTATTATACAACTCTTAGAATAGAAATAAAAACTGCAATTTGGACACAGTTACCCTAGTAACCAGGCAACACTTTGGAAGTCAGGATGGAACATGAATAGGCGAGTGTCTTAAAAGAAAGAAAAGCAATAACAAATAAGAATAACAATAAAAGTTGCCCCTGATAATTAAAATTATGCAACAAATGTCTTAATAGCAATATAAAAAATACTAGAATAGATCCAAACAAGTTAATAATTGCACTTTAAAGTACATTTAAATGAGTAAATAAGGATATGAAATAAAGCTCTTAGTGCACATAATGTATCTGATTAGTAAGGACCTAGTCACCTGTGTGTTTGCATCATCATTGCATGGCTAAACACAATGTGGAACAAAAACATTAGAAAATCAAACAACTTAAACATAAAAAGAAAAGATTTGGAACTTTAAATAATATTGAAGCTTGGAAAAAGGAAACATAGTCAAGCTATTTGATTAACTTTTAAAGGAGAACAGAGCTCTGACCCCTCAGTTTCCCCCAACACAGACCCCCTTGCTTCTTCCTGAACTATATTGATGTATTCTCTGCAAACACCCAGTATTGTCTGTATCAGCACTGTAAGTGCAGAATTGCGCAGTGGTGGCTGAAGCATGCACTGTGTTAGCCATGAACACCGAGCATACTCCAGATTCGTGAAAACATCCAGAATCCAAATTTGATGTGTCTGAATATGGCGGTCTTCTAACCTCACTGTGCAACTTGTGGTTTACATGTCCCACTATCATCTGCATGCATCTTATTGCACTTTGTATGTTATGCTTTATGAGGATTGTATATATATATATATACACTCACGAAAGTCTCGTAATACAGATGCCTGGGTGCAGTCTTCAAACATCAAATATATAACTCAACGAATCTGCACAACTCAGGGCTTATAAAAAATGTACGTATACTTTATTGGATACTAACTGATGTTTTTCGACTGCTGCTGCTGTAGTCTTTTTCAAAGTACAAATAAAAATTACATCCACCAGGTTGGACGTTGGATGCCCAAAATTCTAAAAGTGTCTACAAATAAGTTGAGAGCTGTATGCAAGTAAACTGTATGTATGTGAGGATATTTCTGTGAGTGTGCAAACCCCCCAAAATACAAAAAAGCTAGGTGTGTGTAAGTCTGTAATTGTGTGTTTGTTTATCTTTGACACGTATCTTGTGTTGCCTGGAAAGGATGCAGGCCACACTGGAGAGCTGCAGGGTACGGGTCCAGATCCAGGTGGCCAGGAATGAGGATAGAAGCAGACACATGATCTGTACTTGTCTGCGGTTTTCCTGGAACCACTTGTTCCCTTGCTCTACTCAGTGCCTAGGGGTGGGGGAAACCAGCTGAAATTCCATGTGGGCTTTAAAAGCTGGTTCAGTGTTTCTACAAAGACAAGCAAATGGTAATTCCTTGGGGGCCCCAGTGAATTAAAATTAAGAAAAGTTATTTTCCAGAAAAAGATTACAACAGCCCTGAGAAATGTAAGTAACATAGCATGGTTAGGTTTTTCCCTGGGGTACTGCATTTTTCCCCTAAAAAGAGCACTGGCCTTAGACTGAATTCTCTATGGGGTGCTTAACAAATTGGCAACCACCACTGAATCCTGCTTTTTGTGTCCTTTAGATACCCTAAACTGCATATTGTTGTGCAAAAATTTGATTCTCTAAGTATCTTATACAATATCCCACAGTGCATTTTTACACACTGTCTACAGGATAAAACCACTAGATTTAACCCTTTCCCTGCCAGCCGTTTTGTCCTAGATGCGAAAATCTACTGCCAAGCAGTTTTTAGATATTTTGCACTCTTTCACTTTAAGGGCCTTTCCTGGGGTGGTCTTTTAGTTAACCCAGGAAAACAATATATTGTTTTTTTCAGGACAACCTGAACATTCACAATATGCAAGAATTTTGGTGTAATTCTACTTCTCTAAAAAAATATTGGATTCTAAGTGTCAAATAAAATGAAAAAAATCATGTTGCACGAAGAACAATCACATATATCAGAAACATCATTCATTTTATGTACGAGAACACAGCCGATTTAGAAAGGTCTATGTCTCCTGAACGCGACAATACCAAATATATATCGTTTTATGGAGATTTCTCACTTGTATAGCTCAAAATCTACAAGCAGTACACAACCAAATTTCCAAAGCAACACTCCCCAAACGGCATACTTTTGATTTCAAGGCCAAACATTCCGCTAACAGTAGGTTTACCCTAGAAAACTACCCATTACTAGAAAGAACAGATTCTGGTGAATCAAAAATGGGTAGAAATATCTTTGTACTCCAAACCACTAAGTTGCAATTGTTTCCTAAAGTTATAATGTTTTATAGAAATTGGTGAATTTTTTGAAAAATGACCTCAAAGCTTCCACTCTACAGCAACATATCTCCCACACATCATTAGGTATCAATGTAAAACACCCCCAATATAAAATCCTGGGTCAAATGAACAGTTTGATGCCCAATATGAATAGATGTACCCAAGCACGTGGCATAGGAGGCCCCAAAAGGAAGACCCCCCGTTTGTTCTGTCATTTCAGATACTGCAAAATCAACACATTTACATCGTTTTGGGGGGCGGCAAAGGTAGAAAAAAGTACGTTCACCCCAGAAAACCATATATTTTCGGAAAGTACACATTCCCCTGAATCCAATTTGGGTATGCATGTCTTTCTACACCAAAGTACCAAGCCGCAAATCATTCCTAAATTTGGTGATTTTGGTGACATTTCCAAAAATCACCTCAAAATATCTACCCTGCAGCATCGTATTACCCACATACTTTTAGGTATCAAGAGAAATCACCCCAAATATGAAAGCCTAGGGTCCTCTGAACAGTTTGATGCCCGATATGTATAGGTGTACCCAAGCACGTGGCATACAGGGGCCCCAAAAGGAAGACCCCCATATAGTCTGTCATTTCAGGTACTGCAAAATCAACACATTTACATTGTTTTGGGGGGGGGGCAAAAGTAGAAAACAGTAAGTTCACCCCAGAAAACCATATATTTTCGGAAAGTACACATTCCAACGAATCCAAATTGGGTATGCATGTCTTTCTACGCCAAAGTACCAAGCCGCAAATCATTCCTAAATTTGGTGATTTAGGTGACATTTCCAAAAATCACCTCAAAATATCTACTCTGCAGCATCGTATTACCCACATACTTTTAGGTATCAAGACAAATCACCCCAAATATGAAAGCCTAGGGTCCTCTGAACAGTTTGATGCCCAATATGTATAGGTGTACCCAAGCATGTGGCATATAGAGGCCCTAAAAGGAAGACCCCCATATAGTCTGACATTTCAGGTACTGCAAAATCAACACATTTACATTGTTTTGGGGGGGCAAAAGTAGAAAACAGTAAGTTCACCCCAGAAAACCATATATTTTCGGAAAGTACACATTCCCACGAATTCAAATTGGGTATGCATGTCTTTCTACGCCAAAGTACCAAGCCGCAAATCATTCCTAAATTTGGTGATTTAGGTGAATTTTCCAAAAATCACCTCAAAATATCTACCCTGCAGCATCATTTACCCACATACTTTTAGGTATCAAGAGAAATCACCCCAAATATGAAAGCCTAGGGTCCTCTGAACAGTTTGATGCCCAATATGTATAGGTGTACCCAAGCACGTGGCATACAGGGGCCCCAAAAGGAAGACCCCCATATAGTCTGTCATTTCAGGTACTGCAAAATCAACACATTTACATCGTTTTGGGGGGGGCAAAAGTAGAAAACAGTAAGTTCACCCCAGAAAACCATATATTTTCCGAAAGTACACATTCCAACGAATCCAAATTGGGTATGCATGTCTTTCTACGCCAAAGTACCAAGCCGCAAATCATTCCTAAATTTGGTGATTTAGGTGACATTTCCAAAAATCACCTCAAAATATCTACTCTGCAGCATCGTATTACCCACATACTTTTAGGTATCAAGACAAATCACCCCAAATATGAAAGCCTAGGGTCCTCTGAACAGTTTGATGCCCAATATGTATAGGTGTACCCAAGCATGTGGCATATAGAGGCCCTAAAAGGAAGACCCCCATATAGTCTGACATTTCAGGTACTGCAAAATCAACACATTTACATTGTTTTGGGGGGGCAAAAGTAGAAAACAGTAAGTTCACCCCAGAAAACCATATATTTTCGTAAAGTACACATTCCAACGAATCCAAATTGGGTATGCATGTCTTTCTACGCCAAAGTACCAAGCCGCAAACCATTCCTAAATTTGGTGCTTTAGGTGATATTTCCAAAAATCACCTCAAAATATCTACCCTGCAGCATCGTATTACACACATACTTTTAGGTATCAAGACAAATCACCCCAAATATGAAAGCCTAGGGTCCTCTGAACAGTTTGATGCCCAATATGTATAGGTGTACCCAAGCATGTGGCATATAGAGGCCCTAAAAGGAAGACCCCCATATAGTCTGACATTTCAGGTACTGCAAAATCAACACATTTACATTGTTTTGGGGGGGCAAAAGTAGAAAACAGTAAGTTCACCCCAGAAAACCATATACTTTCGGAAAGTACACATTCCAACGAATCCAAATTGGGTATGCATGTCTTTCTACGCCAAAGTACCAAGCCGCAAATCATTCCTAAATTTGGTGCTTTAGGTGATATTTCCAAAAATCACCTCAAAATATCTACCCTGCAGCATCGTATTACACACATACTTTTAGGTATCAAGACAAATCACCCCAAATATGAAAGCCTAGGGTCCTCTGAACAGTTTGATGCCCAATATGTATAGGTGTACCCAAGCATGTGGCATATAGAGGCCCTAAAAGGAAGACCCCCATATAGTCTGACATTTCAGGTACTGCAAAATCAACACATTTACATTGTTTTGGGGGGGCAAAAGTAGAAAACAGTAAGTTCACCCCAGAAAACCATATATTTTCGGAAAGTACACATTCCAACGAATCCAAATTGGGTATGCATGTCTTTCTACGCCAAAGTACCAAGCCGCAAATCATTCCTAAATTTGGTGCTTTAGGTGATATTTCCAAAAATCACCTCAAAATATCTACCCTGCAGCATCGTATTACACACATACTTTTAGGTATCAAGACAAATCACCCCAAATATGAAAGCCTAGGGTCCTCTGAACAGTTTGATGCCCAATATGTATAGGTGTACCCAAGCATGTGGCATATAGAGGCCCTAAAAGGAAGACCCCCATATAGTCTGACATTTCAGGTACTGCAAAATCAACACATTTACATTGTTTTGGGGGGGCAAAAGTAGAAAACAGTAAGTTCACCCCAGAAAACCATATATTTTCGGAAAGTACACATTCCAACGAATCCAAATTGGGTATGCATGTCTTTCTACGCCAAAGTACCAAGCCGCAAATCATTCCTAAATTTGGTGCTTTAGGTGATATTTCCAAAAATCACCTCAAAATATCTACCCTGCAGCATCGTATTACACACATACTTTTAGGTATCAAGACAAATCACCCCAAATATGAAAGCCTAGGGTCCTCTGAACAGTTTGATGCCCAATATGTATAGGTGTACCCAAGCATGTGGCATATAGAGGCCCTAAAAGGAAGACCCCCATATAGTCTGACATTTCAGGTACTGCAAAATCAACACATTTACATTGTTTTGGGGGGGCAAAAGTAGAAAACAGTAAGTTCACCCCAGAAAACCATATATTTTCGGAAAGTACACATTCCAACGAATCCAAATTGGGTATGCATGTCTTTCTACGCCAAAGTACCAAGCCGCAAATCATTCCTAAATTTGGTGCTTTAGGTGATATTTCCAAAAATCACCTCAAAATATCTACCCTGCAGCATCGTATTACACACATACTTTTAGGTATCAAGACAAATCACCCCAAATATGAAAGCCTGGGGTCCTCTGAACAGTTTGATGCCCAATATGTATAGGTGTACCCAAGCATGTGGCATATAGGGGCCCTAAAATGAAGACCCCCCCTTGTATGTTCTGTCATTTCAGGTACTGCAAAATCAACACATTTACATCGTTTTGGGGGGGGGGCAAAGGTAGAAAAAAGTAAGTTCACCCCAGAAACCCATATATTTTCGGAAAGTACACATTCCCACGAATCTAAATTGGGTATGCATGTCTTTGTACTCCAAAGTACCAAGCCGCAAACCATTCCTAAATTTGGTGATTTTGGGGACATTTCCAAAAATGACTTCAAAATTTCGACCCTGCAGCATCTTATTACCCACATACTTTTAGGTATCAAGACAAATCACCCCAAATATGAAAGCCTGGGGTCCTCTGAACAGTTTGATGCCCAATATGTATAGGTGTACCCAAGCACGTGGCGTATAGGGGCCCCAAAACGAAGACCCCCATATGGTCTGTCATTTCAGGTACTGCAAAATCAACACATTTACATTGTTTTGAGGGGGGCAAATGTAGAAAAAAGTAAGTTCACCCCAGAAAACCATATATTTTCGGAAACTACACATTCCCATGGATCTAAATTGGGTATGCATGTCTTTGTAATCCAAAGTACCAAGCCGCAAACCATTCCTAAATTTGGTGATTTTGTGGACATTTCCAAAAATGACTTCAAAATTTCGACCCTGCAGCATCGTATTACCCACATGCTTTTAGGTATCAAGACAAATCACCCCAAATATGAAAGCCTGGGGTCCTCTGAACAGTTTGATGCCCAATATGTATAGGTGTACCCAAGCACGTGGCGTATAGGGGCCCCAAAACGAAGACCCCCATATGGTCTGTCATTTCAGGTACTGCAAAATCAACACATTTACATTGTTTTGGGGGGGCAAAAGTAGAAAACAGTAAGTTCACCCCAGAAAACCATATATTTTCGGAAAGTACACATTCCAACGAATCCAAATTGGGTATGCATGTCTTTCTACGCCAAAGTACCAAGCCGCAAATCATTCCTAAATTTGGTGCTTTAGGTGATATTTCCAAAAATCACCTCAAAATATCTACCCTGCAGCATCGTATTACACACATACTTTTAGGTATCAAGACAAATCACCCCAAATATGAAAGCCTGGGGTCCTCTGAACAGTTTGATGCCCAATATGTATAGGTGTACCCAAGCACGTGGCGTATAGGGGCCCCAAAACGAAGACCCCCATATGGTCTGTCATTTCAGGTACTGCAAAATCAACACATTTACATTGTTTTGAGGGGGGCAAATGTAGAAAAAAGTAAGTTCACCCCAGAAAACCATATATTTTCGGAAAGTACACATTCCAACGAATCCAAATTGGGTATGCATGTCTTTCTACGCCAAAGTACCAAGCCGCAAATCATTCCTAAATTTGGTGCTTTAGGTGATATTTCCAAAAATCACCTCAAAATATCTACCCTGCAGCATCGTATTACACACATACTTTTAGGTATCAAGACAAATCACCCCAAATATGAAAGCCTGGGGTCCTCTGAACAGTTTGATGCCCAATATGTATAGGTGTACCCAAGCACGTGGCGTATAGGGGCCCCAAAACGAAGACCCCCATATGGTCTGTCATTTCAGGTACTGCAAAATCAACACATTTACATTGTTTTGAGGGGGGCAAATGTAGAAAAAAGTAAGTTCACCCCAGAAAACCATATATTTTCGGAAAGTACACATTCCCACGGATCTAAATTGGGTATGCATGTCTTTGTACTCCAAAGAACCAAGCCGCAAACCATTCCTAAATTTGGGGATTTTGGGGACATTTCCTAAAATGACTTCAAAATATCTACCCTGCAGCATCGTATTACCCACATACTTTTAGGTATCAAGAGAAATCACCCCAAATATGAAAGCCTAGGGTCCCCTGAACAGTTTGATGCCCAATATGTATAGGTGTACCCAAGCACGTGGCATACAGGGGCCCCAAAAGAAAGACCCCCATATGGTCTGTCATTTCAGGTACTGCAAAATCAACACATTTACATTGTTTTGGGGGGGCAAAAGTAGAAAACAGTAAGTTCACCCCAGAAAACCATATATTTTCGGAAAGTACACATTCCAACGAATCCAAATTGGGTATGCATGTCTTTCTACGCCAAAGTACCAAGCCGCAAATCATTCCTAAATTTGGTGCTTTAGGTGATATTTCCAAAAATCACCTCAAAATATCTACCCTGCAGCATCGTATTACACACATACTTTTAGGTATCAAGACAAATCACCCCAAATATGAAAGCCTGGGGTCCTCTGAACAGTTTGATGCCCAATATGTATAGGTGTACCCAAGCACGTGGCGTATAGGGGACCCAAAACGAAGACCCCCATATGGTCTGTCATTTCAGGTACTGCAAAATCAACACATTTACATTGTTTTGAGGGGGGCAAATGTAGAAAAAAGTAAGTTCACCCCAGAAAACCATATATTTTCGGAAAGTACACATTCCCACGGATCTAAATTGGGTATGCATGTCTTTGTACTCCAAAGAACCAAGCCGCAAACCATTCCTAAATTTGGGGATTTTGGGGACATTTCCAAAAATGACTTCAAAATATCTACCCTGCAGCATCGTATTACCCACATACTTTTAGGTATCAAGAGAAATCACCCCAAATATGAAAGCCTAGGGTCCCCTGAACAGTTTGATGCCCAATATGTATAGGTGTACCCAAGCACGTGGCATACAGGGGCCCCAAAAGAAAGACCCCCATATGGTCTGTCATTTCAGGTACTGCAAAATCAACACATTTACATTGTTTTTGGGGGGGGGCAAAGGTAGAAAAAAGTAAGTTCACCCCATAAAACCATATATTTTCGGAAAGTACACATTCCTGCGAATCCAAATCGGGTATGGATGTCTTTGTACTCCAAAGTACTAAGCCGCAAACCATTTCTAAATTTGGTGATTTTGGGGACATTTCCAAAAATCACCTCAAAATTTTCACCCTCTAGCATCGTAGTTCCCACATACTTTTAGGTATCAAGAGAAATCACCCCAAATATGAAAGCCTGGGGTCCTCTGAACAGTTTGATGCCCAATATGTATAGGTGTACCCAAGCACGTGGCATATAGGGCCCCAAAACAAAGACCCTCAAATGGTCTGTCATTTCAGGTACTGCAAAATCAACACATTTACATTGTTTTGGGGGGGGCAAAGGTAGAAAAAAGTGCGTTCACCCCATAAAACCATATATTTTTGGAAAGTACACATTCCTGCGAATCCAAATTGGGTATGCATGTCTTTGTACTCCAAAGTACCAAGTCGCAAGCCTTTCCTAAATTTGGCGATAAAAGCAACTGTTTTTACATTTCTGAAAATCGCCTAAAAATATTGCAATTGGCGCATTTATCTCACCCAATTTCTTACATACAATTGTAAAACACCATAAATATTGATGCCAAGGGTCTACTGAACAGTTTGATGCCCAATATGCATAGATATACCAAGGCAGCTGGCATGTGCGGACCCCAAATAAAAATAGTGAATATGAGTTTTCTCCGCTGCCGATTCGCCTTCTGTGAACATAGACCCTTGACTTCATATTATTTGCCTCAAGACCCTCCTAACAGCAATGACCCCCCAAAACCATACATTTTTGGAAAGTACACATTCTGCCGATTCCAACAAAGATAACGACGTCTTTCTACACGAAACTACCAAACTGCAAAGCTTTTCTAAACATATAGGTTTTTACAACATTTCTGAAAATCGCCTAAAAATGTTGCAGTTTGCCGCATTTATCACACACAATGTTTTACGTACAAAGAAAAATCTCTCTAAATATGGACGTCAGAGGTCTAATAAATAGTTTGATGCCCAATATGTATAGATTTACCAAAGTATGTGTTGTGTATGGACCCCAAATGAAAAACGTGCCTATGAATTTTCACGCTAGCCAACTAAGCTGCAGAAAAGAGAACCCTAACTGTACGTTATGTGCCGTAAGACCCCCAAACTGTAAAAATACCCCCAGAAACCCATATATTTTTGGAAAGCACATATTTTGGCGGATCAAACTAAGTAAAATCTATCTTTCTATACCAAAGCACCAAACAGCAAAACGATACTAAAGATACATAAGGAACAATAATGCAGGGATAAAATTGCAATAAAACCACAAAAATAGCGTAAATCAATGAAATAACAAAATAATTGTTCTGACAGCGTAATTAGTGGCCGAAATCGATTATCCAATAGTCACGCTGCCAAAATAACACGTTTTTAGGCAAAAAAACCAAAAGATAACAGTATAATGAATTCGTAAAAAAAAAAAAAACACCTGTTTTTGTATACATATTTGTGCACTAATAAAAGTTATCTGAGTGTGCAAATACATGTAAATAAGTGTAAATAAGTGTAAATAACTGTACAAAAGGGACCAAGTGTGCTAAAATTAAAAAAAAAAAATTTTTAAAAAATTCCAATCTTTACTAAAATGCATAAATGTACTGTAAGTATGTGTAGGTGCAGGTAAGTGTGTAAAAAAAACGTGCACTTACCGTTTTTGGAGCAGGAGAATCGCTGTCTTCTTTGGAGGAGTCCTGGCAGCGTGTCTGCAGAGTTGCTGCGCAGCAGGAAGTGCGTGGGCGGCTCTGCAGGCAGGAAGAAGGGTGAGTGTAGTAGCAGACGCTCCATGCGATGCGTCTGCTACTTTGAAGTCGGATCTGCGACAATCGAGTCGCAGATCCGACTTGACAGCCCCCCAGCCTCGTTGCCTAGGGGGCTGTCTTCTCTCCCCACTCTCTGCGGAGGCGGCAAAAGCCGCCGAAGCAGAGAGAGAGCTCAGCTGCCAAAGAACGTACAATGTACGTTCTTGGCAGCCTGAGCATTGGCCTGCCAGCACGTACGCCGTACGTGCTTGGCAGGCAAAGGGTTAAAGGAATTTTGTTGAGTTCTTAGCTAGTAAACTGCATAAAAACATTTTTATAATATAAAAAAATATTATTATAAGTTAGTATTCTATTATCAAGTATCTTCACAGTATAACTATTTCATGTGGGTTATTCAGTGCCATGTCAACAAAAGCAGCAGCACTCCGGTGATTTGAAAAAAGTGAATCTTTACTTAAATTGCCTTAGACAATGTTTCGGGCTACTATGGCTTGTCAAGGCTTGACAAAGGGCCATAGTAGCTCAAGTCTATTCCACCCTGGCAGAGGGTACAGCGTGCACCTGGGGCTGCAAAGAGCCGTTTGCTACTCTTCAAGCACACATGAATTTAATTATTCAATGCCATGTGTTACAGAACATAACGGGTTCAATTAGTCACCAGTCACAAGTAATTTTGTTACAGCTCACACCTAACAGGTAACATTTCATCAGATCTGCTCATTAATGTGATTTACTGGCTGCCCTAGTGGAAGCTGTTAATGATGATCAAAAGTTTTCTCCAAGTTTTGCCGCGAATATGAAGCCCGTAGACTCCAATGGGTCAAAAAAATAAATAATTGTCGCCCATACACTTCAATGTATTTCGGCATATTTTTGTTGAAGCGAAACGGCTCAGATTTGCCCATCACTAGAAGCTATGCCTTGCTCAGTGCAAGAGGCTTCACATCACTGAAGCAGAGAAAAGTGGATTAACACTGTTGGTAAAGAGATTGAATAAATGTGTTACTTTAATACAATTGCTTCAAGATTTACTGATAGCTCTGGTGAAAACTAGAATTAGCTGTAAGTAAAAAGTTTTGGATTACTGGGCCAGAAATAATTCTGGAAGCCACACTGAAAGGAGTGTGTAAATGTGATAGACACTACAGTATAATCTCTCTCTAAGTGAGAGGCTGCAAACCTCCAGGCTAGCAAGAATTATGGGCAGTGATATAAGCTATACAAAGAAATTACAGCTGTAATGTTATTTCTACATTAAATGGATTAGTGTAAACACAGGTTCCTGTGATGAGGAGTTCTGATCTTGGGGAAACAGGAAGCTCCTAAAAACACAGGACTAGTTGTTATAGTGATACTGACACTAAAAAATACTTTTTAAAACATGAATGTACATTAAACATTACCTATAGGTCATGCTGATTTATTTATTTATTTATTTTTTTTGCTGAGAGTTTGGTTTTTGTAAGTAATTGTTAGTTTAAGTTCCTAAACCTGACTGTTTCACCAACCTGACTGTCCCATCTCAGTCTGTCAGTTAAAGTTTCTAATGCTAATGGACTACTACTGCATAAATATTGCAGCCCCCTTGTAATATACTGCACCTTAAGCTAGGGACAGCAGCTGGTACCCATGTTCTCTTCTTCCTGTTATTGTACTGAGAGTGTGTGAAAGACTAAGCCACCATTGTACAGTCTGCTGTTATATATTTTCCTGTGTTAACGCTTAGTAAAAGTTATTCTCTACAAGATCAGTTCCTGTGTGTGCATGTGCTCTGGTTCACTGTCTTACCCACATGCTTCAGAATTCCTGCAAAACCAGTGTAAGGTGCCTGAACAGATTTAATAAGGGACAAGACACCCCTCATAGACGAGCACTGGGAGTCAGGTAATGTAAAGGCATTGGGTAAATACTTTATGAAACAATAGCTTACCTGAAAGCAGTTCCATGATAAAGTTTTGGCTCTTCCTAAAAGCACATGATCAAGCACAATGACATGAAATGGAGGACTACACACCAATACTACAACAAAAATACATTTATTGGTTCAAGAATAACATTTAAAATTAAATTCCTGTAAATGGTACAATTATTTGCAATATACACAGTGTAAACTAATAAAATAAACTATGCCAGAAATACAGAATCACTTTAATAGGCCTATGTAAAGTGATCTGCAGAGTGTACTAGTCTCACTGGTGAAGTTCTAAACTTGTTCAACTAACCTAATCCAAATTCCTTAGGACCAGAAAACATCTGAATGCTGCCTCTAGCAAGCTATAAGTGAGAGGATTCCTCTGTAATTATAGAGATTTACAATTTCTTCTATATTTAGCAACATCCGCCAGGAATCAACAACAAAATAATCTGGAAGACTGGTACCAATGTTGTGATAGAAATGCCTACTTCCCATTTTTATTGCATTTAGAACTGTGAAAAGCTTCAGAAGAACAATGCAAATAATTCAAAAACTATAGCAATAAATAATGAAAACCAATTGCAAAGTTATTAAGAACAGGTCATTCTATAACACACTAAGGGGCAAATTCACTAACCTCCGAAATTCACGGCTTCGCTCACAGCGCAACACTTTGCCAGGCATAGATTCGCCAGGACAATGCTAATTTACCAAAATCCGAAGTTGCGTCCAGGGCACAGAACGCTGGCAAAGTTGCGCTAGCATTACTGCACCAAACGAAGCGAAGTTGCGCTAGCGTTGCCTTATTTGCATACGGCGGGAACTTAAAGTTCAATGGACATATATGTTGCAGCAAATACATTACACTACATAAGCCCAGGGAATCTTAATAAAATAAAATAAAGTTGTTATAATGCCCTACACATGAGTCCAGTGTATAGTTTATGTGCCATATGTTAGGAAATGTAGGGGGGAAGCTGGTTACCCCCCAAAAAATGTATGCTCTTTTGCAGCCTATCACCCTGAAAAAAGACGCTAGTGTTTTTTGGGATTTTTCAGCTATCTACTCTATTGCACTTCGCCTGGTCTGGCACAAGAGGTAACATTCAATAAAATCTGCATTTTAGTGAATTTGCATAGTTATGTCCATTCGCCAGAGCGCAAATTTGCATGGCATTAGGGAGCAAAGTACCACTAGAGTCTATCTCCTTCGCTAGCGAAGTTATGCCTCGTAAATCGGCGAAGTTACGAAATGACGTTAAGCGTTAGTCATTTTGCCATTTAGTAAATTTGTCCCTAAATGTTAACTTAAAGGGGATCAACCCTTTAATATTTCTATTTACTGGTATTTAAATGTATATATATATATATATATATATATATATATATATATATATATATATATATATATATATATATATATATATATATGCTGCAATAATGAGCTGCAATAAATTTCATACTGCATTTACAGTTTATTCCACGCTGGCCTGCAGTTCCAGGTCCTGGGCAGCATGTATGTACTACACATTGTTACTAAGCATTACAAGGCAGTTTCCAATTGTGGAAATCTAAACAGAGGAAAATGCACATGTTCCAAGTGTACATTTACTACAAAAATGTATCAACATTTATGAGATTTTAATAAAAACGCTTAGGATTAAAACAAAGGAATTTTGGTCTGAATAATTATTAAGCTACAAACACATGGGGCTGATTCTCAGCCTGTGGATAAATGCAGGCCCAGAACCAGCCTGTCTGCAGTTCTACGATTGCTCCTGTGTCTGCATTGAAAGGCGCTGCTTGCAGACAGAGCGTCTTCTAAAAAATACAGATTCACACATTTTTCCTGCTGAAAAATATACATCAAGTATTGCTCATGTTTGAAAAATACAGTATTCTCTATATATTTTCAAAATCATATTACCATCTGCTTCAACATGATCCAAAATATTTTGCTATAACAGTCTATTACTTTTTCCCACACGGGTCCAGTGGCAGACAGACACAGGACACATCCTCGTGGTTAGCTAGCCACACAGGTCAGGCCTTGACAGTGGTCTAGCTACTGTTTTATTGTTACAGAGAAAAGGGAAATCATTTTTAAACATTTGGATAAAATTAGGTCTATGTGGCAAATTTACTTACCTTCGAAGCTGCGCCAGCATTGGCTTCGCCGCACTTCGCCAGGGCGCCGCTAATTCACTAAAATCCGAAGTTGTGCTCAGGGAGGCGAAAGGTAGCGAAGTTGCACTACCGTTAATTCGTCAAGCAAAGCGAAGTTATGCTAGCGATGCCTAATTTGCATACAGTGCCAAGTTAAAGTGCAATGGACGTATATGTAGCACCAAATACATTATACTACACAAGCCTGGGAAAGCTTCATAAAATTAAATAGAGTTGTTATTTTGCCCTACACATATGCCCACTGTATAGTTTAGGTGCCATATGTTAGGAAATGTAGGGGCGAAGGAGGGTACCCCCAAAAAAGTAAAAGACGGCAGCGTTTTTTGGGACTTAGAAAAAACTTTTTTTGAGGCAAGCCCTATCTACTCTAATGCACTTTGCCTGGTCTGAAGTGCAAGTCTGGCGCAAGAGGTAACATTCAGTAAAATGCGCAAGTTAGTAAATTAGCGTAGTTACTTCCCTTCGCCATAGTGCAACTTCGCCTGGCGTATGAGTGCAAGCAGCGCTAGAGTAGGTCCATTTTGCTAGCAAATTTACGGCAGCACCCTTTAATAAATCAGCGAAGTAACGAAATTATGTCATACTGACGAATTTGCGCTAACGTTCGCCGATTCGCCATTTAGTGAATTTGCCCGTATGAGAGATGGCCATTCCGTAAGTCAGAGCTTTCTGGATAATGTGTTCCCAGATAAGGGATCCCAAACCTATATCTTTTCTTCCTAGAATGGGTGGTGCATGATCAATATTCAATTGTCATTATTCATTACCTAGATAAGTTCATATGAATTGGCCCCTAGCAAGACTAAAGGTTTCCATAGACGCAAAGATCCGCTCATTTGGCCACATCACCAAACAAGCGGATCTTTCCCCGATATGCCATTAACAAACATGGCTATATCGGGGATAATCTGATTGTTTGGCCGTATTGCCGAACGATCCGATTATGATGTGCCGTGGGCTCCGTCGGGTCAAAATCAAACCTGACGGATCGACCAAACAACCTATCTCTGCCGGACAAAAGATGTCGGCACACACAAGCCGAAAATCGTACGAATTGTCGTTTCATACGATAGGATCTGTGTGTCTATGGCCACCTTAATAGCATAGAAATGTTGTAATAAGGTAGCAGATTTGTGCCTAGAAATCCTCATAGCTAGGGACTCTAGTAATTAGCTGAGGTTAGCAGACAGACTTGCTGAATGGAAAGGGCAAGTTTGCATTTAGGACCATTGCCTTGGTTTTTTTACCATTTATTTTATGGCCATATAGGGTACAAAACAGCCTCATCATTGTATTAGACTGAGCACAGAGATTATGAGGATCTGTTGGTGTGGGAAGCCTTCTAAATGGTTGGCAGTGGGAGAACTTGGATAACAGTGGTCTAGAGCTGTTTACAGATGAAAGGGGAACCCAGGGTAATTGTGCTTACTTGGCAGGTAAGGGAATGAAAAAGAACTTTGCCTAGAGTTTTACCACTTTATTGTTTTGGTGGAAATATGGGTGAAGGTATTGAGGGACAGACAGGAACCTTTTGAAAGATGGGAGTAGTTCAGGCAATTATTATCCAAAGTGTAGTGTCAAACCCAGTGCTAGTTAGGGAGGACAGACTATGCATTAGGCTTAGACAGTACAAAACAGATATGGTAAGGGAAAGACATAACATTAGCTTCTATGCCTGGTTCCACAGCAAATCAACTGGACAATTTGGAAGTGGTTTGTCTGGAAGACATAGTCCCTTAATGATACATCAAGTCAGGTCATACTTTTTGTTTGAGGCTATGCTAAAGGGTGTGGTAGAGCTTTTGCTATAGAGGCAAACTTGGGTTTGTCTGAAAGGACAGTAATGGGAATCAGGAGGCAGCAGATGGAAAGACATAAATTGTAAATAAAGTGTAAGTAATAATTTATCATATATTCTCCATGTTTTGAAGTTGAAAGTCAGAAATGTGTCTGTATTTTGAGTGAATTGAGGAAATGACAAATGAAAATAAGGGAGACAGTTGGGTTAATCCAAGAGAGCAGGCTATTGCCAGATGGCTGGGTTTTAGAAGGCTACATTGAGGTAGGTTACTGCATCTGTTTTGCTGGCAGTGATGGGGGTCCCCAGATTTAATTTTGCATATTTGTGGAAGAATTTAAATTTTATTCATGATATTCTGTGTGACTGGTTGAGGCTCCATGGGTGTTTTTTGAGACATGTTGTTGGTTTGGTAATGTATAGTTGACAGAAAAATGTGGAGAGGGGCTAGACTTAGGTTGAACCAGGAGTTTGAGAAGTTGTGGTTAGAAACAGGGGCATGACAATCAGACTAGGCTATACTAGAGACTAGGGTTGGGTTTCATTTGAATGCCATTGAGCTAGACATATTGAACATGTCCTTACAGAAGTGACCCCAGCCAGTGGCTTGCAACCAACATATTGCTCACAACCCCTTGGATGTTGCTCCCTGTGGGGACCCCTGAATTACAGGATGATTTGAAAAGGAATCTTCTGGAATTATTCTAAGCTTTGCTGGAGCTGCCCTGAGTGGTATTTGCACCACCTAGGGCCCTGTATCCTTTGGTTGTAGCTGTGTGTAAATGGAGAACTAAACCCTAAAAATTAATGTGGCTAAAAATGACATTTTATATACTGAACTTATTGCACCAGGCTAAAGTTTCAGCTTGTCAATTGCAGCAATGAGCCAGGACTTCAAACTTGTCACAGGGGGTCACCATCTTGGAAAGTGTCTGTGACACTCACATGCTCAGTGGGCTCTGAGCAGCTGTTGAGAAGCTAAGCTTAGGGGTTGTCACAAATTATCAATCAGAAAATAAGGTTGGCCTTTACTATAAGATGATGCTACAGGGATGATTATTACATTCTGATGCTAATTTCATTGGTTTCTGTGCTGCCATTTATCAATAATCTGTATTGAGTACTAATCAGCCTTATATTGTGACAGTTATATTATATATGTACTGTATATTGCGAGCTGGTCCAGTAAGTGACAGCAGCCTGGAGCATGTGCATTGAATCAGCAGAAAAGAAGATGGGGAGCTACTGGGACTTCTTTGTTGGTACATATCATTAATGCTAAAGGGCTGACACAAAACATAATGTACAACATTTCTAGCCTTTTTCTTTAGTTAAGCTTTACTTCTCCTTTAATATCAATGGGTTAATAAAGGCATGTGAGTGCAGGAAGGCCAACATACTGAGATTGTGATCCCAGGACTACACTACTACAGTTTCTCAGTATTGGAATTGTGATTATTGATTGTGGATTTCAAGATACTGTTACTTTATTTAAATATTCCAACCCTACATTATGATGATTAATGTTACTGGACTATTTTATAAAAAACTTTTCATGCAAGGATAAAATAAATGGCTTCTCTCTAATTTATTCAAATGCAATGTTTTGATTGGGGGATTAAAGCTGCAGCCAAGGTGTTTTGGGTGGTGTAGTTAAAAGAATGTATAATGCTAATCCCCTTGCCTTCTACAGCCAAGATGTTTAAATGCTTTAACTAGAGTTTGACTAAAAATACTTCATACTGAACCTTCACATAGACAGTTAACATGCTTTACATGTTAAGCTTAATGGAACTTTTATAGCTCATTACTTTGAGCAATTGTATGTTTCTGTTTAGATTTCCTAGATTGGAAACTGCCTTGTGACGCATAGCCATTTGACCTACCAGTTGCCCAGAACCAAAAACTGCAGGTCACCGTGGAAAGAAAGGAGAAATGAATCACTTTTGGAAGCAATGATTTCAAAAGGGAATGGCGTGAGTGCATTGATTCCATGTCTTTTGGTCTTATGGCATTGACCATCAAATAGAGTTCAGTACTGTTTATAGAAATATAGACTCTAACGTATGCATGAATTTACTTGCTGACAATGCAGATAAATTGGAGGGATTCACATTTCAGTTAAACTTATATGTGACACCCACATATCTGCTGCTTATTTTGTGGAAAAAAAGGGATTTTCTAACTAGAAAAGACAACCGTTAAGCATTAGATGTTGGGCCCATCAGTTGATAATCCTACGTATGCAGGGCCAGATTTACATAGCAGGCACCCGTAGGCCCACTGTCGTTTGTTACCCCGTCCCCTCTCTTTTATTCATTCAAATTTTCATTGTCGGGTCCGGAGTACTCGGGATTGGTGCACAGGAAATTTTAAAAGATCTCGAATCTCCTGCGCCTCCCCAGTGTTTCTGAACCAATGTGGGTTTGGTTGGGCTGCCGCCCTCTAAAATCCTGTCGCCCTAGGCCCAGGCCTTGGTGGCCTCTCTGCAAATCCTGGCCTGTACGTATGGCTCCTTTAGCCTCTCCAAATAAAAATATCACCCTCCACATATGCCTATAGAATTCAGGCACATGTGTATCTTGATTAGTTAGTTGGGACTTAAAAGCTTCCTTGCTGGTCTCACTAGAATTTCTGCGTGAAGGGTAAGTGCAAAATAGAAATACAGTAAGTAAGGGGCCATTTGCCATAGAAGCTGATGCAGTCGGGTTGATTAAAAATCCGATTGCAAGGAACCAGAATGCACTAGTTGCTGTGTTGCAATGTAATGGAATGTGGATTGTATATATTTTTTGTATTGCTCAATAAAACTTTCCCCCAGATCCATTAAAGCATTAATATGCAAAATAATTCCCTAGTGAGAATCTCACCTGATCTGTGTAAATCTGCCTCTGGCTTGTTCTTTCAATTGGAAGCATTTAACACATTTTCACATCACTGAACAAGTATGTTCTTTAACCGGGTTTAATTAGGGTGGTGACACAAGCTAAGATTCTGGGGAGATTAGTTGCCCAGCGACAAATCGCCTCTTCTTCGGGTGACTAATCTTCCCATTAAATGCCTTCCCGCCGGCTAGAATGTAAATCGCGCTTTGTTTTTCGAAGTCTCCTGAAGTTTCTGCACAAGGAAACTTCGGGAGACTTCGGAAAACAAATTTTTCCGAGTGCCACCCCACTGACGATTTACATTGTAGCCGGCGGGAAGGCTTTTCGAGGAGATTAGTCGCCCAAAGAAGAGGAGATTTGTCCCTGGGCAACTAATCTCCCCGGAATCTTAGCGTGTCACCATTACAGTGTAATAATATAATGAAGCCAAACTTAGATAATCTCTGTATGCAAGATAATTTTCACTACAGTGTAGAGAGTGTAGAGTGTTATTCCAAGACAATTTGCGATTCGTTTTATTGAGTTTTAAGTTATTTTGCTTTTTATTCAGCAGTTCTCCAGTTTGCAAATTCTGCAATCTGATTGCTAGGGTACAATTTATTGTAGCAACCTGCATTTATTTGAATAAGAGACTGGAAAATAAATAGTAGAGGGTCTGAATAGAAAGAGGAGTAATAAAAAGTAGCAATAACAACAAATTGTGGTTGTGAAAAGATAGGAGCTTAGTCAGAAAGCTAGTCAGATTATAAACAAGGGAGGAACTGAAAGTGCAGTAGCTGCAACTAAGGGCTGAACTCCACGGTGTGGCTTGTTCCTATCTGAAGTGATGAGAGACAGCAGATGTGACGAGATGGATGCGCCGAATATAATGTAAGTTATAGGAATGTCGGACCTTGTTGTTGCGTGTTTCTGGCACACACACACACAACAGTCGGATGAAGACACAACATGCGGCATTTGCATCCGTGACGGGTGCACACAGCTTGTAGGTCCAATATTCCCATTACTTACATTATACTTGGCGCATCCGCTTTCTCTCATCACGTCAGATAGGAACAAGCCACACCGTGGAGTTCAGCCCTCAGTCGCAACTACTGCCCCCCTTGTTTATGATCTGGCTCACTTCCTGACTAAGCTCCTATCTTCCCCCTTAGTACTTATTATAAACCGGCCTGTCTGACCATTCCTTTGCTCACAGTGTTCAGCACCGTAGAGTTCAGCCCTAAACAGATGCAATAACTAGAAAGATATGGGGCATAACCACAAACTAGACAACGGGGTATTCACGGAACAACACAAAATCAAACTCTACAGGCCAAGATCAAATACAAACTGATAGCTGGAATTCACTGGCAAACTGAAATAAGATTTCCACACCAACCCCCACTTCACACACAAAACCTGTTTACTCAGGTAACAAGCAAACAGAGGCAAGGTCTCTAAAAAGCTTCCTCTAGCAGTGGAAGACTTCAGGCAGGTTTAACCCCTCTCCTTGCCAGAGTGCTCATTGCAAATGGAAAGTTGGGGAAAAGTTGTTTTGAGAATATTGCTTTAAGATACAACCTCAATGTTACTGGACTACAGCTCCCAGCATTCCTTAACCTTGATACTATGTCACCTTTTTATAGGAGATGTAGTCCGAGAACCACACAGTAAAGTGTGGTTTAGCAGTGCAATAGAGCAGTGTTTAGACCCCTTTAAGGCTAAACACAATGAAGGCTAAATATTACTGTTCATCCCTTGCTCCTCAAAAAAAACAATACAATCAGTCAGTGGCAGATTAAATGCTGAAATGACCCAGAGCTTTAAACTTTTCAAATATATCTATGCATTTGTATGCATGTTTTGAAGTGGTTCTAATATTTTCCACAGACCTTTATGGATCAAAGCAATCTAAATGCAATTTAAATCGAATAAGATTATACCACATTTTTAAATTCAAACTAAACCTTAAAACAGTGGAGGTGACCAATGAGCTAGCCCTCCCATACCACCTCCCACAATGCTAACCTTTTTTCTTAGGCCGGTGCACTGTTTCTCTAAATAATGTATTAGCCATGGTTCTGGATTGGGAACCGGGCCGCTGCCACTTTGTTTATCTCACAGGGATACCTTACCTGCACTTGGTTTGGGCACATGCCCAGTACAGCAATTTACTGAATCCACCCACTTTAGGACAATTTCCCTGCGATTGTGCTGGATCCGATGCTCTCCAGCAAAACGCAGGTGTCAAGTTTGATGCGATGGAATACATGGTAAGAAACACCACTGTCGGATGCAGACACAGCATGCAGCATCTGATAGTCATGTTGCGCTGGACGAATGCTGTGACACCATCCGATGTTCCTGTTGCTTACCTTGTTTTTCGTTGCATCTGACTTGATGCCTGAGTTTTGGCGCAGAGCATCGGATTAGGCACAATCGCGGGAAATCGTCCATGTAGATGTACCCTTAATCAAAAAACCAATGGGAGATGCAAGAACATGGCAGCACTGCATTCCCTGGAAAAAAATGTTAGTATTGATGCTCACTGGGAGTGGGGGTTACGGGTAAAATCCTGGTGGGCCCTCATGTCCCAGACCCCCTCCCTGTCGAGACCTTGTAAGGTGCTCCCTGACCTCCCCCATTGGCCCAATAGCATCAGCAAAAAGAAAAATCAAGGTACACACGTGGGGGAGGGGCAGCAATGGGGGGTTGCAGCTGGGTTGGGGGTTCCAGGGGTGTGTGGCAGCCCCTGAGTTGGCAACCCAAGTGGGCTCCGGACTCCCAAGTCCAATGCTGCCCTTAAAAGCACAGTTAAACCTATAATAGCTTGGCATCCAAGATGCAATTCTCCAGCTGAATTCTGATACTCACATGTGGCAAAGACCTCTCTGTGATATTTGTCCCCAGTAGATACTAACAGTCCATTACTTAAAGTGTAGTGGGGTAGCCCATAACATTTTTTTCTCGGCACACTCTAAATCACTTGCACACCAATGCCTCTTTAGCTATCTGCAGTTCCAGATATTCTGAAGTATTTCACACAGTTGCCAGTGCCTAAAGAGGCCCACCAAAATAAAGACTTACAAAAAGAATTACATGATAGAGGAAAAACCTTGACATTTTCTAAAGAACTATATTGTTTATGATGGTAAGCTCTTTTTGGGCAATTATAGCTTCATAGTGATGTTAATATTATTTTTGTGGGATGTCTTAATCTTGGTCTCTTCCAGGCATCATGATAACGTTTTGCAAGAGCTCCATGGAGACACCATGTGGAAACCTCATATATTACAAGCAACACACAGAAGGGATTTCAAGCATGGGTACAGGGTTTTAATCACTTTAACAGTATTATTTATGTAATTTTTTTCATGCAAACGCATTTTTTTCTTTCATACAACCTGATTGAGATCCCTTCGAACAGGGGTACCCAACCACTGGGCCATGGACCAATGGAGGGCCACAGACTGTAACAAACGGGGACCCCCTGGTCCCAGCTACAGTCTAGAATAACTTTAAAAACAATGAAAAAGGCCATAATTACCTGCAATCCCAGCTCCCTGATGGCCAACAGCTGTGTGAAGTCAGGGAGTTTTCTACTAATTGCGATAAGGACCACAATACTGTTTGGAAGTTTTTTGGTAAGCCTGAAATGCATCAATGTATCTCTCCCCCCCATCCTCGTCAAAATTGTCTTGCTAAAAACTGGTCCATGGTGCAAAAAAGGTTGGTGCGTCTGCCATGGAAGAGGCAATTTTTATAACATTGTTATGATTATAGCAGAGACCAGTGTATCAGCTTTGTTAAGACTACAAATGGATACATTTGTGTTAAATGCCAAAGGTGTAAGACAGGCATGTCCAAACTCCGGTCCGCGGGCTAATCGTAGCCCATTTTCAAATTTTAAACTGTTCCGCAGCCTTTTAACAAGGAATCAGCCATTCATGGGCACCCAACTAATCACCCCCACCCAGAAGTCAGTCGCTGAGCAGTGCTTATCTTCTTCTCGTGGTGGCTGTGCACAGTAGCGTAATCACACATTAGTGTTTGCGCATGATGTCAGGACATCACTAGATTAGGCGCTATTTCTTGCCAGAGGCTGCCACGGAGCTGTGCGCAACAGAGACATACTTAGGTGAATTAGGCTAGCTGCCTCTGCCTCAGCCTGGCTGCAATCACCTGCAATTTAAAAGTGCAGACTACGCAGTCACAGCAAGCGGGGACACATCTACAGTAGTGTATTTCAGGTAATCTTACAGTTGGCAGGTTAAATGGTTAATAAGGTAAATTAATATTAAATACTGTATTCTGTGGTTTGTGGATATAATGTTCTAAAGGCACAAGACAAGAGCAGTTCATTATCTACCAAATTAAAGTTATCATACACAGAATGTTCTGGCACATTCCCAGGGACTGTCTGGATGTTCCCTGGTCAGTTCCCTTGGCACAGACCTATCCACTCCTCAGACTGTCACTCAGACACTCACACCATGTATTGTTTAACCCACCCCTACCTGTAATTAACACCCATAAACCATCCGTGGCTGATCTCAATAAACCAGCAGGACTATATTTCTTCTGAGGATGCTGCACAACTGAAAATGTCCTAAAGATCAGGAAAGAATGATCCCACAGCCACATTAAAGCCCTTTCCTCCAGTCTAGCTGCTGTACCTGTCATAAACCCAATAAGACTGGTAAAAGCCAAATCCCCTCAGTGCCCTTTGCTGTGGTGGAAGGTCCCTGTCCTTGTATCTGTGTTGTTCCTAATATGAACAGAATGAACCAGAGGCCTGGCACCTTCTCCTTACTCTGCATCAAAGGACATCACTATCTTCAAATTATTTTTTATCAGTAATATAGTGATGACAATATAACCAGAAATACCCCTTACCTCATATTGTAGGGACACTGGTACTGCTCCCATGTTCCAGTGCCGTTTTCCAATGTTTGAGTGTCCTCTGGCATTTTCGTACACGTGTAACTGTGCTGGTAGGCCGTAGTATTATTAATTTTTTTTTATATTGTTTCATGACAAAAAGGCTAAAACCAACACCCAGCAATCAAATCTTCCTGCAAGTGCACTCCCCAGCCTTCAAAGTGGAAATTGGAGTATTTTTTTACTGAAATACGAAACAACTGTGGGGCAAATTTACTAAGATCCAAAGTTGCGACAGCTTTGCCGCACTTCGCCAGGCGTAGTTTCGCCAGCGCTATGCAAATGCATTAAAATCCGAAGTTGCGCTCAGGGAGGCAAATGGTAGTGAAGTTGCTTTGTCAGGCAAAACAAAGTTACGCTAGCGATGCCTAATATAATGGACGTATATGTTGCAGCAAATACATTACACTACACAAGCCCAGGAAACCTTTAAGAAATAAAATAAAGGTGTTCTATTGCCTTATACATGTGCCCACTGTATCGTTAAGTTGCCATATGTTAGGAAATGTAGGGGGGAAGGAGGTTACCCCCAAAAACTTTTTCAATCTTTTTCAGCCTCTCATCCTTAAAAAAGTAAAAGACGCCAGCGTTTTTTGGGACGTAGAAAAAATTTAACTTTTTTTTGAAACAAGCCCTATCTACTCTATTGCACTTTGCCCGGTCTGTGGTGGCAAAGGCAAGTCTGGTGCAAGAGGTAACATTCAGTAAATGTGCAAGTTAGTGAATTAGCGTAGTTACGATGATGAATGTGAGTAAAGAGCTACTTGACCTCCAAAGCCTTAAGGCCCAAAAAAGAGCAACAGATTTATGTAGATAACATGAAACTACTGTGGAATAAAGTCACTGGGATTATTACAGATGGCGCACCTGCCATGGCTGGCGTGTGATGTGGATTATCAACCCTAGTCTGTGACAAAGTCAGTGAAGGAGGACAAGCTATAAAACTCCACTGTATTATTCACCAACAAGTTCTTTGTGCCAAACATCTGAAATATGATCATGTTTTGAAACCCGTGATAAGGGTTATTAATTATATTCGCTCCAAAGCCCTGTGCCACTGCCAGTTTCAACAATTTCTACTCGACATCCAGGCTGAATATGGAGATGTTGTGTATCACAACAATGTAAGATGGCTCAGTCGGAGGTCTTCGCTGCAGTGCTTCTACTCTCTTGGGAAGGAAATCGGGCAATTCTTGGTGAAAAAGGGACAATCAATGCCAGAACTATCTGATCCTGTTTGGTTTGCTGATTTTGAATTCTAAGTTGGCATAACACGATATCTGAACATGCTGAACACGAGCCTTCAGGGGCAAAATGCAGTGGTAAGCCAACTGTGTTCAAACATCAAAGCCTTTGGGACCAAGCTGGTACTTTTCCAAACGCAACTGTCACAAACATAGCCCAATACCACACATTTCCCATCGCTGCAGGAAATAATGATCAGTTTTCCACAGAACAATGTCAGTGCACAAATGAGGAGGTATGAAGCCACCATCTCATCTTTGGCTGAGGAGTTTCAACAGTGCTTTCTGGATTTTGCAGCTATTGAAAAGGAGATCATTCTTTTTTCCTCTCCTTTCTCTGTGGAACCTGATGATGCTCCAGACCCCCTGCAGGTGGAGCTCATTCAGCCGCAGTGTGACACTGAGTGTCTCAGTCGGCAACAACAGCTCCCACTTGTCAATATTTTACCGCCAGCTGGATAAAGGCAGGTACCAAGAGATTCAAACATTTGCTAAGAAAATGCTGAGCCTGTTTGGCTCAACATACTTGTGTGAAAAGACATTCCCGGTTATGAACTGCGTGAGGACGAGACTAAGTGACTCTCATCTGCATGACATCTTCTGCATCAAAAATACTGTTTTTGAGCCAGACCAGGGCTATTTACTGCAGTCGAGATCTCATTATCACTCTTCACATTAGTGCAGGCAAGTTATTTGTTTAGTTTTCTGAGGTGAATAAATTCTAAATTTTACAGTGATCATTTAATAGTGAATAATATGTATAGTCATACAATGAAGACAAAGTCTGTCTGGAAAAAAGTCATAAAATAAAATTAAAAAAAGGTCTGTCTGTTTAGGTTTATTTCTGTTGCAATAAAAATGTCATACAATAGCATTTATGTTAATGGTTCAAAGAATGTCAGGCTGATTGGTCGGCCCCCCCTTGTTGCAAAAAGTTTGAACCCCACTGGTGTAAGACAAGAACTTAAAGTGCATCTAAAGAGTTAGAAGATGGTGATACGATAACTATGTATAAATATATAAGGGGATCATATAATAATCTCTCTTATGCTTTATTTACCAGTAGGTCCTTCCAGCTGACACAAGGTCACCCATTCCGTTTAAAAGAAAAGCAGTTCCACTTAAATTTTCGGAAGGTTTTTTTTTTACAGTGCGAGCTGTGAAGATGTAGAATTTTCTCCCTGAATCATTTGTACAGGCTGATCCATTAGATAGCTTTAAGAAGGGGTTGGATGGTGTTTAGCAAGTAAGGGAATACAGGGTTATGGAAGATAGCTCATAGTACAAGTTGATCCAGGAACTGGTCTGTTTGCCATTTTGGAATCAGGAAGGAAGTCCCCCCCCCCCCGAGGCAAATTGGATTTTTTTTTTGCCTTCCTCTGGATCAACATGGCACTTAGGCAAGTTAAAAAAGTTAAAAGGTTGAAATTGATGGACGTGTGTCTTTTTTCAACCTTACTTACTATGTAATATGTATCTCTTAATCTTTAATGCAACTGTACTACATAGATAGCAAACTGAGGACATTTGTTACCAATCTTCCCTCATACATCAGAGACACACTGGAACTATTACACAAATTGCAAGATATCAAAGTGGATACTGGAACCCTCTTAGTAGGAAGTGATGTTGAGTCCCTATACTCATCGATTTCACACAAGCATGGCTTACAAGCCGTGAGATTCTTTATGGAAACTGAGAGTTTGAATCCTCTAACAATCGGACTTCCCCATCTCCCTACCTGCCACTTTTGATTCAGATCAAATGAAGTAGAAAAGAACAGATCAGCAATCGTACAAAGCGATGTCCGACAAAATCTACTGAAAATCCAACTGAAAATTGTACGATCGGCAATACATGCAGAGATATTATCGTCAGTCAACAGAAATTTTTTAAACTGTCCGATCAACCAAACGACTGATCTCTGCCAGACGAAAAATGTTGGGACTCTCCACACACGGTCTGAAAATTGTACGAATCCTCGATATGCATGTTCGGATCTTTGCGTCTATGGCCAGTTTAACTCACAATTTATTTGTCTTTAATGACAAATTTTATTTGCAGTTGAGAGGGTTGACATAGGAGCAGCATTTGCACCCACTTATGCCAATATTTTCATGGGATGGTGGGAAGACTTGATGTATGTGTATTTGGAGACTTGATGTCCCGCTTCACCCAATATACAGTATAACCGTATGGTTTCACTAGGTTGATGATCTTGTGTTTTTATGGACGGCACCCGAGAATGTTTGGATGAATTGGAGACAGTTTGTTTAATCGGTCTTAACACATGGATGAAACGAATGAACAAGGTTGTCAGTACTTTTTGCAAATAATGGCCAGCTATCAATTCTGTGCTTAACAAACACTGGCACATATTACTAACCAATCCAATTCTGGCCACAACACTTGGACCCCGTCCTCTTACTTGCAGTCGAAGGGCACCCAATTTGCATGATTGCTTAGTTAAAAGTCATTTCACCAAGCACACAACCAAACCTATAAGACAAGGGACATTTTCATGTGGAGACTGCAAAGCCTGTAAATATATATACAACCAAACATCTGTAACAGGCAACATAAAATGACACATTACTTCACATGTAATACGGACTGTGTAATTTACATGCTGACATAATACTTATCTACCATAGACTTTGTAACTTTTCTCCTTAGTACCGGTTGATACTGTGTGAATCAATCCAGTTTGCTGTATTGAACAGCGCATTGGGAGATTGGTGCGGATGGAACCTGCTGTGTGTAATCTTATAGCACAGCACTGGGGTGAATGCGCCGCAGGGAGGCTAAGGAGATTAGAAAACTCTCAGCACTTGTGGCACGGGTATAAAGTTTAAAAACCCTAAATGATCCTATAACAACTGTGAGCTTCCGGTAGCGACACCCAAGGCCCTGGCACAGATGTCAACACAGAAATGGAGACTGACCTTAAAGAGTTTAAATTGCTGGCTTTTATTTTCAACAACACAAGCAAACCTTCAGCCCACTGACTTTACATGGGGGAATCACATAAGTGTTAACACAGTCCCAATTCACACTCTCGTTGGTGTTCTCTTTACTCACACTTTGTTTAGCCCTCACTGACTTTCAGTGGACCACAAGTCCCAGAATCCTCTCTTGGCACACTTGAGACACTTGTCTCCTGGGAGCGGTTTCTTTGGTTCTCTCCCAGACCTTTGGAGCTTTCTCCAACTAAAGGGGAATCACTCTCTGGTTCCCTGCACTCCTTCTGTGACCCCTCACCCTCCTCCACTCTAGGTCTCTAGGGGGAAGCAGCAGCAGCCCAGAGGTGTTGCTCCACACCTCATTTTAACTACCACATACCTGTAGTTAATTACCTCTAACTGCCTTTAGCTTGGCAGCTGCAAAACCCTTACATGGAGCAATGGATGGAAGTCCACTCCAGGGACCCATAATCCAGCTTTTACTAAACTGGTTCACCACTTTAACATTTTAGCTGCAGCAATACACATTTCCCTGGAGTTTCTTATTTCACCAGCCTAATGCTGGTGAAATACGCATGATATTGAGCATTTTTGACACACAAATCATACACAACAAATTCCAAATCAATATGTAACCAGCTAAATCACTTCCATGGAATTGTGTTTCTGGCTCTTACTCTATACAAATTTCTCTTTTCTCCTTTTCTTTTCACTTCTTACAAATGATAGCTCTCATAAGTCATAATATAACTGGTCCACCATGATACTTGTTACCATATTCCTAACCTCTGGGTCTCTGCATAGCTATTACTAGGTAATGCTAATCTGGTCTCTTTTTTTAATAATGTTGAACAAGTTTAAAGAAAAAAACAACCCACAAGGAGCAAAAAGTGCCCCTTTTTGCACTTTTCCCCACAGGTTGCCTCCTGATGTAAAGCATTAATAGTGCTATTTGAACACAGTGCAAATGTAGCACCTCAATTTAAAAACAGAGTTGTCTGTCTTTCATAGAATTTTATTTATAAGGACCAATGTTGGAAAGAATTTAGGTGTCCCCTTAAATGTCACCAAGCTTCTCCATTAATAAGATGAAGATAGGGAGTGCCAAAGGCCCAGAAATGCAGAAGAGCCCAGTACTTAGTTCCTGCTTATGGCGCATATAAAGCACAGGGCTGTCTTGTGTCTGACATTGATATGTCTCTTTTATCAACTTTGATTCACATGCAAAGTGTTTTTTGTCTGTAACAGGTAACTATGTGGTCTGTTATACCCCTGCTGTATGTTAGCAGATCACTAAATATTTTGATTCAATGCTTTGGCTTTGGCAAAGGCCAGGGGTGTAACTACAGAGAAAGCAGACCCTCAGCTGCAGGGGGCCCAGGAGGGCAGTTTCAATAAATATTGGTAAAACAGGTCAACCTCTAGACATTTTACGGGCCTGAAAAATAATTTGCAGTGGGGCCGAGTAATATCTAGTTTTGCCACTAGCCTGGGCCCAGCCACATTCTGGGGAGCACTAGGGAGTGCATGCATGCTTGCGGGTAGGGTGGTATTCAGGCAGGCATTAGGACTGCCAGGTCTGCACTCTATCTAATTTACTTCCAAAGTAATCTTTTATTCAGAAATTATTTAAAAATATTGGGAATAACTATATGATATCATTATGTAATTATCTATATTTATGGCTTAGTTGCCAGTTATGAGTAAAACTGAGAATAGAAAAGCAGATAATTCTCTTAGCAATGAAGGGTGGGGCTGGGGCAAATGCGAAAGTGTATATTCAGTATATAGTCTCTTATTCCTAAGGGAGATTTAACAGATGATTCCTAATACTACTTGCTCCTACATCATCGTTGCACTTCTTAACCACACTTTATTCACTTGTTGAGTAATAATAATGTACCATATTATGATTGCAGCATGCTGGGAGCTGTAGTGCAGCAACATCAGGGTTGTATTCTTAAAAGATCATTTTACAATAAAACTTTTTCCAAACTCTCTACAGTCAGTTCTAAACAAGTCTTTCCTTTATCCCCATGTTTGATTGTGGTGTAATATAATGAATATTATATTCTCTGTAAGAAAACAACAAGATGACAGCCCTTGGATGCCTAAAAGCTATTAAAGGTTTTAGAGTAGGTTGTTTAACAATAGTTATAGGGATAAAAATATATAATTTTTGTTTTATGAGTTAATGTTCCTAAGGGATCTTAGTACTTTTTCCCCATGTGCCATGTTTATTACCTGCCATCAAGGTTTTAAATACTGTATACACTGTTACTTTGCTTTGGTAACATTTTGTTTCACATCACTTAGTTTTCTAAATGGCATAAATATAATAGAAATAATATCTGTGGCGATATGTTCGGTACTTTATTTTTCTGTCCAAGTTTGGCTGGTCATGTAGTTCTGCATCTGGCAATGTATGGTATACAGATATTGGAAGTCATTCAGTGTAAACACAGCTGAGACACTACAGTGTGTTATATTTCTTACTTAGAAGTTTTTTTGTGACACATTAAGTCTCCGTACAGGACACTCCTTCCTGATTCATTCTGAGTCTAACAATGGGTTTTCTTGGCATAACAAATGTGCATTGTTTTTTAGGTAAGCTGAAGGGATCATATGACCTTTGTTCAGTCAGGACGAGCTGATCTAAAGTGCTTTGTGATCCTTGACGTTATGCAACTTTGGGCTCTGTCTTGCTTCTCAAGTAGCAAACGCAGTGAAAGGGATATACTGTACAAAAGTCATTTAGCATGTTTTTTTTTTCTTTTTAGTGGTTTGCCCTTGATTGCATGTTTAAGGGATTTGGCTATTAGTTTTCCCCACTTCCAAGGATGCCAATTTTGTAGTGATCATGCAAATTACCATGATCATTCATTCTTGAAATGTCACATGATTTAATCGAGCAGCTAAACTGGCCTTGCTACAGCAGTTCAATACAGCTATAAGCATGTGGCAAGTGAGTAAACGCTAGTTTAACAGAGTTGGGTACTTTTATCCTTTTTGTGTATTTGACCACAAATGAGCTAAAGAGTTTTCCCTAAATATATTACATATTCTGTAACTGATTTTAATTGTTTGTGTAATTTGATGTCCTGGAACTGTCCTTCGTCTGTCTACACTAATAAGGAACCAGTTAATGAAGGTTTCCTTCTTAATAGTCCTAATTCTAGTAATACAACTAATGATGCATGGTTCACACATGAGGAAATTCAAAAGAGACTAGAACATGTTAAGATAAACGTCCGGGGCCAGATGGTATTCATCCCAGGGTACTTAGCGAGCTTAGCTCTGTGATTGCCAAACCTCTTTACTTAATTTTTCAGAATTCATTAAGGTCTGGCATGGTTCCGAGAGACTGGCAAATTGCTAATGTGGTGCCGTTATTCAAAAAGGGATCCCGTTCTCAGCCTCAAAACTATAGGCCATTTAGTCTAACGTCTTTTATGCGTTATAGATCTTGCCAGACTATCAATTTCTTTTCATAAGAAGGTGAGCAGGGACCTCTATTCTGGAATGGAAGTGGATGTGATTTACTGTACATAGACATTGCTAAAGCATTTGACACAGTGCCATTCAGAAGGTTACTGTTTAAATTAAGGAATGTTGGCCTGGAACATAATATTTGTACCTTGATAGAGAACCTTGATAGACTACTGTTCCTTTAACATAATGATGGTCAAAAAATGATCATTTGGTGAATTGTCTTTAATCTGTATTTAAGGATTCCTACAACTTAAAAAAACATAGCTTTCTGCTTAATAAGAAGCTAAACTCTGCTCTGGCACTTTGGATCTCTAAATGCAGTTTAATTTCACTAACATACATTCGAAATGCTAGTACTGATGGGCAAATGTATTCAACAGACATGGATTTGCATCAAATGTACACTTTTCAATGGCTGCTAATGTTTTCGTGAAACTCTGGCGAAAATCCACCGGTGAAAAATTTGGAGTGACAAAAAAAAAATTGTCACGTGTCAATATTGGTGCACGCATAGAAATTCTCGCGTGTCAAAATTATTCAGACAACATTGACTTTAATGTATTTGGACAAAATAGTTGCGTGTATAAAAATTGTAGTTTGCGTCAAAATTGGGACAGATTTGCCCATGACTAAATGTGAGTAATTAAATATATAAATACATAAATTGTTTGAGTAAAAATACTTACAATATGGACACTTTTTACGCTATTCAGTATTATAAAAAGGTTTCTGACTTAATGTATTAGTATTCTATTTATCAAAAGTGACTGCTTAAATTCTGTGTGGCACCAGGTAACACAAAGCTCTGCTGTCCTTTAAAAGCAAATTAATCAAGCTAAAGGGAAAGTGTGCTGTGCATTGGCCTTCTAACTGAATGTAATCATTAATTATCTGTCAAAAGGATTGTGTTCTGAGCTGCTTTAATTTATATGCTCCATGTCTGTATCAAATGATGGATACCTAAAGGGTACTGCAGTTAACCTCTTAAGCATAATTAGAGTGAAAAGTGTAGGCACCGTTTCAAGAATCCGCTTAATCTTGCCATTGTAGCTAGTAAAGGTAAAACAGAGAGAACTTAAAGCAGATATAGAATCTACTCTTGTAAGAAATCTACCTGTTCAGGGCTAATGGTGTTTGAAAAAGATAAGACAAGGCCCTTTTTAATAGTGTAGTTGTCATAATTTATATGAAAATTACAACTGAAGTATCCAACCACCAACCAGTAGTACTGATTAAAAACAACCTTTGTCGGAACACGACTAAACGTTTTTAATCAATACTACTGGCTTGTAATCTGGTGGGGCATGTATTTTGTTTCTTCCCTTGGGTTGAAGCACAAAGGTCACCATAACACTTTGGTGAACTCAAATGTGAGATTTTTATCTGAAGTTGAATGATAAAGCAATTGCATTGGCCAAAACTGCAAAGACTGTAGCAATGAGACCAGGATTTGATACCTGGACTATTGCTTTTCTCTGGTATGTATAGTTTGACTATTGAATTAATTGGAATATAATTTTTTTACCTGCTTTAAGTAATCCTCTGAGTTATTTTGCAATTTAAATACATTTTACATGTTTTTAATTTAAATTAATTTCATTTGAGTGGCTTCTGACATTGTAAATTGTCAATTTCCCATGAAAGAATACTGAGTAAATTGAAATCAATATTTTTTTTGGATTTATATGCGCTCTATTGAATCTATTGAAGTACATGTATTGAACTACAAACTGATACATGGAGATATCAAACTTAGAAAATAAAGAGAGATAGAAGATAAAGTGATATATTACAAAAAAGTGGAACATTTATATTGTTATGGAACCAAAAACTGTGAGCAGAATGGTAAAAGGTGAAGGCAAGTATTGTAGAATGACAGAAAGTCAGAAAGTATAGCAATGGAAGCTGAGACATTTCTATTTGCATTCTTTTGCTGCTCTATATGTTTCTAAATTGTACTTAAGACTTACCTAACTGTTAGTTGGCTCTTGCCACAGTTAAAAAACACTGGCTGTAAGGTAATGTAATTAAATTGGCACTTAAAAGTGAAAATACGCTAAGATATTTAATTCAATGTTATATGGAAATATGACTGATGGAAATATTAAAGAGAGAAAGAGACACTCATTTAATGTTCTTTAATCTATGTTCTATGTAAAATTGCTTCCAAAGTGATTTATCAGGTCTATTAGTCATGTGAAATTTGAGTAACAGAGTGCTATATTGTAACTGTACTGGGCTGTCATGCGTCAGACGCATGTTTTTTAATTATTAGGATGTCTGGCACACTGTTTAACTGCTATAAAAAATAACATACAAATAAAGTATGTAAGTAGAATATAATATACTAATTCAATTAAATGTTCTTTCTACCCATTCATGTACAAAAGTATAGTTTTACATAGGAACCCATTTAATATAGCGTGTGCTTTTTGATACAAATCTGTAATTGAACACCACATGAGTTTAATGATCATCTAGGTACCTAAAACCTGGCAAAGTTTTTCTTCGTTAAAAAATCCTGTGTGATAAGTAAACTCACGCAGGCAGTGGCGGACCAGGCAAGCCAGGTTCCCTAGGCATCCTGAGCAGTTGCACCACCTCTCATGACCTGTCAACGAACACGTTCAAATGGACGTGCACAGTCCCTCTCAGCCAGGAATAGCCGGCTTGAGAGTGGACCAGACTAGGTGTAGGAGGTAGAGGAGGTAGAGAAGGTACGAGTCTGGTTCTCCCCAGCTTTGCACCCTAGGCACATGCCAACTCTGCTTATGCCTAATTCTGGCACTGCAGGCAGAGTTTCATTAAAGATTGCCAAAAAGAACATATAATGAAGTTCTAAAAAAGAATGACACCTTGGATGTGGTGATCTTGGAGTAATATCCATTTTTCTAGCTCAATAGGTACTTTTGAATGTTTTGGTGTCCATGGGAGAAAAGAGCACATTGTCTGTCTTTGCCCTAGTTGTCAGACAGACTCGAATTTACTAATTTAAACATAAAGAAAACAAAATCATTTATGTCCTTTGGCCCATGGACATGTTTTTTGCAAATCAATCTGGATCTGCAGTTCTTTCAGCTCTATTGCTAAGCCACAGAAAAACCCTCTTTTACTTTGATGATGGGTTAGCATAATTTTATTTATAGCACACAGGCTAAATTAAATTATACAGTAGTTGCAAAAGTATTTTTGGATTTTCTTGATATGATGTAATGAAATGCACTGCAAACCTCATGGTGAATTTCAGCTTTTTGATTTAAAAAATACACTCTTAAGTGTTGTATATTTTCCCATACAGAAATGTAATAGTATACATTCATCATCATCATCATCATCAATTCATTCTAATTTGTTCTATTTTTTTCTCCAGCTCACTTAAAATAATAAACACATTTTATATTTGTAACCATGTTCCAAAATAGTGAAAATGACATTTTAATTTTTTGGGGGGGTTTATTTACTAAATCTATTTTTTTTTGGGGGGGTTTATTAGGCAATAATTAAAAAAATAGGATTTTCTAGATTCATTATACCTAGAAGCTGCTAAAAGTCAGAATCCAAAAAATTCACCATCTTAAACCTGCTGAGGTTATGTAGAAGTCAATGGCTGATGTCCCTTTTATAATTTGAAGGTTTTGTGATCTGCATTGAATTTCATCCTATATTTTCGGGGTTTCAGCCGATAACCAATAAAAACAAGCAATTTGGGTGTCAAATCTGAAAAAATCGTATGATTTGCGTTTTTGCTCGAATTTATCCAGTTTTATCATGGCCCAACTTTTTCAAGTTATTTTATTGATAAAATCATGGATGGGAGTTTGAGCTTGGTTTAATAAAAAGATGAGATAAATTCAAGTTTTGATAAATAACCCCCTAAATTAATTTAAAAGTTTAAGGTAAATTCTTATTCTTATTAGCACATACATTATTTATGTTTTTACTATTTATATGAACTACTACTGGCTTGTTGTTGGGTCTCACAGCAAGATCATTGGATCCCTAAAGTTACACAATTCACACAAGTTTTCCAAAAATGTCACTTTCAAAGAAACTTATGTGACATGCGGCTTCACAGCTGGGTCAAGTTGTTGCTATGGGTGACTTCAATTATCCAGACATTGACTGGGGTAATGGGGTTGCTAAGACAGAAAAAGCTAGTAGGTTTGTAAATATGCTGAATGACAACTTTTTATTCCAGCTCGTTCAAGAACCTACTAGGAATAACTCTCTTTTGGACCTTGTAATAACTAACAATACTGAACTCATCTCTAACATTTGTGTGGGTGAGCATTTAGGGAATAGTGATCATAACATGGTCTCCTTTGAGATTCTGTTGCAGAAGCAATTCTATAAGGGAGTAACTAAAACACTAAATTTCAGACGTGCAAACTTTGACAGTATAAGGGCATCTCTGCAACATATTAAGTGGGAAATGCTTTTCACAGGGTTAAACACAGAACAAAAATGGGAAGTCTTTAAAATGCTGCTTAATAAATATACTTGTCAGTATATTCCACTTGTAAGCAAGGAACGTCGTTGCAAAGCAAAACCTTTTTGGTTCAATAGAAGCGTTGGTGTTGAGGTGGGTAAGAAAAGACGTGCTTTTAAGGCTTTCAAGTTAGCTGGTACAGCCGAAACATTTATAAGGTACAAGGAGGCCAATAAATCATGCAAAGAAGCTATAAGGCAAGCTAAAATTGCTATAGAAAAGGATATTGCAGCAAGCAGTAAAAAAAATCCAAAATTATTTTTTAAATATGTCAATAGTAAAAAAATGAAGCAGGAAGGGGTGGGACCCTTACTATCAGAGGGGGGTCAGCTGGTTGATGAAAACAAAATAAAAGCGCAGATTCTGAACTCGTATTTTTCATCTGTGTACACAAATGAAGAACCAGTAAGTGAAGGTTTCCTTCTTAACACTCCCAATTCTAGTAATACAACTAATGATGCATGGTTCACACATGAAGAAATTCAAAAGAGACTTGAACATGTTAAGATTAACAAAGGTCCAGGGCCAGATGGTATTCATCCCAGGGTAATTAGCGAGCTTAGCTCTGTGATTGCCAAACCTCTTTACTTAATTTTTCAGGATTCATTGAGATCTGGCATTGTGCCGAGAGACTGGCGAATTGCTAATGTGGTGCCTCTATTCAAAAAAGGATCCCGTTCTCAGCCTCAAAACTATAGGCCAGTTAGTCTGACGTCAGTATTAGGAAAGCTTTTCGAAGTGTTAATAAAGGATAAGATACTGGACTTCATAGCAAATCATAATACTATGAGTTTGTGCCAGCATGGTTTTATGCGTAATAGATCTTGCCAGACTAACTTAATTTCTTTTTACGAGAATGTAAGTAGAGACCTTGATTCTGGGATGGCAGTGGATGTGATTTACTTAGACTTTGCTAAAGCATTTGATACAGTGCCACACAAAAGGTTACTGGTTAAATTAAGGAATGTTGGCCTGGAACATAGTATTTGTACCTGGATAGAGAACTGGCTAAAAGATAGACTACAAAGAGTGGTGGTAAATGGAACATTTTCTAATTGGACCAGTGTTGTTAGTGGAGTACCGCAGGGCTCTGTACTAGGTCCCTTGCTTTTCAACTTGTTTATTAATGACCTGGAGGTGGGCATTGAAAGTACTGTTTCTATTTTTGCAGATGATACTAAATTGTACAGAACTATAGGTTCCATGCAGGATGCTGCCACTTTGCAAAGTGATCTGTCTAAACTGGAAAACTGGGCAGCAAACTGGAAAATGAGGTTCAACGTTGATAAATGCAAGGTTATGCATTTTGGCAAAAATAAATGAGCTGGAGAGAGTGCAGAGACATGCAACTAAATTGGTTAGAGGGACGGAAGACTTAAATTATGAGGGTAGACTGTCAAGGTTGGGGTTGTTTTCTCTGGAAAAAAGGCGCTTGCGAGGGGACATGATTACACTTTACAAGTACATTAGAGGAGATTATAGACAAATAGCAGGGGACCTTTTTACCCATAAAGTGGATCACCGTACCAGAGGTCACCCCTTTAGACTAGAAGAAAAGAACTTTCATTTGAAGCAACGTAGGGGGTTCTTCACAGTCAGGACAGTGAGGTTGTGGAATGCACTGCCGGGTGATGTTGTGATGGCTGATTCAGTTAATGCCTTTAAGAATGGCTTGGATGATTTTTTGGACAGACATAATATCCAAGGCTATTGTGATACTAAACTCTATAGTTAGTATAGGTATGGGTATATAGAATTTTAATTAAAAGTAGGGAGGGGTGTGTGTATGGATGATGGGTTTTCATTTGGAGGGATTGAACTTGATGGACTTTGTCTTTTTTCAACCCAATTTAACTATGTAACTAACTATGTAACTATGGGTATCCAGCAATGACAATGCAGAGCAGCGTCACAGGTAGATGAGTAGGGTTTAAACTTAGACCAAACTCCTCTGACCAACAATGAACTGACTGTTAATTAGCAAATTAATTAATGGAACTATTTATGTGAACTGCTTATTATAGCATAACATCAGCTGTATATATGGAGATATGTTTACTGAATTATATGAATGTTGCCCTCATGAACTTTCAACAGTGGAATGATTAGTTATTGGGCTCCACAGCAAGAATGTTGAATCCCTAAACTTTGGGATGAAGGCATTTTCCATGAATATATATTGTATCTACAGTGTACTTACTTATCAGTTTCATTTTTTTCAGTAAAATGATTGGCGAGTTTTTATCATAGTAGCTGTGTTTAAAAAAAATATAAATAACTTGTCTGGGGCCCAACACTTCTAATTGCGGCTCTGATCACAGGATGGCAGCCCTGATCACAGGACCAGTAATTACATCTTTATCTTTTTCCACACCTATTTATATGTGGACTGAACAGAAATGCCATTATTTTCAAAAATTGTTGTAAAAGATAAGGGCTCATCTCTTCATGAATTCTCATAATCCTTAAATTCTGCCTGCTTAATTACAGTCCTCATGAAGTAATTTAAGTTTTGAAATGTTCTCTTCAGGGCAATATTATCATCCTGTATCATAATATATCATTGGGCCAGGTCATAAGTAACTGTGTCCACTTATGTACTTACTCACCTCCTCATGAATTCCCATAATCCTGAAATTCTGCCTTCTTGATCTATTTTCCAAGTCCTAGCAAAGTAATTTAAGTTTTGAAATGTTCTCTTCAGGGCAATATTATCATCCTGTATCATAATCTATCATTGGGCCAGGTCATTAGTAACTGTGTCCACTTATGTACTTACCTAATGTACTTACTCAAATCATCAATGTCTGTCCACAGGCTCTGTATGACCTCTATATCCTTTGAGACAAAGAAAGCTAAATAAATAAAACACACTATAGAAGGCACAAATAATATGGATTTATCACACCAAAATAAAGATGGGGGGGTTTAAAAAACGTTTACCACTCCTACCCCTCAGGAAAATTATACAAAGTTCTACCACCAAAGGATTACGCCAAACAACCACAGAGAGTACAGATTTCAAAAGTCCTTCCAGAGTACACACTCTGTTGCAGCCTCCTTTAAAAGTGGATTCATTTTCAAAATATAAATAACACAGGGGTATATGCCCATCGTCTGTACCATTTAAAAATCTATTTACAGTATAAACAGGTAAAATTGCACTTACAAAGTGTCACAGGTTAAACAGCTAATCGGATCACAAGCCATGTATGTCTCCCAAGATCACAATAAAACAGCATGCATTCCATATAGATGAAATGTAAGCACAAGTGTAGAGCTCACTGGAAGTCTGAAGCAGTAAATTAACCTCAGATGACCTATGTGTTTCATTGGATCACGGTCCAACTTCCTCAGGGTCTGATGAATTATAAATCATAACTAGAGAGGTACATTTCCTGAAGAAAATGTGAGTGGTGCTTGCCGTGGCAAAACTCAGGCCCCCCATATATGTTGGGTGTCTTGCCCAGTCGCCCCTGGTGCCTAGAGAGTACACAAAGTCGGTAGAATCCGGATTAAACCGGTGAAATTTAAAGCCAACCAAATTATCACAACACTTACATTTCTATTTTTTTCTATTGAAAATCAATGAATGAAATTTGATTGGTTGTTGGTGGCTCCGCCCACTTTTTCTAAACTTGAAGTGGAAACCCCCAGCGACCACATTTGTGATATTCAAGGTCCCTGACATCAATACTGAGAGAATGGCAGCCTTCTTAATTTTTCCCATTAAAACCAATCAAAGAAATCTGATTGGTTGGTTTTGGCTCCACCCACTTTTCTTAATTTTAATCCCAGTCCCCCAGTGACCAACTGTGCCAACTTTGAGGACCCCGCCATTAACGTCTAAGAGCGGCAGCAGTTAAAAAAATTCCTATTTAATTGAATGGCTGAAATTTGATTGGCTGTTGTAGACTCCACCCACTTTTTGTAAATTTTAGCCGCAGTCACCCAGTGACCCACGGTGCCAAGTTTGGGAGCTCTGGCTTTGATACTGTGAGAACAGCAGTAATCAAAAATTTTACATAAACTGATTGGCTGTTTTTGGCTCCACCCACTTTTCCTAAATTTTGACCGTAGTCACCCAGTGAGTAATTGAGCCAAGTTTGGTACACCTAGCATTTAAACCGTGATAATAGCAGCAGTTTATCATTTTTCATTAAGGTCAAAGGCTGAAATCTGATTGGCTGTTGTTGCCCCACCCCTTTTTTTCCTAATTGTGAACCACAGTCACTCAGTGACTAACATACCAAAGTTTGGGAATGCTGTCATTTAATGTGTAAAAATGGCAGCATTTCTATTTTTTTCTATTGAAAATCAATGAATGAAATTTGATTGGTTGTTGGTGGCTCCGCCCACTTTTTCTAAACTTGAAGTGGAAACCCCCAGCGACCACATTTGTGATATTCAAGGTCCCTGACATCAATACTGAGAGAATGGCAGCCTTCTTAATTTTTCCCATTAAAACCAATCAAAGAAATCTGATTGGTTGGTTTTGGCTCCACCCACTTTTCTTAATTTTAATCCCAGTCCCCCAGTGACCAACTGTTCCAACTTTGAGGACCCTGCCATTAACGTCTAAAAAAAATCCTATTTAATTGAATGGCTGAAATTTGATTGGCTGTTGTAGACTCCACCCACTTTTTGTAAATTTTAGCCGCAGTCTAAACTCCACCCACTTTTCTTAATTTTAATCCCAGTCCCCCAGTGACCAACTGTGCCAACTTTGAGGAGGCTGCCATTAACCGTCTAAGAGCGGCAGCAGTTTAAAATTTTCCTATTTAATTGAATGGCTGAAATTTGATTGGCTGTTGTAGACTCCACTCACTTTTTGTAAATTTTGGCTGCAGTCACCCAGTGACCCACGGTGCCAAGTTTGGGAGCTCTGGCTTTATTACTGTGAGAATTACAGCTGTTTACATTTTCTCATTGAAGTCAATAGGGAAAATCTGATTGGTTGTTTGCGGCTCCGCTCACTTTTTTGGGTCCCCAAAATAGGACAGAAAAGTCACAACACCCCATTCCCGAATAAGCTGAACGGTTTGACACCTCATTCATGGGTCTGCGACAAACTAATTATTCGATAAATTCCCCATTATAAGTCAATGGGGCAAATTTGGGGACCTCTCCTGCCCCGGGGGTAAAACTTATACCCTCGTGTGGGGTATCATCTGACACAGGTCGCAAACCTCTTCAAATGTGGTAAATTTAACGTTTCTACAAGATTCCCTCTCTGCGCTAGAATCCGTCAAAAGTTGGCCTCAATGTTAATCTATGGGACTTTTTGGGGTTGTTAATTGCCCCCACAAGGGGCAATTAACCACCCACCCCTTAGAAAAGTCATACCACCCCATTCCCGATTATGCCGCACGATTTGACACCTCATTCATGGGTCTAGGACAAACGGTGCGGGACTAGTTACGCGCCAAACTTTCATACGGAAGAAGAATAAAAATAAGTTTGCAAGATAACAGTAGTGATGCTTTGCTTCGCAAGCACCACTATTCAGAACTTAATTATACATAGTCATAATTATTCATTAATTCTAATTATTCATAATCATCATTATAATAAATCAGACCCATTGTATTTGTATTTTTAAGAGTAAGCTGGAGTCTTTTATGAGCTTTAAAGCTGTTCCTTTAGTGTTTGAGTATGAGGACTGTGGATAAGCTGGGTCTGGTGAGTAGGGTTTGCCTGTGACTGACCTGGAGAATGCAGATTCCAAGAGGCAAATTCTCTAACCGGTGAAAATTTGCCAGCCATAAATTTGTTCCGACTACACCAATTCAAGTGCGAAGTTGTGTCCAGGGCGCAAATTTTCACTAGTGTTATTTCAGCAATCAAGGCAAAGATGTGCTAGTGTCGCCTATTTTGTATATGGTGGAAATTATATAGTTACATGGACGTATATGTTGCAGCAAATACATTACATTACACAAGTCCAGGGAACCTTAATAAATAAAATAGAGTTGTAATACCCTACACATGAGCCCACTGTATAGTTTTTGTTCCATATATTAGAAAATGGAGGGGGGAACCTGGTTACCCAAACAATTTTACAGACTATTTCAGGCTATCATTCAGAAAAAAGGAAAAGACAACAGCGTATTTTGGGACTTAGAAAAGGTGAAGGCCAAGTCTGGCGAATGTGGTATTGTTCAGTAAAATCCGTATCTTACTGAGTTTGCGGCGTTACGTCCATTCGCCAGAACAAAAATTTGCCTGGCATTAGAGTGCGAAGCAACACTAGCATCTAACACTAGCAAAGTGGTGCCTGTGCCCATTAGGAAATCAGCGAAGTTCTGAAATTATGTCATGCTGGCGAATTTTTGCCAGCGTTAGTCACTTCACCCTTTAGGGAATCTGCCCCCAAGTATTATAACCACAAAGTGAGGAAGATGGTAACGTAAAAGTGTGTGTGTGTCAGCTTCTGTAACATTTTTTGTGGTCCACTCGGGTTGAATAAATTTTCAGAATAATGGGGACATCACGTATGATGTTTACCCTTCCCCATCATTCAAGTAGAATGTATGGATCGAACTCTTAAAAAAATGGCTAGTAGTAGCTAATATTTCAGGCTTTAGAGGTTCTCCAGCAATGGTGCTTCAAATGTGTGTCCTATATAGTCGATCACTTCCCTCTGCTGATTTGTTTCTATGCTGCTTGCAAGGGCAATGTGGTTTTATGTCACATGGATGACAAGATGGATTTGAACTTACTTATTTAATGGTCTAAGTGGAAAAGAAATATTGCATACTAAACAAACATGATTTCAAACTTAGTTGGTGTGAGTCTACCATATCATCAGTAGTGTGGATGGCACTTTTAAAGCTCTGGTCAACTGAACACAACATTTTGCAAGAATGATGCATTTTTGTGAAGGATTTGGTGGTAGGCATAAAAATTCTGTATGTGGTACATTTCTTATATATTTTTATGGGACCAAGAAATGAAAATAAAGATTTTAAAGAGTCTGCAAAATTTAGAATTTTGAACTTGAAAATATAACTTCCATTGACTACATGAACCTGCCAGCTTTTGAATGCCAGATTTGAAATGTTCATTTATGTTTAATACATCTTAAAAATGTGAGTTTTAAAAAATAAAACCTTGAATATTGTTACAAACACAATTTAAAAGGTTGATAAATATGCTCTTAGTTTGTGCATGCAAACTGAAACAAAAAATATGAACATAACCTAAATGTCACTTTAAAAATTGTTACTGGCACTTCCCAGATGAAATATTCAGTCATTATTCAAAATCATATCAGAATTCTGTAAAGAACAAACATTAAATTAATCAAAATTAAATAAGCAACCCAAAGAGAATGTGGGTATGATATATTACTTCATAAATGTATGTGAGCACTAAAAATCAATCAAAAGGGACTGTGCTATGAGCAGCTTTAGGTCAAAGGCATGAAGTGTAAATAAGATGATGGATACCAACAGGATAATGTAGCTAATATCTCATGCATAATAAAAGTGAAATATCAGCCATTGTTTCAAAATTATGTCATCTCTTATTTATGTAGTGTCAACATATTATGAAGCACGTTAATGAAACTGTTTTTGGTGAGCTGTATAAAAAAATTCAAAAAACATATGCCTTACTTCCTTGTTAGTGCTCTAAAAAATGTAATTAAACAGCACATTAACTGCAGTGAATATATTCTGGGTAATGTTTACATGGCATGTTTTTGGTCAAAGTCCTGTAAAAATTGAGCCACTGCACCATAATTAGCAGTTGCTTTTAATTAAGTGACCAGTAAAATTTGCCTGAGTGATTGTACATTTTCAACTTATTATATAACCACAATACTCCATTATCACTTAGGTAGAGATGACTATATGAATATCAAAATTTTGAATAGTGGCTAAAATGTTTTTCATCTAAGTAACTACCTTGTTACTTAGATACATAGTACATTTGGATTGAAAAAAAAAACAGTCTTGTAGTTTTAATAATATGGATAAAACAATGGTAGCACCTTCCATCAATATGAGAAAACAAACCATGGTGTGCAAAGCCAAAATGGTTAACATATAGAGATAGGAGAGACAGGAAGACTTATAGATTGCACCAACCCATGGCATTACCAAAAAGTGCCCTAGAAATGATAAAATATAACTATTATTTTCTGCATTAAAAATGGCAAAGCAATACTTGGTTCATGGATTGGTAAACCAAGAAAAGATTAAAAATCAGGAAGGGAAGCTCCACAGTGTGAGTAACTGTGGGCTTAAATGTAGGAACAAGAAGTTGTGTTAAATTACTGCTATTCTAATTTCACGTTTTTATTTCATGCAGAAGTAAATACCCTTGGCTCTCACCAGAGATAGTAGCCAGTTCATAGAGCCCACAACCATCCATCTTAGGGATCCCTCCCCCGTGGGGTTACCAGTGATCCTGGATTTAATGTGGGTTCAATCGGTCAGACTATAATATTGCTAATAAGTAAAATCACTGCCCCAACCCGCGGCTATTTTATACACATCGTCACCCTACGGTTGATCAGCTGAGTTTTAGTAAGGTGAGCAGGGTTTGCTGTAATATTCTGATGCACTGTCTATATGGTTGGAAGAGCCAAAAATTGCTGCCACTACCAGGGATGTAGCGAACTGTTCGCCGGCGAACTAGTTCGCGCGAACTTCGACTGTTCGCGTCCGCCGAACGTTCGCGAACGTTTGGGGACGTTCGCCAATTTGGGTTCGCACTCGATTAGGTCGAAGTAAACTCGTACGATCGAACGATTTAACAATTCGACCGAGGGAATAGTGTCTTCGATTCGAATGGTTCCGTCGTATCGAGCAGTCGAATATAATCGAAGTGATCGTTGCCCCACTTATATTCGAATCGTTTGATTCGAACGTTTATGCCCCACTTCCTTTCTGACATTTTTTTCATACAGGAAGCCCTCCAGTGGCCATTTTAGGTGCATTTTCGGCCTGATTGCGCACTTGCTATTTAGATTGCACAGGTGGAGGAGGTGTTTAAAGCAATTGAAAAAAAAAAGCCTGCAAATGGCTGGGAGGAGGATTGAGGAGGAGGAGGAGCAGGGGGAACGTCTCTCCAGCCCTGGTGAGGTGCCAACTGCGGCTGGATCCCACACTATGTGGGATCTTAGTCGTGGTAGATGGGGGAGAGAGGAGGGCTGGGGGGTCACCAACAGGGGTTCCTGGGTGGAGGAGGAGGTAGAGAGTCGGGGGTCCCGTAGTGGGGGTGAGAGTAGGGCAGGGGGGTCCCATAGTGGGGGTGAGAGTAGGGCAGGGGGGTCCCGTAGTGGGGGTGAGAGTAGGGCAGGGGGGTCCCGTAGTGGGGGTGAGAGTAGGGCAGGGGGGTCCCGTAGAGGGAGGGAGGAGCGTAGGGCAGGGGGGTCCCGTAGAGGGAGGGAGGAGCATAGGGCAGGGGGGTCCCGTAGAGGGAGGGAGGAGCGTAGGGCAGGGGGGTCCCGTAGAGGGAGGGAGGAGCGTAGGGCGGGGGGGGTCCCATAGAGGGAGGGAGGAGCGTAGGGCAGGGGGGTCCCGTAGAGGGAGGGAGGAGCGTAGGGCAGGGGGGTCCCATAGAGGGAGGGAGGAGCGTAGGGCAGGGGGGTCCCGTAGAGGGAGGGAGGAGCGTAGTGTAGGGAGGGTGTCCCCCAGCCCACACAGGGAGTCCCCCAGGGCACGCTGCGTGTCTCGCTCACCACCATCTGGGGCACGCAGCGTGTCACGCACCCCACCCAGGGCTGAGAGAGGCTTCCCCAGGAGGAGGCCACAGAGGCTGCCGAGCAGCTCGGAGGAGGAGATGGAGGCACCACCACCAACTGCCTCAGAGAGGAGAGAGGAGGAGGAGGAGGAGGAAGGTGATGATGGAGGAGAGGAGGGCCCCACCAACAAAATGGCCCGAAGGTTTACCGGTGAAGAGAATGGAGCACTGGTGGACGAGGTGATAGCGCGATGGGATGTGCTGTTTGGGAGTCAGTCCCATCGCATCAATGCTGCCAGACGCCAACAACTCTGGCAGCAGGTGACGGACAGGGTGAACACTGTGGGCGCTTTACACAGGGATCGGACAACTGTGTATAAGCGCTACAGTGACCTGAAGCGTTGGCTAAGGGCAAAGCTGGTTACCAGGAGAGCTAAAGCCCAGAAGACCGGCGGAGGGCGTGTCCCTCCACTCAGACTTCAACCCCATGAGCGCCGGCTTCTGGACATTTTGGCCAAAGAGGGCAGTGAAGAACTGGACACAGACTGGATACGTAAGTAGACTTTTATAGAAACAAATATCTGACTCCTTTTGTTCCACATTCCCATTATTTACATAAATGTCTAATGTTCCCTTTAGCATATCACTTTGTTGGTAAAATATTGCTTCTGTTTTGCATTAGAGGAGTTTTTGTGCTTTTCTTTACAGCTTTGCTGTTTGTTTATTATTACTAGTTATTAAGTGCAGCTGTAACTGACAAAATGGGGAGCCATTTATTTATTAACCATTTCTCCACTATAGCACAAATGTTTAGAAACTGCTTTAAAGGGTGGTTCACCTTTAAGTTAACTTTGAAGTATGTTATAGAATGGCCAAGTGTAAGCAACTGTTCACTTGTCCTTCATTATTTTTTTAAATTACTCTTTTCAGCTTTAAAATGTGGGTCTAGAAAGAAAGGCTCTACACATTGATTTTTTATTACTCATCTAACTTATCAGAACATCCCCAATTCTATTCCAGTCTCTTATTCAGATAAATGCATGGTTGCTATGCTAATTTGGACCCTAGCAACCAGATTGCTGACATTGCAAAGTGTAGATCTGCTGAATAAAAAGCTAAACAACTCAAAAAACACAAGTATTGTCATCTATATAATTCTCTTCTGCTTGTATGATTGCAAATGTATTTAAGTTTTAACCATTCCATCCATAATAGCTGTGCCATTATAGATTCACGTTTAACCATTTCATCTCCCTAGTTGTGCCATTATACAGTAGATTTACGTTTAACCATTTCATCTTCCTTCCTGTGCTATTTCATTGGAGTTAGTATTTCGAATGAGCAATAAAATAGATTTGTAGCATGTGAGAGGTCTGTACACCAGGCTACTAGCCAAGTACACTTGCAATTCTATATTTTTTTGTCTCTTAATACCTTTTTTCTTTCTTTACTCAAAATTGCAGGACCACCGCAAACATCGCGCCCGGACAGTGACCAGGACCAGGGTGATGCTGCTCAGCAACCCCAGGAAGAGGGTGAGACTGATGACTCTGATAGAGCCCCGGAAGCTCAAGGTACAGACATGTTTAATGTTTGTGACAAATGTAATTGCTCCCTGAACTTGTTTAGAGCATTACTAATGTCCTATTTCACATTACAGAACACCGAGCTGAACGCCGCGCCCAGTCGCCAGCCGTGATTCCTGTGGTGCCCCCCAGACGTAAGATCAATGTTTATAACTAATAAACTCTTCCTTTATTTGTCAGTGTGTCACCAAAGATGCAAGTAATGGTTAAGCTGAGGAGAGGTGGTTAGGAGAACAAAATAGGATCAGACAGGGCCACCATCGGGGGGGCAGTTGTCATGGGCCCGCACGTGTCTATGGGGGGGCCCGGCCATGCTTCACTTATTTGATTATCCGGGCCCCCCTGTCTTCAGCGTACTGCCAGCTCTCTGTGCACGGAAGCTTATCGCCTATTAAGATTTCCTGTATCCTCATTGGTCCTTTAAGAATAAGGCCCAGTAAATCTGCATTGGGATTGGATCCCCTTAACGGGACTTATTCTTAAAGGACCACAAGGATACAGGAAATCTTAATAGTAGAAAAGCTTCTGTGCACAGAGAGCTGGCAGGCAGTACGCTGAAGACAGGGGGGCCCGGATAATCAAATAAGTGAAGCATGGCCGGGCCCCCCTAACACAAAACCCTCACAAGCAATATTTCATAAAATTTGGGGGTATCTGAACAATTTTTTTTACTTGCAGGGGGGGCCCTTATCACCAATGGCTTTTTCTAACTTGTGTGTGGGGGGGTTACCATTTTTAGCACTGTTGTCTGTGTTGTTTTTAAACTGTAGTGTGGAGTTGGCGGGATCTGGGGTGGGGCCTAGGCTGGGTGGGCAGGCCCAGAAAATTAGTGTGGATGGGGCCCTGAAAATTTTGTTGTACGGGGCCCTGTGATTTCTAATGGCGGCCCTGGGATCAGACAGCAAAAGCAGAGTTTATATGGGAACCAGTAATAATATCTCCTTAGTGGCTGTTACAATGGAGGGTATGTTTAGTATTCTGAGCTGGGAAGAACTGAGCATGCTCATGAGCCAACAGCCAAAGCAAATTCCTGAGGCGGGGAAGAGTGAGTTAGAAGAGGAGAAGGCATTTAAATGATTAAGGGGATACTGCAGCCTTTACTGTTAACCTTTTAAAAACCAGTAGCACGTGTCTGAAGCTTTAAAAGAGGCCGTTCACTGATTACATTTTTGTTGGGAGCGTTTACATGTCCTTTAAAACAATTTTTTTTGTCTAAGAAAAAACATGTTTTCCAAGCTACAGACTGGTATGAGATTTCCACTGTAATGTTGTGTTTATGCCACCCCCCACACTAAAACACCACCCCAATCTAACTTGGAACCTTTTGTAACCTTTTGTTTGTTGTGGGTTATGCACATGTCCAATATATATATTTATATTTGATTTTTCTTGTAGATCGTGCTGCTGCCACAGCAATTGGGGGACCACCACAAGAGGAAGGACGGCGACTGGCTGATCAACCTGCGGCACAACCGGGGCTCGTCAACGTGATGCAGGCCATGCTACGCCAGCAGCGCTACCAGGATCTCAGGATGAGGCGGTGGATGGCCCATATCTATGCAGAGATGCGGGAGACCCGGATGGCCATCCATCGAGGATTCCAGGACCTGGTGGCAGCCCAGTCTCACCGACCAAGGGGCCCTGCTGAGGGTGAAGTCCCTGGTCCACCTGCTGCTCCCCCTCCACCCCCTGAAGCTCCTCAACATCGGAGGGAAAGGGGGCATGGAAGGGGACACAGTCCTGTCCGAGGGGACAAACGTCCCTAGATCCAGTCTGTGTCATTTACCATCTGACACTGGCCTCTTTGCCTATTTTCTCCTGGTAACAAACTTTGCCCTATTGACGCTTCAGGTATCACTCTGTCCGTTACCCAGCAATGGGACTGACTCCCAAACAACACATCCCATTGTTTACAGTGTGCTCCATTCTCTTCACTGGGGGGTGCCATTTTAACATCTATTGGCACCCTTTCCAATAACATCTGGAAAAGCACTTCAAAACATCTAAGTGCATTTGCTCTAACATATGTATATACGTATGGTGTTATATGAGCACCAAGGTGTGCCATATCTTACATCCAATGGCGCCCTTTCCAATAACATCTGGAAAAGCACTTACAAACATCAAAGTGCATTTGCTCTAACATATTTCTATGGTGATGCTGCAGTGTTGCCAAACACATTCACTTGGCCCAAAAAATGTTACATGTAAGGATCAATGCATTCCAATCATTGCAAACACATGACTACACTTTTTATTGTGTATTTATCACCAGTGCAGTGTTGCTTCAAATGTTCCATATGCTAATCAAGCGCTGTTTGTATGTGTTTCTCATGTGGGAGCATTCATGTAACAATGGCCTATGTTCTGCAACTGTCAAAGTGAAAACAGTGTGCCTTGTGCTTTCCACTATGAAGTATTGTTGTCTACCGATGGCCTACTTTGGCTACCCAGCACTCATAATATGTGCTATTGCTGACTACCTCCTCCTCCTCCTCCATCACCTCCTCCACCTGTGGTACTTAAATAGCAAGTCCCAGGTATATGATATGCCTTAAAGGCACAAAGTGCTGGTTGTTACTTTGCACTAGAAAGTATTGTTGTCTACCGATGGCCTACTTTGGCTACCCAGCACTCATAATATGTGCTATTGCTGACTACCTCCTCCTCCTCCTCCATCACCTCCTCCACCTGTGGTACTTAAATAGCAAGTCCCAGGTATATGATATGCCTTAAAGGCACAAAGTGCTGGTTGTTACTTTGCACTAGAAAGTATTGTTGTCTACCGATGGCCTACTTTGGCTACCCAGCACTCATAATATGTGCTATTGCTGACTACCTCCTCCTCCTCCTCCATCACCTCCTCCACCTGTGGTACTTAAATAGCAAGTCCCAGGTATATGATATGCCTTAAAGGCACAAAGTGCTGGTTGTTACTTTGCACTAGAAAGTATTGTTGTCTACCGATGGCCTACTTTGGCTACCCAGCACTCATAATATGTGCTATTGCTGACTACCTCCTCCTCCTCCTCCATCACCTCCTCCACCTGTGGTACTTAAATAGCAAGTCCCAGGTATATGATATGCCTTAAAGGCACAAAGTGCTGGTTGTTACTTTGCACTAGAAAGTATTGTTGTCTACCGATGGCCTACTTTGGCTACCCAGCACTCATAATATGTGCTATTGCTGACTACCTCCTCCTCCTCCTCCATCACCTCCTCCACCTGTGGTACTTAAATAGCAAGTCCCAGGTATATGATATGCCTTAAAGGCACAAAGTGCTGGTTGTTACTTTGCACTAGAAAGTATTGTTGTCTACCGATGGCCTACTTTGGCTACCCAGCACTCATAATATGTGCTATTGCTGACTACCTCCTCCTCCTCCTCCATCACCTCCTCCACCTGTGGTACTTAAATAGCAAGTCCCAGGTATATGATATGCCTTAAAGGCACAAAGTGCTGGTTGTTACTTTGCACTAGAAAGTATTGTTGTCTACCGATGGCCTACTTTGGCTACCCAGCACTCATAATATGTGCTATTGCTGACTACCTCCTCCTCCTCCTCCATCACCTCCTCCACCTGTGGTACTTAAATAGCAAGTCCCAGGTATATGATATGCCTTAAAGGCACAAAGTGCTGGTTGTTACTTTGCACTAGAAAGTATTGTTGTCTACCGATGGCCTACTTTGGCTACCCAGCACTCATAATATGTGCTATTGCTGACTACCTCCTCCTCCTCCTCCATCACCTCCTCCACCTGTGGTACTTAAATAGCAAGTCCCAGGTATATGATATGCCTTAAAGGCACAAAGCGTTGGTTGTTACATTGAACAACTATTCCAACACATTACCTGGCCAGCACTAACCTCATATGTGCTGATACTTTCAAACAGCCCATTTTGTCATATTGACAAGTGTCATTTATAAATCATATTGATTGTTATATTCTGGTTTTGTACGCAGGGCTCCTTAATGCCAAACTTATTTTGTCTTATTTAATTTATGTAAACTTGCCCAGCATGGACACAGGGGCGCAGTATGAATCTCATGCAAGAAATTCTTGCCTGTAACCCTATAAACCTTTTGTAAAGCTCTGGCCTTTAGTGCTCAATGGGGGCTGTTATATATTGAAATGTATGTTGAGACCACAATTCCTTCTGTATGTTACAGATAGGCTACTTTTTTAATTGTTATTAAGAATGCTTATGTGGTGTTCAACAAACCAACAAAGTTTTGTCACAAATCCATATTGTCATTTTATTCTTATAAAAATGTTTGAGATTTTGTCAGTAAACCCACAAAACCAAAAGCTGTGTCTGTTTCTTTTTTCACTTTTGCTAAGGTGGTTTCAAAAAATGCAATACACATGGATAATGTCATTTGAAACATAGAGCAGGTACATCATTTTCAGGGTATATACCTAACAACCCTTTTTTGCAGAGTTAACACAGAGTTCTAAGTTGGACAACAGAAGAAGGGGTTAAATAGGACCAAAAGCCTCATGAACTGACATAAAAGCCCCATGACAAGACCAACATATTAAAGCCAACCAACAGACTTAGGTATTTGTGCATTTCAGTCATTATTGAGTTAATATCAATGAAGGATAAGCCTCACACACTCTGTAGTTGGTTAGCTTTCCATTTGCCAATATTCCCCACAGTTGACAGTTGAAGATCGTCATTAATATGTGGTGCAAGGCCAGGCTGCACTGCAACATGACAAACATAATGGTGAGGTGCAACACCTTCCAGGGCCAATAAAGCACAGCACCCCCGTCCCCCAGTGAGTGAGAGGTAAGTGCAATTAGTAGGAGACGTGCCTTTCCTTCCTTATTAGTTAACTGATTAACACACATCCAACCTCAAAGTCAATCAGGTGCCATTAATTACAATCCCTGCTAAAATCACTTAATTGAAGAAAACTACAAGTCCCAAGATGCACAATGCATGTATTGTTACAAGATTGTAGCTAGTCTATGCCAAATACATGCACATTCCTTTAAATGAATCTGTCAAATGGCTTTATAGAAAATATAACGGATAACTTACCCACAGGCCAGCCCTCGGGCTAGGCAATTTGGAAATTGTCCAAATAGGAAAAATGTTGTGTTAGATGGCAAAAAAAAACATGTTTCTGGTGTCAGTCTGTCTCTAATGTAATTCAACAAACCTCTAGTGCAGCTAAAACTAAAGCTTAGAATAGTTCGAATCCTTCAATTCGATTACTTCGACAACTAAAGATCGAACGTTTTCCATTCGATCGAATGATGTTGTAATCGATCGAATGATTTTTATTCGATCGATTGTTTAAAACGTTCGATCGTTCGATTAGAAGAATTTTACCGTTCGATCGAATGAAATTCATTCTATCGAATGATCGATCATTCGAATCGCACTAAAATCGGTCTATCGAATGGCAAAAATCGTTCGAATCGTCCGAGTCGAACGATTTTAGCGGGTGTTCGATGTTCGCGAACTGTTCGCGAACTGTCCGCATTTTTGCCGGTGTTCGCGAACGGCGTTCGCGAACACATCGGCGGCGGTTCGCTACATCCCTAGCCACTACAAACAGTGACTTGTGGACACTTGTCCTGCCACCCGCCAGTACTGTCCCAGCTTGCTATAAGGTAGGATAGATTGCTTAAGAGTAAAGTTCTCATAGATTGGATTCACTGCCGCAAACCATGACTGTTCTATTCCCACTCCTGCCACCCACCAATTGCTCTCCCGAGTTCAGATGAGGTGAGCTGAAGGAGTTATCTGCCGAGTTCTAATGCCCTGCCTGTGTGAGCCAAAGGAACCAATGATTGCTCCTGCTGCAACAAGCGGTTACTGAAGATCTAACCCACCACCCTCCAATACTGGTTGAAATTTCTATATGTTGCAGTTAACATATTTAAACAAAGTTTTGACGGCCTTCCTGAAAAGAACTAAAAGACCCAGCACCTATACAGATCCAATTCACCGGTACTGGTTCCAATATCTGTATATTGCGGTAGATATGGTAAACAAAGTTCTGACATCCTTCCTGAATTTAACTAAAAGACCCAGCACCTGATGCATGTTGCGCCTGCCACAATGCAAGCTTTGTCAAAGGAGAAGGGGTGCCGAATGAGTGAATCTATTTAACAGGTTAACCTATAGATCACACAATTACAAATTACAAAGCTTTGTGTGATACAATGTTGTTTACCAAACCTGTCAATTACATAAAGTTGGTTATACATAAAGGAACAAGCCTTACATGTACCACAAGGGAATGTTCCCATGCATATAGATCCATTGGTTTGTTTTGTAAAATGGCTTTTCACTAGATGATCTCATAGATTAGGAGCCCAACGACAACATATGAGTGGATGTGGTCCTAATGTTGATGCCAAAACCGGATCAGTAAGTAAAACATGCCACAGCTTCTTCAACACAGAGTTTATGTCTGGCTATTCCTTGCAATTGGTACCAATAAATCGGATTGGTTGTTCCACCACTTTGTTTCTGTGTGTGAATTTATTAAGCAGTTCATGCCTCATGGGTCCTAATTGCTCTCAGATAGGCTTTATTAATTAAGGTACAAGAATAACCCCTTGTGATCAAACGTGTTGTTAGTTCCTGTGATCTCTGCTTGAAAGTGATAGTCTGAACGATTGCGCCTTAGTCATAAGAATTGACCTATCAGAATTCCGTTATTCATGGACATAGGGTGGTGACTAAGGAATATGGAATTGGTAGCAGTGGTTTTGTGAAATAGATCTGTGGAAATGGTGCCCATCTTATTTTGAGTGAGCGTGATATCCAGGAAATCAATACAATGATTGCTGATTGTGTGCGTCAGTTTAATGTTGAGATCATTGTTATTAAGTGTCTGAGAAACTCGTCAAGAGTGTCACAATCCCCAGTCCATAGAAATATCAGATTGTCAATATACTGTAGCTGAACACAGATATAAATTGTGTATATCAGGACATTTGGTCTCCAAAAACCCATAGGCTTCCCACCGTCTCATGAAAAGATTTGCGGGGCAAATGCTGGCCCATATGTGGGGGCAAATGCTGGCCCATAGAGACTCCTCTTATTTGCAAATATAATTTTTCATGGAATACAAAATAATTGTGATTTAAGCAAAATTCAGTTAATTCCGCAATAAAATCTTTATATTGGCTGTCCAATCAACCTTAATATGTTCCAGTTTAGATAAGAGATGACCAGTATCCCTGATATAGGATGGGAGATTAGCAACAAATCATTTAGTAGTTTAAAGTCAATGTATTGGCTTGCCGTTTCACAAATGTTGCCAGATACTGATACTATTGAGCGGCCAGGGGGTTTTAATACATACTTATGCACTTTTGGTAACATGTAGAATGTTGGGGTAGTAGATACCTCATTCTGGTGTGCTCTATACTCACTCTTATTAATCAGACCCGTTTGGTAACCGTCCATAATTATTTATTATATAATGCTTTGAACCTTACAGTTGCATCATGTGGTAACGTACAATAACATAAAGGGGCCAATTCATTAACTTCGAGTGAAGGAATAGAAGTAAAAAAACTTCGAATTTCGAAGTGGTTTTTTGGCTACTTCGACCTTCGACTACGACTTCGACTTCAAATCGAAGGATTCAAACTAAAAATTGTTCGACTATTCGACCATTCGATAGTCGAAGTACTGTCTCTTTAAGAAAAAACTTTGACCCCCTAGTTCGCCACCTAAAAGCTACCGAACCCAATGTTAGCCCATGGGGAAGGTCCCCATAGGCTTGGCTAAGTTTTTTTGGTCGAAGGATAATCCTTCGATCGTTCGATTAGAAGGATTTAATTATTCGATCAAACGATTATTCCTTCGATCGTTCAAGTGCGGTATTTGCGCAAAATCCTTCGACTTCGATATTCGAAGTCGAAGGATTTTCGTTCCCAGTCGAATATCGAGGGTTAATTAACCCTCGATATTCGACCCTTGATGAATTTGCCCCATAGTTTCATTGAGTTGTTGTAAGGCCTCAGTCAAATACATGACTCTTGGCCAAATTACCAAATTATGCCTTATCGGAAAAAGGTTTAAGATGACGCCATCCCATGATGAGATCTCCTATATAGTAGTTTTTTCGACTCTGGTAAGAGTTATAGGTAACTTTGTGTAAATTCATAAAGTCCCTCATAACCAGTTCATCAAAAAACTGTAACAGCTGATCTAGAATTCCTTAGTGGCTTGAAATGACTTTTTGGTTTAATAGTCTGCCCGAAGTTGATTGTTCAACTATAAGTTTATTCAGCAACAACCGCCTGGTTGAAGACCTATTGTTCAGATACTGCTGAATGAGTTAGATCATGGATTTAATAATAAACCAGGGTGCATATACTCTGTAAGAGGTGAGTCACTTCACGGAATTATATTGAATGTCCTGCTAAGATGCACTCTAATCTATTTAAAAATGTATAGTGTTTATTAAACAATCATAAAAACAGCATATATTTAGTTATGATTGAATCTGTCCCTCTTCCCCCAACCAAAAAATTAACAAAATACATTATAAGTCAATAGGCAACATTTTTTTTGACACAACAATTGTTAAATTTTTTTAATTTATACTTTGTTTTCACTCCAAATGCATTAAATGCAATGGCCACATTTTCTTGTGCTAAATTTTCTCTTTTTCACTTTTTGTCCAAATGCATTAAAGTGAATGGGGTTTTTTTTTTCTTGTGGCAACTTTTTTGTCAAAGTGAAATGTTTTGCAATGAATTTTCCCCGCAGTTTCGTGAAAAATTCACAGACATTGAAATTCGGAATTTCGCTACAAATCCATGCCCGGTGAAAACAATTTGCTCCCTACATATAAATTCAAGAAAAACAGTGGGACATTGATTGTCATAACAAATATACTAATCTGAACAGAGCAATGTACTGCAGGAGCTGTCACAAACTTGTCTCCAGCTAGTTACAGCTATTGTCTGAAAGCACAATTAAATCATCTCGTAGTAGAGAATACCAAAAATAACAGCACTGATACCAACTTTTACTTATGTTTATCTAAGGTTATCCTAGCAACCTGAATCGATATGTCAACTTTATTACAATTTAAAGCAAACCATGCCTTTCTCAAATCATGCAGGATATACATACTGTATATACAGACCTCACATTACTAATACAAAGACTGCTGGACTACAGTAGAACTCGTATTTTACGAAGTGAATTCGAGGGAATTTTCTAAGTTAAAAAATTCAAAATTCAAAGTAATTTTTTGAATACTTCGACCATCGAATAGGATACTACGACTTTAAAATCATTTAGACTTCGATTCAAAGTAAAAATAGGTCAACCATTCGATAATCGAAGTACTGTCTCTTTAAAAAAACGTCGACTTCAGTACTTCGCCAACTTAAACCTGCCGAAGTGCTATGTTAGCCTATGGGGACCTTCCAGAGCAATTTTTTACATTCAAAGGAATATCGTACAATCGGAATACGATTGTACGATGAATAAAATCCTCAGACTTCAAATTTGAATGTCAGAGGATTCTATTCGATGGTTGAACTTTGAAGTATTTTCCACTTCGAAATTCGACCCTTGATAAATCTGCCCCTAACTGTTGAAGACAAAATGACTTTAGTCTGTGTATTCACTGTACTTTAACCACTGAATTTTAAGGCTAATACAACCCGTTTTAATGATATGCTGAATAACCCAAAATTGCAAAATTATCAGTAGTGTGACCCATCATTGAGACAGAAAAGATATTGTCATGAGTGTTTATAGTTGATCCAAGCTGGGGAAAATCTATCCCTCACTTTCTGGATGGTTTCCCCAATATAGAACAAACCATTTTCCAAGATGAATGCAAGTTTCTGCAGCTCTCTGCTTCTCTTATCTTTTAGGAGTAACATTTCCAAATGGACTAATACAGAACACACAGACACACACACATTCCTATAGCATTTTAATGTGTTTTTATTGTTATTATATAGTGAGTAGTCTGGCCAGTCTCTGTTTTAATTTATGTAATTTATTAAATATGAAAGGTATATAGATTTATTTGTTTACCCAATTAAGGGCCAGATTCAATTCAGTGAGAAAAAGTTATCTCCTGGTTTATCACGTGAAAAGTCATGATTGAGATTCAATTTGAGGAGAAAAAACTTGGAGTGATAAACTGTGAGATGTGTTTTTCTGAATTGAATTGCATCTCTAATTGAATTTCATCCATGACTTTTCATGTGATGAACCTTTTTCTCAGTGAAGATTCTTATTTTTACTACCAGTAGGCCTCCACTGAACAACTAATAAGTATTCCACTACCTCATTGCCCTCACAGTGAAGAATCATTTTGCTGTTTCAAATAAAAGTTCAGTCCATCACGTAATTATTTTACGTAACATGTTTATGTATTTTTTATTCATAAGCCACAGTACAATGTGGAAAAACACAAACGCACAAATATAGCCATGACAAGCCACATGCAACTTTTTTCACAATCACTAGCTCATTTAAAAAAAAAACCTCAGAATGGTTTTATTAATTTTCTTTTGGATAAAAAAAGTTAAACACAAGCAAAAATGGCATTGCTTTCCCAAAATGCCTGTTTAAATTAGATTTTCAATAAGGCTGAAAAATCTCAAATGATTTGATAAACTGGGGAAAAAATAAATACAGCTGCTTGAGAAAATTTCCATTGCACTTTGTAGAAAATCAGCAGCTTTTATTTGCTGAGTTTTTCATTTGAATGTTCTTGTTTTTTCTTTAATAAATTGCATCTGTTTTAAGTTTTGCATTTTTTCCCATGTACAAGAAAATCACAAGCTTGCATCTGCATTTTAGCATTCGTGTTATTTTACTGAAGTGCATTACTTTGCATTTGTCAACATTAAAAAAACTACAAACCCTGTTGTACTCTGCTAGCAACACTGGTCCAATTAAAACATTTTGTAAGCTACAGTATCCTTCAACCAGTTATCTGTTGGAGTACAATAATGTTCCTGGCCAGGATTCTGTTATTTAATCAATAAATTCTCTGTGATACTGTCAAATCAGCTGCCACCACAATGTCTAAGTTGTTATTTATCACCAATAAAACCATCTTAGTTCAAACTCATAGAAGCAGGTTCAATAATCTAAGTTTCTGTTTTTTTCTGCCCAATATTTTTAAAATTTTCAAGGGCTGAGAACGGTATCTCTGTTTGAATCATGGCATTATACTAATAATTGCCAATCAATCTCTTGACACGATGACAGATCTCAGAGAATCCTTGAAAATTAAGCAAAGTTGTTTGGCAATCAACCTTTCGCTCTTTTAGTATTACGGGATGAATAACATCTAGTCCTAGACTGAGTTCTGATCACTTCCCCAGTGTAAACTAGCCATCAATAGTTACCTTGTTAAAGCTGGGCTTATTAAAAAGAAATCCTAAATGAACTAGTTTCTGTAAACAGATGAAAAATAACAGTTACAAAATCTTTGATTTTACCTTGCTCTCATCAACTAATGTACCCTCCCTCTGATAATAACAGTTCCATGCCTTCTTAAAAAACCTTAATTTAATTTCTGTATTTCTCCATACACTTTTATGAATTATACATCAGATAAATAAAATATAATCTGTCCCTATGTTTGTCAAGTGAGAAGATGAGGTTAACACACATTTAAGGGGGTTATTTATCAAAGGCTGAGTTGTATTTTTCAGTCAAAAATTTTTGGGTTAAAAAAAATAAAAAGTTTAGTTTTTTTTTTAAAACGCCAATTTTTTTTATTTATTATACACTGAAGCTGTAAATATCACAAATCCAAAAATACACCATCTAAAACCTGTCAGAGTCATGTAGAAGTCAATGTCAGAGGTCCCTTGAACCATTTAAAGATGTTTGTAGCCTTCACAATGTTTGCGTTTTTTTTCCAGTGGGTTTCAGTGAAAACTCCATCAATTCAAGTATTTTCATTCCGACTACACAAAGTTTTTTAAATTCAAGTTTTTATAAAAATTAGAAACCATTCGAGTTTAAAAAAGCTCACACAGCTCTAACATTCAACCTTTGATAAATAACCCCCTAAGTATTAAAATATCTATTGAACATGCTTGGTTTATGACATTGTGCTAGTGTTTCTTCTAGGTTAAGTAAGTGTGATGCTAGGACCATGGTAAAGTGATTGGTGACTAGCATGCTGCTTTAGTATGTTAGCTAGTTAATGGACCAAGGCTGTACAAATGAAATATTTCTTAAGTAAAAATAAATAGAATGGGAAGGCATTTTGTGAAGAAAGATAAGTAAGTAAGTAGTTCATAAAGTAGCTTACTGTATATAATCAAACCATTCTGACAAATTCATTCCTTAAATGATGAAAACCATGTTGGAATAAAGAGCGAAGAGGAGTTAAAACTTATTAAAATAAACTATGATTGTCTTCAGCAAAGTATTTGGGTAGATATACCATGGTTATAAACAGCAGCAAGCTTTGACATTGCATTGTACGGTTTGCTGTGTTCATGATTTATCTATTAACAATTCAATGGCCTGGCACAAACATCTAATAAATATTAGTGCTAGGATAAAAGCAAGGCTGCTTCCAGGAAAAAGCAAATGTTAAAAATAATATAAAAGTATAGACTACCTATATCAATGCAAGCTTTGTTCTATTGTTTAGATTTTAAATTCTTGGTAATGTTTTAAATTTTGCTTCTTTCTGGACTATTGGAAGCAGTATTTCCTTTGAATAAAAAATGTAGTTGAAAATCCTGAAAGCACTACATTTTGATCCATGCCACACCCTAATGGTAGTCTGCCTCACCCTTGAGATCCACCTACAATGACAGGATCAGGAACGTTGCTGCCATATAAACCTACTCCAGCAAATAACCTTGTTCTTCCTCAGCACTGTAGCTGAGGATAGTGTGACCACAGTATTGACAGGATGGGGCTTGCATTTATAAAATGGATTCTCACATTCTTCTTCGTAGATACTGGTAAGAACATTTATTCTCGGACAAGTAATATTTTATATTTGCCCTTGCATTTTCTTTGGCTATTTGTCCTTCTTTAGAAAGTTGATATTTTTATTCAGGAAAAATTAAAACCAAAGATATGGAGATATGAACATCACAGATTGACTAGAGTCTAGAGTACTATATACCAAGGACAGATTATATGAACCCCAATTTGTTTCTCTCGTTACACTGAGCAGTCGGCAGGGTAAAAAAAACATTGTTCTATGGAGAAGTCATAATATAACAATGTTTAATGAAGTTTTTGGTTTTGTTAAAAAATTGCTTTGTATAGCTCATATTTGATAATTTCAGAGTAACTTGAAACTACATATTACTTGAATTAAAATGTAAAATAAGGAAAAGATTAAAACATTATCAACATTTAAAAAGATTGTGAAATATAAAGAAATCAAGTTGTTCCAAACATTTTACATATTGTCAGCTGCACATTCTAAAATGTGGCTGTATTATTAAAGTGATAATTGTTGAGCAATAAAATAAAGTGCCTATTTTCATAAAGAACAGTGGTTTATGACATTGTTTTCATTTCTCTACTAAACAAGGTTTTATATGTAAAATATTTGGAACTTAAAGGGGATTTTTGTTTTAAAAAACTGCTTTTGTTTTAAGTTTGGAAATTGAATGCTTTGGGAAAAATAAATACAGCAGAAAATGTTTTACATACTATAATGTACTAAGTGTACAGTATATTTCTGGATAATAACGATTTCAAACTTAAACATGGGAGGGTAAATCTAAGGTTACTATAGGTCAATAGAGCATTAGCTTGGTAGATAGCAGATAATCTTTTATTCATAGTGGAAAATAAATGAGGCAGGGAAAGTATGCATTATACCATTAACAGACAGTGAGCTACTGCACAGGTTTGCAGACACAGACCAACTGGTATGTGAAAAATAGTTAAGGAAAAAGCATAGTATGATGTGAGGCACAGTGCAATGGAGCTGAAAATACAGATAGACTACAAGGTACAGTTCTTTGTGAACCATGTACCAGGATTTGCTGGTAAGGACACTCTTCTAGTACATAACCTCAATAATCTCTGACTCATCACAAAAAGAAGGACTACTTAAAGTACTGGATTTGTACAAAAGACATACTTTATCTGGCACTTTATAATATTGTTATTTTTAAATAATAGGTCTGGATTGTTACTTTGAGCAAGTAAAGACTAAAGACAAGACTGCTTAATATTTTGGTTCATCCCCACTATATTTTAATGCAAGACTATTGGTTATTTGTAATTCGCTAGATTAAAAGAAGGATTTTGCATTCCACCATTAATATGCAAAAGCATACAATAAAAGCCAAACATTTGAGATTGCTACCATCTTGCATTAACTATTACACTTACTATAAATACTTTACTATATATTTATAGCAAAACTATATTAACACTATAATCAATTTTATAGTTTTACATATCGTATGTAACAATGAGTATATTTTCTACACTGGTGTGTAGCATTGAGATCGACACAATGTTATTAAGAGTTTGGGTTGATTAAACATACTTCAAGCAATCAGCATTGTTTATTTTGTCTGCATTGCTTTGGGTCAGGTGTAAGACACAAGGAGAACAATATTAACTGATTGGGTAAAATATTGCACAGTAGTTTATTTATTTTTAAAAAATGCCCTTTGCAATCTAAATTAAAATCTCCTAATGTTAGTTGTTAAAGCAAGGATGTGAACTGAATCTAGCATATTTACATGCTCCTTTACTTTACCTATACAATGGTACTGAGCAAAGTGCTAAATTCTGGTTGCCATGTTCTTACCCTCACTGTAACATTTTCCTCACCATTCCTCATAAATCAGCAGTGCAAATGTCATGCAATTTACCAACTTTTTTTTCCTTGTGTTGTGCTTAAAATAACTGGTAAAATGAACACAGTTAACATCTGCATGCAGAGCCACCACATGGCAAGATAACATGCAAAGCACTTCTACCTCCATTTTTCCTGGATTTCCTATGTCCATGTACCCTGGACAAGCTATCCAAATGATATCTTGGGATTTCCCAGCCAGTTAGATTTTTAAACTCTTTGATTCACATGGCTAAATATAGTATTAAGGAAAAGTACAACCTTAAAAACTGACCTTAAAGGGGCAGTATACCATCTGTTCAATTTGAGTTCAATGAATAAGGCTTGTGTTGAACATACTTTTTTTAATAACCAAAAATCTATGTAATTTGTTACTCCTCATTAATAAAACAAGCTATGTTTGATTCTTGTGAAAAAGATAACTAGATTACTAGAGCACAGATAAGTAGAAGTCCATTACGGCAGATAATTATGTATGTATTAGTAATATAAGTTCCTTGCAGGAACTAAACAGGAATTAGCTTTAATTTCCTGGTTTACCCTGTTTAGAGATAACACAAACCATACATTTTTTAGAAAAAAAAGTTTGTTCAATACAAGCCCTCTCCATTGAACTCATGTTGAAGAAGTAGGCATACTGCTGCTTTAAACACAAAAGTTCTACATTTTTAGAATTGTTTTAGCACCCTCATAGTGCAAACTTGGAATGGTGAATAAAAAAGACAATAAAATGAAAAATCACTGGACTAAATTCTAATCTGTGACCTCCTATCCTGGGAATGTTTCTCTTCTTAACCAATAGCAGTCTGTTTTGTGCAGAGCATGCCGCCACTATTCTGTTCTTGGCTTCCAGTCCCAGATATCTATGGTGCTAATTCTAACTGGACACATGCACAGTTCAGAAATCTCCAAAAGGGTTTTGTACTGCTTATATGCCCATCCATGGTGGCATAAATGATACACAGATGTATACTCTACGGAAAAAAAACCTCATGCTGGTGCATTTTTTAAACGGTTCACAGGATAGAGTAGGAGTTTAGAAATTAAAGTCGTTGAGGAATACCTAATAAATTGGCTCCAGTGATTTGACATTTTATTAGTTAAACCCAAATTGATCATACTACATTAATCACATTTTTAAAAATGGAACTGAATCTTTCTAATGATATATTCCCCTGAATCTAACTCTAAAAATTCTAGAAGCAACTTGCACTTTATGCTGCTATTTTATGTCAAAATGGAATCACAATTGCATCTGTTCTGATAAATAAGATACAATTGCAGTTGCAATTTGGAGCTTGACTTTAATTAAGCTGTAATTATTGGAAAAACTATGCATAAAATTTGGACTTTACATGTAGCACTTATAAATAACCTTTGATGTCTACTAAAGATCTGAAACTAATGGTGTCTTATAAAAATATAAATTTATCTGTGCAAATAATTATATTGGTAAAAGCTGATTTGATGATTGCTTGAGCGTTTTGGCTCATTAATTGAGGTATTTTTTCCAATGAACTCTTTCTTAAATAAGAAAAGGTTTGACTGCTTTTACTTCAACTAACAAGCTTTTTTCCCCAAACCCCTGCATGAGTTCCTTAACTCACACAGGGTTGACTTTATGATCACACAAGCTGAAAGGCTCCTAAGTCTTTTTAACATTTTAAAATGTAACATTAAGGGGCACATTTACTTAGCTCAAGTGAAGGAATAGAATAAAAAATACTTCCAATTTCAAATGTTTATTTTTTTTGGCTATTTCGACCATCGAATTGGCTACTTCAACTTTCGACTACGACTTCAACTTCAAATCGAATGATTCAAACTAAAAATCATTCGACTATTTGACCATTCGATAGTCGAAGTACTGTCTCTTTAAAAAAACTTTGACCAACTACTTTGCCACCTAAAACCTACTGAGCATAAATGTTAGCCCCCATAGGCTTGCTAACAAATTTCTAATCGAAGGGAAATCGTTGGATGGATGGATTCAAATCCTTCGAATCGTTCAATTCGAAGGATTTAATCGTTTGATCAGACGATTTTTCCTACGATTGTTCGAACAAACGAATATCGGTAAATCCTTTGACCTTGAATATCGAAGGGTTAATTAAAAGCAAGGCTGCTTCCAGGAAATTCCCCTAAATCTTTTGATAATAGCTTCAATCCTACAATCCTACAAATGCTTACCGATACTGATTATATTATAACCTTAGCAATTGTTATATATTAAAGATTTCAAAAGTATTAAAACATCCAATCCTTGATGCATGTTTTGCATTAAGCTTTTTTGAAAGGCAAGACAGTCCCTAGCATAATAATCACTAAATATAAACAGATATAAAAATATTTAATTTACAATTAGATATCATCTTTCTGTAGTTAGGTAAACATATACAATAGTGTAAACATCAACCTAACAAGTATCTCCTGCTCTTGTGATTCCCCAACAAACTGAATGAGTGCTCTCAGTTTAAGTCTTTCTCAGTAGTAAGTTTTCCTAGAGAAATCAAAAGACATCCCATGGGTCACAGCTACATATTATCAACCACATATCTTATTTTAGGCAGATCACAACAGCATCCCTATTGGTGAATTACTTTAATTTTCCATTTGAAGTAGATGTGTTGCAGTGTTGCAGTTAAAATAAAATTAAAATAAATCAATCCAAATCAATTAAAAATTAACGGGCAGATTTAGCAAAGGTCAAAATGAAAATTTCAATAAAAAAATTTGAATTTCGAGCTAATTTTTGTGTACTTCGACTAGGGAATAGTCCAAATTTGATTCAAATTTGAAAAAATTGTGAAAATTTGAATATCGAAATTTATCATGTATTGTCTCTTTAAAAATGGCTGCTGAATTGCTGTTTTAGCCTATGGGGGACCTAAAACCTATTTGGAGTCAATTGGTGGACTTTGAAAAATCAAAGGTTTTTTTGGAAAAACTTCGAATCTAATTTTTTATTAGATTTATACTATTCAATTCAATCGAAAACTGACCTATTAATCCCAAAAAACCTTCGATTTTTGAATAAATTTTGATTGGTCTTTTTTAATTCAAATTTCGAAGTTATGGGAGTTAAAAAAACAAACCCATTACTTCCAAATTCGACCCTTGATAAATCTGCCCCTAAATGTAAACTCACCCATTTATAAATTGATAAATGGATTTCTAAAAATCCCATAAGAATGAACAGAAAGTGGGTGCGTTTTTCTGTTTTCAGATTTCAAATTTTAAATATTGATCAATCTGCCCCCAAATTACTTCTTACCACAATCATTTATTCCCACTGTAGGGCACCATTAGTTCTGTTCTGATTGAAAATATTGGCTTCAACTTTTGGTGATCAGTCTACCTTCTACCTGATTGATAATTTGAGATTAATTTGTGGGTTTTTCCATCCTTTATTTCCTCCATAATTTGTTAGTATTGTATTTTTTATTCATTTTAATATTGCTAATTAATTTATTGAATATATAATTATAAATTACTCAGTTTAGTTTTAAAGCATAATATTCATTATTAATCAATTCATGTTTAATAGTTGTATCATATAATTTTATTCAGTTTCATTCATTATAAATAATTGAGATAGCACTCTGCATGATTGTTCACTAACTTAGGCACAATCTTTTTCTGTCAATTTATTCTTGAAGGCTGTTGCTGTGATGTTCAGGTATGAGGGTGCTAAAATATCATAGTTGAAGATAGTACAAACTCTGTTCACAAACCAAGAAATATTTTAGAAAACGAAATTATCTGCGATAAATTAAGAATATTTTTGGGTTATCCAGTAATATATCTGTATATTAGGTACTCAAGCTTAGACATCTGTTTATTTAAGGAAAAGTGTGCCTGTTTATGACCAAATTGCTTTTGGGAACATTCGTAGTATATATAATAAAATTACACAATTACAAAGCATTTTTGGTGATAAAATATTTAACAAAATTCCAGAGCAGCTGTTAACACTAAACCTTTGCTTAACGATAATGTCCATTGTAATATTCACCTATGAATTATTTTAGATTATGAGCAGTACTAAACATTCACAAAAACACCATTTTTAATAATGCTGACAATTTTAATTACATTCCCCCTTATTTCACTAAAAACAAATGCCATGTTATTAAAATATCCAAATATTAAAAATACTAAAGGAAAAAGTGCCAAACTATCAAAAAAATCCAAATATCTCTAAACCTCTAAAAAAGAAAAAATCTAAAAACCTCTGAATAGTTAAAAGAAGGTCCAATGTGATCAGCATAGCTCCCATTGACTTCTATGGAATCTCAACTGCTTTTACTTGGAGAAATTTTGTATTAGAGTTTTTCATGCTTTTTACATAGGGTTTTTTGGTTAGCGTCATGTATTGTACACACATCCATGAAGAACATTGGGGTAAAAAAATCTATGTAATGCAGTTTGGGTTGTATATAAATATGATAATGAGCTAATGAGCTATTTAAGTTGTAGTTGTATTGTTAACTTGTCCTTTGCAGCCAAATTTTCTAAATTTAAGAGGGATATATTTGTCTGTTTGACATTGCCATTTATTCATAATTACTCTATCAACCACTTGGAGGTCAGAGATGATTACAAACAGACTTTCTTGAAGAAATGAGGTGCACACACCAATTAGGCACAGGTTAAGAAGCCTTTTAATTGTACATAGTGATTATGGTTTTACTTACATTCCTTAATTATAATACTCTCCAAGTTGTTTAATATGTACACAAGTAGTCAGTGCTTTTGGTTGTTAACTTGTTAACTGGTTGACTTGCAAGCTGTAGATGTGTCACATCTCTCTTCTTCCTTTGACTCTCTTCACTCTAATATCTCAGCCATCTGTAGTCCTAATGTGGCTACTTCTGTCTACTATAGTACTCTTAACACTACCCTTAATGAGCTTGCATCAGTCTCTGCTTAAGATATTGCTGAGCACTTCAAAAACAAAATTGACACTATCAGAAGGGACATTATACGACTCAACCCCCCTAGACTTCCATCACCCTCCCTACATGCTCCCGAGTCTCTCCTTTGCTCCTTCACACCTGTCACTGATGAGGAAGTCTCAAAGCTTTTGGCCTCTTCTCACCTTACCACCTGCCCGCTTGATCAAATTCCCTCAAAACTTCTCTACAAAACCAATCCTTGTCTAATCAAAGCCTTAACTCACCTATTTAATCTTTTGCTCTCAACTGGACTGTTTCCTTCTCAACTAAAACATGCTCTTGTCACCCCCATTCTGAAAAAAACCCCCTCTTGATCCCTCCAATCTTGAGGCCGGTTTTTCGTTCGATCGTAGGAATTGCGGAAAAATCCTTCGACTTCGATATTCGAAGTTGAAGGATTTACATTCCACAGTTGAATACCGAGGGTTAATTAACCCTATGTTAACCTTATGTAAATTTGCCCCTTAATATTGTAAATAAATGTTTTATTTGGTTCTTTGTCAATAGCTGTTACTATAAACTCCTTTCACAGAATAGAATATGCATGGCTCCATTTGTGGATTAGTTACTTTGCTATTAATTTGACAAATATCTTATGTTAATATGTAAACATTCTGACTGAGGGTTAAATATATGAATTATCTTATTTTAAAACCATGTGGTTACTATGGGTCCTGCTTGCTTTCAAAATGTTGATGGCTTATGATTTACACACTGCTTTTTCACACTAATCTGAATGAAATTAGTGTGGACTAGAATAAGATTTCTATTGCATTAAACTTAATGCAATGTTGTCTTTTTTCAGTGAGCTCTCTATACAGCAGGGAGTTAATGTTTATTGTTCTGGATGAACTTCAACATCCAACAGAAAAAAATGGATTTGACTGCTTAAAGGGCAAGCCAACCCTAAAATAAAAAAATACCTCATAAAAGAAAACATAATTTTAAATATTTACACATACATATATACACTCTTTAAATTTATCATAAAAAGCCTCCATTAACGTTTATATGAACCCGGCAGCTTTGTGATGTCAATGTTTTACATTAAATAATTTTGCATTTAACAAATTTTGTACAGTCAAGTTTTTGAAAGCATAATTTAAATTCAAGGGATTTAGCACAAAAATAATAAATTGCGGCAAAACTTTGCTTTTTCTAAGATGAGAATAATAAAACAAAATTTAGCATTTATAGTCATCTAAAAGGAGCACACCTCTAATTTGTATTTTAACCATAGGAATCTGCACAGATAATGTTGACTGCTATTGTGGATCTACTGCAAATGGAGGTGTTGCCTTACTGTAAGGATGATTGTTTTTTCCTAAAAGCATACACTGTGAATTACTCAATGCAACAAGGCCATAAACAATATGGATACACTGTGGATCAAAATTAGGATAATTATGAAAAGGTTTTTATAGAAATAATATTTATGTGCTAATACTCTCCTGCAGTGCTTGCACTCAATCTTTATGTAGAGTGCACATGTCAAATGTCATATATTTCAATTAATTAAATACATTTCAATTAATGGATCAGAAATCCATCTGTAATTAATATGTGTCATTATTTTTTCATATCATGGTACAGTATCTTTGTTTTAACATTTTGCCCCCCCCTGGTATCTTTCTCAAGTATTATGTACCAGTGACAATGCAAAAGTTTAAATTTTCAGTCCGTCTTCATTCATCCTTTTCTTTTCATTTTCCTGTTATATCCCACTTTCACTACAAGATGTCTATATCCAGGCAACAATCAAGAATATTAAGAATTTCCTTAGTGAAATTGATATATTACAATTTAAAAACATCTACATTACTTACAGATTGCAATTTGATACTTTGCCTGCACTAATATTATTTGAAGCAAAATATACATTGTCAACAACAATTCTATATGTGTTTCTCTTTAGACTTTATGTTATATACTGAATTCAAGAATATTAATGAGAAGATTTAGGGGGTTATTAATCTAAGATAACATTTTATTGTTTTTTATACCTTGAATGAACTCAAATGAACTCGCAATTCAAATGGTTTCTAATTTAGGGAAAAACTCGAATCAGCGAGTTTGGGGTTAGCAACCCGAAAACTCGAATTAATTGAGTTTTCAGCAGGAAAAACATGAATGACTGATGATTGAGTTTTTGGGCAAAACTGTCCAGAAAAAACTTGAACGCTATGAAGGCTATTAACATCTTCATATGGATGGTTTTTGTTACCCAAAAATTAGATTTTTGATCAAAAAATAAACATGAAAACTTGAATTTTCATAGAAAACACAACTCGATCCTTAATATATAACCCCCTTAATATAATATATAAGTGATATATCAATTTCTCCAAGGAGATTCTTGAAATTTGTGGATTATTGTTTGGATACATCGGGAGCATGAGGTAAAAAAATAAATATGTATACACATACATATAAACAGAAAGTAGTCTTGTGGTCCAACAGGCCTACTGGGTCAAAGAAAATTGATCCATAATTCTTTTCATTATGTTATACGTCCATGAATTTTGTGCCCCCACATTTTTAGTAGATATTAAAATATTTCAGTAGAATAACATATTAATTTTCTGACAAATCTGTCTTCTTTTTACATGTATTTACAGTATTTGCCATATACAGCAGATTGCTGGTATTCATAAATGTTTGCAATGCATGGCAGGCATTCTATTTTTAGAGATTTGACTAACAGAATAAAACCAAAAAGTATCAGTAACAGCAAATTATGCATTAGAAAAGACCAGAAAAGAACAGATTTCTATTATTCAAAAATGCTGTGTAATTAGAGTTAATTTCCAATCATGTCTGCTCTTTAAACTATGACTGCCAGGAAACACTTAGGAAAGTCAGGGAAGTGCCAATAAATTACATATTGCAGAGAATCCCTCTGGACTACCCAGTCCAAAATATTGTAGCTCTGTCCATAAATTAGCAATATGCCCAGCTTCACTAACAATCAGAGAATTATTTCAAGCATTTCCACCATTTCTCCAAGCTGAAAAAATTGAAGCATTTATTATTAACATTATTGTCAACAATGTATTCTCATGGGAAAGTTTTCCATACATGTAAACACTGAGAATTTAATTTGTCAAAATGAACAGCTTAATAAAGAAAAAAAAAAACATTTTACCTGGGTAAAAATGCCATTTGAGAAAAATGTAACAGGTAATAAAAAGTTGATTAAATCTGTCCCTATTAAAATGAATATAAGGTTCTGCTGCCCCTTGTAATTTTTAATGTTTGCATTTATTTGGCTGATTCTGAATTCTGACTCCAGTTCAGTGGATATGTTATTTAAATTAATAAATCCAAACATTTTGTCATGCATTCCAGGTTGAGGTCATATCAACAGACCACCTCACAATCCTATTTGATTGCAGATTATCTGTCATGTCATATTAGCCTATGCACCATGTAAAATGAGTGGATGGTGCTCCTCTTTGCTTTCAGCAGTTAATGATTGTTACGAGTGTCAGTCAGAATGTTAAGAGCAATGGAAAGAGAGATTTGTGTATTCAGTGACTCATATGGTATACATACACAAAGGGCCAAATTTACTTATGGTCGAATATCGAGGGTTAACCCATAGGTTAAAACAGCAATTCGGCAGACAGTACATGATAAATTTCAATATTCAAATTTTTACATTTTTTTCCAATTCAAATCGAATTTGGACTATTCCCTAGTCAAAGTACACAAAAAATAGCTCGAAATTCAATTTTTTTAAATTGAATTTTGACTTTGACCCTTGATAAATCTGCCCCATAATGTTATATTTGCTGGAAAACTACTTTTAAAGTTTAGTGGAATTTTAATAAAATTAAACGTGGTCCTTTTAAATATTTTCTGTTTGGAGCTACATGTAACTCAAAAACACTAATTCAATTAATTGTTTTTCAAGCTTTTGGAAACGAATGCTATCAAAGGGAAATAATGAGGAATCAACGAATGTATATGAGACAGCAGGCAGACTTTGAAGGTAAAAAATTATATGTCTTTTGTAAGTATTATATGCATATGCCTTGTGCTATATTTAAAGAATCCAAAGAGGTACAATAAAGCATAAGAGATCAAGAATATACATATTATAAATGTAAAATGATCAGGATAAAATAAACAGATTTAACATCCTTAAAATCAGAAGTGCCCAACCAGTAAGTGATTTTAAAAAGAGTTTTCTCCATGTGCAAGTGCATGAGGTTTAATAACACCTGAAAGGCTTGTTTAACTTGTTTGTCAACTCTGATGTAAATACTATGAAAATATCAGTTTAATAAAAATATATAATTTTATAGAGAATTGGCTCTTGGACTAATAGTAATTACTGAGCAAATTAGAGCCCTTTCTGCCCTTAAGCTGGCCACAGGCACAAAGGGAAACGTTTATTTGTACAATCGGACTTTCCCATCTCCCGACCTGCCACTAACCATAAAGATCAAAGTCTTACCATTCAGAAGTAGTAAGAACAGATCAGCCAATGTTCTGCCCCTGACAGCAATCGTACGATAGTTATGTCTGACAAAGCTAGTGACAGTCTCCCTCTGAAAATCATACAATCGGCAATACGCAGAGATATTACCCACAGGCGACAGAAATTTTCTAACCTGTCAGATCAACCAGACGACCGATCCCCGAGGGACGAAAAATGTCGGGACTCTCCACACATGGTCTGAATATCGTACTAATCCTCGATTTGTAGGATCGGATCTTTGCGTCTATGGCCAGCTTTAGCCTTCTTCACATGGCTTTTTTTTATTGCAATAAACACTTAAGGTGTTGTATAAGTCCTGTGTGCCAGCGGATTCTTTTTGTTTATGTCAAAATTTACGCCATTGTTAATTCTGATGCTGGTGACTTTTGATGCACATTAAAGTCAATGGGCTTCTATTTAATTGTCGCTAATTTGCGAATTTATTTGCCGGCTGCGAAACTCGGAAATTTGCTGCAAATTCACGCCTGGCGAATAAATTCGCCCATCACTATATGGGAAACCTGTTATCCAGAAAGCTCAGAATCACGGGAAGGCCATCTCCCATAGACTCAATTTAAATAAAAAATGTTTGGTAATTTGTTTTTCTCTGTAATATTGAAACAATACTGTATCTAGTACTTAATCCCAATAAGGATATAATTACAATCATTGGAGGCAGAACAATCCTATTAATTAATGTTCAAATGATTATTCACTAGACACGATACAGAGATCCAAATTACGGAAACACTTCTTATCCAGAAACCCCATGAGCATTCTGTTTAACATGTTCTACACTTTTTCTAGACAACTGTTAAAGTTTCTTCCATAGGCTGTGCCCTCTGGAATTGTGTATACATTTAATATGAACATATTAACATATTTCTTTATATACTTTCAGCCATGAAAAATAATGATCAAGTCTGCAGTACGTGGGGGTATTACTTTTTCAATACATTTGATGGGTTTACATTCACTTTCAAAGGCAATTGCACAAATGTTTTTACAAGACACTGCCACAGTGTTTATGAGGACTTCAATATACAGTTTAGGCGGACAGAGATTAATATGATTCCTATTATAACTTCTATGATAATGAAACTTGAAGGCCATATTGTTCATGTGGAGCGAAACAATATAACATGTGATGGCCAAGAGTAAGTACAGTATCAGATTTTTCAAAATATTTGCCTTTAGTTGTCATTGGTTAAAAGTGACTATTGATATATATATTTTTTCATATTAAGCTATATTTTTCCTTCCATTTTATTACTATTATTTAAGTTAACATGTTTGAACTTGAGTTATTAACCAGCAAAAGTTAATAAAGGAAAACTGCATTTATACTAAAAACTTCCCAAAAATGACACATAGGGGCAGATTTACATAGGGTCGAATATCGAGTGTTAATTAACCCTCGATATTCGACTGTCGAAGGAAAATCCTTCGACTTCGAATATCAAAGTCGAAGGATTTACCACAATTAGTTTGATCGAATGATTAAATCCTTCGAATCAAACTATTCGAATGATTTTAATCCATCGATCAAACGATTTTTCTATGACCAATAAAAGCTTAGAAAGCCTATGGGGACATTCCCCATAGGCTAACATTGCACCTCGGTAGGTTTTACTTAAGTAGGGGGTCGAAGTTTTTTTTAAAGAGACAGTACTTCCACTATCGAATTGTCGAATAGTCGAATAATTTTTAGTTTGATTCGAAGTCGTAGTCGAAGGTTGAAGTAGCTAATTCAATGGTCGGAGTAGCCAAAAAAATCATTCGAAATTAGAAGTTTTTTTATTCTATTCCTTCACTCGAACTAAGTAAATGTGCCCCATACAGTGTACACAGAATTCTTCGATTTTAAACAAAAAAAGGTAAGGTAGACATACTATAAACTGACCATATCCCCTTTAAATGTTTACTTCATTCATTAAAATATTACATTTAAAAAAATTCTGGCTCATGGCTGGTTTATAAATCACAGAAGCATATTTTTAATGGGATTTAAAATATACAGATGTGACATGATGCCCAGGAAGAGTAGCAGGTGGGCAATGCCTACCTTAAATCATTTATCTACTATCAGGTTGTAAATCCAGTTGCCAACAATGTAGAACCCATATGGAAGTTGACAAAAGATATATGGGGGACAAACATGAAAGCAGACATGGAAAAAAAGTGTCTGGTCTGATAACACCAACAATGAAGATACAGGCTACAGAAAGCTACAGTGATTTCTGATCAGCACTGAGGGAAACATGGGTAACAACAAATGAGACTGAGGTTAATGATAGTTGAGTGGTTTAAAAACCTAAATGTCCAGTTTTGGTTTTACCAAGCATTATTTAAGGGGGTGAATACTTATGCAACCAATGTCTGCTTTTTAGCTTAATTAATATTTGTGCCCCACATATATTAAGCACATTCATGGTTACAAATATTGTATAATTCAGATATTAAAAAGTGCCAATCAAATATTTTATTCCAGACATATGGAGAAATTCAAGGGGTGAATAACTGAGAAAGGGAATGTAATTCTCCACTCACCATCTAATTTATAGTTATATATATATAGTCAAGGTTGGGGTTGTTTTCTCTGGAAAAAAGGCGCTTGCGAGGGAATATGATTACACTTTACAAGTACATTAGAGGACATTATAGACAAATAGTAGGGGGCCTTTTTACCCCTAAAGTGGATCACCGTACCAGAGGCCACCCCTTTAGACTAGAAGAAAAGAACTTTCATTTGAAGCAATGTAGGGGGTTCTTCACAGTGAGGACAGTGAGGTTGTGGAATGCACTGCCGGGTGATGTTGTGATGGCTGATTGAGTTAATGACTTTAAGAATGACTTGAATGATTTTTTTGAACAGAGATAATATCAAAGGCTATTGTGATACTAAGCTCTATAGTTAGTATAGGTATGGGTATATAGAATTTAATTAAAAGTAGAGAGGGGTGTGTGTATGGATGCTGGGTTTTCATTTGGAGGGGTTGAACTTGATGGACTTTGTCTTTTTTCAACCCAATTTAACTATGTAACTATGTAACTATGTAGTATGTATTCTAAATTTACTCACATAACTATTGTCAGAGGAAAAAAGTATGGCAAAATAAAAATAAAACAATAATGCTACTTAACTTAACTACAATAACAGACTGAATTTAAATGTAATGTGAATTATCAAACAGTGAAATTGCATTATTGTCTGGAATAACAAATCCCTCTATTATTATATTTGACACAGACTGATTAAAATAGACCACAATGTATATTTATGCTGAACTCTAGATAACTCTCTAGATATCTATTTGACAGCATAATTTTGAGCTTATATCATAAATACTGAAATTTTTAAAGGTGGAAGAACCTTTTTGTTATATTACTGATCATTTGGAATTAGTAACAATTAACCTGCACTCTATTGAACAATAAAACTAACTAACATTGACATGAACGTGTATTTAGCCATTTTCATTATTTTGTTGTTTCCCTACAGAATTAAAACTCCTTTTCAGAAGACAAATTTGAAGATCTATACTTCTGGCTTTTCTATTGTAATCTTTAGCACACCGGGGGTTGAAGTGATGTGGAATTTTGCTGATAGGTTACAGGTATACATTAAATTTGAGAACTACCACTGACTCCCCCACCAAATGGGGTGCTGTAGATCTTGATTAATTAAAATTTTCATGACAGAAACCATTTTAAAATAAATGGAATATTTGTAATAATAGCAGTGGTTGAACCTTTAATATTAACCATTTTACTAAGGAGTCCCTTTATTCAAGTTCTTGAATCTCTAGATTTGTAGATTATGAAAAATTTGAATTGCAAAACCATAATCATGAAAAATAAAAAAAATTCTACAAGAATACAAGAAAAATACTATGAATTACATTATACCTTTAATTTTGACTAATTGGGACTGTGTAAAAGACTCAAAAAACAAAATAGTCATTGATGTATGATCAACCTTCAAACTAATACAAAAGCTTTGAGTTTTTCAGATTATTTGCACTGATGCATCTCTCAAATATTAGTTTAGATAACTAGAATTTAAATTCTCACTATTTGCAAAAATTATTTTTAATAAAATTAAATAAGTCAAATATAGTTTGACCACTTCTATGCCACAAACTTAGAAGTAGTACTGTACAGTTTAAAACACATTCCTTTGACACCACAGGTGCATTAATCTGTAAAAGAGATTAAAGAATCCTGGCTATCTAATTATAGAAATTCATGTTTTATGCATTAGAACACTTAGGGGCAGATTTATCAACGGTCAAATGTAATGGGCATTTTTTCGAACTCCAATAACTTCAAAATTCGAATAAAAAAAGACCAACCAAAATAGGCCATTTTTGTTCGAGTTCGAAACATACTGATTGAAGTAACATTGTATTAGATCAAATTTGATTCAAAGTTTTTTTTTTAAAAAAACTTAGAATTTTCAAAGTCCACCAATTGACTCCAAATAGATTCTAGGAGGTGAACCCATAGGCTAAGGTTTTAAATGGCGAATGGTGGAAGACAAATTTTTAAAGAGACAGTACAGGATAAATTTTGATTTCCAATTTTTTTTTCAAATTCTAATCAAATTTGGACTATTCCCTAATCAAAGTACACAAAAAATAGCTCGAAATTCAAATTTTTTTACTTCAAATTTTCACTTCGACCCTTGATAAATCTGCCCCTTACTTTAGGTAAATACTGTCTGCCTAAATCAATGCTTACATTATCTGGTTTTATAAGTGTATTGCTAGTGCTAAATTAATCCTTAAAATGTTATCAAAAAATATTCCAGAAAGGTATGTATCTACCTCATCTAGACTACTGTATGTATAATGACTATTTGTTCAATTGGACCATAATTAATACATCAGTTTTGAAAGTGCTAGCCACTGTTTAAAAGTACATCTAAACCAAAACACAACAAAAACAGGCTTGTATATCCCAAGTTGCTTGCCACAGCAGAGTAAATTATTATTAGTTTTATTATGGCATGCTTGAAAAAGATAGTTTACCTTAAACTGATTGTTTCCTTTTTTATTTCTTACTAGGTAAAACTAGATGAAAAGTACATGAATGAGACATGTGGTGTATGTGGTGATTTTAATGGGTTTCCTGCTTTCAATGAGTTCAGTGACAGTGGTAAGTCTCCCTAAACAGAAATTATTTCAGTTTCTTTTAAATTTCCCATTTAAAGTAATAGTCACTACTGTATATACAATGTACAATTGTTCACAATAAATATTAGTCCTTTTATCAGACAGATTTTTACTCCTGGGTCAATGCTATTCATCTTTATTCTGAATACTGGACAGAGTACATGTTCAGGGACTGGACTGTATTCAATTTATCAAAAAGATCTCCTGTAGTACAATTTCTTCTGTAAACAGCTCAAAATATAGTCAAAGGTCCATATTAAAAATAAAAAATACATAGACCCCATGGTAATATACTTTATATGTTTAATACACTCCAGCATTTAGTCATAGTCAGTGACATACCATAGAGTCAGCATCTTTGTAAAGTGATACTGTCATGGGAAAACATCAGTTAATAGTGCTGCTCCAGCAGACTTCTTAACTAAAATCAATTTTTCAAAAGAGCAAAGTAATTTTTTTATACTTAATTTTGAAATCTAAAATGTGACTAGACATATTGTCAGTTCCCCAGGTGCCCCCAGTAATGTGGCTTGTGGTCTGATAAACCTCAGTCACTATTTACTGCTGCACTGCAAGTTGCAGTAATATCACCCCTCCCTTTCCCACTCCCAGCAGAACAATAGGAAGGTAACCAGATAACATCTCCCTGACACAAGATAACAGCTCTCTGGTAGATACAAGAACAGCGCTGAATAGTAAAAATCCAAGTCCCACTGTTACTCCTTTAGTTACATTGAGTAGGAGAAACAATAGCCTGTCAGAAAGCAATTCCATATTGCAGCATTGTCTCTTTGTGAAAGCACATGACCAGTCAAAATGACCTGAGATGGTTGCCTACACACTAATATTATAAAGGGTATGACAAATACACTTTACATGGTTGAGTAAATTATTTGAAGTGTAAACAGTGTAATTTAGAATTAAAAACTACACCATAAAAATCATGACAGAATCCCTTTAAACAAAGATATCCTCACCCATTTCTACATAAAAAAAATCACGCTTAATGACAACTCTCAATTAACAAGCTCAGACATTTCAGGGGTTAAGTTGTTAACTTTTATTCAACACATATCAATTATGTATTATATTTGTAGTAAAATCCAATTACATTACAAGTTATTATTATTATTATTATTATGAATAATAGTAATAATAATAAAGTCCAAATAACTTGAGTCCTATGTACACTATATTGCACTTATATATTGTCTCATTGATGCAGTAGAAGTCATCATGGAGTAATGGGTGAATGGGCAAATATGGCTTTGCTAAAAAATGAGGGAACTACACAAACTTCAACAAACGCAAAATCATCAGTAAAATACATTATGTAAAACGTGGCATCGAACATAATTAAGATCCAAAGGCAAACATGTATGCAAATAGAGTATCAAAAAATGTCTCTTTTAGGTAAGAGGCCCATGAAATCCCCTCCTCTTATCCCTAGTCTCAATTTTTCAAGCCCCTGTACTGAAAATAAATTTATATCACTCCTGTTGCATTGCGCAAAATGTCTCATTGCAATACTCTTTTCTACAGCTTGCTCTTCTCTCCTCTGTTCATACACCCAAAGACTTAAAGCATGTTATTAAATAAATAACTGTAGAGGTATTGCAATTGATTTATTTCCTAATGCAAAAACTTCTGCCAGTCTCAGTCGATTTATATTACCTAAAGACTTTCATATGCTGACAAGTAACACACCAACAACTACCACACATGTTACCACCAGATGCTCCTAAAACTATTGGCTACTACCTAACACTTGTTTCACTAAACATACTTGGTGATAGGTCTTTTAATATATATGCTCATCTAGGAATGGTGTTAATACCTGAACTCAATATCCTATAAAAAATGTAATCCACATACAGCATAGGTAAATATTTCATAATAATGACTTGAACCCTATAGAACTGTCTGTTAGATCTGGGAATAAATGAAATCTTATCTGAACATTCTGTTTCATTCCTTCTAGATCTTTTAGTATCCAAAAGATTGTTTCTATCAGTATTTGCAGCTCTCTGTAATGCTTTCAGCTCAGTTTCATGCTTATATTACCTCTCTAAAAATCTTCTGCCCATGTCCAGTACCTGATTGTAAAAGGTCTTTTTGTTTGAACAGTTCCTGCACAGAACTAGCCAACTGCTATCTCTCCAATGAGGCTCCTCAGGTGACTAGAATAAGCATGTAGAATGGTATTACCACTATGACTATGAAGATTTTCATTCATCCAGGTCATAGTATATCTAGTATAGGTCAATCTAAAAACAACTGGACTTGCTGAGTAATCAATGAAGACGTTTCACTACTCATCCGAGCAGCTTCTTCAGTTCAACTGACTGATGTGGGAAGTTCTTGGCATATAAACTCTTCCAAAAGGACTGAAGAACTAACCTGGAGGCAGAAAGATGAGACACCAAAGACACTTGGGTTAGGAACCTATCAGATAGGGTACTAACCCAGCCTGAAAAGGATGTGTTAGCCAAGGGGTTAAACTATGCAGTGACACCACAACACATACCAGTAGTTGAACTCATCACAGCCACAGAGTCTGCTATCAAAAATAATAACTTGCAAAATGAAGAAGCAGAACAACTCCGGCTAAAAGTGTCAGCTGCTTTGTCAAGTGCCAGAACACCTCCCTCTAACCTTACTACAGAAGAGAGGAGAGCACTCAGCTCTCTGAGTAAGGACCCAAACATCACTATCCTGCCAGCAGATAAAGGGAGATGCACAGTTGTGCTCAACACAACTGACTATGACTGCAAGATAACCACTCTGCTCAGTGATAGCAATACATACGAACCCTTAGGGAAAGACCCAACCAGTGGTTACAAGAAAAAGGTGATTGGTTGCCTACAACAACTTGAAAAGGAGAAAGCCATTGATCGAATTTTATGCCACCGTCTGTATCCCAGGGAAGCCACACCATGCTTATACGGACTCCCCAAGATACACAAGGAAGGGGGGCGCATGCGCGGCGCAGAGTGAGTGAGACGCGACTTCGCTGAGCTCCGGAACCGGGCTCAAAGAAAGCCGGTACATTAGCGTTTTACTAGCGTTTCTTAGCACCGGACTAGTCACAGAGGATCCGGGTCACGATGGGGAAGAAAAAGCCAAAAGATACTGCAGGTACGATGTCCCCTTACCTCAGTAAATATCCAGGCTCGTCTCACAAGCGTGCAGCCCAAGATGGCGCCGAACAAGGAGACCCGAGTCCACATGTCTCGGCTCCTGCTTCTCCAGCTATGTCTGCTTTAACAGGCTCACAGAGCCCTAGCCCGCAGCGCCTTGAGACTCAAGACATGCAATGTACCCCATCTGAATTTAATCCAGTAACAGAGACTATCTTGCTGCAGCATCTAAACAGTCTTAAAGACTCTCTCACTGACTCCATTACTGAAACAGTGGCTCAGGCCCTATCCACCATAAAAGCTGAGGTAGCTGAATTGGGGGACAGGACAAACAAGGTGGAAAACACCCTGGATGACATAATATCCTCTTATAATTCTTTGGCAGAGGAACATACTGCTTTACAGTCAGATCACCAACAATTGAAATTGCTCTGTGAAGATCTAGAAAACCGGAATCGCAGATGTAACTTGCGTATCAGGGGAATACCAGAGACAGTTAAGCAATCTGATCTCAAAGAATATCTACGTACCTTGTTTGTACACCTGGCCCCGGACCACCCAGTGGAACTATGGCGCATGGATAGAGCGCACAGAGCTTTGGGGGCCAGGCCTCCAGACGCAAAACTCCCAAAGGATGTGATCCTATGTATGCATTACTATGAGAGCACAGACAGGATCATTTTGGCTACCAGAAACCGCCAGTCGATCGCATATCTGGGAGCAACTCTGCAGATCTTTAACGACATATCAGCTATTACATTAGCTAAAAGGAGGGCTCTGAGACCACTAACTCAACAACTTCGGGACAATAACATCCCATATAGATGGGGCTACCCGTTTAAATTAATCGCCACGAAAAATGGCAGGCAATTTACACTGCAAGACATCAGCCAGGCTAAGCAGTTCCTACATGCTCTGGAACTGTCGGCCAAAGCCACAATGCCTCGCCCAGTCGAAAGTTTGCAACCTGGCAGAATCCAGCCACTTTGGGATAAAGTACCTGCGACACGTCAACAAAATGATTGACACAGACGAAGCAGCACAACTTCTCTTGCCCAGGAGACGAGGGTTTCCTGCCTTACCATGGGAATCATATCACTGCCGTTTGGTCCTGATCGGATCCACTGTTTTCTTACCCTAGGCCCGGATCGGGCTCAGCAGAAGTACTTTGCCTATCTACTACATATTTTGGTGCATCACGACATCTGAACCCGCACCATACCCCGAGGACGGAGACTGGGGACTACCAGCTGATTACCCCAGTGAATACTCCATACTTGTAGTATTGCTACTAACTTTGTAGAAGGACAACAGTTCAGTGGATTGTGTCTCGTCATTCCACCATCTTGCCCTCCTGATTAGCAAGCAGGCAACACATCGTTGCTCGGCCATTTTTAGGCCATTCCTTGCTACTGGGAGCCAGATGAGTACACCTTTTATCCACGCTTCCTTCACATTTCATTTTCATTTACTTAATGATATTGTTTACTTTGTTCTGTTTTTGTTTGATTCTTTACTGTTTTGGTTACGTGTATACTTTTGGTTTTGTGAGTGGTACCCAGTCAAACATAGTTCCAGGAACAGTTGGTTCGAGGGGATTATGAGGATCGTGTGGTTCATTCTGCGCCCACTTCCACAGAGCTACAGGAGAGTTGAATATTTTAGCACAAATGGTTAATTTTATTTCGTTTAATCTCAAGGGGACTAATACCCCTTTGAAGAGACGACTAGTTTTTAAGGAGCTCCAGGCTTTGAAAGCAGACGTAGCGTTTCTTCAGGAAACGCATCATAAAAAGCATGAGCTGTGGAGACTGACAAATCGGATGTTTCCGAAATATTACTATGCCTCCAACCCCAGTAAAAAAGCAGGGGTAGCTATCTTCTTGCGCAAATCCATAAATTTCTCCCTTGCTCATAAGGAAGTGGACGCAGAGGGACATTATATATTGCTAAATGGAACCTTAGAGGGGGTGAAGGTGACACTTTTAAATGTCTATGTTCCCAATACAGGGCAGATTCGGTTTCTGCATAAGCTCCGCACTATCCTTGGGAAATATCACAGGGACCCTATTGTTTTAGGAGGGGATTTCAATTTGGCAATGTCGCAGTTAAAAGATGTCCTTCGGACTAATAATATTCCCCCACCAAGAAATTCAGACCTCTCTTCCCAAAAATTTAGACAACTTATGAGAAAGATACCTGTGGTAGATATCTGGAGGATAAAATATCCTACACAGAAACAATATACTTTTTACTCCCACCCACACCACACCCATAGTAGGATTGATTATTTTTTTATCTCCCCCAGCTGAGTCATCCTCAACTTACAGCTGACATTGGGCTAATAACGTGGTCAGACCATGCCCCAATCTCGGTACACATCCCATTCCTAGATCTAGGGCCTAAGAAAACGTGTCAATGGAGGCTTAATGAAACCCTCTTGACGTCTCCAGAAAACTTGAAATTTATTGGTGACAAATTGGATGACTTCTTTAAGATTAATCAAGGGACAGTAGACGACATCTCCATACTCTGGAAGCACATAAAGCCACTATCAGGGGGGAATTGATATCTCTAGCAAGCCGGTTAAAACGTGATAAGCTAGCCACTCTAAAAACTCTTAGAGATTTATTAGGCACGCTGGAGCGTCAATTTGCGCTTTGGCCCACTGTCCAGAAGCTAGCGAGAATTACCCAAATACGAAATAATATTAAAGAACTCCAAGTCCAGGAGGTGGAAAAATCCATACAATGGACTAAACAGAAATATTACGAATATGGCAACAAGGCCCATACCATGTTGGCGAATAGATTGAAGGAACGTAGGGCGCTCAATAGACCCCTTGTAATTCAGAATAATTGTAGACAGGAGACGCATCCGGATAGGATATTGGAGTGCTTCAGGAAATATTATGAGAAGTTATACAATTTACCTCACCGTCCAAAATCTCAGTTGCAACATCAACAAGCAATTAAGGAGTTCCTTAGACAAAGCGAGTTGCCCACCCTTACAGGAAATGACAATGTTAAATAGCAAAGTCACGGTCGAAGAGTTAGCTCAGATCTTAAAAGATCTCCCTTCCAAAAAGGCTCCTGGCCCTGATGGCCTGACTTATAAATATTACAAATGCTTTCCTAAGCAATTACATATTACTATGTGTGACCTTTATAATGGGTATTTAAATGGCAATCCTATGCACAGGGAAACGTTGCGGTCATTCATTACAATCATACCCAAAGAAGGACGTGACCACACTCAGTGCGCAAACTATAGGCCGATCTCCCTGCTCAATTCTGACCTGAAGATTTTCACTAAATAGTTAGCAACCCGGTTAAATGAGATTCTTCCCAGATTGATCCACAAGGACCAAGTGGGTTTTGTCAAATTCAGGCAGGCAGGCGACAATACCCGTAGAGCAATTGATCTGATAGATATCTTAAATAAGGAGTCGACCAGCGCTGTCGTCCTAAGTGTAGACGCTGAAAAGGCGTTTGATCGCCTAAACTGGGGATTTATGTTCTCTACTTTAGAGGTGATGGGTTTTCAAGGGCCTTTTGTAGAGGCAATTCGGGGATTATATTCCCAACCGTTGGCACAGGTTAAATCGCCAGGGCTCCTCTCAGATGCCTTCTCAATTCATAACGGAACCAGGCAGGGGTGCCCTCTGTTGCCACTGTTATTCGTCCTTAGCATAGAACCATTAGCGAGCAGGATACGGAATCATCCAGATATTCATGGGATCTCCCTGGGGGGAAGGTCGTTCAAAATTTGCCTTTATGCAGACGATGTCCTGTTCACGTTGACACGCCCCCTCACCTCCCTACCTAATTTGCACTGGGAAATTGATATTTACAGCCAATACTCAGGATATAAGATTAATAATGAAAAGACTGAAGTGCTGCCATTAAATATGGCCCCTGCCACCTTAAAATTGTTGAAGCTCAATTTTAATTATCGCTGGCGAACGGACAGTCTCAAGTATTTGGGTATACATCTTACCACTAGATATGACACCCTCTATAGAGCAAACTATGTAGCCCTCTGGAGCGCTTTATCAAAGGATATTGATAAGTGGAGTAAGCTCAATTTATCTTGGTTTGGCAAAATAGCTACATTGAAAATGACTGCCCTTCCTCGGCTGCTTTATTATTTCAAGACCCTCCCGGTGGCAGTCCCTAGACCAGCACTACAGAGCTTTCAAAATCACTGCTATAGCTATATCTGGGGAGGGAAAAGACAGCGAATACGCCGACAGGTTTTACAGAGACAAGGGACGCAGGGAGGGCTAGACATCCCTGATTTTTATACATATTATCTAGCCACTCATGTACGACAGACTTTACAGTGGTCCTCCAAACTGGCTTATACTAAATGGATGGAAATAGAGAAACTGTCTTTATCTCCTATTCACCCGAGTACATTTTTATGGACCCGTGGACATGGGGCACTGGGGCAAGTGGCTCCACGTTCGATTCAATTTACCCTCAATATCTGGTCCAAATGTAAGGCTCGATTGTGCCCCAAAGATAGGCCTGCCCCCCTCACTCCTTTCCTCTATAATGCCGCGTTCCCCTTGGGACAGGAAACACATTTTATTCATATCTGGAAGGACACCCCGGCTTTTCAGATAGTACATCTGTTCGATTTGCGAACAAAAGCTTTTCTGGACAAACAACAACTGATAGAAGGTTATAATCTAGTAGGTTTTCAAGACTATATGTATTTTCAGCTGAGACATTATGTTCGGTCGCTCTGTCCATCTATGAGATTTCCAGAATTGACTATCTTTGAAAAATTGGGTGTTAAAATTGGAGAGAGAGTGGGCCATATATCTCAATTGTATAAAATCTTGAATTCTTGTCCCATAGAGGAGCGCCCTCATTCTTACATGCAGAAATGGGCAAAAGAGCTAAACATGACCATATCTATAGAACAATGGAACCGTATATGGACAAATGCTGCAAAGTCTTCCATATGTATCCCCATAAAAGAGAATATTTATAAAGTAATGTTTGGTTGGTATCATACCCCAGCACTCCTGCAAAAGATCTTTCCAGGATCATCGCCCAATTGCTGGAGATGTGGGGAGGCCCCAGCAGATCTTGTCTATATATTCTGGTCCTGTCCTAAGATATCCCCATTATGGTCCATAGTCAAGACAATCATTCGGAAGGCTACATGTTTGGACCTTCCAAACGATCCCTTGACCCATTTACTAGGTCATCCAGTTCGGGGGGTCGGGAGGAGGATACAGAAAATTCTGAACTGCATATTGACAGCAACCCATTGCTCCATAGCCGCTAAATGGAAAGATTCTTCACCCCCATCTTTGTGGGAATTAATTAATAGGATAGAACATGTTAGGAGAATGGAACATCTAACAGCCTTGGCCCATGATAAGGTGTTGGAGTCTGAGGAAGATTGGTTTTTGTGGAGCAGCTACTATCGGGAGCTGCAGGACACTCAATGATGCCATGTGTTTAGTTGTAATGGAGTTGAGCTGAGATGTATACCTACCTCATGTGTGGGAAATGGGATTTCCTTAGATGCCCCCCCCCTTGGGACTTTTCTAGATACGAATAGGCTATATGTTGTCTGGATCACTGTATTGCAATGACTGTTAATATTGAACAATGATGTTATATGGATTGACCCTGATCTGTGCACCTTGGAACTCATGTCATGCATTTGATATTGTATCAGACTGGAAATGTACCACTTTTTTTTTTTCATGTACTTACAAATAAAAAACACAGTTTAAAAAAAAAGATACACAAGGAAGGAGCCCCACTAAGACCCATTGTCAGCAGCATAAATTCAGTGACATACAGCATTGCAAAATTCTTGGCTAACATCTTAGCCCCATTGGTAGGCAATACAGTGCATCATATCCAGAATGCCAAAGAGTTTGTAACCAAGATTCACAGCGTCACACTAGAGGCAGAAGAAACAATGGTATCATATGATGTCACTTCTTTGTTCACATGTATACCTACTACAGAGGCGATTGAGACTGTAAGAAATCGACTGCAACATGATAACACCCTCAGCAGCAGAACGAAGCTCAGTCCCAACCAAGTTTGTTTGTTGCTAGATTTGTGCCTTAACACCACATACTTCAAGTACAAGAACCTTTTTTATAGACAGAAACATGGCTGTGCAATGGGTTCTCCAGTCTCTCCCATTGTAGCAAACTTGTACATGGAGGAAGTGGAAAGGAGGGCCTTACTTACTTTCCAGGGAACTACACCGACCCACTGGTTCAGGTATGTGGATGATACTTGGGTTAAAATCAGATCCAATGAAGTGGCGGCCTTCACAGAACACATTAACTCAGTGGACAATAACATCAAGTTCACAAGGGAAGATGTCCATGAGAACAAACTTGCTTTTTTGGACTGTTTGATATGTATCCAAGAGGGGGGTAACTTGAAGACGGAAGTATACAGGAAACCCACTCATACGGATCAATATCTGTTGTTTGATTCCCACCATCCACTGGAACACAAACTGGGTGTCATTTGAACCCTGCACCATCGGGCGGAATGTGTGGCAACTGATACAGAGTCCAAAGACAAAGAGCAAAAACATCTCAGAGGAGCTTTGAAAGCGTGTGGCTACCCAGACTGGGCCTTTGTCAAAACAGCAGCAACCAAGCCCAAGAGGAACACCAATAGAAATAACCACCCGGAGACACATAGTAGGCGAAACATAGTCATCCCATATGTAGCTGGAGTGTCAGAGAAACTCAGGAGGATTTTCAACAAACACCATGTCCCTGTGTTTTTCAAACCTAGCAACACACTGAGACAAAAACTGGTACACCCAAAGGAACACCAAAAGAAAAACAAAGCAATGTGGTATACGGAGTCCAGTGTAGCAGTGTAGCGAGGATTGCACAGATCTATACATCGGGGAGACAAAACAACTGCTCTCCAAACGAATGGCTCAGCACAGGAGGGAGAACTCTACAGGGCAAAACTCAGCTGTCTTTCTACACTTAAAAGACAAGGGACACTCCTTTGAAGACAGCAAGGTCCAAATCTTGGATAAAGAAGACGGCTGGTTTGAACGAGGCGTGAAAGAGGCGATTCATGTCAAGGTGGAGAGACCATCTCTGAACAGAGGTGGGGGACTTCGACACCACCTGTCTGCTACATACAATGCTGTTCTAACATCTGTACCCCGGCGGATTCAGAACACTTCACACATCCATTCATGCAACTCTCACAAGTAAAACCTGAATCTAGGAGTTGCATGACACATTGGATAATCCTATCACAACTACACAGAATCAACACCTCTGTGAGTTTCTTCAGTTGTCACCTCTTTGAAGAGTTACAATGTGCCATTGTAAATGGATTAGTGGAAGAGTTTATATGCCAAGAACTTCCCACACCAGTCAGTTGAACTGAAGAAGCTGCTCGGATGAGTAGTGAAACGTCTTCATTGATTAGTCAGCAAGTCCAGTTGTTTTTTAGATTGACCTATACTAGGTATTACCACTGCAAGATCTCATTCACAAATTCTATTTTTGATTCACTTGATTGAATTTTATCCAAATAATGATATCATTCAAAGAAGTCTTAAAGGGGGTGATCACCATAAAACTAACTTTACTTGCATTGTTGACATTGAGACAAGGAGACGGTACAAATAGTAATAAAAAATAACATTTAAAAATTCTGTTTCTGGTTGATGGGCATTCCTGACCTAAGCAATCAGATAAAAGAGCAACATTAAGGCCAATATTTTAAAACAAGCCCATAAAATGTTTTGAATTAAAATTTAAAACTAAAAGTTTATAAAAGAAATAAAATAAAAGCATTTAAACTAAAATCTTTGGTGGGGATTTAGCCATTGGGCAGTATTCAGAATTACAAAGATCAAATTGTTACTACTGTTAGTATACTAAGGTATAATGACTTACACAGTTGGTATATATATTTGTATAGTACCGTGAAGTATGGTGTTCCAAAGGTCTTACTATCATACCAGACTTCACCCAGGCATCCTACATTCTTGTATGCGAGTGCTGGCTGTTGTGAATATGGTTAATATATACCATAGAAATACTGTGTATAAGCACACTCCTAGGTGCGCTTTTATAGTTCTATGGTTGCATGATACTTCATTAAGCAGCACCCAGTTATAAAAATGTTTACTCTGTGTATACAGTATTGTATGTTAATTATACTTTTTAATTTGGAACCTACAATCGTTTTGCAGGAGGTATAGAGGATCTTGAGTTATATTTCCTGAAAAATACTCTGAAAGATTCAAATGAAGCATGCTACCAAAGTACTGTGGAAATAAGTCCTGAATGTTACATAGTAGTAAGTGTATAAAATATTATTATGCAAATATGTGTTTTAGGCACAATAGAATATTTTTTATGGTAAATAACATTTTGAAATTATAACCTAATCACTATCTATGTTTTGTTTTTTGTCAGAATATATAAATACAATACAGGTATGGGACCTGGTATTCATAATGCTCGGGACTTGGGGTTTTCCAGATAACAGATCTTTCCATAAATTGGATCTTCATACTTTAAGTCTACTAGAAAATCATGTAAACATTTAATAAACCCAATAGGCAGGGTTTGCTTCCAATAAGGATTAATTATAGCTTAGTTGTGACTAAGTACAAGGTACTGTTTTATTATTACAGAGAAAAAATAAATAATTTTTTAAGAAATTTGAAATATTTGGATAAAATGGAGTCTATGGGAGATGACCATTCTGTAATTTGGAGCTTTCTTGAGGTTTCCGGATAACCAATCCCATACCTGTATATTTCAACAACTTTAGATTTTTTTCCATTTAAAGAAAACTTTTTGTTTACAGAATATGGAATAACAAATATTTTAGTTGTTTCAATGCATACAATAAAGGGTATTAGTAACTTACTTTCCCAATAAAATCTCAACTTCATTAAAATATCTGCATTTCCAGAAGGACTTATGCAAAGTGAATATAAATGATTTTATATAAAGCATAATTAATACATATAACACACACAACACATTTATAAAGTTCAAAGTAAAAATAGTAAGGATGACAAAAAAAATTTAAATGGAAAAAAAACTCTTCTTCATTCAAAATCTAAACTTTTCACAATTATGAATACAGTGAAAGAGGTATTATTTTATATGCCTGATTAACTTTTTAAGTATAATTGTTTGCCCTTCTTTTTGTGCTTTAATTAAGTTATTTCCTACATTTCTTTCACTGTTTTTGACCATGCTTATAAATTTCCAAACCAGTGTGTGATGCTACTGCCAGGTTGTAAACATATTTTCACACTCTTGGAAGTAGCACCAAGTTCTAGTAATCCTTAAAAAGCTATAAAAAATTTGATATAAACAGAACATGTTTTATGTTTTAAGATAGAACAAGTTTTAACCCTTTCACTTTCAGCAGAATGTTACGATTTATTGACATTGTTTAGCAAATAATTTTTGATCATTTTGTGCATTTTCACTTTAAGGGTCCTTCCTGAGGGGTGTGGGTCATTGTAGCTTACAGAGGACAATATTACATTGTAAAATGTATTTAAAAAAAAACCCTTTTATTGTGTTTTATGTAATTTTGCTTCTACAACAAGACATATAACTAAAAATATGTAAAACAAATAATATATAGAGAAATAGATCAGAGGTATATTATATAAAATACTCAAAAATAAAATTATATAAAAAAACACAGCAGAATAATTACAAATTTTAAAAGCACCACATCAGAAACAATAATACTTTAAATGACAAGGCCATGAAGGCTCCTAAGAGATAACTGACATCAGAAAATAATTTATTTTTTGAAAGTGAAAATTCTGACTAATTCAAAATGGGTAGGTATATATTTCTAGTCCAATAGACCACAATACAAAGCTATATTAAAGTAAACAGTTTCTGTAGCATTTCTGAAATTAACTTAACTTCTATTTTTTTATTTTATGCTTTCACTTTACTGCATGTTTTCCCCAACATGTCATAGATACGAATGCCACTGGCCCAATAAACAGTTTGATTACCAATACACATAGAAGTATCAAAGTAGGTGGCATGCAGAGGCCCACAAATGAAAACAGTGCGTTCATGGCTTACACTTTAGTTGTATAAAAAAGCCTCAATTTAATGTGCCAAAACAACCCCTTAGGGTCATTTGGCCACAGAAAGCTATACATTTTTATATTTCAGAAGCATCCCTTATGAAAAATGTTGTAAATATATATATATATATATATATTTATATATATATATATATATATATATATAGATATAGATATATAGATATATATATAGATATATATATATATATATAGATATATATAGATATATATATATAGTGGAACCTCGATTTTACATCCCCAGATTTTAAGTTTTCCCACATTTTACATTGCTGTTTTATGGTCCCACCTATATATTGTGCATACTACATTTCCCTGATTTTACATTTTCCTGGATTTTACCCAATTTTTTTCTGGTCCCTGAAAAACGTAAAATGGGGTTCTAATGTATATATATATATATATATATATATATCCTTAGTTGCTTAAGATGGAGGAGCAAACAGAGAAGCTTTAAAGGTCACCCAAATGAGAACTCAACAAAACTGTGGCAGAATAAAACCTTTGAACCAATTATTGGTGGATATGGCTTACCAATGTCTGACATAACACCCTTATATACTATGCTGGGTCTTAATATAACGTCAAGAACAAGTAATGGGCAAAATTCTCCAGTTATCTGTATACTGCCATAGAAATTAAATAAATAGATGACAGTAGCTCCAGGGCCCCCACACTAAATTATTATAAAAATGCGGAATACTGAAATTGCACTTTATACACTGCACTTGTTTTAAAGCTTTTATTGTTAATATCATCATATTGCTGGATCAATGGCATTTTATATCAACAATTGAAATTATGTTATTGCGTATAGCACCTTTGAATATAGTTACATCTGGCATTTTGTGTTTTTGTTTTCCAGAATGAAACATGCAGAGCTATATTGGAAAGCAGTGAGATGTCAACTTGCGCAGCCCATTTTGATAATGAAGCCTTTATCCAGATTTGTTCCTATACCAACTGTCTTTGTGGACAGAGTCCACAACTCAGCCAGTTCTGCTTTTGCTCTGCCATAACGGAATACTCCCGGCAATGTGCTATTGCAAGTGGTATACCAGAGAACTGGAGGAATCCACAAATATGCCGTAAGTATCTGTCAGCAGTAATGTGAAAATCATGCTTGCTTTCATGCACGAGACCAGTAGAGTTTACACAATAGACAACCTTTTCATATATTATATGAAACCGTACGGGGGTTATTTATCCAAATCCAAATTTATCTCAATATTTTATGCTACAAACTCTGATCAAATCCGGGGGGGTTTTTTGGAATTTTTACCCGAAAACTCAGAACTTTGGGGTATTGCACAAAACCCAGCACACATCAAAAAATCATTGGGACTTCTTCCACTTATATGCAAACTCGACAGGTCTGAGATGCCGGATTTCCAGATTCTGACTTTTCTATCCTCGAGGTTTAATAAATTCTGAAAAATTCATGATTTTTTTTAAAAAAGTCTGATTTTATTAAAAAAATTACTTTTTCTGATTTTTGCGTTCAGAGTTTAGTAAATAACCCCCTAAATGTATACATAACCCTATAATTGCTACTATATAAAAGATAATGGCAGTAATATAAGAAGTGTTCTAAGTAACAATGCAAATCAAGTGGCAACAAATTTATAGAGTAGTTACAGGTGTTACAACCTATGTACATGCTGATTAATGTATATTTTAGAAGGAACATTATAAATATTTTTTCTGTGAAACATTCAGAGGTCCTTAGTTACAATACGTTTTTATGGGAGAATGTTTTCAATTTTAAAACAGGTTTAGGAAAGAATAAAACATTTTTATAACACACAGCATAACAAATTAAAAAAATAACTACCCATCCTGCAATGTGGTATACCACATGTGCTGATATCTTTAGTAGTAAATAGCTGAATTATTTCTTTAGGAAATACACGACCCTTACAGGGTATAGAAGATTTGCAGTTAAGCACTTGTGGAAAATAAACTTGATCCCTGGACGTCCCCCATAGGATAAAACAGCAATTCAGCAGGTTTAAGGTGGCAAATAGTCGAATTTTAATTCTTAAAGGGCCAGTACATGATAAATTTCAAAAATCAAATTCAACGAATTTCACAAAAAACCCTCTAAAATTCAAATTAAATTTTACCTTTGACCCTTGATAAATCTGCCCCTTAGAGGCACATTTCTCAAGGTTTGAATTTCGAATTCATGTGAGTTTCTTTTAAACTCCCTTCATTTCAAATATATTCAAAATTCGACTGTGGGTTATTTGTTAAAAAAAAATCTAATATCTAAAACTGATTACTAAATCATCACTAAAAACAAATTTTACCGACCCGAAAATGTGAATTGAATTCAATTTGAATTAGTCCAAACTCGATTTGAGTTTTTTCTATAAAAAAAACTCAAATTTCAGGAAGGCTACAAATATCAATGGGCAAATTTATTCGGCAGGCATGGATTCACAGCAAATTTTCATGTTTCTCCACCCGTAAATGTTATCTCAAAACTATGACAAAAAAATATTGATGAAAAATTTGATGCGCCAAAAAAAAATTTGTTGTGTGACGAAATTGTTAATCAAAATTATTCTTACAAAAAAGTCTTATAATATAGAAATAATTCTTAAAGGGCCAGAGCTAAATCTCAAAAATATAATTCAATATTTTTTAAAAACTCTAATCGAGTTTGGATAATTCCATAGCTGAATTTGATAGTTTGACCATAATCAAAAAATTTGCAAATTCAAATTTTCAATGCGACCCTTAATAAATCTGCCCCTTAAGGTATGCCAATAAATGGTTTAATAAAGCAAATAATTACAACAATGTATAATTACAAAGTTATTAAACAAGGCGAAAAAAATCACCAATCCCTATTCAGCAGCTGCACTTGGAAATTGTTGCAACAATTTAAGATAAGGAAAGATACAATTGTAAGATAAACAGGTCTCTTGGCAGAACTGAGACTAGCATCTTAAAAGGCAATTTACTTTCATTAGCTGTAACTGTAATAACACATACAACATTGCACTAAAAAGACCAGAAATGTGTTCAAAGTTTCATAACCTGCCATATTTTGTAAAATTGTCATGGGAATTAGGGGATGTGGCAATAAAATGAGCATGGTCAAAAAAATGTCACAATTGTTTGTCCTTTCCATTTCCTGAATGTTGGGAGGTATGCACCAAGTCCTTCTTCAAGGGGATTCTAGTGTCTAAAACTAGTGATGGGCGAATTTATTTGTCAGGCACTCTTTATAGCAGTATATTAGCCATGAAGAACAGGTGAACAGGGAGGTAATGCATAACAAGAAGTGATGTCACATATGTGTGTATATATATAGATATATATATATATATATATATATATATATATATACACATATATAAAACACAGATGAAGATTAAAAAGATGTTACAAATAAGGTCAAGTGTTCAATACATTTTTAAATATATATCCATATAAAATATATCCATAATGCATTAACAGCTTTATTAACAATAACCAGAGTAAGAAACTGCTCTTTACTTGGGAAGCACACGGACAGTTTCTTATATCAGTGTTCAAGTGCAAATTTTCTGACCAAGAACTGCCAGTACTAGCATATTTAAGTGAGTTGCCTAGAGTCAATGAGAATTTGGCACTTCTTCACCACTTAAAACACACTGGCAGAAAAACATGTAAACAACAAAATAATTATGTTTTCTTCTAATATTAGACCAAGGAAAATAGGTATATTCACCCTTTCAAACATTCTATTTTAGCTTTTGCACTATGGATTCTATGTTATAACACAAGACAACAAACTTAACTTTTATAAAACTTACTATACAGTAATACTTACAGATGAAGCCACTTGGATTTGAGCGTTAAATGCATCATGACTCAGGGTTAATTGAAGAAACTGTGTTATCTAAAGTCATCTTAACTCATTTAATGCATTTAACCTTTTCATTAGCATACCAAAGCACCATTGTTTACAATGGTGAATGCTTTAATTAGATGGGATGTTGTGACTCAGTTTTCTGTGTTAAATGAGATAACTGGGATATCTGTGTTTAGTTATTCTGTGTCAAACAGACAAACCAAAGTGGCTGCATCTGTATAACAGTGTTTCAACTTGACTCTTTTTAGCCCTACAATGCCCTGAAAGTATGATATACAAAGAATGTGGCTCATCCTGTGAAAGGAGCTGCAGCAATCAAGAGTTAATATCATGTGATCGGAAATGTGTCACTGGCTGCTTTTGCCCAAATGGTAAGTGTAATTGCTTCCAAAATCTATATATTCTGGTCTGAAAAACAAATCAATGAAAGATAAACAAAGCAAATCCCTAACAATTCTCTATTTTCATTTTATTAGCCACAGTTTCAACTTTGTTTCAATTTTCTAACTATGTAAGTGAGCAGCCTGTATTGGCCCATTTTAGTTAATGTAAGGGATTTTTTTGCTTTAATTCACCCCATAGTGTACTCCCAAAGTTTTCAGTGACAGAGCTTTCCTGTCTAACTGAAGATAATTTACCTCATTCAGCTCAACTGACCTCTTCATCTATTGCTTGAAATGATCTGTGACTTCATTTATGCACACAAACAAAACACTAATTATGATGTTTGTGGCATCTTTTGAGGTTACTTAATCTTGTTTATCGCCCAAATTATGAGGAAAATGGCACGTTTTTCACACATTTGTTGAAATAAGTTTTGACTTACCCAAACAGCAAAAAACAAGCAACACAAAATCATAAATTTATTTTATACTATTACACTGTTGCAGTGGTCTTTTTTCAAAGATACTTTACCCCTGTTTTATTTTCTTCTCTTACTTTTTGTAAATTATTCTAAAATCAATATTGATTTGTTGTGTTTGTAGGCACAGTATATGATGATGTAAGAGAGACAGGTTGTATCCCAGAATCAGAATGCCATTGCAAGTACTCCGGACAGAACTACCCACCAGGGTCTCTTATCAACCTTCCCTGTCAAAACTGGTAAAATAGATTTATCCAATATTTACATTGGTACTTCTATTATTGTGAATAAAAGATCATTAAATAATGTTTGGTCAAGTTTAAATGTTAGTAGTAATGTAAAAAATAAATACTCAATACTTCTGAGTGCCCATAGTTTTTAAGCTAGCATGAGAAAGTCCTTCGATAAAGCCATGGTCTTAATTTTAGATTAAAGGAGTGTGGTCTTACACATTTATATACTGTGTAGACTGTTATTATCAAGTACAGGCAGAATTTGGACAGAAAAGATGGAAATGCACAAGTCAAAGGAAGTATATTTTAAAAATTTAAAAATTTATTTTAAAATTCTATTTTTTTTTTCAAAGGGGACCTGTCACCCTAAGAAATAATTCCAAATTATTTTCTATCATGTTAGTTGAGTAAAATAAACTTTAATTACACTATATTTATTATTTAAACACCATTATAACAGGTATGATTGTTTGAATGAAAAAATGGAATGGAATTTGAGTATATTAGTATAAGTGAAGTAGAGCCAGGCACTTGCAGATTTACTGCAAAAAGTAACATGTTGTGAAATAAAAAATTTTGTAGTAAATCTGCAAGTGCCTGGCTCTACTTCACTTATACTAATATATTTGACTTTTATGGACAAAGGCAGGGCAGAAGGCACATAAAAAGGCAACACTTGGAACCAGTTATTGAATATACAAAATTGAATTAGAAAACAGGAATGGGATCCGGAAAATGGAAACCAGTTATCCAGAATGCTCCAAAGTCATCTCCCATATATTCCATTTTAATCAAATAAATCAAAATTGTAAAAAATTGTTTCCTTTTTCAAACAGTATCTTGTACTTGATCCCAAATAACATATAATTAATCCTTGGAGGTAAAACAATTCAAATTATGGAAAGATCCTGTATCAGGGAAAACCCTATGTCCCGGGCATTCTGAATAATATATCCCATACCTGGAGTAGAATGTGATTCTGGTGCAACGATTCTGATAATTTTTATAATAATTTGGTGTAAGTTTTTTCTTTTTTTTTCTTTTTCCAATTAAAGTTCATTGTAATTAGGGATGCACAGAATCCACTATTTTGGATTCGCCCGAACCCCCAAATCTTTTGCAAAAGATTAGGCCGAATACTGAACCAAATCTGCATTCTAATTTGCACATGCAAATTATGGGTGGGAAGGGAAAAAACTTTACTTGTTTTGTGACAAAAATTCACGCAATCTTCCTCCCTGCTACTAATTTGCATATGCAAATTAGGATTTGGAGTTGGTTCGGCTGGGTAGAAGGATTCGCCGAATCCTACTGAAAAAAGCCGAATCCCAAACCAAATCCTGGATTCGGTGCATCCCTAATTGTAATTATGCAGAAAAAAACTGCATCCAAGTTCATTTGAATTTTTGCAGAATTAAAAATTCCAATTTTAGAAAATCTGCAATTTGCATTGAGATAAATTTTCCACTTTGTGAGAAACTTCTAATTCTAGTCAACTTTAAATGTGGATCCAACTTGGAAGAGCTTGGCCACCATGATACAATGAAGCAAAAAAGTGAAGAAATGCTTCTTTAATGATCCATATCATTAGTTTTTTTTTCAATTCTGGATATAATTTTAGACTGTTGGGAACATTTTTCAGAATGTTGAGACAGATTTCAGAGTGTCTGGGTCATTTTTAAAGTGTTGGGAAAACCATTTATAAATGTGAAAAATTTAACAAAATGTTACCAGGATAAATATGCCTCTATATCTTATTTATAGATTAAGCTTTGTTTAATATAAAATATATTTTTTTATGATCAGTAGACATTAAGGATAACAATAACAATAGCTTGGCTTACCATGTATTTTTCTCATGACATCTCTAGAATTAAAACTAATATCACCATTAAATTGACTAGTTAAAGCAGTGAAAGCTGTTGCTTTCTATATACCACATGTTCTTAGTTAATTATATCTATGCTCACTTTTTTGCAAATAATTATTGCAGTAATTGTGCAAATGGACTATGGCATTGTGAAAATAAACCTTGTCCTGGAGTCTGTTCTGTAGAAGGAGGAACTCATTTTACAACATTTGATGGTCGGCGTTATACATTTCATGGTGAATGCACATATATATTATCACAGGTAAAAACTGCAAAATGTTCCATGAACCCTGATGTTTTGTACAGTTATGGAACCTATTATCCAGAATGCAAGGGACCTGGGGTTTTCTGAATAATGGATCTTTCCATTCACACATTAAGTCTTCATAGCATTAAATAAAGCCAATTGGCTGGTTTTGCTTCCAATAAGGATTCATTATATCTTAGTTGAGATCACGTACAAGGCACTATTTTATTATTACAGAGAAAAAGGAAATAATTTTTAAAAATTTGTATTATTTGAATAAAATGGAGTCTATGGGAGGCAGCCTTTCCATAATTTGGAGCTTTCTAGATAATGGGTTTCTGGATAATACATCCCATACCTGTACAATACTATAAAATGAAAGAGGCAAAATCTATCAATTTGCAGGCTGATAATAAAAGAAACATTAGTAAATCGGTATGGATGTTGTAGGTGCTTAAAGGATACATTTCAGAACTGACAGATTTATTGCTATTCAGTTCCCACTGTTTCTAACTATAACATATCATAAGCCCATTTATGTTTTTAATGCTAACTATTTGTATTAATGCATTCTTGATATTTAAATGAAACAAAAAGGGCTTATTTCAATTTTGAGATCACAGTCCCGGTTACTCTGCCTTCTCCACCTTTGTGGTGTATGGGATAGAATTAATTAGGCAGTAGAAATTGGGACAATTCCACCTTCTATTTCGTTTTCCTTCTAATAATTTCATGAATTTGAGCAGATTGATTTAATATTTATTGGCACTGCACTTTAAACTAGCTGATGTTTTATTAATGAATTCCTTATTCTTATTAATTGTTTAGTCTTTATCAGTATTGCGATTAAATTAATTGATCTCTATAAACTGATTTGAGAAACCCTGATGCACTATAATCATGATACGAATAGAACCTTATTAGGAATTTTTTAATCACTGGTAGTATCTGTGGGATTGTTTCTAATTAATTTATTCAGATGAATTGAATCTTAATTTATTGCACTGTGCTTTATAATAGAAGTACAATTAAGTTATTGGTCTTATTAGACTGATAACCACTGGTGGTGTTCATTGTGCTGCTACACAGCTATTTATAAATTCTGCATATTAATAATGCCACAGAAGTGTTACTCTATTACATACAAATTTTATTATTTGCCAGTTTTGGATGGCTGCATTCAATTGAATGCTCTTTAATATTTATTTTTAGTGATTAGCGAAAAATGTTTGAAATGCATTCAAAATCAATGGTTGTCAAAATAATTATGAAGTGCAACAATTATTACGCGTGCAACTTTTTTGTCAATGGGCGTAAAAATAATTTTTATGTGCACAACAATTTTTACACACGTAACTTTTGTCCAAATGCATTAACGTCAATGGGCGTAAATTTTTTTTTTATGCCCAACAATTTTTATGTGCGCAACTTTTTTTGTTGCAAAAAGGTTTTGTTTTCATAGCAAAAGGTTGCTATGAAATTCTCACGCTGACGAATTAATGCTAGCGAAATGTAACCAGCATTCCGGTGCAGAGATACAAATTTGTATTTTAGAAAGTTAACATAGTGGTAACGAATTTACGCCTGGTGAAGTGGCGCGACATGTGGCAAAGCCTTCGCAGACGCGCTATAGTGAATTTGCATGACTTCATGAGAAGTCAATGGTAGCAGTCCTTTTCCAATTTTAAAATCATTCTTTGCTTTAAAAAGTCCCCCCCATACATACTTTGCTTAAAGAATTCCGGTTTTTAAAATTGTGACTTTATTACTAGTAGAAAAATCTCTAAAACTGCACAAATCCAAAATTTTGATCAACAAGACTCTAAGGGGCAGATTTAGTAAAGGTCGAGTTGTTTTTTCCATGAAAAATTCAAGTTTTCAAATCAAAACTCGGATTTGTTAGGTTAAAAGAAAACTTTTTTATACCCCAAAGCTTGAATCCCAAAATACACCATCTATAACCTGTAGAGGTCATGTATAGGGATGTCGCGGACTGTTCGCCGGCGAACTTGTTCGCGCGAACATCGGCTGTTCGCGTTCGCCGCAAGTTCGCGAACGTCACGCGACGTTCGCCATTTTGGGTTCGCCTTACCTGGCGCTTTTTTTTGACCTCTCACCCAGACCAGCAGATACATGGCAGCCAATCAGGAAGCTCTCCCTCCTGGACCACCCCCACACCCCCTGGACCACTCCCCTTCCATATATAAACTGAAGCCCTGCAGCGTTTTTTCATTCTGCCTGTGTGTGCTTGCAAGAGCTAGTGTAGGGAGAGAGCTGTTACTGATTTCACTGATTTCTTTAAGGGACAGTTGATAGTAAGTTTGCTGGCTAGTAATCTACTTGATACTGCTCTGTATTGGAGGGACAGAAGTCTGCAGGGATTTGAGGGACATTTTAGGGTAGCTTTGCTGGCTAGTAATCTACCTTCTACTGCAGTGCTCTGTATGTAGCTGCCTGCTGTGGGCACTGATCTCTTCTGATCTCATCTGCTGACTGCTGTAATAACCCAATAGTCCTTGTAAGGACTGCTTTTATTTTCTTTTTTGTTTTTTTACTTTGCTAGTTGCTACTATAAGCCCAGTGCTATTAGTCTAGCAGTGTTGGGGAGTGGGACTGGTGTGCTACTGTGCTGCTCCTAGTAGTTCAGTAGCACCAACCCGAGAAAAATATTTTTTTTAATATACATATATTTTTTTTTTCTTTTACTTATCTTACTGTTCTTTAACGTGTACAGTGCTGTTGCTGTTCTTCATAGTAGTGCACCAATAGTAGTGCACTTGCAGGCATTATTTGCTCAGTGTGTTCTTCATTTTCAAACAACAACCATCTAGCTGTGTGAGCTTGTTCACATTCTGTCTAAATATCAATAATAATACCGTCTCTAGAAACACCACCCGAGTGACGTTTTTCAGGCAGCAATAATATATTCCGTATCCACTGCTGTAGTAGTTTATACGTTAACCTTGTAGGCATTATTTGCTCAGTGTGTTCTTCATTTTCAAACAACAACCATCTAGCTGTGTGAGCTTGTTCACATTCTGTCTAAATATCAATAATAGTACCGTCTCTAGAAACTCCACCCGAGTGACGTTTTTCAGGCAGCAATAATATATTCCGTATCCACTGCTGTAGTAGTGTATACGTTGACCTTGTAGGCATTATTTGCTCAGTGTGTTCTTCATTTTCAAACAACAACCATCTAGCTGTGTGAGCTTGTTCACATTCTGTCTAAATATCAATAATAATACCGTCTCCAGAAACACCACCTGAGTGACGTAGTGTGATTTCTGCCCTTTACAGCACAAAACGCAGCGCTGTGTCAACAATGGATTTTTTAGAAACATTTTTGCCCTTGATCCCCCTCTGGCATGGCACTGTCCAGGTCGTTGCACCCTTTAAACAACTTTAAAATCATTTTTCTGGCCAGAAATGTCTTTTCTAGCTTTTAAAATTCGCCTTCCCATTGAAGTCTATGGGGTTCGCGACGTTCGCGAACCGTTCGCATTTTTGACGCAAATTCGCGAATATGTTCACGAACTTTTTTCCCGACGTTCGCTACATCCCTAGTCATGTAAAAGTCAGTGGCAAAGGTCCCTTGATCCATTTCAAGATGTTAGTAGTCTTAATGATGTTTGAGGTTTTTTCAGTGGGTTTCACTTGAAAACTCAAACAATTCAAGTGATAAAAAAAACTTGATCAATTCAAGTTTTGCCCCCCGACTACACGGATTTAAGTTTTTTTATATTCAAGTTTTTCTTAAATTAGAAACCATTTGAGCCGTGAGTTCATTCGAGTTCATTCAAGGTCTAAAAAAGCTCCAAAAGCTCTAAAATTTGACCTTTAATAAATAACCCCCTAAATGTACATATTTTCATTCAATGAAATTGATCTGAAATAGTTATTTTTTAAATATATATTGCAGGTTTGCCAAATTTCATTGTTTACTCTACATGGTGAATTCAGGTCTTGTCACCAGAATGAGGATGAGACCTGCCTTACAAAAATAGTGCTGATCCTGGATGAGACAAACACAGTAAGAACATTTAAAAATAATGTTTTTGTTAGAAGATGTCTTTCAATATATAAGTTTCCATTACACAGCTATATATTTTTCTTTCCATGTGGGTTTGCCTAATTAAAATGTTAAATGCTAAGAATACATTTATTTTTCTATTTATTTATACAAGCATCTGATAAATGTATGGCTCAACTTGCAGCTTTAGCTTTGCTTAAGCAACAACTATTTTACTGCTGGCCAACACTGTATAGACTTTCACAGGCTCACAATGTGTTTAAAAGCTATTAAAATCATCATGGAGGGGGTTAAAACTGGCAGCCTACAGACATAGTATGGTGTTATTAGGATATGGCAGATACACAGGCTGTAAATATCACCTCTAAAGTAGACTATACATTTTATTATAGTATTTACCATGGTCATAACCTAACAAATGTATTTGCTGTATGGCATATGTTTAATATTTTTTAATCTTAAATTTTAAAACAGATTGTGGTAATAACAAACACTGGGGAGGTGCTCTTTAACTCGGAAACAGCTGAGCTACCTGCTTTTATACGTGAGTAACAAAATAAATTAATAATAAAGGACCCTTTGGTTTGTGTAATCATGCGTGATAAATGCTAGTAATCCTGAGGGTATTTTACAGATTTATCGAACTTACAGTGCAACATTCATGAGTACTGTATATCTAATGGAAAGTGGCTCGGTAGTCATCTTGGAAGTCCACAGATAAACTTGAAGCGTGTAGATCTTCCCACAATTATTGACCATGGTCTCCAGTCTTTAGCATTTTAGGCTATAGAAAAATGTCACTTGTCCAAAATCACCCTTTAGTTATTTTCTTGTTATCACTCGTGTCAATGTTTGTATATTTAGCTTTCTTTTGATATTTAATGATTATCTTTCCTATCTTTATTTTCATGTATGCTTGTATGTATGTATCTAGTTTATCATTGGCTAAACTTTCAAAGTAGCAACTTCCTTTTAATATATAACATGCCTTATGGAAACAGTAGTATTGCAGAAGTGACAAAGTTTATTGGATTAACAGAAAATATGCATCATAACAAAATTAGACAGGTGCATATATTTGGGCACCCCAACAGATATATTAAATCAATACTTAGTTGAGCCTCCTTTTGCAAATGTAACAGCCTCTAGATGCCTTCTATAGCCTTTGATGAGTGTCTGGATTCTGGATGGCGGTATTTTTGACCATTCATCCATACAAATTCTCTCCAGTTCAGTTAAATTTGATGGCTGCCGAGCATGGACAGTCTGCTTCAAATCATCCCATAGATTTCCAATGATATTCAAGTCAGAGGACTTTGATGGCCATTGTACTTCTCCGTCTGCATAAATGCCTTTGTAGGTTTCGAAGTGTGTTTAGGATAGTTGTCTTGTTGGAATATCCAACTGTGTGACTGTTGCTTGAACATTATCCTGAAGAATTTGTTGAATTCATCCGACCCTCGACTTTAACAAGGACCCCAGTCCCTGAACAAGCCCCACAGCATGATGGAACCTCTACCAAATTTGACAGTAGGTAGCAGGTGTTTTTCTTGGAACATGCTGTTCTTCCGCCATGCAAATCGCTTTTTGTTATGACCTAATAACTCAATTATTCTCTCATCAGTCCAAGGCACTTTGTTCCAAAATGACTGTGGCTTGTCTAAATGAGCTTTTGCAAATAACAAGTGACTCTGTTTGTGGTGTGAGTACAGAAAGGGCTTCTTTCTCATCACCCTACCATATAGATATTCTTTGTGTAAATTACACTGAATTGTAGAAAAAATGTACAGATACACCATCTGTAGCAATATGTTCTTGCAGGTCTTTGGAGGGGATCTTTGGGTTGTCTGTAACCATTCTCACAATCCTCCGCATATGCCGCTCCTGTATTTTTCTTGGCCTGCCAGACCTGAGTTTTACAGCAACTGTGCCTGTGGCCTTCCATTTCCTGATTATATTTTTTTTTACAGTTGAAACTGTCAGTTTAAACCTCGAAGATAGCTTTTTGTAGCCTTTCCCTAAACCATGATACTGAACAATCTTTGTTTTCACATCTTTTGAGAGGATCCCATGCTGTCAGCACAACTTGCAATTGGCCACCTTAAATACCTTTTCTCTCAATTGGACACATCAGCCTATGAAGTTCAAGGCTTAAGAAGCTAATCCAACCACTTTGATGTTGCCAGTTATCAGTATTGAGTAGTTACATGCATTAAAATGCGCAAAATTACAAGGGTGCCCAAATTTTTGCACAGCCAGTTTTTCACATTTAATTTAATTTCATACAATTGAATAGTGCTTCACTAAAAATCTTTGTTCAGAAAACACCCCAGTAATCAGATGTTCCTTGGAAATGAAAGACATACCACTGTAATCTTTATTGTTGAAAGTGGAGTCAATTATTATGTAGGCTGAGAGGGGTTCCCACACTTTTTCATATGACTGTATATCTATATGTGAAATAGTTATCAATTGTAATGCTGTATACTTATTTATAATTATCTTCCCCGTAAACAGAGAATGTGACTGTTTTTCAACCTACTTCATTCTACATCATTGTGGATACATATTTTGGTCTTCGTTTGGATATCCAGCTCATACCAATTATGCAAGTCTATATGTACCTGAACACAATATATACTGGACTCACCTGCGGTAAGTTATGTAATTGAAATGAGACTGTTAGGGATCACATTGTCTCTTAATTGTTTTTTACCCATAGGCTGGCCTTAGTGAATCATGCTTCACAGTAAAAGAGCATATATCATTCCTTCTTAGTTCTAAAATTACTGTATTTAATTATATTACTTTTTACTTTAGGGTACAGTATCTGCTATAGGGATGTAGCGAACTGTTCGCCGGCGAACTAGTTCGCGCGAACTTTGACTGTTCGCGTCCGCCGCAAGTTCGCGAACGTCGCGCGACGTTCGCCAATAGGCGTTCGCGTCAAAATCGTTCGACCATTCGACCGCTAAAATCGAAGGATTTTCGTTCGAATCGAACGATCGAAGCATTCGATCGAATGAAATCATTCGATCGAATGGCTTCGATCGTTCGATTCGAACGAAAATCCTTCGATCGAACAATTTCAATCCTTCGATTGTTCGAATCGAACGATTTTCGGATGTTCGAAGTTCGCGAACAGTTCGCGAACTGTTCGCAAATTTTGCCGGTGTTCGCGAACGGCTTGCGCGAACACATCGGCGCCGGTTCGCTACATCCCTAATCTGCTATACTTATCTCAGAAAGGCCCTAACTATCAGTAATAAACAGTGGTGAACTATAGGGAAGAAGGGTAATATGTAGAGAGAAGAGAAGAGGGTTATTGTCCTCAAAGGTTTCTGTTGTACATAGTTTACAATGTATATAAGTAAGTTTTATCTATCTGAATAACTAATGTTTTAGCTTGAGAAAGCACAGAAATACGTTTTAAATTGGAAGTTCAGCTCTTAAAGTTACATGCTGTCCATGAAGGCATGCCATCTCACATCAGCAATATTCCAGTGTCCCACTTTGGTCCCAGTAGAGCTGTAGGGAAACAGTTAAAAAGGGTGTCACACATATAGTGATTTTACTTTTTGTTTTTTTATCATGGCTATGCTGATTTGTTAAAAATTGAGACACAAGCAGCATATTGATGTTCGGTAATAGCAGAGACAGGATAGGTTAAATGAAAAGATACAGATATTTTAAGCAAACCTCATTATTAAGGTGAACTAAAACAAATTTATTTGAAAACAGAAATTCTCATTGGATAGTGGAACAGTTCCCCCAGGCAATCCTTTCAGCCTCATTTGTGTTTTCCTTTTTAGGATTATGTGGGAATTACAACAGCAAACAACAGGATGATTTTATAACACCAGATGGCATGACCATACAGGATCTCAGTATATTTACATTCTCTTGGAGAAGCCTTCTAACATGCCCACATGTTCCTGTTGTGATTACTGACCCCTGCACTAACAACTTTATGAATGGTAAGCATGCAGCTGATGTTATGTATCTTTTTTGTATAAAAAGTATCTGCGTAAAAATGTTTAGCATTTTCTAAGGAAAATACATGAGCTGGAGAGAGTGCAGAGATGTGCAACTAAACTGGTTAAAGGAATGGAAGACTTAAATTATGAGGGTACTGTCAACTGTCAAGGTTGAGGTTGTTTTCTCTGGAAAAAAGATGCTTGCTAGGGGACATGATTACTCTTTTCAAGTACATTAGAGGATATTATAGACAAATGGCAGGGGACCTTTTTCAATAAAGCGGATCACCGTACCAGAAGCCACCCCTTCAGACTAGAGGAACAGAACTTTCATTCAAAGTAGCATAGATGGTTCTTCACAATGAGGGCAGTGAGGTTGTGGAATGCATTGCAGGGTGATGTTGTGATGGCTGATTCTGTGTTTTTAAGAGGGGCTAGAATGATTACTTGAAGATGTATAATATCATAGGCTAGTGTTATAATAAACTATAATTAGTATAGAGATTTGTATATATAGTTTATGGTAGTATATGGAGGGGTGTGTGAATGGATGCTAGGTTTTATTTGAATTTTATGGACTTTAGGTTTTTTTCCACCCAACTTGTAAATATGTAACAAAAGGCATGGTACATATCTGTGAAGAGAGTTGAAGTAGTTAGTTCAGAAATTCAAGTGTTTACTTTTTCCATACATATACATCTTACATAACAAAATATTACCAATATCATCATTATTCCATTATAAAATGTCTTATATATAATATATCCATTCACTTTTTTGTGGACTCACTTTTCTACATGTATATTGTGGCAGGCACTACTTTGGTCAAAAGATATAAAATTGCATATAAATTGTATGTAATAAAGTATGTAATATCGTGATGAAGTGATGACTTGTTTGATACAGTGGGGGTCATTTATTAAGTTTGCGCAGCACATATTTTTTTCGCAAATAGTTGTATTGCTCATGTTTCTTCCTGAACGCTAATATATTGCACTGCTCTGCCCATCTTTCCGGTTTTTGTGAATTTGCATTGTGAATAAATTTTCACAAATGTCGTGCAAATGAGACAGGAGTTTGTGTGAGCGCACCCAATGTGCGAGGTTGTTGTCCGTGAAAATAGCATTGACAGTAACTTAAATTCACACTTTGCAAAACTGTTTTGCAAATATTTTCTCCGCCACCAAAGTTTTGGCGTAATTCAGTCGCAGAGTGTGCATAAATGTTCGTAATTTGCGATTTTTTACATATTTAAAAAGCTCTTATAGACATTTGCATTGTGAAAACGTTTTTGCAATTCTGTTTGCACCACACTTATTCAGCTTTATAAATATAACCATGCACAGGGCAAATATATTGTTCACTTTGTGAACCAATCTGCCTTGCACAAAGTTTATAAATGACCCCCACTGTCTGTTATTTTCCTGAACAGAGCCATATGCACAACTGTGGTGTTCTCATCTGAATTCTGGAACAGGATATTTTTCCACTTGCCATAGTAAAGTTGATCCAGCTGATTATTTTACGGTACAGTATGTCAATCTATAAGTTGTAGTTGTTACTAGGGTACAGACAGACATGTCATTTTTAATGCAAGTTTACTATTCTGTTCCTCTTTTATAGCACAAAATGCAGGGTCCCTTTCTACTATGCCCTAAAAAAAGGGGTGATAAAATGTTTAGGTTCATTTGGCCAAATTACATTTTGTTGATTTTTTTGTGAAAAATAATTTAACACAACCTCTGCAGGTGAATTCCAGAGTTTACCGTACTCTGAGGGTGTTGTGCTTACTCTCAATAACCTTGAGTGAGCTTCTGAAAATAAATTTACCTGAATATAGTGGATGGCTATTAAAAGATACTTCCTGCTTGTACGTTCCACTAGTAAAAATATTATTAGGAAGTACAAGTCTGTTTCCAAAAAAGTTAGGACACTGTGTACAATGAAAATAAAAACAGAATGAGAACAAACCCTATAGGGTCCATTAACTTACCTTGATGCAGAGTGCAAAATGCCATTTCGAGCACAGTCACCTTTTTTTTTCCTTGAATTTTCGGCAACATTGTGGGTGCTATGGGTTGATTTGTTTGGCGCAACTTTGCTTTGTCTACCACAGTTATGTCCAATTGGCGAAAATAGACTGAGCTTGCACTTTGATGCAATCTAACAGAGTCGCCCTGAATATTTTTGAAGTCTTTCTGGCATCATTTAGATACAAGTAAATGAAAGTGGTTTTGGATGCAATTTATTGAGGGGAAAAGTACAAGTTGCCAACTGTTTCTGTAGGTGTAAGCAAGGCCTTATATTTATTTGACAATAATATAAAGACAACATTTCAGAAGTTGAAAATGACAAATATTATTGCTTTCTAAAGAAAAAAAAAAGAAAAAAATGTATATATATGTATATATATATATATATATATATATATATATATATATATATATATATATATATATATATATATATATATATATATATATATATATATATAGTTTTCATTTTGAATTTGATGCCAGCAACACTTTTGCAAAAAGTTGGGACAGGGGGCATGTTTCCCACTGGGTTGCATCGCTGTAACCATTTAGGGTAGCACTAAACGGACAATTTCCATGCGCTTCTGTCGGATCTGACGCTGGGCACCAAAACGCCCGCGGCAAGCCGTATACGATGGGAAACAAGGTTAGTAATACAAAAGTTGAATGGTGTTGCAGCTTTCATCCAATGCGACGCGACTGTCGGATGCAAACGATTCATGCTGCTTCTGCATCCGACAGTCGTGTTGCATTGGATGATGGCTGCAACACCATTCGACTTTTGTATTACTAACTTTGTTTCCCGTCGCATCTGACTTGACGCGGGAGTTTTGGCACCCAGCGTTGGATCTGACAGAAGCGCACGGAAGTTGTCCGTATAGTGCTACCCTTAAGGAGACCAATGGCTGTAGATCTGAAACTGAAATGTCTCATTCTTCCCTGATTTGAGCTGCTCAACAATTGGGGACTCCTTTGTTGCATGTTTCTTTTCATAATGCACCATATGTTTTCAATGGATGACAAGTCGGAACTACAGGCAGACTAGTTTATTACCTAGGCTCTTTTAGTATTGAGCCATGTTGTTGTAATACATGCAGAATGAAATTGTAATACTTACTAAAATAAGTTACTCTGCCCGTAAAACGATGTTGTCTGGATGGTAGCATATGTTGCTCCAAAGCCTGTGTATATTGTTCAGCATTAATGGTGCCTTGCCAGATGTGCAAGCTACCCATGCCATGTGCACCAATTCACCCCCCATACCATCACATATAAATTGTGTGCTGATAACAAGCCAGATAGTGGTGTCCATGATTTTTAAACAGAATTTTAAATTTTGATTTGTCAGTCTACAGAACAGTTTTCCACTTTAACCCAGTCAATCATAAATGAACTTGAGCCCAGGGAAGGCAGTGGTGTTTCTGGATCATAATGATTTACAGTTGCCTCTTTGCATAGTAGAAATCCACTACTGTGGATGTGGTGATGATATACAGTAGTAATGAGCAAAAAGTTTTGCTATATTTGGCACGGTTTGGAAAAAGTTGTGTAGAAACAAAAATGCCCGTTGACTTCAATGCATTTTGCTAATTTTTTTCATGTTTTGCAAGTTTTTGGCAAAGCGAAATTAGACAGATTCACACATCACTATAACTGTTTTCACATACAGTGTTTTTGGGAAATAACTCATTGCAGAGTTTTTGGAACAAAATGAATAAGGCATAAGATCATGTATGGCTTAAAACAACCCAAAAATGCCATCGCCCAATATAACAAAACGAAAACAGTGCACTTTTTTGTTTTCAGACATGCTTGTATGATACATGCTTGTGCAAAAAGCAGTATGCATGTATGTGTGCCGTGTTCTCATCATATGTGCGGGCTTGCATTGAACAAGGAGTCATAATTACAGGATGGAGAGAAGAACTATGCGGTAAGATTGACCTGTTACAACCACTGTCTCTTTGCATTGGTTGTCAGATACATGTTTTTGATTGGTCCTTTTTCATTTAAATATGACTACATGTTTTGATGTTTGTCAGCCTATGACTAAGTGCCCCTAAGGCACAAAACACGTAAGGCTTTGCTGTGATGTTTTTTGCTTAAAGAAATACTTTTTAACTACATCAATTTAACTTCAATATCAATTTGAAGATCCACCTAGTATGTATTAAACATTTGAGGACAATTTGGGCTTGATTTGTTTTTAGCAGAGCTTTGGGTTTGACTGAAACAATGTCATAAAATGTGATGGAGTTCTTTAACTTGCTCATTTATACTAGTATTGTTTGTTTTCAAAAAATGTAAAAAGCTTACCTGGCAAACATTTTATTTTTGGACAAAACACAATCCTCCATATGTAATAAAAAGGCACAAAGTTTGCGCAGGAGCAGAAACCCATAGCAACCAATAAGATGTTTTCTTTTAAAAAGGTGATATATGATACCGGTTGATTGGTTGCTATGGGTTACTGCTCCTGGGCAACCTTTATGCCTTTTATTACATAACACACAATCATGGTAAGAAAAAATACAGCAAATGGAAGAAAACAACTATCAATCCCAGAGTAAGTTAAAGAACTTTCTTTTCTGACATCTCTTTATTGAACCCAGAGCTCAGCTAATAATAAATCAGCCTTCTAGTTTAAAACATTGGAATGTTATGGATTATTAAAAGAATTATTAACACTCATTTTATAAAAAATAATTACTTTGAACAAACCAATTTTCTTTTTAGTCCTAAATCTTCTGTCATGATTTTTATGGAACAGTGTTTATTACTAAATTACATTGTGTATATTGCACATAATTCATTCTACCATTTAACAGTTGATTCCTGAACCAATAAATGTTTTTTATTTTACTACTAATATTGGTGTTTAGGCTGCCATATTTTTGCCTGGTCATGTGCTTTCAGAAAGAGCCAGCACTTCACTATAGAACTACTTTCAGACAGGCTATTGTTTCTCCTGTAACTGAAGCAGTTGCAGTAAAACTTTACTATTTTTTTTACTATTGAGTGCTATTCACATATCTATAAGGGAGTGGTTATCTTGTTAGCTTTCAACAGTTCTGCTGATAGGCTGTTAGGGGAAGGGAGGGGCTGATCACTCCAACTTGTAGTGTAGCAGTAAAGAGTGACTGAATTTTTTAATGAGCACAACTCACATGACTGGTGTAGCTGGGAAACTGACAATATGTCTTGCCCCATGTCAGATTTTAAAATTAAATATAAAAAATAATCTCTTTTGAGAAATGGATTTCAATGCAGGCTTCTGCTAGAAAAACACTATTAACTGATGCATTTTGTAAAAATGACAGAATCCCTTTAATGCATCATTATTTTGTGTTTTCATATTTCTTTCTTTGTTTCTTACAAATAAAACAAAAAAATATTTACTTTCTCTTATTTCTTAGCCACATATGCTTATGACTGTCCTAATTCCATGTACTACCAGGAGCTAGTTGCCTCCTGCCAGCCCACTTGCAAGTCTCTGAGCCATCAAGACCTATCCTGTTCTGTGAATTTTACACCCATTGATGGGTGTGTCTGCAAGGAAGACACATACCTCACAGAAAATGGGAACTGTGTGATGAAAAAGGACTGCCCATGTTATTATATGGGATTTTATATAAACCCTGGAGAGGAAACAAGCAAGAATGGAATTTCCTGGTAAGCACACTGAATACTTTAAGTACATATTTATGAGAATACGAATATACTGTTTGTAAGAAACTTTTATCATTACAGATATGATGGTTGAGGGCATGACATGGTAGAATAAATAAATAAAAATAACTATGGAAACTATAGGAGTCAGTGAATAACAGTTTTGTTCACACAAGTTGGGATGGCTTCCTAGCTTTCATCCTAACTCATTTGTTGATACTTTATACATGTATTTATCAGCTAATAATTGTTGATCCTGTTCTTTTCAGTACTTGCATTAATGGAAAGCTGGCGTGTGATGCTGTGCAGAAAATAACAAGTAAGAAATGAAATAGCTGATATTTCATAAAACTCTTGTTTTTGCTTTGAGAGTTTCGATTTGGTACCTTGGTAGGAGGTCATGTTTGACACTGACAGGATGATACTATCTCACAGACTGCAATGAGATCATTAAGAGGCTTTACAGAACTGTAACAACTTGCCAGTGAGGAAGTGAAACTTTAAAGTAAAGGAAGCTTGGGGGACTATACATACTTCACAGTTAATATCTGATGTACTGTATACAACCCCAGTTACAGTTAATATCTTTATCTGTTTTATTCCTGTACATGAATGTGCAATTATAAGTGTTTGTGGTTAAAGAAAAATAGCAATAAAGCTGCTATCATGCAGTTGTGCTACTGTAGCGCAATATATCCACTGATATTTGCAATTATCAGAGCAAGTCCTTGTATTCTTAAATCAAAATTACCTGATACAAATTTCCCTTAGCTTTCCCCAGCCATCAATAGGGATGTAGCGAACTGCCGTTAATGTGTTCGCGAACACCGTTCGCGAACACCGGCAAAAAAGCGAACAGTTCGCGAACAGTTCGCGAACTTCGAACGCTCGATAAAATCGTTCGATCGAACGATCGAAGGATTTTATTCGTACGATCGAAGGATTTTCGTTCGAATCGAACGATCGAAGCTATTCGATCGAATGATTTTAATTCAATCGAATGCTTATAATCGTTCGAACGAATGGAAATCGTTCGATTTTAGCGATCGAATGGTCGAACGAAATTTTACTTCGAATCGAACGCGAACACCAATTGGCGAACGTCGCGCGACGTTCGCGAACATTCGGCGGACGCGAACAGTCGAAGTTCGCGCGAACTAGTTCGCCGGCGAACAGTTCGCTACATCCCTAGCCATCAACTTAGCTTGAATGGAAAAGTATCCACCAATAATAATTCCTCCTGATTTCTGTAAAGATGGCTCTGATTCTTTATAAATCCAACTGGAGCCGGAACACTGTAAGAAAACAAATTAACAGCTGTATGTCCTCCATTGTTATGTTTTATTACAGTTTATTACAGTTATATATATACACAACCAAAATTACACAATAATCACTTTATGTAAGACAACTGCTTGGCATACAGCATTCTCATTGGTAACTTCTCTTGACTATGTAATAAGTTTGTTCAGTTATCTACGTTAAAGAACTTTAAGCTTTAAGGGGCAGATTTACCAAGGGTCGAATATCGAGGGTTAATTAACCCTCGATATTCGACTAGGAATTGAAGGATTATTCATTCGATCGATTAAATCCTTCAATCGAAGGAATATCCTTCGATCAAAAAAACTTAGGCAAGCCTATGGGGACCTTCCCCATAGGCTAACATTGACTTTGGTAGCTTTTATCTGCCGAACTAGGGGGTCGAAGTTTTTTTTAAAGAGGCAGTACTTCGACTATCGAATGGTCGAATAGTCGACCGATTTTTAGTTTGAATCCTTCGACCTTCGTAGTCGAAGTAGCCCATTCGATGGTCGAAGTAGCCCAAAAAACACTTCGAAATTCGAAGTTTTTTTAGTTCGAATCCTTCACTCGAATTTAGTGAATCGGCCCCTAAGTGTTGGACTGTATATATAATTATTATATCATTTTGCAGGTTGCATATCTCCTATGACCTATTTTAATTGCTCTATGGAACCTGAAGGCGCTACAGGGATTGAGTGTTTAAATAGCTGCCAAAATCTGCATTTTGCCTGTGTGAGTACTGTTTATATACTCTGCAACTGATTTTCTAAATCAAGCAATGACCAAGAACTATCATTTTTAAAGCAAACACCATTGTTTTAAATAGAGATTATTTAGATGAAATTGCTTTAAATAGAGATTATAATGCTCTTAACACAAAATGCTTTTGTCAGTTTATACCACAGCAATTTAGGCATATAGTAACAACCATCATAAATGTTTTACACCTCGCCAAACAGGACAGGTAGAAACTATAACATTCCTAATCCCATATATATATATATATATATATATATATATATATATATATATATCTATATCTATCTCTATATATATATTTTACATTTAGTTTTTTGCACATCATTTTAAGACAATAAATTGGGTGTTGCCCACATATGCTGTTGTTAAAAAAAAATCCTAAATTAGTAGGCGCACACTAGGAGCCTTTTAAACTGCTTTTTTTTTTTAAATTGTTTTTATTGAAACCATTAAAAACAGGACAATGTTTCGGTCTCCATCTAAGACCTTTATCAAGACTATAGTTGGTATACAATCACGACATTAAATAGAGTATGGAATATCCATAGATAGATTATCTATATATATCTGAATGTTAGGGGGATCACAGCAGGGTTTGCACCATAAATGCAGGCCAGTCCAAGGTGAAAGAAGAAACAGTCAATCAATGGCAACAGAAAAGACAGCTTCACTCAGCAACAGAAAAGTCCAACAATAACAGAAATAGCTTACTTCAGCAGTTTTTAGTGTTCAGTCCCCATAAAGACTAAACAGGCTTGTCTCTGTCTGTCAGCCATTTCACAAAACCCAGCCAGCTCCCTCATGTAGCTCCTAGCGATCCACACACACCAGCTGCTCACTCCCTTAAAACACCCCTTTGATGTCCAGACCACACGACTGGCTGGTTAACCCTCAGGTGTTTCTTAAAGGGATCGCTCAGAACCTAAACAAGGGAGATACATTTCTGCCAATCACAAAATCTCCCCTCCAACTTGTTATATTATATATATATATATATATATATATATATATATATATATATATATATATATATAATTTATTTTTTTTACTATATATTAACTGTGTTTCTGCAGTCAAATACAAATACAGCATGTAAAACAGAAAAACAAATTAAGGGGCAGATGCATCAAGGGTCGAATATCGAGGGTTAATTAACCCTGGATATTCGACTGGGAATGGAAATCCTTCGACTTCGAATATCGAAGTCGGAGGATTTTGCTCAAAAACTGAGATCGAACGATCGAAGGAATAATCCTTCGATCGAACGATTAAATCGAAGGATTCGAAGGATTTTAATCCAACGATCGAAGGATTATCCTTCAACCAAAAAAACTTAGCCAAGCCTATGGGGACCTTCCCCATAAGCTAACATTGAGTTTGTTAGCTTTTAGGTGGCGAACTAGTCGGTCGAAGTTTTTTCTTAAAGAGACAGTACTTCGACTATCGAATGGTCGAATAGTCGAACGATTTTTAGTTTGAATCCTTCGATTCGAAGTCGTAGTAGAAGGTCGAAGTAGCCCATTCAATGGTCGAAGTAGCCAAAAAAAAACTTCGAAATTCAACGTTTTTTTACTTTGAATCCATCACACAAAATTAATGAATTGGCTTCTTAGTGTTTAAAAAATGTTGTTCTAACATAGGTGTAGATTATTGTAAAGCCATTTTAATAGGAATAATATGTTTGGTTAATTTGCTTTTCACAGTACAGCACTGATTGTATCTCAGGATGCGTTTGTCCTTCAGACATGTTGGCTGATGGCAAAGGAGGTTGTGTCACCAGTGACCAGTGCACTTGCATTCACAATGATATCATATATGATCACAGACAGAGTACCAAAATTGGCTGTTCTATGTGGTATGTGATTAAGATATACAGATATACAAAATGTTTATGTTATATCAGTTTTTAGCACTAGTGATGAAATGTTGATGACAAAATGTTTATGTTAGATCAGTTTATGTTATATCAGTTTTCAGCACTAGTGATGGGAATCTGTCCCGTTTCACTTCTCTGAAAAATTTGCATAACTCAAAAAAATGCGAAAAATTTGTGAAATGCATTGAAGTCAATGAGCGTCACAATTATTTTGACACGTGACAATTTTTATGCACACAACTTTTTTGTTGCAGCAAATTTTTTTGTTGACAAATTTTTGCAGCAGTTTCACGAAAAAATTTGTAGGTGGAAAAGTTCGGAAATTCACAGAGAAACCATGCCTGGCGAATACATTTGGCAATCACTATATAGTACATGTACAAATATGTTTGCGAAGTAACTATTGTATGCCTGAGCGAAAATTCACCTGTTGAAACTTTATTAGCAATGAACTTTTCGTTAGCGATTTGTCCTCTACGCCTGAAAGCGAATTCGCGATTTCTCTGCGGATGGGATTCTGCTGAATTTTCTCTAGCCAAGGCCACTTTGCCGTTTATTAAATTTGCTCCACTGGGTAGTATATTGAATCTGCAGTATGCAAACCTTGACTGATGCACTTTACAAAAGTGTTTGATACTTTATGTAATCAGCAGCTTTCAGTATAACTAAAGCAATATCTTATAGCTACTATATTACTATACTGGGGTCCACCAACCACCCCCACAAAAATTAGAAAGTCTATTCTACTTATAGGATCATTTAATCTTATTACCCATTGAATTCAGGAAGCACAGATAATTATAGTAATATAGTTTTGGATAGTACAGTGTTATATGATGACACCCTAGACAAATCTGGACCAATTCTAACATTCAATAATAAACTGGACACATGTAGTGGATCAGACAAAGCCTTTCCCTGTTTTTCTGTCTGTGACATCATCACCCAGTTACAGGCTGGAGAGCCATCCGATTGGCTGGGCACCCCAGTGCATTTTTGGGAAAGAGGGAGTACCTGACTTTGGAACCAAATGTACAGGGTTTCCCACAGAACTAGGAAGGGAACCCCTGCTACAGCAACTAGAGAGAATCAGATCTGTGGAGAGTGACACGACTGCTTAAAGGAGTTCCAGGAAGAAGGAGAAGGAAAGGCTGCATTTTGCTCTGCTGAAGAAAGAATTTGAGCATTAGGGAGAGCGAGTTTCTATCTCCTGCCTGTGGATATTTAGCCTACTGTGTGTTTCCCCAGGGTGAGGACAGGTCTGGTGCATGTACCTGCCATGTGGGAGCAGCTACTACTTTCAAAGGGAAAGGTACCATGAGGCAGGTAGAACTACCTGGGGACATAGCTCTTGGGGAAGGGACATTGAACTTATAAATGGAGTGATTTTGCATTGATAAGCCAGGTGTGGGACTGTGGCATTGAGAGTCTGTTCCAGGGGTTCATAGTCCACATAAAGTTTATATTTGTTTTATTGCAAACTCTGTGTGTTTTATTTTTTCTAGTGGAAATCACCTGAGGTGTGCTCCTTAGTGTTACCTAGGTGGAGGCACTGTGCTGTAAATTAAAGTTCCTAGTACTTGTCATATGCAAAAGGAACTCAGGGCCCTAGATTGCCAATGGTTAATTGCTATTTAAAGAGACTATAACCAAATTAGGGTTATACACATTCAGGATTTTAATTTACTGTAATGAGGGTTTAATAACAGTCATGTTGCTAAATATCTTTTTACTATACCAACAGCACATGTAATAACCAGAAATGGGAATGTGAACATAATGATGTTATGACAGAATGCACGGTTTATGGAGAAGGAAACTATATAACTTTTGATGGTAAACAATACCGATACAATGGACAGTGTGAATATACTCTGGTACAGGTAATGACAAATGTGCATATACAGTAAACAGCTTGACTACAAAAATATCATTTTCATAATACATAATAATACAATATACTGGTATTTAACATTACAGCAATACGAATTAAAAAAGGGGTTATTGCACAGATAATGATTATATCTTTTGGTGGAGGCGGAGCTTCTAAACTGTAGCATCTAATCTGTATCATAATTATTCATAATTCTTTGCAACTATTAAGCTTTTTGCAAGTTCTATAGTATATATACTAGAAATATTCTGAATTCAGGACTCAGTTCCAGATGGTTGAATCCAGCTTCGATGGTTGGTCAAAATATATTAGAAACCATATTGTCATGTGGCTTTTATCCACTGGATAATGACATGAACAATTGTTGTTTCCAGATTTTCTTTTTGCTTATATTTGAATATGCAAACTAGGCTTTTGATTTAGTTTTTAGCCAACCACATTTTTGAGAATTCAATCATGCATGCCTCATCTAGACATACATGTAACCTTCATGTGGTCTACATTTTGGCTATGAAACCAGGACTAACTAAACTTTAATCAAGGATATTATTTGCATCCATCTTTCTAGGACTACTGTGGATATAATGTACTGAACGGAACATTCAGAATCATCTCTGAGAATACCAAATGTGGTACCAGTGGCACAACTTGCTCCAAGTCAATTACTGTTTTGATAAATGTAAGTTCTAATATTATTCACGTTACACACAACAAAGGTCAGGGTTCAATTTCTGGTATATAGACTCCATTTTATCTAAATAATTAGAATTTTTTCTCTGTAATAATACAACAGTACCCTGTATTTGATCCAAACTAAGATTAAAGATAAATGTGCAGTGGAGCTGCAACTCAACTGCAACATAGGCTACTGTGACAAAAAATAAAATAAAAGGACGTCAGGAGGTTCTTGCAGCTGCAAAACAGAACAAAGCTTATTTGTCAAAGACAAATGATCCACAATGTTATACTCACAGATCCACAGGCAAGATATTGCAGATGTTAAGTATGCCAGGACAGTTCAGCAGGAGCAGTACACCATGGTGATACAGCTAGGGACGTTTAAGGAGCACCACTAGGTTGGAATGCCCCATCATGGTCCAGATCCCATACAGAGGAATGATCAGGAAGAATAAATCTAAGCCTGATTCCCTATCCAGCTGCAGTTCTTCCACTTTAGGCAGATTCAGAGACTAGGGGAGAGCTACTACCTACAACAAATCCTTGTTGGAGCACAGGCTGCTCATTCTAATTAACCTCTCTATCTCATTCTCCTACAGAGTGTTATGAAAGAGTTAACCTGCCACTGGCTGGACTCATTCACGGGGTCCTTGCTCCCCGACTTATAACTAGAGGTACACCAGGGCAGAGCAACTTTACTGGGCCATGTTGAGCTCAGGCTCAACTGAACAGATGCAACTGGGTCAGCAACCTATGGCCACCCCAAACCAAGCACTATGTTAAAGTGTAGGCAGGAAGTAGTCATTGGACTGTAGGCCAATAGCACTAATATGTAAATGAATTAACTAGATACATGGGCATGGGCCTAAGGAAGCTTAGGGATTTAAAGCCATAGGACCATAATAATAATAATAATAATAATAAACCTATGGGTCTCTACACGTACATAAGTACAGTATGTAAATTATTAATTATTCAATAACAGATATTGCATAGAATTGTGTAGGATTCAATTTATAGAAGTTATATTACACAAAAAATACATATTAAGTATAATAATAACAAGAACCATAATAAGAATAACTAAGGTAAATGTACACACAATCTGACCTGTCTTTGGTTAGTCTGCAGGTTATAAACTAGTAAAGTCTAATGCACATCTTTTGTTTGCCTTTGCTTATTAAGAGTTATCAAGATCTTAACACGGCTGCCTATATTATACATCTCACCCACACTGACTTACCGGTGTCAGTATACACTGTAACCACATGTCCAGAGCAGAACATATGGAAAAATAAGACATAATGCTTTCAAGACATAGGTCTTGCTTTCAAGATACGTTAAGATGGTTAACTGGTGTGAAGAGGGACCAGGACACTCTCTTACTGCTACCATTAGACAGCACTGTATTTCTGAGGGGCTGGTTTGAGGAAGACACATAGACATCCCCTTTCCCACCCATAAACAGGCACATCATTATGCCAGGCAACCTATGGAGCATCCTGTGTCAATATATTTAAACAATCATTAAATACTCACTTTCCAATCAAGATATTCAATTTAAAGTTATTCTAATATAATTATCATGGTTTAGACTATTGATAGTTGATAATGACTTACAAAATTATTCAGCCCAAACATAATCCTAAACGTATTTTTTATACACCCCGTTTAAGGATTTCAGACTTGTTCTTAGTGATGGCAACATGCAACTGACTAATTATGGAGATCAGCTGGACTCACCTTTCCAAATTAGAAATTCCAGTATCTATTTGATCATTAAAGTGAGTAATGGAATAGTCCTCGTGTGGGATAAGAAGACCAGCATCATTGTCAAAGTTACTCCAGGTTTTCAAGTAAGTATGAGTTTCACTGTCTTATTTAAGAACTACATAATTTTTCTTCATTAATGGTAATTGTTACAGCAAAATGTGTAGATTAATTTTTTATGCCCACTTTATGAACACGTCTAATTTTGCTTTTTTCATTTAACTTATTTTAAATATTTATAGAGGGGACAATTAAGAGGCAAATTTGCATGGAATATGTTGGAATGTTACAGGTCTAAAAAAACAGAGCTGAAAATGGTATTGTGCTTTTTCTTACAGCTTTATATTCATTTTTATATTTTCCAATTTTAAAATAATTAGCATATGACAAATCCACATACCTTTAATTATTTACTTTGGAGCTAGAATTTTTTTCAGTAACATAAGAACATTTGCAAAAGTTATTGTATGGCTGCTTTATTACATTTTCAAAACCAGTGGACAGAAGTTAATTTTTATGTATTTTACAAAATATGTGAGCTCAAAAAGGCAATTTAAGTCTCTGGAGGATATAAAAGGTTTACTGTGCCTAAATGTTTGGAAATAATAAGGTTCAATGGTAAGGAGCATGTTATTAACTAAACTCATTAAAGGAATCCTGACATCGGAAAATATGTTTTTTTAAAACGCATCAGTTAATAGTGCTACTCCAGCAGACTTCTGCCCAGAAATCCATTTCTCAAAAGAGCAAACAGATTTTTTTATATTCAATTTTGAATTCTGACATGGGGCTAGACATTTTGACAATTTCCCAGCTGCCCCTGGTCATGTGACTTGTGCCTGCACTTTAGGAGAGAAATACTTTCTGGCAGACTGCTGTTTTCCCTTCTCAATGTAACTGAAGGAGTCTCAGTGGGACATGGGTTTTTACTATTGAGTGTTGTTCTTAGATCTGCCAGGCAGCTATTATCTTGTGTTAGGGAGCTGCTATCAGGTTAACTTCCCATTGTTCTTTTGTTTGGCTGCTGGGGGGGAGGGAAGGGAGGGGGTGATATCACTCCAACTTGCAGTACAGCAGTAAAGAGCGATTTAAGTTTATCAGAGCACAAGTCACATGACTTGGGGCAGCTGGGAAAATGTCTAGCCCCATGTCAGATTTCAAAATTTAATATAAAAAAATCTGTTTGCTCTTTTGAGAAATGGATTTCAGTGCAGAATTCTGCTGAATCAGCAGTATTAACTTATTCATTTTGAAAAATTTTTGTAAGGCTAAAAAAGGAAGACACCCACCCAAAAATAGTCTGGAAACCCCAAGAAACGTCTTACATTGGAGAGAGAAATGCAAGGTTTCCAAAAAAAAAAAAAAAATTAAAACAAACAAAAATATATGTATATGCCACAAAATAACCCCTAATGTAAAACAATATGATATTACAAGCTTCTGCTTTCAGCGTTGTGCCTTTATAAGGTCAAAGGTGACTTCCAGTGATCCTATTTTATATCAGGGGTGCATTATTCCCTATTTATTCTTTGATTATTTTTATTTCTTATTTTCTTTTTAAATATTGATAAGCTTACTGTCCCTTTTTCTTTTTTATTCCTTTAACAGAATATGCTCTGTGGGCTCTGTGGTAATTATGATGGAAACTCAATAAATGATTTTAACACAAGAGGCCACTTCCAAGTAGCTGATGTGATAGAGTTTGGAAACAGCTGGAAACTCTATCCAACGTGTCCAGAAATAACATCTGTTCCAGAACCTTGTGAAATCAACCCATTTAGGAAAACATGGGCTCAGAGGACATGTAATATCATCCTAAGTGATACCTTCCAGCCTTGCCATTCTCAGGTACAGCTGTCAATTGCAAAGTGATTAATACATTTGAATGAATGTATGGAAGGATATAGCTATGGCAGAATTACAATACAGAATTTTGTTTGTGCAGTTATTGTATCCTGTATTTTTTTAAGACGTATGATTAGATTACTACTTACTGCTTTTTATAACTTGTATTTACAAATTTTAATATGTTATTAATGGAGTTGCCATGATTTAGCCCTCTGAATTACATAAAACACACAACACACACTACCATATTGCCTCATCTTTACTTAATAATATTGCCTTATCTTTACTTGAATAATAATAATAGCAATAAAAATAATTCTATACAATCCTGTTTTTTTTGTTGCATTGTTATTGTTTTCCTCCAACTCAATATCTACTGTCTATCAGACATTATACTGAGAATGCATTAGCCCTACTTTAATGCCACTCATACAGCACTTGCACTAAAATACCCTATAGGTCCTATAATCACTTAGGGGCAGATGTTTCAAGGGTCGAATATTGAGGGTTAATTATCCTTTGAAACGAACGAGCAGATTGGGGCAGATTGGAAAGCCTAACATTGGCCTCGGTAGGTTTTAGGTGGCAAACTAGGGGGTCGAAGAAATTTTTAAAGAGACAGTACTTTGATTATCGAATGGTCGAATATTCAAACAATTTTTAGTTCGAAGTCGAAGGTCGCAGTCGAAGTAGCCAATTCGATGGTCAAAGTAGCCTAAAAAAACATTCGAAAATCGAATTTATGTTCCTCTATTTTCCTCTATTCCTTCACTCAAGCTTAGTGAATGGGCCCCTTACTGTTAAAATTGTAAGCATTACCTCTGCAGTAAGACAACAGGAATTGTATGAAAAGAGAATGGCAGTTAACCTCATGTTCTCCTTATATAGGTGGATCCATACAGCTACTATGATGCCTGTGTAAAAGATTCCTGTGGTTGCAATGAAGGAGGGGACTGTGCTTGTTTTTGCACAGCTGTAGCTATGTATGCACAGGCATGCCTTGCAAAATGTGTCTGCATTGAGTGGCGAAATCCAAATCTTTGCCGTGAGTATTCAAGCAAATAAAAAAAAGTGATTTAGGGGCGGACTGGCCCACTGGGATACCAGGAAAACTCCTGGTGGGCCCAGGTGTCAGTGGGCCTCTGGCTTCTAATCATTTGGCCTATTTCATGGTCATTCCCTATTTCTTTATGGGAACAAAGAGGCTAAATAATGGAAGAATAGAGTATAGTATGTAGAGAAAACAGACTAGAAGAATAAAGAGACAGGTGTAAATTCATTACCACTACACTAATGCACTAAGGGGGTTATTTATCAAAGTCTGATTTTATCTCAATATTTTCTGCTACAAAATTCGATCAAATCTGTTTGGGTTTTTTGCGCTTATTTATTATTACATTTGCTTTGTGGTAAAAAATTAGATTTTCAAGATTTTTTTAGATCTTATTAGATTTTCACAATTTTCTCTGATTTTTCATATGAAAATTCAGATTTTTGCCCGAAAACTTCGGGGTATTGCGCGAAACCCAGCACAAATCAAAAAATCATCTGAACTTCTCCCATTGACTTATATGCAACCTCGACAGGTCTAAGATGCCGGATTTTCTGATTCAGACTTTTCCATCCTCTGGGTTTAATAACAAAAAATAGTTCGATTTTATAACAAAAAAACACACATTTTTCGTGATTTTTGCATTCGGAGTTTAGTAAATAACCCCCTAAAATGCAAAGTTGCATCCTGGGCGCCAAACACTGGTGCCTTTTCACTAGCGATACTTCTTCAGTGCGTTTATGCCTAGTGAAAAGTAATCAACGCTATTAATCTTACGATTAGATCAATTTGAATAGGGCGGGTACATTAAAGTTGTATGGACGTCTTTATTAGAGATATTTGTGCAAATGCTTGAAGTGCCCACTTTTCATTACAAATGTCTAAGAAACCTTAATAAAGACAAAAAGAGATCATATAATGTCCTAGACATGAGCCCACTGTAAAATGTTCCATGGCCCTCAATTGTCTGGTGAAAAATATTTAAAAAAAAAAGTTTGTTAGGACTTTTGCAGGCAATCCCGCTTAAAAAAAGGAAAAATTGCCAGTGTTTTTTCAATTTTAATGCATTTTTGGCAGACAGGATATGATGTAAGTGACATAAGATTAAGGAAAATGAGTTTCAATTTAGCAGTTTGCCTGGTCTGAGGTGGTGAAGTCAACTTTGGCGAAAGAGGTAACGTTCAGTAAAATCCGCACTTTAGTGAATTTGCTGAGCAACGAATGAGTGAAAAGTTGCCTGGTGATAGAGTGTGAATGACTGCTAGCGATGATCTCTTTCGCTAGCGAATTGTCATCTGCTCTTGTTAGTGAATTGGAGATGTCCCTGCGGATGTGATTTCTGCAGAAAAGTTGCTAGCGTTAGCCACTTCACCCTTTAGTAAATCTGCCCTGTTGAGTGAGGAAATGAGGTATAATAGTTCGGAAAGTGGGCCCTCAGCCTCTGGTTTTCTGTTGGGCCCCTGACATCCCAGTCCGACTCTGTTTAGGGGGAACACAGATAAAGCTGTTTATTGTAGTGCCTTACACAACATGTTTTTGGCCCCTCTATGTGCTCTGTATTAAGTGCACAAATACACGCCACTCAGCTGATATGTGCATCCATAATTGTAACGGCCTATAGCAGCTTTAAAGTCATAACATATGTCCATCAATAATATCCATAAGGTATCATTGTCCATCGAAAGTACATAACCAGTCTTTGTGCAAATAGAGTAATAGGGGCACATTTACTAAGATTCGAATTTCGAAGTGCTAAAACTTCGAAATTCGACCATTGAATTGAAAAAAAGTCAAAGTTTTTTTTAAAATTAAATTTAACAGTTTTCGATCGAATTAAAATCGTTAGATTGATCGTATAAATTGTTTGAATCCAATGATTTAATCGATCGATCGAATGATTTTCAAAAGAAACCTTTGACTTTTGGTTTAAGGTGGCGAAGTGTCGAAGTCGAAGTTTTTTAAAGAGACAGTACTTCGATTTTCGAATGGTCGAATATTCAAAGTTTTTCCAATTCGAATCGAAGTCGAATTTGACCTATTCGATGGTCAAAGTACCATCGAATTTTTGAATTTGAAAATTAACTTCGAATTCACTTCAACCCTTAGTAAATGTGCCCATAGTGTCCTTTAACTAAATTCCTTTTTTCAGGTAACATATAATGCATGAGGTGCATGAAATGCCTCAAATATACCTGTATTTAAATAAAACCAGTTATACAAGGGACTGCACAAACCTGTGCTTACCTAACAATACTATGGGGTTAAACATATTGTTAATTAAGAGGGTTAGTGTAATACTGTATATTTTAGGCTCGCAATGCTTTTTTGTGCCCCAGTTTAATAAAACTTAATTACAACTACTTGCTAGAAGTATCATTCATATCAAATGATGCAACTACAGTAATTTGTACTTCTGTACCTGCAAGTGAGTTATAGAACAAGATATTATATATAATGTTGAACACTCAACATATCAGTCATACCATTGGTTATCAGGGTACACAATCTGTTGGTCCATTCCCCCTCTTTCTCCCACTGCAGTGGGCAAGGCTTATTATATCAGTGGGTGTGGTTTATCATAGTGGGTGGGGCTTATTTTTTTCCAGCAGCTCACATACCATCCTTTCACATTTTTAGGCCCAATTCAAGCACTGTGCTTAGTAGCCTTTGCACGACAGTTTGAAGGATTAGTAGTATTGGCAGTGGTTTTGTAAATCAGGTATCATGTGCAGCAAGCACTCTCGTATGATAAACACTGATGCATTTCTTGTGTCTCTACAGCGGTCTTCTGTGATTACTATAACAAGGAAGGAAATTGTGAATGGCACTACAGACCATGTGGACCAACCTGTATGAAGACTTGTCAAAACCCTTCTGGAATATGTACAACTGATCTATTTAAAGTGGAAGGTAAGCCTAAGTATTTACTTTAGTTAATTTAATTCATTGGGGATTTGACTGTGTTGCAAAAAGTGGTCCCTGTTTATACTGATATATTTTATTGGGTTCCTATTCAGTGTGTAACTATGATATAATTCTTTTGATCAGTTAATTTTGAAAGATGCATTACATATGGATTTCAGCAGAGATGGAAGGAAAAAGGATATGTATTCAACAGAAGAGAAGAGAACAGAAGAGAGTATTAAAAATATGAAATAATCTTACTGATTAAACTTGAAGACATATGAGATTAGCCCGCTTCTTATTTCCAAGGGTATTTAGATTCGATTAACAAAACCATATGTAGTGTATTCATAAGGGGAGGAAAAGCCCACAGAGCTGTAATGTATCTCATTATAATATACTATGTTTAAGCAAGGCAACCTCTAGGCCGGGGAAGGCAACCTGCGGCTCTGGAGCCTCATGCGGCTCTTCATCCTGATTGCTGAGGCTCGGTCTTGTGGCTTTGCCTGTCACGTCGACTATACAGCCCTCGCACCTGCTGGGGGCTTCCTGAGTGTGCAACCGCGGTAAGCGCAATGCTAGACGTGGGTTTTTTTACTTTGCATTTTTAAAAAAGTTCCGTCAGGTGTAAACATGCCACTGAAACACGTGAACGTCAACATGCGTTTTTCATGTGTTTTTCAGCATGTAGGTTTCTTTTCCCAACATGCACTTCTCATTGTTTTTGTTCCCCATAATTCCGCATTCTTGGAGGAAGACATCTCGGAAAAATTTAAGCCAAGTAGAAAAGCTATTTGCATGCAAAATGGAGCAAGAATGATTGTCAATACACAACGTAATTACGTCACCGGCCTAATACACCGTAAAACCGTAAATGCATCACTTATCTCATGAGAATTTGGACGCCATATTTAAAATACACTGCGTATTTACGTAAAGTGTGGTTTTAAACGTGCAGATCCCATAGAGTTTATTGGTTGTATTAATGACATATTGGCGTTTCTGCTGAAAAATGCCAATTGCAAGTGCCCTGTGAGAATTGCCATAGTGGGTTTTCCATTAGTTTCAGTGGTAGTGAAGTTTATGCGTATTTACGTCTGACGGAGCTATTTTAAAAACTCAACGTAAAAACTATGCGTCTGGCCTTGCCAGAAAAGGTTAGCTTACCGCGCACACTCAGAAAGCCGCCAGCAGGTGCAAGGGCTGTATAGACATCCCAGGAGTGAAAGGCAAGACTAAGCCGCAGTAAGATGATTCATCGTGGTCCTCACCGCGGTCACACACTCAAGACAAGAGAGAAGCCTCCAGCTGCAGCAGGTGCGAGGGCTATAGATGTGGATGTGGCGCATATTTTAATGACGTCTATAACCCTCGCCTTTAAACAGATGAGAACACTAGCATTTAATAGGGCAGTTCAGTGTTTCATTTATTTCAAAGTAGGCCTACACACTGCACTTTTGTTTGTTGTATTCTGTTGTTGTAATAGTTAAAATTAAAAAAGGTTAACATTTTTAAAAGTTTATAAGCTGTGTTATGTTTTGCGGCTCCAAACTATTTTTCTTTAGTGGGCAAAATGGCTCTTTTGATAGTAAAGGTTGCTGATCCCTGCTCTAGGCAGAGGAGCATTTGGACTAAATGGTTAATAATGAGTAACCATGTGATTCAAGTGAATAAAAGCCAATGGAAAAATTCTGCCTGAATTGTTCATGCTGGGTATAGTTCAATGTATATATTTTCTATTAAATATAAAATATGTTCTTTCTTCTCCCAAGGCTGCTACCCAAGTTGCCCACCCAACAAGCCATTCTTTGAAGAAATTGGCATGACATGTGAAGCAGTGTGTGGCTGCTATGATCAGATGGGTAAATACTATAAGCCAGGAGAAATAGTAATATCCTGCAACAACTGTGAGAGCTGGTAAGTCAATACCCACCTCCCACAAAAAAACTTGTTTTTTACTAAACACATTTTATCTATGGATGCTAAATGCCTATGTACTCTCACATAATCTAAAACACAGGCTCATTTCAAGAATACTTTCACATCAGAGCAGGGGGTAGTATGAATGTTCTTGGATGGATGCATTTTACAATCTACACTACAGCAGGGAGAACCAGTGAATGGTTTGGCAAGGGGGATGTGCCTGTTAACCATACTAGTTATAGAGTGTAGCAGAGAAAGAATGTTGAGTGGAAGGCCAATCAGCAGGACATTTCTGTTACAGAAACATGATGTAATTAGATAATTAGAGGGCAAAAGACTGTACTAATCCATCTTCCATTAACAGAAGCTCTATTTTGCAAATGTTGCAGGTGGGCAAGGGAATGTGAGACTGTTTAACTGATATATATGCTGTTTATAGTAAAGTACATATAATACATTGCAAGTATAGTTAAACATACTATAGATGCTCCATTTTTGATAGGTGTAATTTCTATATTACAATATGTTTACTTACATTACATATTTCTGTTACAGTCAGTGTGCAATGGGAACAATTGATTGCAAGTATGATTTATATGGTAAGTTACTAATGCACTGAACAGCTGAGGGTAGGATTTGACTCATTCTCATAAGGCAATGGCCCTAAATACCCAAACTCATTCCTGACTGCTTTACAACTGTTCAACTCCCTTACCTAAAGAAAATCTAACCCAATTTAGGAAACCAGACTGTCTAGATAGTGGGGTCAGTAAATAGGAAGTAAAAACCAGAGCCAAGGCCAAAATCTGGGACAGAAGGCAGATTGCAGAATTAATTTGAAAAAAGCTAAAGTATAGGCAAGTAGAAAACTTACTAACCAATCCAAGGGCCAGCACCAGCTACAATCATCACTGTTAAAGCCCGTGCAATTCAACAAGGCCATAAGGCCTTGGGAGACTTGGCCTTATGCTAAGGTAATAATCTGTTTATATAAACATTAATATTATTTTCATGTATATATATATATATATATATATATATATATATATATATATATATATATATATATTCAAAAAAGTGCCATAAAAATCTAAGAATTGAAAAGAGGGTGTACAAACATCATCTGTTTTTCAGAAACTTTAACAGTTCAGTGTAAAAATTAAAACAGGGTAAATAGAAAGCCTGGAATGACTGGGTGTCTAACATAATAGCAAGAACACTAGTTCCAGCTTTGCAGTTCTCTACCCACTTAGTTATTCAGTAACTTTAAGGGGGGTCGAGTGGGGGCATCATCGCTAGTGCAGTGAACAATATTGCGCTTGCTGCACTAGCAGAGCCAAAGTTCTGTTTTAAAAAATGGAAATTCAGCTCTTAAAGTTATGAGAGGTGGCTTTTTGCCGTCCCCTGGTAACTGGCTGCTCCATGCCACCTGATCCAAGGTTCTCATCTTGCTTCATGGCAGGAGTGGCCCTGGCTTTAGTTGCATGAAAACCAGGTGTACTGCCTAACAGAGGCTCTTGTAGGCTGCCAGTCCACAAATTAACAAATAGCTAACCACAGCCCATATTTGGCACCCCGGGAACTTTTTGCATGCTTGTGTTGCTCTTCAACTTCTTAAATTTACTGTAGCTCTAAGTAAATAGTTTTTCTTCAACTGGTTTCTTTTTCTCTGTTCACAAAGAGATACTGATGGCCAACTAAAAAGCAATCAATAAATCAATAAAAAGCAGTTGAGATTTACAAATATTTTTTTTCCATTTACAATAATGTGTCTAATTTTTTTTTTACCAACCTAGAATTTCCCCATATAAGAGCCAATCTAGAATTTTCCCATATACGAGCCTTGCATTAAGATTAATTCAATGTTTGTTTTTCTTTTTTGGACACAATCAATTTTCTAAGGATAGAACAGAATTTGAAAGCAGTTGACTCAGTTCGCAGTTGACTCGGTTCTGGATAATTTTGATCTGCTTTGATAATTGATAATTAAGTAAACACATTCCTGACTGGAATTCTCCTGTTTGCATTGTATTAAGCCTGCCCCGATGTCTTTTTCTAAAGTATATTATATTGTAAAATATGAAATCTCTTTGTGAATATAACTTAACCATGATGTAGTTATGACCTGTTATATATAATTTAAAATTAATTAAAATAATTTTAACATTTTACATAAAAACAGAAAAAAACATTTGTTTACTATTATGGTATAAAAAAGAGACATCATCATCACTTGAATCAAAAACAAACTCATGTGTTCGTTTTTCAACATGACAATATCAAAGTATTGCTTTTTTTTCTACAGCTTGTTATTGTGATTACAATGGAAGAATATATGCTTACAATGAAACAATATCCAGTACTTATATTGGTCAAGATATCTGTCTGACTGCTATCTGTGGCGCTAATGGAACAATTATCAGAAATACTTACCCATGTACTACTACACAAATACCAACCACCGAAAGGGTTTCAGTTCCATCTACAACACAAAAAGGTCTGTTGCATACTAAATCTTGGTTAATTCATTTTTGCGTGTAATGCTAACTGCAAATATTTTGTTATTTTTAAATACTGCTAGCATCTTAAAAACTGTTTAAAATGCACACATAAATTAACACCAGATGTATATAATTAATTCACATTTTGTTTTAAAAATGGTTAAGGAACATTTTACAGCTCTTGGTTAAAATTGCTGACTTTCCATTATAGTATCTACCACAGCAACTTGTAAGCCTGAAGTCTGCATATGGTCTGATTGGATCGATATTAGCACTCCAACAAGTGATATATATGGTGGGGACTATGAAATACTTGAAGCTATACGGCTGAAAGGCTATAAGATCTGTGATGTACCCAGGGATATACAATGTCAGGCTGTTGAGTTTCCATCCACCCCAGCAGAAATGGGTCAAAAAGCAATCTGTAATGCCAGCATCGGTCTAATATGCCACAATGAAAAACAAATTTATGGGCAATGCTTTGATTATAAGATTAAAGTCTTGTGCTGCCAACCTAGTACCTGTAAAGCATCAACAATTGTTCCTACCACAACAACGGTACTGGCGTCATCACAGTCATCTTCAGTTAGAACATCCATAACAGCATCTGTTACATCCAAACCTGCCAGTACAGTTACATTGCACACATTATCAACTTCAATAAAATCTACAACTGGAACTGCTATAACTAAGTGTGCATGCACTTCTGATGGAAAATTATTTCCTCCGGGTAAGATTTGCTTAAGCTCTATTTTTTCCTATTATTTTATTATTTATATGTATTCAATAAACCTTCCTACTAATATGGTAACTGGCTGCCATTTCCCATTCATGTCAGTTAAGTTTAATGGGACACTATGCACACTATCCAAATAACATCTACATATAGGATTGTATTGGGGTATAGTAATAATTTATTAAAAGAGGTGCAAAGTCTCTACATAGCTGCACACGTTATAACAATAACTTGTTGACAAATTACCATTTGGTTACTTGTTTGGTTATCAGCCACAAATAGTGATGGGCGACTTTATTCGCTAGGCGCGAATTCGCATCGAATTTGCGCGATTCGCCACCAGTGAATAAATTCGCGAAACGCCCGCGAAAATCCGCCCGAAAGAATTCAAAAACGAGACGCTGGAGTCAAAAACTAGACGCTGGCATTGTTTTGCTAATTTTTCGCCGTTTAGCGAAATCCACAAATTTTCCGGCGAAGCGAACGCCGCAAATTCGCCCATCACTAGCCACAAAGCAACAACTTAATTCACTAAGGAGGCATGACTAAAAATATATATATATTCAAAATCATGTTGGTTTCTGATGGTTGTATATAGTTTGGCTATTCATATTCAAAGTGTGCTAGATAGCCTGCCAGTGCTGAAATCTTAAGATTGGTGTTACTACCAACATGGAATTGCAAAAAGATCAAAAGCATTATCCAATCTGATCACATGTTCCAAAACACACTTATTTAGGGCCTGAGCTGTCTTCCCCACCTACAGTATGTCTTATTTCAGGGACATTTTATTATATACACAACTACTTCTATTTTACTCAAAAAGGATTGTGAGAACTTATGTTTCTTGTAAAATTGGTCTTCAATTACCCATAGATTGATCATATACTGTACTGGAAATCTTTACACGAACCATGTCTCCTTGAAGGAACAGTAACACCAAAAAGTTAGTTTTTCAAAGTAATGAAAATATAATGCACTGGTGTGTTTGTTTCAGAAAGTCCAAAATAGTTTATATAAACAAGTTGCTGTGTAGTCATGGGGGCAGCCATTCAAGCTGGAAAAAAAGGAGAAAAAGCACGGGATACACTGCAGATAACATATAAGCTCTGTAGTATACAATGGGATTCTTCAGAACTTATCTTTTATCAATTCTGTATCCTGTGCTTGAATGGCTGCCGCCATGGCTACCCAGCATCATGTTAAAATAAAGTATTGTGGTCTTTCTGAAGAAAACACACCAGTTCCAGCAGTGCATGGCAACAGTGCATTATATTGTCATTCTTTAAAAACACTTTTATTTTTTGGTGTTAGTGTTCCTTTAATGAATTAAGTTGATATGTTGTATCTGATGTTCTAAGACTAAGTGACCGGTTTAAAATATAGTTTGTAGTAGCCCACAGGTACCATAACTCCATTACCAAACTTTGTGTTGTTTGATGGTTCAACACTTAAGAAACCTCTTAGAAGGATACAAGCCTACCTCAGATAACATAGTCCATATGATGCTGTCAATACAAGTATCTAGTGATGGGCGAATTTATTTGCAAGGTGCGAATTCAGGGCAAATTTTTGGATTTTGACACAGGTGAATTGGATATTGGATAATGCTAATGCCCTCTTACGAAAAGAAAGCATATGGATTTTCTTTCTGAATTGTCGCTGGCATAAATATTAGCGTTTCATGAATTTTTCACCCGTTTTTCGCAGGAAATTAGCGAAATTTGCAGCAAAGCAAAACTGGACTAATTCTCCCATCACTAAAGTCCACTGTTACTCCCGTTACATAAAAGAATACCTAATTAAGAGTTACTTGCACTGTACTCCTTAGTAGGGATGTAGCGAACGTCGGAAAAAAAGTTCGCGAACATATTCGCGAACTTGCGCAAAAATGCGAGCGGTTCGCGAACGGTTCGCGAACCCCATAGACTTCAATGGGAAGGCGAACTTTAACATCTAAAAAAGACATTTCTGGCCAGAAAAATGATTTTAAAGTTGTTTAAAGGGTGCAACGACCTGGACAGTGGCATGCCAGAGGGGGATCAAGGGCAAAAATTTATCTGAAAAATCTGCCTGTGTGTGCTTGGAAGAGATAGTGTAGGGGGAGAGCTGTTAGTGATTTCAGGGACAGATGATAGTAAGTTTGCTGGCTAGTAATCTGCTTGATACTGCTCTGTATTGGAACAAAAAAATAAATAAAAGCAGTCCTTACAAGGACTACTGTTATTGCAGCAGTCAGCAGATGAGATCAGAAGCAGGACAGCTGCCCACTGCAGCTACATACAGAGCACTGCAGTAGAAGGTAGATTACTAGCCAGCAAAGCTACCTAAGCTTAAATGTCCCTCAAACCCCTGCAGACTTCTGTCCCTCCAATAACAGAGCAGTATCAAAACGATTACTAGCCAGCAAACTTTCAACTGTCCCTGAAATCACTAACAGGCAGCAGCTCTCTCCCTACACTATCTCTTCAGCACACACAGGCAGAGTGAAAAAACGCTGCAGGGCTTCGGTTTTTATAGGGAAGGGGAGTGGTCCAGGGGAGAGCTTCCTGATTGGCTGCCATGTACCTGCTGGTCTGGGGTGAGAGGGCAAAAAAAAGCGCCAACAATGGCGAACCCAAAATGGCGAACGTCGCGCGACGTTCGCGAACTTCCGGCGAGCGCGAACACCCGATGTTCGCGCGAACAAGTTCGCCGGCGAACAGTTCGCGCCATCCCTACTCCTTAGTTAGTTAAAGATGTGAGCTTTTAAACTTGCATAGAATAAAAATTATGTTTTATGACTTTGGTTTTTTGTAAACAGTGCCCACTTTTTTATAGATTGGAAGGTGCAGTAATTTTGGCCACTCTCTTATTGGATCTCCTTAATAGAACTTTTTTGGTTTTGAACACTATTCAGGTTGGTTTGGTAGTAGAGGTAGGAAAGGCACACAGCCTTACTTTACAGTCTGGATAGTTGCCCCATAAATATTTTACCTGTTTCTGTTGCAGATAGTATAATTTACTCAATGACCGATGAAAATGGCTGTGTAACTTTGGTCAAATGTAGTCATACCTGTGAAATAATTAATGAAAAATTACCATGCAATAGAACAACAACAACCGCTGTGTCTACAATATCTACTATCTCAAAAGCAACATCTATGCCTTCTGTTACCCCTACATCCCCAAAAGGTATGGTGGATTAAACATTTAAGAATATTGTTAAATTTTATGGGGTTCATGGGTGCGGGGGACATAAAATGTGTCCAGATGTCCCTTTAATGTATCCTTGTGCGTATGTTTGTTCTTCAGGTTTGACTATTTTCACTTGATTATTCTGGAAGGGTGGGCAATCAGTGGCATAACTATAGAGGTAGGAACCCTGTGGTCCCCGTGGGGATGGGACATGGGGATCAGAATGCAGGGTCTGTTTCCTCTATAGCTAAAAATGCATCTACTTTATTCCTATACAAGGTTTAAAATGGTAAGGGGGTGATTTATCAACATTTGAATTAAAATTTTTGCCAAGAGTCACTTTTTTGCACAAAAACGCACACATTTTTATTATATTTTTAAAAACTTGACTGTTTGGTATTTATTAAGCACAATAAACTCAAAACACTAGAATGTAAAACTTCAGCATCTAAAAGCTTGTGAGTCTATGTAGAATCAATGCTTGCAATTCAAGCATTTTTTTTTAATTTAAGATTTTCAAATTTTCCAGTTTTTCTCAGTAAACTAACAAATTCAATTTTTTTTGGAGCTCACACATATAGGTATCTCAGTTTTTCCATGACTGTATTCAATAGTTTAAGTTTTTTGTTTTTTTTTAAACCTCACAAATTTGATTTGTTTTTTGATAAATAAGACCATTAATATTAAATAAATAAAATAACAATCATTAAAACATTTTGCTATGGGAAATGTGTTTGGCAACATTGAGAAATAGAATTTTGAAAAAACTGTCATAGCCATACCTTGTTATGTCTAAATACAAGGCTGTTAGCACATGAAATTCAAAAGGTTCTGGGTTACACATACAGTATAACAGAAAATTGTGCTTAATTTGCTTTATTTTGAATTTCTGCTGGTTACTATTGTACCTGCTCTTTCGGTTCCATTCATCTTATTATTCCAATTGCCTTGTCCACAGAGGAATTTTTTAGAACCTGAGCCACTTAACCATAAATAAAATAATGCAAAAACATTAATATATCCCATATTTTTCAGTGCATGCTAATAGTCTGCATTACTTGCAAATATGTTCTTAGCAATGTGATCATTTAGCTCCACAAAGAACACAAGGAAACTAGGGAACCATACAACTACCATAGGCCTGGACCTGGTGGTAATTCCATATGTTATACTGACTAGCAACAAGTACATAGGGCACTATGGATGTTATTGGCTCACTTGTAGTGGTGTGCTGGATATGAAGCCTTCTAATTCACACCTTGCCTGTGAATCAGGAATAGCAGACACTAATTTGCATGCCTATTGGTGGGTGTCTGTCTACAATGTGTTAGTTGCAGTTCTCTACTTGACCTTAAATATATATTAATACCACTTAAAATAATATTTTCCCCAGTCATTAAAAGGAATTCAATGATAGAAGTCACATCATTCTTTAAAGCACAGGTATGGGATCCTTTATTTGGAAACCAGTTATCCAGAAATAATTCTGAATTATGGAAAGGCTGTCTCCTATCGTCTTAATTTTATCCAAATAATCCGAATTTTAAAAAAATATTTCCTTTTTCTTGGAAATGATAAAATAGTACCTTGTACTTGGTCCAAACTAATATGTATTTAATCCATATTGCAATCAAAACCAGCATATTGGGTTTATTTAATGTTTACATGTTTTTTTAGTAGACTTAAGGTATGAAGATCTAAATTACAGAAAGATTGGTTATCTGGAAACCCCCAGGCCCCACACATTCTGGATAACAGGTCCCATACCTGTATTTGATTATCATGTAGGACCTTATAAAATGATCCTCATACTTGTTTAGGGACATCAGTGTGTGAGGATCTCTAATTAGCATAGCAACCTGAAAATACCATTTGCTCTTGTCTTAAAGTAAAAATAAGAGTGTGGCCCAATGGAGCCATGAAAGTACATGGATGGGGTAATTCTTATAGTTAATATCTACTACATTTCATTCTGCAAGAAGTTTAATTGGAGACACAGCAATCCTAAATACCACATTACCAAATCACAAATGTGTCTGCATCATTACACCACCCCCTCGCCAAAAAAACTGGTTTAGTATAAAATAGTATGTTTTCAAATGTGATAGGGGCAAAGGTAAAGCAATTTTAAAAGCATACCTGACAGTATGTTGTGCATGCTTGTGTTGTAACTTAACACTCCTCTCTCAAGAATACAGATAGGGATTTTACCAGGGATACAGTCACTGCCATCAAACATAAAGCCAGGCTATTGGGTGACAAAGGAGAGGTGTAAGCACTAAGATCCGCTAAGCTGCTACAAATGATACTGTGACCTCAAGAGAGGGTGTATTTTGTGCAACAACCCATGGGGAAGAGTGTGGTCTGACACACCTATGTGAAAATGTGCAGAGTGTCTAACAGCTTAATAACAACGAAGAGCCTCTAATGTATCATCTAATTTATCATATAATCCAAAAATAAAAACATTGTTAACTTGCACACTTGAATAACTAATATGCAATTATGGGGTATGGAAGGAGATGTGGTATTACACAAATCCCCCCACCTCAGAAAAAGAGCTATAAAGAAAAACACAGCACTGTCATGCACTTTATTGATTACATATAAGGGAAATTCCTATCATCTTAAATGCAACCATTACATTCTGTTGAAAGTTGTGATAAGAAATAATGTCTCAGAGGCAGAGGGACAAGAATCTGTGGGATCCTTTGATTTACCTTGCAAATAACCACATTTTCCTGGGGGTACCCATAAATGTATTGCTATGCATGAGGTTACTTTGGTCAACCTATCACATTCTCTGCTTTATAATTCTGTTGAATCCATAGAGTTGTAGCCAAGTAGTAATGATATTTGTAGAGGGATTCCTCATTAGTCATTAGTCTGATTTTACATCAGTCTAAAAAAGCAATAGGTTTTGGTATGCCTATTAAGTTGATATTCAGCAGATGTTTATACATTTATGGATAAAGCATTCACAAGGTATTAGAAGTAATGAAATATACACCAATGGAATGCTTCTGTGTCCTTTACTAGTAACAAGAAAATAGTCATAACAAAAGTAGGTCACAATGGTAGGGAAAGAAGGCACACGTTAAGATTTGTTGGCCATTAGTAAATCTGCACTACTGCAGGCAACAAATATCCCAAAAATTACTTGCAATTGCATAATGTTAGGATTGCCGCAAGAATAACATCCTCTCCCTTGGCATTTCTCAATTAAACTGAATTGCTGCGAGTATTAAGTTTTATGCAATGGAATATACAATGGCAAGTAATTTTCAGAATAAATCTGCACTAGTCTCATGAAAATGACTTGCCATTGCAAATTCTGTTACATTAAACATATTACACACAGTGTTATGGCTTAATCATGGGAAAATTCTTAACATGTGCCACTGCCCTACCACTTACACCCACAGTAGAAAGGAATCAATTTGACATCAATCCCAGATGTAGTAGTTTGAATAGGATGTAGCAGCATTTTTAAAAAATGTACTTGCCTGGCTTTCCCTTTCCACATACATAAACAGTTTATGTTTTAAATATCTAATTATTTAATCTTAAATTATTATTTTATTTTCTTTCTTTTAATACATGCATTGCAGCTTCAACAACCAAAACAACCATTGCTACTCCAAAAACAACCACACTCAGCACAAAATTATCTACTAGTACTGCTCAATCAACCACACCATCAACAACAAGAAAGACATTAACCAGCATAAAAACATCCACAGCCACTCCTCCAACTGCAACAAAATTTATTACCCCACTGTCAGTAAGTGCAACAACTCCAAGAAAAACATCAATCAGTCCACATTCTACAACTAAGCCAACAACAAAAACAGGAGTTGTGACATCAACCATCAAAACTACCACAACACCAAGGAAGACATCAGCTAGCACAAAAACATCAGCCACTTTACCAACCATAACAAAATCTACCACTCCAGTGACATTAAGAACAACAACTTCAAGGAAAACGTCAGTTAGCCCTCATTCTACAACTAAGCCAACAACAAAAACGGTTGCTGTGACATCAACGATCAAAAGTACCACAACACCAAGGAAGACATCAGCCAGCACAAAAACATCAGCCACTTTACCAACCATGACAAAATCTACAACTCCAGTGTCAGTAAAAACAACCACTTCAAGAAAAACATCAGTCAGCCCACATTCTACAACTAAGCCAACAACAAAAACAGTTACTATGATATCAACCATCAAAAGTACCACAACACCAAGGAAGACATCAGCCAGCACAAAAACATCAGCCACTTTACCAACCATGACAAAATCTACCACTCCAGTGACATTAAGAACAACAACTTCAAGAAAAACGTCAGTTAGCCCACATTCTACAACTAAGCCAACAACAAAAACAGTTACTATAACATCAACCATAAAAAGTACCACAACACCAAGGAAGACATCAGCCAGCACAAAAACATCAGCCACTTTACCAACCATAACAAAATCTACCACACTAGTGTCAGTACGAACAACAACTTCAAGGAAAACATCAGTCAGCCCACATTCCACTACTAAGCCAACAACAAAAACAGTAGCTGTGACATCAACCATAAAAAGTACCACAACACCAAGGAAGACATCAGCCAGCACAAAAACATCAGCCACTTTACCAACCATGACAAAATCTACCACTCCAGTGTCAGTAAGAACAACAACTTCAAGAAAAACATCAGTCAGCCCACATTCTACAACTAAGCCAACAACAAAAACGGTTGCTGTGACATCAACAGTCAAAAGTACCACAACACCAAGGAAGACATCAGCCAGCACAAAAACATCAGCCACTTTACCAACCATGACAAAATCGACCACTCCAGTGTCAGTACGAACAACAACTTCAAGGAAAACATCGGTCAGCCCACATTCTACAACTAAGCCAACAACAAAAACGGTTGCTGTGACATCAACAGTCAAAAGTACCACAACACCAAGGAAGACATCAGCCAGCACAAAAACATCAGCCACTTTACCAACCATAACAAAATCTACCACACTAGTGTCAGTACGAACAACAACTTCAAGGAAAACATCAGTCAGCCCACATTCTACTACTAAGCCAACAACAAAAACAGTAGCTGTGACATCAACCATAAAAAGTACCACAACACCAAGGAAGACATCAGCCAGCACAAAAACATCAGCCACTTTACCAACCATGACAAAATCTACCACTCCAGTGTCAGTAAGAACAACAACTTCAAGAAAAACATCAGTCAGCCCACATTCTACAACTAAGCCAACAACAAAAACGGTTGCTGTGACATCAACAGTCAAAAGTACCACAACACCAAGGAAGACATCAGCCAGCACAAAAACATCAGCCACTTTACCAACCATGACAAAATCTACCACTTCAGTGTCAGTACGAACAACAACTTCAAGGAAAACATCGGTCAGCCCACATTCTACAACTAAGCCAACAACAAAAACGGTTGCTGTGACATCAACAGTCAAAAGTACCACAACACCAAGGAAGACATCAGCCAGCACAAAAACATCAGCCACTTTACCAACCATGACAAAATCTACCACTCCAGTGTCAGTACGAACAACAACTTCAAGGAAAACATCGGTCAGCCCACATTCTACTACTAAGCAAGCAACAAAAACAGTAGCTGTGACATCAACCATAAAAAGTACCACAACACCAAGAAAGACATCAGCAAGCACAAAAACATCAGCCACTTTACCAACCATGACAAAATCTACTACTCCAGTGTCAATAAGAACAACAACTTCAAGAAAAACATCAGTCAGCCCACATTCTACAACTAAGCCAACAACAAAAACGGTTGCTGTGACATCAACAATCAAAAGTACCACAACACCAAGGAAGACGTCAGGCAGCACAAAAACATCAGCCACTTTACCAACCATGACAAAATCTACCACTCCAATGTCAGTAAAAACAACCACTTCAAGGAAAACATCAGTCAGCCCACATTCTACAACTAAGCCAGCAACAAAAACAGTAGCTGTGACATCAACCATAAAAAGTACCACAACACCAAGGAAGACATCAGCCAGCACAAAAACATCAGCCACTTTACCAACCATGACAAAATCTACCACTCCAGTGTCAATAAGAACAACAACTTCAAGGAAAACATCAGTCAGCCCACATTCTACAACTAAGCCAACAACAAAAACAGTTGCTGTGACATCAACAATCAAAAGTACCACAACACCAAGGAAGACGTCAGGCAGCACAAAAACATCAGCCACTTTACCAACCATGACAAAATCTACCACTCCAGTGTCAGTACGAACAACAACTTCAAGGAAAACATCGGTCAGCCCACATTCTACTACTAAGCCAACAACAAAAACAGTAGCTGTGACATCAACAATCAAAAGTACCACAACACCAAGGAAGACATCAGCCAGCACAAAAACATCAGCCACTTTACCAACCATGACAAAATCTACCACTCCAGTGTCAGTAAGAACAACAACTTCAAGAAAAACATCAGTCAGCCCACATTCTACAACTAAGCCAACAACAAAAACGGTTGCTGTGACATCAACAGTCAAAAGTACCACAACACCAAGGAAGACATCAGCCAGCACAAAAACATCAGCCACTTTACCAACCATGACAAAATCTACCACTCCAGTGTCAATAAAAACAACAACTTCAAGAAAAACATCAGTCAGCCCACATTCTACATCTAAGCCAACAACAAAAACGGTTGCTGTGACATCAACAATCAAAAGTACGACAACACCAAGGAAGACATCAGCCAGCACAAAAACATCAGCCACTTTACCAACCATGACAAAATCTACCACTCCAGTGTCAGTACGAACAACAACTTCAAGGAAAACATCGGTCAGCCCACATTCTACTACTAAGCCAACAACAAAAACAGTAGCTGTGACATCAACAATCAAAAGTACCACAACACCAAGGAAGACATCAGCCAGCACAAAAACATCAGCCACTTTACCAACCATGACAAAATCTACCACTCCAGTGTCAGTAAGAACAACAACTTCAAGAAAAACATCAGTCAGCCCACATTCTACAACTAAGCCAACAACAAAAACGGTTGCTGTGACATCAACAGTCAAAAGTACCACAACACCAAGGAAGACATCAGCCAGCACAAAAACATCAGCCACTTTACCAACCATGACAAAATCTACCACTCCAGTGTCAATAAAAACAACAACTTCAAGAAAAACATCAGTCAGCCCACATTCTACAACTAAGCCAACAACAAAAACGGTTGCTGTGACATCATCAATCAAAAGTACCACAACACCAAGGAAGACATCAGCCAGCACAAAAACATCAGCCACTTTACCAACCATGACAAAATCTACCACTCCAGTGTCAGTAAAAACAACCACTTCAAGGAAAACATCAGTCAGCCCACATTCTACAACTAAGCCAACAACAAAAACAGTTACTATAACATCAACCATAAAAAGTACCACAACACCAAGGAAGACATCAGCCAGCACAAAAACATCAGCCACTTTACCAACCATGACAAAATCTACCACTCCAGTGTCAGTAAAAACAACCACTTCAAGGAAAACATCAGTCAGCCCACATTCTACAACTAAGCCAACAACAAAAACGGTTGCTGTGACATCAACAATCAAAAGTACGACAACAGCAAGGAAGACATCAGCCAGCACAAAAACATCAGCCACTTTACCAACCATGACAAAATCTACCACTCCAGTGTCAGTACGAACAACAACTTCAAGGAAAACATCAGTCAGCCCACATTCTACAACTAAGCCAACAACAAAAACAGTTGCTGTGACATCAACAATCAAAAGTACCACAACACCAAGGAAGACATCAGCCAGCACAAAAACATCAGCCACTTTACCAACCATGACAAAATCTACCACTCCAGTGTCAGTAAAAACAACGACTTCAAGGAAAACATCAGTCAGCCCACATTCTACAACTAAGCCAACAACAAAAACAGTTACTATAACATCAACCATAAAAAGTACCACAACACCAAGGAAGACATCAGCCAGCACAAAAACATCAGCCACTTTACCAACCATGACAAAATCTACCACTCCAGTGTCAATAAGAACAACAACTTCAAGAAAAACATCAGTCAGCCCACATTCTACAACTAAGCCAACAACAAAAACAGTTGCTGTGACATCAACAATCAAAAGTACCACAACACCAATGAAGACATCAGGCAGCACAAAAACATCAGCCACTTTACCAACCATGACAAAATCTACCACTCCAGTGTCAGTAAAAACAACCACTTCAAGGAAAACATCAGTCAGCCCACATTCTACAACTAAGCCAACAACAAAAACGGTTGCTGTGACATCAACAATCAAAAGTACGACAACACCAAGGAAGACATCAGCCAGCACAAAAACATCAGCCACTTTACCAACCATGACAAAATCTACCACCCCAGTGTCAATAAGAACAACAACTTCTAGAAAAACATCAGTCAGCCCACATTCTACAACTAAGCCAACAACAAAAACGGTTGCTGTGACATCAGCAATCAAAAGTACCACAACACCAAGAAAGACGTCAGGCAGCACAAAAACATCAGCCACTTTACCAACCATGACAAAATCTACAACTCCAGTGTCAGTAAAAACAACCACTTCAAGGAAAACATCAGTCAGCCCACATTCTACAACTAAGCCAACAACAAAAATGGTTGCTGTGACTTCAACAATCAAAAGCACGACAACACCAAGGAAGACATCAGCCAGCACAAAAACATCAGCCACTTTACCAACCATGACAAAATCTACCACTCCAGTGTCAGTACGAACAACAACTTCAAGGAAAACATCAGTCAGCCCACATTCTACAACTAAGCCAACAACAAAAACGGTTGCTGTGACATCAACAATGAAAAGTACCACAACACCAAAGAAGACATCAGCCAGCACAAAAACATCAGCCACTTTACCAACCATGACAAAATCTACCACTCCAGTGTCAGTACGAACAACAACTTCAAGGAAAACATCGGTCAGCCCACATTCTACAACTAAGCCAACAACAAAAACAGTAGCTGTGACATCAACCATCAAAAGTACCACAACACCAAGGAAGACATCAGCAAGCACAAAAACATCAGCCACTTTACCAACCATGACAAAATCTACCACTCCAGTGACATTAAGAACAACCACTTCAAGGAAAACGTCAGTTAGCCCACATTCTCCAACTAAGCCAACAACACAAACGGTTGCTGTGACATCAACAATGAAAAGTACCACAACACCAAGGAAGACATCAGCCAGCACAAAAACATCAGCCACTTTACCAACCATGACAAAATCTACCACTCCAGTGTTATTACAAACAACAACTTCAAGGAAAACATCAATTAGCCCACATTCTACAACTAAGCCAACAACAAAAACAGCAGCTGTGACATCCACAGTCAGAAGTACCACAACACCAAGGAAAACATCCGCCAGCACGAAAACATCAGCCACTTTACCAACCATGACAAAATCTACCACTCCAGTGTCAGTACGAACAACAACTTCAAGGAAAACATCGGTCAGCCCACATTCTACTACTAAGCCAACAACAAAAACTGTAGCTATGACATCAACCATCAAAAGTACCACAACACCAAGGAAGACATCAGCAAGCACAAAAACATCATCCACTTTACCAACCATGACAAAATCTACAACTCCAGTGTCAGTAAAATTAACCACTTCAAGGAAAACATCAGTCAGCCCACATTCTACAACTAAGCCAACAACAAAAACGGTTGTTGTGACATCGACAATCAAAAGTACCTCAACACCAAGGAAGACATCAGCCAGCACAAAAACATCAGCCACTTTACCAACCATGACAAAATCTACCACTCCAGTGACATTACGAACAACAACTTCAAGGAAAACATCAGTCAGCCCACATTCTACTACTAAGCCAACAACAAAAACAGTAGCTGTGACATCAACCATCAAAAGTACCACAACACCAAGGAAGACATCAGCCAGCACAAAAACATCAGCCACTTTACCAACCATGACAAAATCTACCACTCCAATGACATTAAGAACAACAACTTCAAGGAAAACGTCAGTTAGCCTACATTCTACAACTAAGCCAACAACAAAAACGGTTGCTGTGACATCAACAATGAAAAGTACCACAACACCAAGGAAGACATCAGCCAGCACAAAAACATCAGCCACTTTACCAACCATGTCAAAATCTACCACTCCAGTGTCATTACAAACAACAACTTCAAGGAAAACATCAATTAGTCCACATTCTACAACTAAGCCAACGACAAAAACAGTAGCTGTGACATCCACAGTCAGAAGTACCACAACACCAAGGAAAACATCCGCCAGTACGAAAACATCAGCCACTTTACCAACCATGACAAAATCTACCACTCAAGTGTCAGTAAAAACAACAACTTCACACAAAACATCAGTCAGCCCACATTCTACAACTAAGCCAGCAACAAAAACAGTAGTTATAACATCAACCATCAAAAGTACCACAACAACAAAAAAGACTTCAGCCAGCACAAAAACATCAGCCACTTTACCAACCATGACAAAATCTACCACTCCAGTGTCAGTAAGAACAACAACTTCAAGGAAAACATCAGTCAGCCCACATTCTACAACAATGCCAACAACAAAAACTGCAGTTGTGACATCAACAATCAAAAGTAGCACAACACCAACAAAGACATCAGCCAGCACTGTATTCACAATGACACCATCTGTTAGAAAGTCAACTTTTCTTTCAAAAACCACAGAGTTTTTTAGAGATCAGAACCTTACTACTAGCAAACAAGTAAGTTATTTTTAATTGAATCTTATTAATGATCTGTCCTCACTATGTGTTACCCTGGGGTAGTGTGTATCTTGACATGCAGCTAAACTCCTTCATTAATCCACTGAGATTGGTAATTGGTGAGCTCCAGTTTATTTACGAAGTGAAGGGTAAAAGTGGAGAAAATAGAAAATAACAGTTCTTAGTCAAGCTGTACAGTATGTCATATCCTGACAAATACATTAAACACTGTGGATAGTAGCATTTATAAATTCATAAGTAATGATGCTACCACAAGGCTGGATGGGGTAGCATTACTGCAGATGGTGTTATCCTAGCTGTGAACAGTATAAAGATGGCAGCTAGACTAATCTTTTCCTGGTGTTACACATGATCACATGGTAAAGGTACAGGAAGCAAAGAAAGACATTTTTATAGCAATGCACATAAACCATTGACTAAGCTACTAGGTGGTGCACTCAAACAATAAAATGATGCTGAAAGCTTAACAGTTAACCATCTTGAAGTGGAAGCTGCAAAACAACAGCAAGCAACACATTTATTTGTTCTTTGTTATGCCTCTCTCAAATTTTACTCAGGTATATTTATTAGGCAGTAAATAATACTGCAGCCTATTAGTAAACATTATAGAATCTGGTTCTTTACCGTCATATACACAACCTGATATTTTAGAGTCCATAATACTTAATTGCTTAAGCTGTGGCTATATAGTTGGGTGTGGAAAATAAGTTAATGTGCATGCGGATGTAATGAGCAGTGAAGTAACTAAATGTTAATTTTAGGGCCCCAACATATCAAGAGATTGTACTGTTTAACCAATATAAGTTGAAATCGCTAATTATTTCAGCTTCATGGGGCCCTATACCTCCTGGGCTCCACTGCAGCTGCAGGGTCTGCTTCCTCTGTATTTACATCCCTGGTAATGAGTGTACTGATCCCCTCTGCCACTCTGTGTGGCTCCAGCTTTCTGTGACATAATTTGTTCATCTTTCTCTGTGATGCACATAGTGAGGTCATCACTAGACACTGTGGTGCAAAAAAAAAGCTTTACATTCAAAAATACTCTGCAGTGCTGCCAGACTTTGGGTCTTTTTTTGTCTTTGGGTATAGCTTTGTGTGATGGGCCCTTCCTAAAGTGACTTTTTACTTTTTTGCATTGGAGGCCAACCCATTGTTACCTATTCCCTTGCAGAACTGGTTACTAAATTTAAAATGTCCTTAATGCATAGTTAAGATCTCCACTGCTGTGCTTCAAGAGCCTACTGCTGACTAGTTATGTGTAGAATAAAATAATTGGCCTATTCATTACTAGTGATGGCTGAATCTGTCTCATTTCGCTTCACCAAAAAAATTGCAAACGTCACTGTGAAACACATTGAAGTAAATGGGTGTCAAAATGATTTTGAGGTGCGACAAATTTTAAACGAGCGCCAATTTTTTTTTTTTTAAATGCACAACTTTTTTGTCCAAATGCATTAAAGTCAATGGGTGTCAAAATTATTTTGATGCTTGATAATTTTTACACGAGAAAGTTTTTTGTCTGAACAAATTTTGGCAGCAGGTTCCTGAAAAAATTTACAGGTGGCAAAATGCAGAAATACTCTGCAAATCCATGCCAGGCAACTAGATTCGCCCATCACTATTCATTACATTTTACCCAGTAGTACCCAGGTAATGTCCCAGAAAATAGAAAACAACAATAAATTTTATTTTCTCTTCCACCTCCTGTCTTTCTTTTTTAAATTTTACTTTAACCAAAATTTCACCCAAGAACTTCTCATTCTTTCCTTCCTTTCTCCCTTTATGTTGTCCTCTTTTGCTGATTTGTCACTTCTACTACCTCTTTTCTTTCTCTTTCCTTTTCCTTTTGTTTATTTTCTCTGCTCTCTTCATCTATATGTAATTTTCTACTTCCATATATTTCCAATCTTTTTATGCCTTTTAAACGTTATACATTTTTCTTAATCTAACAATGCTTATATTTAATTAAATGGCAGACATGCAAATTTAACATTTTAGAGAAGAGTTTTCAACTCCTTTAAGAAGGGATTTATTACTAAGACAATAATGCTACATGCTGAGCAATTAAGGGCAACTGTATTTATAGTCTATTTTTGCCTTTACTTTTATTATATTAGTTTCCAACTGGCATAAAAGCTCATAATTAGTGAAAAAGGAGCTAATTGAAATGTTTTTTTGATCCATAATGCAATATTCATAGCTGGCATTGCAGCATAATTGTGCTGGAGCTACTTATGCCTCAAAGCATAAAATTAACAACTGTCACTTAAGTATGATTCAGTTAGCTCAACTTTGTACTGTCGGTGGGATTGGAATTCACATTATTCATACTATTACTGCCTGCTCAAAATATTTTTGATTCCAGGGACAATTAAGGCGATGCGACACTTTGACACGCATTTAAGTCAATGGCCATCCTTTAATTGTCACCAACATCAGGATTGTCATCACCATCAAAAAAATTTTGACGCTGGCGAAAATTCATTGGTGAATTTTCGCGCAAATTTCTGGTAAATTTTCACAGAAAATTCACAGTGAATTTGCGCCTGGAGAATAAATTCGCCCATCACTACTAGGGATGTAGCGAACGTCGGAAAAAAAGTTCGCGAACATATTCGCGAACTTGCGCAAAAATGCGAGCGGTTCGCGAACGGTTCGCGAACCCCATAGACTTCAATGGGAAGGCGAACTTTAACATCTAAAAAAGACATTTCTGGCCAGAAAAATTATTTTAAAGTTGTTTAAAGGGTGCAACGACCTGGACAGTGGCATGCCAGAGGGGGATCAAGGGCAAAAATGTATCTGAAAAATCTGCCTGTGTGTGCTTGGAAGAGATAGTGTAGGGGGAGAGCTGTTAGTGATTTCAGGGACAGATGATAGTAAGTTTGCTGGCTAGTAATCTGCTTGATACTGCTCTGTATTGGAGGGACAGAAGTCTGCAGGGATTTGAGGGACATTTTAGCTTAGGTAGCTTTGCTGGCTAGTAATCTACTGTTCTCTTTAAACAACTGCCATACATTGACCTTGTAGGCATTGTTTGCCCAGTTTTTTTGGACGCAGCCACTGAAGCACAGTTGCCAGAAAAAATATGCCATATAAATGCTGAAAATAGTCATTTTTCGCCATACGTTGACCTTGTAGACATTGTTTGCCCAGTTTTTTTGGACGCAGCCACTGAAGCACAGTTGCCAGAAAAAATATGCCATATAAATGCTGAAAATAGTCATTTTTCGCCATACGTTGACCTTGTAGACATTGTTTGCCCAGTTTTTTTGGTTGCAGCCACTGAAGCACAGTTGCCAGAAAAAATATGCCATATAAATGCTGAAAATAGTCATTTTTTGCCATATACGTTGAGTCAACGTATGGCAAAAAATGACTATTTTCAGCATTTATGTGGCATATTTTTTCTGGCCTCTGTGCTTCATTGGCTGCGGCCAAAAAAACTGGGCAAACAATGCCTACAAGGTCAACGTCGTTGACCTTGTAGGCATTGTTTGCCCAGTTTTTTTGGCCGCAGCCACTGAAGCACAGAGGCCAGAAAAAATATGCCATATAAATGCTGAAAATAGTCATTTTTTTGGTCGCAGCCACTGAAGCACAGTTGCCAGAAAAATTATGCCATATAAATGCTGAAAATATAAATTTTTTTGGTTGCAGCCACTGAAGCACAGAGGCCAGAAAAATTATGCCATATAAATGCAGAAAATATGCATTTTTTTGGTCGCAGCCACTGAAGCACAGTTGACAGAAAAATTATGCCATATAAATGCTGAAAATATAATTTTTTTTGGTTGCAGCCACTGAAGCACAGAGGCCAGAAAAATTATGCCATATAAATGGAGAAAATATGCATTTTTTTGGTTGCAGCCACTGAAGCACAGAGGCTAGAAAAATTATGCCATATAAATGGACAAAATATGCATTTTTTTGGTTGCAGCCACTGAAGCACAGAGGCCAGAAAAATTATGCCATATAAATGCAGAAAATATGCATTTTTTTGGTTGCAGCCACTGAAGCACAGAGGCCAGAAAAATTATGCCATATAAATGCAGAAAATATGCATTTTTTTGGACGCAGCCACTGAAGCACAGTTGCCAGAAAAAATATGCCATATAAATGCTGAAAATAGTCATTTTTCGCCATACGTTGACCTTGTAGACATTGTTTGCCCCGTTTTTTTGGACGCAGCCACTGAGGCCAGAAAAAATTAAACCAGTAGGGTTTGCACCCTAGTTTGTAACGGTGGCGGAGGGAGGAGGACGCTAAAGGACAGCTGTGTGTGGAGTCATGAGGCTTGAAGAGAAGGACAGCTGCATAGAAGTCAGAACAAGTCTTCCGGCGTGCAGTAACCCTCCGAGATCCACCCCTCATTCATTTTAATAAAGGTCAGGTAATCGACACTTTTGTGACCTAGGCGAGTTCTCTTCTCAGTTACAATCCCTCCTGCTGCACTGAAGGTCCTTTCTGAGAGCACACTTGAGGCTGGGCAAGACAAGAGGTTCATGGCAAATTGTGACAGCTCTGGCCACAGATCAAGCCTGCGCACCCAGTAGTCCAGGGGTTCATCGCTCCTCAGAGTGTCGATATCTGCAGTTAATGCCAGGTAGTCCGCTACCTGCCGGTCGAGGCGTTCTTTGAGGGTGGATCCAGAAGGGTTGTGGCGCTGCCTTGGACAGAAAAACATTTGCATGTCTGATGTTACAGACCGGCCAAAGGGCTTTGTCCTTGCAGGTGTGCTCGTGGCAGGATTACTGGCACCTCTGCCCCTGGAATGTTGATGAGTTCCTGAAGTGACATCACCCTTAAAAGCATTGTACAACATGTTTTGCAGGCTGGTTTGTAAATGCCGCAACTTTTTGGACTTGTGGTATGTTGGTAACATTTCTGCCACTTTATGCTTGTACCGAGGGTCTAGTAGCGTTGCGACCCAGTACAGGTCCTTCTCCTTAAGCCTCTTGATACGGGGGTCCTTCAACAGGCATGACAGCATGAAAGACCCCATTCTCACAAGGTTGGATGCAGAGCTATCCATCTCCGCTTCCTCATTATCAAGGACTGCATCATCCACGGTCTCCTCCCCCCAGCCACGTACAAGACCAGGGGTCCCCAAAAGGTCACCACTAGCCCCCTGGGAAGCCTGCTCCTGTTGGTCCTCCTCCTCCTCCTCCACAAAGCCACCTTCCTCCTCTGACTCCACTTCTGGCACCTCTCCCTGCGTTGCAGCAGGTGCCTGGGTTCGTTCTGGTGATTCCGACCATAAATCGTGCGCTTCCAGCTCCTCGTCACGCTGGTCTACAGCCTCATCTGTCACTCGTCGCACGGCACGCTCCAGGAAGAAAGCGAAGGGTATTAGGTCGCTGATGGTGCCTTCGGTGCGACTGACCATATTTGTCACCTCTTCAAAAGGTCGCATGAGCCTGCAGGCATCGCGCATAAGCACCCAGTAACGGGGGAAAAAAATCCCCAGCTCTGCAGATCCAGTCCTACCACCCAGTTCAAAAAGGTACTCGTTGACGGCCCTTTGTTGTTGCAGCAGACGTTCCAACATAAGGAGCGTTGAATTCCAGCGAGTCTGGCTGTCAGAAATCAAACGCCTGACTGGCATGTTGTAGCGCTGCTGAATGTCAGCAAGGCGTGCCATGGCTGTGTAGGAACGTCTGAAATGGGCCGACACCTTTCTGGACTGGGTGAGAACGTCCTGGAATCCTGGGTACTTGGAGACAAAACGTTGGACTATTAAATTTAACACATGTGCCATGCAGGGCACATGTGTTAAATTTCCCAGTCTCAACGCTGCCAACAGATTGCTTCCATTGTCACACACCACTTTTCCGATCTGCAGTTGGTGTGGGGTCAGCCACCGATCGGCCTGTGACTGCAGAGATGACAGGAGTACAGATCCGGTATGGTTTTTGCTTTCCAGGCACGTCATCCCCAAGACAGCGTGACAACGGCGTACCTGGCACGTCGAATAGCCTAGGGGGAGCTGGGGGTGCACAGGTGTGGAGGAGGAGAAGGAGGACCCAGCAGCAGAGTAAGAAGAAGAAGAGGAAGAAGACGAGGTAGAGAGCGATGGAGGAGTAGAGGTGGTGGCAGAACCGCGTGCAATCCGTGGCGGTGACACCAACTCCACTGTTGTTGTTGTTGTTGAGCTACCCATTCCCTGCTTCCCATTCCCAGCCATTACCAAGTTCACCCAGTGGGCAGTGTAGGTGACATACCTGCCCTGACCATGCTTGGAGGACCATGCGTCAGTAGTCATATGGACCTTTGGCCCAACACTAAGTGACAGAGATGCGGTAACTTGGCTCTGCACATGTTGGTACAGGTGTGGTATTCCCTTTTTAGAAAAAAAATTGCGGCTGGGTACCTTCCACTGCGGTGTCCCAATTGCTACAAATTTGCGGAAGGCCTCAGAGTCCACCAGCTGGTATGGTAAAAGCTGGCGGGCTAAGAGTGCAGACAAGCCAGCTGTCAGACGCCGGGCAAGGGGGTGACAGTCAGACATTGGCTTCTTACGCTCAAACATGGCCTTCACAGAAACTTGGCTGGTGGCAGATGACTGGGAATGGGAACAGGTGGTCAAGGTGGAAGGCGGAGTGGAGGGTGGTTCAGATGGGTCAAGGAGAGCAGAGGTAGAGCAGTAAGATGCTGGACCAGAAGGAGTGTGGCTTTTAGTTTGCCTGTTGCCTTTGAGGTGTTGCTCCCAAAGTGCTTTGTGCTTGCCGCTCATGTGCCTTCGCATAGAAGTTGTACCTATGTGGCTGTTGGGCTTACCAAGGCTCAGTTTCTGACTGCACTCATTGCAAATTACAATGCTTTTGTCAGAGGCACACACATTAAAAAAATCCCACACTGCTGACTTTTTGGAAGTGTGCGATCTGGCGGTAACAGTAGAAGTTGGCGGCATTGGCGGCAATGGCGGGTGCGTTGGCTGGCTGAACACAGGTGCCGATACATGTTGTTGCCCTACTGATCCCTGCGGGCTGTCCTCCCTGCTTCTTCTAAGTCTTATTCTCCTACTGCCTCTCTGACTCTCCGTCTGAACTACCCTCCTCTTGCTCTCTTCTACTAGGCACCCACAAAACATCAATCTCCTCATCATCATTCTCCTCAGATGCATCAATTTCTTCTGACACATCACAGAAGGAAGCAGCAGCGGGGACCTCCTCCTTATCACTCATCATTATGTCCATCTCTGTCGTGTTCTCTGCCAGAATTAAATCTGGTGTAACGTCCTCATCTCCTTCATCTTCTTCTGCCAATAATGGTTGCGCATTACTCAGTTCAAGAAACTCATGGGAAAATAACTCCTCTGACTCCAGTGAAGAAGGGGCACCGGTGGTGGAGGAAGTGTTACGTGGGGTGGCCATAGCAGTGGAGGATGAGGAGGATGTTGTGGTAAAGTTAGAAACGGTAGAGGATGGGGTGTGCTGTGTAAGCCAGTCAACTACCTCTTCAGCATTTTGGGAGTTCAGGGTCATTGGCTTTTTAAAACTGGGCAATTTGCTAGGGCCACAGGATTGCATAGCAGCACGGCCCCTAGCACGGCCTCTGCGTGGCGGCCTGCCTTTGCCTGGCATTATTTTTAAAAAAACAACAACAACAAAAACTCAGTTGGTTTTTCTGGAAACGATAATACACACAGCTAGATGGCGGTTTGAAGAAAACACTGTGCAAATAATGCCTACAAGGTCAACGTATACACAGCGGTGGATACGGATTACGTAAAATATAAGAATGCTGCTTGAAAAAAAGTAACTCAAGTGGTTTTTCTAGAGACGATAATATTATCAATATTTAGACAAAATGTGAACAAGCTCACACAGCTAGATGGCGGTTTGAAGAAAACACTGTGCAAATAATGCCTACAAGGTCAACGTATACACAGCGGTGGATACGGATTACGTAAAATATAAGAATGCTGCTTGAAAAAAAGTAACTCAAGTGGTTTTTCTAGAGACGATAATATTATCAATATTTAGACAAAATGTGAACAAGCTCACACAGCTAGATGGCGGTTTGAAGAAAACACTGTGCAAATAATGCCTACAAGGTCAACGTATACACAGTGGTGGATACGGATTACGTAAAATATAAGAATGCTGCTTGAAAAAAAGTAACTCAAGTGGTTTTTCTAGAGACGATAATATTATCAATATTTAGACAAAATGTGAACAAGCTCACACAGCTAGATGGCGGTTTGAAGAAAACACTGTGCAAATAATGCCTACAAGGTCAACGTATACACAGCGGTGGATACGGATTACGTAAAATATAAGAATGCTGCTTGAAAAAAAGTAACTCAAGTGGTTTTTCTAGAGACGATAATATTATCAATATTTAGACAAAATGTGAACAAGCTCACACAGCTAGATGGCGGTTTGAAGAAAACACTGTGCAAATAATGCCCACAAGATCAACGTATACACTACTACAGCGGTGGATACGGATTACGTAAAATATATTATGGCTGCTTGAAAAAAGTCACTCCGGTGTTTTTTCTGGAGACGGTAATATTATGGATATTTAGACAGAATGTGAACAAGGTCACACAGCTAGATGGCTGTTGGTTGAATAACACACTGGGCAAAAAATGCCTACAGGGCAAATAATGCCTAAAAGGTCAACTTATACACTACTACAGCGATGGATACGGATTACGTAAAATTTATTATGGCTGCTTGAAAAAAGTCACTCCGGTGTTTTTTCTGGAGACGGTAATATTATGGATATTTAGACAGAATGTGAACAAGGTCACACAGCTAGATGGCTGTTGGTTGAATAACACACTGGGCAAAAAATGCCTACAGGGCAAATAATGCCTAAAAGGTCAACTTATACACTACTACAGCGGTAGTAAAATAAAAAAAAGTAAAATAAAAAAAAAATGAATATTAAAAAAAAAAAATTACAGTTGGTGCTGCTGAACTACTAGGAGCAGCAGATTAGCACACCAGTCCCACTCCCCAACACTGCTAGACTAATAGCACTGGGCTCTTATAGTAGTAGTAGTAGTAGTAGTAGTAGTAGTAGTAAAACAACAAAAAAATAAATAAAAGCAGTCCTTACAAGGACTACTGTTATTGCAGCAGTCAGCAGATGAGATCAGAAGCAGGACAGCTGCCCACTGCAGCTACATACAGAGCACTGCAGTAGAAGGTAGATTACTAGCCAGCAAAGCTACCTAAGCTTAAATGTCCCTCAAACCCCTGCAGACTTCTGTCCCTCCAATAACAGAGCAGTATCAAAACGATTACTAGCCAGCAAACTTTCAACTGTCCCTGAAATCACTAACAGGCAGCAGCTCTCTCCCTACACTATCTCTTCAGCACACACAGGCAGAGTGAAAAAAACGCTGCAGGGCTTCGGTTTTTATAGGGAAGGGGAGTGGTCCAGGGGAGAGCTTCCTGATTGGCTGCCATGTACCTGCTGGTCTGGGGTGAGAGGGCAAAAAAAAGCGCCAACAATGGCGAACCCAAAATGGCGAACGTCGCGCGACGTTCGCGAACTTCCGGCGAGCGCGAACACCCGATGTTCGCGCGAACAAGTTCGCCGGCGAACAGTTCGCGCCATCTCTAATCACTACTATGCACCTTATGCATAAAATCAGCGAATCTGCACTTTTTTATTATTAGAAGTTGTAGCAGTATTAGTAGAAATAGTTTTATTTGACTTACAATGCATACTCAGGCCATGCCCAGCACTATTTATGAATGTCAGTCCTAATTACTTTTGTGTTGGTTAATCATTCACAAATTGTAGAGCTGATCTTTTTCTTTATCAATTAGTCTGAACACATATTGGCATTAGGTCCAAGCTGCAGGGTGCATGTATAGGCTTATTTGCAAATAGCATTTAAGTGCATACGATTTTTGAATGTTTTGCTTTTTTTTTGACTTCTGAAATCTGGGCAGTCAATTTAGAAGTGTAAAGGTGGTTTATATTGGAGTTCTAGGGGAAAATATAGCATTGTTTATACAAATACATGGTAAATTGCATTAAAATGTTGCATCTTGCACAAATTTAATTATCATATCCAGAGCGGTATGTATCCCCACCCTCACATAGGGCAGACATTTAATTTGGTACACTGCCACAACATTTTATTTTACCTTAAAGCTGGCCATAAACGCAAAGATCCGATCGCATGAATCATCGTAGAATCGGACTTCCCCATCTCCCGACCTGCCACTAACCATTCCGATCAAATAAAGTACAAAAGAACAGATCAGCTAATGTTCTGCCCCTGACAGCAATTGTACGATAGTTATGTCCGACAAAAGTTAGTGACAGTCTCCCTCTGAAAATTGTACGATCCGCAATACATGCAGAGATATCGGCAGCCGACAGAACTCTTTTAACCTGTCTGATTGACCAAACGACCAATCTCCGCCAAACGAAAAATGTCGGGACTCTCCACACACGGCCCGAAAATCATACGAATCCTCGATTCATACGATCAGAACTTTGCGTCTATGGCCAGCTTTATTCTTTCAGTTTATTTATAATTACACAGTTGGTAGCCTTCAATAACTGGAATGAGTTTCCTTTTGTTGCAATTATGAAAAGCTTATGATTCAATACATTAAATATTTCTATTGTGGTTTGAGATCAGGAGTAAGTAAAAAGCTACTGTCCCAAGATTATCACATGGGGCTCCTTCAGTTCTACAAGATCATTGAACTAGAAGCACTAAAGTACTGGCTTCTTGCTTTGTATCTTTTGGTATCCTGGAGTAAAATTGTAAATTTTCAGTTACGTAAATGGGCCATTAAATCTCTGCTCTGCTTAGGGTACCATTTGGTCTTAACCAGATGTAGCTTTATTAGTAACTTTTTGTTTGTGTTCCTCATGCAATTGATTTTTCAACTTTGTAATTTTCAGACTTTTGTAATCAGTGATTGCTTTAATGCATCATGTACTCCCAGTGGTGGCATTTCTGTTAACTTTAAGTATTGTGAAGCTCAAACAAAAATAACATGTGAAAGTAATCAGGAGCCGCAGAGGATCTATGATGAGAAAGGATGCTGTTTCTTCTACCAATGTCCACGTAAGCTCATATATGTTTAAGTTCTAGATTCAAAGCATTGTCCTATAAAATAAATTACACTATATTTTATATCTGAGTTTCAATTTGCTTACAATGCAAATGTTGTGGAGGTTATATATTAAAAGGATTGTTTACTGTTGAATTAACTATCTGTATGACGTAGGGAGTGATATTCTGATTCAATTTGCAAATGGTTATCATTTTGTATTATTCATAGTTTTTTAGGTATTTTGCATTTTATTCAGCAGCTCTCCAGTTTGCAATTGCAGAAATGTGGTTGCTAGGGTCCAATTTACCCTAGCAACCATATATTTCTATGAATAGGAGGCTGGAAGATAAATAGGAGAGGACATGAATAGAAAGCTTTGTAATAAAAAGTAGCAATAACAAAAAATCTGTAGCTTTACAGAGCATTTTTTTATTTAGAAAATCTGGGAATAGTCAGAATAAAAAGGCACATAATTAAAAACAAAGATGAAAAAAATAATAATCAAGACCAATTGAAAAGTTGCATATAATTGGCCATTCTATAACATATTAAAAGTTAACTTAAAGTGGACCTGTCACCCAGACACAAAAATCTGGATAATAAAAGTCCTTTTCAAATTAAACATGAAATCCAATTTCTATTTTTTATTAAAGCATTCATCACTGTTGTAAACTCATTTAAAAATCTCAGCTGTCAATCAAATAGTGTCTGCCACTCCTCTATGCCATGGGCTTTAAAAATTACTTTCACTTTCCATTCAGCACTTCTTAGATGTCACTGCTTTCCACATATTCCCCCATTCTCTTGAGCATTAAATTGTGTAGCCAGTGCATGGGGATGGACATCAGGTCCCCCATTCTGGTGCACAAACAAGATTCTGAGATGATGCAAGGGTCGCCTTAATAACAGTGTCCACAAAATGGCTCCTGCCTGCTTTCAATAATTATGAATTCCCAGACTGATGGAAACAAGATTCAAATAATTTATACAGTGTAATTAAAGTTCATTTTGCTTGACTAATGTGATAAAACAGGAATTTGAATATTTTCTTTGGGTGACGGGTCCCCTTTAAAGGTGAGCCACCTCTTTAACATTCATAATTGTATTTTATAGCACTGCTCACTTGCATTAGTAGGAATTACATTGATTAATAAACCAAATGTTTTTAGATAAACCCATCCTAGCATCTAAACTGAAATATTTTCTATGATACTTGAATTTTCAGTTGTGAAAGTTGAAGCATACATAAGCCTCTATAACTGCCATTTCATTTTCAACTGCTTGTGACTATATTTAGTGGGTTATTTATTTATTAATTCCAAATGCCAAAAACGTGAAAAATTCAGGGTTTTTTTTTTAATATAGAATCCAATTTTTTGGTGGAAAAAATTTTAAATTTTTAAAGCTTTATTATTATAGAAAAAGTCTGAAAATCCGCCATCTCATACCTATCGAGGTTGTATATAAGTCAATGGGAGAGGTCCATATCCTATTTTTTGTTTTGGTCTGTATTGGAATTAGGCCGAAAATCCAACTATTTCGGCCCCAAAAAACGTTCGATTTGCGCTTGATTTTTTTCATATTTGTCCCAGATCCAAATAAATTGTGATTTTTTTTTTATAATAAATAAGGTCCAATCCTGGATTCTAGTTTGATCGAACTTTTTTAAGGCCCCCCGGTTATATCAGGACCACTTACACTGAACACTTAGGGGGTAATGTAATAAAAGACTCTAAGGGGGTTGTTTACTAAACTTCAATTTTTTCTGGTTGAGTTTTTTTTTGAGATGTATTAAACCCCGAAGTTGCAAAAAGAATCTGCCATTTTAAACCTGCCGAGGTCATGTAAAATTCAATGTCAGATGTTCCTTTTACAATTTGAAGATATAGTGATCTGTGCTGGATTTTGTCGGATAATCCAAAAAAATGGGGTTTAAAATGAGCGTGTTGCACGTCAAATCTGAAAATTTTGTAGGTTTTGAGTTTTTGCTCAATTTTACCAATTTTTTCCAGATTTTTTGGAATTATTTGATTGATGAAGATATAATCATGGAGGGGAGTTTGGTCAAGCTTGGTTTTATAAAAATATGAGATAAATTCAGTATGGAAGTCAGAAGGAAAGATTAATAGCAGAGGGCCTGAAAACAAAGAATAATAAATAATAAGATAAAAATAAAACTGAAATCACAGTCAATCTGTTTTTTTTTTTCTGGGGGCAACAGCAGTCAAAATTCTATACATCTTGGTTTGTTACAGCAATAAAAATGAACATCAATACTTTGCTTTAAGGCTTTGTTTGCGGGCTACCAAACCCATGCTTACTTTAAGCAAATGTGCCTGCCACTGCCAACCCCTCTTGAATACAGCATGGCAGCGTTGTATTCATGGAGATGGCTGCAGGTCTCTGGGCTTTGAAATAATGTGCAGATAGGCAATTCATCAATGGTGGCAAGAAGGGAGTAAAGTGTAAAAACATGGTGCATTGTGCTATTTTTTTTGGCATATTGCACCCTGCCTTTCACATTGTAAATTATTTATTTTGTTGTCAAACCTCATATCTCTGCAAAACTCAGCACACCTTGGCACAATATACTGTATCATAATTTCCATTCTGATGGAAAAGCATGTAAAAATAATCAAAAATCAAATTAAAATCTATCAAAAACATGTGAAACTCCTCTAAATGTCTATGTAGAGTGTACTCTATCTGTATGTGGCAAGGAACAAATAGTTTATCTCTCTCCATCACACCTTCAGAGACTTGTTTATCCAAAATAATAATTTTCTATGAATTTGACTGACCATTGCACAAAGTGAGGTGATAGTTGCTGGACACAGTGTGCCAGGTGAATGCAGATATAGGTCCTGTTTGAGATTTCTTGTTATTACAGAAAATTACTCAAATTACTCTGAAAATGTAATTAATATTATTAACTTCTTGAATTTTTTTGCTATAGCTTGCTTGGGACCTGATTTAGTCTACAGAAAGGTATGTTGGTGGTGAATGTCTTTAAGTGCATTAAGTAGCCTTTATTTGTTCAACTAATCAATAATACTCACTGAATATCAAGATAATATTCACAGTCAAATTGATTGTATTGTCAGTATTTGAATTACATTTGGTAGAGCTCTTCTAGCTAAAATATATTAGGTGTCTACTGTTTTTCCTTCAATTTAATTTCAAGTGAGTGAGGCTTGTTCTGAAATTGTTATACACCTATTATTGCTCACAGTACCTGAAATCATAGCATGTATATTGTATGAATCAGTAATCTTATATACCCCTATATTATCATTATTATTACATACAATCTACCATATAAATACCATATATGACTTTCATTATAGTACCATACTCTTTACTGATGCTAGTGCTGGTGGTCTTAAGATGCTAATGCTGGTGGACAACAACTAGTTATCTTTGTTCTGAATGGAGAAAATCAAATATGTAAGGCTCCTACTGTTTGCTTTAGAGAAACAGGATTTTTTTAACCTTTTCCAGTGTTCTTAACCTTCTTTAATTAGAAGACAATATTGTAGGTTAATGTGGGCATTTACGATCAAGAGTTAAGGATGAATTTTGCAAATTCATTTTGAATCAATTTTAGAAATAAATTAATTTGAAATTACACATAAGTCATGAACAGCAAACCTCTACAGGAATTTCAACTAACAAATTGCCTGAAGGTGTGGTTAATTCATCTCTAAGTGCCAGCAAAAAGACCACAGCCATGAGAACCACAACAATTCTTAGCAGGTTTCACTCATCTTCTTTTAAAAATGTGGGGCAATTACCATAAGCTCTTTCTTTTTTGTGTGATTTCCGGGGTGAAAGTCAAGGCTACATACTGCTTATATGATGATTGAAAAAATAATAAAGAAGACACAGGGCCCATAGTTTCCTTTAAGGGGTGGAGGTTGGCCGCAGCTTTATCCTGTGTCCTTGCTATGACATATCCATCCATATGTTAACCAGATACCAGCCACTAATGTCATGGCGGGCATATCAGTTAATCAAGATAACATATACCAAATGGTATGAAAACAATTTATACCCACCTTAACTGCTGTGACAACACTGAAACCATTCCCAATAACTAACACCTGAAACAGGTACAGTTGAAATGAATAGTAACAGGCATCATAATGGCAACCCCAACATATACAACAGCACAACACTTGAAACCTAAGGGAGAGAGGGTGGGAGATCTCCAGTAGCTCTCCAGGATCCTGAGGGAAGAAGGAAGGACTACAGACTCCAGAAATCCTTTCCCCAATAAAGGAGAACAAAACCCCACCTATACTCAAACTCTCCTTCATCCCCCTCCAAGTTCCTCCCTGCACAAGATATTCTGCTCAGAAGTCTCTCTGTCTACTGACCTGCAATAAATCTGCAGTGTTGAGCAGCGGAGTTCAAAGGAGACATCTTCTCTCTGTCTTTCTCTGTCAGGTGCCGATCTTGATCTTGCGGGAACATACTATATGTAGTAGAAGCCGATTTAGGGCATGGATTGAACTGTGCATGTTCCTTCAAGATCTGTGTCCCCACTCTAACAGAAGACATGGGAAGATGGTCTCTTCGAGTTCTGCTGCACAACTCTGCAGATTTAGTGCATTTCAGGAGACTTCTAAATATAATAGAGGCAGTGGGAGGGAGCTTAAAGGGGGGCAGTGGAAGGGGAAGGCATAGGGTTTAGTTCTCCTTTAAATATGGCTCCTCCCCACAGTCCCTGGCACCTTCAGTAACCCCTTTGGTTCTGTTCATAATTTAATCACCATTGGACATTGCCTGAATGGCTAAGCACTAGAATGCGTATTGCTAAAGCTTTGTGTTTTCAGGGTCTCTAAAGCAGCACATACCAGTGAGGAACCTTCCTATCCAGCAAACATGTGGAGGAGTCCATGGATAAAAAACATACATAATAAGAAAAACAAGAAGCCCAACTAAACTTCTCCATGACAAAACAATGACCAGTAGTGCCCATAGATTGTGTTGGTAACTGCTCAGACCCCATATGTTCAAATGCCTGATTTGTTAGCAGCAACTTTGGTGAAATACAGGGAATTTTATTATTAACATTTATTTATGTAGTGCCAGCATATTTTGCAGCACTGTAAAGTAAATGTGTTTATACAACTAAATCACATTAATTACATACATAGAACATATGGAGTTATATACATTACAACCAATACCGGTACAAAAAGTGAGGAAGGCCTTGTGCAAAGGAGCTTGCAATCTAAAGGGAAGATAATAAGACACAAGGTGTGGGAGTGGGCAAGATCAGAATTGAATGGGTGAGAGATGTGGTATTGTATGTGGTATTGCATTTGGTAGTTAAGCAGAGTGGAGGTAGGCTTCTCTAAAGAAGTGCGTTTTAAGAGATCTTTTGAAAGCAGAAAGGGTGGGAGAGCATTCCAGAGGAGGGGTGCAGTCCTTGCAAAGTCTTGAATGCGAGCATGTGAGGAGGTAAAGAGAGAAGAGTTGAGTAGCAGGTCAGTAGAGGAGCGTAGCAAGCGGTTGGGTGAGTATATAGAGATGAGATCAGAGATGTAGGGTGGGGCAGATTTATGAAGTGCTTTAAATGTCAGGGTCATTAGTTTTTTTAATCTGAAAGGTAGCAGAGGTGGTATGTTATAGAATGGCCACTTCTAAATAGCTTTTTAATTGGTCTTCATTATTTATTATTTTTATAGTTTTTAATTATTTTCCTTTTTTTTGTTGACACCAGCTTTTGAAAGGGGGTCACTGACCCCATCTAAAAAAACAAATGATCTTTTTTATGTATCTTTTATGTAGCCTAATTTTAATTCTTATTTGTATTAAGCTAATTTATTTGCATGAATGGGCACATTGTTGTAGAGGCCCACTTTGTTTATACCTTTAAAACTAATATGTGTGTCTACTCTTTCAGCCTGGTAGCACATGGACTGAAAACTGTCAAAACTGTGCATGCAATCAATACACCCTTAAAATATCTTGTTCACCTGTTACATGTGACCCTGTGACTGTTACCTGTGATTTGCCAGGTTATGAGCTAGTGCAGCTTGTTTCAGCAGACCCTTGCTGTCCCTACATGGACTGTTGTGAGTACAAAATGTTGGATGCTAACAAACACTACATTGTATATAATGTCATTACATGAGTTGAGGACCTCACAGGGAGTGATGGGCGACTATGACCATTTTATTTCACCAAAAATTCGCAAAAGTATCGAAAATAGGCGAAATGCATTCTTTGCAAGTCTATGGTAGTCAATTATTTTTTTGATGGGCTACTATTTTTTCTGTGGGCATTTTTGCAGTGAAACTTGGCAAACAATTTGCTCATGACTACTCACAGGTAATATTTTCCCACAGGCATTTTTTAGTAACATAATGCACAAAAATGTATTATCAACCTACAGTATGTACTGATAATGGGTGAGTGCAGAGGACCTCTTCACTTAAATGTATGAATTTTGTGGTCACAGCCTCATTGAACTGCTCCTAATGGTTTCAAATTTAGTGGTGAGCACAATTTTCCCTTTTTTTATAATAGTTTACACAAGATTAGTGGCCAGCTGTATCTTTTTTCCCATCATTCACAGCTACAGTCAGGTGATCCAATAAAAAAAGAGCAACCACAGCTACAGTCAGGTGATCCCAGAAGTGGTCAATAGAAAAAGGCAACCATTCGGGAGTTTTAATTTTGAAAGGAAGCATGTTGCAGGTAAAACTTAGTTCCTGTGAAGAATGTATTATGAAGCAGCGGAATTCTTAATGAATCAGAAAGTGAGTGTAGGACTTGCCAGACCAGGGATGACTTTGACGTAGTTGGTCAGTATATATATATATATATATATATGAAAAAATGGCAGAAAGGACCAGCACTCCGTATTCCAAAAAAATTCAATGGTTTATTCAAAAACTCACAGTGTCTCAGGAGACACTGTGAGTTTTTGAATAAACCATTGAATTTTTTTGGAATACGGAGTGCTGGTCCTTTCTGCCATTTTTTCATGTATAACTACATTTGACCTAGCACCCGACATAAAAATACAAGTGAAGGAGTGCGGGTATTTTCTACAATTTTGTTATATATATATATATATATATATATATATATATATATATAGTCAACTACAAGAGGTCCTCTGCACTCAACTCATTATCAATATATTTAAGACAGAGTCATTTTGTGCATACTGCTACTGAAAAATGCCTTACCCTTTAAACAAAACAGGGATTGTTTGTCCATATATTGCAATATATTTAAGCTGGCCAACTACGTCAAAGTCATCCCATATCTGGCCAGTCCTACGCTTAATTTTCATCTGATTCATTAAGAATTCAATTGCTTAATTATACATTTTACAAAGGTACTACGTTTTACCTGCAACTTACTAGCTGCTCTCAAAGTAAAACTCCCCAACTTGGCTCTTTTGATAGTAAAGGTTGCTGAACCCTGATCTATATATAGATCAGGGGTCAGCAACTTTTACTATCAAAAGAGCCATTTTGCCCCCTCTTCCACTAAAGAAAATAGTCTGGAGCCGCAGAACATAACACAGCTTATAAATAGGGATGGGCGAATTTGACCCGTTTAGTTTCGCCAAAAAATCGCAGCAGGCGAAATGTCGACGATGTCCATTAAAGTCTATGGGCGTCAAAAAAATTGTTGCGCATCGAATTTTATTTGACGTGCGCCATTTTTTTTGACGCACAACGCCATACAAGTCTATGGGCGACAGTTCAAGGCGAAAAGGGCTGCTGGCAGGTCCTGAGGTATAGAAGGATAGAGGGTTTTGTGGGCTGCTGATGTTTTATTTTAATAAAGGGAATACTGTATGTGCAACTTAAGGCACTGACAGTGCCTTGTAAAGAGTTTGGTGATTATGGGATAAAGTAACTTCAAGATTTTGCATTGACTAAGACTCAGTTTTTCTTTGCTTACACAAAACAGACTGCAATACCAATTTGTGTCCGCCAACAATTGATATATGTTCACCTGGATTTGAAAAAACCATCATATCACATGACTGCTGTGTGAATATTTCATGTGGTAAGTTTCCTAATTGTTATGTTTCTATAATTAAAAGCATTTACTTTTTTAATATAAAGACTGATATTGGGGAAAACTAGAAAATTTTATTATGGCAACAAATGGTTTCTTACTGTAGGGAATATTGTTTTTTTTCTTACCCCCTCATCACTGAAATAATTTCCTTTATGCTATCCAGTAGGGATGTAGCGAACTGTTCGCCGGCGAACTAGTTCGCGCGAACTTCGACTGTTCGCGTCCGCCGAATGTTCGCGAACGTCGCGCGACGTTCGCCAATACGAGTTCGCGTTCGATTCGAACAAAAATCGTTCGACCATTCGACCATTCGATTCCTTCGACCGCTAAAATCGAAGGATTTTCGTTCGAATCGAACGATCGAAGCCATTCGATCGAATGAAATCATTCGATCGAATGGCTTCGATCGTTCGATTCGAACGAAAATCCTTCGATCGAACGATTAAAATCCTTCGATCGTTCGAATCGAACGATTTTGCGGATGTTCGAAGTTCGCGAACTGTTCGCGAACTGTTCGCATTTTTGCCGGTGTTCGCGAACGGCGTTCGCGAACACATAAACGGCAGTTCGCTACATCCCTACTATCCAGTACCCACTTCAACAAAAGCAGTCTAGGTCTGGGGGAAAAGTAGGGCAATAAGGGAATGGAAGATAGATAGGAGTGGCAAAACTATTTTAAGTTATCCTCGGGTTTGGCAGATCAAGGGGTTTAAGCACCAGGTTACTGACACTTCCCCAGTTTCTTTTACTACACTTTACCCTACATGGTATACAGTAGTGGAGGGGGCCTCTATCACACCAAACTTGAAAACTACCAACCTGGGGATTTTAAAAATCTTTCTTCCAATTGGCTAGAGCTTTGTTTGTTGTCTGAACAACTGTGTAAGGAAAAAGTGCACATTTACCTCATATTAAATAAGATAGATAGTGAATGCATATTGTTTTCAGTATATGGACCATTAATTAAATAAATGAGAATCAGTAATATAGAAATCTACTTAAAGCACTTCTTCCTTATTATTGTTAACCACTATCCATTTCAAGAATCTAGTATAAGACTATAAGTATTCTCTGCTAATATTCTCTGTTATGTTTGTTTCTATAGTTCAAAAAAATGTGTGTGTGCAGAATGGGATAGAGTATCAGGTAAGTGCAACAATTTATATTTAGCTCATTAAATATCATAGAGACCTATAAATTGTAAGACATGACCACTTCTGGACATACACAGTATAGCCCCAGTTTTAAAAGCAGCTGGCCTAAAGGGTTATAGTTTTTAATCATATTAATCTTAATATAAACTTCTCAGTGAATTTATAAGAATCTTATTATGTGTATGGTGAGATACTGGAGGAAAAAAACATGTTTGCTTAGCATAATATAACCTTGGTAATTGATGCTCTTACATACACGCTTAAATTTGTTGTGTGGGCTTCTGTCATTTGTGGGCTATACACTAAAGTTTTATGGGATATACAGATGCAGCCACTTTCTTTTGTACGCTTATCACGCTGTAACACTAGATAAGCAGCAGAAAATGCGATGTGTTAAGTTGCCTCGCTGCGTTTATCAGCATGTAATTCCAGTAGTGGCCACTAGAGGTCACTAACCACTAGCTAATGCCATGCGTTCAAATATACAGTAAATCAGTTACAAAAGGAGGAAAGAGCTCAAAATCGTATTGATGCAGTGGTGGAATAGTGGGTTAAGTAGAGGCTTTTGGGCAGTGAGTTTAGTGTTCAATCCCCAATGAAAGTTGTTTTTTTTTTAACTTCTGATTTATATTAAAAAGAACACCTTTCATTATAATAAAATTGGAGCCCAATCCTTTATTGTTAATACACAAAATACACACTGTCTCTCTCCCTCCCCCAATTTTTGCATCTGTGTCTCTCTCCCTCCCCCGATTTTTGCATCTGTGTCTCTCTCTCATTTCTCCGATTTTTTTCCATCTCCTTCTGTGTCTCTCTTCCATCCCCAATTTTTCAATCTGAGTCTCTCTCTCCCTCACATGATTTTTGCATCTGAGTCTCTATCTCCCTCACTCGATTTTTGCATCTGTGTCTCTGTCTCCTTTCTTCGATTTTTCCATCTCCCTCCCTCAATTTATGCATCTGTGTCTCTCTCTCATTTCTCCGATTTTTTCCATCTCCTTCTGTGTCTCTCTTCCTCCTCTAATTTTTCCATCTGAGTCTCTCTCTCCCTCACATGATTTTTGCATCTGAGTCTCTCTCTCCCTCACTCGATTTTTGCATCTGTGTCTCTCTCTCCTTTCTCCGATTTTTCCATCTCCCTCTCCCTCCCTCAATTTATGCATCTGTGTCTCTCTCTCATTTCTCCAATTTTTTCCATCTCCCTCTGTGTCTCTCTTCCTCCTCTAATTTTTCCATCTGAGTCTCTCTCTCCCTCATTCGATTTTTGCATCTGTGTCTCTGTCTCCCTCCCCCAATATTTCAATCTGTGTCTCTCTCTCCCTCCCCCGATCTTTGCATCTGTGTCTCTCATTTCTCCGATTTTTTCCATTTACTTCTGTGTCTCTCTTCCTCGGACCTCCCCCAATTTTTCCATCTGAGTCTCTCTCTCCCTCCCTCGAATTTTCAATCTGTGTCTCTCTCTCCCCCAATTTTTCCATCTGAGTCTCTCTCTCCCTTCCCCGATTTTTTGCATCTGTGTCTCTGTCTCCTTTCTCCGATTTTTCCATCTCCCTCTGTGTCTCTGTCTCCTTCCCCCAATTTTTGCATCTGTGCCTCTCTCTCCTTTCTCCGATTTTTGCATCTGTCACCTTTATCTGATTTTTTTTTATCTCCCTCTGTGTCTCTATCTCCCTCCCCTGATTTTTGCATCTGTGTCTCTCTCTCCCTTCCCCGATTTTTGCATCTGTGTCTCTGTCTCCCTCCCCCGATTTTTGCATCTGTGTCTGTCTCCCTCCCCCGATTTTTGCATCTGTGTCTCTCTCTCATTTCTCCGATTTTTTCCATCTCCTTCTGTGTCTCTCTTTCTCCCCCAATTTTTCCATCTGAGTCTCTCTCCCTCACTCGATTTTTGCTTCTGAGACTCTCTCTCCCTCCCCCAATATTTCAATCTGTGTCTCTCTCTCTCTCCCTCCCCCGATTTTTGCATCTGTGTCTCTCTTTCATTTCTCCGATTTTTTCCATCTCCTTCTGTGTCTCTCTTCCTCCTCTAATTTTTCCATCTGAGTCTCTCTCTCTCTCATTCGATTTTTGCATGTGTCTCTGTCTCCCTCCCCCAATATTTCAATCTGTGTGTCTCTCTTCCTCCCCCAATTTTTCAATCTGAGTCTCTCTCTCCCTCACATGATTTTTGCATCTGAGTCTCTCTCTCCCTCCCTCAATTTTTGCATCTGTGTCTCTCTCTCATTTCTCCGATTTTTTCCATCTCCTTCTGTGTCTCTCTTCCTCCTCTAATTTTTCCATCTGAGTCTCTCTCTCCCTCCCTCGAATTTTCAATCTGTGTCTCTCTCTGCCCCAATTTTTCATATGTGTCTCTGTCTCCTTTCTCAGATTTTTTCCATCTCCTTCTGTGTCTCTCTTCCTCCCCCAATGTTTCCATCTGAGTCTCTCTCTCCCTTCCCCGATTTTTTGCATCTGTGTCTCTGTCTCCTTTCTCTGATTTTTCCATCTCCCTCTGTGTCTCTGTCTCCTTCCCCCAATTTTTGCATCTGTGCCTCTCTCTCCTTTCTCCGATTTTTGCATCTGTCACCTTTATCTGATTTTTTTATCTCCCTCTGTGTCTCTATCTCCCTCCCCTAATTTTTGCATCTGTGTCTTTCTCACCCTCCCCCAATATTTCAATCTGTGTCTCTCTCTCCCTCCACCGATTTTTGCATGTGTCTCTCTCTCTCATTTGTCCGATTTTTTCCATCTCCTTCTGTGTCTCTCTTCCTCCTCTAATTTTTCCATCTGAGTCTCTCTCTCCCTCATTCGATTTTTGCATCTGTGTCTCTGTCTCCCTCCCCCAATATTTCAATCTGTGTCTCTCTCTCTCCCTCCCCTGATTTTTGCATCTGTGCCTCTCTCTGCTTTCTCCGATTTTTGCATCTGTCAGCTTTATCTGATTTTTTTTATCTCCCTCTGTGTCTCTATCTCCTCCCCTGATTTTTGCATCTGTGTCTCTGTCTCCTTCCCCCGATTTTTGCATCTGTGTCACTGTCTCCCTCCCCCGATTTTTGCATCTGTGTCTCTCTCTCATTTCTCCATTTTTTTCCCATCTCCTTCTGTGTCTCTCTTCCTCCCCCAATTTTTCAATCTGAGTCTCACTCTCCCTCACAAGATTTTTGCATCTGAGTCTCTCTCATTTCTCAGATTTTTTTCCATCTTCTTCTGTGTCTCTCTTTCTCCCCCAATTTTTCCATCTGAGTCTCTCTCTCCCTCACTTGATTTTTGCATCTGTGTCCCTCTCTCCTTTCTCTGATTTTTCCATCTCCCTGTCTCTCTCTCCCTCCCTCCCTCGATTTTTCCATCTGTCTCTCTCTCCCTCCTTTGATTTTTTCCCTCTACCAAATAATCTCATTCATTGTAACAGCAGCCAATTAGACACTAACACTTCCCTTCAGTATTTTTCTATAACTTTAAATTGTGGGAACTCTGTCCATATTAAATAAAGCATCCGAGATCTGACCATTTAAAAGAAAAGTAAAAAAAAAAAAATTAAGTTTGAAAATTAAATCACAGGTCTTGAACCAACGACCCTCTGTTTGCGAAACATGCACCTTATCCATTACACTACAGGTGACTACCACAGTCTGTTGCTACAAATTTGCACTCCATAAGGATTTGAAACCCACAGGCATATAAGCCTAACTAATAAAAATGATTAATACATCATCCTGTCTGTGACAAAAGGTGGAGGAATGATTTGGTATGTTTCCCAGACACCTCTGCCCTGTGTATCTCTCCTCCCCTCCCAGATTTTTCCCACCATATCTTTTTCTCTCTCCCTAATTTTCCTCTTGCTCTCTCCCCGAACTTCCTCTCCCCCATGCCTCTGGCTGTCCCCCTGATTTCCCCTCTGCCCCTGTGTCTCGTTCACGTTCTTCCTGTAAGAGTTGAGTGTACCATGCGCCACCTGGTGTCCATTTAATGTAACGCGGTTTAAGGAAACTTTTCTGGTTCGTTAGGGCAACGTGGGGAACTGCATTCAATGCAGATATCGCATCTATCCCATAAAGTTACAGCGCATCAAACGTACAAACCAGCCTGGCTCTATCTGTATAGGTTTTCATTTATTACAGAACATACAGCATATAGTAAAGTTTATACTTAAATACGAAGAAAATAGTAATACCTACATGAGTAATTATAGCAGTACCCAATGTGTTATTGTGGCAATGGTTCCACAAGATCTCTTTGCGCCTCAATATTCTAGCAATACAGATGATGTTTAATTCTTCTAGTCAGTAGAAGCAGGAGCTTACCAAAAAGGAACAACTGGCAGGATCTACAGTTTGGATTTTTATCTCTATTTATGGACCACAGATGAAAGATTTGTGACATTTTTGTATCTTAAATAGCTTTTTTTAATCAACCTTTATCTTTAAAATAAACATGGTCAAAACATTAAAAAAATAAACACATTAAAAAGCATAGACGTGCACATATAAAACTTATAAGGAGATATACAAATGGAATCTGTATATATGATATGTATGCCTCTTATTGCTATGTGTCTTCTCTCTTCAGCCTGAATCACAAATACCTTCTCCTCCTGGAAGCTGTAATGAATGTGTGTGTAGTTCTGAGGTGGACCCTAACTCTCAGTTTAACCGGGTGAATTGTCAGCCAATGCAATGCAACGAAAGCTGTGGCCCAGTAAGTTGTATTCCTTTACTTTATTCCTTCTGGATAAAATAAGTCTACAGGTTCCAAGAAAATGGAAAGTCGTTTTGATGCTAATTAGTATATGTCAATACATTTGTGAAGATTCTCATTCATCATCTGTAGAAATAAGCTAAATCAACTTTTTCCAAGAAAATGGAAAGTCGTTTTGATGCTAATTAGTATATGTCAATACATTTGTGAAGATTCTCATTCATCATCTGTAGAAATAAGCTAAATCAACTGGTATCCAGATTGGGCTTTTGTGAAAACCAGTAGAAAAAGATGCAATAACACAAGACTACCGGTGAAGGTAGAAAACAGGACAAGAGAAAAAACTTGGTCCTCCCATATGTAGCTGGGGTGTCGGATAAACTTAGAAGGATTTTTAATAAACACCACATGCCTATATGCTTTAAACCCAGCAACACACTGAGGTAGCAACTAGTTCACTCAAAAGACCCAACCCCAAAGCACAAGAAGAGTAACATTGTGTATGCAGTGCAGTGCATTGAGGAGTGCTCTGATTTCTATGTGGGAGAAACCAAACAACAGTTACACCAGCATATGGTGCAGTACAGAAGAGCCAGCTTCTCTGGTCAGGATTTAGCTGTGTACTTACATGTAAAAGAGAAAGGACAAACGTTTGAAGACTGCCAAGTCCAGATTGTAGCCTGGGAGAGCGACTGGTTCAAAAGAGGTGTTAAAGAAGCTATAAATGTAGAAACTGAAAAACCAAGTTTGAATAGAGGTGTGGGGGGGGGGGGTGCAACATCTATTGTCTGACACGTAAGGGGTATATTTATCAAAGAGTGAAGTTAATAGTGAAGTTCCGCCACTAGAGTGAAATTCCGCCACTAGAGTGAAGCTTTCCATTCATTTCTATGGGATTTTTAAAGGCATATTTATCAAAGGGTGAACTTTCACCCATTGATAAATATGCCTTCCAAAATCCCATAGAAATGAATTGTGAACTGCGGAATTTCACTCTAGTGGTGGAATTTACCCCATACAGATGCAGCCACTTTGGTTTGTCTGTTTGACACAGAATAACTAAACACAGATATCCCATTTATCTCATTTAACACAGAAAACTGCGTCACAACATCCCATCTAATTAAAGCATTCACCATTGTGAACAATGGAGCTTTGGTATGCTAATGAAAAGGTTAAATGCATTAAATGAGTTAAGATGACTTAAGATAACACAGTTTCTTCAATTACCCCTGAGTCATGACGCATTTAACTCACAAATCCAAGTGGCTTCATCTGTACAATGCCGTTTTGGCACCTCTCCCTGGATGGTTTAATAACACATCAAAACTCCAATCTTACTAATACAATCAACACCTAATTTAATGACATCATTGTGGATTATGATAAACAGATTATGCTGATTGGAGCAATATTCCAGAGGATATATACCGAAGAAAGATCCTATGTACAAGTTATTCTGAATTGAGAAAGCCATTTGGATGACTGGTGAAACATCTTAAAGGAAAAAACACAGCAAGTCCAGTTGATTTGACTTATTTCTACAGATATATGTCCATAATTACTGTTTAAAAAATATTGTGCTAATAAGAAAAAAATAGCACACTGATATATTTTTATTTATAACATGAAAATTGCTCAGTAGATACATTTGCTAATTTCAAGAATGCAATATTTATTTATAGTCTTTTTCCCAAGTTTTATCTATTGGATTCAATCAAGTTTTCCAATGTTGATATTTAACATGTGGAGGACTATATATCAATTTTAGTGGTTTAAAGGTTTTTGAAACCACAACTAAACTCACAAACCCAATGTCATGGAATTTAGAAGGAATTTAGATGGATCTGAATAAAAAAAAGTATGAATGGAAAAAAATGCGCTAAAAAATACAAATACCTCTAAAACCTCTAAAAGTTGGAATTTTTCTGACAACTTCTAGTGAAAAAAAATCTAAAAACTTCTAAAAGTCTGAATTAATTTAAAATGGTCCAATAGGATCAGGATTAATAGTTTTTACACTTAATAAATCATTTTTACAGTTTTTTTTTTAAAAAAAACTATGAAAACCACAAATTTTTAGAGATTTGTGGAAAAAATTTAAATTGATTCTTAGTAAATAGGCTCCTTAGAGTAAATAGGCCCCTTAGAGTAATCTGAAGATTATATATATCATACCCTTTTAGAATCAATGACACATTGGGGAAAAGTCACTAAATGGAAAATTTTCACCAGCAACAGCTTCGCCACATTCCGCGCCACTTCGCCAGGTGCAAATTTGTTACTACTATGCTAATTCACTAAAAATGCAAAGCTGCATCTAAGCAGCCGAACACTGGCAAATTTTCACTAGCGTTACATCAGCTGGCAAACATTTCATATAGAATCTTTGCTGAAATTTTTTTTAAAAAAATTGTTGTGTGTATAACTTTATTTGTAACGAGCTGTTGTGTTGTACAGTGCATAAAAGTACAATAGATATAAAAGTATACAAGGGGAAGACAAATTACATAATAAATATACACAGCAATTATATCAGGACAAAGAGCTTAAGTGATATGTGGTCTGAAACATAGTGGGAAGGAGGTCCCTGTCCCATAGAGCTTACAGTCTAAGTGGATGGGAGGCTAACATACAGGCACAAATCGGAGATGAAAAAGTGCACAAGTAAAGGCATAGTCACAAGACTAAGCTAATGTTCTAGTACAGGGATGTCCAAACCGCAGCTCGAGGGCCACATGCGCCCTAGGAAGGATATGAATGCAGCCCATCTTGAACTTCCACCAATCGAGAAAACGTCATGTTGCAATGTAACACAAAGAATTCACAAATGTGTGGATTAAATTTTACATGGGTTGTGCGGTGTGTGGTTTCCTAGAGCAGAAAAAGCAGTTAAGTGATCGTTTGGTTACTTTCAAAGGCAGTAAGCACTCTTCAGCATCGCCCGATATGATAGGGATATATGCAGCGCCTACATTTGTGAGCAACTTTTTTCAAGAATGAACACACTAAGGAGCACATTTATCAAGGGTCGAAGTGCGTTTTGGAAGTTAAAAACTTTGAATTTCTGGCTATTTTTTGTGTACTTCGACTAGGGAATAGTCCAACTTTGATTCGAATTTGAAAAAAACCTCGAAATTCGAATATCAAAATTTATCATGTACTGTCTCTTTAAAACTTTGACTTCTACCATATGCCACCTAAAATCTGCTGAAGTGCTGTTTTAGCCTATGGGGGACCTCATAGAACCTACATGGAGGCAATTGGGGGAGTTTGAAAGATTGAAGTTTTTTGGGGGCAAAACTTTGAATCGAAGTAGATCGAAGTTGCTATTCCTTCAATAGTACGATTCAAAGTAGGCTGAATACGGACCACTTCGACCCCCAAAAACCTTCAACCTCTATTCGGTTGGTCTTTTTGAATTCGTAGTTCAAAGTTTTTTTAACTTCAAACTTCGACCCTTGATAAATCTGCCCCTAAGAGTAAAATTAGAACCAAATTATCTGATGAGCACCTTGAGAATTCACTGAGAATTGCAACTACTTCCATTCAACCAGATATTGATACATTAGTTTCTCAAATACAATGTCAAAAATCTTACTAGGTTTATGATACCCTCTTTTCTTTTACTTTTACAATAAAATAAATCAAAAGCTAGCGTTAGTGTTTGTGTGTATTTCGAGTATGACCCCAGAAAATTTTTCTTCTTCCAATGTGGCCCAGGGAAGCCAAAAGGTTGGACACCCCTGTTCTAGTGCTCCAAAAGGTAGGCTCTTAGTTTTTTCTTGAGGAGATTGAGAGAGGGTTCCTTACGAAGAAATTCAGGGATGGAATTCCAGAGGTAAGGAACAGCAAGATAGAAAAGTTTGAGACTACAGGTGGCAGCAGATGTGAATGGTGTGAAGAGAAGGTGGCTCTGAGAGGAGTGGAGAAGATGGCCAGGAATGTATAACGAGACAAGAGAATAAATGTAGTGAGGAGCAGAGGAGTGAAGAGCTTTGAATGTTAGTAGACATGGAGAGAGCAGAAGGATCCTGGTAGCAGAGTTGAAGACTGATTGGTGGGGACAGAGATGGGAGTCAGGGAGTCACCGGTTAGGAGGAGATTGCAATAGTCTAAACGGGATAAGATAAGGGAATGGATTAGTGTTTTGGCTGTTGTTTGTGAAATAAACGGGTGTATCTTGGCTATATTGTGGAGAAAGAAACAACAGGTTTTGGCAGTATTATTAATATGATTAGAGAAGTAAAGGGACTGGTTAAAGATACCCCCCAAGCAGTGTGCTGAGTTAACCAGGTTAATAGTCATGCCATCAATAGTCACGCCCCTTTGTAATGCTTGACAAAGGGGCATGCCCCGAAACGTTGCACTGCATTAATAAAATTGCAAGGGCTTGCCCTGCTAACTGAATTCCTGTGTGCCGGTGATTCTTCTATGTATCAATAGTAGTAGTGAAAGGAAAAGAAGGGCTCTGCTTGGTTGGTATGATCATGAGCTCAGTCTTGACTAAGTTAAGCTTGAGCTGGTGTTGGTTCATCCAGGAAGTGATAGCAGTCTGCTATCTGGGTTTGAACATCAGCAGTTAGTGAAGGGTTGTCTGAATATGTCTGAATGTCATCGCCATACAGGTTGTATTTAAGGCCAAATGAAGATATAAGGTCTCCTAAAGAGAGTATGTACAAGGAGAACAACAGAGGACCAAGTACAGAACCCTGAGGCACCCCCACATTAAGATGGACAGGGGGAGAGGTTTTGTTTGCAAAAATAACAGGGAAGGATCGGAAAGGTAGGAATAGAACCAGGCTGCAGCTTGATCACAAATACCAATTAAATGGAAAACTTGCATTAGAAAAGAATGGTTAACAGTATCAAAAGCAGAAGATAAGTCCAGGAGAATGAGAATAGAGATATGTCCTTTGTCCTTAGCAGTCTGAAGATCATTTGCAACTCTACCTAATGCAGTGGACTGTGCAGGTCGAAAGCCAGACAACATAGGGTCAAGCAGATTATTGGTGCAGAGAAAGTTAGTAATACGGAAGAAGATAAGACATTCCAGGAGTTTAGAGGCTAGCGGTAAGAGAGAGATGGGGCGGTAGTTACAAACAGGATGGGTCCAGTGTAGCCTTTTTCAGAATGGGCTTGACACAAGCCTGTTTGAATAAAGAGGGTAAAGTAGCAGAAGTTAGCGAGTAGTTCAATATAATGAGTAAGTACTGGAATAAGGACAGGGGCACACTGTTTTAGTAGAGGTGATGCTATAGGATCAAGTAAGTTGTGGATGGAGAGGATAGGAGAAGTTTAGAGACGTCGGGCTCAGATAGACAATGAAAAGAGCTGAAAATGGAAATAGGAGATTTAGGGGGAGTTAGAATATTGGTATCTGAGGGGTGGGAAAATTGTTTGTGGATAGAGTCAACTTTGCTTTCAAAGAAGTCAGCAAAGTCCTGGGGGGTATGTTCAGGTGTTAGTGTTTCATTTGCAGAGGGATGAAATAGCGAGTTGAATATTGAAAACAAGTGTTGTGGGTTGGATTTATTGTTATTTATAAGTGTATTGTTGTGCTGATGTTTAGCTTGGGATAGTGCAGTACCAAGGCAGGTCATGAGAAATTTATAGGACGTCAGCTTTTGTACAGGATTTCATTCTTATATGCTCTCTGCCACTCGTTTACAGGACCACAGAAATTGTGTCTGGCCATTCATCCAGGGACGGGGATTTTGGGTTTGACTGGGTTTTGGTTGAGGGTTAGCAGAGGGGGGGGGAGTGTGCGAGATAACATAGCAAGAGGTTTAGCAGAAGGAGGTTTGTAAATAACAGCTACCCTTGCAGCGAGCGCGAAACAAGTAGGAAGGAGGTGTAGAGATCAGTTTAAGGTGGCAATGAGGGGAGAGCAGAATGGCTACTCCTCCCCTAAGTCCAGTAGTGCAGGGGGTATGAGAGAAGGAGAGACAACCATAAGAGAGCACTGTCATTCTGAGAGAGCCAGGTCTCAGTTAGGGCAAAGAGCTGAAGAGACTTAGAGCAGAATACATCATGAATCAAAGTGGATGTGTTAGGTACAGAGCAGGTATTATGAAGGGCACAGGTTAAAGAAAGACAAGCAATTTGAATAAGGTTGGAAAGGTTAGCGGTATTTGTGCCTTTGAGCAAAGGGGGTTCATAATATGGGAGATGGCAGATGGGTTTATGGCAGGGATCTCAGTTAGTAGATATATTGCCTGCAGCAAATAAAAGTAGAAGAGAGTGTGAGAAAGATTTGAACTTCCTACTGTATGTCTATGTGAAGCAGTAGTTGCAAGAGTTAGATTATTTAGAAAGCTACTGCATGTAAGGTTTAGAAGCAGCAGTTTGGCGAATGGAGCAGAGAGAGAGATATTATGATAGAGTGGAGGCAATCAGCTGGAGGGCAGAAGCTACCTTCAGAAGCACAAAGGTGAATGACATTAACAGGATTAGTAGCATTCTGCCAGTGTATCTTCAAATTAGATCTAGTTAACTGAATTGAAAGTCTGTCAGATCTTCTTACCTATAATAAGTACAAAAACATAGTGTTCAGGGTAACAGTTTTAGTTAAGCTTTAGTTCTCTTTTAATAGCTGGTAGAAAGATGTCCTGACTCTGAGCTGTACCTGGTTTCTTAATATTTCTTTCGAAAAAGATCTGCTCTAAAGGATTAGAATCTCAAATGAGAAAGCCTGGATAAATGGGCAAAATGTATGCTATGTCACGATGACCTGAGCACACCTCCAGCATTCTAAAGAGTGGTTTGAAATATGTTTATAATGCCTTTTTGGCATATTATACCAGTACATTAAAACCTTATCAATATTTTCCTTTAGCCTAGTACAAACAACAATTGTTCTGGCATTCTATCCCAAATGTCCCATTTGCTTGGAAACCAGGTCTCCCATTGGCCTCTTCCCACTTAATCTTATATGTGGCAGGAAACTAGAAAATATACAGTAGGTTTTAGAGATCAGTCCCTTCCTTGTTTATCCATTGTCTCAAATTGTGATATTGAGTGCTAGTCTATGTATGATGCTTTGGAACATTTTAATAAGCATAAAATATTATGGTTATACAACAGTAATAAAATAGATAGATATTTTGTACTGTACAAACTGTTCAAACATAAGTTAATGTTCAAACATAACATAAGTTTCTTGTAATTTTTGAGTAATGTTATTAATTTCTCCAGGGCCAAGAGTACATAAATTCTAGTGGCCAGTGCTGTGGACAGTGTGTCCAGACTTCCTGTGAGGTGACAACATCCAATGGACAAACTCATATCTTGAAGGTACCACTTTGAAAATTGCAGTGTTTAAACTGTTCTTGTCATAATTTATCTACATTTTCCAAGTAGAAAAGAGACACATTCCTAGCTTTATATGCAGCCTTACAGTGCTGATGTCTTGGGTTTCCATCCAATACTGCAAAGAGTTTCTTCTCCTCGTACTTGTACGGGTTCCCTTAAAGTAGTCCGACACTCTCAGGGATACAACAAAGAAACAGTAAAACTCACGGGATGTATGTTGATGGGAGACTGGGGGGATTCAAATGGATAACCCTGGGCAAAATTGGGGGCTGACATGTCTGACAGTATATACATTGTTAGCCCACTACCTGAAATAGCCATATACTGTATATGTGTGTGTGTGATAGGGATGGGCGAATTTTTTCGCCTCGTTTCGCCGAAAAAATGAGGCCCATAGACATGTATGGAGACATGCGTCAAAAAAAAAAAGACGTGCGACAAAATAATTTCGCCGCGCGACAAATTTTTTTTTGACGCCCATAGACTTTAATGGGCGTCTGCGACATTTCGCCGGCGGCGAATTTTTGGCGAAACAAACGGGTCAAATTCGCCCATCCCTGTGTGTGAGTAATGTGGAGCTAAAAAGTTAACAAAGAGTCTAGAAACATCTAGAAATATCAGTGTCTCTAAAGAACCAGTAGCTCATCCTCATTCCACTCACATGCAATGTACAATCAATATCTGTATAAATATTGACATTATTCTTTCCTTTCTCTCCTTTATTTTTTTAAGAAAGGGGAAACTTGGTCTCCAAGTGATGACAGATGCACAACCTATAACTGCACACTATCCCAGGGTCAGTTGTCTACAGTTGTAACAAAGAAGTCTTGTGCAGTTGTGAGTGTACAAGATTGCAAATCTGTAAGTAAGACAATTACCTAAATCATTCTGCTATTACAAAGATGTTGGTTGAATTATAATAGTTTTATTCCTTTTGGATTTGTATTAGTACTTTCTGAAAACATATCACATGTATATAGACTTGAAACAAACTTTTCATGGTTAATTTAATAAAAAATGTTATATTGCTTTTAATATTAAACTGTAAAATCACAATCACACCAATATTACCTACTAGACATCAAACAGGGAACACTGAGATCCTTCTGTAAAACATAAGGATATTAGATCAAAACAGATTTATTGGCACTGCTGATGTTTTGACTGGGTCTACAAAGTAAATTTCAAAGTATCAAAGTAAATATGAACATACAAGCATCACCCATAACATTTTTTTGTGGGAGTGTTGACTTGTCTCAGGTGACTCCATATGGCAGGCAGCAAGGACAGGGCTGGCCTGTGCAGACAAACTTCGAGCTGAATTTGTTATCCAGAGCAAATTTGCAGATCACAACCAGGCCCTGAACAAGTGCTCTTTAAATGATCACTAAGTGGCATGCCTTAGTTCCTTGCACTACAGTCAGCCATGTAGAGGTGGGTTACTATAGTCATTTCAATAAATTGCAACATTCTGCGATGAAACCAAAGGTATTTATTTACTGAGCAGTTTTCATTCTACTTTTCTATTGTCTTCAGGGTGAGCAGTTTCAAATGTCAAGTGATCAGTGCTGTGGAGAATGTGTTCGTACTGCTTGCATTATAACAACTGCTGGTGGGGAAACCAAGGTCCTAACAGTATGTATGCTTATCAGAGGAAATTATTTTTATCATATGTGATAAGCCCATCAATTATATTTAATTAATAATCACTGAAACACAACTGAAAAAAGTTCCACAAACTGTTGTTGATAAACTCACCAAGTTGAAACAGTAGTCCAGATGCACCAGCTCTCAGATCCTCAGGGCCATTAAAGAAAAAATTATACCCCTCACTCAATGTAGGTCTCTAATAAAAGATATTGCATAAAATACAGGTAGCTCATTTGTAAAACCCCGTTTCATGTAAATAACCCATTTTCATAATAATATACTTTTTTAGTTGTAGGTGCCATTAGGTAATCCTAAATAGACTACCATTTTAAAAAATGAGGGCTGCCCTCTGGAATTGCATGAATCCCGGTGCACACAAACAAACCATATACTAAACTTGTTAGGTCACATGAGCCAATTAACAGACAGAGTTCTGTTTTTTGTTTCCACGCGTTTTCCTGTTACAGTTAGAGTTGTAGTATTTCTGGTCAGGTGATCTCTGAGACAGCACACAGGCCATCATGAAATGGTGGTTCAAGGCAAGAGATGTAAAAGGGCAATATTGACTTAAATATATATTCCAGTTTGATAAGATTCGTTAATATGTCACTAAATTTGATATAAACAGTCTCATTTTGAGGGTATAATTTAACAAATACATATTTTTTACATTATACTTGTGGAGTTTCTAGTGTGCCTTAAGGCCCTTCGACAGTATAGCAGTATTGCTGTTGGTTTAACTGGGCCATTAGGAGATGTCCCTACCCATTGACTTTACTGTACCAACTTCCTCCTCCAGTAATTGCTTTTTATAGACTCACACCTGCAGTCCTGCCCCTTCCGTGATGTCATATCAGGCCGGCATGGGCCTATAAAATAAGGAGGCTCCGGGTTAGGGTCAAGTGTAGGCTGTTGCACATGACGGTCATTTTTTGCCAACCCACACATCACTAGGGATGTAGCGAACCGCCGCCGATGTGTTCGCGAACGCCGTTCGCGAACACCGGCAAAATTTGCGAACAGTTCGCGAACTGTTCGCGAACTTCGATCATCCGAAAATCGTTCGATTCGAACGATCGAAGGATTGTAATCGTTCGATCGAACGATTTTCGTTCGAGTCGAACGATCGAAGCCATTGGATCGAATGATTTCATTCCATCCAATGGCTTCGATCGTTCGATTCGAACGAAAATCGTTCGATTTTAGCGCTCGAATGGTCGAATGGTCGAACTATTTTGACGTGAACGCCTATTGGCGAACGTCGCGCGACGTTCACGAACTTGCGGCGGACGCGAACAGCCGATGTTCGCGCGAACAGCCGATGTTCGCGCGAACAAGTTCGCCGGCGAACAGTCCGCGACATCCCTACACATCACTAAAGAAAACATTTGAAGCTAGGTTTCTAACAAAAATAGTTATTATTGTTACAAAAGACAGGCTATGTTGGCTTATTACATTTGGTTGCAGTGGTTTGCTTACTAATCTTTATGTAATCTGATTTTATATGCAATATGTAAAAGCAAATTATCATTTAAAAATGACCCCAATGCCAGACCAGAGTCACATCAACCTTATAACAGTTGGTTATCCATTCTTCAGAAATTGTCCTTAGTCCAAAGGACTTATTTATTATCCTTGAGCAAAGTACAGAAAGAAAAGGGTTTCACTGCAAAGGTTTTTCAATGCAATATTCATTCCAAGTATTCAAGATTAAATGTCTTTGAGCTTTGATGGCCACACTATAGCACAAATTAATATAATAAAAGGCTTCTAGTACCCTTAGGATGGTGCAACTTCCCTGCGTCTATGGTAAAGCAGTCTTTTCAAAATAATTTATTAGGGTTTGATCCCTCTATTAAAACTACACAATAAACATTTATTTTCAAGAAAAAAATGTACCATAGTAAGACATATCTCCAAACTGTCCCGTTTTCATCGGGACAGTCCTGCTTTTGACAGCTCAACTCACAGTCCCTCATTTGTATTGGAGTCCAGACTTTCTCTGCACTGAACAGCCAGAAAAAGAAACAAAGTTTCTAACTTAATTGTTTTTTTTGGCAGAGAGCCCAGTACAGTTAACAGGTGCAAATAAGATACTTTGTTACAATTTTGAGATAAGTAAATAAGTAATTGTAACAAATTAGATAAGGAGGTCCCTTAGGAAAAGTTAGACCCACAGCTTAAAGTGCAATTCACCTTCATTAGTAAAACTGAAATAACTGAAAAAAACACAGAAATATGTTCAAACTTTCATAACCTGCCAAATTTTGTAAAATTAACATGGTAATTAGGGGGTGTGGGCACAAAAATGGGCATGGTCAAAAGAAATGTCCCTTTTTTTATTTCTAAAATGTTAGGAGGTATGGGAAGATACAATTTGCATGTTATATACAAAGGGCATTCTAATATCAGATGAATCTTATACAACAAAAAAGATAAACGGAGAAACAATGTATTAAAATATTAAAATCAAATACTCCACTATTTGGATTTATATTGACAATATTTGCTATACTTTTAGAGTTTTAAATACACTTAGGTCACATTATGGTGGGTCCTTACATAGCTACAGTGTTTGTTAGCTTGACCTATAGTTTGGGCCTGTCTATTTTAACTACCATGCTCATTTTTATTTCTATTTATTTTCAAATAATATATATCCTTATTATAGTCAGGCAAAGGAATGTAATGTAAATCCTAACTTTTGATATTAAACATGAGAGGTCTGAGAAAATGTTGCATATGACAACCAGAAAATGCACCTTACTGAAACCTGTTGGTTTCTTCAGTATAAAATATATAGATTATATTTGGCTTTTGTGGTCCAGGGTTCTGAACCAAACTGATGTATTTAAAACTTTCGTTTTAAAAAGATACATAAGATTGTAATTGCAAGCATTTATTTGTATCTGTTTCATTTTTTTAGGAAGGTGAAATATGGTCTCCAAGCAGCGACATCTGTACTTCTTATAATTGTACACTGTTACAAGACCACTTGTCTACTGTTGTTGCAAAAAAGTCCTGTGCCATTTTTAGTGTCAATGACTGTTCATCTGTAAGTAACCCTCACATTTTAGAATTTATAAAAGCAGATTTTTTAAAATAACTTTTAACAACTTACATTTAAGTATGGACTGTTATAATCATGTTGTAAAAGGTCACTTCATATCTTTAAAAGAAGTAGGATACTATAAGCAGATATCAAACCAATATTAGGAATAACACAGAAGAAAGGCAGTCCTTTAGGTTTAAATGTTACCTTGTGGAGGATAGGAGGCGTGAATTACTGTTGCCAATTATTCAAAAGAAAAATATAAGATAGTAAGAGCCCCCGTACTCTCAAATGAATTAATTAACTTATCTAAATTATAAAGTGAACCAATGAGTCGATAATTATAAAGTGCTTGTGCTAATAAGAAAGATTTGCTTGATTGATTAAATCCTTTTGATAGGCTTTAAATAGATAACAAAAGAACAAGTTCAGAGAAGCATAAAGTTGCTTTTTCTGTGTATTAAAAATAGCCAGTGCCAACTTGTTAATTTATGTACTTAATCTATAAGCAATAGATTCAAGATTCCAATAAATTATAAAGTGCAAGTGCTCAACCGTTACTCAGTTGCTGACTGAGTGTGGTTCAAAATAATTAATTTATGCAACTGCTAGTGCATTATAAAATCACAAGGTAGTTCATTAATAATATAGTTTTACAAAAAAAAGGAACCAGGACCAAAATTCAAGGAAGTTTGAGTAGGAAAAGGAAAATAGTGTAGAGGTAGAGAAGTCCCAAAGAGACCGCTGCCTATTATTTTCTAAGCCCTGGGACCCCACACGGGGAGAAAGTAGTACACTGAGGACTGTGGTCTCGTATATTACATGCCCTATCTCTTAAAGAGCTAAAATCTAAAAAACCACAAATCCACCAGTGCCATATGAACAACAGAGAATGAAGAAATTGAATGCGGTTCCCTGGACCAGACTATGAGTACCCAAATTCAGTTAAAAAAGATTATTTTTTTTTTTTTTTTAAAAAACATTTTTAAGGTGATCAAAATGGTAGTTAGAATCTAAGCAACATTAAATAAAATAAAAATATTATTGCGAAGAGAGGCTCTGCCAACGCGTTTCGCTAAAAAGCTTTGTCAAGGCAAATGGTGTCCACTCCTGCTTGCACGTTTTTTAAAGACTTCCGTGTTTAGAGATCTCGCGAGATTTCACGCAGCGTTATGACGTCTGTGTGTGTTTTCGTCTGCGTTAAGAAACCTCGCATGAATATATGCAGCGTGTCTACGCCTGTGCAGTGTTGTGACGTCTATGCGTGTTTACATCTGCATCAAATGACGTCCTCTCGTGTATTCTGTGTTCTCACGAGATTTGCACATCAACAAAACTTAGAGGCGCGTATATTTTCATTAATTCCTATTGGAAACACCGTTTCCCCAATAGGAATTAATGAAAATATACTTTTCCATGCTTTCTTATAAATTCATATTCCCTTTGGTGTAATCTCCCCTTTTCACACGTGTATAACACGTTTCCCCATTTAGACATGTTCACCTTCAATTGGGTGAAGTCTAATATATGGGGTTAATGTGGAGGACATAGGGTGTCCTAATATGTCAATCTAGTGTATCTAGTGTCACGCATAGACGTCACAACGCTGCGCAGGAGTAAACACGCTGTGTATATTCACGCGAGGTTTCTTAACGCAGGCGAAAACACACACAGACGTCATAACGCTGCGCAAAATCTCGTGAGATCTCTAAACACGGAAGTCTTTAAAAAAAATGCAAGCAGGAGTGGACACTTGCACTTTATAATTTATTGGAATCTTGAATCTATTGCTTATAGATTAAGTACATAAATTAACAAGTTGGCACTGGCTATTTTTAATACACAGAAAAAGCAACTTTATGCTTCTCTGAACTTGTTGTTTTGTTATCTATTTAAAGCCTATCAAAAGGCTTTAATCAATCAAGCAAATCTTTCTTATTGGCACAAGCACTTTATAAGTATCGACTCATTGGTTCACTACATAATTTAGATAAGTTAATTAATTCATTTGAGAGTACGGGAGCTCTTACTATCTTTTTCTTTTCTTTTCAATATTAGGAATAATCACATTTGAACTCAGTATTAAAACTAACAAAGGACTTACTTGGTGGAGTGGATCCTACTATTGGTAACTTTTGGGAGGGGCTTTTCAAAATTATTCTACTGCTTAGAGACCCCAAAATATAAGCTGAGCAATCTTTAGTTCTTACATGATCCAATATCATTATACCACCTGTTTCCACTGAAATGCTTGTTGTCTTATGATGTACTTTTTACCTCTGTGATGTTGAAATAAAGTTTATGCCATTCTGCGCATACTGTATATATATATATATATATATATATATATATATATATATATATATATATATTTTTTTTTTTTTTTTTTTTTTTTTTAAATAAAGCCTCTGTCATCTTCTAGGGTCAGGAGTATAAGATTACCAGTGGTCAGTGCTGTGGAGAGTGTATAGAAACTACATGCGTTTTCCAAACTGCCAGTGGCGATGTGAAAAGTTTAAAGGTAAAACTGAACTCCTGTACTCATTTTTACAATTCCCAGAAAGGTAAATTTATTAAAAAAATATTTCTTCTTTGTAAGTAAAGTGCTTGTGTGGTTTCTGAAATTGGTAAACACAGTAATTTTTGCTGCTCCCCAATATAGCACTCCTTTAGGCCATTCAAACACAGCTAAGTCTAAAATTCCACCCTTCGCTCTGATATCAGCGAATGCATAGTACAGTTTGGGGGTTATTTATCAAAGGTAAAATTTTAGAGTTTATGCAAGTTTTTTTACTCTAATAAACTTGAATGTACTCACAACTCGAATGGTACCTTATTTATGAAAAAATTTGCAACGTCTAAAATTTGAACGAATGTTACCATCCCAAAAACTCAAATCTAATTTGAACATAATTTCCTCAGAAAAAAAATTGAATGTCAAGAAGGCTATTAATGTCTTCAAATAGGTCAGCAGACCTCTGCCATTGACTTTTGCATGAACTTGGCAGGTTTTAGGTGGTGAATTATCAAATTCAAGTTAGTTCCAGGATAGGTGGATGTCAAATCTAGGATTCAAATTAAAATTTTGAATTTGGACTTAAATTTAAATTCTGAATATCGTAACATTGTAACATAGGAATTTAGGTTGAAAAAAGACATACTTCCATCAAGTTCAATCTTTTCCACATGTCCAAGTTCAACCTTTTCAACTTTTTTTAACCTGCCTAACTGCTATTTGATCCAGAGGAAGGCAAAAAAAACAAAACAAAAAAAAAACAAAAAAAAAACTGAAGCCTCTCTGATTTGCCGCAGAGGGTGAAAAAAAAATCCTTTTTGACTCCAAAATGACAATAGGACTAGTCCCTGGATCAACTTGTGATATGAGCTATCTTCAATAAACCTGTATTCCCTCACTTGCTAAAAAAAACCATCCAACATGCCCTTGATGCTGCTGACTGGCATTGCTTGCTACAGCCAAGTTTATCATCTACAATGACTCCAAGGTCCTTTTCCATAATGGTTTTGCCTAGTGCAGTCCCATTAAGGGCATAAGTGGCTTGGATATTTTTACATCCCAGGTGCATGACTTTACATGACTCCACATTGAATCTCATTTGCCACTTAGCTGCCCAGATTGCCAGTTTGTCAAGATCCTGATGCAAGGATGCCACATCCTGGATGGAATTAATTGGGCTGGATAGTTTTGTGTCATCTGCAAACGCTGATAGTTGGTGGTTTTAAACTTGAAATTGTGAGCTTTGACCAAAAGAATAATGTGAACCTAAGTAAATCTGCCCCTTTGAGTACTGTCTTTTACTGATCAGTAGAAACTCACTGCATTTTTGCAACTTCTTCCAGGAAATTTAATTTGAGCTGATACAGAGATTCTTATCCTTTTCTTTTACCTTTTATATTGAACAAATAAATGTGTTTGTGCACAATTACTAAAAGCTTTGAAGTCTTCCTCATTGTAGCCTAGTCTTCATTACTGCATCCAACCACACAGTGCACCAATAATTATTATTCACTCCCAAAGTCACTGAGGTACAGAGCCGGACTGGGAGCAAAAAGCAGCCCGGGCAAAAAGAAAAAAGCAGCCCGGGCAAAACAAAAAGCAGCCCACATGTAAACACACACACAAACACAGAGAGACACACATTGAGACTCACACATTGAGACACACACAAACACATTGAGACACACACAAAGACACACAAAGACACACACAGGCACACAAAAACACAGACACATTCAAACACTATCACAGATACAAACACTATCACAGAGACACACACACAGAGACACACACACACAGAGACACACACAAAGAGACATACACAGAGACACACACAGACACACACAAACACAGAGACACACACACATACACATAAAAACACAGAAACACACACACAGAGACACACACAGAGACACACACACACAGACACAAACACAGACACCCCTACCTCCCCGCTACCTCTCCTAGGAGCTTCATGAAACAGCACGGGAACTCTCTGACACCTCCTCGCCGATCAGAGGGACTTTGCCTTTCTCTGACTGATCATAGGAGGAGGGAGGAACACGTGGCTGCTTGGTGTGTGTGTGAATGAGAAGCACAGCGTGCATGCTGTAAGTCTCTCTATCCCTGACTAGACGCCACAAATCAGAAGCGGCCCATTTCATAAGTAAATGGAGCCGCCCTTCTGGAAATTGCCTGAACTGGCAGATTGCAAGTCCGGGCCTGCTGAGGTATCTTTGAAGATGAAGCTTTAATATTTGGCAGAAGTCTGTGCAATATTTTTAATAGGACCATTAAGCTGGTGATATATTAATTGCAGAGGCAGAGTAGGCACTCGCCTAGGGAGCAAACGTGGAGGGGCGCCAGGCAGGGCCGCCATTAGAAATCACGGGGCCCCGTACAACAAAATTTTTGGGGCCCCCTGGGCCCCGCCCACACTGACGACCAAGCTCCACCCCATTTCCCGCCCACTCCACATCGCAGTTAAAAGACCACACAGACATCAGCGCTAAAAAAGTAACCCCCCCCACACAAGTTGTAAAAAGCTATTGATGGTCAGGGCCCCCTTATAAAAAATTGGGGCCCCAAAAAAAAAAAAATTAAAAAATTTTTTTTTTAAAAAAAACATTGGTGGCAGGGGCCCCCTTATAAGTTAAAAAAAACTTGGGGCCCCAACAAAAAAAATGTAAAAAAACTAAAAAATAAACAAACATTGGTGGCAGGGGCCCCCTTATAAGTTAAAAACAAATTGGGGCCCCAAAAAAAATTTGAAAAAAAAAAATTTTTTGAAAAAAAAAAAAAAAAACATTGGCGTCAGGGGCCCCCTTATAAGTTAAAAACAAATTGGGGCCCCAAAAAAAAATTTGAAGAAAAAAAAAATTTTTTTGAAAAAAAAAAAAAAAAACATTGGCGGCAGGGGCCCCCTTATAAGTTAAAAACAAATTGGGGCCCCAAAAAAAAATTGAAAAAAAAAAAAAATTTTTTTTAAAAAAAAACATTGGCGTCAGGGGCCCCCTTATAAGTTAAAAACAAATTGGGGCCCCAAAAAAAAATTTGAAGAAAAAAAAAAATTTTTTTGAAAAAAAAAAAAAAAAAAACATTGGCGGCAGGGGCCCCCTTATAAGTTAAAAACAAATTGGGGCCCCAAAAAAAAATTTGAGAAAAAAAAAAAAATTTTTTGAAAAAAAAAAACATTGGTGGCAGGGGCCCCCTTACAAGTTAAAAACAAATTGGGGCCCCAAAAAAAATTTAAAAAAAAAAAAAAATTTAAAAAAAAAAAAAAACATTGGCGTCAGGGGCCCCTTACGAGTTAAAAAAAAAATTGGGGCCCCAAAAAAACATGTTTTAAAAAAAAAGATTGGTTGCAGGGGCCTATAGAATATTAAAATAATACATTGGTGGCCAGGAGATTAAAAAAAAAAAAAATACACAAACTGGTGTTCAGTAGAATTGAACTCACGGCTTCAGTACTTCAACTTCACCTCCTTTCGTGACTTCGGGTCTTTTCACCGCTTCAGGACTTCGGCTTCGGCTGTTTTCGTGACTTCGGGTCTTTGCGCTGCTTCAGGACTTCGGCTTCGGCTGTTTTCGTGACTTCGGGTCTTTTCGGCGCTTCGTGACTTCGGCTTTTTCCGTGACTTCGGGTCTTTTCGGCGCATCGGCTTCGGCTTTTCGGCACTTCCGCATTCGGCAGCACAGAGGCAAGACGTACGGCTCGGGCGCTCGTAAGGGGGGCCCGGATCTTCAAAAAATGCAGCGCTGCCGGGCCCCCCTTCATGCCCGGGCCCGGTACGCTTGTCCCCCCTGTCCCCCCCTGATGGCGGCCCTGGCGCCAGGCACGTACTTACTCCTACCTGAAGTTGAGTCCCTTCTCTGCCAATTGCCCATTGCTCTCTTCGATTTGAGTCTATTCGCACACGAGCATCTATTCGCCATAGACACCGCATGCATGCGTGAACCAAGATGGCGCCACGACTAACCAGGTTACATAGGGCCCCTGGTTTGAATTGCCCGGCACTGTCGAGGAACCACACCTTTATGAAAGTAATAACTTTTAGTATATTTTGCATCATACAAAATCTGTACCTTAAAACACAAGCTAATGTTATTTTATACATAATGTTTCAATTGTGGTTAATGCCTATGTTTTTTTTTTTTTTAATAGAAAGATGAATCCTGGATTTCTAGTGATGACCTTTGTACTAACTACTCCTGTACATTATCTGAGGGAAAGTTGGCCACTGTTGTAACAAAGACCAGCTGTTTAGTTCACAATCAAAATGATTGTGGAGATGTAAGTTATCAGGAAAAATACAAACCATTGTAATTGTAATAACAGCTATTTTAACAACATAGATAGGTTTTCATCATTATAATGGGCTGGATATATATGATGATTTCAGGCTTTCCATAGACTTTACTGAATTTATTTTCAGGTAAAAGAAATAAAAATTTTTTTTATCAAAATGAATTTGACCCTATGTCAACCTAATGTTTTTTTAAGGGAGATCTTTAAAACCCAGAGTAACCATCAGTATTGCAGATAGGTAAATGTATGGGAGTAACACAGTAAAAAAGGGAAATGTAGTGGTAGCAGGGCTAAATTTTGGAATTGAGAAAGAGCATCAGGATAACAAGTGTTTTGCTTTTGTCAATGTGATATCACAGTGACAGAACACAGTCCTGTTGATACAGCTATAAACTCTCTTGAGTTCCTAGGTTAAGCTAATTCAAATTAAATGTATATTCTGATTCAGAACAAACTAATTTATGTTTTCATGGCTAGGAATATCAGTGGTGACTTCTAAAAACTAATATAAATTATTGTCTATATCAATAGGGTGAGGAATATCAGGATTTGACAGGAAATTGCTGTGGAAAGTGTGTTCAGAATTCATGTGTGGCTATTACAAGCAGTGGCGAATTACAAACTTTACAGGTAAGATGTTAGTGAAATATTACTCAATGTATAGTTTCAAAGTTCATAACAATATTAATAACTAAAATAATGTTTTAAATGTACAGTTATATTAAAGTGATACTGACACGTTCCTATAAAAATAGGAACGTGTCGGTATAAGTAAATAGAGCCAGTAAATAGACACAGATTTACTAAGCTCGAGTGAATGGTTCAAATTTCAAAAAGTTTGAATTTTTAAGTACATTTTTGGGTACTTCGACGATCGAATAGGCTATATTCTACTATTTGACTTCGATTCAAACGATTCAAAGTAAAAATCATTTGACTATTCAACCATTCGGTAATCGAAATACTGTCACTTTAAAAAAATCTTCGACTTCATACTTCGCCAAATTAAAGCTACCAAAGTGCAATGTTAGCCAATTAAAGCTACCAAAGTGCAATGTTAGCCTATAGGGACCTGCCAGAGCAGGTCGAATAGAAATCCTTCAATCGATTGCTTAAAATAGTTCGAAACGTTCGATTCAATCAAACGATTTTTATTCCACTCGACTGTTGAATTTCAAAGTTTTTTGTACTTAGAAATTTGACCCTTGATAAATCTGCCCCAAGGTATCATCTTGCTGAGTTGTTTCAGTCATGCTGGGCAGCGTGATCCCTCCATAGGTTGGAGTCCTGTATTTATTTGTAATTAGCCTATCGAGGGATTGTGCTGCCCCCAGCTAAGATATATTGAAATTTATTATCAATTAGTGCCTTCTACACTCCTGGGTCCCCCTGCAAACACAGAGTCTGCATCATCTATAGTTATATCCCTTAATATTAAGGGAAAGATCATAAACCTTGGGAAGGGCGATATAGTCAGTGTTCCATAGTAGGGATCCTCTTTGCCAGCTACTATTAAAATGTACTAGTAAAATATTAGGATGATATTCTTCTCTTCAGTAGAAGAATGTGTTTAATATTAACAAATGGCCTTAGACAATATTCACATCTAAGGTGTGCACACAACAAATTACAGTGCACACAAAGAATTGTGTGTGAAAAACGTTGTATTCATTCTGACCTGAGCACACAGTTTTTAAAAATTGTGCACAAGTTTAAAATGTGCGTACAAAACATTTTGTTGTCCATATAGCTAAAAAAGTACAAATCTTTTGGTGAAAGTCAATGTTCATAAATAATGATGGGCAAATTTGACCCCTTTCACTTTTCCAAAAATTTGCAGAGGAGAAAAATAATCTCCAAATTCAGTTTCAGTTTCTTCTCATAGACTTCAAGAGTTTTCACATGATAAACCATGAGATAAGTTTTACTGAATTGAATTGCATCTCAAATTTAATCTCATCCATGAGTTTTCATGTGATAACCTTCTCTTTCACTGAATTTAATGTGGCCCATGGAATTAACTATGAAACCTATATTCTGATCTATCTTGCATAAAAATAAATATGTTTTTTAGTTTTGTGCATATATAGTCTTCAATGTAATGACCTCTATTCCTAGGAGTGTGCCCTTCTCTGGAAAGTCACATTTCTTTCTTTTCTATAATCTTTCTTTTCTTATAATAATATAGGAATACAAAACTGATTTGTTTATACTTTTCATATTAATCATATTAAATTTTAATATTAATATTCTTGTCTCTGGGATTTTTTTTAGGAAGGACAATCCTGGACCTCTAGCAAGGACCCCTGTACATTTTATAATTGTAAAAAGATACAAGGAAACTTTATAACAGAGACAGTGAAGAAATCATGTGTGTATCTAAGTGAGCTAGACTGTGCATTCGTAAGTTTTTAAAAAATACCTATTGTATTATTAAAGCAATCCTTCCAAAATCATTTGATAATTTGTGTTATGAGCATGCCAATACTGCCTACATAAATTTTTGTTTCTCTAATTATATAATGATACAATGAAAGGAAAATCATCCCACCCAATAAAATTGGAGAGGTTGAATCAATAACAAGTAGTAAACAAGAAACCTCTGCCAATATTATAGAATGGAATTCTTCTAAAAAAAAGTTAGGGAAATAAAGAAATGTTAAGACAATATGAGCAAAATTGAAAAAAGATAAATGTTCTTTTACAAAAAGTCAATGGGATGTTAATGATCCTGTAGAAAAAGTGGCAAATATTTATAGAACATCAGTCATAAAAGATAAAAAAATACATAAAAGAATGTTTTAAATAACTGTATATAAGAATTAAGCAAACAATTATAAGAAAACTGGAGAATCCTTAAAATGTATGTCCCCCATTTATCAAAACTGCCAGATATCAGGAAAATGTTTTTAAAGAATGGGCACATAATAAAAAAAAAAGATGGATGTATGCATTTGGAAGATTTGCTCCCCGATGCAAATTGCATTTAGAAAAAGACTGGAATTAATTGAACTGGCATGAAAAAGAAACTATCATCACTTAATAATACATTTTAATAACTGATAAAGCGACCTCTATGTTAAAACAGATGTAAATATTCTGTATGCAAATCTTAATATCTCCCTTACATTTATAGAGCAAAATAAAATTTAATAAGTACAGTTTATCTCACTGTTTATTCATATGAAAACTCTATTGACGTCTATGTAAAAAATGGGAATTGAATTAGGAGAAAAGTTTCAATTTTGCCATTACATTTTTCATGTAATAAAACTTAAAATAACATTTTCTGACCGATTTAAAATTAAGTGTAAATAGAAACAGAAAGAGAAGGCTTAACAATAAAAAAGTAAAGCAGTCACAAATTAAGAATTATTTACTTAACTAGGACACTATTGGTGTTCTTAATACATGATTAATATACACATTTGTCAAAAGATAAATGTTTTTACTGAACATGTATTCTACCTGTCCATTTAATTAAAAAATTTAGTTAGCCCAAAAATGACATGATTTATTTTCCATAAATACACAATATGTATATTATTTGTCTTCATTTTCATTACTTTTTATATCATGGTTTTCTACCCCCAGGGTCAAAAGTATATAAATACTAGTGGTGAATGCTGTGGACATTGTATAGGAACATCATGTGCTATTACAACTATCACTGGAGAATATAAACTCATAGATGTAAGTTTTCTTTCTTTTTTTTCTCTTATATATACATAATCCTGCACTCCTGCAAATACAGTGGAACCTCGATTTTACATACCTCAATTATATATTTTTTGTAGTCCCACCCAATTTATAATGCATTTCAGTGGGTGTTTTTCCAAAATTTTCCCCAAAAATAAGTTTCACTATTTGATATTATTAGCTAAATAAAGAGATTTAAAATACTAACCAGATGAATACTATTTTATGGTTCCGGCAGTCAATTTTAGCTAGTCTGTACCCCATACAGTCATGCACAAATCACGTATTGCTTTAGGTTGCAGGAGCATAACTACAGATTAAGCAGACCCTGTGGCAGCAGGGGAGCCTAGGAAGTATAGGGGCCCCATGAGGCCCTAACTCATATACAATTTCAAAAAATATTGGTCAACCTCTAAACATTTTGGAGAGTAGAAAAGTAATTTGCTGTGGGGCCCTGTAATACAGTATCTAGGGACAGTTAGATTGTTAGCTGTCAGAGAAGTCTTACACATGATCCCCCCACCATAGTATAACATTAATGCTGCACGGATTAACCCTTGTTATTAACACAATGGGGCTAATTTATAAACTTTGTGCATTTCTGAATTATTCATACAGTTTACATATTTGCCCTGCACATATTTATAATTATAAAGCTGGATAAGATAGGTGTATTAAACGTGCACACAGAATTGTGAATTTTTATTCATACTGCAAATGTCCTTAAAGGGATCATTCACCTTTGCGTAAACTTTTAGTATGATGTAGAGAGTGATATTCTTAGACAATTTGCTATAGGTTTTCGTTTTCATTTGTGGTTTTTGAGTTATTTGGCTTTTTATTTAAAAGCTCTTCAGTTTCCATTATAAACAAATTTCCCTAGCAACCATGCATTGATTTGAATAAATAAGAGACTGGAATATGAATAGGAGAGGACCTTACTAGAAAGATGAGAAATACAAATTAGCAGTAACAATACATTTGTAGTCTTACAGAGCATTTGCTTTTTAGATAGGGTCAGTGACACCCATTTGAAAGCTGGAAAGAGTCAGAAGAAAAAGTCCAAAAATTATAAAACTATACAAAATAAACAATGAAAACCAATGGAACAGTTGCTTAAAATTGGTCATTCTATTACATATTAAAAGTTTTTAAATATGGCATAATTGCATATTGCAAATATTTATGAACACACTCTGCATTCACATTACACCGCAACTTTTATGGCAAAGAAAATATTCACAAAACAGTTTTCGCAAAATTAAATTACAGGTATGGGATCTGTTATTCCAGAATGCTCAGTCCTGGGGTTTTCCAGATAATGAATCTTTCCATAATTTTAATCCTCATACTTAAGTCTACCAGAAAATCATGTTAACATTAAACCTAATTGGCTGGTTTTGCAAGTACATGGTATTGTTTTATTACAATTTATTATTGTTACAGAGAAAAAGGAAATCCTTTTTAAAAATCTGCATTATTCAGTAATTCAGAGGTTTCTGGATAACTGTTTTCGGAATAACGGATGCCGTACCTGTACTGATAATACTATAATCATGCACAACAACCTCTCAATTGCAAGCCATTTGCAAATATTTGCACGTAATGTGAATTCGCTGAAAAGAAGAATTGGGCATAGAAGTGCATTATTTAAGCTTTTAGGAAATGGACAATACAACCATTTCCGAATAAATATGTCCTGCGAGAATTTTATGTAGGAAAGACCCCCAGTAAGCACTGTATTTCGAAAGTAAAACTGACTCCTGTTCTTATATGCTTTGAGTACTTGAAGAATAAGTTGCTATAATACATTTCACTGATATTTCACTTTATATTTCCTGGATTTTATATATATATTTCTTGGTCCACTGAAAAATATAAAATGGGGGTTCTACTGTATAGTGGAGATTTTCTTGCAGCTGTGTCTCCTTTACTTATACAGTTACTGATTTTCATGTGATGCTATAAATCCTTTTGATTTTTTTTTTTAATCATTGCCCTCATAGGGATGTAGCGTTTACCAAATTTGTAGATCCTTGCAAATCTGCTGAAAAGCTGGCATTTAAGGGGCACATTTACTAAGGGTCGAATTTTGAAGTGCTAAAACTTCTAAACTCGACCATCGAATTGAAAAAATTCGATAGTCAAAATTTTTTTTGTTTCAATTTAGCTGTTTTGAGAGAATTAAAATGGTTCAATTGATTGTAGAAATTGTTAAATTTGAAAGATTTAATCGATCAATCGATCGATTTTAAAGAAAAAAAACCTTCGACTTCTAAAAACTTAGGCAAATATTGGCTATATGTTCTAGGAGGTCCCCATAGGCTAACATAGCAATTCGGCAGGTTTAAGGTGACGAAGTGTCGAAATTGAAGTTTTTTAAAGAGACAGTACTTCGAGTTTTTTCAATTTGAATCGAATTTTGGCCTATTCGATGGTCGAAGTACCCAAAAATTACTTCAAAATTCAAGGTTTTTTAATTCGAAAATTCACTTCAATTCACTTAGAGCCTTAGTAAATGGGCCCCCAAGTGTGTGTGAGTTAGCAATGAAAAATATATATATAGTGAGCAATTTGTTGGGGGCACTCGTGTAAATTCAATGTGGCTTGTAAAGTCTTGTATTGAACAATCTATTTTCAGTATGATAATTCCCATTTTATAATGCTTCTCCCTTTTTCAAAATTAGAATGGTACATCCTGGACCCCAAGTTATGATGCCTGTACTACCTACATTTGTGTGATGTCACAAGGACAGCTATCCACCATTGTTGAGAAAGAGACCTGTTCAGATATAAGTGCAAGCAACTGCACAGATGTAAGTTATATTATAATAACATATAGCATTTGGTTTAAATACAAAGCTTAGGGGAAATATATATATTTCTGAAATCATTTACAAGAACATAGATTGACAAAAACTGATACATCTGTCCCTTCATTTCCTGTTTGTTTCTAGACACACCAATATACTTCCTCCATGTCCACAGTATTATATTGTCTGTAGAGATGAATGTATATTTATTGTCCAAGCTATCAAAACACCCACATCTGGACTGGGGAGTGAAAATGTGCATACTTGAAGTGCTTTGACAGAGACTTTGCTAATTTCCAATTTTCAGCCTTTGTTGCATACATAAATAGACGCAGCATAGTAATGTGATTAGAGGTGTCCTGAAGCAGCAATCTCTCTTTGCTCTAACTGGTGTGCTTAACTCTAACCATACATGTGGAGCCCTGTTTCATAATTATCAAATTTTAGTGGTTTTGTAGGATTTTCATTCACAAAAGTTATCTAACGATCCAAATATAAAAAGTATGAACCAAAATAAATGCAGAATATAACACTTAGAGGGCTATTTATTAAGATTTATTAAGAAATACAGAAAAAACACCAATTTTTGGAGATTTGTGAAAAAAATTAAATATGAATTCTATTAAAACGGCCCCTTAATAAATAAGAGAAGGTCTTAGTCAACCCACCCAAGAGATTCTTTTGGTGCCTAAATTAATTTATTTGTTATAAAAATATAAAAGGTTAAAAAAAATCTGTGAAAAAGTAAAGAGCAGATTTATTAAGGGTCAAATTGAAAAATAGAATTTGAATTTTTGAATCTTTTTATGGTCAAAACTCTCACATTTAAATTGTGAATTATCCAAACTTGAATTTGATTATTTGCCACCTAAAACCTTTCAACGTTCATGTATAAGTCAATGGGAGAGGTCCAGGGACCAATTTGGACATGTTAGTAGCCTGATATTCGAGTTTTTTTTGGAGAATTTAAATAAAATGAGTGCGAGTTTTAGATATATTTGATTTTTTTTGTAAATAACCACCAGTCAAATGTAGAATATATTAGGAGAGTTTATTAAACTCACATGAATTTGAAATTAAATGTGCTTCCCCGTGTTCTGCAGCACCCTATGTCAATGAGTTGTTTTGGTGTACTCCCTAGACAAATACAAGAGTCCTCTGCACTCAACCCATTATCAATATATTTAAGACAGAGACATTTCCCAGAGTGGGATCACCTATAGCTGGGAATGGTGGGAGCTACAACATGGAGCTGGTCACTGTTCCTGTATAACTATAAGAAACAAGGGAAAGTTGTGCTCACCACTCATTTTTAAAACCATTAGGCGGGGGTGCAATGAGACTGTGACCACAAAATACATATAGACAAATACAAGAGTCCTCTGCACTCAACCCATTATCAATATATTTAAGACAGAGTCATTTTGTGCATACTGCTACTGAAAAATGCCTTACCCTTTAAACAAAACAGGGATTGTTTGTCCATATATTGCAATATATTTAAGCTGGCCAACTATGTCAAAGTCATTCCATATTTGGCCAGTCCTATGCTCAATTTTCATCTGATTCCTTAATAATTCTATTGCTTCATTATATATTTTACGAAGGGACTAGGTTTTACTTGCAACTTACTAGCTTCTTTCAAAGTAAAACTCCCAAACTTGGCTGCCCTTTTATTAGACACCAGTGGCATCACCTAACATAATAGTTTTATCTTGACTCATTTAAAAATAAAAACAATGGTATGTTATGGCATTTTCTCCTTGGAGCTACTGGATTTCAATACTGAGCAATTGTCTCTATCTTCAGGGTGAAGAGTATAAGTATTCTATAGGTCAATGCTGTGGAAAATGTGTCAAGACTTCATGTGCGGTTACTGTTGATGGAGAGACTAAACTATTAAAGGTAGAGTGAAAATTGCTTCAGTTGTATCCATTGTGTTCTAAATGATAATTAAGTAACATGAATGGGGTTGATAACTGTTACAAATACAAAATACAAAAAATAATCTTTATTACCCACAACTCTGCTTGTCTTAGTGAACAAGATTACTATTCTTACTTCTTTTAGTCCATAAGTGCCAAAATGTACTATTTTCTGTAAAATAAAATAGCTATTATACTCACATGAATATTTGCTTAAGTCTTTACATTCATGGTTCAGTCAGTGTTAAAATACTGGCATTAACTGTCCCGGCAGCAGTCAGTGCAGTGGCATCAGGCCCAAGAGGCCTGTGATAGACTGAAGAAGTAGGATTGTCTGGATAATGGTTCCATCTCTGCATTCGTTGATGCCTTGAATTGTTTTTTTAGATGTCCAATATATCTCTGAAAAACAGTATATGTATTCTTTGGATGTTATTTGATGGTATTTGATGAAAATGGGTATAAAATGACAATATGACATTACTGTCTCCAGTCTCTACATCTCATTATCCAAAGGCTTCTACCTCAAATTAAAGTATATATTGTAATTGGGGTTTGCCTTTAGCACACAATACCCTCATCATGTGCTTCTGTGACTACCCAAAATTTCTAGCTTTCTTTATGTAATCAAATATAATTATGATAGGACCACTTATAGGAGACACACCCAATCCCACTAAACTCTTACAGCTACACTTAAACTCAGAATTAATAGTGGAAGAGATGATCTGCTTCAGTCTAGCTTCATTGGTGTACATTGAAATAAATAGGAATGTTCTGTCTTGTATGCTCATTGTATTGTAGGCTTCATAATATGGGTGCAATAGAGGGTATATTTTATATAGCTAGTTAAAGCTAGTAATAGCTGTTTCTTTGGGGGGTTTTTAAAGCCAGTTATGGGAAATTATGGAAAAAGCCAAACTTTTTCTGCCTGAAAGCATGTGTTAGTAAGGACATTTTTTTGCACTGAAAAGCTTGAGCAATCTGAAATCAGGTTCAACAGTTGCATTTCCTGGGGAAGTCCTAGTATGGGTAAATCTTGAAAGAGCTTACAGATTTGGAATGACAGTAGATTTCCATGTTAATATTGCTTTGTACAATTCACCTAATGTAAAGATCATAGGTAAGTTTTACGGGATTAGTTGGGTATTTCAAGTGATATGTCACTTGCTACTTGTTATTTTACAATGCTCACAAATAAATGAAAGAAGTCAGCATTGTTCGATCTAACACAGAAACTACTGCTCGAGCAGAAATGCGAACATGTATCGTGAACACGTAACAAACAACATTAATTTAGTAACCATATACTCTATCTTTTTGGTGAACTACAATTATAAGATACAGCAACTTATTTGGCATCTCAATATCTATTTGGTGTCTCAATATCTATGTAATGCTTAGGTTATGCTTATGTCATGCTTATTTGTCCATGCTTATATGTCATATACATCATTGCTCTATGGCTTTAATTTGCAAGTGTATTTTGCCACAAATCTTTATGGGTAAAATGCACTTGTGTAATTACACAAAGTAATACATCTGACCTTTTGCTCTCTCTGCCAGAATCCTGAGTGTATCTAATTTACTGGATCTGCTCCCGAGTCAACCTCAGGAGCTGCAACACAAATTTTACCCTCTTGCATTCACAAAAGCTTTACTATAACCAACCTGCTACCCTTGTCACACTTTAAAAAATATGTGGGTAAAATAACAGGAAGACCACTGGCATACAACATTTCATCCTATCCCTTTCTCAGTGATATTCCAGTTGAGTAATGTTTCAAAATGCATTACCTGGGAGAAAAACATGGCAGCACATTTCGAGTTTGGGTATGGGATCTCTTATCTGGAAATCTCTTATCCAAAAAGGCCATCTTAATTAAGCAAATACTTTTTTTTTTAAATAATTTCCACAATATAATAAAACAGGACCTTGTACTTGATGGTAACTTAACTGCATTAATCCATACTGGCGTTGAAACAATCCCATTGGATTTTATTTATTGTTTATACTTTAATTATGAGCGTGTTCACCTTTAAATTAACACTTATTATGTAATAGATGAATTTATGATAAGCAAAATTTCACTAGGTCTATTTATTCTGTACTTTTTTTGATCCACTCATATTCATATTCTTCCTGTCTCTAGCTTGCAAGAGAAAATGCTAGCTCGTTGACAGCAACCAAAAAACTGACTGTGAGGGCTACATTTTTATTAATATTATTTTTAATTGCCTGTCTTTCTTTTTAGGCCCTACATATTTATTTCTATTCTGACTTAAGTGTTGTCTGATTGATAGGTAGTTGAACCACCCCTTCAAAGATTACCAGCAGCCAAACCACTGTACTGCTTTGAGTAAATTATATTTCTATATTTGTTTTTTTTTATATAGGAAGGAGAATCATGGTCTCCAAGTGGTAACAACTGTTCGAATTATTTATGTACAAAAATAAATGGACAATTATCTACCACTGTCTTGAAGAAAGCCTGTGAATATTTGAGTAAGGATGATTGTGCGCCTGTAAGTTTTATGATGTTCTCATACATTGCATAAGGGAATTTGCTTATACTACATTAAAAAATCCAGTCTATAACAATATCAATTTACAACATAGTAGAAAGATGGATGTGAAACTTAAAGAGGCAGATTTATCAAAATGTGAATTTAAAGCTTAATAAATAAAAGCTCACCTATGTTCTAATCAATCCTATGGGATTTTTACCTTATTTATAAAAGGTAAGTTCTAACTTTTACCCATTGATAAATTCTAAAAATGGAAAGAGTAGAACGTGGATGACTAAACTCACATTTTGCTAGATCTGTCATGGGGAGGTCCTTATTTATAGTGATGGGCGAATCTTTCCATATAAAAATTGTCGTTTGCATCAAAATTGTCACGCGTCAAAATTCTTCAATGCATTTCACAAATTTTTCGGCGCTTCGCAATTTTTTTTTGCCATTTTCGAAATGGCAAAAAAATTGTGAAAGCATTGATCAAAATAATTTTGATGCGAACGACAATTTTGACGCAAGGGACAATTTTGATGCAAGTGACAATTATTTACGCGAACGACAATTTTTATTCGTGCGACTATTTTGTCCAGATGCATTAAAGTAAATGGGCATCCAAATAATTTTGACACTAGACTTTTTTTGCTGCCGAAAAAACATTCTCCCAGCACTACTTATTTATCAAAGTCTGAATTTTTCTGATTATTTTAATCCAAAAAGTGACTGCAAACTAGAATCCAGGGTTGGACCTTATTTCTTAATAAAAAAAGACGATTTAATTGGATCGGGGACAAACACAAAAAATCCACATAAAATTTGAATTGTATGTTTTTTTTCCAAATTGCTAAATTTTTTTAAGCCTTTTCCTGGAAAGCTTGAATTTTTTGAATTTTTGCCCAAAAATTCCAAAATAGTTGGATTTTGGAGCTAATTCCAGCGCAGACTGAGACCACAGAAACTTCCAAATAGGATAGGGACCTCTCCCATTGACTTACATACAAGCTCAGTAGGTCTGATATGCTTTATTTTCGGATTCATACTTTTTCCATCCTCGAGGTATACTAAATCTCAAAAAATATGTGGGGGGTTTTCCACTAAAAATTCAGATTTTCTAATAAAAAAATTAAAATTTTTAGCATTTTTGGCTTTCGGACTTTAATAAATTGTGGGCAAGATTCAAAGAATGAGATTGTGGGCAAGATTCAATTCAGTGAGAAAAAGGTTCATCATCTAAAATGTCATGGACAAGATTCAATTTGAGAAGCAATTCAGTTCAAAAATGTTATCTCATGGTTTATCACGTGAACACTCTATTGAAGTCTAGGGGAAGCAACTGGAACTGAATTTTTAGAAAAAAAAATTCTCCTCAAATTGAACCTCGTCCATAGCTTTTCATGTGATGAACCATGAGATAATTTTTTCTCACTGAATTGAATCTGTCCCTTTATGTGATAAACAGTTATATTGCATGCATTGCATCTGGTTCTATTGAAAAATCTCAAATTGAATTAGAAGATAAAACCTGTGTGCACATTACACAATGCAATTTTTTGTTGTGATCAATTTTTTAAAGAACAAAAGAGCTATCAAGAAAAGAAATGTCTAACCATATCTATTCAAAAGTATTAGATTTGCATCCCTATCTTCATATTTGCACCTATGATTATCACTAGAAATGGTTGAATAAATTCGCCTGGCACAAATTTGCGGCAAATAAATTTGTGAATCTCCCATGAAAATTCGCCCGTGAAAATTTGCCACCACCAATTTTCACAATTTTTTCATGAAAACGTTTGAATTGCTTGATTTTTCATGAAACCATTAGAATTTCAAGATTTTTTCATGAAAACGCTAGAATTTTATGATTTTTCGTGAATTTTTTGCCGTTTCGTGAATTTTGCAGGAAATTCGCAAATTTTTTGGCGAAGCGAAATGGGAGAAATTCACTAATTATCACTTCCTTCTTATTCAGCCTTCAACTAGGGCAGAACTACTGACGTAGGCATGCTGGGCCCAACAAATTTTAGGGGGATATTTAAATTGTATTATAGAAATGTTGTGGTTTTATGTTTTGTGAAATGTTTATGAAACAATGGTCAAACTATGCCTGCTTTGTGGACCTCCTCTGTGTTTTTTGAATGTCTGATATTGAACAAATTAAACCATCTGATTTGACCAGTTATTTACCTATAGGTTAATAAAGGATATATAATAATATAATAATAATATTTATGTGTCTCTCTAGAATGAACAGTATCAGATTTCAAATGGTTCTTGTTGTGGAGAGTGCATCCAAACAACATGTAAGGTGACCACTGACAGTGGAGAGATCATTTTCATGGAGGTATATTCATTTCTTTTCTTTGTGTTATCTTTAAATGGAAACTATTCTATAGGGCATTACTTATAAATGGGCCATGCCCATGCCACCCTCAACCACACCTTCTTCTGGCCAGACAATGCCCCTTGAATGAGTTTTATGCTTCAGCCAGTTATGATTATTGGCAGCTAAAGTTACTTCATCTTTAACAACAGTCTAGACCTAGCATAATCAATTTTTATGTTACCAAAAGTGCCTGAAAGCACAACGTTATTCCATGTTAATTTTCTTGTGAATGTTATAAGAATTGGACTAATGTATATTAATATGTGTAATTTATACTTTAGGAAGGGGAAACATGGACCCCAAGTGGTGACAACTGTACTACTTATAACTGTACCAGAATACAAGGACGCTTATCGTATTTGATAACAAAGAAGGCCTGTTTGGTACAGAGTTCTAAAGACTGTGATAATGTAAGTTAGTTTTGTATGTTCCATTAAGACATAAGCTTCAACCATAAGAAAATTAACATCAATGAGTTATCAAAATTCAAATGTGATTTTTTTTTGCAGCAAATTTGAGTTTTCAAAATTTAAGCTTTTGTGATTTAAAGGTGTAAAATTAATATAGACGTCAATGAGTCTTATATTTTAAACTTTCAAGCTATATTTAATTTTGAGTTTTCAAGAGTAATTTGAAATTTGGCAGACTCATTGAAAATGAAAGGTAGACTGTGCTTTCACTGTGTTCCAGTTTTTTTTTTTTTTTTACATTAAGTGATCTGCTTCTTGAGTTTTGTTTTTTTCTTTAATAGGGGAACATTTAGTTATATTTGTATTAGATTTTTTTTTTTTGAAATGTAACAATTTGCCCCTATATGTTAAATCAAAAGACATACAACACTAAAATTGTAATGATTCATGCCATACCTGGTAATAATCTTCTAGATCAGTGCTTGCCAACTTGCGCCTACGGTACTGATGGCCAGAATTTTTCTGGCCTCCTTGGTGGAGGGCTGATAATGGAAGCCAGTGCTGACCATTCTCCTTTTAAAACCACACCTGCAAAAAAATCACGCAAATGTTACCACAAGAACTTTTAATGGTGGTTTAGCTTTGCTACGAAGCTGAGTTTTTTTCAGAGGGTTTTTGGCTGAAAACTCAAACCGAGAACTTGATTCAATCGATTTGAGGTTTTTTTTCGCCAAAAACTTGATCAATTCAAGTGTTTGGGTTGCTGGACTCAAACTTGCACATTCGATTTTTTGCCATTCAAGTTTTAACTAAAGTAATATGCCATTATTCGATTTTTGAGGTCATTCAATTTAATTTTAGGTAGAAAAAAATCTAACTCAACCTTTAATAAACAACACCCTTAGTGTCTGGAATGAAAGCTTAACTAAAGAAGTAGAGCAGAAATGTTGTACATTATGTTTTGGGTTTCTATACCAGCCCAAGGCACCCCAGTCCTTTATCAGTGAAGATCTGTATCTCCAAAGTTGCCCCAATAACTCCCCATTGTCTTTTCTGCTAATTTACTGCATATGCTCTGTGCCGCTGTCACTTACCTGAGCATGTCACAATATAAGGCTAAATAAATAATTTACAATATTAGTATATGGCAGTTCAGAAACCCAGACTTGAATGTCAGAATGTAATAATCATCCCTGTAAAATAAGCTTATATGACAGGCCAACCTGCTCGAAACAAACTGAACATGTGCATGTCGCAGACACTCCTCACAAAATACGAGATGGGAAACTCCTGTGACAACTTTAAAGGTCTGAAATATTACTTATACAGAGATGCTGAACCTTTAGGGTGGCTCAGTATATAAAATGTGGCATTTCTATCCAAATTAATTTTTAGGGTTAGTTCTCCATTAAACATAGTCTGGCAAAAAAACAACATAATTTGGTAATTTTTTTTTGTTTAAGCATAGTTTTGTCATCATGAACCAAGAGTTTTTCTATACATTTACATAAATATTCCTCTTATTTTGACTGATATTATTCCATTTTGATTTTCATAGGGTAAGGAGTACCAAATTGCTACTGGTCAATGTTGTGGACAATGTGTCCAGACTTCATGTCTTGTCACTTATGGCATTGGAGGAACTAAGCTATTAAAAGTAAGTTGTGATTTTTTTAAACATCACTTCATGATTTTCTCACATGTATTACAGTAGCAGAATCCCTGAAAGGATTTACTTTAACTCGTTTCTGTCATTAGATTTAAATTGCCAGTCCAATATCCCTGAAGATGGATTTAGTAGGGTTGACGTTAGGTAGCAAGCCAAGGTAAATGTATTTCCAGCTCCATGAAAAAATTTGTCACTTACAATCAGGGAACCTGTATTATTACAATAGACTGGTTATTGCATCATCATAGCTTGTAGAAAAAACATTTCACACAATACTTCAGTTAAGGGTATTCATGGCTTTGATATAAAGTATTTTAGTGTTGGCGGTTCGCTCTGTTTGGAATCTTGTCTTGTTAACAACAGCAAAGCTTTCTAAAAAGAGCAAACATTCTACAGAAATTACATTTTATACAGGTTGCCACTTGAACAGACAATCAATTGATAAGTGCTTGCCCATATGGTTCTAGGAGATTGCAATAGAGGTGAAGGCAATTTTGGGTACTCTGGTCTTTAAATATCTATAATTCATTGCAAATGCAGTACTGGCATCCACTAACTGAATATCAGCACTGGCACAGACTAAAATTTGCTGTGCCATCACTGGCACAAAACACATGGGCTTCATGACATCCTTTTTCCTAGGGCATGGTACAAGGTACAGAAGAAAAATATTTCAATAACGGCATATGCTATTAAAATACAGTAGCATTTACAGATGAAGCAGGTTTTAGATGTAGGATCTAGCACACACCACTACAGTCTTTTATTCTGTTGAAAATAAAAGTGAGCTCTCTACAGATTGATCTGGGGCCTATTTGTCAAATTATGTAGCAAACACATTGTACAATACCACATAATCTGCAGTCATTGAGTTATTTATGGTATATACTGTGTGTATATATATATATATATATATATATATATATATATATATATATATATATACACACACAGTTAGGTCCATAAATGTTTGGACAGACAACTTTTTTTTCTAATTTTGGTTCTGTACATAACCACAATGAATTTTAAATGAAAAAACTCAGAAAATAATAAAGCACTGGTGAACTCAGCAATGCAAAAAGACCTGGACGTCCACGGAAGACAACAGTGTTCTTTGGACAGATGAAACCAAGATCAACCTCTACCAGAATGATGACAAGAAAGCAGTATGGAGAAGGTGTGGAACAGCTCATGATCCAAAGCATACCACATCATCTGTAAAACGGTGGAGGCAGTATGATGGCTTGGGCATGCATGGCTGCCAGTGGCACTGGGACACTAGTATTTATCCATGATGGGACACAGGAGAGAATCAGCCAAATGAATTCCGAAGTGTTCAGAGCACTGTCTGATCAAATCCAGCTAAATGCAGTCACATTGATTGGGAGGTGTTTCATAATACAGATGGACATTGGCCAAAACATACAGCCAAAGCAACCCAGGAGTTTATTAAAGCAAAGAAGTGGAATATTCTTGAATGGCCAAGTCAGTCACCTGATCTGAACCCAATTGAGCATACATTTCACTTGTTGAAGACTAAACTTTGGACAGAAAGGCCCACAAACAAACAGCAACTGAAAGCCGCCGCAGTAAAGGCCTGGCAGAGCATTAAAAAGGAGGGAATCCAGAATCTGGTGATGTTCATGAGTTAAAGACGTCAGGCTGTCATTGCCAGCAAAGAGTTTTCAACCAAGTATTAGAAATAAACATTTTATTTTCAGTTTTTTAATTTGTCCAATTACTTTTGAGCCCCTGAAATGAAGTGATTGTGTTAAAAAAGGTTTTAGTTCCTCACATTTTTATGCAATCTTTTTGTTCAACCCACTGAATTAAAGCTGAAAGTCTGCAGTTCAACTGCATCTGAGTTGTTTCATTTAAAATTCATTGTGGTTATGTACAGAACCAAAATTAGAAAAAAAAAAGTTGTCTGACCAAATATTTATGGACCTAACTGTATATATATATACATACAGGGAGCCATCGAGTTAAATACACCCGACTTACATACAACTCATACTTACATACAAAGGCTATTACAGTAATGTACTTTGGGTTGCTTGGGCTGTATTAGCATGTAGCTTTATTACACCACCTGCCCCAATCCCCTCTGGTGTGTGTTGTCTACTGCAAAGCACAGAAAGGTATAAATAAATAAGCACAGCAAGGTAAAAATAAATCATATAATACACAAAAGCCATGAATATCTTGTAAATTATATCCTTATAAACGGTGAGTTCTGATGTCATCAGTTATAAACGGTGAGTTCTGATGTCATTTTAGTCACACGACTCATTGAAATTTGTGTATTATAATAAATAAAGTACCCCCAGTTGTAAAATATGAGGATATTAGAAGTTACCTCGGTGTTCCATGACCTGTATAAAAACACTCGGCCTTCGGCCTCGTGTTTTTATATGGTCATGAAACTCCTCGGTAACTTATAATATCCTTATATTTTACAAGAGGGGGTACTTTATTCACTATATATTAAGACAAACATATGTCTTGTTGCATTTAATTTGTAAATGTATATGTTTCAACTTACATACAAATAGAATTCTAGAACAAACCTACAGACCCAATCTTGTACATAACTCGGGGACTGCCTGTACACAGTATATAATGCCTTATTGTGTTCTGGAATAATTTTCATTGTGAATCTGTCTCTGTAAATGACAGCATAAAATCCACTGGCTTCTTAAAAATGCTGCTGAAAAATGTGCTTTGCTGTTTTCTTACCACTGGAATTCTTACTGCTTAGAGTTTTCCCATCAACGTTAGTGGGTTAAATCATTGAAATAAAATAATAAATATCCTGATCAGGTGGTGTAAAAGAAAAAAAAAAACAAAGTCTTTACGATATCTTTACTAATATTTACATTTTTTTTTATCTCTTCAGGCAGGTGAAAGCTGGTCACCAAATGATGACTTCTGCAATATTTATAATTGCACCCTTTCACAAGGACAGCTTGTTACAATTATAACAAAGGAGACCTGTACAGCTCAGAGTTCAAATGATTGTGCCTTGGTAGTAATATTATTTGCAATACAACAATTGTATTCATTATATTTTGTCAGCTGTAGAAATGATTGCTGTAAGCTTCTATAATTAATGTAATTTACAAGTTTAGGTGAGACTAAAAAAAGTTACCTTTTAGTAAATATACACCAGTGTGAACTTCTAGAAGCAGTCTCAGACAATTTGCATTATTTATACTTTTAAAACTATGGGACAAATTCACTAACCTGCGGAGTTGCGCTAGCGCAGGTTTCGCCGCACTTCGCCAGGCGAAGTTTCGCCAGTGCGCTGCTAATTCACTAAAATCCGAAGTTGCACTCAGGGAGGCGAACGGTAGCAAAGTTGCATTAGCGTTAATTCGTCAAGCAATGCGAAGTTACGCTAGCGATGCCTAATTTGCATACTGTGCCAAGTTAAAGATGGACGTATATGTAAAAGCAAATACATTAAACTACACATGGCTGGGAAAGCTTCATTAAATAAAATAGAGTTGATATTTTGCCCTATACATGTGCCCACTGTATATTTTTAGGTGTCATATGTTAGGAAATGTGGGGGAAAGGAGGGTACTCAAAAAAAATGACAATCTTTTTCAGCCTATAACCCTTAAAAAAGGAGAAGACGCCAGCGTTTTTGGGACTTAAAAAAAAGTTCAACTTTTTTTTGAAGCAATCCCTATCTACTCTATTGCACTGGCGCAAGAGGTAATGTTCATTAAGTTAGTGAATTATCCTAGTTACGTCGTCCCTTCACCATAGCGCAACTTCGCCTGGCGTAAGGGTGCGAAGTAGCTCTAGAGTAGGTCCACTTCGCTAGTGAATTTACACCAGCGCCCGTTAGTAAATCCCGAAGTAACAAAATGATGTCACGCTGGCGAATTCGCTCTAGCATTAGGCACCTCACACTTTAGTGAATTTGACCCTATATGTCTATCAGGGTTTAATGGTGTATGTAGTAAAACTACAGACTGAGCCAGCAAACCTTCAGTTATAATGATTCACTGTTGGGTGGTCTACCTCTTTCTTGCAACCTAAAATGTTAGCTTGCTTTTTATTATTTTACAGGAACTACACTGAATGCATGACTGAGTTTAGCCGTCTAATATTGTTTCCATTTTCTTTGTTCCAAAATGTTCCCCCTGGACTGCAATAACAATCACAACATTGACTGACAGAAGGGGGTTGTAAATTAATACTCTAATTTTCTACCTTGCAAGAACCAAACATGCAATAGCTTCAATTTTCCTGTTTACCTAGTTAACTAAAAAAAGAAAATAGCAAAAAAAAATGTTTATTTTTGTGATTAAAACAATAGGCAAGAAGTATGTTCAGCACATGCTAAACAAGGGGGTATACTGTTTTTTTAATATCTCTGATAAAACCAACTAGACTCACAATTTTTTCTCTTGAATGTGTTTCGCTAGTCATTCAACTATCCGACTGACTTTCTCAATTGAGCTGATTTTATAGATACACCGTGACCTGGATGAATGAGAACATTCAAATACTTTTTTTTAATGTGACACTTACAGGGTCAAGAATATCAGTTTCCTAATCTTGAATGCTGCGGAACGTGTGTCCAAACATCATGCATTTTTACACCTTCCAAAGGAGTAACACAAGTCTTAAAGGTAGGTCAAACCCTATTGTGTTATTTTCATCATTTAACTGAAGATGACTTTCAAGCTTACGGTTTACCACGTAGCATTACATTTTCCTGTTTTCCAGTTTACTACAAGTTAAAAATAAAAGCAACAAACTAATATTGAACTAATAGTTGCTAATAGCAACTGCACTTGCTGCAACCTATGAGCCAAGCTAAGAAAGTCTATTGGAGCAATATAGAATCTCACCCACAAAGGCAAAATGTTGAACACAGTCCCTGTCAATAAGAGAAAAAATATTCCAGATCATCAATAGCTGCTGTTAATGGAGCTTTTAATAGAATTAAAGAACCTGAAATACTTAAGAGAAGGTTGTCTATTCAGTTTACTATGACTGCCTCTAAAGGGGGACTCTAACTAAATAAATGATACAAGTATATGATGGACAAAAATAATGACTTTCCAGTAAACATTAATTGGGATATTAAAATGACTGAGCAGTATCAGTCTCTTTATAGTCTCTGCACTGCTTTTCCTGACTCTTAAAACAATTGTTCAGTTCTCCTTGAGTCAAAAATCTACAGAATATTCTAGGTATTGTGGAAACTAATGGGTTGCAATGTGTGATTTACCATTCTTTGGAAATTTCTAAGAACTTTGGGAGCAATATAATAAATGGTCTTAAATTTGACTAGTCTATTAAGCCATGCCCATTTAAAAAATGTAGGTACTAGGCATTCAGATCTAAAGATAGGTCAACAATGTAAAAAGTTATAAAAAATATTTATCATACCATAATCTCTAAAGCATTATGCATGTTCAAAAGACACAATCAATCATGAGATTACAAATTGTGTTGGCATATCGGTGAATCCTTTGAGTTCCCAATACCTACCTTTTTTTATTTTTCATGGTTTATATGCATCTCTAAGCTGAGGGCCTAAGGCTGGAGCATCTGGACCACTTTCGTATATAGGCGAGTTAAATTTTGGATTGTGTTTTGGTGCCCACATTTTTTTCCTTCATTGTTTAGTAAACCATAGCAACTAATCACCAGGTAGCAGTTACCGATCAGCTGTTTTAAAACAAGCATCTGGTTGGTTGTTATGGGTTACTGGTTGTGGCAGAGAATTTTTAATCACACACAAGTGTCAGATACTGTTGAGGGAGTACTTTATTCACTATATTATTATTATTGTTATTATTGTTTTCTTGTAGGAGGGAGAAACCTGGTCATCAAGTGATGATGACTGCACTATCTACAACTGTACAAGATCACAGGGACAACTTTCCACTGCCATATCAATAAAATCGTGTGATGTTCTGAGTGCAAGTGATTGCAAAGCCGTAAGTTACATTTAAAAAAGCTTCTGATACATTTTATTTAATATAACAACAAACAGACTGGGTGTGAAGTATAATTATGTTTGGTTTTTATATGATGTGCAGGATTAAATTATCCAAGATTGTGCAATGTAATATGCTTACAACTGTGAAACCATGCTTATTCCTGGTGGGATGGAAACAATCTAGTTGTTGTCTGGACTTCACCCAGATTAAAGGAGAACTAAACCTTACAAAAGAATCTGGCAGGACATGCTGTATAATGAAGCTAGTATAGCAGGTCAAAGGTTTAGTAGCCCTAAGACAGTAACCAAGCTGTCCACAGTAGTTTCCTATTTTCCTCTTGTTAGGCTATCTTCTGAAAGCAAATAACATTGTCACTGATGCTTAAGTATGCTCAGGGCTGCTGTTGAGACACTAAAGTTAGGGATTAACAAAAATTCTCAAAATATTAAAGGGGATATAAACCACAAAAAATAAGTTATATAAAAAATAAGTGTATACTAACTCGCTGTACTTATCTGAGCACTTTTACATACATTTTCTATTTGTATCTGTGTCTGAGATATTTGTATTATAAGCCTGCTAATGCCAGGTTTTTGACTCAGTGAGAGTCAGCAACTTTAGGGCTAACAGAATCCAGGAAGTGCATAAAAGTGCTAAGACAGCTAGGTTTGCTGATAATCTTGGCTTTTAATGAAAGCTGCTGAGCTGTAAAAAAAAAAAGGTTTAAAACTTCTATTATATTCCACTTGAAATAAATGTGATTTTATTTTTTCCATGGTACAAATGTCATAAAAAAGGTTAAAAAAACCACTCATTGACTCCAATTTATTTGGTGCAAGTAAACAACTTGAGCAAGATCTCCATGCCCAAGACATGATTTGACTATTGTAACTTTCAGATAAAGAGTAATTGGTCCTGCTATGCATATTTTGAGACATGTTCTCATCCTAAATGTATAACGAGAATCTCTCATGGCAGAATAAATATACTAGCATGGCGTGAAGACACTGTATGACATTTTATTTAATAACTAAAAGAAGGCAGACATTATTTATTGTTTAATGGATATTGTTTTGGATACTTAGGGATGGGCGAATTTGACCCGTTTCGTTAAAAATTCGCCACCGGCGAAATGACGCCGACGCCCATTAAAGTCTATGGGCGTCAAAAATATTTTGTCGCGCGGCGAAATTTTTTTTGTCGCGCGTCTTTTTATTTTGACGCACAACTCCATACAAGTCTATGGGCGTCATTTTTTCGGCGAAACTAGGCGAAAAAATTCGCCCATCCCTAGATACGTTCTTTTTTTCCTGGGAAAGATTTTTTTCATGGAAATATATATGTATAGATAATCACTAAACAAAGTCTGAAATGTGTTACTGTTAAAAACTATGAAAAGTTATGTTTTTTATCATGACTATCTTTCTATTGCAGAAGTAGATCTTTAATAACCTTTCTTGGCTTTCAGAATGAGATATATCTAATTTCTAGTGGTCAGTGCTGTGGACAATGCATCCAGACATCTTGTGTGCTTACAACTGTCAGCGGACAAGTTGAACTTTTAAAGGTTTGTCAGTCCAGAAATGTTAACATTGCCTCTATCTATAGTAATAAGTAAAATCAACCGGACTTGCTGTATTTTCTTTTTTCCTTGAAGACTTTCGCTAGTCATCTGATTGACTCCCTCAATTTAGAATGATTTATACAAAATATACTTCAATCAGCATAATCTGTTAGTAAAACCAGCATGGGGGCATAGCATGATTGAAGCTATGAAGTGTTATTAAACTGTCCAGGGAGAGGTGCTAAAACAGCATTGTGTGTGGCAGACAATAATGGGTCTATTTATTAAAGAGTTTTGTTTCAAGCTTTTTGTCACTTAAAAAACTTTTTGATAAAACAAAACTCAAATTTTTAGACATTTAGGTATGGGGTGCCGTTTGTCCCAAATACATTCTGTATACAAAACTATCCCTAATACACAGAATGAATGTCTCTTGTGTTATATTAGTATTTGTGACCATACACAGAGAAAAAAAAAATTACAAAAGACTTATTTCTATTAAAGAATGAAAACAAAATCTGGTTAGTGTACAAAAGGATGTCATTATATCACAAACTCCATTCTGTACAGTTTAACAAGCAATCTGTCTCACAAATGTATAACCTCCATGTAACGGACTCACTTATGTGCAAAGTTACTTACAGAATGAATTATGTAAAAACAAAGTTGGACATAATATATAATAGTGTAACTAACTAGTGCTTGTCACGCTAGATTTGACTGACAAAATAGATATCTGCGACAGAAAGCAAGATTTTATAGTACAGGATTCATTCTTTCCACAAAATGACAGTTTTGTTTCACAAAACAGATAAAATAACCATTCTGTGAAGCAACCAATAAGAACAAAGCTTATTGCCATATACAAACAAGATAAGAAGTGGCCAGCTCTGCTCCACATGGCTAAGGCAAAGTATCAGGCCTGCTATAGAGGGCGCCCTCTAATGTCCCCTGCGCTGCATAGTAATAAACATGAACAAACCTTTCCTAAAAGAGCTGTTGTTAAACACTACAGGTTCATAAATGGAAGTTTTTACAAATGGCTGAGAAATATAATGCTGCAGTTATAATGATTGTAGAGAAAGAAAAGTATGCAAAACTTATATAAATATGATAATTTTAGGTGATATGGCTATTCTTATTGTAGCAACCTGTTTGTGTGGCCATTTTGGTTAAGGGCATTCCTGCTGTTTTGCCATTATCTTATGACTCACTCCTGTTCCTCTTCCTGTCTAAGCTGAGAGCAATAATGGGACAGGCCACACCCACCTGCCATATTGTATTAAAGGAAAACTATACCCCCAAAATGAATACTTAAGCAACAGATAGTTTATATCAAATTGAATGGCATATTGAAGAATCTTACCAAACTGGAATATATATTTACATAAATATTGCCCTTTTACATCTATTGCCTTGAACCACCATTTCGTGACTCTATCTGTGCTGCCTCAGAGATCACCTGACCAGAAATACTACAACTCTAACTGTAACAGGAAGAAGTGTGGAAGCAAAAGGCAGAACTCTGTCTGTTAATTGGCTCATGTGACCTTACATTTGGTTTGTATGTGTGCACAGTGAATCTTACGATCTCAGGGGGCGGCCCTTATTTTTTAAAATGGCAATTTTCTATTTATGATTACCCAATGGCACATACTACTAATAAAGTATATTATTATGATAATGGTTCATTTACATGAGCTGTTTTACTCAGTATCTTTTAATAGAGACCTACATTGTTTGGGGGGTATAGTTTTCCTTTAAATGTACCAGAAATTAATGTGCTTGTCTGGCTGCTTATAAGTTATACATTTCGTATATGATAGTTAGACTCAAATGTTTCCTCCTAGCTGTAATCTTGCACCAATTAGCTTGTAGTAGTCTCTTAGTAATGTGCTTAGCTATAGTTCAACTACTACATAATAGCTTTAGCCAGAGACTTGGGACTGATAGGGTTGCCACCTTTTTGTAATTTAGTTACCGGCTGGTGGGGGGTGGGAAGAAAAAGGGGCTGGTGTGACGTCAAAAGGGGTGGGGCTATGAGATAAAAAGAGGCGGGCCATGGTGCGGAGCCGTGTGACGTTGAAAAGGGGCAGGCTGCAGCGCGGACCTGTGACAAAAGCTAAGTCTTATAGGGGATTGGGGGTGGGCCAAGAGGGTCTTTATAAGGGTATTACAAATGTACCGGCAGCTACATTGCCGGTAAATTTGTAATACCGGCCCCGGCCTTGGCTGGTGTTACCGGCCAGGTGGTAACCCTAGGGACTGATAGAGTTGCCACCCGGCTGGTATTTTACCGGCCTAGCCGGTAAAACACCTATCAAGGCCAGTAATTTGAAATACCCTTTAAAAAAAGCACCTGGCCTGCCCCCAATTCGAAAAGAACTTTTTTCCAGCGCTGTGCGATGTTGCTCCGCCCCTTTTGCAGCATGCGGTGTAGCTCTGCCCCTTTCAGTGGCACCCCACATAGCTCCGCCCCCTTTAGCATCACAGACCGCCCCCTTTTGGTGCCCGTCCCCCACTGGCCAGTAAATTTTTTTAATAAAGGTGGCAACCCTAGGCACTGATCATGTCACACATTGTATATAGTGTGATGTGTAGGTTATATGAGCAGCCACTCCTGAGTACTGTGTGTAAACAAAAGGCTTCAGGACTTCAACTTCAACTCCTTTCGTGAATTTGGGTCTTTTCGCCACTTCAGGACTTCAGCTTCTTCTTTTCGGCACTTCCACATTCGTTAATATGTGAAATGGCCGCACGGCTTGGGCGCTCGTAAAGGAGACCAGCTCTTTGAAAAATGCAGCACTTCTGCGCCCCCCTTCTGGCCCGGTACACTTGTCCCCCCTGGACATGCATGTGACATGGGTGCAGTTGTGCTCTCTGCTTTAGTGTTGTGCCCCCCTCGACCCACTCTGATGTGAAAGGGTTAAGCACTGGGCAGGTAAGGGAACGGCATCATTAGAGTCTTTTGTTATAAATAAATATAAAGCATTGTATAGCTTGTTGCTTCTATATAAATAGATTATGATCCCCTAAAATTGCCCCTGCCTAAATGACCCCCTTTTGTTTACACACAGTACTCAGGAGTGGCTGCTCATATAACCTACACATCATACTATACAGAATGTGTGGTCATACCTCACAACATTTTGGAAGTAAAAAGAGGGACAAAAATTTAAGTAAGTAAGGTTGAAAAAAGACAAATGTCCATCGAGTTCAACCTTTTTTTTTTTTTTTTATTAACTACCTACAGTATATGCCAGTTGATCCAGAGGAAGGCAAAAAAAACCCATCTGAAGCCTCTCCAATTTGCCTTAGAGGGGGAAAAATTCCTTCCTGACTCCAGAATGGCAATCGGACTAGTCCCTGGATCAACTTGGACTATGAGCTATTTCCCATAACCCTGTATTCCCTCACTTGCTACAAAGCTATCCAACCCCTTCTTAAAGCTATCTAATGTATCAGCCTGTACAACTGATTCAGGGAGAGAATTCCACATCTTTACAGCTCTCACTGTAAAAAACCCCTTCCGAATATTTAGGTGGAACCTCTTTTCTTCTAATCGGAATGGGTGACCTCGTGTCAGCTGGAAAGACCAACTGGTAAATAAATCATTATAGAGATTATGTAGCGTGGCAATTTCTTTTTGACCGAACCCATTTTTGTGGCCACACGCCGTAATTACCATGTTCATTTTACATAGTTTGGCAGGTTATAAAAGTTTGAAAATATTTCTCCTTATCTAAACTGTTAAAATTACTTATTTTCTTATTTTAAAATTGTTACAAAGTATCTTAGATGCACCTGTTAGCTGTGCTGGCCTCTCTGCCAAAAGCCAATTAAGTTAGAAATTTTGGACACAATAAAGATCTTTACACTTTGAATTAGTGCCTGCTGGAAGTCTGCGTCCATTGAGTGCCTGCTCCTTTTTACATTTCGGTTTGTCCGCCCCCTATGCTGAGTGCTCAGGGCAGTGCACCTGGGCCACTTCCCTTACGTGGTGAGTAATTAGTTTACCACATTGAAGTACCCACACTACAGATGACTTCTTGTAAGTTAGAAATTTTGTTTCTTTTTCTTGCTGTTCAGTGCACAGAAAAGAGGGACTTTCCAGTACAAATGAGGGACTGCAGGCTGAGCTGTTAAAAGAGGGAATGTCCCTACAAAAAAGGGACAGTTGGGAGGTATGTTATACCTGCCAACATTTTGGAAATAAAAAGAGACAAAATATTTTTTTTTTTGCATGTAGCGCAGCAATTTTTGACCACACCCATTTTGTGGCTGCACCCCCTAATTACCATGTCCACTTTATAAAGTTTAGCAGGTTATAAAAATTTTAAAATGTTTCTCATTATCTAAACTGTTAAATGTACTTATTTTCTTATCTCAAAATTGCTATAAAGCATCTTAGTTGCACCTGTTAGCTGTACTGGCCTCTCTGCCAAAAGTTGGAAACTTTGTTTCTTTTTCTGGCTGTTCAGTGCAGAGAAAAGAGGGACTTTCTGGTACAAATGAGGGACCTCAGGTTGAGTTGTCAAAAGAGGGACTGTCCCTCTGAAAAAGGGACAGTTGGGAGGTATGTGTGCACATGATCAGTCCCAAGTCTCTGGCTAAAGCTATTATGTAGTAGTTGATCTATAGCTAAGCACATTATTAAGAGACTACTACAAGCCAATTGGTGCAAGATTACAGCTAGGAGGAGACATTGGAGTCTAACTATCATATACAAAACTTATAACTTTCTCTGAGAATCAGGCAAAGCAGCCAGACAAGCACAGTAACTTCTGGTACATTTAATAGAAGATGGCAGGTGGGTGTGGCCTGTCCCATTATTGCTCTCAGCTTAGACAGGAAGAGGAACAGGAGTGAGTCATAAGATAATGGCAAAACAGCAGGAATGCCCTTAACCAAAATGGCCACACAAGCAGGTTCCTACAATAAGAATAGCCATATCACCTAAAACGATAATATTTATGTTTTGCAAACTTTTCTTTCTCTACAATCATTATAAGTGCAGCATTATATTTCTCGGCCATTTGTAAAAACGTCCATTTATGAACCTGTAGTGTTTAACAGCAGCCCTTTTAGGAAAGGTTTGTTCATGTTTATTACTATGCAGCAGAGGGGACATTAGAGGGCGCCCTCTATAGCAGGTCAGATACTTTACCTTAGCCATGTGGAGCAGAGCTGGCCACTTCTCATCTTGTTTGTATATGGCAATAAGCTTTGTTCTTATTGGTTCAGGAATGTGACTAACAGTGTTGCTTCACAGAATGGTTATTTTATCTGTTTTGTGTAACAAAACTGTCATTTTGTGGAAAGAATGAATCCTGTACTATAAAATCTTGCTTTCTGTCACACATATCTATGCTTGTTAAACTGTACAGAATGGAGTTTGTGATATAATGACATCCCTTTATGCACTAACCAGATTTTGTTTTCATTCTTTAATAGAAATAAGTCTTTTGTATATTTTTTTATCTGTGTATGGTCACAAATACTTATATAACATGAGAGACATTCATTCTGTGTATTAGGGATAGTTTTGTATACAGAATGTATTTGGGACAAACGGCACCCCATATTTAGGTGGTTATTTATAAGTCTAAATTTATCTCAATATTTTCTGCTACAAACTCCGATTAAATCCGCTCAAGTTTTTTACGCTTATTTATTATTACATTTTCCTGAAAATTTGCTTTGCTGTAAAAATCTTTTCGGATATTTTCATCCGATTTCATGTTTTTTTCTGAATTTTCAACCAATTTCAACAGGTCTGAGATGCCGGATTTTCAAATTCTGACTTTTCCATCCTCTGGGTTTAATAGATTCCAAAAAATATGTGATTTTTTAAAAGTCCTATTTTAAAAAAATAAAAAAAAAGCACCAAAAATTCAGAATCCAAAAATACTCCAGCAACCAGTTGAATTAATGTAAAATCAATGGCAGAGGTCCATTTAACCATTTGAAGATGTTTTTTGCATTCACAATTCACAAAAAAAGTATTCCTTTTTCCTCCTTATTTAAGCCTTCTCTTGCGTTCTCTATTTTGTATTATTTTCACCTGCACTTTTATATTTTATTTCTGTTATTTATTGCTTTAGGAAGGAGAAAGCTGGTCTGAGATTAATGACAACTGCACTTCCTATGTTTGTAATGTTGCACAAGGACAATTTTCTACTGTTGTCCATAAGAAGGCTTGTGTAAATATTACAGCAGGAGACTGTGATTCTGTAAGTTTATATGAATTTATAGTTTATACATTTCTTTAATTTACAAGCTGTTTCAAAAGTCCAAAATGTGTACTCATGAGACTCATGATAATGTAAAGCGATTTAAGAAGTTTAAATGACCTTCATTGTTTCTGTTTTTAAATGAATGAAATGTTTTTCTAATGCCTTTTGTACGGAAGAGCATTGGGGCCAGCAAAAAAAAAAAATTAAGGTGAATTATGACTTTTAAAAGTCATAATTATGACTTTAAATCTTATAATTATGACTTTTAAACTCATAACTATGACTTTTATTCTCATAATTATGACTTTTAAACTCATAATTATGACTTTAAAAAGTCGAAATGATGACTTTTAATCTCATAATTATGACTTTTAAACTCATAATTATGACTTTAAATCTCATAATTATGACTTTTATTGTCATAATTATGACTTTAAAAAGTCAAAATTATGACTTTTATTGTCATAATTATGACTTTTAAAAGTCATAATTATGACTTTTAAACTCATAATTATGACTTTAAAAAGTCGAAATTATGACTTTTAATCTCATAATTATGACTTTAAAAAGTCGAAATTATGACTTTAAATCTCATAATTATAACTTTTAAATCTCATAATTATGACTTTAAATCTCATAATTATGACATTTAAATCTCATAATTATGACTTTAAAAAGTCGAAATTATGACTTTTAAATCTCATAATTATGACTTTAAATCTCATAATTATGACTTTTAAATCTCATAATTATGACTTTAAAAAGTCAAAATTATGACTTTTAAATCTCATAATTATGACTTTTGCAGTCCTGCTTGCAGCCAAATGCCCTGCCTGTAATGTTCTGTGTAGATGAAAGCTCAGCTGCAAGCAGGACTGCAAAAGTCATAATTATGAGATTAAAAGTCATAATTTCGACTTTTAAAAGTCATAATTATGAGATTTAAAAGTCATAATTATGAGATTTAAAGTCATAATTATGAGATTTAAAAGTCATAATTATGAGATTTAAAGTCATAATTATGAGATTTAAAAGTCATAATTATGAGATTAAAAATCATAATTTCGACTTTTTAAAGTCATAATTATGAGTTTAAAAGTCATAATTATGAGAATAAAAGTCATAATTTCGACTTTTTAAAGTCATAATTATGAGAAAAAAAGTCATAATTATGAGATTAAAAGTCATAATTTCGACTTTTTAAAGTCATAATTATGAGAATAAAAGTCATAATTATGAGATTAAAAGTCATAATTTTGACTTTTTAAAGTCATAATTATGAGTTTAAAAGTCATAATTATGAGTTTAAAAGTCATAATTTCGACTTTTTAAAGTAATAATTATGAGTTTAAAAGTCAAAGTCATAATTATGAGTTTAAAAGTCATAATTATGAGATTTGAAGTCATAATTATGACTTTTAAAAGTCATAATTCACCATAATTTTTTTTTTTTGCTGGCCCCAGTGCTCTTCCGTACTTTTGAATTTATTGTAATGCCAGTATAAAATAATTATTCCAACCCTGCAAATAAGTATTGCCTATAAAAATGTTTTATTGAGTAATCAATCACTTTACGAAAGTTTTTGTATAATATGTATGAAGCAGACTTGTAATTAAATTTACAAATAACTTCAAATCTACTAAAAATGTTTAATTAATGTATATTGGAAAGTTGCTTAGAATTACATTTATTTATTATGCATTAAAATATTTTTGGAGGGTTGAGAGCCCCTTTAACTACTTTTTAATGATGTAATTATTTTTATCCTTAAAAAATAGTTAAATCCTGTTGTCAGTGACACACTGCAATGTTTTAACATTTATGAAGAGTAGAGGTTAATGTAACCACTATAATGTAACCTTAATAGGTAATAGGTGACATCAGTTATGTATTTAGAGGTCACATAGAATGATAAGAGTATTAAATGCAGCTGCAAGCCATTTTTTTTGTTACCAAAAATAAAACTATATTTCCCCTTTATTTCATGGGGCCGATTTATCAATGGTCGAATTTAAATTTTTTTTTAAAAAAAAACATCATTTGCTGGTGAATAGTCCATATTAGTTCGAATTCGGCCAAATTTGTATCGTACAAATCAAAGTAACAGTGCATTTGATCAAATTCAATTCAAAGTTTTTCCACCAATTGACTCCAGGTTCTAGGTTCTATTTTCTATAAAAGGTGAATGGCTTAATACATCATAAATATGAAATAACATCTGCTAAATGTGCTACCTTATTATGTTTTAGGGTTCCGTTAAAATGAGTGATGATGGCTGCTGCCTTATATGCAAAGGTAAGGTACCTACAGTATATGTTCATTTGTTCTTTTCAGCATTTGTACCAAGATGGATTAAATACTGTATGATATAGTAACGGTGATATTTATATACAGAATTAAAGGTATTTGCCTTCCTTATGAATCATTGGAGCAATATGGCTGGATGTTGGATAAAATAGATGTAAATGTCTAGACTTGTCCTTACTTATTGACACTGGACAGAAACATATAGAAACCAATCAGTAATTAGCATTGTTCAAGCAAAAATGTTTGGTTGCCATGCACATGTACTGTACTAGTGGAAATGTCCCCACTATAAGTAAACAAGTCCCATTTTTAATCAAATGCGAGATTATTTGACTAAATGAGCTTTTTTTTAAACATATTGTTTTTTATTCATATATTTGCTAGCTCCTAAACTCTGCAGACGTGTGGTTAATAATACACTCCTAACAAGTGGAACATGCAGCCTTGTTGCAGAAGTTCCATACTGTGATGGATATTGCAAAAATCTATCGTGAGTATCTTTTGTCTGAAATATGTTTTTCAACACCTTTTTTTACTAATACAGAATGTTGAGTGACAAAGGTCAAAATGAGAATGCTCTTTAAATGTAAAATGTTTGCAGTCGGTGAAAAAAAATCTGAACTTTTTCACACAGTTTCAATATTCAACTGTGGGTTCTTCTAGAGGTATTTATTAATAAAGTGTTACCTCAACTTTAGCAACTTAAGCGATCTTACCATGCAGATGTCCCTCAGGAAGCCCTCAATCCTTTTGAGTTCCACTTTATTAATGGGATTCAAAGTGGATCTCAGATTGTTTTTGTAGAGTAGATGAGATAAAAAGGGATAATGCCATTTGGAAACCAGAATTTTTCAAAATACACTTTTGAACTCATCAAGCAGAATCCGATACTGAAATCCATTTTAAAAAGAACAAACCTATTTTTTTATATTTAATTTTGAAAATTAAGATAGGCCATTTTCTTGTAACTTGTGCTACTATAAGCTTTGGTCTCTCTTTACTGCTGCACTGCAAGTTGAATTGATGTCACCCCCCCCCCCCCCACAGCAGCCTATTAACAATGGGCAAGTAACAAGATAACAACTCTCCTCAACAATTCAGTTGCCTGAAATGATAGGGACTCCAGGTTTCTCTGCTGATTTCACTGCTTTGCTTTGAGGTAATGCTGTAGCATGGGAGCTAAGCTATTATTACCAGTGAATAAAGATGCGTGGATTAGCATTATAACGTGAACAATTACTCTATACATGATAGCTTTCCTCACATTTCCTCCCTATTCCTTTGACATGGTCGGTTGGCATGAATTTTTGTTTCACAAAGAGCTTTTTTTAAATTCAGCATGTGTATCCTATTTATTGACTAAAACTCAAATTTATCTCATCTTTTATTAAACTAAGCTCAACCAAAATTCCATCCATGATTTTGATGGGTTGTGAAAACTTGAATCATATCGTATGTATTTAACTCCCTGCCTGCTTCAGGTCTAGGAACACACTGTGCTCTCATCCAGTACTATTTACTAGGGGCTAGATGGTAAGCTCTCAGTCTGGCCCACATTGTAGCATTGATCAGCTGCTATTTTTTGTAGTGTCTAGACTAACCTACAAGTTGGAGCTGCAACAAACCAAGAAAATACATTTTTAAAAAGATCAAGATGTTAGTACCACATTTTGACTAAAATATGTAAACTCACATATTACATCAAGGCCCATCTACACTACCTACTGTATACAAGTAAACATAGGCCTGCGGAGCTTTCCATGGTGAACTGTCTATTCATACTTTGATAAATCTGCACCAAATCTCAATTATCATTGACATTTTCCCATTATTTATTTTCCCAAAGCAGTCTTAACCTGACAGAAAGGAAATGTTTTCCTTATGTCATGGGGCTAATGTCAATTTAAGATGTATAGGATTAGTTTGTCTCCAATAAAGATTAATTATATCTTAGTTGGAGCCAAATACAATGTACTAGTCTTTAAAATGGAGCATGGAAGATGACCTTCCTCTAATTTGGAGCTTTCTGTAATTCAAGTTTCCAGATATTGGATTCATACCATAAGTATTTTTGCATGATACATGGGCATCAGTAATAAATTGTTCCAAATTAAAGGAATATTGTCTATTTCCAAAATCTTGATTTTTTGAGGAAAATTCAAAATGTTCTGCTAACTTGGAATTGGCATTTGATGCTCATGCAATTAATTATTTTAGGCAACAGTAATTGAGCATATCATTGAAATTCATAGTTTTATTCATCACAAACTTTTTTTTGTTTTGTCTCCTTTTTCTCATTACAACACAAAATTACTCTGGACAGAGAGTGCCAATGTTGCCAGCAGCAGGCAGTGAGCCTACGAACTGTTCAACTGAATTGTCCTGACACTAGTACTCTGAACTACAATTACCCTTATGTGGAGAGCTGTGGATGTGGCACTGTGCCATGTGAAGTACTGCCAGGTCAAACATAATCAACTTTCAAAGCACAAAAAAGCTGTTTCTCAAGGGTCAAGTTTCAATGATCTCTTTTTCTTTATCTATCTTTAAACTGTTGATCTTATTTAATAGTTCTTTGTTTTTCTGTTGGGATAACTGAAACATGAAGTGTTTGCTTATGACTTTACTTTCAATGTTACATCTTTAGAATAGGATGATATATCCAATAATTATTTTGACCCTTTCTCTTTAGCCACCAGCCATGTTGTAAACTAGATGTATATGAATATCCTACAACATTAAAATTTTCATTGATTCTAAACAAAGATCCTGTACATGATTAAAGAACGCTATTTTGTCAGAAATGTTTTTCCATTGTTCACACCTGAATTTTTCAATTATTATTGAGCCATGTGACAATTTGAAACGAAAATATGTATTTCACAAGATGTGTATTTTATTCTTCGGTTGCAACATATTTCTATCTGTCAAAATAGCAGCAACAAACTGCACAACACAACAAATAATTTTAAAAAGGTACAATACTTTCTTATTGCATCTGTATTTCACTTAATAATTATTTTCATTTCATGAAAGATTTAAAACAGGTTGATAAGGATTTTGTAACAGGTCTTCTACTTTTCTCTGGGGCAGAAGTGCAACAGCACTAAGGGGCACTTTGGGGGGGGGGCGGGTGAATGTATTTATCCCCCTCTGGTCTCTCTTAAATAAAGTAAATACAGGCAACAATCTATATAAAAGGCCTGAAGCAATTCTACAACAGGCAAAGTGTGCAACGTGCTAAATCCAGGAGCATTGTGTCCATGTTTTGAACTCTGAATACTGTTTTGGAGGTCACAAATTACTCCAATGGGGTTTAAAAAAAGGGCACCAATACTTTATTAAAACCCATGATACTGGACGCTTCCATGAAGTATGTCAGTCAGCAAGATAGGTGCGCTATTAACCTTATAAATCCTTAAACACCAGCACCTAAAAAGAAAAGAAACTACACATAGAGTAGTACGTTCAGCTCTTCTTAGAAATAACTCTGATGTTAGAACTACTCACAATCACGATCATCAAACAAGAGCGTGTAGAGTATTCTTTTTTAACAGGCTATATACGGTGTTGAAGCGTGCGATGTTTCTAAAAGAAAGAGATGCTACAGATGGTGAAGAATCGTCAGAGATCCGACTTAGACCCTGCGGGTCGTAAGGACTTACCAGACTGCCGTCGGAAGAGAGCGTTGGAAGACTCGCAAAGAGATCGCTCGATGCCGACGTGTTTCCCAGGCGCTGTTTATACACCGCTCCCTGAGTTTAGACAGCCTCGCTCACACACTGCGCGTCCGCAAACACTGCTGTATCTTCTCCCGCAGTCAGTCAGCTCGCCTCCGGTGCCGTGCAAAGGTTAAATAAGTGATTCGGAAGGGGATTAAATCTATAGCAAACTTTTATTTCATTAATACAAAGGCCCAATGCGTTTCATATCCTACGATACTTCCTCAGGGGCATCACACGTGTAACATCACGTCCAAGATTATATAGGGCAGATCATTATTTCATTAGCCTAATTGGTAATTGGCTACAAGATTTCGTTTCCACAATTAACAATTTTGTTTAAGAATACATTCATTATAATAAATTACAATAAAAGAATTAATTTAAACATACTTAAATAGTCATAAAACATTATTAAGTTAAAAAACATTTCAAATCGATTTCTATATTTAAACCTTTGGGAGCGAGTGTTTTGAGTTTATGTATCCAGTATGTTTCTTCTCTTGATATTATCTGTATAATATCACTTCCTCGCCAGTGATTTTTCTTTTGTACTATTCCCATGAATTTTAAAAGTGAGGGGTCTGAGTTGTGATGAGTTTTAAAATGGGCTGAGACACTATGTGTCAATACTCCCTTTCTTATATTATTCATATGCTCCCTTATTCTAATCTTCAGAGTTATATTCGTACGTCCTATATATTGGAGATTACAGGGACATTCTAATAAATAAATTACGTTGTTGCTATTGCATGTTAACAGCGATTTAATAGTGAATTCCTCTTTTGTTACTTTTGAATCAAATTTTTTATAATTTCTATCATTGATTGCGCTCGTTTTACAGCCTTTGCAGGTTCTACATGTGAAGAATCCGTTTAATTTTTCTTTAGAAAAATGGTTACTTATTGATTTTTGATCAACAGGAGGTAGACAGCTTGGTGCTAATAGTTGTTAGCACCAATTTTTTCGCTTCCATGAAGTAGTCAGTCTTTATAGTAAATACCAGGGTAATATTTATTAAGTAAAAAAGGAAAAGATTCTACACATGGTACAGATTAAACATCCTTAAAGGGGACCTGTCCCCTTCAGAAATAATTCTAAATCCTATTTTAAGTCACAAAGTTAAGTTAAATAAACTTCATTAATGTTTGACAACTTTTAAACAATTTTTTAACAGGTATGGATATTTTAATAAAAAAGCAAATTTGGGTTTCATGATAAGTTTGTAAAGGATTTTTAGTATACAACTTTTAGGGGCCGATTCACTAACTTCGAATGAAGGATTCGAAGTTAAAAAACTTTGAATTTCGAAGTTTTTTTTGGGCTACTTCGACCATCGACTACGACTATCGAAGGATTCGAACTAAAAATCGTTCGACTATTTGACCATTCGATAGTCGAAGTACTTTCTCTTTAAAAAAAACTTCGACCCCCTAGTTCGGCAGATAAAAGCTACCGAAGTCAATGTTAGCCTATGGGGAAGGTCCCCATAGTCTTCCCTAAGTTTTTTTGATCGAAGGATATTCATTCGATCGTTGGATTAAAATCATTGTAATCGTTTGATTTGAAGGATTTAATCGTTCGATCGAATGAATAATCCTTCGATCGAATTTTCTGCGCTAAATCCTTCGACTTCGATATTCGAAGTCGAAGGATTTCAATTCCTAGTCGAATATCGAGGGTTAATTAACCCTCGATATTCGACCCATAGTAAATCTGCCCCTTAATGCCTGGATAACAGGTCTCCTTTAATTGATACAGACATGCATAGGACGATGGGCTGTGTAAACCAGAAGTGACATTGAAGCCCACATCTGACTTTGCTTTGCTGCTAGCTGATGTACATGTGGAAATTTATACAATTGTATTTGTAAATACGGACTCACTGAATGTAAGTAATATTTAAACAGCTGCTTTGCAAAATATTATTTAGTTGGGTTTAATATAAGAATTTGCTTTCTGTTAATAGTTATGGTACTAATCGTATAGGCCATCTAAATAAGGAATTACTATCATATGGCCAAAATTATTAAATAATAAAAATAAGTGCACATTAGGCATCATGTACTCTTAGCCTGTATTAACAAAAAGGCAACCAAATTCTAGCAATCAAGTTGTCTGATATCATAGTACAGTTTATTAATATATTAAAACATAAGTAAAATAAAAGTTCCAGCAAGTTCTGTATATAAATTAGTGAGATGACCAGGCATTTGTGATTTTCCCTGGGCAACAAAACTCTTACTGAAATGGCAAATTTAAGCTGTACATTGACCCTTTTGTACCAGGTCTCTGTTTGTGAGCCCTTTCAAACAGCCTACCCAGAAGATACCTTTCAGCTACTACCCATTTGCGCATTTGCTGTCCCAGAAATGGAATTTACTGTGTACATGCTGTATTACACCAGAGGGGCTACAATACAGAAGCTTTTTTTCCGTATTACCCAAGAAAAATTTACAATAAAGAGCAATAAGCTATTATATTAAACCCATGTCCAAGACAGGTCAATAAGAGCATAGAAAAACCACCTACACTGTATGAGCTGTATGCAAAGTATATAACATCTTAATAAAGCACAAAGAATGTTCTATTCATTAGATACTTCAGACAAACCATTAATAATTATACTATCCAAATTTGTATATATTGTTTTTAACAGGACAATAACATAGTTATGAATTATTTTAGGCATATTACTCCTGACAAAGACATGGCAAGGAGTTTTTTGATATTAATGCAGACAGAAAATGAATATAGTGCCAAGGAGTTTGTGTACATAACTCTCACACAGGACATTAATATAGTGAAATGAGTTTAAGAATTACCATACAAACAGACCGGCATTACATTTTTTGCCAAGCTATTGGACACAATTTCAACAGAGACCTTCTCCCATGCTTTCCCTTCACGTATCTATTTTGAGTTGGGGTTACTAATCGACAGTGAGGTAACATGACCCACTAGTCACACAGAGGACCATCTTGAAGTTACATGTACTTTATTATTAAGGGCAGATTTATCAAATATTGAGGTGAATTTACAAATTCAAAAAATTAGAATTTTGAGCTATTTTTTGTCTACTTCGACTAGGGAATAGTCCAAATTTGATTTGAATTTGAAAAAAATTAAAAAAATTTGAATGTCCAAATTTATCATGTATTAAAAAATTCGACTTTTTTGCCATCTAGAACCTGCCAAATTGCTATTTTAGCCTATGAGGAGTCAATTGGTGGACTTTTGATAAATCTAACAGTGACACTGGAGGCTTCTGGAAAGGGTATAACATACGTTGAAATGCAATAGCATAGTGTCATTAGCTGCCTCCCAATAACACTTTTCCTCACATGTAGGGATGTAGCGAACGTCGGAAAAAAAGTTCGCGAACATATTCGCGAACTTGCGCAAAAATGCGAGCGGTTCGCGAACGGTTCGCGAACCCCATAGACTTCAATGGGAAGGCGAACTTTAACATCTAAAAAAGACATTTCTGGCCAGAAAAATGATTTTAAAGTTGTTTAAAGGGTGCAACGACCTGGACAGTGGCATGCCAGAGGGGGATCAAGGGCAAAAATGTATCTGAAAAATCTGCCTGTGTGTGCTTGGAAGAGATAGTGTAGGGGGAGAGCTGTTAGTGATGCTAGATGGCAGTTGGTTGAATAACACACTGGGCAAAAAATGCCTACAGGGCAAATAATGCCTAAAAGGTCAACTTATACACTACTACAGCGGTAGTAAAATAAAAAAAAGTAAAATAAAAAAAAAATGAATATTAAAAAAAAAAAAATTAAAGTTGGTGCTGCTGAACTACTAGGAGCAGCAGATTAGCACACCAGTCCCACTCCCCAACACTGCTAGACTAATAGCACTGGGCTCTTATAGTAGTAGTAGTAGTAGTAGTAAAACAACAAAAAAATAAATAAAAGCAGTCCTTACAAGGACTACTGTTATTGCAGCAGTCAGCAGATGAGATCAGAAGCAGGACAGCTGCCCACTGCAGCTACATACAGAGCACTGCAGTAGAAGGTAGATTACTAGCCAGCAAAGCTACCTAAGCTTAAATGTCCCTCAAACCCCTGCAGACTTCTGTCCCTCCAATAACAGAGCAGTATCAACACGATTACTAGCCAGCAAACTTTCAACTGTCCCTGAAATCACTAACAGGCAGCAGCTCTCTCCCTACACTATCTCTTCAGCACACACAGGCAGAGTGAAAAAAACGCTGCAGGGCTTCGGTTTTTATAGGGAAGGGGAGTGGTCCAGGGGAGAGCTTCCTGATTGGCTGCCATGTACCTGCTGGTCTGGGGTGAGAGGGCAAAAAAAAGCGCCAACAATGGCGAACCCAAAATGGCGAACGTCGCGCGATGTTCGCGAACTTCCGGCGAGCGCGAACACCCGATGTTCGCGCGAACAAGTTCGCCGGCGAACAGTTCGCGCCATCTCTACTCACATGTCTATCATGTCCAGGATACAGTGCACAAGCTTCTCCTGAGCTGTCTCACTACAGCTCTGTAGACTCAAACTAGCCTACTCCTGAATGCTCCAATCCATACATGTCCATAAGCCTACTCCTGGGTGCTACAATCCTTAACTGGTGCACTATCGCCTGGGGCTCTACCCCAGACACTGACTCCTCTTTGGTTAACTTGGATATGCTTCATTCATAAAGTGAGCTGACACCAATTAAACTCACCTTCTAGCCCTAGCAGGGAACAGCCTCCAACCTGTTTTGGTTCTGCAGTCTTCAGTCCCTGCTTGATGTTCTTAGGTAAAAAATTTAATTGGATATTGCCTATTTACAAATTAAAATAAAATATATTTCACCTCCTTGCAAGTGGTTTCAAAAGAACTTCCACTGGTAAGGGAGAAATAGATCTTTCATCTCTACCTAGTTTTAGTCAGCAAGTGGCACCAGCTGTTGGATTGAAAACACAGACAGGTTCAGGGAATTGTTGCAAATATCATTGGAGTAAGTAGATGAGCAGTGTAATCAGTTCGTTTGCACCTCCACTTATGAACCACCCTCGATGATGTGCATGGCCCAGTTATCAAAATTCAAAGAATTAGGGAAAACTTATGGAATAAGGGAAAATTTAAGAAAAGAGTATCCCTTCACAACCAAAATTAATGCACTGAAAATTAATCACTGAATAAAAAAATATTATATGCAAATCATAAGTTAAAATGTAACTTTTGCTCTATATCAGTTAAAACCCAAAATAGTGAATACAGTATATCAGTATAAACAGCAATCGATTCAGGACAAACAGGGTTTAATATAGACTCACACTGGGCACATGGGTATGAACTACTGTATATATATGGTAGAATGCAGTGTGACCAAAACTCCTCACATATTAGATACAAAACTATTGGTAAAATAGTTTAAAAGTACTCTAGCTATGGGGCATGTACTATCTTGAAATGATAATAGTATCACTGAGACAACACAATGACTGACCTGATTTTGGTGCAAATTTAGATTTAGAGACATGCATGCTTCATCCTGTGAATGCTCTAAGCCAGTGATCCCCAACCAGTAGCTTGTGAGCAACAAGTTGCTCTTCAACCCCTTGGATGTTGCTCCCAGTGGCCTCAAAGCAGGTGCTTAGTTTTTAATTCCAGGCTTGGAAGCAAGTTTTGGTTGCATAAAAATCAGGTGCACTGCCAAAAAGCCTCAATCTAAATTGACAATCCACATATAGGCTACCAAATGTCCAATCACAGCACTTATATGGCAGCCCAAGAACATTTTTTAAGCTTGTGTTGCTCCCCAACTCCTTTTACTCCTGAATGTTGCTCACAGGTTCAAAAGGTTGGGCATCCCTGCTCTAAGGGGTGTTGATTCCATGACAGAATTTGGACATTCAAGAGGGTAGAAGCGAGTGTTTATGCAACCAATGAATTGGAAATGCAGAGAGAGTAGGTCTCCATTAGAACATAGTCAGCAGAGATCCCAGCGCAGTCTGAACTTGGAAAGTATATGATTTTTATATTATATTCATGAATTAGGAATTGGATGGTGGAATAATTTTGATCACTGATGGATATTCTTTTCTTTGTTTCCCTCTTATTGTTAATTTTGGCAAACATCATTGGATACAGCATAAAAGTTTGCTTTTACTGGATCTATGTACACCAGCCGAAACAATGAAAAAAAAAGTCACAGACTTCATTCCACAGTCAGTATTATGCATTCAGATAGGTGAACATCACCTTTATGAATGCTTGGCATCACACATAGTGATGTAACTGCTTAACCATAAAAACCATTAATAAATAGTTTTTGCAACTTGGAAATGAGAACTGGCTTTATCCCTCCTACACAGTGTGAGCCAACTCTCAAATTACAACATTTATGAGTAAATTCCATACTTTTAGCAACCCAATTTCCAAGATTAAAAAATAAAACTGATTATTATTGAGTAAACACATAATTAAGGTTGACTTTAACCCCCAGATAGCATATGCATGGATTAAATCTTTGGATTTACGCTTTGGAGTTACTCCGTAGAGATGCTAAATGGATAAGATACCTGGAGCACTTATGGCTCATTCAAGTAAGAGGCTGATACAGCATATGGTAATTTACTTAAATGTTTACTCAAAATCAATGAGAAAAAGGTACCAAGGCCTGAAGGAATCAATCAAAAAGTACTTAGAGCTTAGTTCAGTTTTAACCAGGCCCCTTTTTCTGATTTTCTCAGACTTACTTTTATTAGGTAGTTATGAACTGGAGGAAGCTCATGTAATTCCAAATTAATTAATTAAAAAGGGATCACAATCTCAGCCTGAAAGTTTGACATATGTTGCGTGCAAGTTTTTTGAAAGCTTGTTCGGGGGAATGGCATTATATGCAGAGAGACACAGGATCCTCAATACTATGACTGATAGGTAAACAAGTTAGGGACCGCCATATGGTTTTTACCTTGATGTGGTATGGTGGCTTTTCAACTTTATGATCATAACTTTGTTACTAAAAACCCCTGTCTTTGTTAACACATGCATTTGCATATCTACTGAATTACTTAGACAGGGGCCTAGGGAATGTGCACTGACCCATTTGGATATGCCAGTAGCACTTCCCTTATACTTCTATATATTTTTACTTAGCAATGCGGGTGCTCCCACAACCCCCCTTTTGTACATGAAACCTACCCTTGGTGAGAAGCAGTTACATAGTGTGGTAGAAACATAGTCCATCAAATAAACACCAGTACCAGAGCCTATCCTAAGAAATAAAGCCCATGGATGTCCAGAGAAATTGCCTAATGAAATAGAGCCTTCATTACCAACAAGGAAGAAAGGCATATTTAGTTACCCCTGAAAGTTTCTAGGTCCAATAAAGATAACCAAGTGGTGCTCAAAAGCAAATCATATGAGCTGTATAGGCAAGCTGTACCACCTGGGCAAATGCTCAGAGTCATTCACAAAAACAGTATATTTGAACAGACTCTGTAAATAATTGTAACCCTATTTTGGCTTAAAAAAAGCTAAAACCAACTAGGAGGGTAGAGCAAGGGCTACATTACACCCTCAAACGTTCAGCAGGATGGGTATTTTCTATGTTAAACTATACCTCAACACTGCCAAAATGAAAACCAGGGTTTTCTTTGCACAACAGATAACACCAGCTTTATAAAAGAACTATATAAAGTAACACAGGGGGTAGTTGATTAAATGTCAGTTACAGTCACAGGTGTTAGTAGATACAGCACAGATACTGTAGGAATACTTTTTGGTTGTCAATACCTCATTTCGTCTGGATACCATACAGTAGATATGGAACAGGGATAGAATATAGCCTGCTCCCCTTGTAGGTACTACAGTTCCTTCACTACAGTCAAGCAGAGCCTAGGGGAGAGCTACTCCCTTCTATCCTCCTTGGTGGAGCACAAAGCTGCTTTTGATAACTAAAACTCAATGGGGTAAATTTATCAAAGAGTGAAGTTTCACCACTAGAGTGAAATTCTGCAGCTCTCCATGAAAATTTCACCCTTTTATAAATATACCTTTAAAAACCCCATAGAAATGAATGGGAAGTGGCTGGATTTCACTCTAATGGCGAACTTCACTATTATCTTCACTCTTTGATAAATATACCCCTATGACTCACTTAGAGAATAACACAAAAAAAGGTCCAAATGTAGGTTAACTCACCTCATATGGGAAGAGGCCCAGGTGCACTGCCCTAAGCCTTCAGCTACAGTAGGCGTGCGGATTCAACTGTACTGTAGTTGAGCAGATATTCAAAAGACCAATCTTCCCAACAGACATATTAAAACAAATTGATGTTTATACTATACAATCAAAGCAGCCTTACTTGTTTCATGTTCACCAACACTTAATCATAGGCTCTATCAGCAAGTACTCTCTCTACAAGTGTTTCCTTCCTTCTAGGGGCTAAGGAGGGCACTGACTGATATGAAGAAAGCAAGTGCCATAAATCACTGGATGATTCCATAATCTGAGGTCTACAACTAGCTGCCTAGCTGGCACAGGCATAAAAACAAGATCTGGATCATGTTAAACTTTTTATGGAACATATAGAATACAGATGTTTCCTGGCATCAGGGATGGCTCAAGGGTATCACAACAGAAGCATTCACCATAGGCACTGAGCTTTAGTGGGCATTGACTAAACAAGAAATCTTTCACTGAGGTTACAGTGGTTACAGTGGTCTCCTGCTCCCTCATTGTGAGGACTCTATGCTGTGGAGGAAAGGGAGGGTTGATATCACTTCAAGTTGCAATGCAGCAGCAGCGCCGTTCCTGTGGACATTGCCGTCTGAGGCTCCAGTAATGCTGTCCCCGAAGCTGAATACATTTCCAGGGGGCAGCAACACTAGTGTGTAGAGAGCAATTGCGCTCTCTCGCCCTAGTAAAACCAGAAATTCCGCACTTAAAGGCACCAGGAGTGGCTTTTTGCCGCCCCTTGAAACCTAGCTGCCCCAGTGCAGCAGTAAAGATTAACTGAAGTTTTTCAGAGCACAAGTCACATGACTGGGGCACCTGATAAATGGACACCATGCCTCATTACAGATTTCAAAATTACATATTAAAAAAAATCTGTTTGCTCTTTTGAAGAACAGATTTCAATGCAGGATTCTGTTGTTCTGTTGGTTGTAAAAAAAACATCTGTTCCCATGACAGAACCCCTTGAAATATTTGGAGCTTTTTCAAATAATCTACAGTACATGACATATCAAGAAACAGAAGCAGACACAAATTAAAAACCAAGGTATTGCTAATAATAAAAACAAAAGGGATATATATATATATATATATATATATATATATATATATATATATATATATATATATATATATATATATATATATATATATATATACAAAAACTCGTAGGAATTCCGCGCACCATTATTAAACACAACTGACCCGAGTGCTACTCACAAAATGTAGTTAAATGTGAGTCTTGGATACGTTAGTGCACATCAGGAGCCTTTAGACAAAAAGAAATTTGATTAAAAATATAAACTTTTATTACAACATTTTAAAAATTGGCCAACGTTTCAGTCTCCACCTAAGACCTTTGTCAAGACCATAGCAAATGTTAAAATGAACGTAATTAAATAGAAAAAGTATGAAAGCACTCACCCAATCACAAATAACAAGGAAGATCACATGAGTGGAGAATGGAACACAATCCCAAATAAAGAGACCCAGGTTCTTAATCACCATATAATCAAGTAAAAGAAAATGAAAATCCTTGTGATAAAAAGGAAACATAACCACAATAAATAGAAGAAATTGAATAAGTTATAGATTAGGAGAGAAATGACCCAAAAAATACCATATAGAGGCATATGTTACAAAGAGCAAAACGATACCTAAATAAACCACTTGTTACATAATAAGTATCACAATCTCGCAACAATGTATCTGAAACAGTCACGAACAAACAACTCTAAAAGTATCGAAAATTGAAAAAAGAGCAAAAAAGAAAAAAGGGGGTCATCGTTGATTTAGAAAGCAAGTTAAAGGGCAATTCTCATTCAAACCATTAGGGGCAAGAGTATTAAGCTTTTTTATCCAAAAGACTTCCCGCTGGAGCAGCATTTTTGAACGATCACCTCCTCGCCTCAAGGGTGGAATGTGATTGATTGCTATGTATTTGAAAGTTGGGAGCCAATGCCCACATTCAAGATAATGTTTAGCCACCGGCTTGTTAGTCATGCCATCCCTAAAGGCCGTACTAATGGCTGACCGATGCCCATCCATCCGTAATCTAAGGGTCTGGTCTATTTTGCCCACATAGGAAAGACCACAAGGGCACGTGATCAAGTATATCACATAACTCGTATTGCAATTAATGTGTTGTCTGATAAAAAAAACTCTTACCCATTTGTGGATGTAAGAAGGATTGTCCCGGCGTCATATGTCGACAAGAGATACAATTTGGGCATCTGAAACACCCAGGTTTTATATATATATATATAACTGTATTTTATGTCATTGGTTGTTATTTTTATTCCAGTCACTAGATGGTGTTGTTAGGAAGGGAATACCTTTAAGGATGTTCTAGAGAAGATTATCTGTGGAACTAGAGAGTGGATTTATCTATATAAGTTGGAGAGCAGTGATCTACTTCCATTTTGGCTGATTCAAAGAATATAAGAGTGGGTGATATCAGAGAGCCTGATGTCTGTTACCTCAGAGACAAGGAGGAAGGAAGTGGTCAGCACCCTGGCAGCACCTCAACAGTCAGGGATCCAGCAGTACACCACTTTACGTATCAGGGCGGGACTGGGAGTAAAAAGCAGCCCGGGCAAAAAAATTCAAGCAGCCCACAAGTAAACACACAATGGTTTTGTACTCATCCACACATATAATGTATAATGTACCCCAAAACTCATAACAGATGGCACAAAGGCATTTCCGAGTATAATACCCCAGAACTCATAGGAAGATGACACAAAAACAATTCAGTGTATATCAGTTCTATTTTTTTGATAGTTAAAAATCAGAATGTCTATTTAAGGGAAGAAAAGGGTGAATGGTGTCATAGTGGGAAAACAGAGGAAAGCCAGCCAAATCCTTGCAACAGTTTTGATAAGGGAATTTTGGGGAACTGAACATAGTAAAGTAATAAACACCATAAGGCAGAAGAAATTAAGGGGGATTTGTATCCAGCATTCATCTGCACTGATTGTTGGGGTGGGAGAAAGGGAATCTGCAAATTAGGGAAGTGCCATTCTGCCTTTTGGTCTGTTACACAGTTAGATCAGGTTGAAAAAAGACAAAGTCCATCACGTCCAACCCCTCCAAATGAAAACCCAGCCCCATACACACACCCCTCCCTACTGTCACATAAATGATATATACCCATATCTATACTAACTATAGAGTTTAGTATCACAATAGCCTTTGTATTATGTCTGTCCAAAAAATCATCCAAGTCCCTCTTATAGTCATTAACTGAATCAGCATCACAACATCACCCGGCAGTGCATTCCCCAACCTCACTGTCCATACTGTGATGAACCCCCTACTCTGTTCCTTTAAATGAAACTTCTTTTCCTCTAGTCTGAAGGGGTGGCCTCTGGTACGGTGATTCTCTTTATTGGTAAAAAGGTCCCCTGCTATTTGTCTATAATGTCCTCTAATGTACTTGTAAAGTCTAATCATGTCCCCTCACAAGCGCCTTTTTTCCAGAGAAAACAACCCCAACCTTGTCAGTCTCCTCTCATAATTTAACTCTTCTCTCCCTCTAACCAGTTTAGTTGCACTTAGTCTCTGCACTCTCTCCAGCTCATTTATATCCCTCTTAAGGACTGGAGTCCAAAACTGCCCCCATACTCCAGATGAGGCCTTACCAGGGACCTATAAAGAGACATAATTATGTTTCATCCCTTAAGTTAATGACCTTTTTTATACAAGACAGAACTTTATTTGCTTTAGTAGCCACAGAATGACACTGCCCAGAATTAGACAACTTGTTATCTACAAAAACCCCTAGATCCTTCTCATTTAAGGAAACTCCCAACACACTGCCATTTAGTGTATAACTTGCATTTATATTATTTTTGCCAAAGTGCATAACCTTCATTTATCAATATTGAACCTCATTTTCCAGTTTGCTGCCCAGTTTTCCAACTTAGACAAATCACTCTGTAAAGTGGCAGCATCCTGCATGGAACCTATAGTTCTGCCCAATTCCAAAACCCACCAGAACACCAGCCCTCTCATGCCAAAATTGGTCCGGTGCTCAGTAAAAAAAGGGGAATTGGCACCCTCAGCAATACGTGATAAAAAGAAAATTACCGGCACTCAGGACTCCATGCAAGCGGGCCAGCGTGTTTATTAAACGTAATGTCAGTCTAACAAATGGGTATGCCCCTGAAATGTTACGTTTAATAAACATGCAGTGCCTGGCCTTCTTGCATGGAGTCCTGAGTAGGGATGGGCGAATTTTTTCGCCTAGTTTCGCCGAAAAAATGACGCCCATAGACTTGTATGGCGGCGTGCGTCAAAAAAAAAAGACGCGCATCAAAAAAAAAGACGCACGTCAAAACAGTTTCACTGCACGACAAAATTTTTTTGACGCCCATAGACTTTAATGGGCGCCTGCGACATTTCGCCGGCTGCGAATTTTTGGCTAAATGGGTCAAATTTGCCAATCCCTAGTCCTGAGTGCCGGTAATTTTCTTCTTATCAATTATAATGAACTTGTCAAGTGACTGGCCCGGGAGGACAAGCAATCCCAAGACAGCTGGGGGGGAGAAGGGGTCAGACGACCCCCCCCAAACACACACACAGAGCTCAGTAAACTGGCAGTTGTAAGGAAACTGAAAAGGGCAGCCATGGAAGCAGACTAATAATCCTCAGACCAGTCTATAACACACAAATGATACATTCCACCTGAAATCCCTGTAATTCTCATGAGGAGGTCAGTCCCCCCACTTCATTCCCTGACCCCCCCCATATTCCTTCTGCCCAGAGACTGCCCTATTACCAACATCCAGACAAATGACAAACACCACATGACACAGGCAGGGGCCTTTGCATTTCATGATAGCACAACTCACAAAACATATTTCTGCAGCTGTGCTGTCTCCTGTACGTCTCCTAAAAATCGCCTCTCAGCTGACAGGCTGCAAACAGCATACGGTGCAATGTGTTGCTCACTCTGCAATCCACTGATCATGTCTGCATGATGTACTGCAGCCTGCTAGCCGAGAGCCGATTGTTAGGAGCCATACAGGAGACAGCACAGCTGCAGAAATATCCGTGTCACTGCTCCACAAAGTCAGTACTAAGGGCTAGGGGAAGGGGACTTGGTCGGGTTTCACTTTCTGAGAGTACTGAAAGTTACAAATCCCCGACAATAAGATCAGGAGCGGCCCACTTAATAAAAAACAGAGCGGCCCCATGGGCATTTGCCCGTTTAGACAGATTATCAGTCCGGGCCTGTTACGTATCCATATTCATGCCTTTGAAAGATACATTGTTCAAATTGAAGTCATTAATATTACCTAGAAAGCACTGTTCTTTGCCCACTAGATGTCAGTTCATGATTTGAAGTCTATGGGAAACATTTTATACATAGAGATCGCACAGCTGCTTCCACATTCAGGACTGACGTGGAATTTTTTGATATTTCGCCATATGGCCGCCACCGATGCGGGATAAGAGTCTTTACGACCGACCTTTGCACAGTCGCCCGATCATTCCGATTCCCATCCTATTTGTGTTCATCAGACATGACTGCAGCATGCCGGGTGTGGCGCCGGTTGTGACTGAGGAATACGGACCACTGAACAAAGGTGTACTTTTACAAGATCAGTACAAGCCATGCTAAGATCACTGTGTCTGTGTATATGTATATTACCGGGGAAAGTGCCTTTTGTCCTGGTGTCTTTTGTTTGCCTAGGGAAGTCTACATTCCCCCCCCCCCTCTTCTATGGACATGTGTGCTGGTTCCACCAATTGATTCATAGCATAACATGCTCACTGATTGGATATTTTGTAAGACCACCTTTTGTCTTGGTGTATAATAAACCACTGGCCATTGTAGAGGGAGGCAAAATACTGGACCCTAGCTGAGAACGACTGCTGTGACGCTATTTCCGGGGGATTGCGCATCAACACACGATACATCAAGGTTTCCGGATCGATTGTCCATTAAGACGAAAGATCATTAATTTCTACGATAACAGGACAATGGTGCACATGTACTAATTAGTGAATTGTGTTTTTTTTTATAAATGTTCACTAAAAAGACATTTAGCAGCAATATTGTAAATTTGATAAAACACACTTCTCTAGTGAATTACCTTGTTGCTGGAGAACTTTCACTGCGTTTCTCCAGGTGAATTTTCACTCAGGTGAATCGATCGTAAATACGCATATTCATCAAAGTGTGAAAATTTCAATTCATTACCCTTTTCACCAAAATCTATTTCATTCTGACTGGTGAAATAATACAATGAAGCTACATCATCAACATTATTATGCCAGTGACATCATATCCTGTATTCCAAAATAGTCATAAGCGAAGTCAAAACGCTGATGTTTTTTCATATTTGAAGTGGGATTATGTTTACAAGTTGTAACTGTTAAACATCTCTTATTTAGGGTGGGCTCATGGCCTAGGGCAATAAAGGATCTCTGTCTTCATTTTGCTTCCTTGGACATTCTTAATAAGAAGTGTCCACTTCCAGCAATCACCAACATCATTAAGAAATACATACATATGACCTTTAGATACCCACTGAATTTAAATGGACGTAAGCATAAGTAAATTTGCGAAATTTCACAAGGAAGGAAGTAACGGTAGAGAAAATTTGTTATGACATTTTCGCACTTTATATAATTAACTCACTTTATTCTCATGCTTATCTGTAGCAATACATTTGATATCTGTCTTTCATTTCTTAGAGATCATCACAGACTCCTAAACTCTTCCTATTGTTTTATTGCTGGGATTAAATAAAACACAAGTAGAACCTGGAAAAAGTAGAAAAATCTCAATTGTTTCACACTACAAATTGCAATAGAATCCCAGAATCTGATGGGGGCGTGACCGGATGCCGTGCTGAACAGTCGCACGAGTCAGCAGCTCCGGCCTCCGTACAGCACATAATTAGCTTTTCGCAGTAGAAAGACCTGGATATCGTCTATTATGGGCAAGGATGGTAAGAAGAAAACCCACTTGACTCCCAAGGCGACCCCCGTTCAGACAAGAACCCCGTCGGTCTCATCCTTTTTTGATAAAAACGAGGCGCCTGGGCCTGCTGCGCATCGATTTAAGATGGCGGACGCTCCGTACCGCAGCCCTAGCCCGACCGACTCGACGAGCAGTTCCATAGTGCGCCCACATCGCAGAGATTTGCACGACTTGCTATCTGCGCTCCCGACTAAGGCAGACCTGGCGGATATGGTTAAAGCGATTAAAGCCTCACAAAGAGCTGAACTGGCAGGGATTAAGGACGCACTAAAAGATCTTGGGGCTAAACTGGAGGAGGTCGATTTACAGATCCATGCCAATACTCAAGCGATTGTGAGTACTACTGCTCGAGTAAACGCTCATCATAAAAGCATTTATTTCCTGAGACGCCATCTAGAAGATTTGGATAACAGGGGTCGCAGGAACAATTTACGCATTCGGGGCATTCCGGAATCCATAAAACCGCCCGATCTTGAACGGGCTCTATGTGACATTTTTAACCCCATATTGGATAAGCCACCGGAGACGGTGATTGAGTTTGATCGCGCGCACAGGGCACTTAACACCTTGCAGCGCGGGGAACAACCCAGAGATGTCATTTGTTGCCTGCACAGTCATAAACTTAAGGAAGAAATTTTGAGGAAGACTAGGGCTTCGGTCCAAATTTCCTTTGAAGGACATAAAATTGACATATACCAAGATCTGGCCTGGCTCACTTTACAACAGAGACGCACGCTACGCCCCCTGACGACGCTTCTTACGGCGACTAACCTCAAATACAGATGGGGGTACCCGTTTGCACTCACGGTTAACTTCAACGGCAGATTTGTTAGCCTGAAGGAACCAGATGACCTTCCCCAGTTTTGCACCCACTTGGGGATTACCTCGCCGGATTTGTCGGAATGGAGATCGTTGGTATACGGTGGAGAGGATCTACCGGATCTAGATGCCAGAGAGTGGTCTACACCTGCGAAACGCCGGAGAGGCCCAAACAAACCATCCCCTGATTGAAGGAGACCCACCTCTGCTGATTGGACAGAATTATAATACCTCCATGAGACTATTCTGGACGTTACTTACCTGGTGGACTGAGGCCTGCTTGGGTCTTTACACGGGACTTGTAGAGGTCGTAGGGTATCGTATTTACAAATTATCCCCTTTGTTCCTACCCTTATGAATGTTAATAGGGTCAATATTACTGCAGGAAACCAGCCTTTCTATTTTCCTTTCCTTACTTTTTATTTCTTCTTCTTTCGTGCTCCTGATTTGCTTCTGATCTGTTCTCTCACATTTCCTCTTTCCTTTTCCCCACTTTTACCCCCCCCTTTTTTTTTTTTTTTTTTTTTTCTCTCTCTCCTCCTTCCCTCCTTCCCCTTGCTTTTATTCTCCTACTCCAGGGTCTTCCAGGCCTTCTCTTGCTGTCTTGTCCTATATTGCTGTGCGGAGACTAGGAGCTGTGGATACGACAGCTCTTTGCCACCTGTAGTTTCCCCCCCCACTTTTACCTCTGTAGGTATACAACCCCCACCCCTTTTTTTTTTAGTGGGCCAGGGGGTTCACAGAGTTTTTGTGACTTATTTCCCCTATTGTTATTGCTATCCTGCTTTGGACTCTTGAGTCTTCTATGGGGAATGCTCATGTTTTTCAACAGTTATGCTTACTTTATCTATGTGATTATGTTTTTTCAAACTGGGCAGCTTATTTGCAGATACGACTGTTTTCTCTGAGAAGTGAGGATCTTTTTGGTAGTTGTATTTGCTTACTTCGCAATGTTTTCAATAATGAATGGTAAAATATGCCTTATGTCACTGAATGTCAGGGGTCTCAACACAATCCATAAACGTAATAGTTTAAAGTTGGAGCTTAAAAGAAATAAGGTTCAGGTTGCACTATTGCAGGAAACGCACCTCAAAAGATTGGCGACATCTAAAATTTACATAAAGGGATATCGCAGTGTTTACACTAGCACACCTCAACAATCTAAGGCTAGAGGCACTGCCATCATTTTATCAGACCACATCCAGTGGCTTCACCTTGACCAGATCACAGATAAGTTGGGACACATGAATGCAATTAAAGGCCTTCTGGGAACTACGACATATACTTTTGCTTCAATATATCTCCCCAATACAGGACAGCAGCAATACCTCCAATCCCTACTCCAACAATTAGATCACTTCGCGGAAGGCGTCCTGATTATTGGCGGGGATCTCAATTTTGCAATTGAACCTTTATTAGACTGCTCCTCAAAACAGTCTAGTGTAACTTCTCATACTCTAGCTCGCCTTCGACAGCTTTTACACGGCTATAATCTGGTAGACACATGGAGACTACTTAACCCTACTACACGTGACTACTCATTTTTTTCCAACCCACACCAACAATACTCTCGCATTGACTATTTCCTTACACCGCATCATAACTTGCCTAAGTGTTCTTCTGCTTTTTTTGGCCCTATTACGTGGTCAGACCACGCTCCAGTTTTTCTATATTTCGCCCATCATGACCCATCGAGCCGCACATGGCAGTGGAAACTGAATGAACATCTCCTTGAGGACATCTCCGTTACCCAACGCATTTCGGAAGTATTAGAACAATACTTTAAAGAGAATGCTATTCCATCTTCTAATCCCCAAATGGTGTGGGAGGCACACAAGTGTGTTATCAGGGGGGAGCTGATCAAGTTGGGCACATTTAAAAAACATGAAAAACAACAGAAGTATAACCAGTTAATATCGACATTGATTTCCATGGAAGGTCAGCACAAAAGTCAGCCTTCAGAAGACCTACTGGCTCATATTACGGAACTTCGGAAAGAGATTAAAACTCTGCTAAGTAACTACACCAAAAAAGCTATCTTTTACCAGAAGCAGCTCTATTTTGAACACGGTAATAAATGCGGACGTCTACTAGCCTCGGCCTTGAAAAGCAAACAAAGGCGGAATCACATCATGTCCATTAGAGACCCCTATGGAAACACCACGCATAACACAGATACGATTTTGCGGGTCTTCCGTGAGTTCTACAATTCCCTTTACAATCTTGACCAAGATACAGCACGTGTCGCAGACCCGCAGATCGCGCATGGACTGGATGCCTATTTATGCGAGATCTCCAAGCCTCAACTCACTCCAGATGACTTTACAACTTTAGATTCCCCAATTTCCTTAGAGGAATTACAATCTGCCCTCAAGCGAACTCCGATTCATAAAGCACCAGGACCTGATGGTTTTACTAGCCTTTACTACAAGCATTTTTCCAAGATTCTCTTACCGCACTTTCAAAAGCATGTTCAATTCGCTGCCGACACTGGCGAATTACCACTAGCTGCTACACAAGCCAATATTACTTTGATACATAAGTCTGGGAAAGATCCTTTAGATGTTCGAAGCTATAGACCAATATCTCTTCTCAACGTTGACACCAAACTGTATGCGAAAGTTTTAGCAGAGAGGTTAAAACATTTTTTACCACACCTTATCGATCCGGAACAAGTAGGTTTCGTTTCTCGGCGGGAGGCACGAGATAATACACTCCGGGTCTATAGTATTATGCATTTCTGTAAGAAGCACAACATCCCCTTGGGCTTATTGTCCACTGATGCGGAAAAAGCGTTTGATAGGGTGAAGTGGGACGCTATTTTCAAATGCTTACAATGGATGGGAATTGGCCCTATTTTTCTACGCTCAGTCCGGAGTTTATACACGCATCCTCAAGCATGTATCCGCGTCAATGGCTCGCTGTCAGATTCTTTTGGGATTAACAATGGTACGAGACAGGGGTGCCCACTGTCCCCCCTGCTATTTGTCCTTATGCTGGAGCCGCTCTTACAGCGGATTAGACAAAATCAAAGCATAATGGGAGTGGAAATTCATGGTCGTCTCCATAAAACGGCGGCATACGCCGACGACATGTTATTCTTTGTCACAAACCCAAAAACGACTCTTCCAGCAATAATACAGGAATTTGATACATATGGGACTTTAAGTAATTTAAAAATCAACCATCAGAAGTCTAGCTTTTTTAACGTATCGCTACCTCCGTCAGAAGTGCAGTATGTTCGACAGTCTTGTACATTTGCAATCGAACCTAGCTCTTTTTCCTATCTTGGACTTAAGATATCGGCAAATGTGACAGAGGGGGTGTCCCTGAATATCCTTCCACTTCTTAGTAAAGTGAAGTCTGATTTACAAGACTGGGATAAGCCGGGATTTTCTTGGTTTGGCCGCATTGGCATTATCAAAATGGATGTCCTCCCACGTTTCCTATATTTATTTCAAACAATTCCGTTCCGGATTCCTAGATCATTTTTCACCGAACTACACTCCATTATTTCTCAATATCTCTGGAAACGCCTGAAAGCTAGACAGAAATTTGTTCATATCACCCAGCCAAAGGAAACGGGAGGCCTCGGGGTACCTGATTTCTGGGCTTATTATAAGGCCACTGTCCTACAAAGGATGTTGGATTTACAGAAATCTCAACATGTTAAACTATGGACTGAAATTGTTCGTGATGGTTTTGAAGTGCCGTTAGATACTCATATATGGTTGCCCAAACGCTGTCGTCCTTTGTCTCGTGACTCAGACCCGATTGTACGTGAAATCATTAGCACGTGGGATGCACTTAAATACAAAAAACAACTTTTAAATTACACTCCAGACTCACCCCACTATTACACAATAAGGACTTTGCCCCAGGTTTGATACCCATCCACTTTAAGAATTGGACTCGCTCGAACACGCTTTGGGCTTACCAACTGCTTAATGGAAGGTCCATTAAACCTATTGCGGATATAGTATCCTCTGACGTTATAACAGCGCTTGATAATTTGCGTTTCTGCCAAATACAACACTTTTTGCATGAGAAAAGAATCATTGATGACACTGGACCAGACGATACCTTATTTGAACAGTTATTCACTACCCTGGACCGTGCCCCTCATGAAATTGCCAAAATCTACAAAATATTATTAACCAATACCCATTTGCCAATGGTTACCTACAAAAAGAAATGGGAGAAAGAATTACAGTGTACTTTTACTGATGCGGAATGGGAGCTGATAGTCATGAAATCGTATACATCCTCTAGATGTGCCAGAATGCTAGAAAATAATTTCAAAATATTATCTCACTGGTATAGGGTACCTACTATGCTTTCCAAAATATTTGCGACTGTCCCAAATGTCTGCTGGAGATGTGACCAACCTGGTGGAACTCTTACACATATCTTTTGGCATTGCCCCAAAATACAAACGTTTTGGATCCAAATTAAACAGGTACTGCCTCGATTTACTGATTTGGATATACCGGATTCGGCGCAATTTTTCCTTTTACATCACAACGAGATGTCTGCCAAACGGTATAAAAACACACTTCTCTCAACTTTAATAACTGTGGCAAAAATGCTAATCCCTGCTCACTGGAAGTCACTGTCAATTCCTACTCTTAAAGACTGGGCACTTAAGGTGAACGAGATTCATCAGTTTGAATGTCACAAGTCAGATAGCAGTCAACCGAAGCAGCAGCAGAATCTGGCTCTGAAATGGTTTTACTGGGTGCAATATGTTGAATCCCCAGACTATGCAGCTCTAATACCCTGATTCGACTATATTTACCATGGATGTGGCAATGGGACCTCTGGCATTCATCCTGGCATTCACACATTTACATGTATGCTCATTCTTGTTCCCGTCCATTCCTGTTTTTAATGCTGTCTATATCATTAAGCGGGACTTGCTCACTCCTCTCCTTCTCACACTGTCGGTAAAAATTTGACTTGTCTGCCCCTTTTGGTTTATTAGCCAGCTGATTTGCCTATTTGTTTTCTTCTTTTTTATTATTTTCCTTTTTGTTTTTATGTTAATGTTGTTAACTCGCATTTGCCACCAGATGAAAAAGCTTTAAGGATCATGACTTTGGCCTGTACATTGCTGTGTGCGGATTGCCGACTTATGTCATTTGCTGTTTTCCCTATTATGGTGATCTTTTTCTTATCTATGTATGGTGTGCATATAAAACCAAAAATAAAGAATTTATAAAAAAGAATCCCAGAATCTGATTTGCATACCTTGATGCCATTCTGGCATTGTCTAAAACGGAATGCAGTTTAATTGATTTCACTAAAATGGATGATATCATACCTATCTTCCTTTCCTCCCCACATCCTGTGTTATAAGTATATACATTTGCACAAACCGATGCCTTGTGCACATGGATAGGTCATAGATGCACAGGTCACATAGAAAGACAGTGCAGCATAAACAGTTCCAATAAAAAAACAGGGGTCTAAAAATTTTTTAGAAACACTTGGCCTTCCAGCAGGTCCAAGATGATGTTTGTAACCATTGCGGTTGGACCAAACAATGAAAAATTGCCTGTTTAGAAACTAATGTAATATGCCCAGAGATCAAATGTAAAGTGAATACTGTCCTTGGTCTTTTACAGTTTTGTACTTTTTGGTATATATTAAAATGGATTTACAATGGATTTAAGTTTTTATTAAAACAATAAACAGATTGAAAAAATTTCATTTTTTTACATATAGTTAAATAGTTAAGTTGGGTTGAAAAAAGACCATCATGTTCAACCTCTCCAAATGAAACCCAGTGTCCATACATACACACATCACCCCGACCCCTCCATACACTACATAAATTATATATACCAATATCTATACTAAATGTAGATTTTAGTATCACTATAGTCTTGGATATTATGCGAAGAACTAATCCAAGCCATTCTTTAAAGCATTAACAGAACTAGTCCTAACAACATCATCCTGCAGGGCATTCCACAACCTCTCTCACTGTGAAGAACCACCTACATTGCTTCAAATGAAAGTTCTTTTCTTCTAGTCTGAAGGGGTGGCCCCTAGTACAGTGATCTTTATGGGTCCCCTGCTATGTGTCTATAATGTCCTCTAATGTACTTGTAAAGTGTAATCATGTCCCCTCACAAGCATCTTTTTCCAGAGAAAATAATCCCAACCTTGACCTTCATAATTTAAGTCTTCCATCCCACTAACCAGTTTAGTTGAACGTCTCTGCAATCTGTTTAGCTCATTTATATCCCTCGTAAGAACTGGAGCCAAAAACTGCACTGCTTTCTCCAGTTGAGGCCTTATCAATAACCTATAAAGAGGCAAAATTATGTTTTCATCCATTGAGTTAATGCCCTTTTTTATGCAAGACAGAACTTTATTTGCTTTAGTAGCCACAGAATGACACTGCCCAGAATTATACAACTTGTCTGCAAAAACCCCTAGATCGTTCTCAATTAAGGAACCCCTCAACACCCTGACATTAAGGGGCACATTTACTAAGCTCGAGTGAAGGATTTGAAGTAAAAAAACTTTGAATTTCAAAGGTTTTTTTTGGGTACTTCGACCATTGAATAGGCGGCTACGACGTCCGACTACAACTTCGATTCGAACGATTCAAACTAAAAATCGTTTGACTATTCGACCATTCGATAGTCAAAGTACTGTCTGTTTAAAAAAACTTCGACTACATACTTCGGTAGTTTTAACCTACCGAGGTACAATGTTAGCCTATAGAGATCTTCCCCATTACTTTTATAAGGTTTTTTTGATCAAAGGAAAATCCTTCGATTCAAAGGATTTCATCGTTCGATCTAACGATTTTTCCTTTGATTGTTCGAGTTTGCGGTAAATCCTACGAATTCTATATTCGAATTCGTATGATTTTACCTCGAGGGTCGAATTCGAGGGTTTATTAAGCCACGATATTCGACCCTTAGTAAATGTGCCCCTTAGTGTATAACTCACATTTATACTATTTCTGCCAAAGTGCATAACCTTGTATTTAGCATCATTGAACCTCATGTTCTAGTTTTTCATTTTAGTCAAATCATCTGCAAAGTGGCAGCCTCCTGCACAATCTAGTATCATCAGCAAAAATAGAAATAGAAACAGTACTTTCAATATCCACCTCCAGGTCATTAATAAATAAGTTAAAAAGCAAATGAATAACACTAATACAATGAAAAAATGTTCCATTTACCACCATCTAAGCATTTTAAAGACATTCCATTCTTTTTCTGTGTTTAAACTTGTGAAAAGCCTTTCCCAGTTAATATGTTGCAGAGATGCCTGTATACTGTCAAAGTTTGCACGTCTAAATTTTAGTGTTTAAGTAACTCCTTGGAGACCATGTTACAATTGCTATTCCCTAAATGCTCAGACAGGCAAATGCTAGAGATGAGTTCCAGGGGCCTAACTACAGAGGAAGCAGACCCTGTGGCTGCAGGGAGGCCCAGCAGGGGTAGGGGAGCCCCAAATGAGGCCCTAATTAATAAGCAATTTCAAAATATATTGGTATAACAGGACAACCTCTGGATATGATGGGGGCCCTAAAATGAATTTGCTGTGAGGTCCAGTATCATCTAATTTCACCACTGATGAATTCAGTATTATTAGTTATTACTAGGGATGAGCAAATTTTTTTTCTGAGTTTCTCTGCGGAAATTACACCCACAGACTCCAATGGGGAAAAATTTGTTGCGCGTCAATAAAATTGTCGCCCATAGTCTGTAATACATTTCGAGTAATTTTCGCTGCGGGTGAATTGTTGACGAAGCAAAATGGGTCAAATTTGCCCATCCCTAGTTATTACAAGGTCCAAAAGAGGGTCAATCCTAGTAGGTTCTTGGAAGAGCTGAAATAAAAAGTAGTCATTCAGCATATGTCAGCTTTTTCTGACTTGGCAACCCCATTTCCCCAGTTTATTTTTGGATAATTTAAACCACCCATAATAATTTGACCTAGTTGTAAAAGTTGCTGGGCTTCATTCTTGTCACTTATACAAGGTGGTTTATAGCATACACCAATGATAATTTTCTTTGGTACCTTTTGCCCAGTCAAAATGTCTACCCAGAGGGATTCCACACCCTCACCAGTGCCAGCTATTGTTATTTCTTTAGTGAATGGCTTTAATTCAGGCTTTACATACAAACACACTCCTCCACCCTTTTTAAACCCTCTGTCCATCCTAAAAAATGTGTAACTATTTAAGTTCACAGCCCAGTCACATGTTTCATCCCACCAGGTCTCAGTGATACCTTGTATCATAATTTTATATACTACTTTTGCCTTTGAAATTTACATTATTTAATGGAGAATTAAATCTTAAATTAATATTAGCCTTGTGGGGGGCGTGTCCTGCATGGCGACAGAGTAAGAGCGAGCTCCACCATAATCATCCTGAGCCCTTCTAAATCGACACATTGGGATTATCCTCGGTCTCCTAGACACTCCAAGAATGGGGAAGTCTGGACCGAAGCAGAAAACTATTAATCACAAAAAAAGTGATCATCTCAGCGGCACTCCGCCACGGCCTACCAGTGATGATGGCGACGCAGAACTGCCCGAGTTGCACCAACCTGATCCGGGACTCCAAATACTCCTGGCGGCAATTGCCGAATCCCGTGCTGCACTGTCTACGCAAATCAAAGAGCTGAAGGTAGATTTCTCGCTGCTGCGTGAGGATGTCCAAGCGATCCGCGAAAGGCAGAGGGAAATGGAGGGCAGGATTTCCACCATGGAGGACGTGCAAGGCCCAATTCCAGACCAACTTAACAGCCTGATGCAGTAAATAAAGCAACAAGCAGAGCTACTTGAGGATTACGAAAACAGACAGCACCGCAATAATATCCGAATCGTTGGCCTGCCTGAACAAGCTGAGGGGGATAACCTGGTGATTTTTATTGAAACATGGCTTTGTGACAAATTTGGGCCAGAAATCCTGTCGCACCACTTTGCGGTGGAACGGGCGCACCGTGTGCCTGGGAGATACCCTAGACCTGGAGCCCCACGAGGCCCTTCCTGCTACGCTTGCTAAATTTCCGGGACAGGGATGCCATACTAAATGCGGCACGCAATATGGCTGAGCTACAGCATGACAGGGCCAAAATTATGCTGTTCCCGGATTACTCCACGGCTCTACAAAAGAAAAGAAGCACCTTTATTGCTGTGAAGAAACGACTGAGAGATTTACAGTACAAGTATGCCGGCCAAGCTGAAGATTGTAGCGGGCACTCAGTCATACTTTTTTAACTCACCGGAGGAAGCTGCATCCTGGCTTTGACGGTAAACATCAGCCGAACCCACGCAACAGCCCTAGGCCTTAACCGATGATGGTTTGTCCCCACACTTCTGGCCTTGTGTCAGAGTTTTTTTCAACGCCATTTCTTGCGACTGCATCATATCTGGGCTCACTATACAGATCGCACTGGCGGAGACTTCTCAAGGACTCGAAGGAACAGTACTTGATCTTCCGGGGCTTGGACTACACCCCACAGTTGGTATTTACGGGTAATAGGTCTGCCTAGTTTTAAGGTTAGACAGGGAGGGAGGGCTAATGTTTGGTTTGTATATTGTTATACCATGCAAGTGTACTGTGATAGAAATGTATGGTTAATTTCGCTTTCCCCATCCCCATCCTTATCCATCGGGCCACCTTGGTTTAAGCTTGATACTCTTTTTATGATTATGCCTGTTTGTCTTCCCAAATTTACATTATGGAATCAATAGATATAATTTCTTGGAATACCAGAGGCCTCAATTCCAAGATTAAACGGGGCCTGGTGTTCCAATATCTCAAAAAGTACCACCCACATCTGGTTTTCCTTCAGGAAACGCATCTTACAGGAGGCCGCATCTTAGCCTTGAAAAAAGCATGGGTTGCTAGGGGTACCACACTGAGCTCTCAAATTACTCTAGAGGGGTGGCGATCCTAGTAAGCAAAAAAGCGAATGTTACTATAGTGGAGTTACATACTGATCGACTTGGTAGATATATTGTTGTGCAATGTTCAGTGAGGCAACAGTTACTTAATCTGGTATGTGTGTATTTGCCCCCACCGGCCGACATCACTATACTGGATGAGGTCATGGGGAAGATATTGAATATGGATCCAGCTCCCACATTACTCATGGGTGATCTCAATATGGTTCTAAACCCGGAGTTAGACCGTTGCCCCCCCGGAAACCCGGGGGCCGACCCCTTTATTTAACTCATGTCACACCTATAACTTTATTGACATCTGGAGGCAGGCTCATCTGTTAGGACGAGCATATTCTTGCTACTCAGCCACCCATAAGACGGCATCTTGAATAGACCTAGCACTAGTATCGCCAATACTGCAAGCTAAAATCACTAATGCCCGATACCTACCGGGGGGTATTTCAGATCATGCCCCTCTTTCCTTATCCATTAGATCATATCATGACTGTACTACACCCATGTGGCGTCTAAACCCTAAGTGGCTTAATGTACCTGAAGTGTATGATAGGGTGGCGCAGGAGCAGGAACATTATTGGTCGAAGAATGTTGAGTCAGCCGACCATCTCACTGTGTGGGAGGCCTCTAAAGCTTGTCTTAGAGGTTCCTTTATTGGCAATATAGCGACATATAGATGCCAGTTAGATGCAGAATTAAATACTCAGAATGCTAAAGTCTTAAAAGCACAAACCCATTTCACGGCAGATCCATCTCCCGCCATTTATGCTAAGGTTGCACAAGCTCATAGAGATCTCCAACTTCATATTTTGGACAAAACCAAAAAAAAAACTATTGTGTACCTCGCAGGTCATATTTGAAAAAGGTAATAAAGCTGGCAAGCTCCTAGCATATCTCTCGAGAGAACAAAAGCCGATAGTTATCCCTAGGGTTCGGCAAGCTAATGGCTAATTGACTCCCCTACTGGTATCAACGATGCCTTTAGAGAATATTACACTCAACTGTACTCAACTATAACCCGACACTCCCTACCCAAAGTGAATGCCCACTGCAAATTCTTAACAATGCTAATCTTCCCCACCTCTCCACTGCCGAACAACAATTACTGGAAAGCCCTATCTCATTGGAGGAGGTAAAGGCAGCGATGACTGCATTTCCGTCAGGAAAGACTCCAGGTTAGATGGGATCCCAATAGAACTATATAAAACTCAACAGGATAGCATGGCACCCAGGTTGCTAAATATGTATCAAGAGGCCCTCCTTAAAGGTCACCTCCCGCCAACTGCCCAGGAAGCGCTAATTGTCCTAATCCCAAAGCCTGGTGGGGATGTAGAGGGCTGTGCTGCCTATAGGCCTATCTCCTTACTCACATGTGACAACAAGATACTGGCAAAAATCTTAGCGCTGAGATTAGTACGAGTAATAGAAACGTTGATTCATCCAGACCAAACTGGGTTTATGCCTGGGAAAGCCACATCCATCAACATACGTAGGCTCTACACCAATATGGAATTCAATCTAACCGTAGGATATCCCCCTCCTTGACGCTGAGCAGAGGTATGAGGCAGGGCTGTCCCTTGTCCCCAAACTTATTTGCCATCGCCATAGAACCATTAGCCGGCCTAATTCGTAATGACTCAGACATCCTTGGTTGGAAAGTGGAGGCATTGGAAGAGAAAATCTGTCTATATGCTGACGACACCCTTATTTATTTGAAAGATACCCACCACTCCCTTGACAAAATGTTACAGGTTGTCGACCAATTTGGGAAAGCTTCGGGTCTCACAGTTAATTGGTCTAAATCCACGCTTCTACATCTGGGTACATCCCTGCACCGACCTCTCAGTCAGTTACAGGCACTAACACAAGTAGATCACTTCAAATACCTAGGTATAATCATTCATCCAGATCTCTCCCAATATACTGCCCTAAACATAGACCCAGTAGTTACCGATATTTGTATATTTGTGGTCCCCACTCCCACTCAATATAATAGGCAGGGTTAATATGATAAAAATGATCATCCTGCCTAAGTTGTTGTATATGTTCCAGAATGCACCTAATGTTATGCCGGCAGCACTGTTTTCAAGGTTGGACTCCATGGTATCATCATTTTTTTGGGCAAGCAAACAGCCTCGAATTAAACTAGCAACTCTAACCGCACCTAAAGAACTTGGGGGCTTAGCCCTGCCTCACTTTTTTATATACTACTTAGCATCTCAACTCACTCATGTGGCAGGGTGGCTCAATCCTTTAGCTGAAGACACTGCCAGCATAACTGCTGCTGTTGTGGCAGGTTCCTTTGAGTCGCTGGCCAATCTGCCATTTTGTGGCACCACTCAGAATGGGTGGCCACTCTCTACATTCCGTACAGGCATACTTGCCTGGAAGAAAGCTTCAGCTTTACACAAACATGCCACCCCACAGGTATCACCCAATACGCCACTGTGGTTGAATCCATCCCTGCCACAATTACGAACAATACCAGATACGCAACTATGGGCGACCTATAACATCAAATATCTGGGCCAGTTGTCTCAGAACCAGACACTAAAGTCATTTACAGAATTGTCCAAAGACTTTTAGTTACCACGTACCATGTTCTACCGGTATCTTCAGGTTCGACATGCTTTGAATGCCCAATTTCCAAATGCACCCCTACTGGAGACCCCAGCCTTGGAAACTTTGCTTAAGGTACCTGACAAGAAGAAATGACTGTCCAATGTGAATAATCTGTTAAATTCTCAAAGAGGTAACCCTTATGCAAAATGTTATAGTAAATGGGCCCAAGATATACCTAGTTTGGAACAGGATGATTGGGATGACATTACAATGACCTTTGTTCCCACGGTAATTAGTGGGGGGGATAGGCTTATACAACATAAAATGATACATAGGTTGTATTATACCCCAGTACGTTTGTATCATATGAAACTGATTCCAGATAATTTGTGTTACAAATGTGGCCTAGAGCCGGGTAACTTTATGCATGCTTTTTGGTCCTGTACGGTTATTAATACTTAGAAACTTACCTGGACTTTCCTCCGGTTATGTCACGGGATATTTATCTACTAGGTCATATAGACCACTTAATCTCACAACAAACTAAACGGCAACTGTTCCGACTACTGTTTTTTTATGCAAGGAAAGTTATTGCACTTAAGTGGAAACTCCAGGACCCCCCTACTGTACCATTATGGAAAAAATTGGTTAACGAAGCACTTCCCATGTATCGGCTGACCTACATGTCTAGAGGTTGTCCAGAGAAGTTTGTTAAAATTTGGGATGCATGGACTTCTTGTCAAGAAACCAACACAGAAATGGACTAATTCTCCTAGCGTAATATGATTCCTGGACTGTCCAATGGGTGGCCCAACCACCATCCCCCCCCAACCATTCACCCTTCCCCCCCTTTTTTTGTTTTCCTCCCCACTGTATGATTTCTGTTATTGTTAATGCAAAAATAAAAGCTTTAAAAATATATATATATATATATATATTAGCCTTGTAAAAGACCTCCTTATCTGGTAAACTGTATGGCCCCGTCATTCCTTGTCTATGTCCCATTTCTAATACCACTACCCAGTCTATCCTAGCTTCCCCATAATTCTTTAGCTCATCCACACACACAAACCCTTGCCTAGTTTAGAAAACCTTTAGAAATTGAATGTTGAGATAAAAGTAACTCAACAGCTGAAAGCATGCATATCCAACTTTCTGCTTATTTTTCAAAAATAGAAACTGTGTGATTTGTAGTCAATAATAAAATGTTTTAGCAGCATCTGCTTCTATGAGTGCTCTCCTCTAACTACTATTTTATGGACAAAAATAGAAAATGTAATTAAAGGGAGCCTGTCATGAAAAACATTTTTTTTAAATACACCAGTTAACAGTGCTCCTCCAGAAGACTTCTGCAATTATATCCATTTTTCAATAGACAAATATTTTTTATACTTAATTTTGAAATCTGACATGAGGCTAGTTGTTTGTTTCCTAGGTGCCCTAAACTATGTGACCTGTGTTCTGATAAACGTCAGGCACTCTTTATTGTTGCATGGCAAGTTGGAGTGATATTACCCCCTCCCTTTGTCCTCTGCAGCCTATTGATAAAACAATGGGACGGTAACAGGGTAACAGCTCCCTGGTAAACACCACTAAATAGTAAAAATCCAAGTCCCACTGCCACTCAGTTACATTGAGTAGGAAAAAAAAAGCTTTTCTGAAAGCAGTTCCATCATGAAGTGCTCTCTCTTTCTGAAAGCACAGAATCAGACAAAATGATCTGAGATGGCTACCTACACACCAATATTACAGCTAAAAATACACTTTTATATAGTAGAATTAATTATTTGCATTGTAATTTAAATAAAAACTATAAAAATCCATAACTGAATGCCTTTAAGTTATCTATAACCGCACATAGGACAAGTTAATTCTTAGGGGCAAATTCACTAAAGCGCGAAGCACCTAACATTGGCGCAAATTCGCCAGTGTGACGTCATTTCATTACTAATTTACTAACGGGCGCTGCTGTAAATTTGCTAGCGAAGTGGACCTACTCTACCGCTACTTCGCACCCTTACACCAGGCAAAGTTGTGCTATGGCGAAGGGTCAACGTAACTACGCTAATTCACTAACTTGCACATTTTCTGAACGTTACCTCTTGCGCCAGACTTGCCTTCACCACCTTAGACCAGGCGAAGTGCAATAGAGTAGATAGTGCTTGCTTCAAAAAAAGTTAAAATTTTGTCGTCTTTTCCTTTTTTAAGGGTGATAGGCTGAAAAAGATTGTACATTTTTTTGGGGGCACCCTTCTCCCCCCCTACATTTCCTAACATATGGCACCTAAACTATACAGTGGGCACATGAATAGGGCAAAATATCAACTCTATTTTATTCAATGAAGCTTTCCCAGGCTTGTGTAGTGTAATGTATTTGCTGCTACATATACGTCCATTCAACTTTAACTTTAGTTAAACTTTGTGTTGCTTGACGAATTAACGCTAGCGCAAATTTTCTACTGTTCGCCTCCCTGAGCGCAACTTCGGATTTTAGTGAATTAGCGGGGCCCGGCGAAACTTCACCTGGCAAAGTGCGGCGAAGGCTTCGCTAGTGCATTTTCACTGCTTAGTGAATTTGCCCCTTAGTTGTTAAATGAATAGTGTATAATTAAGAGTAATTACAAGTATTTAAATGCTTTTTTGCACCCAGATTTGCAGTACTCTTTGTATAGTGGCCCTAGTGAAACCACAGTATCATTGATATTCTTCTTTGAGAAGGGACCTTCAGGCATGAGTCAAGGTAAAGACATTACATACTGTAGGCAGCACACCTATACTCATTGCAAATATCCTCCTGTAGAAAATAACCATTTAAACATTAAGTTCATCTTTCAATACTATAAAAAATGTACTTCTCTCATGCTTGAATCCTGGCAGCCACCCAGACTTTTCAGACTTAAGAGAAGGGTTACCTACCTAGGATGGTAGAATAGTCCAACTGTAGAAAAGCATTACAATACTGAATTGTGGCAGACCTAGATATCATCTGTAGATTGAGTAATGTTGTCATATAAAATATCTGTTATGTTTAAAGGAAAGATTTATGTTAAGAAAGGAAAATAATTATTTTTAGCAAGGGCATATACACAATGAACAATGAACAAAATTCATGGTGCCAACAGTATATCATACCAATAAACAATATCTTTAGCAATTTTAGACGGCTAAAATGTTGACAGGCCCATACATTCAGTCCAGTTATTCTTTGAATACTAGTAATAAATGCTGTTTTTGTGCTTTTTGAAACCAGGATTAAACTATATTTTTCTGAAATCATGAATGCAATGCAAGTTATTATTTGATCCAAATATAAAACGTACAAATTGAAAAAAGAAAAGAAAAAAATAGAAATATTTAAAAAATTATTTCAGATAATTACTAGTGAAGAAAAAGTATAAAAACCCCTAAAAGTCTCAATGCCAAAAAAAAAGTAGGATCAGCACTGCTCCTATTGACTTCTATGGGGCCTTCACTACTTTCACTTTGTATTAGAGAATTTCTTGGATTTTGTGCTTTATAAATTTCGAATTTTTAGAGAAAAACTACAATTCATGAAAATAAATAAAATCGGAATGTTAGTAAACAGGCCAATTACTGATAAAAGCATTGGTTATTACTTTTAGTTTCCAGAGATAATTTGTTGCTTAGTGAGCCATCAATGAAGGTTCTTAAACAAATTTGAATGTTTAATGGAACGCAGTCAGACATAATTATACTGACAGTGAGACTAAAACAAAAAAAAGTTCATTGAGTTCAACAGTTGTCAAATTCCCCCATAATTCTGAGGGGAAAAATTGATGTAAGAGATACAGGTATGGGATCCTTATCCGGAAACCTGTTATCCAGAAAGCTCAGCATTACAGAATGGGTGTCGCCCATAGATTCCCTTTTATCCAAAAATTCCAAAAAAATGTTTAAATGATGTCCTTTTTCTCTGTAAAAATAAAATGGTACTTAATCCAAACTAAGATGTAAGTAATCCTTATTGGAAGCAAAAACAGCCAATTGGGTTTAGTGAATGTTTACGTGATTTTCTTGTTGACTTATGGTATGAAGATCCAAATTATGGAAAGATCTGTCAATTGACAAACCTTAGGTCCCGAGCATTCTGGATAACAGGTCCCATACCCGTACTGTATAATATATTACTATTGAGGGCCAGCTGCTTATGAAAATTTCTTATGTATTTAAAACTAGAATTTACCTGTTGAGCCTTGACTTCACTTACCTTAACCTAGGAGTGTCCACAACTAGTTTATTATATGAGAACATTGTTTTCAAAAAAATATATGCTCATTTTGATTTTGATGCCATCAGCATGTTTCAAAGAATTTTGGACAGGGACAACTCCAACTATTTATTAACATTTATTAACATGTATTTATATAGCGCCAACATATTGCATAGCACTGTAGAGTAAATGTGATTATACAACTACATCACATGAATTACATACATAGAATATATTGAGTAAGAAACATCACAATCAATACAGGTACAAAAAGGCGAGGAAGGCCCTATGCATAGGCATACAGTCTAAAGGGAAGGGAGTAATACACAAGGTGTGGGAGTGGGCAAGATCGAATTAAGTGGGTGAGAAATGTGGTATTGTATGTGGTGTTGTGTTTGGTAGTTAAGCAGAGTGAGGGTAGGCTTCTCGAAAGAAGTACATTTTAAGAGATTTCTTGAAAGCAGAAAGGTTGGGAGAAAGTCAGACAGACAGTGGGAGAGCATTCCAGAGGAGGGGTGCAGCCCTTGCAAAGTCTTGAATGCGAGCATGTGAGGAGGTAATGAGAGAAGAGTTGAGTAGTAGGTCAGTAGAGGACCGTAGTAAGCGAGTGGGTGAGTATATAGAGATGAGTTCATAGATGTATGGTGGGGCAGAGTTATGAAGTGCTTTGAAAGTCAGTGTCATTAATTTGAATTTGATTCTGAAAGGTAATGGAAGCCAATGCAGGGATTGACAGAATGGCGAGGCAGAGGAGGAGCGGTTGCTGAGGTGTATGAGCCTCGCAGCAGTGTTCATTATGGACTGGAGAGGTGACAGTCTCTGGAGGGGGAGGCCAATTAAAAGAGAGTTACAGTAGTCTAGACGTGATATGATGAGAGAGTGAATAAGAATTTTGGCAGCGTCTTGAGTGATAAATGATCGTATTTTGGATATGTTCCTTAGGTGGAAGTGACATGATTTAATAAGTGACTGGATATGAGGAGAGAATGACAGGGCAGAATCTAGGATAACCCCAAGGCACCGGGCCTGGGGAGAGGGGGTGATAGTGGAATTGTTAACTATGATGGATACTTCGGGATGCTACTGGTGTTAGTTGGAGGAAAGAGAACCATTTCAGTTTTAGAGAGGTTTAATTTAAGGTAGCGTTGCGACATCCAGGTAGAGATAGCGGACAGGCAGGAGGAGACGCGAGTTAGGAGTTCTGGGTTGAGATCAGGAGATGAGGGATAGATCTGAGTATCGTCAGCATAGAGGTGGTAGTGGAAACCATACGAATTTATTAATTTGCCAAGGGAGGAAGTATAGAGGGAGAATAGTAATGGTCCCAGGACAGATCCTTAAGGAACTCCAACAGAAAGAGATAGGGGAGAAGATGATACTCCATTGTAGGAGACACTGAAGGAACGATTGGTGATGTAAGAAGAGAACCAGGACAGGGCTGTGTCACGAAGGACAAGCGACTGGAGGGACTGGAGGAGGAGAGGGTGATCTACAGTGTCAAATGCAGCTGAGAGATCAAGCAGTATTAGTAGTGAGAAATGATTGTTGGCTTTAGCGGTTAAAAGGTCCAGCAGGTTATTGTCAGAGAGGAATGAGGTTAGTTGGTTGTAGACTAGTCGCTCAAGTAGTTTAGAGATGAAAGGTAGCAGAGAGATAGGTCGGAGGTTGTCAAGATTGGAGGGATCAAGAGAGGGTTTTTTCAGAATGGGGGTGACAAGAGCATGTTTTAGTTGAGAAGGAAACAGTCCAGTTGAGAGCGAAAGATTAAATAGGTGAGTTAAGGCTTTGATTAGACAAGGATTGGTATTGCGGAGAAGTTTTGAGGGAATTGGATCAAGCGGGCAGGTGGTGAGGTGAGAAGAGGCCAAAAGCTTTGAGACTTCCTCATCAGTGACAGGGGTGAAGGAGCACAGGAGAGACTGGGGAGTGTGGAGGGAGGGTGGTGAAAGTCTAGGGGGGTTGAGTAGTGTAATGTCCCTTCTGATAGTGTCAATTTTGTTTTTGAAGTGCTCAGCAATATCTTGAGCAGAGACAGATGTGCATGGAGGGGGTGGAGAAGGGGAAAGGAGAGTTTTAAAGGTGGAGAAAAGTTGTGCTGGTTTTTTAGAAAGGGAGTTAATGAGTGAAGTAAAGTATGTTTGTTTGGCTTGGAAGAGGCTGGTGTTAAAGGAGCGCAGGGCCGATTTGTAGCTCCAAAAGTCTGATTCTGAACGGGATTTGCGCCAGCGGCACTCAAGTGCATGTGAGTGTCTTTGGAGCGCTTTTGTATGAGCAGTATGCCAAGGTTGAAGTGGTTTGGGTCTAGAACGTTTAGTTTTTATAGGAGCAAGCTCATTTAGGGCAGTGGTGAGAGTACTAAAGTAGACAGAGGTAGCCACATTAGGACATGAGATGGCTGAGATATTAAAGTGAAGAAGAGAGATGTGACACATCTACAGCTTGCAAGTCACGGTAAGTACGTGTTTGGGGAATAGCAGGGGGTGAGGAGGGAGTTAGTGAGAGTTGAAATGTGAGCATATTGTGATCAGAGAGGGGAAATGGTGAGTTAGTAAAATTGGTGGTTGAACAGAGTCTGGTAAATATGAGATCCAGAGCATTACCATTGGAGTGAGAGGGGGAGTCTGAGCACAAAGATAAGCCTAGGGAGGAGGTTAGTGAAAGAAGTTTAGAGACAGAAGAGTTGTTAATATTGTTAACGGGTATATTAAAGTCACCTAATATGATGGATGGGATGTTAGATGAAAGAAAGTAAGGAAGTCAGGCAGCAAAGTTGTCCAGAAATTGTGCAGTTGGTCCTGGTGGTCGATATATAACAGCAATGCAGAGTGAAACAGGAGAAAAGAGCCTAATGCAGTGAGCCTCAAATGAGGAGAATGATAAAGAGGGAACAGGTGGAAGAACTTTAAAAGTACAGTGGGGAGAGAGAAGCAAACCTACCCCACCTCCAGGTCTGTTACCAGGTCTGGGAGTATGAGTAAGGTGTAGGCCCCCATAGGACAGGGCAGCAGGTGAGGCGGTGTCAGAAGGAGAAAGCCAGATTTCAGTAAGTGCGAGTAGGTTAAAGGAATTTGCAATGAAATGGTCATGTATAGCGGTGAGTTTGTTGCAGACAGATCTGGCATTCCAGAGAGCACATGAAAGATTAACTGGGTTTTTGGATATAGGAGTAAGAGTTCTGTACTGTTTGAATTTGCTCCGGAGAGAAGGAGCTCGTGGCCGTGTTATAACTGGGATGGGGTAAGGGCCAGGGTTTGGGGAAATGTCCCCAGCTGCCAGCAATAGGAAGGAAAGATAGACTAAGTGTGAGTGGGATTTATAAGTCCTTAGTTTGTATGAAAAAGAGGAGTTTTGTGGAATAGCTAAACAGAGTACTTTATAAACTTCATGTGTGGAGAGGGAAGGAGAGGAGAGAAGAGAGGCTGAGATTTGTATAGAAGTGGGATTTGCTGGAGGAGGTAGTGAAAAATGTTTTATGAAGCATGAGAGTGAAAGCAAATCTGGGAACAGAGGAGACCAGCTGCTGTAATTTTGAAGTGAAACATTGCCCCATACTTGACTAATATAGGATTCAGCTGTGGGTTGCTTTTTTTTTTTATACCCAATCATCTTACTGACCTCTTGCCAAATGAGCCCTGTAGCATAAGCATAATATGGCAGACAACTTCCATTTCCCCCTTACATGATGACCAACAATCCTTTACCTGAACTTCTCAACAGCTAATCAGAGCACACTGAGCACGTGCAGTGTCAATGATACTAAAAAGATGAACTAACAAAGTCCAAGATGGTGAGCTATTCAGTGCAAATTTAAAGTCAAGGATTATTATTGTTATAGGGTTATCTTTCATAATAATGAAAGTTTTAAAGTCATTTAAGTATATAAAATATGTTTTTGCCATATTCTTCTTTCAGCTTTAGTTCTCCTTTAGGCTACTTTATATTACTAGTTTTTTTCAGTTGGCACGCCATATCACTGTCTGTCAACGTAACTAGCCACTGCCACCCTCACATTATTCATTGTTTTCTAAAAGTCTCTATCATGGAATGTTTTTATTGTAATAGAGTTTTAATTAATAATTTATAGATAAGCAAAGGGAGAGAAAGAAAAACCCAAATCTGACCATTACAAATGAATCACCGTGGACAATGTAAAATACTATTATTTATTGCTAACACTTGTAAGATGCAAGTAATTATTAGAATGTGCCAAGCAATTATCTTGTTTCTCTGAAAGGCATTGCGTGGCTCGATTACTTGTAGCATATAATGTGTTTCAGTGACAGGTCAATGTTGCTGACAGGCCGTCACAGTCTCTGCGGTATGTAAATATTGATGACATTTTCTATTGTTCAGACACAATGCTTTTAGGCTTGAGACCTTAGGGAACACATTTTTCCAAATGTTGATCTCTTGCTTGGTCACAGTAACTTCCCAGTTGCAGTAATAAGGAGTTAACCTTTGATTTTATTTATTTGGGTCAGGTGATAGGTTTAAAGCACATAGTACATATGTTTCTTTTCTCTCAGCTAGCTCACAGTGCACTTGTACAGACTCAGTCACTCAGTGACACCATCAGGTGCTAAAAACATAAATAAACAAGGTATGATTTAAAAAATCATATTATAGTCCCATATATACCAGTATGTTTACCTATTTATTACAGTGCTGTCAGATACCTGGGTGTCTCATCCATTCCAGAATTACAAAATAGGAAGTAACCACCAAAAATATTAACTATAAAGCCCACTGAACTATAGTTCTTATGATAAGTCCGAAAAGTCCTTCTGGGTCCCACAGATGCAAATACTCCAATTTTCAGACATCCTAGTAGCAATTCATGTACTACATCATATATATAAATTTGTTTGGGTGCTCTTTATGCATTTGTACAGAGTATGATCATATATAACTGTAACCCTACCTTGACTTAACAGGCTACATCCTGTTAGGCAGATAGAACACCAGTTAAATTGGACTCTTTTTCCACAGGATGTGCCTTCTCACCTTTATTGAGTGACAGGATGCCTTTTTCATGTGTGTGTGTGTGTAATGCTTGCAGGGACACCCAACCCCTCCTCTTGCTCACGTAGCCATGTGCACCGCTGCTTCAGGGTTTAACACGCAACATGAAACCAACATCTTTTACATTCGGTGCACCTCATGGCGTCTTTTCAAATATAAAGGGGCCATGGCCAATTGTTCCTTGCCCAATGTAGGGTGTGTTTCAAGCCTGTTTATCAGTTCTTTGACCCTTGCCTGTCCAATACCTTTGCTTATTTCCTGCGCGTGCGCTGACCATTGCCTGTTCTGACCATTCTTCCTCATCCTGACTTTGTACTGCATTACTGTTTGGTTATGATCCCGGCCCATGTCCTTGATTACTCTTCTGGTTCCTGATTCCGTACTGCACTGATTGGTATTGACCCCGGCCTGTTCCCCGACTATGCTTTCTCTTTCCCTGTCCTTCCTGTCATATTCTACGGTCCCCTTGTCTGCCCAGAATGTTTACCTTGGTTCTCTCACTTTAAGACCTGGCAGCATCCAAGTAGCAGAGTGCTCCTCCTGAAGTGAAAAGTGGCTGTTATAGTCAGAAGCATGAGCCATGACCGGAACCTTGGTGTCTGTTATGGGTTTAAGGATACCAAACGTGACATTATGTTGGGCCAGACATAGAGGCCAAAGAAGCAGTTGCTTTTCCCGCTACCACAGAAGCAATCCTTGGCGTGCCTCCTCTAGCGTCTCAGGGAACAAGAGGCTAAGCAAGATCAAATTCCAATGTCTCCAGAGGTTGTCTCACCCACTCCTTTCCTACTGAGGCGTTGAGAGTAAATTTTGTTATTACCCTACTCCAAGGGATTCCCCAATTAAGGACTTTTCGCTTATCCTCTTTAGATGCCTCTCTCTTGGGGGTAAATTTATCAAAGAGTGAAGTTCCGCCACTAGAGTGAAATTCCGCAGCTCTCAATTCATTTCTATGGGACTTTGAAAGTCGTATTTATTAATTGGTGTAGTAAAAGTTCACCCTTTGATAAATATGCCTATAAAAATCCCATAGAAATGAATGGAGAGTGGCGGAATTTCACTCTAGTGGCGGAACTTCTCTATTAACTTCACTCTTTGATAAATATACCCCTCGATGTCTTCTTCAAGGCCATGACAATTATCTATGATGACCTTGATCATTCAGCCTTTGCTGACTCAGTAATCCGTAATGTCTGCCAGGGTATACTGTATGGTGGGTTTAGGAATAATGTACTAAATTGTATCGTTTGGCAGTACAGACAGGCTGGAATGATACTGCAGTTCAGGGTGGGGCTAGCTGATGCTATCATATGATAGTCTGGTTAATTTTCCTGCTCTGTTATCCCATGATTCATTAATTCATTTTGATATTTAAAGGCGTGCTATGAGTTGTGTGTACACGTATATTAAAGGGCCTTTCCATGATACCTGTCCCAAGAGGCTAGGAAACTAACCTTAGAAGGTCTAGGGAGTTCTGTTTGGGACATGTTATTTCTACTCCCAAAAATGTTCTTCTATAGTATTCCTTTTGGTCCATTTAAAGTGGGATAAGGGTTACGTAAAAAGTTCTGCCTTCTTAGATTCAGGATTCAGCAGGAAACTTCTAAGATGTTAATTTTGCACAAATACATTGCATACCCACACAGCCCCGTGTTCCATCAATCAAATCATTTGTTATTGATGGTAGTTCCTTAGGATGTGTGCTAGTGTTTCCCCAGTCTGAAAATCTCACCTTGTTTATGGGTACTAATCATTCTGAACAGATTTCCTTTTTCATTATCAGTAGCATAGGGCTCCTCCGGAAGCAAAAAGTGGCTGTTATATGCGGAAGCAGGAGTCATGGCCAGAACCTTTGTGTCTGTTCAAGGTTTGGGAAACCATACGTGACAGTAGGATCTGTGGCAAATTAGCAACAACTACTGGATTAATTATAAAAGCTCAGGGATTCTGCTCAGCAAGGACAAAGATTAGAAATGTATCAACTAAATATATTAATTTAGAACAGTTCTCAGAGTTGGTGACCCCCCTCCTAGAGCTGTTTTACAGAGACATATGAAGGTGAAAAATGAAACTTTGAAGTTCAATATTAGAAAAATGGTCAAAAATAGAAATTGATTAATTAATATTTTTATTTCTGGTGAACCATCTGAAAATAACTGAAAATTTGTTGGAAGGTGAACAGCCCTTTTATATAAAAAGCTTGCCATTTCAAACATGTCAAGCTTTTTATGTATTTATTTATTTTTTACCCCAGTCATGGAAAACTTAAAAAACCAAATGATCTAAATATCATAAATCAAATTTCTTTCTTTCTTCAAATTTCCCAGGGCAGATGCATGCGCAGTAGAATGAAAAAGCCGACTTTTTCGTTAAAGTTCGGCTTTTCACTCTAATGCACAGCCGCAAGAAGAAGCCGGAAGAGAAGCACTCCATGGGGCTGGCTGGGATAACTCCGGCCTGGTGCAGATTTCTGCTGATAGGAGGACCAGCCCAGGGTGTCAGGTAAGTAAATACATTCACTTAGGGGTGTCTAAAATTTGGCACCCCCAAGTGATAAATTACTTTTCTTCTCTTTTAAGTCTTAAATACCTTTTCTTATACCCTTTAAGCACTTTGGCAACCTTAAATTAAGAATTTTTGTGCCAGAACTGGGCCAAGACGTACTTGGGCACCTCTGTCCAAATCATTTGTCTCATTCAACAACACCCCCACAATGAACAGATTCCACCCCCCACACACACTTGGCTCTGGCCTCCTTATTACCCACTAATGCTGCCTACCACTAGTTTTAGGCCTGATTTGTGCTATGCAAACTTGGAATCTGCATAGTGTGCAGTAAACTTCTATCATATATATGTAAAATAATATTATCATAAATCTTACTTTTGTTGTTTTTTATGCCTGGCCCCCAAGTGAGCTTTAAGGCTGACCTTATTCATATTTGTGACCTTTTTACAGTTTCCCAAAATGTGTCAAATTTATTTATAAAATATATATATTTTTAGATGTAGAACCTTTTCATTGTTTGCTACCCCCTGGGCGTTTTACTTTGCTCAGCTGCAGTACAGATTTTGGCTGATGCAAAGGACGATTTATGTTTATTACAGCTGTCACTGTTTATTGTAAGTAAAGACTACACAAAAAATCCAGTCTTTATGCACATGCCAGAAATGAAAGAATACATTTTGTGTTACAGTGTTTAAGTGATGTTGTGGCAACAAGAGATGTACAACACTGTATACATACACCATCAATGTATTTTTCCTCAGGAAAGGGGTTAGGCCTGTTGAATTGATCTGGTTACTTTTTACAGTAGACATATGCAAAGTATATTACTTTAGTCCTACATCTGAAAATAAAATATGTGGTAGCAGCACCTGTCCTGTTTTCAGTTTTTGCTGTTAAGTATGGGCTTAGAAATAAATTAGACATATTTTAATTTGGGAAAAGTAAGGAAGTGGGATCTGTTAGCACTACTACTTTTTGTGCACTGTAAAAGTAAGACTCAACGTATGTGCTCCAATATTCATTTTTAAGAATTTCTGCACCTAGTGGTCTATGGGAGTCTTTCACCCATATGTAATAAGAGGCACAAAGTTTGTCCATGAGCAGTTACCCATTGCAACCAATAGGATATTTGCTTTTAAACAGGTGACCAATAAATGCTGCTTACTAATTGGTTGCTATAGGCGATAAGAAGTATAGCAAACTTTGCTTCTGATATTACATAACCCAATTTATTAGGAAATATAGCTCCTTGTACAAATACTTGAATAACTATAAAGTCATATATCACTCATTTAACTCCCTCTTGATTTAACAATTTTTCATCTTGTGGGGTTTTATAATTGAGGCACACATTTACAAAGTCAATAATTATGGCTATAGTGACCCTTCCAGATTTAAAAAAAAAAAATCTGTGCTTCAGCAAGGGCCAGAGTCAGAAAAATCACTTCTTACCTATCAATTTGCTTAAGGAATTAATAATTTTGAGTGGTTAAGAACTCAGCACTGTCCCTCTTCTCTAATTTCTGTACAACAGAATGGTGTTCAACTGCTCATAGCATTCAATGTCATTCAAACAAAATGTATTAATTTCACACTTACTGGAATCTGTGTATATATGACCAAATTATTTGCAGTCTATTAAAATACAGATATCTTGAATGCTATACAGTATATATATATATATATATATATATATATATATATATATATATATATATATTGAATATAAATGAATTTATATTTATATTATAGTTATATTATATATGTGTGTTATAGAAATGCATTTTTAGTAGTGTTTATTTATTATTTAAAGTATTATGTCTCTCTCTTGTACCTTTTATATAATCTCCACCTTTGCAAGATGTTCTTTCTGGATTCAAGCCAGTCTTTTGTTGAATAAAAGCATAGACTTGAGCACACTTTAAGGGATGTTCCTATTTGGAAATCGCTGCTGTGTATAAGGCACACAGTCTTGTAAACAATGCAGTTAATTATAATATGGATTTTGCTATTTGAAGTGAACTTTTCATTAACCAAAGGTAAGATAAAATGCATAAAATGTTTTTATTTAATTCCTTTCTTTTCATATTTTTTTTAAACATAAGTTCTATGTTTTGATATTTATCTGCTTAAGTATCACCCTAGTATCTAAAAAGAATAAATGCATTGGTAACTATTTTTAAGTATATGACTGCATGGGTTAGTCATAAAACAGAGCATAGAGAATGTGCATCTGATATATTCTATAATTTTATGTATACATTATGGGGCAGATTTACTTATGGTCGAATATCGAGGGTTAATTAACCCTCGATATTCGACTGCCGAATGTAAATCCTTCGACTTTGAATATCAAAGTCGAAGGATTTACCGCAATTCGTTCAATCGAACGAAAAATCGTTTGATCGAATGATTAAATCCTTCGATTTGAAGGATTTTAATACATCTATCAAACAATTTTTCCTCGACCAAAAAAAGATTGCAAAGCCTATGGGGACCTTCCCCATAGGCTAACATTGACTTCGGTAGGTTTTAGGTGGCAAACCTGGGGTCGAAGTTTTTTTTAAGGAGACAGTACTTTGACTATCGAATGGTCGAATAGTCCAATAATTTTTAGTTTGAATCTTTCAATTCGAAGTCGTAGTTGAAGGTCGAAGTAGCCCATTCGATGGTCGAAGTAGCCAAAAAAAACATTCGAAATTCAACGTTTTTTTATTCTATTCCTTCACTCGAGCTAAGTAAATGGGCCCCTATGTGTATGCAGCACCTGATTTGTTTCATTCATTCAAAACTTTTTTTATTTACGTTATGGTGAGGATCGTAATTTGTAATAGTGGACACACACACTACTATACAGAATAATAAAAGATGGCACTTACCATAACAGCTATGCAGAATTTAGGCCATGAGTCTAGGGTGCTGTCTGCAAGGAGTCTGAATGTTGCCCATGTGTTTGTGTGGATTTCCTACAGCTTCCACAAACATACAGACACATTGAGCGATATGTTGTTACTTTATAAAGGATAATAATATTAATACTGTAAGATGGTTAATTCTTATTTTACAGACAGAAAAGAAAGAAAGTCATGCAAGATGATACAGTTTCTAATTCAGGTCCTTAAATGAACAGTATACCACTATTTAACATAAGTTCAATGATTAGGGCTTGTGCATAACATACTTTTTAACCTATAATGGACTTCTGTAACACGTTGCAGTGGAGACATACTTTGACTTTATTAAATATTATTTTCTTGGGAAATAAAGTTTACTCTTTACATTAAAAACATGGTGCCTAGTATAAAGAAGGATTGTTTTAAACTTATCTTCTCATCTGTGATGTAATTGTTTTGTTTTCATACCATTCCTTTGTCATAGAAAACCGATTAGAAATTATCACCCATGATTGAACCAAGTGTTTACATGGGAAATGTGCACTTACAGAAAGAGCATGTCAATGGTCTTCACAAAGATGGGATCCAAAACACAAATCCATTACCTGCCTTGAAAATTTCAATAGTCCAGTTTAAAACTTAAGTTAAAGTCTTGACATAAATTGGGGGCTTCAATTAACCTGTTACTATTGATTATTAAAAAAAAATAAGAGCTGATATTATGCAGACACAACTGGCGAACATTTCAGTTCCAATAATACTAATACTGTATGTCTCCAAGATTCTTAAATATATCAGTATTTTATCAGGAAAACGTTTATATGTAAATAATACATACATAATATGTAACAATATCAATCCAGGATACATATTAGGGGTCATTTACATTCTTCCCCAAGGTGGCATTCCTATTCCTGTCCCTTTCACTGGTTACCTTTTATTTACTTATTCATTGCATTGTGATAACTCTCAGGGATGAGCTAATTTGTTTACCCAGTTTCGCCATGAAAATGATGCCCATAGACATTTTCTCCCATAGACTTTAATGCATTTTGGCGAATCGAATGCTCTAGTATATGATGTAAATCAAAAGCAAAGGTCTTATTGGTTACTATGGACAACATTTCCAGAGATATTTATCTCCAATGTTAGTAAACATTGCCCTATGAATACAGTGAGCATTCTGTAGAGCTCATATTCATGCTATTAGCTAATACACATGTGCAACTGCACTGAAAGTAAGTGGTAGTGACATCAAATGCTTCATCTAATGGCACAATGTGCTTGTTTAGGTATGTATTTCTGTGTATTCATTATATTATTTATGCATAGTTTTTGCTCTTTCAAGATGAAGACTCAGTTGCAGTTGAAATGCACTGAGCTTATTTAGCTTACTTAGATTTTGTTCTCCTGGGCAGGGACTTCCTTTCCTCCAGTGCCTTTTACCATATGGCACTAAATTGTTTTATTTTTATACTTATTTACTTACTTTTATTTATTTCTAATGTTGCATTCCCTGTGTGTACTTTTCTATATTGTAAAATTGTACAGTGATGTGTATCCTAGAATCATTTAGTAGCTTAAATAAAGTTATACATACATGCATACATTCATAGGCATTTTCTACAGTACAAATCTAAATTGCAGTAGTAATTCATCCTATCAAATGAAAATGCAGTCATGCTCTTCTGCCAATAACAACCACCTTTGACCTAGCCCTCAGCTACTCAGGTCCCACCAGTTCTTACTTCATGATAATCCTAAAACTCCCACAGGGGCAAGGAAGGAACTGGACGTAGTCAGACAGGCTGGGTCAGAACCAGATAACAGCAGCAGAATTGTGAGACAAACTCAAGGTCAGGAACAAGCTGGGGTCAGAATCAAGGAGTCACACAGGGGACAGGAGCAGGTAGCAGGAATCAAGCAACAAGCAAATTCAGAACACATTGACCTATAATAGGCAGTGAGTTAGTGCAGAGCAGGGTGTTACAAAGCCAGACTAATGGCTAACACAGAGCACCTGTGGCCAGATTAACCGCTGGATCAAGCTTTGCCTAGTAGGAAATAAAAGCGAACCTGAAGACCTTAGCTGTCTGCTCATATACAGAAGAGGTATTGCCGACAGCATTGAAAACACCAGGTCACTGGTTCAAGCCCAGGTATGATGTTACACCAAGTTGGTTTCCCTTATGTACCTTGACCTATATATTACTGCATTTGTTTGCACATAAACACTTTTGATAAATATATGGACTTTAATGCTCAGTACTTCTCATTATGAAGAGCATTACAGACCCCAAAATGGAAATGTTAAGTGAAGCTCAACATTTCAATCTATAGCATATTAATAATAATAGAATTTATTAAATTATCCTTGTACATAAAATATATTTAAATTATATAATAGCATAATTAAATTATTTTACAATTTTTTTTTACATTATATATATATGTATGTTACATAGTTACATAGTTAAATCGAGTTGAAAAAAGACAAAGTCCATCAAGTTCAACCCCTCCAAATGAAAACCCAGCATTCATACACACAAACCTCCCTACTTTCACATAAGTTATATATACCCATTCCTATACTAACTATAGAGTTTAGTATCACAATAGACTTTGATATAAATCACCCGAGCCATTCTTAAAGGCATTAACTGAATCAGCCATCACAACATCACCCAGCAGTGCATTCCACAACCTCATTGTACTGACTGTGAAGAACCCCCTACGTTGCTTCAAATGAAAGTTCTTTTCTTCTAGTCTGAAGGGGTGGCCTCTGGTGCGGTGATCCACTTTATGGGTAAAAAGGTCCCCTGCTATTTGTCTATAATGTCCTCTTATGTAAAGTGTAATCATGTCCCCTCGCAAGCACCTTTCCAGAGAAAACAACCCCAACCTTGACAGTCTACCCTTATAAGTTAAGTCTTCCATCCCTCTAACGGTTAACCCGTTTAGTTACATGTCTCTGCACTCTTTCCAGCTCATTTATGTCCCACTTAAGGACTGGAGTCCAAAACTGCACTGCATACTCCAGATGAGGCCCTACCAGGGACCTATAAAGAGGCATAATTATGTTTTCATCCCTTAAGTTAATGCCCTTTTTATGCAAGACAGAATTTTATTTGCTTTAGTAGCCACAGAATGACACTGCCCAGAATTAGACAACTTGTTATCTATAGTGATGGGCGAATTTGTGCAGTTTCGCTTCGCCGAAAAATTTGCGAATTTCGCGCGGAATTCGCGAAACGGCTAAAAATTCGCGAAACTGCGCCGGCATCTAGTTTTTGACGCCGGCGCCCGTTTTTGACGCCGTCGCCCATTTTTTTGACGCCGGCGCCCGTTTTTGGCGCCGGCGTCCGTTTTTTTTTGAAAAAAAATTTTGACGCCGGCGAATTTTTTCCGCAAATTTTCGCGGCGGTTTCGCAAATTTATTCGCCAACGGTGAATCGTGCAAATTCGCCGTGAATTTGCGGCTGGCGAATAAATTCGCCCATCACTAGTTATCTACAAAAACCCCTAGATTCTTCTCATTTAAGGAAACTCCCAACACACTGCCATTAAGTGTATAACTTGCATTTATATTACTTTTGCCAAAGTGCATAACCTTGCATTTATCACAATTAAACCTCATTTTCCAGTTTGCTGACCAGTTTCCCAACTTAGACAAATCACTCTGCAAAGTGGCAGCATCCTGCATGGAACCTATAGTTCTGCACGATTTAGTATCATCTGCAAAAATAGAAACAGTACTTTCAATGCCCACCTCCAGGTCATTAATAAACAAGTTGAAAAGCAAGGGACCTAGTACAGAGCCCTGCGATACTCCAACACAATTAAAAAATGTTCCATTTACCACCACTCTTTGTAGTCTATATTTTAGCCAGTTCTCAATCCAGGTATAAAAGCTATGTTCCAGGCCAACATTCCTTAATTTAACCAGTAACCTTTTGTGTGGCACTGTATCAAATGCTTTACCAAAGTCTGCCATCCCAGAATTAAGTTCCCTGCTTACCTTCTCATAAAAAGAAATTAAGTTAGTCTGAAAAGATCTATTACGCATAAAACCATGCTGGCACACACTCATAGTATTATGATTTGCTATAAAGTCCAGTATCTTATCCTTTATTAACCCTTTGAAAAGCTTTCCTACTACTGACGACAGACTAACTGACCTATATTTTAGAGACTAAGAATGGGATCCTTTTTTAAATAGAGGCACCACATTAGCAATTCGCCAGTCTCTTGGCGCTATGCCAGACCTCAGTGAATCCTGAAAAATTAAGTAAGGAGGTTTGGCAATCAAAGAACTAAGCTTGCTAAGTACCCTGGGATGAATACAATCTGGCCCTGGACCTTTTTATATCTTAACATGTTCTAGTCTCTTTTGAATTTCCTCATGTGTGAACCATGCATCATTAGTTGTATTACTAGAATTAGGACTATTAAGAAGAAAACCTACATTAACTGGTTCCTCATTTGTATAAACAGATGAAAAATATGAGTTCAGAATCTGCGCTTTTATTTTGTTTTCATCAACCAGCCGAACCCCCTCTTATACTATAAGTCTCATCCCTTCCTGCATCATTTTTTTACTATTAACATATTTAAAAAATAAATTTGGATTCTTTTTTACTGCTTGCTGCAATATCTTTTTCCATATCAATTTTAGCTTACCTTATAGCTTCTTACATGATTTATTGGCCTTATTGTACCTTATAAATGATTCGGCTGTCCCAGCTAACTTGAAAGCCTTAAAAGCACGACTTTTCTTACCCACCTCAACGCCAACACTTCTATTGAACCAAAAAGGTTTTGCCTTGCAACGACGTTCCTTGCTTACAAGGGGAATATAGTGACATGTATATTTATTAAGCAGCATTTTAAAGACTTCCCATTTATGTTCTGTGTTCAACCCTGTAAAAAGCATTTCCCACTTAATATAATTTGCATGTCTAATGCTGTAAGGATACGCAGTGCAGTACAATCTTACAATATAAAAAAGAACACACAGGGAGGACAAGTAACATTATAAATATAATATATGTATATGTGTATGTGTATAAGTACACAGACAAATACCAGATGAAACTTTTAAAATACAACATACAACTATTTAATTTGCTTGGTAAGTATGTTATATGATAAAAATGATAGTTTTTGGTTTAAAAAAATAATAAAGTGTATAATGACATTTTTTAATACTAGTACAGTTAACAAAATAAAAAAATACTGTTCTTGATGTCAAATAATTATAAGGAAATGATACAGAATATATGTCATTATATTGACATAATATTGAATAAATTGCTCTAATTTTTTTTCTGTTCTTAACTTAGATGCAAAGCAACAATGCTATGAAACGGACAAGAATTCCAAAAAGGGGATGAGATCATCCAAAGCAAGGTTTCAGAGAAGTGCATATCTCTATGGTTTTGGTAAGTGTAGTTCTGGTTACATTAGTTAACATGGTTAAACAGGTCAAATATTTTGAAATATAGGTTATATTTATTCATAGCAATGCTTAGTATTAGCATAGTCACACTAAAATGGAAAATTGTAAAATAAATTGTAAAAGTAAAAGCTAAAAATTAAAAACTTGATCTAAATCTATCATTTTGAATTCAGCTGAATACTGAATCATCAACAAAACATTTAGCTTAATTCTTTGGGTACAAGTTAGAGTTAAGTTAGAGAGGTTCTGATTTACCATAAAGTCTAGGACAGTAAGACAAACCATAGAAAGACACCATTTACCCTCTAGTTTCTTCTTGGTTATAATAACACTTTTCAAACACATCTTTCTGTTTGCACATTACAGTTTGCTGTATGTGATGGCCTCAAAATCTATTTGTAGGTGCAAAAATGCAAAGATTAGGTGGACCATAAATCAATTATATTAATATTGTACAATTACTTAGCGGTGATGTATGTAGAGACCCCACAATTTAAATAATTCCACCACCTATGCTGCTTCAAATGAATGTTCTGCTCCTCTGGTCTAAAAATGTGGTGAGGTTACTAGCTCCAGACCCTCAGCTTGGGGAGTGGAAAACCATCAGCAATACAAACAATGAAAATCCTACAGGCACTCTAGGAAAAACAACAGAGCCACAAACATGATAGTAAAAATATTTTATTGAAATGTTATTAAATATAAGTATCTCCAATGGCCCATGTGTCCATGCCCTGAATGCACTTAGGGAGTTATTTATCAAAGGACAAATTTTAGAGTTTATGTGAGTTTTTTTATGTTAAAATTCGAATGTACTCATAACTGAAATGGTACCTTATTTATATAAAAAAAACAAACGTCTAAAATTCGAACGAATGTTTCAATTTTGAATGCAATTCAAATCAAGTTTTCCTCCGGAAAAATGGAATGTCAGGAAGGCTATTAACTTCTTCAAATAGATCAGCGGACCTCTGCCATTGACTTTTACATGAACTTGGCAGGTTTTAGGTGACAACCTATCGAAATTGATATTTATATAAGACAGTGAGTTTTAAAGATATGGGAGCTCCTGATTCAAGTAATTCTGGGGTATCAGACCCCTGAATTCAGCATTGGAGCTAGAGATAAGTAAACTCAAGAGGTCTAAAATTGAGATAAAGCAAAGTAAGGCTTCCTGTCCTCGATACTTATGTTGCAATGGTTATTTAAAAGGATTTAATACATTGTTTCACTCTTCATTATATAAAAAGATTTTTATATATTACTTGTTATTATATAACACTTATCTCAATTCACTTTTTTTGTAACATTATATGAGTATAAGACATTTAATATATGGGATAATTTGGTATATTGAATGTGATTTGGCATTAAAATAGCTCACTGTGAATCATCATGGGTAATATGGAGGTGGAATAGTGTGACTCGTCCCTGTTGTGGGTATTTAAGCACATGTAGACACTGTTAATTAATGGCTTGACAAAGGTCCTGCGTTGCCCGAAACATTGCCTATGGCATTTGAGTAAAGTTTTTCACTATATTCAATAATACCGGAGTGCTGCTGCTTTATTTGATATATATGCATAGTTTTCCCTGGCAGGGGGTACGGCTTGCACCCGGGGCTGCAAGGAGCCTAATCCGCTTTTGAAGCACAGTTCAACTACATTTGCTAACCTATCGAAATTGAGTTACTTCCAGGGTATGGGGATGATAAATCTCAGTTTTGAATTCGAATTTTAAACTCAAAATTGTGAGTTTTGACCAAAAAACCAACTCAAAAAATTTGACTTTGAATTTACTGTTTGAACCTTAATATAACCAACCTCTAATACACCTGACTTATTTTTCATTTGGAGAACTGTTCAATTTTCAGAAAATATAATTAGATGTGTATTTGTCCTGCGGGTTTATTTTAATTCTATCATGGCTTTTTTCATATAACATGATGTTAATAAAAGCTATAAGGTGCAATGCTAGACAGCCAAATACATTTTCATTGCTATCTGACAGCTTGTAAACCGAACTGATGTGTGATTTCCATTGATACAACCTACAATCTTCTAGCATGAAGCTAGACATACTGTCTCCAAATGCCCTCCGCAAAGGCTTTAAAAGTTATTACTCTCCTGGGAAATAGGAAATAGAGACAAAGCAATTTATATAAAAATACAATTTATTATCCAGATTAGGAACTTCCACTGTGGGAACCAGGTGACCTTTGTAAGTTAATTGTGATAGAATTATTGTACAACATTGAACACAAAGAATACACAGTGTGCTACTGTAGACAGACATTTTGTAAGGTACAATTAGGATATAATAAAATTGACAAAACAAGCATCAACATAAGTTAATGTGCCCTTAGCTCTTTTATAAATGCTATGCTTTATAATACAGGTATGCATTATTATGTGTTAATCCAAAATGCTCGGGACCTGGGTTTTTCCAGATAATGGATCATGGATTATTGATCTTCATACCTTAAGTCTACTAGAAAATCATTAAACAGTAAATAAACCCAATAGGCTGGTTTTGCTTCCAATAAGGATTAATTATATTTTAATTGGGAACAAGTACAAGGTACTGTTTTATTACTTTATTACAGAGGAAAAATAAATAACTTTTAAAAATCTTGGTTATTTGGATAAAATGGAGTCAATTAGAGATTAGCTAGAGCTTTCTCGATAATGGATCCCATACCATGTCCTTTTTGTCCCTGCCCCACTGGAGCTTGGCTCATATTTGCAAGACATTTGGGGGCACATTTACTAAGCTCGAGTGAAGGATTGGAATGAAAAAAACGTAGAATTTCGAAGGGTTTTTTTGGGTACCATCGAATAGGCTACTACAACCTTTGACTTCGACTTCGATTTGAGCGATTCGAACTAAAAATCGTTCAACTATTCGACCATTCGATAGTCAAAGTAATGTCTCTTTAAAAAAAAACTTTGACTACATACTTCTGCAGTTTAAACCTAAGGAGGTACAATGTTAGCCTATGGGGACCTTCCCCATCACTTTTCTAAGGTTTTTTTGATCAAAGAAAAATCCTTTGATCGATCAATTAAAATCCTTTGATTTTTACTTTGATCGTTCGATCGTAGCATTTGCGGTAAATCCTTCAAATTCCATATTCAAATTCAAAGGATTTTACTTCGAGGGTCGAATTCGAGGTGCAAATGTGCCCCTAATCTACTAATATATGGTAGACTATAGATGGAAACATGATTACCCATCGTTGAAATTCTATATAGAATGTATAATTCTCAGTATAGAACCATGCCATATTATATTGTACAATAAATTACATTATATTTCATTATAAGAACCAATCATTAAATCAGTCATTCCACTTCTAATTAAATTCTTCAAATCTAACAATATTATATTTGGCCTCTTAGCCCAGAAAATGGATTATTTGTGTATGTACAGTATGCATATTTTACTTATTTATGTAATTCTTCAAACAGGTGAATCAAAACAAAAACAAACTGGCCAATGCAGCACATGGGGTAGCTTCCACTTCAGGACTTTTGATGGTGAAGTTTTTCGTTTTCCTGGGCAATGTAATTACCTTTTTGCTGCACATTGTAAAAAACCGTTTGAAGACTTCAATATCCAGATCCAGCAATCTTTTGTTAATTCAATACCAACTATAACCCAAATCTCTGTAAAAATCCAAGGTTTGGTCTTAGAATTGATAGGTCACTCTGCTACAGTCAATGGAATACAGTGAGTATACAATGACTTTATTTTATGTAACATTTCATAGATTATTGAAGGCACTTCCTGGTGCTAATGAATATTCACAAAAGCTAAAGTAATATTTGCATTATAGCCCTTCTCTAATGCAAAGGTTGGAGTGTAATCTGTAGTATATTGGTCAAAGAAAACTTCTCAGTTGAGGTTTTATTTTTAGGCTGGACCTCCCATATAGCCACAGTGCAATCCAAATTGAGCAGAGAGGCAAAGAACTTAAGATTACTGCTAAGATGATGTTATCTCTAATATGGCATGATGATTCAAGCTTACATGTAAGTAGGAAATGCTGGATTCACTGCAGTTTAATGTTATAACATTAACTTACAATTCACTTGACAGTCAGGAAAGTGTTCTAAGGAATTTTTATATATTATCAAAGCAGATTCTGTTCTATGATGTTTTAGAGCTCAGAGACAGTGCCAAGCTCTAACCACCCTTCCAAATTGTTAACCCAGTTTGGAAAACAATCTTTCCTATATATCTTCTGTTTAAAAGCAGGCTTAAATGTAAGTAACATGTTTTCAAAAGGCAGTTGTTGCACAGTACATAAATTAAATTTTACTTTTTCTTTGGTATTCATTTTAGTTAAAGATAATAAGCAGAACTCATAACCTTAATTAAAAATGTTCTTACTGAAGAAGTTCAGAAGTATATGTAGTCTTTACACTCAGGTAAGTTTAAGGAAGAAAATTATTTTAACCATTGATTATTAACAAAAAATGTTTAAATTAAAACTAAACATGTTCTTCGTGTCCATAGAAATTGAGACACGTATACAAAAAGCAAGAGGCTATAAGAGAGCACATGCTGCACCAATCACATAAGTCCCTTAAGGAGATGACATAAGAGAATCTTTGCATAAAAGAAAATGGAAAAACTAAGGTTCTGGTTGAGTTTTTGAAGGGGACAATTCAAATTTTTAGAGGAGAGATTAATTATATATTATAATATTATAATATTCCAGCTAAAACATGTCAAGGTCACATAGAAGTCAATGGCAGATGTCCCTGAAGATGTTTCTTGACATTGTGACCCACGCTGGTTTTCATACGATAATCCGAAAAATCAGGGTTTTCAGGGGACAACTCAAAAAAATCTAGAGATTCCAGTGTCATGCTTGAAAAATGTGTACAATTTGAACTGTTGCATGATTCTTCCTGCACCACTTTTTCGAGATAATTTTTTGATACATAAGTTAAACTTGTGGATGAGAGTTAGGTCAACTTTGTTTTAATAAAAAAAATTGATACATTTGAGTTTTGATAAATACCCCCTAAATGGGGAATAAAATGTAATAATGGCATAGACTATATTGCATATAGATGTGAGAGTATGAAACAATTTGGAAAATGATATTCCTGCATCAGAGATTAAAAACCCTGTTGTGAATGAATGTTCTTAGCATGATATACCCTGCCTTTCATGCAGTAGAATGACCTCTACTGGGCATGATCCTGTAGTGAAAGAGGGAGGAATCCAAGGAAACTGACCTTAATAAGGCAATCTCTGAGTATTATATATATATATATATTTTAATCACTTGCACACACCAAGCAATTTCAGCAAAATTGTTATTGATCTGGATTTTGCTGTTTTGACTTTTGGGTTTCAATAAAATGATAAATATTTAGAGGTGCCAATTATGAACAAGAAGACAGCAGTTCATTATTCGTTATTGCAAAAGTATGGTGTTTTCTGGTTTTAAACTTAAATTCATACAGTTGTTGTTGCATCTATAGCAATAATACAAATGTGTCCCAACATTTATTTTAAGTCACAATTAAAAAGCAACTATAATCATTATTGAAATTACTATATATTTTATTTTTGTTTTTCGATGTGTTTTAGCTAATACTCAACAAAAAATACATGGGATGGACTTGTGGTCTCTGTGGAGATTATGATGGTGACCAAAGTAATGATTTGTTTTACAAAGGTAAGAAATGCAGTTGACAGATTAAGGAAGAAGTAAGATAATTAGTGATGGGTGAATTTATTCGGCAGACGCGAATTTGCGGCAAATTTGTGTGATTCGCCACCGGCAAATAAAATCTCGAAACGGCCACGAAAATTCATTGGCAAAAATTTGCCGGCGTAAAAAAAAAAAAAATGGATACCAGCATACAAAACGGATGTGGGCGTCAAAAAAATGGACGTCGGTGTCAAAAACGAGATGCTGGCCCCATTTCGCTAATTTTTAGCCATTTCGCAAAATTCACGTTATTTTCTGGGAAACGGTGCAAATTCGCCCATCACTAAAGATAATCAAATTGAATTATTATACTGAATTAATGTTTAACATAGGGTTTACTGTATATACAAATGTTCACATTAAATCATATTTTTGTTTCTACTGTTATATCTGTATATATTGTGTATATATATATATATATATATATATATATATATATATATATATACACATATACACACAACGGTATGGGACTCATTATCCAGAAAGATCTAAATTACGGAAAGGCCGTCTTCCATAGACTCCATTATAATCATATAATCCGCATTTTTAAAAATGATTTCCTTTTTCTCTGTTATAATAAAATGATATCTTGTTCTTGATCCAAACTAAGATATAATCAATCCTTGATGGAAGCAAAAACAGACTATTGGGTTTATTTAATGTTTACATGATTTTCTGGTAGACTTAAGGTATGAAGATCCAAATTACGAAAAGATCCATTATCAGGAAATTTCCAGTACCCACGCATTTGGATAACAGGTCCCATACTATGCTTTTTATTCCAAGTTACAAGTTTATATTAAGTTGTTATTGTGTAAGAAAATTTATGTTTGTTGAAGGGGCAGTATACTTCCCTTTCAACATTAGTGCAATGCTTAGTGCTTGTGCTGAACATGATTTTTCTGTATAATAAAACATTAGTTTCAGTCACAGCAAATTGTATGGTTTTTATTATTTCTGGAACTAAACAGGGCAAAAACAGAAATTGCAAAAGAAACTCCATGTTTGGTTTTTACAAGGTAACCAGTGTACAGAAATTCCCTTGCATAATAGACTTCAGAAAACAAAACAGTTACAACAAAGGGTGAAGGGGGTTGTATACAGGTAATCTAATTATCTACCTTGCAAGGAAACATGAATTAGCTCCAATCTCCCTGTTTAGCTCAAGAAATAACAAAAAAAACATAATTTGGTTTGATTAAAACAATAGGCAAAACGTATTGTCATGGTCAGCAAAAGCCCAATTCATTGAACTCAAGGTATATTGCCCTTTTAAATTTTCATATAACAAATAGGCCATGATAAATTAATGTTACTGTATATATTATTTTCCAGAGAGCCTTCTACAACCTATTGAGTTTGGAACCCTGCACAAATTCAGAAAGCCAGAGCAAGATTGTGTGGACCCTAAACCAGAGCCTAAAGATCAGTGCATCATATTTGTAAGGCTGGGGGAATGGTTGTGTGCTAGGATTAATGTTTCCAGGAATTCTTACAAAAATGTTTGCTAAAACACTTATACTTTACAAGGCTTAAATTGCATTCCAAAGTCATACATTTAAAATAACTTACTGCCTTTTTCCATAACTTTTTTCCAGAGAGCGCTATGCCTCAAGCTTTTGAGAAATTCTAAATGGAAACAATGTAATAGACTTGTGGATCCAGACCCTTATATCGAGGCCTATATGCATGACATGTGTATTTGTAATTCATCTGTGAAGTACAGCTCATTCTGTCTGTGTAGCACTATTGCAGAATACTCTCGACAGTGTGCAGTTGTTGGAGGAAAACCCCCAGATTGGAGAAGTCCTGAAATGTGCTGTAAGTATTGTGGGATTAGTGTCAATTCAGCAAAAATAAACTGTTTTTATATAAAAAAAAATATACTGTTATCACTCTATACACTGTCATCTTGGGGCAGATTCACTAGGGGCATCTCTAGCAAAAATTTGCCAGGAATCTCATTCGCAGCAACATCTCCAATTCACTAGCGAACGAGTCTGCTGATATAATTCGTTCGCACCCGACTTTTCACACTGGCGAACGAATTACTGAATGTCGCCTCTTTCTTTTACTGAACGTTTATTTTGCCACCTCAGACCAGGTAAACTGATAAAACAAAGCAACGTCTCCCTCTTATGTCAGTGACATCATATCCTGTATGCCGGAAATGCATTAAAGTTGTCAAAAACTCAAATGACTTTTCTTTTTCTAAAGCATTGCCTTCAAAAGTCCAAACTATTAAAGACTTATGTGTGAATTTTTTTTTAGCTAATTTTAGGGGCATGCAACATTTATATAAGGGTGGGCTCATTTCTTGAGCATTAAAGGATCTCGTCTGTCTTTATTATGACTCATTGGTAATTTTTTTAAAAAAGTGGCCACTTCAAAAATTTACACCAACATTACTATTAAAGATGTCCATACGACTTTTAGGTACCCGCCCTATTCAAATTAATCTAAGCACAAGAGTGCTATTCATCATTAAATCATTATGAAATGCCTGCACTGCCTGCAGTGCCGAAGTAACTATAGCGAAAAATTCACCAGCGTTCAGCTGCTGAGACACAACTTTGCATTTTAGTGAATTAGTGTAGTGACGAATTTGTACCTGGCGAAGTGGTGCAGAGTGTGGCAAAGCTGGCAAAGATTTGCCCGTTAGTAAATTTGCCCCGTCTCTTGCCCTTACTTTCATAATTTCTGTAGACCGGCAACTGGCCCAAACCCACGTATCTGTGATCCGACCTGGATCCCCACACCATCATTGGTTATAATGTCCTCTCATACCTGTACCTGCCTGAAGAATTGTCTTCCCTTACCCACCCTGCATCCTGCTGAACATCTCTGCAAACTGGAATTGATGTCAGTATTTCAGGCCAGGGCTGACTCGGGAACTAGAAGTACCATAACAAATTGCTGAGGAGCTTGAATCTTTTTTTTTTAAAGTTTTACAGCTGTCTGTGACCTCCCCGATTGTCTCCACTGGGTACCCATGGGCGATCAGTGAGATCAACTAGGCTTTTCCACCCAAATTTACGGGTACCAGACCCACTGCAGGTCTCTACAGTGATGGCATGTATCTAAAAAAATTTACTTTACATCACTGAAATCATCACCTTACAGTAGTCAAGCAGTTATGAAAAGTAGCTGAATGTTTCCTTTACTATTTTTACACTATAATCCAAGTCTACTAACACAATATTGGAACACCTTCTAATTCACATGTAATGATGGGCGACTAAATTTGCCTGGCATGAATTAGTGCCAATTTCTGAGTTTTGCCGCCGGCAAATACATTTCCGAAGCTACAGCGATAATTTGCTGGCGAAAGTTTTGGACATGTGTCCAAATAGTTGCTCGCCTCAAAATCGTTGGGCATCAACACTATTCGGACGCCCATTGACTTTAACGCCAGCATCAAAATAGACGCAAGCTTCAAAATTGACTCGGGTGTCAATTTTCGAGTTCCATGAGTTTTTTGGCGAATCGAAACAGGAGAAATTTGCCGATAACTATTCACATGCTGCCAAGGAGCTAAATCCCCCCAAAATTAAAAAACATAGAATCGCCTACATACAGTATGTGGAATAGATAACCAGGTGGAACATAAGAATAATTTAGTTAATGGCTATATTACATGGCAGTAGTCATATAATATATTGGAAAATATGGTCACCTTTGAATAAATACTTTATCCGAGATGACAAACTTATCTTAATGTAATTGTTTGGCTATGTGAGTACATAAGCGAGTAAGATGTGATTTGTAGTAACTATTGTACATTTTAATACAGGTACTGACATGTTTAAACAGGGCAATATTTTTGTTACTTTAGTTTTTTGCCCCGTGCACCTTTCTTTTCTTTTTTAAATATAAAGATGATGTAAAACAAATAAAAATAGGTAAATGCTTGCTTGGCTTAACCTAGCAATAACTTACAGACAAATACACAGCTAGACAGTAACTTGACTAAATAAATAGATAGGTGTCCTTCCTTTATCATTTGCTGTTCTGTCTCCACAGACCTAGCATGCCCATACAATCTCATCTATAAGGAATGCAGTTCTCCTTGTGCCCCTACATGCTCAAACCCAGGAAGACAGTTTTTTTGCGATGGGACATGTGTGTCTGGTTGTGTCTGTCCTACAGGCAAGTATAAAATCCATTCTAATTGAGTAAATCAACACCTATTAACACTTTTAAAATATGTTATGCAAGATTTAAGAGATGAGTGTGCTTAGTTAAAATGTGCCAAAATGGCAAGACAGTGAAATTAAACATCAAATAATAGTTTTAAGCATTCTACCATATGCTGTACTTTACCTGAATCATGCCTGAATTTCTTTTTAACAGGACTGGTTTTGGATGATATTACAAATTCCGGATGTGTCCCATTAAAAAGCTGTCCTTGCATCTTCAACAATGATGTATACCTACCTGGATCCTATTACCATGCTCCCTGTTTTTCATGGTATGTGTATTCATAAATAGACCAAGCTACTTAAGCATTTCACTATAAAATGTCTAAACTACTTTATACAGTTTTGTATAGTCACTAGGCCTCATGTACTAATGGTAGACAAATTTACCCGAGTTCAAACATTCAGTGATTAGCTTTCATCATTCAACTGTGGTTTGAATAATATGAGTGAATCACTGATTGGCCACAATATGGTACTTCAATGATGCAGATTTTGCCAGTTCTTGTAAATGAACCCAGTGCAATTTTTGCATCTGTCACATTCAATCACAAGCTTAATTATCACAGGGATATGTGCTAGAGCACTAAGGGACACACCATTAGAGGGCTCAGCCCAACCATATTTGACAAGGAGAGGGCCCAATTTCAGCACAATACCTCTGCTGCTCCTCTGTCTAAATGAAGCTAGAGGGCAGATAGGGGGCAAATTTATATATTTTAACACTTTGCCTGTCTGCACTGTTCGCCTATTGGTCCTTCATATCTCCATATGCATAAAGACCTGTAATATCCATCTTATTCATCTTTTTATATTGATTCTCTCCATTATACTGGTGATGGGCAAATACATTTGCCATACACAAATTTGCGGCTAATTTCCACGTTTTGCCACAAGCAAATTAATTTTGCAAAGCTTCAAAGAAAATTGGCGCACGTCAGAATTGGCATGCGTCATAATTGACGCTCTCGTCAAAATTGCCACGCATCAAAATTATTTTGACGCCCGTTGCCTTCAATGCTTTTTGTGAATTTTTTGTCGCTTCGTGGTAAATTCGTGAATATTTTCAGCAGTTCCACATATCACACCTATGGGGAGCAATGGGGCTGGGGCTTAGAATATTTTCTTTCTTTGAAAATTAATTTTGGAAATTTCTCAGACTGATTTTTACATTTTACTTTTTTCTTACCCATTAGCTAACATTACTAACACTTTTATGTATACTTTTATTTATTTCCAGTTTGTGTTCTGGAGGCCACTGGACTTGTAAAGATCTCCCTTGCCCAAGCTCCTGTTCTGTTGAAGGAGGATCCCACATAACTACGTTTGATAAAGCTCGCTATACCTTCCATGGCAAATGTATCTATATCTTTGCAAAGGTAACACAAATGATGGTCACTGAAGACTAACCCCTATTTTGCCTTAAAGCAACAGTTCAGTGTGAAAATAAAAAGTGTAAATAGATAGGCTGTGCAAAATAAAAAACTAACTATATTAGAAACACTTTTTATTTTGCACAGTCTATCTATTTACTCAGTTTTTATTTCTACACTGAACAATTCCTTTAAAGGGATTGTTCACCTTCCAAAACTTTTTTTAATTCAGTAGGTTTCATTTTACCATAAACAAAGACTTTTTTCAATTACTTTTTATTTTTATTTTATTTTTATATTTTATAATTGTTAAAGTTTATCTAATATTGACGTTTAAAGTTTAATTTTTACCTCCTTATCTCTTTCTAATGCAGCTCTGGGGAAGGGGTCACAGACTCTGTAAACTGATACATTAGTTGATACATCTCTGACCTTGCTGGGCAGAATGCCTGAGTTTCTTTAAAGGCAGCTGTTAGAATTGATATAACTGCAAGCCTAGAGCCAAACAAACTGCGTCCTCCAGCTAAAGGGAGTCTGGCCAGACTAGAGGAAAAGAGGGTATCACAATTTACAATATTAGGAACTAGCCTGTCACGTTGAGACTTCAGCAGGGATATCAAAGTTGCTGACCCCTATAACATTTTCTAGTAGCTTCAACATTGTGCTACCTCTGCACATTTTTAGCAACATCACTATCAACACATGTTATGGCAGGGGACTTATGTGCCATGGTTTACCTGGCTAATGTCAGTACAGGTGAGGGACCTGTTATATAGAATGCTCGGGACTTGGGGTTTTCTAAATAAGGGATCTTTCTGTAATTTGGGTCTCCATACATTTTTTAAAAAAATTAAAAAAATCCAATAGGATTGCTTCATCTTCTCTAAGGATTAATTATATCTTAGAGGGATCAAGTAGAATCAAAATGGAGTCTAGGGGAGATGGCTATTCTGAATAATGGGTTTCTGGATAATGGATCACATACCTGTACTATTCATTAGCATTCAGTGGTATACAGAATTTTTCAAAGGTATAAATATTTATACGTATATTGTGAGCTTCAGGTAGCGAATATCATAGCCACGGCACAGTTTTCAGCACAGAGATGGAGATTTACACCAACTTTCATGGTTTACATGCAGTTTAGGGCTTTTATTAGGGACAAAATCCACTTCTTCCCAGTACTTACAGCTTTCACCATACACAAGTCCCAGAATCCTCTCATGGACTCACACTTGTCACTTAGCCTCTGGGAGGGGTTTCTTGCTTCTTCTCTCCAGTCCTTTGGAGTTCTCTACAGACACTTTAGGGCAGTGGGGAATTACTCTTCTTCCCAGCTACCCACACAATCACACCTACTTTCTGCACTTGGAGGTGTCCACAGCCCCTCACCTTCCTCCAGCTCCAGGAGGTATCCAGGGGTAAGAAGCCCTAAGGTGTAGTCTCACACCTCCTTTTCACTACAGCTCACCATTATTCAGCTTTTCCTATGCTGGTACACAACTATAGCCTTACTTGCTACAGAAACACACATATTTCCCTGGAGTTTTATATTCACCAGTCTAATACTGGTAAAATATACACAACATCACTGGGGCTCATTTATCAACACTGGGCAAATTTGCCCATGGGCAGTAACCCATGGCAACCAATCAAATTGCTGCATACATTGTTCTACTTGCAGCTGGCTTGAAAAATTTGCCCAGTGTTGATAAATGAGCCCCACTGTCTGTTAATATGTGTAACATTATTACACAAAATAAGCAGTTACCTACATTAGCCAGATATCTTTGACCTCGGGAAACATGATTTCCTAAGAAAATAAAATATACATTATTGTGTCTATAAATATGTAATTCTTTAAAATACCACATTGTGGATTCAGCCAAAGTAATAGTGTATGGAAAACAAAAAGACAATAAAAGTCCTGTAATTGTGTTAGTCCTCCAAGACATGGTTGCAAATACCAATTAATATGTTATCAATGTATATTGTGAAGAATTATGATATAGTTATCCATTTAGTATTCCCAACATGATCTAGTTAGAAACCTATGAACCTACATTCATTTTAGCAGTAGGCATTGCTCTTATGTAAATCCTGCTTGGGGCGGTTGTACTCCATCATGAAAAAAATCTTAGGCTTAAATGGTCATTGTTATTGTCATCAAAAGTTTGTGAAAACATGTTTTTTCTTATTCATGTCAATCTGTTTCTCTTTTTCTGCAGTCTTGTGCAGATAATGCTTTCCTGGTGACTATAGAAATGCAGAAATGTGCATATGAAGAAACTGCGACTTGCTTAAAAAGGGTATTTTTGTTTCTTGACAAAGGGAAAGCTGTAAGTATCTTTCACTTTTGGAGGAACACTATCAAAAGTGCATTTTTTATTTGTAACTGAAAAAGGCGGCAGTGAATAGCAGAGTAGTAAAATATGTTTTGCAGGATTCACACAAAGCAACAGTTCTGTCTAATTTTATAAAAAATAAATTGTTTCTACAACCATACAGTATTTAAAACTATCCAGATGATCCATGTGCTCTTTTAGAGCATGACAGAAATTTGGATTGCTCTCTTATGCTATTAATAGCATAATTAATATACTATTAATAATGAAAAGCATAAGAAAAAAATTGATAAAGGCATATGTATGTAAGTTTGAATATAGAGATTGGCACAGCTTGCGAAAAGGAATTTTTTGTTTTACATCTCTTCAATTTTATCAGACTTAGGGACTTGTTTTTCAAAGAGTGAACTTTTACTTTCAACCTTTGGAGAATATGTCCCTAAAGGCCTATAGAAATTAGCAGAGAGTTCACATAGAGGGGCATGTGGACTGCACAGACATAAACTTTGTAGAAAATATGAGTCAAGTGAAGAGGTGAAACAGCCAACAGCTGCATTGGTTTTATTTTATAAATTAATATGTTTTATCTACTAGATGAGAATGACTTCCTTCACTAATAGTTGGGAATGAGGAATTTAGAATATTTTTTTCTTTACTTGTGAACTCACAACCTGTATTCACATAGTCCAAACATCACCTAAACTAAACTAAACTAAATGAAACTAAACTAAAGCTTAACTAAAGAAGCCCAAGGCAGCCACAGCCCTTTAGCAGTAAAGATCTGTTTCTCCAAAGATGCCCCAGTAGCTCCCCATCTTCTTTTCTGCTGATTCACTGCACATGTTCTGTGCTGCTGTCACTTACTGAGCTTAGGGACCCACTCACAATATACAGTACACATAGACTAGAAATGTCACAATATAAGGCTGATTAGAAATTAATAGAGATAATTACTACATGGCAGCTCAGAAACCAGTGCAATTAGCATCACAATTACATAATCAGCCTTGTAGAATCAGCTTATATCACAGACAAGCCTCATCTTCTGCTTGATAATTTGTGATGATCCCTAAGCTTAGCTTCTAAACAGCTGCTCAGAGCCCACTGAGCATGTGAGTTTCACAGACATTTTCCAAGATGGTGACCCCCTATGACAGGTTTGAAGTTCTGGATCATTGCTGCTATTGAGAAGTTGAAACTTTGAGCTGGTGCAATAAGTTCAGTATATAAAATATGGCATATGTAGCCATATTAATTTTTTTGGGTTTAGTTTGCCTTTAAGCTTACATTTCTTTATTCTATGTACTATATGTCCTGTTGTTTCCTCACACTGCAGTCCACAAGGCTAATTCCACATGAGGGCACATGCTTATTTTATAAACACATTTATTTGCAATTTGGGACAATACCCAGATGCAATGTATTAGGGTGCTTTATAAGGCTCAAAAATCACGTGCTTGCACATCTCCCTTAAATATTCAAACCCTGTAGCCTATGAGTATACTAAGCTCACATGGACTGGATGCAGAGAAGTGTGAACTCTGTGCATAGACCTTTTTTCCTTCCTTTTTCTTGTTTTTTTTTCCTATGTGATATACAGTGTGCCTTCATGTCCAGGGCAGCGTCAAGGCACGTGATCATCAGCCCCCCCCACTGAACCAGTGCCACTTACCTTTTTCCTTAATTTTTTACCCAAGGAGGTTGAACCACACTCCATAAATGCCCCCATGTTGTGACTAAACCAAAACCCCAACAGGAGAAGCCAAAACTTCCAAGGTACTCCACCTCCCTGCCTTCCTAGTCCTATCAAGGCTCCCCTCCTTTAACCCTTTGTGTCTGGGTAGCTCCAATATTGTTTTGCTTTATGTCAGAGATTCTACCTACCTTATCTACCTTTTACAGAGATTTTTTTAAGGGTTTAAAGAACAATGCATTATGATGTATTTGTTGACTAACATTGTCATTATTCTGTATGGAAAAGGGCATATTATATTATATTCATTTGTATCACATGCTTACTGTAAAACTGAGCAAATAGGAAGGTTCCATAAGGGTTGACACAATTTCTATTATAAGAACACCCAATTAGGGACATAAATGGATGAGGGAATGGAATAAGAGTGAAGAAAAGATACCAACTGTTTTAGTTCTATTATTTGTGAAATAATCATATTAAACCTGTTGACATGCATATATAGTATCTGAGAACCACACCCTGACCAAAGTCTTAAACGTATCAAGCAGATCCTTTCCTACAATATCAATTAACATATCATAGTTAGCTACACATTGTTGTTTCACGTGTTACATTTTAGAGCTGTCCTTGTGCTATTTTCTAGGTAGATTGACAAGTGCTATTTTCTAGGAATATTTACAACTACATCTTTTTTATTCTGTAATTTGGATCTACTGTATACTATACTGGATCTACTATATAACATGGAGGTTTGAAGATCCATAATCTTTTCTCATTATATATTTATACATATATTGGTGATGACAATAAAGCCACATCTGAAGCCTCTGTGTCATCTTAACTGCTGTCACTCTACAAGCTACAATTATAATAGTTATTTATTTCCAAATTGTGTTATTTCAACATGGCACAGTACCCACATAAAGATTTAGTTGATGAAGCCTATCTCACAGCAAAGTCTACCTATGATTGCAGATTCTTCTATTTTGTTTTAATTACTTCAGATATTTGAAATCAAGTATGACAACAGTGATTTTCCTCATGTAGAATTTGATGAGCGAGAAATGGCTGAAGGTACAGTACAAAAATATTTTTAACATTTCTTTGTCTGTAATGGTTTGTGTGCAGTTTTGTGCTTTAAATGTAGGTTTATGAGATAAAGCCTGGCATGCATCCTTCCTCTTCAAATCTTCTCTAGAGTTGTGTTCTGCCCTCCTGAACTTTGCCTTTTGGAAATGGATTCTGGCCTTATCATATCTCACTCATTAAAAAAATCATGTCCATATTTCTGTTTACATAAACCTGCTGTCTTTTTAGCTTTCCATCTTTTGTATGTCTTTAAATAAACTAGTCTCTTCTGTATCAAGTCAATTTATGCTCGTCTTGACCATGTTTGCCTCATTTTTATCTAAGTTGCCATTGTTATTGCCCACATCATACTGACATTAGACCACAGGGATATTTTACTAGACAGTTCTCTAAAGACATGATAACACATGGAACCAACCCTAGTTAAGTAGGGGCTAGTGATGGTCAAATTTGGTGCAATTCGCCAAAAAATTCACAAATTTCCCGCGAAATTTGCAAAACGGCGAAAAATTTGCAACAATGTTTTTTACGCGGGCAAAAAAAATTTGCCCACGGTTTCGCAAATAAATTCGCCCATCACTAGTAGGGGCAGCAATCGATTTTTTGTTTGACAACATTAAAGACTTTCCACAGGTGTCAATTGTTGGATCAATGCAGTTTTTTTCCTGATCAAATGTCCATATTCTTGGCCTCAGAGATGACCATGGAGAGCCCATAGAATCTCTTTTATTCTCCAACTTTGTTTTAACGTCAACAATTTGAAATTTGTTTTCTTGTTTTGTTTTTCCTCACAGCTGGTGTTCAGATTTTCTGGCCTTCCTCATTTTACCTGATTGTTCACACCAAGAAAGGCCTCTATTTGCAGGTGCAGCTTACTCCTGTAATGCAACTATATGTCATTCTAGACCCATCTTACAAGACAAAGACATGTGGTAGGGAGCTCTTATTTATGGCTACTCGTTTCCTCATGTCCCAAGGACAGTTCATTCTTAGAGGTCATTGTCCCTAAGCAAATCGTTCCAGCAGTAAACACGGCTTAACAGCAGGGCTTATATATTTAAGTCTGTGGCTATTATTCAATGACTTGCCACTATTGGCATAATGTTATAATGCATGAACTGTTGCTGACATCAAACCAATGACTTGTTAGTAGAGATTGTGACTGCTGGGTGATAAACATTCACTAGTATGTCAATATATACGGCTGTTTGACTATTAAGAATCTTTGTAACTTCAGATTTTTTTCTTTAGTTATTCAGCTTCACAATACATTTAATTGGCCACTATGGATTGCTGTATGCATTGGGAGAAATTCTGTTGGCTTTAACCAAAATTCAATACCGGGAGCTTTTAATTATAACTAAGATGTTCATTTTTTTGTTTAAAAGCGTATTACCGACTATAGAAATGTCTTTATATTATGCAACAGAAGCATACCTGCAAAATAATGATAACATAGTTACCACATTTTAAAATTTATAGTGACTATCCCTGGAGCTTAACAGACTTTATAATTTGGACTAAATTCATTGTGCCATTTTTACTAACTAGACCTTTCTGTTAATGACTTTGCTAAGGTCTCTGTGGAAACTTTAATGACATTCAGAAAGATGATTTCCGGTCAAGCAGTGGAGCTGTGGAAGCTAATGTTGTAGATTTTGCTAACACGTGGAAGACTCAGTATTCCTGTAAAAATGTGAAACCTGTGCTAGAACACCCATGCAGTTACGGCATGGAAATAGGTAACCATTTTTAATACAATAATGTTCTTTTGGCTTTGTTATTTATTATTAAACATTCCCTTTTTTTAATTCTGTGCTTAAATCTGTTTTTTATAGTGAAAGTTATGAGACAAGTGAATTGCTAGTTCGTACCAACAATTACATTAAGGGGCCGATTCACTAAGTGTCGATTACCGAGGGTTAATTAACCCTCGATATTCGACTAGGAACTAAAATCCTTCGACTTCGAATATCGAAGTCGAAGGATTTAGCGCAGATAGTACGATCGAACTTCGAATCCTTAACTCGAAGTAAGTGAATCGGCCCCTAAAATTCCACAAGATCTGATATAAGCCATTTATAACACACTTACAAAACTTAAAAATGTATAGTAGCAGGGACTAATTTATGTTTAAATTAATTTTTTTTAAATAATGAGTGGAATGCAAATTCAGGTTTCTTTCAGGTTTTCTGTTTATTCGCTTAAGCTTTATACATTTTGATTTTTAAACAAACATTTGAGTCTGGTAAAATTTCAAAGTTATTCAAATATCAAAAGACTCCTTAAATTACAAATGTAAATTTTGATAAATATGCCTCATAGTGATGTTTATTAGTAAGTCTAGTAAGTATGAAAGATGGTAAACTACTAGTGATTTAGCAATTGCTTTATGTGTAGCTTTTTTTAGAGTTATACCCATTGGCTACTTCTGGAGGTCCCCTTCACATTAAAAACAAACAAATATACATTAAAAACATATGAATATACCATAATGTTCACAGAGCTCTATTGTTTATAACCTAGGAGTTGTAATGCATCGCTTTCCTATAGCTCACACATTACAATTCAATGATTGATGAGGATCAATGAAAAAAAAATCTCTAGGTATTCTCATTGGTATCTTTACCCACATTCTGAAAAAAACATTATAGTGAGTGATTCTTTTGGCACAAGTCTGTTGCACATATTGATACAACCCACTCTGGGAATCCCAGAATTGCCTTTAGGTTTAAAGGACATGTAAAGCATATGTATACTACATATAAACACGAACTTACCGCACCACAAGCCTAATCAAACAAATAATTTATGCTTTCAAGGTTGGTCACAGGGGGTCACCATCTTGTAACTTTGTTAAACATCTTTGGGGTCTGGGCTGCTTAGGGATCGTCATAAACAAAGCTGCTTGAGTTCTGCATGGCTGGGAAGTAAGGTGGGGGCTCCCCCTGCTGTTCATAAGTATGATTGTTTCCCTGCTCAGCAGTTAGGGACCGTCTGACAATTCCTATCCACAGCAGTAAATGAAGGGAGAATTTCACTGCATACAATCAGGTTTTTTAAATGATACACATTTTTTAATTAAAGTATATTGGAGATAGGTTTCTTTTTCATTAAAGAAAGTAAAAATGGAATTTTATTTTTTTGCCTTTACATGCCCTTTAAGGAGATGGTCATTTGGTGAATTTGCATAAACTCAAGACCTGCTCAATTATGCAGAAGCACAATGTGTTCACACACACACACAACCTTTAATGAATAGCATCAATATCCACACAACTTTACTTATATTTTATCATGGCTGCAGTTACACGAGTGTTCTGTAACACTGAAGAACATTGTTTTGACATTCTGCAATTGGGATCTCCATGCCTTCAGTCTGCTAAAAAATCTCCATGCCTTTAGTCTGCTAAAAACTAATTTAAACATTAATTAAACCTAATAGGACTGTTTTGTCTCCAACAAGGATTAATTATATCTTGATAACAATCAAGAACAAGGGGCTGTTTTATTAATACATTGAAAAAAATATTTTTTTAAAATTGTAATTAATTAAAATGGTGTCTATGGGAGATGGCCTTTCCTTAATTCAGAGCTTTCTGGATAACTGGTTTCCAGATAATGGATACCATATCTGTATTATAATAATGATTTTCTTATAAACAGGTATTTTTAATGGGGGGTTATTTCCCCCTATAAATGAAAAATAATTTAATTAATAACTAAAAAGTTATGTATACAGAATTTGTCACATAAACTAATAAATATTCAAAATAATGTATTTTTGTCTTTCAACAGAGAAATATGCACACTTTTGGTGCAATATACTAATAAACAAAGAAGGGCCATTTGCGGATTGTCATACTGCAGTGAATCCTGATCCCTATAGGCAGGTACAGTACTTAGATGTTTATTGTGCTATCAGACAGCTCATTTATGAATTTTTAACTTAAAGGAGAACTAAACACCTGTGGAGTAAAAAGCCTCCATGCACTGAGCTCCATTGTACCTCCTCCTTGCTTCCTCCCTGCATAGTATATTACTTGAAAAAGTGTCCCTGAATGTAATGCTGACCTAACAATGCAGAGTAGCACAGCAGAGTTCTCAGGTGCCATCTTCTGTATCTTTAGATTTTTTCAGCTAAGCTGACAATGAGCATTTTGGCTCCCATTTCAAAGTGAATTAATACAAAAGTTCAATACATTTCTAGCATCTGGTGTGAGACTCATTCCATGTATCTCTAAACTGTGTGGTTTTCTCATTATTTTAAAAAGCTCTAAAAATTTGATATATATGACGTGTAAAAACCATGAAAACCAATAATACAAAACTTTGCCAGGTAAAAGTTGTCGAGGTCCTATAGAAGTCAATTGAAGCTGCGCTGATGTTTCTGGACTGCTCTAAATCAATTCAGACTTTTAGAGGTTTTCCCATTTTTTTCTGCTAGGAATTGCCCAAAGTTTTTGAGGTATTTGGATTTTTTAGTGCAGGATTTAGTTCAGTGTAATTTTTAATTTGTACTTTTTTTCATTCAGATTGTTTTAATAAATCTCATGACATTTGTAGTTTTAAAGTTTGTGCGTTCAAAAACCATGAAAAGGAGACTGTTGATAATAAATAGGCCCCCACACATTTACCAAATGTCCAAATATTAACATACATGTATTTTAATAATTATGGATGCGCCAAATCCACTATTTTGGAATCCCTTGCGAAAGATTTGGCCGAATACCATATCCGAATCCTAATTTGCTTATGCAAATTAGGGGTGGGAAGGGGAAAACATTTTAACTTCCTTGTTTTATGACAAAAAGTCACGCGATTTCCTGTTTTTTTCTTACTTCATTTACCTCCTTGTTCCTAAACAAATTGCAGCTAACACAGCTTACTTAACTGTCTTGCATTTGCTTTCTCTCAGAGCTAAGCATACCATAATATAATAGTATTGCTTTGTCTTTTAACAGAACTGTCTATTTGATACATGCTCTTGCAGAAGAACTGAAGACTGTATGTGTGCAGCTGTCTCATCTTATGTCTGGGCTTGTGCTGCTGTGGGAATTAAAATGGCAGGATGGAGAGAAGAAGTCTGCAGTAAGCAAGCTACATTAAATACTGTATAATATTAAGCAAGACGCATATCTGCACATATATTTGCAGGAAGGGAAATCATGTGACTTTTCGTCACAAAAAAAGGGAATACAATTTTTTTTCCCACTTATTCCTTTCCTGGCCCTAATTTGCATATGCAAATTTGAAATCAGTTTCAGTTCAGTATTCAGCCGAATCTTTCACGAAGGAAATCAGCTGAATCCAAAATAGTAGATTAGGTGTATCCCTAATTTTTTTACATATGATATGCGTGGGTATGTAAGTGCTATTACACCTAAAGAGGGTCCTAGATGTAAAATAAAGGAATACAGAACAATGATAGTGTTTTGTTAAATTATATCTAAATTTTCTTGATTTGGGCATTTTTATTATACACACACACATATTTATCACATGAAACACTTAACTTGTCACTTGTTAATTATAATATTGTATAAGATTTATTGCAGGTTAACACATGCACTTTATATTTTGTCCGCTGGTTAGGATATCCAATATGGATAACTTTTTATATGTTTTTTTATAGACTGTTATAGTATCACAGTAATTGCTGTCAATTGTACTTGATATGTTATTGGTTTTATGCTATTTTGCACATTGTCGTTGAATTGCACGGTATGGAGTTTGCTTTGTATATTGTTTGTTGTAATATATGTTGTATATTGTTGATTTTAGTAGGGTCCATAAGATTCCTAATTTTGTTGCACTGTGTACTTTGAGATGACAACAAAACTTGACTTAAAGTGGACCTGTCAGCCAGACATTAAAAGCTGTATAATAAAAGTCCATTGCAATTTAAACATAAAACCAACATTCCTTTTTTAATAAAAACATCCTTACTTGTTATAAAGGTGTTTCTGGGCTGTCAATCATATATTGTCTGCCCCACCTCTATGCCTGAGGCATAAAGGTGAGGCAGTCAATTACTTTCCATTCATCATTTCCTAGATGTCACTGCACTCCTCACATTCCCCCTCCCTCCTCACACTTTATAATTGTGTAGGGTACTGTGAATGGGCATTAGGTCCCGCATTCTGGCCCAAACACAAGATTTTGGGGTGATACACATACAATGTCTACAAAATGGAGCCTGCCTGCTTGATATGATTGTGAATTCCTAACCTGAAGAAAACAAAATGTAATTAATATAGTATGAGGCACATTTACTAAGGAAGTAAAATCCTTCGACTTCGAATATCGAAGTCTAAGGATTTACCGCATTTAGTTCGATCAAACGATCGTAGGAAAAATAGTTCAATCGAATCAAAAGATTCAAAGGATTTGAATCCGTCGATCAAACAATTTTCCTTCGATAAGAAATTACTTAGAAAGCCTATGGGGAAGGTCCCCATAGGCTAATATTGGTGCTCGGTAGGTTTTAGCTGGTGAAGTAGCTAGTCGAAGTTTTTATCAAAGAGACAGTACTTCGACTATCGAATGGTGGAATAGTCAAACGATTTTTAGTTCGATTCGAAGTCGAAGGTCGAAGTAGCCGATGATCAAAGTAGCCAAAAAAAAACTTCGATAATTGAAGTATTTTTCAATCTAATCCTTCACTCGAGCTAAGTAAATGTGCCCCTATGTGTAGTAAGTAAAGTTTCTTTTGCTTAATTAACATGATAGAAAAAAAAATGGAATTATTTCTTAGGGTTACTGGTCCCCTTTTATGGCTAAAAATACATAATATGAGGATGGAAAAGTAAAAACATTTTCTTTCTTTAACAAGAAATAAAATTGCATCACTATTATTACATTTCTGGTACAAGTTACAACCCACTTTAAGTAGAGATAGTTTTAATGCTATAACCAACATGTTTATTTTCTGCCCTCAGAGAACTATGTTTCCTACTGTCCCCCTTCACTTGTGTACAGCTATACTGTAACATCCTGTATACCTACTTGTCGTTCCTTGACTGAGCCTGACCTGGCATGCAGCATCAAGTTTTTTACCATTGATGGATGTGTCTGTCCAAAGGGAACTTACCTAAATGAAAATGGAATGTGTGTTGTCAAGGAAGATTGTCCATGTTACTATAAAGGAATCCCTATTACTTTTGACAACCCTTTGCATGTTGGCAGGCTGATTTGGTAAGATGCTTTTTTTGCATTAAAGAGATCCCATTGCTGAAGGGTTGTGAACTGATAGAACAGCTTGTTGTAACTAATGAGGATGCAGTGCTTGGGCCAGTGAGGAGTGTATTACATTCATAGACCAGGATGTGCACTAATCTGAGTTGCAAGAAATTGCCATCAGTACCATAGCACGGTATCATATTGTTGAGATCAGAGACAGAAATATCCCAATATGCATAATTTAGCAGAAAAGTGTAACTGTATTTTTATTATAATGGTATTAATGATAACTTAACCCATTAGGCACATGTAATGATGGGCAATGAGTAGTGATAGACAGGGGCAGAATTTGGGTGGGCTTCAATCTGATGTGAAAGGTATGGGAAGCATAATAATGAATTTGGTGTTTTTTCCAGTGTAACAAAATGCATCTCGAAATTCTAGCATGGATTCACAAAAATGTTTTTCACTGCTGCCTCCAAAACTGAAATAGTTGGTGCAAAACTGTACTGGACAAAAAGGTCTTATTGTTGCAACTATAGCATAGGGTGCTGAGATCAGTTCATACAAAATCATTTTCTTGTGTGTTTTGACATTACTTTTCTTTAATTTTAGCACCTGTACAAATGGGCAAATAGATTGCACAGAACAAGAAATACCAGGTAATCACAATGTCAATGAGTCATTTATGGGTTATTTATCAAAGTCAGAATTCATCTCAATATTTTCTGCTACAAACTCTGATCAAATTCGCTTGGGTTTTTTACGCTTATTTATAAAATTTTATGGAAAAATTGCTTTGCGGGAAAAAAAATCAGATTTTCACGTGTTTTTCTGATTTTTTTTAGTCGATTTTCACTATTTTCATTTTTTTTTCTGGATATTCACCCAAAAACTTTGGAGTATTGCACGAAACCCAGCGCACATCAAAAATACATTGGGACTTCTCCCATTGACTTATATTCAACCTTGACAGGTCTGAGATGCCGGATTTTCAGATTCTGACTTTTCCATTATCGGGTTTAATAAATTCCAAAAAATACGTGATTTTTTAAAAGTCCGAGTTTAGTAAATAACCCCCTAAATGTCTACAAAGATTTTATTCTGGCATAAAGATTTGATGCAACTTTTGTGGTTGTCCACAGACGGAAACCTGAGGAATCTGGGTATTTCTTCACTTTACCTTTTGTAGGTGCTTATGTCAATATTTAGGATGTACAGTATAAGCAGGGGTTATGCCTCTCGCCAAGTTTTTACCTTAACATAATTACATGTTTTTATTTTTTTTAGCATTTGCTTATTAGAGAAAAATGCTAACATTATTAGCATTGATTCACAGAACACATGTTTATGTAGTTGACGTGTTTAGACATTTGTATAGATGACATGTGTGTCTGATGGTATACAGGTTTATAAAATGTTCTCTAGTGGTGATTGGCAAATCAGTTCCATTTTTATGCATGCAACAATTCTGACGAGCTGCAATTTTTTTGACATGGTAGATTTTTCACCGGCGAATTGTCACTGCGGTTTTGTGAATTAATTAGCTTGTGGTGAAATGCGGAAATTAGCCACAAATACGTGTCTAATAAATTTATTTGCCCATCACTATTCTTTAGGCATTGCTCCTTACAAATAGGTCTAAACCAAGTTGTGGCCTACACTAAAACTAAGAGGATAGAACTGTAGTTGAGGTTACCTTCCAACCTCTACCCCATGTGGTCTATTTTATAAATCTTATATGGTCCTGATTGTCTTCCCCTTTCCTTACTTACTCACTGTCATTTCACACAACCCACATCTTCCGCTACCTCCCAGTGTAAACCTTTAGATATGCTTTTGTGTAGCTCCATTTTATTACTGAATATCTCCATGAACTTTTCCAAAGCATCTTCTTCAAAACTAAACTCAGATTTGATTTCTTGGAACTATAGCACAGTCTTTAGTTTAATTTGTCACTGCATAATACTTTTTTGATTGCTAATGCAATAATATATTTAAGTTCAAAGCAGGCCACTGAAAATCCTGTTCAGAATGAACTTCTTAAATGAGCATTGACCCAAGCACACCATAAATATATTGCAAAGTAAGGGATTTTCTTGTAACATAATTTGGCATTTAGAATGCTTTAACAATAGTGATGGGCGAATAAATTCTCCAGCTGCAAACTCTCTGCAAATTTCCGCATTTCTCTGCCGGTGAATACATTTGTGAAACTCCCGTGAAAATTTGCCGGCATCAAAAAAAATTGGACGCACGTCAAAAAAGTCACTTGCATCGCACATCAACACTTTTCGGATATAGATTGACTTTAATGCGGCATCAAAATTTATGCAAATTGACAAAGGCATCAAAATTAGAGTTTCGAAAATTTTACGCCGTTACATGAATTTCGTGAGAAATTCACAAATTTTTCGGCATAGCATCTCACAAGTCATTTACAGATTCAGACACATTTACTCCTACAATAGTCTGTTACAGATTCAGATACATTTACTCCTATACTGTGATTTACTAGTGGACAGAGTCATAATGACCCAGTTCTACTACTGTTTTTAAAAGTTAGGCCATTCTAATAGAGCAGGTGCAACAAGCTGCTTATTAATCATCTGGAATTTGTCAAGAAACATGTATGCACCTGCATGTGTATTGACACATGCAGGTGCATTTCTCCCTCTTGCTTTAGTTTAGTTTTCAAGTCAGCTGCATAGCTTAGTATAAAATATTACAAAAAAAAGTTTGGGCTTTGGACTAGTAAGTTGTCTAAATACTTTCTGTACAGCACAGTTAGTATAGAACTTTTATTCATAAAACTAATATAAGAAAATAATTATAACTTTAATTATTAATCAATATTAAAATATGGGATGTTACAGGAAGAATCTGTTATAGAACGGCTGAGCACTCTTTCACTTTTCTCTGTCCTTTCCTTTTTATTTTTGGTTTTATTACCTTTTGCTTACTTTATGATTTCTAAATATTGTCGAATCCTTTCGAACGTACCTAATTAATCTTATAATCTTGTTATTGTTTGTATTAGAATATATGAGGTATTGACAAACAAGTACTATTTTTGGGAAAACATACCAAACGCTTGACACGCTTCTTGGTATGCCAAAATTCGTTACTGAGATAATGTGTTTATGAGAAAAGCTTATTGTAGATATATTCACGTTCTCTGTGTAATTGGCTAGACACATTTCATTGTAAAGGATTCATTTTCTTGATATTTGAACTTTTTATTGTAAAATGCAAATTTCTTTAAATAAAGAATATACAAACCTTGAACTTTAAATATTAATTTAATGAAGAAAAATGCATCTATTTTGTTCCTTTTTAGTGTGCCCTCCTCCATTTATTTACTTTGACTGTGAAAAGGTTGGGGAGCATAGCAAGGGATCAGAATGTCCAAACACTTGCCATACTTCAAATGCCCAGTGTGTGAGTAAAATACCTATTAATTTTTAGATAAAGTCCGAGTGGTGCATGCATTTAACCCATTTAATGAAAGCATCAAAGAGCATTTATTTTCAGTGATTGATAACAATTGTGCATGTGTTATTTTAATTCAGGTCCTATTTACCAACATTTATTTTGTAAAACCTGACTGTTGTTTAGAAAATGTAAGTTTTTTAAAGGAGGCATAACCAATCAACTAACCAACAGATCAGTTTAATGTTAAAATACCCAGAACTTCAGCTCAGTTGCAGTGATACAAAATCTGGAGGATGATGCTCTTAAAAACTATGCTCACCCATAACTGCCACTGCAAGTGTTTTATCATCCATACTAACTTGTCATTGGGTGAAGGATCTCTTACCTTAAACCTATTATCCTGAACGTTCCAGACACCTTGAAAGCCATGTCTAATAGAGTAGTAAGTAAATAATTGTATTTTTAATTGTAATGATTTGCTTTTTCTGTGCAGTGATAAAACAGTGTTGTGTAACTGATGGAAACTATACTAGCACAATTCAAAATATTCTTATGGGCTTTTTTAAAAAAAAATTCAAATGTTTTTAGCAGAAATACGTTATTATAAAAGAGTCTTAAAACATGTGCTTTTTGCTTTTAGTCCACCTCCATTGCTATTATTTTTATTGTATGTTTATGTATACATTTATGTATTTTAAGAATGGTTTTTTTTACTAGTTTTACTTGTTTAAGAAAATTTTTGTTTGAGAGATTTGACTGTAATACCGTCATATTGAATCACATTCATTCTATTGCTTGTATTTTCAAATTGCATATGTTACCCTATTTTTCCACCACTTGTATTATAGGATATACATCATTAATATCTTACCATACACAGGTCCTGAATCCCCTTTGCTAAATAAAAGTGTACTAGGAATTTCTCTTAATGGCAGTGCCTCCACCTAGTGGGATCCGGGGATGCACTTACGGGTGTACCCACTAGGAAACAAAAATTACACACACACACATGTGCAGCAAACAAATAAAACTTTATATTAGAATAATATTTATCCACTCCAGGTGGATAAAGACAAGCACAGTCTCTTTCACCCAAGAGCTCCTTAATTTCCTCAGGTAGTGCTACCTGCTCAAGTACCTCTCCTTTTGGACAGAGATAGTTGTTCCCATGCAGCAGGCACATGGACAACACCTATCCTCACACAAGGGACAGAAGCTGGAGCCTTTCAATACTCTCCCTCAGGCAGAACACTCACCCGGGGACTTACACAGATGGTATGGAATTCACAGCATCTCAAATCCTCAAGCCAGGCTCCCAAGCTAAGCACACAGAGCTTGCTTTAATCTTCAGGGCACAGCTGCCAGAACTATCCATAGTGTGAGCACAACAAAACTTCATTCACAGGCAGCTTCTGTCACACTTTCTTCACTTCTTCTGAGGTCTAAACCCTCCATGGTTGAGCTCACAATACTTGGGGCCCCGGTAACCAAGCTCTCCATGGGTCTCATCATCCCTTGGCCTTAACATCTTTGCTCAAGTTCATACACCCCTCCAGCTCAGTTTTTTATACTTCTTGCACAACAGTGACACCTTCTGTTCAAATCTGGAATCTGCCAGGGCACACTGCACTGGGAAAAAAAGATGCACCCCCTCCATTTTCAAATTTAGGTCCAAACCTTAGCTGGCCACACCAGGGGATTTACAAAAATGTGGGGATTTTCAGACCATAGGGGAACTTAACCCCATGGATCCCTGTATATATTTATATGTAATTATTTGGTGCTCTTACCAGTGTTGTGTGTCTTTCTACAAGAAATTCCCAACATACGGTACCATATTTTTCATACATTTAATCATTATCATACAATTATATTCTTGCTCTACTTTTTTCTTCCTATTACACTGATTTTTAAGTGGCTCAATTTTCTAGTTTAATATCTCATTCAGCCTCTCTGGGAAGGTTGATGTTTAGATTATCATCAGTAGCCTATGGCAGACATTGGATAATTGAAGGTCTCTAAGACTGGCCACATAGAACTGAGTACATATTACAACCATTGCAACAGAGGTATAATATTACCTGTCTTCCTACAAAGCTGGATGCATACAGTATGTATATGTTTTATGTCATAAATATAATGCTGCTATGTAAAAGTGTCAGCTTCTCTTTTGTATGAGACAAACCTAATTCTGCTTTATTTCTTGCATATTTGCTGCCATACTGCTGTCTTTCTGTTCTGTGCTGTGACAGTACAGCCCATTATGTGTTTCCGGCTGCATGTGCCCAAAGGGGTTGGTTTTAAATGATGATGGAACCTGCATTTATGATTCAGAGTGCCCCTGTTTTCACAACGGTGTCAGCTACAAAACAGGAGATAAGATGATTTTTCGTTGTAATAATTGGTAAGCATCACTGAATGTTTGGAATTTATTTGTGCTTCTTAGAGACAAAAAGATCAATAACTAAGAAAACATATTGAACCCATCCCCAAAAATACATTTACAAATACCGTTATAGTTTGCTCAGCTGAGTTCTGGTAGTTAGTGATGGGCGAATTTAATAGCTAGGCATGGATTTCTGCACTTCGCTGCCCGCAAATGTTTTCATGGAAAATTTGCAGTGGAAAAATTTGCTGCAAAAAAAAATTGTTGCATGTCAGAATTGCCGTGCGCATAAAAATTGTTGCGTGTCAAAATTATTCAGATGCCTATTGACTTAAACGTGTTTCACAAATTTTTCAGTGAAGTGAAATGGGACAGACTCATCGATCACTACTGGTAGACACTTTCTTCATAAATGGTTTTAGTTTTTAGTTAACACTTTTCAGTTTTGTTTCCATAGACTGTAATTTAACAGTATCATAGTCTGGGGCTAAAATGCAGTTATTGGTAACATTTCCTTGCACATTCCTGCCACAAGATGCCCTTAACAGCATACAAAGTAAATTTTAGGACTGAGTACAATCAGTAATAGTCTCTCTTGTGCTTTGTAAAATGTGTATGCACTTTTTGAAGTACTGTGCATCAGTCTTTGACACAGTGTTGGATGCCAGAATTCTTCAATAATAGATTTTATTAATTCATATAAAGAAAAATTTTATTTCAGTTTTTTACTCATAGCTTCAAAAAGTCTCTTTGCATCTCTGCACTCTTCGCTTTAACATTTAAAATAGCTTCCAGACCATTGGAATACACCAGCTCACATTAAATGTCACTCTGAGAACTCTATTTGAAGTTTAGGAATCACTTGGAATAGTGAGAATTTCTCACTTCCCTTGTGATTCAAAATCTTCAAAGCACTTCTCATTTAAATCCTTACTGTTGTTCAAGCCTTATATACTGTGTAGTAGCAACGATTGTCGGATTCTATGAAGGCAGTGCACATCACTTCAATGGCCACTTTCGATCATCATAGGTAGAAGAAATGTGAATCAGCACCAACGTATTTTTCTTATTTCTTAGAAGCTTTTAATTGTGCATAGGGTCATCACAGCAATGTTTCAGGCCTTGTGGCCTTTTATCAAGCTTGATAAAAGGCCACAAGGCCTGAAACATTGATGTAATGCCTCTATGCACAATTAAAGGCTTTTAAGAAATAAGAAAAATACGGTGGTGCTGTTTCAAATTTCTTCAAGCCTTATATACTGGCATTCACAGCTACAAAATCTTGTGTATAACCTCTTACATACTCACTAGACCTTGTTCATTGGGTTTACTGATAATAAGAACAAAGGTTTAAATACACATTATGCCTTTCACATATATTGCTAAAGGAGGGATCTCACACAGGAATGTACATATATTGGTGCACCAGACACTGGGGGGATTATATATAAAGTTCGCCCAAGCGCATTTTGATTCATAAATGGTTGTATTGCCCATGTTTTTTCTGAATGCTAAAATATTGCACTGGTGTGGCCATCTTTCCAGTTTTTGTGAATTTGCATTGCACACAAATTTTTGCAAATGGCTCGTAAATGAGACAGGTGTTTGCTTGAGTACACCCACTGTGCAAGGTTATTGTGCAAGAAAATAGCATTGATAGTAATTTACACTCGCAATTTGCCAAACTGTATGCAAATATTTTCTCTGCCATCAAAATCGTGGCATATCTCAAATACAGAGTATTTGCATAAATATTTGCAATTTGTGGATCATTCTGGCTGTGCAAAGTTTATAAATGAGCACCACTGTCTAACTAATCCCACTTTGGGGAAACATATTTTTGGAAACAAGTTCCTTCTCATTCTTAAATCTAGGGAGTACTATTGCAATTGTACAGTACATCACTCTAACATTCAGGGAGCGATAACCTACAAGAGTTCCTTGGTATCAGATTCTGGCACAGAGTGGTGTAGTTTCACATAATCCTTTGCTGCTTATAGCTTGTATTTAGAAGATGGAAGATCTCAAACACATTCTCACGAACAGGAAACAGGAAGCAACCCAGAACAAAAAAGCAATCACTTGCATCACACACACAGGAAATGCCATTGCAACATGTAGCATATGAATTCTGGGATCTGTAGTATTGTGTATAACATAACTAACATACAACAGATCCGTAATAAAGATTCAACAAGTACTACACAGTTAGAAACACTTTAGTCGGAATGCTATTTTACCATAACCCTAAAAGGTTACCTCTACAAAATAATGTATAGGCCTTCTATATATTCCTCTAAAACAAGGAGGGTGTATATAAAATATATTTTTCAGTTTTTAGGCAACAAGTAAACATTTCAAAAGTGTTGGATTTTATAACATAATGGAATTTCAGAAAAACAGAAAAAACAGAAAACCAAAAAGGATTTATTTTTATAAATATCTATAGTTTGATACAGAATTATTTGACCAAGTGTAATAATATCAGTAATAATGTGGTTGGGTATCTGAAGAAAATGGGCTGCAAAAACCTCATTGTCAGACAAGTTTTATCATTTTGTTCCCTTGTTTCCGTCAATGGATAATTTAACGTACTCTGTCATTTTTTTGGATTACACAGTGTGTGCAATAACAGAACCTGGGTGTGTGACAACAAAGCAGACATGGGTGTATGCACTGTGTATGGAGAGGGACATTACATCACATTTGACAGCAAGCGTTACACTATAAATGGAGACTGCGAATATACGCTGGTTCAGGTATAGTGTAAGGATAAACTGTTATTACAGGTGTGCCATATGATATCAATTTGCTGTTTACAATATTTTATATATATACCATCAGGATTTCTGTGACATTCATAACTTAAAGAAAGGAACTTTTAAAGTCATCACGGAGAATGTCCCTTGTGGAACTACAGGCACTTCTTGTTCCAAAACCATCATAATATATTTAGGGGTGAGTTTGTACTGGACTACATTATTTGTATATTAGTACAGTAAATTAAAGTATATTTTTGGCAAGATGGGTTAGAGGAACATACTTAAGTATGCATCAACATGTGCAACATCATTGTTTCCTTAATAAATAGAAAAATATTTCAAAATGTTTCTTATTTTTCTTCAAAACCATTAAAGTGCTACACAAAAAAATGGTATTACATTATTTATTTTGAATACAACTTTTTTGACAATGAGGGGGTTATTTACTAAAATCTGATTTTATCTCATTAAATTATTTATTAAATTGAAAAAAGCTCGACCAAACTACCATGCCTGATTTTGCCTTATTTATTGATAAATAAAAAAATACTCAAATAAATCGGATCAGGGAAAAGAATAATAAAATCAAGAATCATACAATTTTTTCCTGTTTTTTTCCCCAAATCACTTGTTTTTTTTGGGTTTTAGCCCAAAAAACCTCACAAATATTGGATTATGGGGCTAAACTGAGCATAAACCACAATAACTTCCAGTTGGGATAGGGGCATCTCCCATTGACCTAGACATGACCTCAACAGGACTGAGACGTTGGATTTTCAGATTCAAGCTTTTTGCAGCATTGGGGTATAATAAATCTCAAAAAAATTAAAAAAAATTTTAACACAAAAAAAATTAAGTTTTTGTCCCAAAAAGCCTGACCAGATAAATATGTGGTTTAGTAAATAACCCCCTTAATACAGAGAATATCCTTACTTCAACGTACCAAAGAAGGAATTTATAAAGTCTGTCTTTATTTCTTAACAAGAATGTACCTATATGTACTTATATGTGTATATATACACACACACACACATCTATATATAAATTGCAAATGACCTGAGAACAACTTTAAAAGGTATATTGTAAGATAATGCAAGCAATATGCTTGTTTATTTATGCTTGATAAATATTTCTGGATAAGATTGTTATCAAATGTATTAAGTGACAAGTTATTTCTTGTCATTTTTTTGGTACACAGCACATAGCTGGTGAAAATTAAAAAAAGAAATTAAACAATTTTTAAATGTTAAACTGGAAATTATATAAACCATTTAATCCATTTAATTGCATCTTGGTAGTTACATAAATATTATACATTCTTATTTGGGAATGTATTTCTTTTGTATGTTAGGGACACAAACTTATCCTCTCAGATGGAAGCTGGGAGGTCGTACAGACATCTAGTGAAATTGACACAGCATACAAAGTTCGGAATATGGGCCTGTTTCTGGTGGTTGAAACTACAAATGGGCTTGTTATAAAATGGGACAGGATGACAAGTATCTTCATTTATTTGAGCATCAGTTTCAAGGTATTTTATTACAGATTTATTACAGATTTTTTTAATTATTGTGATTGTCTCAGTTTGTCCAGCCAATGTATTGTATTTAAATGAATCCCCTCCCATTTCTAAGTAGTTGCACCTACTACAGTCAGGTGCAAAGTTTTATGGAGTGCCTACTGATGCTGGGCACAAAGGGAACTCTGTAGCTCTGAATGTATTTCAGTGGAAATAGTCAGGCATAGAAATTCATGTGGGTTTTATTTAACAGTCAATGGATAGCTTTAACAGCCAGGGTCAGTCTTGCCTGCTAGAGTATGAGAGGACCCCTAGCAGGCCTAGACCCAGCTTGCTACAAATCCCACCAGCCCTTCTTTTCTTGCATAATGGTTTCATGTAACACTTCTAACATTGGGCATGATCTACATTTATTTATTGTTGGTCCTGAATGCCATTTTCTCCAGTTGCTGTTGATATTAAGAAAATAACCCTTTGGACTGTTTTAAACCTTCATGTGACAGAGCCAATATAAAGTATAACAATCTTTATTAGTGTAATGTCTATAGATTCCATTGAGAAATGCAGATTACTAGTTCAAGGTTTCTTTCTTTTTTTTTCCTTTAGGGGAAGGTCTGTGGTCTTTGCGGTAATTTTGATGGCAACAGAAACAATGACTTCACTACTAGAAGCAAATGTGTGGTTGAAGATGCAACAGAGTTTAGAGATAGCTGGAAAGTGTCACCATCCTGTCCAGAGGTCTATATATCCAAAGACCCATGTTCAATCAATCCACATCGGGTATCTTGGGCTCAGAAACGCTGCACTGTTATCAACAGCAATGTGTTCTCTAAATGTCATTCTGAGGTAATAAGGTTTATAACGTTTTAAGAGTGATAAATATTATATTAAACATGGTGGTTTTTAAATCAGGGTTTTAAGTATATTGACTATTAGTGCAAATATACTGCATAAAAAACATTATGCTAATTCAACATGTGTGGTAAATGTAGATTCTTATAGATATAGATTACCAAATATTGGCTTTATTTAAAGGTCACATATCAGTTTCTTTCAGATTATAGGCTTTAGATATGTTTGAAATACTGACTATAACGGTCATTTCCATTGTGCTCAAATGTTGATTTTAGTCATTTATATCTTTAGTTATAGCTTTATATATATATATATATATATATATATATATATATATATATATATATATATATATATATATATATATATATATATATATATATATGTATATATATATATATATATATATATATACACACACACATACATATACACACATACATATACAGGTATGGGACCTGTTATCCAAAATGCTCGGGATCTGGGAGTTTCCGGATAATGGATCTTTCCGTAATTTGGGTCTTCATACCTTAAGTCTACTAGAAATTCATTTAAACATGAAATAAACCCAATAGGCTGGTGTTGCTTCCAATAAGGATTAATTATATCTTAGTTGGGATTAAGTACAAGATACTGTTTTATTATTACAAAGAAAACATTTATAAATACACAGGCAGCACTGTATTCATTGAAGAGCAAGCCTTTTACTCTGCTACTGCCCTCTAACCCACTGTGAGAGAAATGCTGGATTAGAGGTGGAAGGTGTTTATATTTCTCCCAGATTTCTCTCTTATATATACTAAGCTCCAGGGAAAGTATGTCAGCAATGAAAGAGTGTTCTTTCACTGCATTTGGCTTTTGGAAAAGCCGGTAAAAAGGGCCCTGGAGTGAATGGAAGTGAGCGGGTGGGACTTCCATTCACCAGGCTATCCAGGTTTTGATGAAGCCTGGCTAATTAGTGGCCTCGTTAGACTTCAGGGGAAATCCCTTTAAACAGTGTAGCTCCAGAGTTACTCTCTCTCTCTTCCTGGGGAACTGCCTGCATGCAGTAAGGAGAGAGCCGGACACAGTGAGTAACCAAACAAACTACTGTTTTTGTAGAGTTGGATGCTAGATCCTCTCTATTGTATAGAGAGGGAGCGACTGTATGTTAGTTAGAGCCGGACAGGCTAGGATTTCTTTTTATGTTTTGTTTTCCAATATGCTCCTGTGTGCCGGTTATACATGAATAAAGCTGATTGCGGTCAGCTTAAAAACTCAATGCTGAGTATGAACTGTGTTTTTCTGAGACCAATCCGATCCCTGCAATCTACCTAAACCCCCAGAGATGGCACCACTTGGACGAGTGGCGTTACACCACTTAAAGGAAGTTAATAACCCTTGCAGCCAGTTTTACATTGTATTGAGGCAAAAAATAATGAAAAATAATTTACAATCCACAACAAATCAATAAGGAAGTACAGTTGTAAAGCTGATATACTATAGTACAGTTGTTCCATCTGCAATTTAATGTACTAAAAGTTAACATATTTAGCAATCCAACATGCTGAGTTTCTCCAGTTCAAATTGTATATGAATGTAAGAAAACAAATGTTTACCATGCAAGATAGGCCTTAACATTTTTGGGTGGCATGTTATGTAGCTACAAAGTGCATTGTAATCATTCTACAAATGTATAATAATACCACAAATTGCATTAATGTCTGCTGATTTCTTGTGTAATATGATTGACATTTATTATATTTGTTTAATTTTTTTCAATGACTCCTTGGACTTTCAGGTGGACCCTGAGAAATATTATGAGGCCTGTCTTAGAGATACTTGCGCATGTGACATTGGTGGGGACTGCAATTGCTACTGCACAGCAATTTCAGCTTATGCCCAAGCCTGCAGTGAAGCTTGTGTATGTATAGACTGGAGAACACCTACAATTTGTCGTAAGTACAGAGCTTGCTCATAAACAACACTAGAAACAGAATTAAAATGAATAGTTACACAATTCCACTGTATATAGATGAAGCCACTTGGATTTGTGTGTTAAATGCGTCATGACTCTAAACTGAAGAAACTGTTATCTAAAGTCATCTTAACTCATTTAATGCATTTAACCTTTTCATTACCATACCAAAGAACCATTGTACACAATGGTGAATGCTATAATTAGATGGGATGCTGTGAAGCAATTTTCTGTGTTAAATGGGATTAGGGATGTAGCGAACTGTTCGCCGGCGAACTTCGACTGTTCGCGTCCGCCGCAAGTTCGCGAACGTCGCGCGACGTTCGCCAATAGGCGTTCGCGTCAAGACCATTCCACCATTCGATCGCTAAAGATCGAACGATTTTCGTTCGAATCGAACGATCGAAGCCATTGGATTGAATGAAATCATTCGATCCAATGGCTTAGATCGTTCGATTCGAACGGAAATCGTTCGATCGAACGATTAAAATCCTTCGATCGTTCGAATCGAACGATTTTCGGATGTTCGAAGTTCGCGAACTGTTCGCATTTTTTACCGGTGTTCGCAAACGGCGTTCGCGAACACATTGTCGGCGGTTCGCTACATCCCTAAATGGGATAAGTGGGTTAAATGAGTTTAGATATTCTGTGTTAGACACACAAACCAAAGTGGCTTAATCTGATTTAGCAATGTGTTGCTGGCTTTGTAAATTACTCTTAAGAACATCTGAAAATATGGGTACTAAAGTTGTTTAACTATGTGGATTCAAAACTACTTTGCATCAATTTGGGGTTGCAGTGAATGTTATTACTTAGATTATGCCAAAACATTCAATACAGTACACATTGGTTGATGAGAACAGGATAAAACAGTGATCCAGGATTGTTATTTTTTTGTCTGTTTACACAACTGAGAAACCACACATAAAGGTATATTTTTAAAAGATTATTTTCTTCAATAACCGGATTGCTGTGTTCCTCCAAAACAAAGTTTCTCGAGGACGGGGAAAACAGAAAATAATATAATGGGGCCCATTCAATTAGCTTGAGTGAAGGAATAGAGGAAAATAGAGGAAAAAAACTTTGACGTTCGAATGTTTTTTTTTGGCTACTTCGACCATCGAATTGGCTACTTCGACTTTCGACTTCAAATTGAACGATTCGAACTAAAAATCGTTCGACTGTTCGATAGTCGAAGTACTGTCTCTTTAAAAAAAACTTTGACCCCCTAGTTCGCCACCTAAAACCTACCGAAGGCAATGTTAGCCTATGGGGAAGGTTCCCATAGGCTTTCCAAGGTTTTTCTGATCGAAGGATAATCCTTCGATCGATGGATTAAAATCAGTCGAAAGAATTGCGATAAATCCTTCGATAATCGAAGTCGAAGGATTTCAATTCGGCAGTCGTATATCGAGGGTTAATTAACCCTCGATATTCGACCCTAGGTAAATTTGCCCCATAGTGTAGTATTTCATTGTAAAAATATCTCACCCTTTGTGAGTTAAGTGCCTTATTGTTTAACACCTTGTGATAAACACTCGACACAAATCAATTAGCATCCAACATGCATGTGTTAAAAAGACCTCACATCTATATGTGTTCCCTATTATTCTTATTTTGTAGTTACAATTAACAAAACTCCAACCAGACAAAGTCCCCAATAATGAAATTCTTTGGACGCTTAACGTGTGAATGGGAAAATAGCAGCAAACCGCTGGATTCCTAATATCTCCAGTGGTATAGAATACTCACAAGACGTGAGTTGAAATGGGCATAAATAAATGTGAACTCCTTTCCGTACTTGATCTCCTCCTTCGTTACTTAGGTGAAGAGAAAAAACAGCGTGTGCAGAAATGCTTTAAAACTTTTTAATAAATAATAAAAACACAGTCACAAAAGAGTTTTTGGTAATCACATTAAAAAATTCAGTGTAAGTCCCCAATGTCGCTATGGCTCCTCTGTGTCCCTCAGAGCTCAATCCGTCTTGCCAAAGGGTGCTTCTGCCACTCACAAGCGTGGTCTCGCTAACGCATTTCGCCTAAACGGCTTCTTCCTTGAGCGATGATGTCCCCATCTACTTTCTATTTTTCTAATTTTCCTGGAACTCAAACTCATATTTGGACTTTTATTTTTAAAAGACCCTTATGATTATTGAATTACTGATGGCTTGTTTACTCAGGAAAAATATAATAATGATTCGTTGAAGTCTAGAATGGTATTGAGAGATTGGTAATAATGTGCCATTATTCCACCCTTTTAATTCATTTATAAATATAAAGAGGGGGGTAATAAAAGGAATGATACTAGAATACATCTCAAATTACAATACTATAGGGTTTATCAACATTTGGGGGTTTTCATGACTCAAATTAGTTTTTGCTCTAAAAATTTTCGATTAAGCAAAATAATGCAAAAACCTCTAATGTAAAATGTCAGCATCTAGGAGCATGCAAGGTTAAATGGAAGTCAATGGTAGGTGTCCTAGAAAAAAAAAATAACAGCACAAATTAGAATTTTGATAAATAGGCCTCCCGGAGTTTGTGCCAGAGAGGTTTTATGTGCATCAGATCTTTTGCCAGATATATTTAATTGCCTTCTATGAGGAGGTGGGCATAAACGTCAACTTTAGGGTTGCAGGAAATTAGTATGGCAAAGCATTTGATACAGTACTATACAGAAGTTTATTGATCAAATTAAGAGATATTGGCCTGGAAAATATTGGCCTTTGAAAAATACACTACGAAATATTGATGAATTGAGCATTTTCTAAGCAGACCACTGTTACTGGAGATCCTAAGGAGGTATGTCTTTATTCCAATTGTAAATTACTTTGATGTCTGCGTATTTGCTGATGATACTAAATTGAGTTCCATTCAGGATTTTTTTTACATATAAAAATGTATATGTATTGTAGGGATTTTAATAAATTTGAGGACTGGCTAACACATTGTCAAATGATTTTCACCATTAATAAAAGCAAGGTTATGCACTTGCATTATAATAAATACAGGTATGGGACCTGATATCCAGAATGCTCGGGACCTGGGGTTTTCCGGATAATGGATCTTTCCGTAATTTGGGTCTTTATGCCTTAAGTCTATTAGAAATTAATTTAAACATTAAATAAACCCAATAGGCTGGCTTTGCTTCCAGTAAGGATTAATTATATCTTAGTTGGGATCAAGTACAAGCTACTGTTTTAGTATTACAGAGAAAAAGGAAATCATTTTTAAAATTTTGTATTATTTGGATAAAATGGAGTCTATGGGAGACAGCCATTCTGTAATTCGGAGCTTTCTGGATATCGCGTTTCCGGATAAGGGATCCTATACCTGTACTAGCAAATTAGGAAAAAAAACAAGCTTGAATTTTGATAAATCACCCCTTCTATGGAATTATGTTGGCAGCCTCCTTAACTGAAAAGAATTAGTTATTTGGATAACAGACTTTTCCATTCTAGGCAGTGGCAGCCATTATCTCCTAAAGCTTATGTAATTATTCTCTTATAAAATTGACTAGAGGCATGAAATCATAATTCTGGCTATATATAGATCCCTGGTACTGTAAGTCCTTATTATGAGTATGCAGTGTAGTTTTGGGTGCCAGTCCTTAGGCAGGATATTATATGCAAAGATTGTTGAGTGCAAGTAAACTGGTAAAAATAATAGAATAATTAAACAATAAGGATCAAAAGTTGTGGTTCTTAGATAATATTATACATATTTAACAACATTATAGGTAGCCTGGGTCTTTTTTTTTAATATGAAAAAGCACATAGATAACAGGTCGCCCATTTTGACTTGAAACAAAGGTTTCACATGACGTTACAGAAATGGGTTTTCACTATGAGGTTGGTGAGCTAAAATTCCCAACATATTATTATTATCCTTTTATTTATTTAGTACAGGCATAATAATCACAGCTTTACAGATAGTTTTCATCATAGGCATTAGATTTACCTTTCCATTTACATCTCAACAGCCCTGTTCTGTGACTTCTACAACAAACAAAGAAAATGTGAATGGAGCTACAAGCCATGTGGAGCACCTTGTATGAAAACTTGCAGGAACCCTTCAGGAACGTGTTTGCATCACCTCAAAGGTTTGGAGGGTAAGAAAAATACATTTAAAAAATTATAGTATCACCTCATTTCATCCCAACCCTTTCATTGATATGCAAATTAATACTGGAAGGAAATCTTAATTGGCTAAAAAATTCCAAACTTCATGGGTCAACTTCTTATGAGGATCAATTACACTGGCAACAAGGCAGGTGACTGGAAATACTGTTCTTAATCACTGAAACAAGAAAAAACTAAAACATAAATCACATTAAAAAAAGGAACTGTTGCTTACTTTAATCCTATATAAAATACAATTTTTTCCGCTGTTTCGGGAATTGTTTGGCGAAGCGAAACGGGACAGATTCACCCATCACTAGTAATGTTAATAATGGACTGCGAGCCTGCATTAGCATATGAAACCATACTGTATGTGGTGGAAACTTTTGAGTTTTGAATATTTCAATGATTTAAAATAAGAACTTCTGGGTCAGAATATATTCTAATCTACTATACACACCTCAAGTGTGCTTGGCAGCAACAAACAAATAACGGCAAATTAAATTCTAAAACATATTTTAAAAGCCTACTTTTAGAGGTCCATTTATCAAAAGTCGAATTTTGAATTCATGTGAATTTTTTTACTCTAATACATTTGAATGTACTCACAATTCAACTGCGAGGTTATTTAATAAATAATTAGAATGTATAATATTCTATCAAATAGTTCTGACCCGAAAATTCTAATAATTTTGTACTGTACAAATTGAGTTTTTCTCTGGAAAAAAAAACCTTGAGTTTCCGGAAGGCTATTAAAATCTCCAAATGGCTCAATGGGCCTCTGCCATTAACTTGTACATAAACTTGGCAGGTTTTAGGTGGCAAATATTTGAATTAGGACTGTTTCCATGGCCTACAGTGGAAATAGGTGTTTAAAATTTGAATGTGTAAATTTTGACATCAAAAAAATTCATAAATTCGAATTCAAATTTACTATTCGACCCTTAATAAATCTGCCCCTTAAAGTGCATAAAATGGCAAATATGCATTTACATATCATTTCAGTGTATTCACAAAACATTTCTTTATTTTGGCAAATACATTTGGCTATTTTTTCATTTACTGGGATATTTATAGGATACTTAGTTGCATTATTAGTTATTTTTCCAGTGGATTTAGCATTAAATTGGTAAATCCAGTAAAGATGATATGTTTCTGTGTGGTTAGCCAACATATTTCAGTATTATTGGTGTGGTGCAAACAGCCTTAATACTATCTAGTGGATTTCAATATCATATTGAACTGGTTAGAGCAGTAAAAATTATTTTTTATCTATGTGAAAAACACATCTCCATATTATTGGAGGTCAGCCTAAATTAAACTGTATTTAACAGTATAGAATATAGTCATTTATATTGAGGACATGGGGGCACACTAGTATTATTTTTTTTTATATAGTATTTACCAAACTATTTAACCAAAAGAAATGATTGAATTAATATAAACTATGATATTCATATATAAACTCGGTTTGAATGTTGCCATTGACTCAAATGTATACACATTTTTCTCATGAATTGTTATTATTATAACCATTATTACTTTATACATAGGGGCAGATTCATTTATTCTTGAGATCACATGATTCACATTTGCATATGGTCAAAAACATTCCCACAAACTAGCTTTTTCCAACCAATCATGGAATCAAAGTTTTCTTTTACAAAAAACCCAATCAATGCAGGTTTTTAGGAAACATAATTCCAGAAAAATATGATGAACACAAAAAAGTGCTTCTTTGCCATGATTTAGGCAAACAAAGTCAAAACGCAAATGTCAACATTAATAGATCTGCCTTTAAATGTTGATTGCAAGGTGGATATGCCCTTTAATAAAATAACAATATGAACAATGTTTAGACAATGGTATCCTTTGATGGATTGACATTTGTCATTTACATTTCTTTTTTTCTTCTGCAACTTTACAATTTAGAATTTGAACTTTATAAACTTTATAAAGTTCCTCTTATATTTAAAGAACATAACTGAAAGGTTGGAAGATAACTATTTAGCTTCGCTTCCATATAAATGGTAGAATTTGGTAAATGTTAGATACACTACAATAAATATCTCTCTGTCTTTTCAGAGATGTACGTGTACTACTTGATTTTGAATTTTGTTAATGTAAAAGTAGAGTATTTTATGAAAAATACGTGAATATAGGAAGGATGGTTAAGGCTATAAATTGTATCCATACTTTCAAATTAACAGAATATCCTTTATTTGTATTTAATGATGTTTATTTTTTATTCTTCAACCCATTTATTTTTAGGATGCTACCCCATGTGTCCGGAGAATAAACCTTTTTTTAATGAAGATGAAATGCAATGTGTCGCTCAATGTGGTTGCTTAGACACTGATGACAATTATTACAAGCTTGGCGCAAAAGTTGAATCCTGCAACATCTGTGAAAGCTGGTATAGTTTTATATCAGTTATTTTAATAAAAAGCACAAAAAAAAATAAATCTGCAGATGATCATTCCCATGCTGCTGAGGAAGCAAAATAACATAAAAAATAATAGCAACACTAGGAAATTAACTCTCTGGGATCAAAGGAGTACTAGCTATAGAACACAAAATGACATAAAAAGAGCTCTGAATATTTCTTTGTCTGTTAAAGACTAGCTGTCAGTTTCTTCTTAAGATAACTCTCATTTTTTTTTTGGATGGTAATCTGGAGGAGTTTATTCTTTGGCAGAAAAAAAAGCAAATGGTGACTGGATCAGTTGACAAGAATTTGAATCTCAAAATGTCACCACTTTTTTTTTTTAAATTTCCATTTTACAATAATTTAATATTTTCTGTAGGGCTTGATATCAGACAGTGGTTTAATTCCAAAGAACTGCTTTATTCATCTAATTTACTAGAGTCAGATTAATCGTAAAATTTAGAGGCCCTTTTATTCTTGTTTTTTTTATGGCCGAGATTTTTAGGTGAAACCTTGAATTTTCGTAGAAAAATTTGAATTCGAATTTGAAAACATTTGAAACCTGTCAAGGTCATTTAGCAATCAATGGCAGATGTCCCTGAAGTTGTTTCTTGACACTGTGATTTCGGCTGTATAATCTGCAAAAATGTAGGGATTTTGGATGATAATCCGAAAAAGTTGAGTTTCCATCGAAATCGTATGATTCGATTTAACTCTTGATTTTGTTGTGACGTTTCGTCACTCCGAAAAATTATTGATAAATAATAAATATAATTGTGGAAGGGAGTTTGGTCGGATTTGTTTTAAAATTTGCTTTTCATATTACTTTCCTTTTTAGCATGTGCACAGAAAAGGGAATCCTTTGCTACTATGACAAAAATGGTATGTGACATTGGATTATTATTTGGTTTGCATAGAGTCATTTATCATATACTAAACAGTTTTTAATTTAATGGGGAATGTAATTAAAAAATCACAAGCGATGCTTAAAATAGTGTTTTGACAATGTTTAGCACTGCTTACAAATAATCATGAGCAACACATTTTTACATGAGGATTTTTTTTTCTCACTTCAAATGCATTAAAGTCAGTGGGCATTTTTCTTATACTAACTTTTTTGTCTTATCGACTTTTTTGTCTTAGTGACTTTTTTGTCTGTGACATTTTTGTTACTGCAAATCTTTGTTGCAGTTTTGCAAAGAAATTCCCAAATAGCAAAATATGTAATTTCACAGCGGATTCATGTCAGGCAAAAAAATTCGCTCATCACTACTCACAATATAAAATCATTCGCTGGAGAATATTATAACACTAAGAGGCATATTTATCAAAGGTCGAAGGTCGAACTTCGAACTTCGAATTCAAAATTTGAATTCAAGAATTGAATTGAAAAATGGAGGTCAAAGTTTTTTTGGGGTCAAAGTGGGCCGAATTTTAACTTCGACCTTCAATCTCCCAAACTCCCCCAACTGCCTCCATACAGGTTGTAGGAGGACCACCATAGGCTAAAACAGCTCTTCAGCAGCTTTTAGGTGGCGAATGGTCGAAGTTTTAAAGAGACAGTACTTCAAAAAAATTTAACCTTCAAATCTCAAAGTTCTTTCATATTCAAATCAAAGTATGACTAGGGTTAATTTGAATAGGGCGGGTAAATAAAAGTTGTGTGGACGTCTTTATTATTAATGTTGGTGCAAATGCTTGAAGTGGCCACTTTGCCCTAGACATGGGCCCACCCTTAAACAAATGTGACATGCCCCTCAAATTAGTGTTAAAATTCCGCTTTAAAAAAGGAAAAGTCGACAGTGTTTTTTTACAATTTTAATGCATTTCCAGCACACAGGATATGATGTCACTGACATAAGATGTCAGAAGATGTAGCTTTGTTTTATCAGTTTGTCTGGTCTGAGGAGGTTAAGTAAACTCTCGCAAAAGAGGTAATATTCAGTAAAATTTGCATCTTAGTGAATTTGTGGAGTAACGACCATTCGCCAGAGCAAAAATTCAACTGCCAATATGGTGCGAACGAATTCTAACGACCTTTATGCCTGTTAGTGAATCGGTGATGTCCCTGCAGATGAGATTTTTGGTGACTTGTGCTAGGGTCAGCCACTTCGCACTTTAGTGAATCTGCCCCATGGTCGCTAACATTTGCAATTTTCTTTGCGAATGTTTTTTTGCACTAAGAAAACATATTACATTCCCCCATTAGTGTGTGATATAGTTAGGTAACATTTTTACACAAAAATAACACATACCTTTGTGTTGTATGTTAGCTTGCTACTGTGAATTCCAAGGGAACATATTGGAAATTGGTGAAACCATCCAAATAGAAGACGATCTTCAGAGATGTATTATTGTTAAATGTGGAGTAAATGGGACAACTACCTACCCGTGCTATTCGACCACTACAGGTATTACAGGTAAAATGAAAAATGTTTAACATGAAATGTTATGTACAATAATGTATTTTTTATTTTAGCAGAGCTGTAAGGTTGTACCAACAGTAACATACATCATTGAGTATTTAGCAATAAAAAACAGGTTTCATTATTATTCATGCCTTGGTAAGCCTCACTCAGGATAAGTCACATTAACCCTATTATTTTGCCATTCAGTCATATAGAACATACAGGCAACAAATTAAAATCAAACATTACAAGGATAGATTTCAGACAGAAGGGGCTGAGTAAAAGCTATGAATGAACATAGAAAATACAAAGGACAATAGAAGGTGAAAGAGTTCATAATAAATTATGGGCAACAAAAAATTCTGAATATGGCTATACATACATATAGATATCCTACAGGTTACTTAGATCCACTGCAGCTTTAAAAACATCAGCAGAAAATGAGCATTGTAGATAATATGCCAGAGCCATCCACACTAGTAACTGTTCTTGCAGAATTCTTTGTGTTTCAGCTATACATTAGCAAACTTCAGAAAATAAATTTTCAACATCTGCAGGATTTTCAAAAATGGTCGCAGGTTCTGCTACAGTTTCAGAATCTGCGGTTTCTTCTAAGTAACTAAATTCTCCACACACTACACAAGTCTATCTTTACTAGAAAAAAAACGTCATTCATTTTAACATCTTCAAATCCAGCAGCTTCACTAGCAGTATCTTTTAGAGAGTGTATTTAAACACAACCTCCATCAGTATCCAAAGGTACCACTACATTTACCTACACTAATAAAATATCCACTGTTGAAACTTCACATCCAGGGCACTCTAGTTTTTTGACCATAATTATTGGTTCATCTTTTATACCAGCTCTCTAGCAAAAGCCTAGAGTCTTCAACTTAAAGTATTTGCTGGTGAAATTTCAAAATTTTCAATGTCACAGCTGGATTGACTTTCTTAACAACTCTTGTTCCCTTACAATGCATGGCAGAGCTTACAAAAATATCAGCATCTTCCAAAAGGCATACAAGTATAGTAACGAAAACAACAGAACCATATATTGTAGAAACCACTCTCGCTGAATGCTTTGCTGTTTCTTATATACCTTATAGAACTTCATAAATTGCAGTATTGTTTCTAACTACTTCTTCAGGTCCCTACACAATATCTGCAGGATTTTCAAAAGCTACAACAGGTCCATCCAAACTTCCAACTTCAGAAGTTTCTTCTAAAGGGCCAACTTCCTCTATACTACCTTATAAAAGTACAAAATCACCGGAAAAAACTTCCAAAATAACATCTTCCGGTGTAAAATTATCCACTGTACCAACACCTTCAAAATCGTCAGTATTGTCTTCTAAAGGTCCACTAACAGCTGAAGAAACATCTAAAGTTTCTACTACATCTGCAGGACCCTCTGAAATGGCAACTTCTGCATTTAGAACAGTTACAAAAACTGCAAAACCAACCATAAATACTTCTCTTGCAAAAACATCTAGTGCTCAAAATGCCACTTCAGGAATTCCTTCTATGAAATCTACAATGTCAAAGAAATCCTCTGGATTCACAACAAAATCTACAAGGTTACCCACAGTAGAAACTAACCCTACAAAATCATCTAGTTTCCCTATTTCATCTTCAGAAACAGTCCTGTCTCCTGAAGTACCATTTGAAGTTACAACATCAAAAGCTACAACAGGTCCATCCAAACTTCCAACTTCAGAAGTTTCTTCTAAAGGGCCAACTTCCTCTATACTACCTTATAAAAGTACAAAATCACCGGAACAAACTTCCAAAATAACATCTTCCAGTGTAAAATTATCCACTGTACCAACACCTTCAAAATCGTCAGTATTGTCTTCCAAAGGTCCACTAACAGCTGAAGAAACATCTAAAGTTTCTACTACATCTGCAGGACCCTCTGAAATGGCAACATCTGCATTTAGAGCAGTTACAAAAACTGCAAAACCAACCATAAATACTTCTCTTGCAAAAACATCTAGTGCTCAAAATGCCACTTCAGGAATTCCTTCTATGAAATCTACAATGTCAAAGAAATCCTCTGGATTCACAACAAAATCTACAAGGTTACCCACAGTAGAAACTAACCCTACAAAATCATCTAGTTTCCCTATTTCATCTTCAGAAACAGTCCTGTCTCCTGAAGTACCATTTGAAGTTACAACATCAAAAGCTACAACAGGTCCATCCAAACTTCCAACTTCAGAAGTTTCTTCTAAAGGGCCAACTTCCTCTATACTACCTTATATAAGTACAAAATCACCGGAACAAACTTCCAAAATAACATCTTCCAGTGCTGCAACTTTACAACTAGAATCCTCAGGAGCTGCAACATCTTCTCTGAATTTTTTTACAAAAACATCAGCAGTATCCACAGTTCCAACTTCAGTTATCTACAGTACTGAGAAAAAAGTTTCTGGATCATCTGCTATAACAAGTATTCTTGTAAAATCCTCCAGTATTCCATATATATACTCAAGGCCTACCATACGATCAACATTTACTCCCACTATTCTCCCAACTGCCAAAGAAACATTAAAAGTTTTGACCCCTGAAGTTTACTCCAAATTTTCCACAGCTGCAGGTTCATCGAAAATACCAACATCATCCACACTACCTTACAAAAGCCCACCTTCATCAGAAGAAACTGCAATAGTTCTAACATCTTCCAAACTTGCAGCTTCGCCAGGAATATCCTCTTCTAGAGAGCCTTTGAAACATCCAACACAACCCCAAGAATTATCCACAGTCACTACATTTTCATCGACCATGGAAACTTCCAATGTTTCATCCTTCCCTATAGTACACACAACTACTAAAACTGAAACTACAGGATACTTTATTTTAAAAACTACTCTTGTAAAATTATCCACTGTACCAACACCTTCAAAATCGTCAGTATTGTCTTCCAAAGGTCCACTAACAGCTGAAGAAACATCTAAAGTTTCTACTACATCTGCAGGACCCTCTGAAATGGCAACATCTGCATTTAGAGCAGTTACAAAAACTGCAAAACCAACCATAAATACTTCTCTTGCAAAAACATCTAGTGCTCAAAATGCCACTTCAGGAATTCCTTCTATGAAATCTACAATGTCAAAGAAATCCTCTGGAACAAAATCTACAAGGTTACCCACAGTAGAAACTAACCCTACAAAATCATCTAGTTTCCCTATTTCATCTTCAGAAACAGTCCTATCTCCTGAAGTACCCTTTGAAGTTACAACATCCCCTACAGGTACCAACAATATTTTTACATCTCATTCAGAATCTTCAGAATATTTTTAACTTTAAAGTTTCCACTTTCCTTACAGAATTAACAAAAAAAGCAAATGAGAGTCTTTCTACAACAAAAACTAATGCACTTCAAACTGAGAAAGATTTTGGACAATATACATCAATCTTGACCATTACATCTGGAAAGCCTGATGTAAGTATTTGCTTGGTTAAGGAATCATATAAAACAGTAAATCAGGACACAATTGAGTCCTAAACTCACAATATCTCCTGGTATATTTCATACTAATTCTATTGAAATCTGTTTGGGAAACAATTTATTCATTGCTTTACTGGTACCTGAGGCACAGGTTTGTAAGTAGTGGCAAAGATATATAGACCAAGCACAACAGTATAAAATGGCAAGATTCATCTACATGGTGTGACTTGGTGGAATACTACTAGCCAAAGCCCTTTCTTAAAGGGACACTGAAGGCAAATAATATTTACATTATTTGAAATTTTAGGCCATTTTTAGTCAGAGTCCTATGAAGCTTTGGGCGTCTATTTATAACTCATTAATGGCTTTACTTGTTTTGGGCCAAAAGCAAACTTTTGTCCTTTCCTCTACATTATCTATGTTATCTTAAATCAGTTGAAATAAAACACAGGGAGAGTAATTATTAGTGATGGGTGAATCTGTCTCAATTTGCTTCTTAAAAATTGACGTGCGTCAAAATTATTCAGACGCCACTTGACAAATGCATTTGCCGCTGGTGAAATATCGCTGACTCCCATTAAAGTCTATGTTGCACGCCAAAATTTTTTTTCTGTTAAAATACAGCCTGGCTGCAATTTTTTTGTGTTTTTTTTAAGTTATCTAGCTTTATATTCAGCAGCTCTCCAGTCTACAATTTCAGCAATCTGGTTGATAGGGTCCATATTACACTAGCAACCAAGCAGTTGAGGACCTAATCTGACTTTTAAAAAAATCACGAATTTTTAAAAATGTATTAAACCCCAAAGATGGAAAAAGTCTGAATCTGAAAATCTGGCATCTCAAACCTGTCAAGGTTGCATATAAGTCAATGGGAGCCAATGATTCTTTGATGTGCACTGGGTATTTGGCAATACCCTGAAGTTTTCTGAGTTTTTGGCAAAATTCTGAGTTATTAGGTGAAAAATCTGAAGGAATCGTGAAAATCGGATGAAAAATCCGAAAAATTTTGAAAACCTGATTTTTCACAATTTTTCGGATTTTTTCTCGCAAACAACATTTTCGACAAAGTGTATTAATAAATAAGCCCAAAAAACTGTGCGGATTTGGTCGGTGTTTTTTCCCGAAAATATTGAGATAAATTTGGACTTTGATAAATAACCCCCTTTAAATGTTTTTAGATAGGGTCAGTGACCCCCATTTGAAAGCTGAAGACGGCAAATAATTAAAACACTATAAAAAATAAATAATGAAGACCAATTGAAAAGTTGCTTATAATTAGCCATTCTATAACATACTAAAGTTAACTTAAAGGTGAACCGCCCCTTTAATGATTATGTTCAAATCACCAAAGAAAGTTAAGATTTTAAAGGGAACTTATGGATAGCCTACCAAATAACTCTCTCATCGCATTTCCAAGCACTTTAAACTGCAGCATGTAGTCCAAAATGAATTACAAATGAACAAAATATTTTTTTGATCAGACTCCTGCCTTTAAGTATTGCAATGATCAGCTTGTTTCTTTTTGACATAGATGTTATATGCATTTTCTTTTTACTGACTGATAAAAAATGATTTGTTCATATAGCAGGCAGGATGTGGAAGATTTTCCTGCAGGGGCACTGGTCCTAAAATGCTGAAAAATACTTATTAAGGGGGTTATTTAATAAACATTGAATTTGCTGGTCACGTTTTTGGGGCAAAAACTCAAATTTTTCTTCGAAAAAAAAAACCATCAGATGCTGCAAAATGCTTGAATCTGAAAATCCGGCATCTCAAACCTGCCGAGGTCATGTATAAGGATATGAATTGTTGGAGGGCACACTAATGTACCAAAAATGTACCATTGTGATTGTACAAAGACCTGTGACCACACAAGGCAAAAAATACTAAATACAATATACAAGAAAGGGCTTGCACACTGATTAAAACTGACAAGGTGGTATAGCAAAAAAGTGTATTTAAATAATTTTAAACATTTAGGGGCAGATTTAGCAAGGGTCTAATTTAGAGTTCGTGGGAGTTTGTAAAAAATGACCAATCAAAATTTATCAAACAATTAACATTTTTCAAACTTGGGTGAATGAGCTCAACCCGCAAACTTGAATGAAATTCAATTAAAGTTTTTTTCTCTAAAAAAGCTAGATTTTCAGGAAGGCTGCAAACAACTCCAAATTGATCCCAGGACGTCCCCCATAGGCTAAAATGGCAATTCAGCAGGTTTAAGGATGGTGAATAGTCGAATTAGAATTCTTAAAGGGCTAGTCCATGATAAATGTCGAAAACAGAATTCAAATTATTTTAAAAACTCAAATTTTAACTATTCCCTAGTCGAATTCCAATTAAAAAAACTTCGAATTTTCACTTCAACCCTTAAAAAATCTTACCCTTAGACAAAAAAAAAATCAGTTTTATCACATAGCCATAGCAAAGCCAAATTTTCCAGAAAGTTTTCAATGCATATCTACATACCACCCAAGTTTAGTAAAAAACATTGATGCTCAGCACAAAGGAAGCAGATACTCTTGCCACAGAATGAGAATTACCCCGACATTTCGGCTGTTGGCTTTTCTCAAGAGGAATTCTGATATATGTATAAGCACCTGAGGAAGAGCCACTTGGCTTGAAACATGTCGTGCACCTTTTGAATAAATGAATCACTGAATCAGCAACTTTGGTTCTCCAGAGTCCTATTTCTGAATTGTGGAATTCTGATATATGTACTGCTGTGCATACTATAAATACCCTCATAAATAACAGCAAACTGATCTCAGTTTTAGCATATAACGATCATCAGGTATGTGATGTTGTGATGTCACATCCGATCATGTCACTTCCATAGACAGTCAGTCTGACGGAGTGACATGGCTCCCTACTATCATTTGGAACGCAATCGCTTGAGACATAAGACCACACCAGTCTGTCTCTTAGCAACAGCATTATGTGGCTCTTTGCTTGTAACTTAAAATATGAATATTTCAAATGTATTCTGCTCGATATACTACACACATCAGCCACTTCAGGATTAATTTAAAGGGATCTGCATCTACATAATTATCTACCCTAACAGAGATATTATATAACATACCACACAGAGGTGGGCCAAGCAGGCCGGGTGCCCTATGCACCCCAGCCAGCCTGCTCGCCCCCTCCTTTCCCCCGTCACTTTCACATGCATAGTAAAGACATTCCCGGCACGCATGCGCAGTAACTCCAATCCCGTGAATCGAAACGGCACTCGAGCGTGCGGCGCATATCGCAAACAGAGTTCCAGGTGGGTTCGGTCTAGGAGTAGGCAGCAGAGGTAGCTGCCCAGTGCCCCCCAATCATTGCGCCCTAGGCAGCTGCCTCTTCTGCCTACCCCTAGTTCCGGCCCTGATACCACATATAAATGCTTTTATTTATCTGTATTAAAAATCATGTGTTAAACCATTCTAAACAGGCATGAGCAGGAAAATTAGCTCTTTAAACTAAAAATCATATATTTAACATCCCAAATGGGCATAACCTGAGAAAAGAGCTCTTTAAACCAAGAGATATATCAGAGATCATATGATCATTACCTGATTATCACTTAAGGTGCCAGTGCTCAATGCCACCCCATAAAGTGCACTATAATTAGTATAAAAGCCACTTAACCCAACATTAAAGTCACAGTGTTTGATTTTGCATCATATCGTATATAATAAGCTGTCAAACAGCAATTCATCAACGCAGTGGCTATGCCCAATATCGACCCATAATACTTCATATCATCAAAATTCAGATCTCAAATATATTATTTACAAAATGTAAAGTATCAATTCATCACACAAAAAAGTGAATCCCACAGATTCCTCTGTCTCTTGCCCAATATAAGTGATCCAAAGACATTATTAAAAGTGCCAGTACAATAAATATTAATGTCCATATCAAATAAGGTCATGTATCAGTCAATGGCAGATATCCCTATTCCAATTTAAAGATGTCGTGGTCTGTGCTGGGTTTAGCATGATACTTTTTTGGAAAAAGTTTTTTTCCAAACCTGACTTTTTCTAGTTATTTTAATAATAAATAAGATTCAATTGTGGATGGTTTGGTTGAGCTTGGTTTAATAAAAATATCATATGCTTATGATTTTAAGTAAATAACCCCCTAAGTGTTGTTGTGTTAAGCATCCATACCTCATATTGCTGGACAAAAGCTACCAGCAAGCCTTCATAATAGCCGGTTTGTGGAGGGTTGTAGTCCAGGAATCATTAGGTAGATCAATATTAGGTAAATCAATACTGTTATTAACACTATTTTTGTCTCTTCAGTATTGAAAAAATATACATATATAATATAATATATATATATATATATATATATATATATATATATATATGCCTTAAGTGCATTTTTGTTCTCTTAACAGGCTATTCAAAAACCATATTTTTCAAAATGTGTCAATGTTACATGTTATGAAAATGGCCAACTCAATGTGGAATCTGTAAAATGTCCTCTGCTGAAAGATGTAACATGCAATGATGGAAAGCCACCGATGAAAGTCTATGACCAAGATGGCTGCTGCTTCTATTATGAGTGCAGAAGTAAGTTTTAACTGGAACTATAAACTATAAGACAGACCTCCACCTCCAACATATACTGTATATGTATGCTTATTTCTTTTAGTTAGGAAAGATTTTCAGGGTAATTTTAGAAAGATAATTTGGAAACTAAATTGTGTATACAACTCTTGTCTGGAATTGAACCTCATGTCTGCTGGTTCTATCCACATTATCATATGTCTTGTATTTGTAAGCTTTTGAGAGGTAAAGCCAGCACCCCCCAATCAAGCAGGTAAATGGTATATTGCACATACAAATAAACTGTACTTTTCACATAATTGAAGACTTCTTCCATTAATGAAAAAGCTCTGAATTAGGGGAAGGCCATCTTTCATTCCATTTTAAGCAAATAATTAATTATTTTTAAAAATGATTTCCTTTTTCTCTGTAATATATACATGTAGTATATATAAGTATAACTTCAGAATGGGCCATTTAAGTAATTGAATTAATGCACTTGATACTATGTACAGTAATTTCCATGCCTTAAGTCAGTACTGTCCAACTTCTGTGGTACAGAAATTTTGCAGGCCTGCATAGTGGAGGGCCAATAATGGAAGCCAGTGTTGACCACTCCCTGTTTTTAAACCACAGCCACTTTAAACCACACCCATGGTACCACAATATCATGTCCACATTAATTATGGTAACACACCAAAAAACCAAATGGTTGGAGCTCACTGCAGGGATATCACTTATCACTCATATGTTAAAAAAGTTGGCATATTAAGACACACCCTTAAATCCACATGCCTCCACTTCCCCTGTGAATAACACAGCACCCCCAGCACATGATCAACACCTTAGGGGCCATTAACAATAATTTATTTTCAAATGCTAACAAACCCCCAGAACAAATACCAGGCTTGTGTTCCACAGGCAGAGCAGGGCAGATACAGGCAGAGCATGGCACATAAATGTAGAGTATATCACACACAGGCAGAGCAGGGCACATACAGGCAGAGCATGGCACATACAGGCCGAGTATATCACACACAGGCAAAGCAGGGCACACACAGGCAGAGCAGGGCACACACAGGCAGAGCATGGCACACACAGGCAGACAAGGGCACACACTGGCAGAGTATGTCACACACACACAGGCAGAGTATGTCACACACACACAGGCAGAGTATGTCACACACACACAGGCAGAGCATGGCACACACAGGCAGACAAGGGCACACATTGGCAGAGTATGTCACACACGCAGGCAGAGTATGTCACACACACAGGCACAGCAGGGCACACACAGGCAGAGCAGGACACACAAAGACAGAGTAGGACATACACAGGCAGAGCACCCACAGGCAGAATATGACACACACAGACAGGGCAGGGCACACACAAGGAGCATATGGAAGGCAGAACAGAGCCAGAGTAATATGTTTTACATACAGTGACACAGTGCTAGTGCCCCATTAGTTTAGGTGAACAATGTGGGCAGTTTCAGTCTGGGTCCTATGTACAGGGGCTTTTAGGGGTGTGAACAATAGAGGTGTTACAAGTGTGAACAACGCAGGGGAAACACAGGTGTTAACAATACAGGGGATTAGTCTGAATTTGAGGTTTAAACAATGCAAGGGCCAGTTAATCTCTGTAGTGATACCGTTTAAATCTTACACATGGTAAGCAAACATAGCAGGTAGGTGGGGGGGCCATGGGCCGCCAGTTGGACAGCCCTGCCTTAAATCTTTTAAAAAGTGATTTAAACATTAATTAAACCTACAGGATTGTTTTATACCCAATAAAGATTGATTATATCTTAGTTTTGATCAAGTACAAGGTACTGTTTTATTATTGCAGAGGAAAAAAGGAAACCATTTTTTTTTTTAAAAATTGAATTATCTGATTAAAATAGAGTTAATGTTTTCTGGATAACAGATTTCTGGATGACATGTCCCATACCTGTACAATGCATATAAATATATGAATACTTTCTTATACATTTTTTTTTCCAGCTTGTATGGGATTCAATGGGAAAATACGAAAGGTAAGCATTTTAAATTAAATTTCCTTTTGAATGTAATATCTGAACTTGATACTATGTCTAGAAAGACATATGGGCAGATTTATCAAAGTAAAAAAATTAGAATTACAAGCTATTTTTTGTACTTCAACTAGCGAATAGTCCAAATTCAATTCGAATATGAAAAAAAATTAGAATATCGAAAATGTATCATGTACTGTCTCTTTAAAAATTCAACTTCAACCATTCACCATCTAAAACCTGGTGAATTGCTGTTTTAGACTATGGGGGACCTCCTAGAACCTATTTGGAGCTAATTGGTGGACTTTGAAAAATCAACTTTTTTTTTTTTTAAATACTTTGAATCGAATTCGATGGAATACAATCTTACTTCAATTTGAATGATCGAATACAGCCTATTCACCCGCAAAAAAACCTGATTTTTTTTAATAAATTTCGGTTGGTCTTTTTTTATTTGAAATTCGAAGTTATAAGAGTTAAAAATACTCCCATTACTTTGAAATTCGACCATTGATAAATCTGCCCCATAATGTTGTTGATTCTATACTACGGGGCACATTTACTTAGTTCGAGTGAAGGAATAGAATAAAAAACTTTAAATTTCGAATGGTTTTTGAGCTACTTCGACCATCAAATTGGCTACTTTGACCTTCGACTGCAACTTTGACTTCGAATCGAAGGATTCGAACTAAAAAAATGTTCGACTATTCGACCATTCGATAGTCGAACCCTCTACTTCGCCAAGTAAAACCTAGGTGCAATGTTAGCCTATGGGGAAGGTCCCCATAGGCTTCCTAACAAATCCTTCGATCGATGGATTAAAATCCTTTGAATCATTCGATTCAACAATTTTTTCCTTCGAACGTTCGATCGAACGAATTGCAGTAAATCCTTCGACTTCGATATTCGAAGTCGAAGGATTTAACTTCGACAGTCGAATATCGAGGGTTAATTAACACTCAATTAACCCTCAATATTTGACCCTTAGTAAATGTGCCCCTTCATGTAAGTTGTCAGAAATGGTTATGTGCTTGGTTCATGTAACTGAGCATATAAAATGCATGACTCATTAAATCTATCAAATTCAAATGAGTCTAGTGGACCACTCAGTATTTGAAAACATGACAAAGCGTTACCATGTTACCAAGAGTAAATGTAACTATTAATTTAAAGTTCATCCTTACATACTTCTCTACTGGTACTACTAGGTGCTGAAAATTTTTGGTGGGGACTTCCATTCAGTAACCAAACATTACTGAGGTTGAGCAATGTTTTGGAGTTATCAGGGTTGGCTTGCATTAAGTATATCAGTTCACTACACAAGCTCATAATCGACTTTACACACTCCTTCGTTTATTCAGCATGTTGAAACAGAAAAGACCATTGCCCAATTAATAGTTATTATGTGCACGCGGTGTTAAGGTTTCAATGGAAACAGAAAAACCATTATATAAAGTATAGACAAATACAAGAGTCATCTGCACTCAACCCATTATCAATATATTTAAGACAGAGACATTTTGTGCATACTGCTACTGAAAAATGCCTTACCCTTCAAACAAAACAGGGATAGTTTGTGCATATATTGCAATATATTTAAGCTGGCCATCTACGTCAAAGTCATCCCATATCTGGCCAGTCCTTCGCTCAATTTTCATCTGATTCATTAAGAATTCTATTGCTTCATTATATATTTTACAAAGGGACTAAGTTTTACCTGCAAATTACTAGCTGCTTTCAAAGTAAAACTCCCAAATTTGGCTGCCCTTTTATTAGACACCAGTGGGATCACCTGACTATAGCTGTAAATGGGGGGGGCTACAACATAGAGCTGGTCACTGCTCCTGTATAACTATTAGGGATGTAGCGAACCGCCGCCAATGTGTTCGCGAACGCCGTTCGCGAACACCGGCAAAAAATGCGAACAGTTCGCGAACATCCGAAAATCGTTCGATTCGAACGATCGAAGGATTTTAATCGTTCGATCGAACGATTTTCGTTCGAATCGAACGATCGAAGCCATTGGATCGAATGATTTCATTCAATCCAATGGCTTCGATCGTTCAATTCGAACGAAAATCGTTCGATTTTAGCGATCGAATGGTCGAATGGTCGAACGATTTTGACGCGAACGCCTATTGGCGAACGTCGCGCGACGTTCGCGAACTTGCGGCGGACGCGAACAGTCGAAGTTCGCGCGAACTAGTTCGCCGGCGAACAGTTCGCTACATCCCTAATAACTATAACAAACAAGGAAAAGTTGTGCTCACCACTAATTAAAACCATTAGGCAGGGGGTGCAATGAGGCTGTGACCACAAAATACATATAGACAAATACATATATATATATCAGGCAGAAACTATTCTTCAGATGAAGGAGATACTGTATGTACTTGGAGCGAATTGCTAGCAGGATGGGCCTCCTATGTTGGAATCACAATTCTCTACTTTCCCTTTTAATAAATGTGTGAATAAAAAGGTGGTCCCATCGATGGGATGAAGGACAAAAAGTTTTTAAAAAAAACAAGGACGAAAAGTTTTAAGTTTTTATATGCCTTTAGAGCAAGGGAAATCCCTCATTGGCATTCAAAATTCAACAAAAACAATACAAATACAAAATCAACAATGTATTGTGATGTTTAGTTAAGGCAAAATGATCCTTCAGTGAATTGGTGTTGAGATTGATTAGTACTAATTATTTCACAATTTTTACAGCTTGGAGAAACCTGGCAAGAACATTGCCAAGAATGTACTTGCGATAAGGAAACAGCCAAGATTATCTGCATGCCCACTGAATGTCCACAGCTTGATTACAGTAAATGTAGTAAACCTTGGTTAGAACCTTTCTTACTTCTGACTGAGAACGATCGTTGCTGTGGAAGCATTGAATGCCGTATGTGATCTTTAAAAAGATTCATTAAGTTTATATTTCTTTTGATATGACACTGCAAATGCAATGAAAATATAATTATGTGTTGTAAAAGAATATATAGTTTAGAGGACAGATATATCAAAATTACACATTTTTTAATCAAATACCTTGAAAATCATGAATTATTTAAAAAAATATTATAACTAGAAAACTTGATTGCTTAAAATCCTGAAAAAACAACTTGAAAATATTAAAATGACATGGCGAATTTCAAATATGAGTTTTCAAGTTTTTACGCTTAATAAATCTTGAAATTTTTAAATTTTTAAATTTTTAAAATTTTTATTTTGATGAATTTGCCACTTAGGAGCCTATTTAGTAAACCTCAATTTTTTCTGGTCAAGTTTTTTAAGGACAAAACTCAAATTTTTAGAGGAACAAAAAAAACTTGAATTTTTAGAGATGTATTACATAGTTACATAGTTACATCGGGTTGAAAAAAAGACAAAATCCATCAAGTTCAAACCCTCCAATTGAAAACCCAGCATCCATGCACACACTCCTCCCTACTTTCACATAAATTATATATACCCATATCTATACTAACTATAGAGTTTAGTATCCCAATAGTCTTTGAAATTATGTCTGTCCAATAAATTATCCAAGCAACTGTTAAAGGCATTAACTGAATCAGCATCACAACATCACCCGGCAGTGCATTCCACAACCTCACTGTCCTCACTGTGAAGAACGACCTACGTTGCTTCAAATTAAAGTTATTTTCTTCTAGTCTGAAGGGGTGGCCTCTGGTATGGTGATCATCATTATGGGTAAAAAGGTCCCCTGCTATTTGTCTATAATGTCCTCTAATGTACTTGTAAAGTGTAATCATGTCCCCTCGCAAGCGCCTTTTTTTTTCCAAAGAAAACAACCCCAACCTTTACAGTCTACCCTCATAATTTAAGTCTTCCATCCCTCTAACCAGTTTAGTTGCACCCCCAATGCTGCTAAAAATCTGAATCCAAAAATACTCTAGCTAAAACCTGTCAAGGTCATATGAAAGTCAATGGCAGATGTCCCATTTACAATTTGAACAGGTTCAAAAATTGAATGATTCAGCATCAAATCATTCAAATAATTCAATTTTGTTGAGACTTTTCTCTCACCAACTTTTTCAAGCTGATTATATTATAAATGAGTTAAATTCGTATGGGAGTTAGGTCAACTTTGTTTTAATAAATTAATTAGATAAATTTGAGTTTTAGTAAATACCCCCTTAGAGTATCATATATCAGATCCATAGGATTTGGAGTAAGGATAAGAGACGCAAGCAGATTTTCATTTATTTGAGGGTATACTGAATAATGCATATCTTGGCAAGGTTGATTTAGTTGCCAAATGCTTATGTACATGAAACATGTTTAATATAGCAAATATATGGTACAATGTCTAGGCCATTTCCCACCTTTACTACAATTTTTTGCTCTTTTACTCTTAAATTTTTTTGACTAAAAATATACTAAAAACTTTCATCATTCATGGTGCAAACCTCTGCCACTGGAAACAGTGGTCATAGCCAACCTTTATTTTTGTTGTTGTATAGAATTTCTTGCAAACATCTTGCTATCTGCTACAGTCTGATTCTTAAATAAGCAGGCAATTAATATGTATACAAATCATACATTTTAGGAATAAAGAACTATGAACATATTAATACTTGGATAGAGGGATTTCCTAATGCACTTTCCCCCCACCCTCTTTTTGTTTAGGTTGTTCACCGTCAAAATGCAACACAACTCTAGGAGACTGCCCTTTAGGATATGAGCATGTTAACATATCTTCAGATGATTGTTGTATTATCTATGAATGTAGTAAGTTTTCAATATTTACAGCTACTTTTTTATGCATGAGCCACAGGAGGGAGCCCATGGGTTTAAGTGATGGGTAGTGTCAAAATGGAGTGTTACCTCAGGTCCCCTACCCCCAGCTGCAAAATTCTCTGCATGGCAAACTCAACAACACCTTTGCACATGTGTGTGCAGCTAATACCCTTTGCTGAATCAAGAAAGCAGGGTTTGCAGCTCCCACAGTTAGAGGCAGGGAGTGGACCTGGGTTGGTGGGGTCCCCATGTTTTTTTTCCAATGTCCCACCAGCCCAGTCCGACCTTAGTGACTGGGCCCACAGATATGAGTAGCATGGAAGACATAGTTATGCATATTCTTCCACTTTGATTCTCTACCTGGGGTGTGACTAGTCTCTTAGGGGGTTGCAATTGTAGGTGGGACCCCACAGATGTGGGTGGCATAGTTGTGCCCCTACCTCTGTTCACTTTACTATTCCCCTCATCTTCCCTTGCCTTTTCTACATATCCCTTGTCTCAACTGATTTTCTTGCCCTGTGTGTTCTAGTCCCCCACATACCTTTCCCTTCTCCTGTCACTATGGGGGATTGGTATTTTCTTTACATCACGTGATTGTAGATTTATACAGATTTTCTTTATATGATAATTGTTTAGTATCTGCTTGGTTATTGCAAGTTTATTGATAAATGTCTAATTTTACTATTAGGGCCATTGGATGTATGCATGGTTGAAGGAGCTGTCTACCAGGTAAGACCAGTATTTATTTTTCCAAATGGAGAAAGATAGAATAGTGGGTGCAAATAGGGCTATACATGAGCTGATATAGATGTTAATAAAAGTAGATGTTGAAGACACGCACATAAAATATGGAAAGGGGATTTTAAAGACATATAATAACGAAGAATTAAAGTAGGGGGCAAATATATAACATGCACCTTGAAGGGACAAAATGTCTATTTGAGAACTATCACTCTTTCAATCATAATTCTTTCCTTACCACTACAACTGCTTGTCCAATTTTAAATCCTGTTGGCTTAACATAAGCCTGGCCTCACATCACTATGTGTGTAATAGCTTCCATTTGATGGAGTGCCATGATATTTTCTTAAGTACTCATATAAACAAACATAGATGTTCAAACTAGGTAATCATAGACATTTAAAAATTGGTATATTTGTTTTTAGGCTTTCTTAGGTTGTGGGACACTGTTGAAAAGTGTTTAAACGATTGCCATGTGTGCCTGTCTTATTCTGTCTTTTGCACCCTGTCCTGTACTTAGTAAATTACCACTTGTACCTATAACCAGTAGACTGTGCCATTAATCTAGGAACAACTCAAATTTGAAATATATTCTACAGGTTGGGAATCCTGTTTGGACCTCAGCATCTTCTTGTCTGGAATGCAAGTGCACAGATAGAAAAGACCTTGAAAGTGGATTTAATATTGTTGACTGTAATCCTATCCTATGCATGATGAATTGTCCGCAAGTGAGCTGAACATAAAATTACTCCTAACATTATATAGTAAATGTGCTCTCTATTGTAAAATATAGTCACTAACAATCACTAACAATTGAATTGCTGTTTTTTCCACAAATCTCTAAACATTTGTGGTTTTCCTATTTTTCTTAAAAGCTCTAAAATTTTTAGATCTCTTAAGTGTAAACCATGGGAGATGCACTGACCCTATTGGACCATTTTTAATCAGTTTGAATGTTTTCAGATTTCTTTTTCACAAGGAATTGTTTGAAAAACATTGTGGCTTTAGAGGTACTTATATTTTTTTTTTCAGAATGTTCAGCGTTATTTTCCGTTCATACCTTTTTTATTTGAATTTTTTAAATAAATTTCATGACATTTGTGGTTGTAGAGAAAATGGGGCTCATTTATTAACGCAGCGCAGTGCTAAAAAGAGCGCAGTGGCCTGACATTTGCCCAGCGCATGCGAGTATTTAATAATGTAGCGCACGATACCTTAACAGTGCAATTTTGTGCGCTAATGTAGGTGCGACTTGTGAAACTGTGTGAAACTGCGTATAAGCTGTCGCAGTGCTTATAATAAATTGTGCGCACAGGAAGATACCGCAAAGGTAAGGATTAGTTGTGCTCATGTATGAATGCGCTGCTTTAATTAGTTGCGTCACATATTGCGCATATTGCGTTCACTTAGACGCATCTGCATTTGTTTCTGTGCTAATATTTGTTTGGTTGCAAAGGTGTTTAGCCTACCTGATACCCTTAAAGGAACCTTGGTCAATATAAACATGTTGGGTGGAAGGCGTGGTTAATATGCACTTTACAGGGGTTGTTCATCTTTGAGTAAACTTTGAGTTAACAAACATCCCCACCAACAGCAGCACCATTGTATTTGCCAGAACCCAGTTTAGCAGTGTGGCTCTGCTAGCGCAGCTGGGCAGGAATGCGCATTTTGAAGAGCGTTACTATTACGCCACAAACAGGCAGTCGTAAAAATTGTGGTGCTGTTGACCGGGTGCAGTTTTGCACATATACAGACGCAAATCTGCGACGGCCGCAGTGCAAGCGCATTGTAGCCACGCCCACAGCCACGCCCCTAACAACCACGGCATCGTTTGCGACATAAATGCCCAATCTTTTGCGCAATGCGCATAAACAAAACCATCGCAAAAGCTCTGTGTTATGCGCAATATCACGCAAATATATTAGCGATCACACTCGTGATGTCGCAGACAATCTTTTGCGTCCACTTATGCGCTGCGCTGCATTAATAAATGAGCCCCAGTGAGTTTAGTTGTGGTTTCAAAAACCTCTAATAAAATTCTACAGAACACATATCACTAGAAACAACTTTGTTCTTCTTGATATACAATCTATAGAGATTCCTAAGTAATAACTTGGCTCCACTAATCAATTGATTAATTTGCAGCAATTTAAATTAATTTAAAATTTCTTATTGCAGGGTTTTTATTACCAAAAATCAGACAATATGTGCTGTGGACAGTGTGTACAGGTGTCTTGTCCTGTTAAAGATGAGTATGGAACCATTTATTTAATACAGGTACTTTTACAGGTTATGTATATCTAACAAGCAAAAATAACTGAAGAAAGATTAGTCATGAGAAAGTAAATATATGACCCACTAATTAAATATTCCAGTTCAGTTTTAGGTGAGGTGGCTCATGAATCATATAGTATTATTATTATTATTATTATTATTATTACTAACTGCTTGCTTAAAAGGGTTGTTCACCTTTAAATTAACATTTATCATAATGTAGAGAGTGATATTCTTGGGAAATTTGCAATAGTTTTCCATTTTTATTATTTGGGGCTTTTGAGTTATTTAGCTTTATATTCAGGAGTTCTCCATTTTGCAATATCAGCAAATCTGGTTGCTATGGTACAAATTATCATAGTAACCATACTTTTATTTGAATAAGAGACTAGAATGATAACAGAAGAGGTCTCAAAAGAAAGATGAGTAATAAGTAGCAATAACAATAAGGGGGTTGATTATTTACTAAACTCCGAATGCAAAAATAACAAAAAAATTGTAATTTAATAGACTTTTAAAAAAATCATGAATCTTTCAGAATTTATTAAACCCAGAGGATGGGAAAAGTTTGAATCTGAAAATCCGCCATTTTAGACCTGCAAATAAGTCAATGGGCGAAGTCACAATGATTTTTTGTGTGTGTGCTGGGTTTTTAGCAATAGTTTTCAGAGTTTTCGGGCAAAATTCTGAGTTTTCGGGTGAAAAATCAGAAAGAAACGTGAAAAACGGATGAAAAATCCGGAAAAAAGTGAAAATCTGATTTTTCATGATTTTTTTCCCACAAGCAAAATTTTCGGGAAAGTGTATTAATAAATACGCCCCAAAAAACCCGTGGGGATTTGGTCTGAGTTTTTTTCAGAAAATATTGAGATAAATTCGGATAAATTACCCCCTAAATGTTAGCCTTAGAGAGAATTTGTTATTTTAGATGGGGTCAGTGACCCCCATTTGGAAGCTGGAAAGAAGGCAAATAATTTAAAAACTATAAAAAAAAGAAAACACGAAGGAGAAATTAAAATTAGCCATTCTATAACATACTAAAAGTTGACTTAGAGGTGGACCACCCCTTTAACCAGGGTAACAAAGTAGCTGATCATTGCTTTGTGGAATAATGAATAGATCATCACTATTCGGAACATCATTGTATGGCTAAATCAAACTGATTTTATGATGTAGCCCTTTAGCCAGTATTCTGTTTCTATATTGGGGAGCATGCAGATTCATTAACTATGGGCTGCATACATTGCTTGATGTGGTTTTTAACCCATGGGATTTTTCAGTCTGCTTGAATGATATTTGAGACTTATGGCTTATGTATCTTTGCAGTACTCCACAATAAAAACCTGTTTTTTACCGGAGTGCCGTCCTCCTGTTTGTATATTGAATGATATTTGAGCCTGATCAGATATGGACTGTAGTGATGGGCGAATTTGGGGTGTTTTGCTCCGCCGAAAAATTTGCAAACCGGTTTCGCGAATTGCGTGAATTGCCTGCAAATTTGCACCTGGCGAATAAATTCGCCCATCACTAATGGATTGGGCAGGATGTTGTTTAGAGCCTTTGAGCAGGAAAATTGCTACCAGCTCTATAATTATAGGGTAAGTATCAGCTACTATGAATGGGCATTTTTAGAGCAACAGTGAATACAATGTTTTAAAGTGAAGAGACCTGTGGCTGCCCTGAATAATATATAACTGACTGCATGTGGTAGTGCTATATTTATGAGTAGTAGGAGGGGGTAAGCACCTTGGTGCTCCTTTCATGCCCTTACCCATCCAATAACTTGCACATCAATCACATTGGGCCTGCCTTAGTGCATTTTTGCCTGGGTGAATCTTAAATGATCATAAATGTGTGTATATACCATATATGCAAACAAGCAATATTTAAAAAATATTTAAAAAATGTACCCCTGTATTATATTGCCTACTTTTTGTATATCATGAAAACTAATATCCCTGCTTCATTGTACTCTCCCTGTTCTAGCTTTATGCAGACTTATGAAGCATATACATCCCTACCAATATCTTTCATTATTGCTCTTAAGACCCTTGGGCTCAATATGGGGGGAATGTAATATTGGTCGCTAACACAAAAATAGTTCACAATTCGTTCACAATGCAAATAAATGTTCACAAACTGAACAATTTTGCCTTTGCAAACACTTTGCCCCTCACGCGACAGTCAGATAGCGATTGCAAATTTTGACGTTTGCAACAGTGTGCAGTGTATGTAATAAAACTACTTAATGAAAAAGTTTATGTCACCTCACAGCAGGTGTGAAAGGCTATACGCAATTAAGATTCACATTGCAAATTAAGAATATTACATTGTGACATTTTTATTCACAAATTTGTTCTCTTTGCAAATTTCATTACATTTCCCCCATAGAGCCTTTTTTTACCTGTGAACCACATTCAGATAAAAGAGGCTGCAACCAAAACTTGCCTCCAAATGAGAAATTCAAAAATAAGCATCCACTTTGATGCCACTAGGACCAATATGTTACTCATGAGTCACAGGTTGGAGATCACTGGTCTAGGGAATTAACTTTATCAAACCCCAATAAACAGTGAAGTGATACATCAATATTGAACAAATTTGCACATGGGTAGTATTAACTGCAACCAATCAAACTTTTGCTTTCAGCATTCTACCTGCAGCTGTATGAAAAAGCTAATCACTTTTTGAGTGGCTGCCCAAGATTTGGTTTATTAACGCACATTTGTATCTTTTCACCTACCATCATTATACCTCTGTGAATGCGTAAGCCAATTTATCAACAACAGTGTATTGCCAAAATTCAGTGATCATTGACTGATTAAGCAATGGTCAACTAATATAAATATTTTCACACTAATTCTATGTTAAATACAAAGCAGAATTTAAGCATCTACTGAAGTATAACCAATGTCTTGTTCTGTTCAAAGCCTCAGTGTCCGTTTATTATGAATTTCAGCCTGGAGAAACACAGGTACTCTCAAATGATAACTGCACCCATTACACATGTGAGAATATTGATGGACGGTTAATAACTTCTTCTCAGAAGCAAATTTGTTCTGAGCTCAATGAAGAGGAGTGTGAGCCTGTGAGTTAAAGTCTACTTATATTATATATCAGCTAAAATATTAAATATTAATGTCAGCACAAGGTAGGGGCAGGTGAGGGTACAACCTCCTTTCCAAAATGGCCATTTGCAGACAGCCAATCGTAGTTTAGAACATGCAAAAATGTTTTTTTGCACATAGCACTTTGCTTAAAAATTAGGCCTATTTTCTTTTCTTTGGGTTTTCAAGCTTAAATGGTTTATTCTCTACCTTTCTTACAATGTATAGAAATACACAATTTATTTGTTTTATTGCATTGATTCTGCATCTTTTGATGAGAGACAAATGCGAATTTAATTTATATCTAGGCACCCAATTGAGTAACTAGTAATTAGGGCAATAAGATCATAGAGAAATTAAATTTTGAGAAAAACTTAAGATGAGTTAAGAGGTAGATTTGTGTTTATATATTCAATATTACATTTAAGGATCCAGTGATTAATTGAATTCTTTTTGTTTGTTTTATTCAGAATTCAATCATGAAAGAGCAAAATGGCTGCTGTAATGTTTGTAGAGGTATGGAAACAAGTGTTGGTTGTACACCTATAGGGGCAAGAACATCCAATATCAAAGTAGACATAAATGGACATTTCTAATGCAATTCAATCAAAGTACGAACTCAAATGCACTCTTAAAACATCAGCCACCTGGTGACCACAACAGTTGTAATTCTGGAGAAAATATGCTGCCTTGTGGGAAGTAATATTGTGATTACACTCAAAATTGCACTTTGCTCACTTTTGGTCATAAATGACCCCTATAATCTAGTCAATGCCCACTGTCATACTCAGTAGAACACAGATGGTGTAAATTGTGTTTTGATTTCACAGGTCACACTTAGGGGCCCATTTATTAATCCTCAATTTTTTCTGGTCGAGGTTTTTAGGGGGAAAGCTCTTATTTTTAGAGATTTATCATACCCCAAAACTGCCAAAAATCCAAATCTGTAAATACACCATCTAAACCTGTTGAGGTCATGTAGAAGTCAATGGCAGATGTCCCTGATTCTGTTTCTTAACATCGTGATCTGCACTGGACGATCCAAAAACGTTAGGGTTTCATCCATTAATCCTAAAAAGTCGAGTTTTTGCAGCAAACATTAGATAAAGTCAAGTTTTCACAATATCAATCGTACAGTACAGATTGATGCTCGATTTTGTCATGACATTTGTCACTCAGATTTTTCTGAGAAAAGCTATTGATAAATTAATTCAAATCATGGAAGGGAGTATGGTCGACTTTGTTTTCAAAAAAAAACCTGGAATGAATTCAAGTTTTTGTAAATAAGCCCTATGGTGTTTACCAAGGCAGAAAAGGGCACGATTTATCACAACATCTATTTCAATAGAAAAAAATTGCCATTATTTGCTAGACATCGATGTCAGCTCTTCATACCTGGGACATTTTGGATACTGTAACTATTTTACAGTAAGGCAGGAACTTATTCTTGAATAAACCTATAAATAATTATAATACTGTATAAGTATAAACACAGCCAAAAAAGGTCACCTGCAAAAATATTGCTCTGTACTATCTCTACGGACAAAGAAACCTTCTACATGTTGTCTGCCTAATCAATCTCAACCAGACAATTTACTTGTATGTTAAATGACATTTTATTTTTTAATCTGGCCTGTTGAATCTGTAGAAAAATAACAATGCATTATAATTTTATCAGTTGCTCTGTAAAGATGATTCAATTGCTTCACTATTAAGGCTCATACATATGTTTAAGATGCAGGTTTAAGCACACTTAGGGCTCTTACACTGCATTTAAAGCATGTTAAACGCAGGTTTGTGCAAAAATCAACACATTTGTTAATTGATTCCATTATATTCTGCCTGGCTGTAATCATGAGCTGCATTTGCATTTCATTGCTTTTAGACAGAGCATGCTACATTTTCTTTCAGTGGATGTGCTATCAGCTATCAATAGAATAGAGGGTTGGAATGAAAAAAAAACACAAGTAGCTGCATTAAAAAATGCATTGAAACATAATATATGCCTTATTGAGCTCAGCATGCATTTGAAAAACGTAGGAAAAAGGCCGTGTGTAAGAGCCCTTAAACATGTCAGCTAATTATTTACTTTATTTTATGCCTGGTTGTACTAGAATATTTAGAGTTGCGTATTAAAGCAGTCATGTTGCGTTTTTTACATGCAATGGCAACAAGAATTCACCGGCACACAGGTAATGCAAGCAGGTTATACCTTGCTAAGTGTTTATGGCTGCAATAAACACTTAGGGCTCTTACACACGACCGTTCCGACCTGCGCTCCCCTGCGTTCCGTTTTTTGGCGTTCAGCCGCAGGGGAGCGCAGGAATAGACGCAAGTAATTATTTGAAATGGGGCTGTACTCACTCAGGCGCGTGTAGGCGCCGAACGCAGGTTCAGACGCAACATGCTGCATTTTTCCTGCGTTCAGCGCCTACACGCGCCTGAGTGAGTACAGCCCCATTTCAAATAATTACTTGCGTCTATTCCTGCGCTCCCCTGCGGCTGAACGCCAAAAAACGGAACGCAGGGGAGCGCAGGTCGGAACGGTCGTGTGTAAGAGCCCTAAGTAAGGTATAACCTGCTTGCATTACCTGTGTGCCGGTGAATTCTTGTTGCCATCGGATCGTGAGGTTGACGTTTCCTCATTTTGCTGTGCACCAGGGATCTCTATCGTTGGGAGGGCCAGGGTGTGCGAGTACTCACTGGAGCATTTTTTAGATGCAACATGCTGCATTAAAAAATGCATATAAACACAATATATGTTTTTCCCATGCTCAGAATGCATTAAAAAAGCATTGTGTAAGAACCTTTATAGTCCAACCATTGTTTATGAATTTATCATTCATAAATGACATACAAACATAATAAAGTCCTTGCATTTCTGCATAGTTGCTTTTGGCAACTATTGCAAATTGTGTGGTTGTGCAATTATCCATGCAGTGAAAGCCTAGCCTTACCACCATCTCGAAGTTGGCAGTAGCTCCACCATTCCCATAGAGAACTGCATCAGTAGACACATCTACTAAAAATAGCCAAAATCGAGGACATCCCATAATCATAGATTTTCAACACAACTCCATCTGATTCACAGTTGTGGCAGGTGCATTGCAACTTTAGTTTAGCATTGTTGGAAACACACAGCATGGCAACTTAAAAAACGGCATAGCAGCTTACCCCTAAAATTCCACTTTGGATACTGCATTTACACCTATAAATGAGACATTGACTTCATTATTCTTGTGGTCAGATCTTTGAGAAATTTGGCTACATCAGGGAGATGTTCTTATTCGGATCTGAAATTTGCTTTGGGTTATAAATCATTCCTTTATCTGTAGCAACTGCCGTGTGTGTAGAAGATGACAAATGTAGTGAAGCACATTTTGAGTTATGTTGCTATTTAACTTAAAATAAGAAGAATACAAAATTTGTTTAGTTTATCCAATATTCTTTTGTTTTTATTTCAGTTCCCAAGGCCTGCAGCGTCCAGACAAAACAGACTTTAGTTTCTTATAATGGCTGCAGTGCTAATGTGACACTGTCATACTGTACAGGGGTGTGTCCAAGTTTTCAGGAGTAAGTGACACATTTCTTTATATAAACAACATATAAAGAACATATATAGAGTCCAACATGGAAGAATGGAATTACTTAATGGTGATCAGTACCAATTGCATTTCATTTTGTAATTTTTAAATATTTCAATACCAGTGTCTCTAGTGCTTATGTTGGGGGGTAAATTTGTTAATGTTATTCCTATTTTGGCTTTTAATTTAGATGCATTACAATCAGTGTTCGTTCTGTTCTGTTCAACAATGAGTAGTGCAAATAACTACCCATTCACTCTCACAACAGATTTATCATGGCCAATATTTGTTAACGGTGATGACTTGAATCAACGAATAAACACATCTTCTTTAAAACCACGAATACCATGTAATCTATTATAAGATCGGAATATAAATAGAACAAAAAAACGCTGAACAATGTTAACAATACAAAAACCTCAAAAAGATGTTGGACAATTACTAAAAATCTGAAAATCTCAACGCAGCTCCTAGGAACTACTATAGCACCTCAAATGCTTTTACATCTGAAATTTTTAGAGTTTCAGAGAAAGGATTTAGTGGGTTGTTAGAACGTTGTACTTCTGCTGAGTTCAGCTGCACAAAACAAATGCATCCCATTGGGGTGACACAAGTCTTCTTTGAGAAATGTTTCAGTTTGTCAAAACTCCTGGCTGACTGTTGGGAAAATATTGATAAAATGGAAAAACATTGAACTGCTGGGAATTATTCAGGATATTTGATAAACCTGCTCTTCAATAGAAATTAAAATATAATATACATTGATGACCTGGCATTGTACATGTGTTAACCAATTGCATGTCAGGCACAGAAAAAATATCTTGACAAAAACTATTTAGGAGTTTTTGCCCTGCTGTGTGATTTTTTTATTTGTCATAGATGGGCTGGGACACTCATGGCATTTGCTTGAGTTGTTCACTTTATGGCTGAGCACAAGCAAAAGCCTGAGCAAAAACCTTACTACAGTGACAATGTCAGTTAAACCTTTGGGGGTGGGATAGGTGCTTTTAAAAAAGTTTTAAGAATATAAGCTAAACATAAACAAATGTAATCAAATGGTTAATTGTTTTCTAATTAACTGTAGTGAAAGAACTGAATTATAAGAGTCAGATAGGTTTTACCTTTTTGTTACCTTCACAACAGAATACACTTTTACATAGGGTCGAATATCGAGGGTTAATTAACCCTCGATATTCGACTGTCAAAGTTAAATCCTTCGACTTCGAATATCGTAGTCGAAGGATTTACCGCAATTAGTTTGATCGAACGAAAAATCATTCGGTCGAACGATTAAATCCTTTGAATCGAACAATTCGAAGGATTTTAATCCATCGATCGAACGATTTTTCTACGACCAAAAACCTTCCCCATAGGCTAACATTGAGATTCGGTAGGTTTTAGGTGGTGAAGTAGGGGGTCGAAGTTTTTTTTAAAGAGTCAAAGTCGTAGTCGAAAGGGCGAAGTAGCCAATTCGATGGTCGAATTAGCCAAAAAAACACTTCGAAATTCTACGTTTTTTGCATTCGAATCCTTCAATCGAGCTAAGTAAACGTGCCCCCTCGATTAGTAATTACTATATTGTAAAAAGATCTCTCTCCAATTTCAGGCTGTATTTTCAAAGAGACAAAGTGTAAAAACTGACCCTTTCTGCATTTTTAAGAAATGAATAATTCATTTGGAACATTAATGTACAAAAAAGTCACAAAAGTCTAGGACAAGTTACTCACAGCAACCATTCAGATTTCACACCTCTTACCATTAAATTCTGTTGACCATATCAACTATCATTGCCAAAAAAAACAAGCTAAATCACTAAATACATGCTTTTAATACTGTAATAAATAGGGTGCACAATCCACTATTTTAGTATTTGGCCAAATACCAAATACTTTGTGAAAGAGATGGCCAAATACTAAACTGAACCCTAATTTGCATATGTAAATTAGGGAAATGAGGGGATAAGGGAATAAAAAGAATAAAACATTTTTGACTCCTGCTGAAAAAGGATACATCTTGGCTGAATCCCAAATTGAATCCTGGATTTAGTGCATCCTAGTTATAAATATGTACATATAACCAGGGATTTTGTGGATAAGGTATCTTTCCATAATTTGGATCTCCTCTCTGCCTGCTAAAAAAAATATTAATTAAACCCAATAGGATTGTTTTGCCTCCATTAAGGATTCATTATATCTTATTTGTGATCGAGTATAATATACTGTTTTATTATTACAGAGAAATAGGAAATCATTTAAAAAAAATCTAATTATTGTTTAAAATGCAGTCTATGGGAGATGTCCATCCTATAATTCAGGGCTTTCTGGATAATGGGTTTACTGGTAACAGATCTCATACCTGTACATTGTTTATCCACTGCATTCAATTCAGCTGCTCACTTTCATTTTGGTTCTTTGTAGGTTCTCAGTAGACAAGCTCAGTATGGACAGGACTTGTGGATGCTGTCAGGAACTTGAGGCAGAGGAGCAAAATATTAATCTGACCTGTCCTGATGGAGAAAGCAACATTTCCTTTAACATCACTAATGTAAGAAGATGTGGCTGTACCAGCACCGAGTGCACTCCATTGAACCCTACAATCCTCTACCAGAATCCTTAATTTATCAGTTAGAAGAGAACACTATTACATAATATTGTCAGTAAAACATCACCAACCCTTCTAATATCCCTTTATGATCTAGAATAAAAAATCATATTGTTTTACTATCTGCATGTTTAAATATGTTACATTTAGATAAATTTAGGAATAATATGATTCTAAAAAGCCATTGTTAACAGTCCTAATTAATAGTAAAGACCATCTGAATAAAAAGGTTCTAGCTTTATGTGCACATTTCACACGTCCCTCAAATTGCATATTAGTAGAAGAGAAATGAGAACCTGATCAGTTATTCTTACATTTCTCAAATGATATCACATTATGGGTCTTAATCTACTTATCAATCATGCTTTATATACAAATAAATGCACTGGAAGTAAAGAAAAAAAAATGAATGCACGAATGAACTCACAAAAAAAAAGGTTTATTATACAGAGAATATAACTAAAGCCTGAAAGGATGGGGAAACACTTAACAGCACTAATGAATAGTGATGGGTGAATTTATTTGGCAGGCATGAATTTGTTATGAATTTCCACATTTAGTCGCCTGCGAATGTATTCATAAAACTGCGGCGAAAATTAGCCAGCTAAAATCCGCCGTGACAAAAAAAATTGACGCACCTCAAAATTATTCGGACAACCATTGACTTCAAGGCATTTGGGCAAAATAGTTGCTTGTGTTAAAATTGGCGCTCACGTCAAAATTGTCGTCCATTGACTTTAATGTGTTTCGCAATTTTTTTCGCCCATCACTACTAATGGAGAAAAATAACAAACTAACATGTAAGAACTTAACAAATAGTTAGTAACTAAACAACTTAACTAGAAACTCCAAAAAGGAACTGTGAATAAATGTAGCCTATTTTTAAGGCATTGTTCACCTTTGAGTAAACTTTTAGTATGATGAAGAGAGTGATATTCTGAGACAATTTGCAACTGATTTTACAGTATTTGGTTAAAATGTTGCATTTTTTTGTGGTTTTGCAACTAATGGGATTATGGGGTCACCCTCAGTTTAGATAATTACTTCATAGTTGTAACAGACACCTAGCTTCTGATGATACCTGTGACATCCTGTAAGTATTTGTCACCAATTTCCAAGTTGCTCGGCCTTCACATTTACCCCTAAAGGGCAAGTTTTATAGTTTGGAAACCTCTGCAGCTGAGACACGTTGTCCCAGGAAAGCATTTTACATATCCCTCGTATAGTTTAAAGTTTATTTATATAGTGGATTTACAAGGGCTGAATTTGAGTGTTGGAAGTTTTTTCTTACTTTTGTATGCACAAATAATGGCTGCAGATCATTTGTAGCAGTTGGTCAACTCCAGAGTGTAGGTTAGTCTGTGCTCTATGAAAAAGAGTGCTCTCTATTTCTTTTTGTTTAATGTGAAGTATAGATATACATAAAATTATTTTACATCAGCTGCCAATTATCAATTATACAATGTCAACTGGTAGAAAAGGAGTGAATAAGTATTTAAATGGAAGGGCTGTAGCAAAGGAATGCAAAATTATAGAGGCCACACTAGTGGGGGGCTTCAGTTAAAAGGGCTGTTCACCTTCCAAACACTTTCACGAGTTTAGTTGTTTTCCGATTGTTCATAAGAAATACAGACTTTTTTCAATTGCTTTCTAACTTTTATTGTTTTACCTTTTTTTTCCAAAATTGAAGTCTAAAGTTTAATGTTCCTGTCTCTAGTGTTTCAGTCGGGCAGCTCAGTGATCCAGGTACAGATTCTGAACTGTTACAATCTGCTACATCAAGGGGGTTATTTATTAAAGTCCAACCAAACTATTTGACCTTATAAAAAAACACAATTGAATTGAATCAGGGGAAAGCTCGAGCGATAACCTGAATTGTGTGATTTTTTCAAGAATCATACAATCTTTCTGGTGAATTTTTACAGATTTTTGTCCAAAATAGTCAGATTTTCTGGCTAATTTCAGCGCAGACCACATAAACTTGCAAATAGGATAGGGACCTCTCTCATTGACTTCTATACAACCTGGGCAAGTCTGGGATGGCAGATTTTCTGATACAGACTTTTTGCATCCTCATAAATTCAAGTTTTTTTCCATTAAAAATTTGGATTCTATAGCCAAAAAAAACCTCTCTTTTTTGGCATTCAGCCTAGAACAAATAACACCCAAAGTTTCTCTAAATTAGTTGATCTATTTCTCAGCAGCATCTGTGGAATATTTGCAACTATTGTATCAACTCTAACAGCTGCCTTTAATGAAACTCAGAAATTCTGCTCAGCAGGAACAAAGATAAAAAATGTATTACTTAAATGTATCAATTTAGAACAGTCAGAGTCAGTGACCCCCCCCCCTCCCAGAGCTACTTTAGAGAGACATAAGAAAGTGGAAAATTAAACTTCAATGTTAGAAAAACAGTCACAAATAGAAAGTAGAAAGTCATTGGAAAACGTATTTGAAGGTGAATAAAGGTGAAAAAGAGGCAGTATCTATTATGTCATCAGTGAGTGCCCCCCTGTTGTCATTGGCTACAGGGATGATCATATCCCAGGATCCACTAAAGCACTTAAGCCACTCACTGCTTTGAGGGGTTTGCAGAGAACAGAAGTTCTTTATTTGCTCTAAACCTCAAAGTGATCCAGATAACACGTAAAACATTTTATTCAAAGATATTTTATATTTGATTCTATTATAAGTGTTGATAAGGAGTTAAACCAAGATGTCAACTAATTCTATGTTAAATGGGAAATAATCATTTAATGGTATATTTTTTGTAACCACATTCCTTTTTACACAAAATCAAATCATGAAATACATTCTTTAAAGTATCAGGACTGGAGCATTACCTCCCTGATGAGGTGCAACTAGTTGATATCAGTTAAACTAAAGCCATTGTTTCTATACCACTTGATGTAGCCTTGTTATACAACCACGTTTTAAAGATTCCAAGCAGTGTTTCCTGATATTATCCACACAAGCTTCAAAATGGACCCAATACCTTCCAATACGACATAGAATCATATTTCAGTATCTTGTGCCAAGATCAAATTGAAGCAAACTGTTTTGAATTTACTGAATCAGAGCGCAAGGCTGTGCCTTTGCTATTAAAACAGTGGTTTCTAAAAGACTGATTAGTAGATCTATGCCAGTGATTTCTCAAGACATTGTTGACGTTTTTCATTTTGGTTTTTGTAAGCAATCCTATGATTGTAGCATGAGTCAATGAAAGATCATTTTCTTGAAAAGAAGAATTGTAATACTCTTGGCCCAACTTTATTCAAATCAATACCTGTTGGCTGTTTCAGCTTTAGTCTACTTAGCCATTCCCCCCATGTGTAAAACATGCAACTGGTATTAGCATTAGCCAAAGATCTCTTCCAGTAATACCCAAATAATTAAATCTGAAACCTCAAATGTCCTATAAGCCACTTATCTAGGATAGAGTACAAGAAGAGTGGCATTAAAGAAAATTAACAGACACTGAGTTACCATTTTTTATACTTGAAAATATCTCATAGTTTAAAACCAAAACTAATGATGTCTCTAACCCACATACTGTATCTTATCAAGATGTTTGTCATTACAACATAACAAAGCTTCCAGAATCTTTATGAAACAGGATGTTTCATATGTTCTATGACTAAAACCCAGACATTTTGGAGCCAGAAGTTCACTGGTATCACTGTTAATCAGTATTCCTGACATCAATTCTACTAATGCTTCACAGCATATGCAAACAATTTAAATGCAATATGTCTAATTTGTTATTTCAAACAACAATGTAAACACTTTTGTCTTTTCAGTCTCACATATAAATTAATTCTTATTCTAGCTATTGTCCTGCTGTCCATATGTGACTATGAAATTTGCTGGCAAAATGCTTTAGGGCAGAGACACACGGCCTGGTGACAAATCTCCTTTTCTTCAGGGTGACTTATCTCCCCAAACTGCCTTCCCCTGCATTCACGCAGTTAGAATGAAAATCACCAGTGGGATGGCACTTGGAGCACTTAGTTTCCCAAAGCTGCTCGAAGTTGCCATAACTTCGGAATACAAAGCTTTCTGTGTGCCATCCCGCCGGAGATTTTCATTCTAGCTGGCAGGAAGGCAGGGGAAGACAGTTCAGGGAGATTAGTCTCCCCGAAGAAGAGGAGATTTGTCGCCAGGTGACTAATGTCCCCGAATTAGACAGTGTGTACCTGCCCTTAGGTGTCAGACTTTGCTATCTATACTTTCCCCTTAACTCAAATAGGCAGGGCATTAAGGGCATACAGTGAGGTAATTAGTGGTGTATAATTAGATTCAAGAGTTTATAACCCAGATAGCAATCAAAGAGCAAGAGTTTAAGGATTCAAAAAAATTCACTTGCTATGGGTGCAGAGACTTGCTGTAACCTAGCAAAGTGAAGGATGCAAACACATGGTGTAATGCACCTGTTTCCTCTATGTATGACAGATATCAGCAAGGCCATATTTAGGATGTGCAAGTCAGGGGCTCCTGGGCACTAGGGAGCCCCATACCAGCTTGTATTGTACATGACTTTGATGCACCTTTCAGCAATACACTTTGCACCTTGTACTAGACTTTAAGTGCAAAGTAAGGCCAGTAAATTTAAGCTGTTGACTGATTCCTTTAGCACTACCCAGATCATAACAATTCTCTCCTAGCCCCCTGTAAGGGATCACAAAAGTTCTACATCAGCCTACTCTTATTAGTCTGTATATTTTCACCCTCTACATAAGGTTTATTGAATCTTCCAGAGCCTCTTTAAAGGACAAGTAAAGTCAACCCCAGGCACCACTTGTACTAGATGAGAACAGTCTTCTCTTGCCAACTGCTCTGTGTCAAACATGTCTGTGTCAGACTTCATAGATGTATTATTGTTTTTTTGGTACATATGTTTATAGTATATATAAACATATATAATTACTACTTACTATGTGATTATATTTTTAGAGAGAGAGCGCAAAGAAATCCGCACTCATAGGTCTTTTGTGATGAAAAAAATGGGTTTATTCAACGTTTTGGCTCTTAGACTGGAGCTGTCATCAGGACTATATATATATATATATATATATATATATATATATATATAGTCTCTGTGTAAAATGTCTAATAAAGCAGCAGTAGTTGGCCAGCTGAAATAAATTGGCATATGGAATGTCTTTAAAATGCTACTTAACAGCTATTCAGTACTTCTATGTATATATTTCTCTTATAAACAACGAAGGATGTAGGAGTAAAATGTTTAGTTTAAAAGAAAAGTTAACATTCAGGTTGGTAGAAAAATGGGCACTTAAAGTATTAAGAACAGATAACAGAGCATGCAAAACACAATCAGGTAAGCAAATATTGAAAATAAAAAACAAATTCCATGTTTTAAATATTTAAATAGTAAACCAAAAGAAGCAAAAGAGTGTAGGACACTTGGTTTAAGGGGTAGGTAAATTGATTGATGGAAGAAAAAATGAGAGGTTGAATCCCCTTTTTGTCTATACAGCACAGAGAAACTATGTAATGAATAATATAATCAATTCGATTAAATGTATTTCAATTGATTGGTTGAGAAGGAGGACATTTAAAAGAAACTATAAACATATAAAAATAAATTAAAGAATTAAGAAGTTTCTGATTTCCAGAGAATGTGTGAACTACCTTCCTATCCTGGTGAAATTGCATACAACTTAAACTAAAAAAAAAAAACAAGTTGGGTTCATGATGTATTCCAGCCAAGCAATAAAGAAAAAGGTTAATTTCAGCATATCTGGTATAAATGCGAACTAGTAACACCATTCTGGAATAATATACAAAATATACAAAAATTTGCACCCCAATAATAGACTTACATTCCACAGAAATACTTCTACAATATGATTACGATAATACAAGTGTAAAGGGATTATGTCATGATTTTATGGTATCATTTTTATTACTAAATTACAATGTGTATTTCACAAGCAATTTATTTTACCATTTAAAATGTTATTCTTGAACCAGAAAATTAATTTTGTTTAGTCGTAACATTGGAGTTTAGTCAGCCAACTGAGGTCATTGTGCCTGAACATGTGCTTTCAGAAAGAGCCAGCATTTCACAATGGAACTGCTTTCAGGTAGGTTATTGTATCTCCTTCTCAATGTAACTGAAGGAGTCACAACTTGGGTTAGTCGGAGCTGGATTTTTACTATTGAATGCTGTTCTCATATTTACCATTAGGTGGGAAATTGAAGCTCACTGGCAATGCAGGTAGAAATGAGCTGTTGTCTGGTAACCTCCTGTTGTTCGGTTGGTAGGCTGCTGGGGGAAGATGGGGGTGATATCACACCAACTTGCAGTAGGAAAGAGTGACTGAAGTTTATCAGAGCACAAGTCACATGACTGGTGATACCTGGGGAAACTTTCAACATGTATAGGCCAATGTCCGAATTAAAAATATATAAAATAATCTGTTAGCTCTTTTGAAAAATGGATTACAATGTAGGATTCACTATTAACTATTACATTTTGTAAAACATATGTTTTCCCATGACAGGATCCTTTTAAACTAAAGACCCTCTCAAGAAATGTGTACTTACTATACTTAAAGCTGAAGACTACTCCTATTCCAGTGGAAAGTATAAATAACTCACAAGAATTAAGAAATATGGAAGCATTATAGCATTTTTAGACTACATAATTCATTAAAGGAAGGCCTTGGTTAGAGATACAAGAACAAAAAATAATTATATATTACATATATATATATTATATGTGTACCCATATAAAATGCCATAACACTTCAAATACAGAAAGTTCTCCCTGTAACATCCTGTCTGGAGTTGATCTGGTGTTTTCATGTCTGCATTGCCGCTGCTCTATGTGAGCTGTATGTGAGCAGACAGCTAAGGTCCTGGTTTACTGCCATTACCGTCCTTGTAATTGCAAGTAGGCATGGCTTGTTTCACCTGTTGATAATATAGCCACAGGTGATCAGTGTAAGCCTTTAGACTAGGGCCGGGCCAAGCTGACCGGGCTCCCTAGGCAACCCAGCCGGCAACCTTGCCCCCCCCCCATGTGTGTGTGCGCGCACCCTGACGTCAAAATGGGGCAGCACCAAAGGGGAGGGCTGGAGTGGAGAAGTGGCGGAGAGAGGTAGTGGGGAGGGGAAGCAGCGGAGGGTAGGGCCAGAGAGGAGAGGGGAAGGGAAAGTGGCAGAGGGGAGGGTAGACAGCACAAGGAAGCGACTACAAACTGGGGTTGGGCAGAAGAGGTACCTGCACAGTGCCCCCCTATTGTTGCACCCCCTACGAACTGCCTACCCCTAGTTCCAGCCCTGCTTTAGGCTGGTTATATAACCCCTGCACTGACTCATTGCCCAGTGTAGGTCTAATCTTGATAGTTCCTGAGTTCCTTGTCTGATTTACTGTTTTTGAAAGATCCTGATTCTATACTGCGCTGACTGATTGACCAAGCCTGTTCCATGACTACATTTACTTTCACCTTTCCCCCATTACACGTTCCAGCTTCCTTGCCTGCCCAAAACCCGCACCTTGGTTCTTTCACTTTAAGACCTGGCCGCATCTGAGTAGCGGAGGGCTCCTTCTGGTGTAAAATGCAGCTGTTATGGGTAAAGCATAAGCCGTGACCTTGGCATTCGTTCTGGGTTTTGGGATACCGAACATGACACTGGCACTAAAGAGAGTGTGGGTCGTACCAGTTTATCATGCTATGCTTTCTACACACTCCAGTTGGAGTCTCAATGCTAATTAAGAAAAATATAACCTTTAAATTAAACCAATTTCAAATGGATCATTACCATAGATATACATTGCATAAGCATGACCTATAAACTTATTTTGGTGAATATATATAATACCTCAATGCTGGGTTGAGGACTTCAATGGTTATCTAAATTCTGAGTCCCTCAGGATAAAAGAATTATTAAACTGGAACAGTGGGTGGAGCCTGTGGCTTTGCATGGCTTATCTAGTGAAAAATCCAAATACTAGCTTTTTAGCAATTCAGTGCAAATCTCTATCCAGGATAGATAATGGACTGGACCAACCTGACGTCTTCTAAAGTGGCACAGTTTTAGCATAATTATTCATTTATTTAGCACATTAGGCATTAACTTAGGCAGGACATGGTGTTGGATGCACTTCAGGTAGAAAAAAACAAACTTCCGACACAGAATCTACAACAGAGGGGGCCCATACTCTCTTAATACAAGCTCATGTTAGTATAAAACACAAATTGACAGAATTACTTCAAAGATTGAGCAAGAAAAAAAAATCACAATTTGCTTCTGTTTGCATAGCAGAAAAATGTATGATACCAGGGGAAGATCTGATAAATGGAGAAATTTCACCAAATGCATTGGAGTCAATCTGCATTATTTCACAGCACTCTAAATGCATTAGAGTCAGTGGGTTTTTTTTCTTGCACCAAATGAATTTGAGTCAATAGAAGCTTTAGCTCAAGCACAAATGCATTTAAATCAGTTGGCTTTTCAAGTGGTGAACAAACATATTTATTTTAACTAAACAAGTGAGATTCTAGTGCAGATTCACCACTCACAAAACTGAATTGCAGTGCCAGTCCGTATTCGGCAAACTTGTTCCCTAATCCCTAATCAAAAGTTTTCTTTTCCTCAGATACATAGGATCCAAAGTGACATTTAGAAATGTTAACAGATCAAGTGTTGTAGTAGATCAGTTTGTTAAGTATTATAAAACCTTATAAACCCTATACAATAGAGAGCCTGTCCCAAGGATGTAAATGGCCTCTGAGATACTTTCCTCTTCCCAAGGTTACCTGCAATTCATTCCAAGCTTTTGGACAGACCAGGTGGTGAAATGATACCAACCCCTCTCATACCTCATGCTTTACTTTTCAGAGAAATAGCAAGGGGATAAACAGCATCACTAGTGCAGAGATTGCATTATACTGTATCCACCCTTTTTCCCTTTTCTATTACTTTCATTATTTCAAAAATGTATCCCTTAAAGGGGTGGTTCATGCAAATGTTTAGCAACTTTTAAATTGGCTCTAATTTTTTTTAATTGCTATAGTTTTTGAATTATTTGCCGCCTTCTTCTGACTCTTTCCAGCTTTCAAATAAGGACTAAAAATAAATGCTCTGTAAGGCTACACATTTATTATTACTTTTTATTACCCATCTATCCAGACCCTTTCCTATTCATATTCCAGTATCTAATCCAAATCAATCATTGGCTGCTATGGTAATTTGGACCCTAGTAACCATATTGCTGCAATTGCTAACTGGAGAGCTGCTGAATAAAAAGCTAAATAACTCAAAAACCACAAATAATAAAAAATGAAAGCAACTGCAAATGTTGCCTCTTTATAGGTCCCTGGTAAGGTCTCACTTGTAGTATGCAGTGCAATACTTTTATGATGATAGACTGTCAAGGTTGGGGTTGATTTCTCTGGAAAAAAGGCGCTTGCGAGGGGACATGATTAGACTTCACAAGTACATTAGAGGACATTATAGACAAATAACAAGGACATTTTTACCCATAAAGAAGACCACCATACCAGAGGCCACCCCTTCAGACTAGAAGAAAAGAACTTTCATTTGAAGCAGTATAGGTGGTTCTGCACAGTGCTAGTACTGATCAATTTGTGTACGCCTTCTCCCTTCCCCTCCCTTTTTATCTTCTGTAACCCCCTCCAAAATAAAAAATGGTTTTGAAATAAATACAATAAAAAAGAAAATTGAAAAAAAATAAACAATAGACAAAATGTATATTCAACCCAATTCCTATTCATTGAAATTGTTTTGAACACGGGTAACATTGCTTAGGACTATCCTACCTTGCAATGTCTTTAGTTTAGGATGTCACATTTTGCACTTTGTTTCTGCTTGCCACTCCCAACTAAACCGAGTTAAGATTACCAGTGCACAGATAATTCCCCTGGACAATGCACTGCTGCCAACAAAACAAATGATAAAGGGATTGTATACTGGTAATCTATTTATCTTCCATGCAAGAACCAAGTAGCTTCAATTTGCCTGGTTGCCATGTTTAACAAAACCATAGATTTTTTGCGATTTAAACAGGCAAAAGTTTGTTTATCCTATTTAATGAACTAATGTTGAAAAGGGTTACACTACCCATTTAATGATGTTAAAAATACCCTTTCACAGTGTCTGCCCAGATTAAAACTCACAGATTCAAACTGTCTATTCCTCACCACTATGCTAACTGACTTTTGGGGAAGGTTTTCCCCATATACTAATACAGTGGTCTGTAGGAGGATCAATGCTAGCTAATCCAAGTATACTAACATAGTAACATATTAAGTTAGGTTGAAAAAACACAAGTCCATCAAGTTCAATCATAAGTCTGTATATAACCTGCTTAACTGCTAGTTGATCCATGTAATGTATCAGCCAGTATGACTCCATAATGGGAATGGGTGCCCTCTTGTCAACTGGAAGGACCTACAGGTAAAAAAAGCATTAGAGAGGTTATTGTATGTAGGGATGCACCGAATCCACTTTTTTGGATTCGGCCGAACCCCCGAATCCTTCACGAAAGATTCGGCCGAATACCGAACCGAATCCTAATTTGCATATGCAAATTAGGGGTGGGAAGGGGAAAACATTTTTTAATTCCTTGTTTTCTGACAAAAGTCACGCAATTTCCCTCCCGCCCCTAATTTACATATGCAAATTAGGATTCGGATTGGCCAGGCAGAAGGATTCGGCCGAATCCGAATCCTGCTGAAAAAGGCCGAATCCTGGCCGAATCCTGGCCGAATCCCGGACCGAATCCTGGATTCGGTGCATCCCTAATTGTATGATCCCCTTATATATTTATACATAGTTATCGTATCCTGCCTTAAGTGCCTCTTCTACAGTGTGAACAACCCCAACTTGGCCAGTCTTTCCTTATTGCTGAGATACCTTTTACCAGTTTAGTTGCCCTTCTCTGTACCCTCTCTGATTCAATAAATGTCCCGTTTGAGCACTGGAGACTAAAACGGTATGGCATATACTAGATGGGGCCTTACCAGAGCCCTTTACAGTGGAAGAATAACCCCCGTCCGCCCTCTAAGCTATGCCCCTTTTAATACAGCTCAAGACCTTGTTTGCACTTGAAGCTGCTGACTGGCATTGCTTGCTGCAGCCAAGTGTATTATCTACAAGGACTCCAAGGTCCTTCTCTTTTATGGATTTTGCCTAGTACAGTCCTATTTAGTAGCTTCCTTATTTTTACATCCCAGGTGCATGACATTTATCAACATTGAATCTCATCTGCCACTTACATGCCCAGCTTGCCAGTTTGTCAAGATCCTGCTGCAAGGATATGGCATCCGGGATGAAATTGCTTGGGCTAGGTAGTTTTGTGTCATACTTACAGGCCTTTTTAAATATAGGAATGACATCAGCTTTCCTGCAATCCAAAGGTACCATACCAGTTGAAAAATAGTCTGAAAAAATCAATCTCTCTTAAAGGAAAACTATACCCCCCAAACAATGTAGGTCTCTATTAAAAGATACTGAGTAAAACAGCTCATGTGTAAAACTCTGCTTCATGTAAATTAACCATTATCATAATAATATACTTTTTTAGTAGTATGTGCCATTGGGTAATCATAAATAGAAAATTGCCATTTTAAAAAATAAGGGCCGCCCCCTGAGATCGTAAGATTCACTGTGCACACATACAAACCACATGTAAGGTCATATGAGCCAATTAACAGACAGAGTTCTGCCTTTTCCTTCCTCACTTCTTCCTGTTACAGTTAGTGTTGTAGTATTTCTGGTCAGGTGATCTCTAAGGCAGCACAGATAGAGTCACGAAATGGTGGTTCAAGGCAAGAGATGTAAAAGGGCAATATTTATGTAAATATACATTCCAGTTTGGTAAGATTCTTTAATATGTCATTCAATTTGATATAAACTATCTGTTGCTTAAGTATTCATTTTGGGAGTATAGTTTTCCTTTAAAACCTGTGGGTATATTCCATCTGGCCTTGGTGCCTTGTTCACATTAATTTTTAGTAAATCTTTATTAACTATATCCTGAGTCAGCCACTCACTAGATTGAGTTAAGCCAACAGTGCAGCTATGTGGTAGGTTTGGCAACTCTGACTCCTCTATTGTAAACACTGAAGAAAAGAACTGATTTAGCACATTTGCTTTTTCTGTATCTGTGCCATTATTTAAAGAGGCAACGCTCTCAACCAGCAATTTTTTTACTATTAATATACTTACATTTTGGGGTTAGTCATAGCCTCTGCCACAATGTGCTCCTCATTTCCAATCTTTGCCTTCTGGGTTGATGTTTTACAACATTTATTAGTGTTTATATATGTTAAATGCAGTGTCTGTCCACACAGACTTGTAGTTTTTAAAAGCCTTTCTCTTTATTGCTTTTAACTTCTTTACCTCTATATTAAGTCACATAGGGTGTTTCTTGGTGCTTTTACATTTACTTCTTACAAGAATTAATTGAGAACAGTAACATTGTAATATTTTAAATGCCAACCATTGCTGTTCAGTTTTTAGCAGAAAACATAATGCCCCAATCTATGCTATGCAAGATAGCCATTAAGGAGCTAAAATTTGCTATTCTGAAATTCAGGGTTTTTGTTGTCCCAGTGTATATTTGTTTTTTGTACCAGACATTAAATGAGATCACATTATGGTAACTTTTGCCCAGGGGTTCAATTACTTGCACATTTGCTATACATTATGGGTCATTATAGATCACTAGAGCCAGTATACCATTTAATCTGGTTGGCTCCTCAACAACCTGTGCCATAAAATTGTCATGCAAGATGTTTACAAACTTGCTCCCATTAACAGACCTGGCAGTACTGTTGCTCCAGTCAATATCTGGGTGATTAAAACCCCCCATTATTATTACTCTCCCCAAACTAGCAGCCTTTTCTATTTGCATCAGGAGCTTAGCCCGCTCCTCTCCATTTACATTAGGTGGTCTATAGCATACTCCAACAATGAATTTGCTGGACTCTCTACAATCAGTGAAGAGCTCCACCCATAAGGCTTCTGCCCCCTCATTTTCTAACATCACCTCCTCCTTTATATAAGCTTTTAAATCCTGCCTAACAAACAGACATACCCCTCCTCCTTTTCTATTGCCTCTGTCCTACCAGATTCTGCACCTGAATCACTGAGCCAATGATTCAGGTGCAGACTTAACTTAACTTAAAGTTAATGTTTAGTTTGGTATAGAATGTACAATGCTAAGTAACTTTTCAATTGGTTGTCATTACGTATTTTGTATGTTTTCCTTCTTCATCCAACTTTTTCCAGCTTTTAATGGGGTTCACTGACCCCATATAAAAACAAATGTATTGTTATTTCTACTTTTTATTACATATCTTTCTATTCAGTCCCTCTCCTATTCATATTGCAAATCCATTCCAATTGCAAATTGGAGAGCTACTGCATAAAAAGCTAAATATCTCAAAAACCACAAATAAGAAAAAATTGAAAACCAATTGCAAATTGTCACAAGATATCACTCTCTACATCATACTAAAAGGTGAACAGCCCATTGAAACCTCAACTTTCGAAAAATGGCACAAAATAAAAAAAGGAAAGCAATTGAAAAAAAGTATACATTTTATTTGCAATTTTTCAAAAAATACATTACACTCAGTGGGTTATTTATCAAAGGTTGAGTTGATTTTGAGATTTAAAACCTGTCAAGGTTGTGTATAAGTCAATGGAAGAGGTCACTTCATCCACTTGAAGATGTTTGTAGCCTTCATGATGTTCAGGTTTTTTTTCGGTGGGTTTCGCTCATGATGTTCAGGGTTTTTTCGGCGGGGGTGACATATTGTATTTTCCCTGCCAATCTGTGCTACTGCTTGCTCCTAAATCCTGACTCCAATCTGGGTAACAGCAGTTAAGCCTTGACACTGCATTGTCAAATACATAGCTGTAAGAGTTTCCTTAGCATTGTGGAAATATCAGAATACCAAGTGATTGAAATATAGTTGTTTTAGGCCTTAAAAAAAGGATAGTTGTCTGCACTTTGCAAGGTAGATTTATTTCAAAGGAGAGATGCAGTCGTTCTGTCTGGAGGTCAGTGACACACAATTTGCCATATTGTGAAATCGGTTTGTACAAAGAATGGAGTAAATTCTTGTAGTACAGATCAGTGATTTAAGATGTCATTACTGAAACAATGGAACAAACATTAGTTTACATTTTATTTTAGCTTGTAATCAAAAATGGAACCTATATTTTTTTAATTTAAGTTTTCCTGTACTGTACACCTTTTTTCAGTAGTCTAAAAACTCAAATGCATTTCAAATGCCTCAAAATTGTTTTACTGATTCCTTATCCAGAAACCCTTTACCCAAAAAGCTCATTTTAAGTTCCTTTTAAACAAATAATTTGAATTTTTAAAAACTATTTCCTTTTCTCAGTAATAATAAAACAGTACCATGTACTAAATTGTAGCTAAACTGCAGGAATCCATATTGGTGGCAAAACAATCCTATTTGGTTTCTATAATGTTTAAAGAGAAACTAATTAAAAAAATGTAACATAAGCTTCATCATACTGAAATAAGAAATGTTCTAAATATAATCAGATTCTGACCCATTTCTGAAATAATCAAGTTTATCTTCACTCTCCCACTCTCAGCATCTGTCTCTCTTCATTCTCTCTTCATGTTGTAGTTGAAACTTCGATTTTGAATGACAGAGGGAGACCCATTTATCAACATTCTCAATATAGTGGTTTTAGAGGTTCTTTCTGAAAGCACAGAATTAAAGGACAAGGAAAGTTAAACTAAATAAGTAAGCTAGAAATGTTGTACGTTATGTTTTATACTTCTGTACCAGCCCCAGGCAACCACAGCCCTTTAGCAGTAAAGATCTGTTCCTCCAAAGATGCCCCTAGTAGCTCTCCATCTACTTTTCTGCTGATTCACTGCACATGCTCTGTGCTGCTATCACTTACTGAGCTTAGGAACCCACTCACAATATACAGTACACATAGAATATAAATGTCACAATATAAGGCTGATACATAATTAATACAGATAATTACTACATGGCAGCACAGAAACCAGTGCAATTAGCATCAGAATTTAACAACCAGCCTTGTAGCTTCGCTCATAGTTTGGAGTAGAAAGACATAATTACCAATTCTGAATTTGTCAGAATGTGTACTATCCAAAAATATATGGTTTTCAGCAGTCACCATACTTTTTTATAGCTTTTACCACACATAAAACTAGCAGTGTATTTATAAATTAGGTTAAATGTAAGCCATCAAATAAGTATGCACAAGGTAGATGATGGGGTCTTTACATGCCATGTACTTCAATAAACCTATGTGCAGTGGGCATCAAACTGTTCAGCGGACCCAATACATTTATATTTAGAGTGTTTTATCTGGTTACCTAATAATATGTGGGAGATAAGATGCTGCAAAGTGGAGGTTTTGAGGTGATCCTTTTAGAAATGTCATCAAAATTGCCAAATTTAGGAAACCTTTGCGGCTTGGTACTTTGGAGCAGAAATACATGTATACCCATTTTGGATTCGGGGGAATATGTACTTTCCAGAAATATATGGCTTTCTGGGGTGAGCATACTTTTTTGTAGCATAAAATGCTATAAATATTTTCATTTTGCAGTAGCTGAAATGACAAATCATATGGGGTGTCTTCATGTTGGGGCCCCTAAATGTCATGTACTTAGGTAAACCTATGCATATTGGGAATCAAAATTGTCAGTGGACCCCAGGCGTTCATAATTAGGGTGTTTTATTTTGTTATGTGGGAGATATAATGCTGTAGACTGGAAGCTTTAAGGTAATTTTTCAAATTCACACATTTTTTAAAAAATGATAAGTTTAGAAAAGAAATGTAACTTGGAAGTTTGGAAGTTTGGAGCAGAAATATATATTTTGGATTTGTCAGAATCTGTTCTTTCCAAAAATGTGAAGTTTTCTAGGATAAACCTATTTGTTAGTGGAATGTTTGGCTTTGAAATCAGAACTATGTACTGCTTAGAGATTTGACCTATACAAGTGAGAAATCTTCATAACTTGTGTTAACTTGTTATTGATCCTGCCTGTCCCTGGTTTTGTCCTGTCTGCTGCCTGTCCAGATTTTTGCCCATTTTGACTGCACTCTTGGAATTCCCCTTGGTACTGCATTATTGGTTTGTTTGGATCCAGCCTGTGACCCTGACTACACTTCTTTTTCTCCATCCCTGCACAACAAACTGTTCCCTTGTTTGCTTAGAACTCTCCTCCTGGTCCTCTCATGCTAGGATCTGGTGGTACCTGAGTAGTGGAGGGCTCCTTCTGAAGTGAAAGATGGCTGTTAAAGGCAGAAGACTGAGCTGAGACCGGGACCTTGCGGTTTGTTCTGTGTTTGGGATACCAATCGTAACAATGTCAGGTAAAGTGATACATAGAGTATATATATTTGATTATGGCAAGGAGACATGGACCTTTGTAAATCTGCTGTGTTTTTGTGCATAAAATAAATTTGATATACTGTAAATAAATCTATGTGTGTTTATATTATTGTAAACATGATTTTTGTTTAATTTTTTACAGAAGTGGAATTACAATAAAATGCTAGCATATTTTGAAAGCTTAGGTTGTCCTGAAATAAAAAAAAATGTTATATTGTTTTCCTGGGTAAACTAAGACAAGGCCCTTAAAGTGAAAGAGTGCAAAATGTCTTGCAATAAAAGTACCAAATTGGCCAAATTCACTGGCAGTGAAAGGGTTAATCCATATTTGTAATTTGCATGGTCTTTTTGGGGTTGGTTCATCATTTTAAGAATTTTAAATCTCAAAATAACTACTCTATGTATCACTTTACCTGACATTGTTACGATTGGTATCCCAAACACAGAACAAACCGCAAGGTGCCGGTCTCGGCTCAGTCTTCTGCCTTTAACAGCCACCTTTCACTTCAGAAGGAGCCCTCCTCTACTCAGGTACCGCCAGATCCTATCATGAGAGGACCAGGAGGAGAGTTCTAAGCAAACAAGGGAACCGTTTGTTGTGCAGGGATGGAGAACAAGAAGCGTAGTCAGGGTCACAGGCTGGATCCAAAAAAAACCAATAATGCAGTACCAAGGGGAATTCCAAGAGTGCAGTCAAAATGGGCAAAAATCTGGACAGGCAGCAGACAGGACAAAACCAGGGACAGGCAGGATCAATAACAAGTTAACACAGTAGAAGAAAGCACCCAGGAACTTGTAAAAATAGCTTAACGTTTGGCACTGGACAATTGACGCCTGCGCCTTTAAATATTCAAATTTCGTGCCAATGCGCTGTGATGTCACGACGCTGGCACTAAACCCGAAATCGGTCTGTGTTGCCTCAGATGATCAGAAGAGCAGTGCGCATCAGCGCGTAAGGAACTATTTCTGCAGGCGTCCCTGCAACCGACGTTGTGGGCGTCCCTGCAACCGACGTTGTGGGCGTCCCTGCCGCCCTGCTAGACCACCAGGGTGAATTCTTACAGACATTGAATGAATAGCAGTTTGTTGGGATATAAACTTGATTTGTTTGTGGTATCTCACTATTTGTAATTCTTATATTTTTTATATAATCACAAGATCTTACAATCTAAATGATGTCTGATCTGTCAAAATATATTAAATATGGATCTTTAAACAGGTGCTAGTCAGGTCCAGATTTTTGGAAAGGCCACAAAGGCCTGGGCCTAGGGTGGCAGAATTTTAAGGGGGCAGTATGCCGCCCAACCACACCCGATTGGTTTGGAAGCACTGGGGATTTGCAGGAGATACAATGGTTTTGTACGTTTCCTGTGCACCAATCCCCAGTACTTTGGACCCGATGATGAAAATTAATGTGCATGTGCACAAAGGAAGGGGACAATGAACAGCAGCGGGCCTATGGGCGCATGCTATGTAAATCTGGCCCTGGTGCTAGTGGGCGTATGAGCACTGTGGTTTTGCCAGCCAGTTGCGGCAGGAAGAAGAGCAGGATGCAGATCTGGGTCCAACCCTGGGAATGGGATGAAGTGATGAGAGGCAAAGGTTAGAAGCACAACATAAGTGTATTTTGAGATTAGAGCTGAGATATACTGTAGGAAGGTGCTTCGTTGTTACGGGCCTTAAATGTGAATGCTAGTAATTTGCATTTAATTTCAGTGGAGATAAAGGGGCACATTTACTAAGGGTCAAATTTCGAAGTGTTAAAAACTTCAAAATTCAACCATCGAATTGGATTACTTCGACTTCAAATGTCTAAATGACAAAATTCAAAATTCGACTATCGAATTGGATTACTTCGACTCCGAATGTCAAAGTTGAAGTTTTTTTTATCGAATTTGTCCGTTTACGGTCGAAGTAAAATCGTTCAATCGATCGATAAAATCCTTCGAATCAAACGATTCAAACTATTTCATCGATCGATCGCATGATTTTACTTCGACTTCTTAAAACTAGGTTCTAGAAGGTCCCCATAGGCTAACATTGCAATTTGGCAGGTTTAAGGTGGCAAAGTGTCAAAGTCGAACTTTTTTAAAGAGACTGTACTTCGATTTTGGAAGTCAACATTTTTTAATTTGAATCGAAGTCGAAGACGAATTTGGCCTATTCGATGGTTGAACTACCCAAAAAATTACTTTGAAATTCAAACTTTTTGAATTTGAAATTTCACTTCAACCCTTAGTAAATGGGCCCCTAAGAGTCAGTAAAGGGATATGCATTGGAATACAGCTGATGTGGAATGATGAGATAGATACATAAGTCTAGCAAAAGCATTTAGACTGCAGTTGCAAATAAAAATGATATATTGGAATGCTTGCAAGGATTAAGTTGCAGTAATCAAGTTGGGAAGTAATAAGACTTAATAGGTGTTTTGGTTTTACCTAAGCTGAGGCAAGGTTGCATTTAGGGAGTGTTGCACAGATAAAGTGATGGGATTTGGAAAGTGTTTGGATGCACAGTGTAAAAGACATAAGAGTCTCAGAAAATTCCTAGGCAGCTCACCTGTGCGGTTAGTTGAAAGCTGATGTTATTGATTGTGAGTGAATCCTGAAGTACAGGGGAAGATGTTGAAGGCATAACATAATCAATTCTCTTTTAGAGATATTCAGTACACTAAGGGGCAAATGCATCAAGGGTCGACTATCGAGGGTTAATTAACCCTCGATATTCAACTGGGGAATGAAAATCCTTCGACTTCGAATATCGAAGTCGAAGGATTTTGCGCAAATACTTTGATCGAGCTATCGAAGGAATAATCGTTAGATCGAATGATTAAATCCTTCGATACGAAGGATTTTAATCCAAAGATCGAAGGATTATCCTTCGACCACAAAAAGTTAGCCAAGCCTATGGGGACCTTCCCCATATGCTAACATTGAGTTCGGTAGCTTTTAGGTGGCGAACTAGGGGGTCGAAGTTTTTTCTTAAAGAGACAGTACTTCGACTATCAAATGGTCGAATAGTCGAATGATTTTTAGTTCGAATCGTTCGATTCAAAGTCGTAGTTGAAGGTCGAAGTAGCCCATTCAATGGTCGAAGTAGCCAAAAAAACACTTCGAAATTCAAAGTTTTTTTTCTTCTATTCCTTCACTCGAACTTAATGAATGGGCCCCTAACTCACAAAGCTAAACTGCACTGCATGCCAGTTACTAACCGAACATAAGAAAAACATTGCTCTTTACTGTGTTGGGAGGCAGCAGATGTTATGGTAGATTCAATCAGTAAATGAATGCACATCAGTCTTTCAGTTAATTTAAATGTTCCTCTTCAAATATTTTGACATTGATTTTATTCCTGCCTTCAGTCATGCAAATGATATTTGCAGCTTTATTTAATTAAGAGATTAACCAATGAGGGTCTCAAATGGGTTTGATATAATACTCATTTATGTTGTAAGACTCCTCTGTTGGAGAAGTATCTTTTGATCAGTCTAGTGATTAAATAATGTTTTGATAATTAAAGTATTGCTTTAATTATAAAAACATGCATTGCAGTTTTTTCCAGAATTATTCAACAAAATTGGTACTTACACTTGTCCTACTTATACCTATTGTATTACACTAGTTAAGCAGGATACTTTCAGTCTTCATCATTGTGAGTTTTGAACAACCTCTCACCTTTTTTGTTCCTGCAAAAGTCCATGGAGATCCTTTCTCTCTGCAAATATTACATGTTAAATGTGTTGAATTAAGCCAGAACACACCTTAATTATCTCTGTGTCAGGCCAACCTCTCTTTGTCACCATATAAAAGCTTAGACTTGGAGGAGGCCAATCTGTTCATTGTGTGAGCCTTCCTGTCTGAGCTTCAAACGCTATGGGATCCTTTCTTAGGATTCCATTATGGATGCTATTATTAAGCATGGGGATTTTAAAAGGTGGGTTACTGTGCCTGCATTTTTTAGATTAAGAAAAACAAAAAAAGAGGTTTATATACCATATTCACAAAAATATCTTCACTTAATTTTGTCTAACAGTGTTATTGTAGCCTTAATTAAATTTACAATAATGGCAATTTTATAAGCTTATTGTTGAATTTGAATACATAAATGGATTCTGAATTATAATCATATCTTTTTATGCATAGTTAAGAATGGAAATACCATACTGTTCATGCTATGATTTACATGTAATATATTCCCTTCCCAATTATATTGTTGTTTAATTAATATATTTTATTGTTACAGATGCATGTACAAATACAGAAACTTTTGGTGCAGTGTAATTTTTTTTTAAAACATGCCATAATTCAAGATATGTATTTTGGATTAAAACCAATCCAAATTAGTTGTAACTGATAAGAATTTGATTTATTTTGTTTTTCCAAATACCCCCCAATGTCATCTACTGCACAGTTAGATTTTACAATTTGTTCAATCGTAACATACTATATAGATATTAGATGTTATTTTTAGTTAAATTTCCTTTCCTAAAGTTTAGTAAAAAATCGTATAACTACAAGCTTTTGATATGTCCAACTGAAAATGTATATTTCTAAATGGTGCTTGGTAGAAATGTTAGAGTTCCACAATTAGTTATAAATAACATTTTAAGCAATAATAATTCTAATTTTTAAATATAATTTCCCTTTTCTTTGTAATAATAAAAAGTACCTTGTATTTGATGGAAACTATGCTGCCTGAATTCATATTGGAGGCAAAAAAATCTTATTAGGTTTATTAAATGTTTAAATATTTTAGCAAACTTAAGATTTGTTGATCCAAATTACAGAAAACTCCAGGTCCCAAACATTCTGGTTAATAGATCCTATTCTTGTACTAAATGCTGTAAACTTTGGTGGTTTATTTATAGCAAAGCAACTTGAAATTAAGCAAGTGAAAAATAGAAGATATTTTTGAACCTGATTTTTACGATGCTTTACCATGTTAGCCATTGAAAAAATGCATAAAATGAAAAGTTTGGTGATACCTTTTATTGGCTAACTGAATAAGTAACAATTGCAAACTTTCAGAGCACACAGGCCCCTTCATCAGGCAAAATGTATATAAAAGCTGGAAAGGCACATTATATATACTGTTAGATATACTTTTTATGTACATTTTGACCCTGAAAAATGTAAAGTTGGAATTGATAAACAACTGTCTGTTTTTCAACTATGAAACATTGCATGCATTCATCATTTTTTTTGGATTTTAGAATTTTGCCTTTGGACATATATTTTATTTGATTTTATATAATGCTTTTTGCAATTGTCATATTTTAGCTGTAGGTAACATTTTTTTAACAATATTATGATTTAACAATGATTTTGCTTTGTTGAACAAGAATTCTATAGATTTGTTTACAGAGATAATGAACACCAAATTCTTTGCATCACAAAAATGACCAAATGAACAGCATGTCCCTGAATAGGGGAGAGGGAGGAGAGCAAGGGATGTTAGTACAGGTATGTGGGATTTGAAGAGGGAAAACACAAATTGGCACAGGGGTCTACTATCCCACAGAAGGGGTAAAACTTGTTTGGGAGCAAAGGGCCTGTTGTCAACACATGTAGGAATGATTTTGCTTTAGTTGCTTTAGTTTCTGAAGCCTGTACATACATACGTATATTGTTCTCTTTGACTAAATATTTTCTGTGCAGTCTTCTTTTTGTACAGCGCTTAAGATGTGCCTTAAAACAGTTTTTGTTAAACTCTTTCTTTAGAGTAGAGAAGAGTGGAGAGGAATAATAATCAATATTACAGAAAGGCTCTTTATTCTGAAAACCCGAAAATGCATTTCAGTTAATATACCTGTTTTGTGTTTTCTGCAGAGAAGTGACATTAGTACAGTATTTTTTTTATTTTTAATTGTTCAAATCAAATCATCAGATTATAATATTATGTATTTGTTAGTAAAGGAGAGAAGTGCTTAAATGACAATTCTAAATGATTAATAGATTTAATTTCTAGTACTCTTAGTACTAGTCCATAATTGATTAATAGATTATATTCCTAGTACTAGTCTGTATTCCTTTTTTTCCGCTCTAAATCATTTCATTAGGTTATAGTTAGCATAGTGTTATATGCATCATTAATCCAGTAAATTTAGCATGCATGAAAGAATAAATGGGGATGTTAAAGAGCCTTCCACCAAAACAGATGTTTGTTTTTTTTTTGCCGAATAAAAGAAAATACAATTATGAACAATATATTGTTTCGATTTTAGCTATCTGTATAACAGAGAATATTGTCACTTAACTGATCAAACTAATCTAGTCTTCATAAAAGAATAAATGGGGTGTTAAAGGGATCTTCCACCCTAAAAATGCTTTTTTTTTACTAAAAAAAATGAACAAAACAACTTTCCATTATATATTTATATATATATATTCAATATTTTAATTGTTTTAAAATAATTTGTAAAGTAACTGGTACTGAAATATGTGTTTTCTTTATCCCTTTCTGTTTTCTGAGTCTGATATTTAAATGTAACATGAGTCAGGTCTTCTCTAGGTTGTTAACATGAGTTAGGTCTTCTCTAGGATGTTTAATCAGCTGACTTACAACGTCATGTCAGAAGTCAGAGCCAGGATTGCAGATAATGTAAGCAATCAGACATGCTTAAAAATGTAAGTAAAAACATTTATTAAGGTAAAAGATTTTTGTAGTTTGACGCCCTAAGGTGGGTGTGTCTCACTGGAGGAAAATGGAAAGGATATGGGTCCCAGTATGCTCAACCTCAATCAATAGCATTTTTTCTATGACAACATTATTTGATTATAATTTGTTCAACAAAGGAGTGATGTAATGGATAACTGGACCACATATTGAACATGCACATCCACAACCAAATCCCTGCACTCATATATTTTCTTTTGTGTAAGAAATGACCAGATGAAAGCAAAAAACACACATTTCACATATCTAATAAGTAAGTCAACCTATACAGGGAGAGAATTTGAACACTGCACTCCTCTGGAAGTATCTACTGGTAAATGAAACAAAACAGTTTATGGCAAGATCCCCTAATATATCAGTTTATTTTTTTCTGGACTTCGCCTATGCAGAAATACAGTATATCTTGTGAGTGCTAGATAATGTAAACTACACTGCATAGTCTAGATGAGCCTTACTTTTGTACAATGTAGGAGTTAAGAATAAGAATTATTTTCTCATCATGTGTCTCCATCACCCTTTAAATACAGAACAATACATTGCAGACCCTTCATGGTAGTTTGCCTAAAATCTGCTGCAAAGATGTCACATCCTAGATAGATTTTATTGTCTTGTGTAATTTTTTGTCATTGACAAACACAGATACAGTATGTTGCTTACAGGGCCCTCCAAGTTATTAGTGAATAGATAAAAGTGTACCCAATACAGAATCATATTATAAACCGTATCCCACTTCTGCACAAAGCAGTCAGATGTGGCGGAATTTGGTGCAAAATTGATAATTTCGTTTTTCCCACCTGAAATTTTCAGTGTTTGCCTCCTCCCAAGTGGAGGTAATGTTTGTGTGTGCAGGCACAGCAGGAAGAAGGGCAGCAGTGAAGGAGTGGATTCTCAGCCTGTGTTTCTCCACAGGCTGAGATCCAACTCATCTGGCTCTAGCCTAATGGAACAACTTTTCTACTTCAGTAGCCACCAGATTCTTTCTTTTAAGGCTCTGCCCTACCAACAATTAATTTTTATTGTAATTAGAAGCAATGGTACACGAGAAAAGCCATACTTGTGATTTTTCTCTAACAAAAATCATTTGCTTAAGGCCATTTTATCCCATATTAAACTTAAAGCTGTAAGAATGCATTGCAATTCAAGAATAAATGTAGCACTAAGGGGCAGATTTATTAAGGGTCAAATTGAAAATCTGAATTTGAATTTTTTTTATGGTCAAAACTGTCAAATTCGAATTGTGAATTATCCAAACTCGTTTAGTGTTTTAATTTGAATTTCATGATTTATCACACCCTGGCCCTTGAAAAACTCAAATTTGACTATTCCCCACCTAATACCCGCCAAGTTCATGGATAAGTCAATGGGAGAGGTCCATGGACCAATTTGGACATGTTAGTAGCCTTCCTCATTCAAGTTTTTTTCAGTGAAAAAAAACTTGAATCAAGTTTGGTTGAATTTGATTTGTGTTTTCGAGCCATTAAATTTGTGAGAGTTTAAGATATTATTTTTTTTTATTACATAAACCCCCAATCAAATTTTGAGTATATTCAAATTTAATAGATTTGAAAAAACACTCACATGAATTCAAAATTCAACCTTTAATAAATGTGCCTCTAAATGTCACACTCCTAATTGGTCTTTAGATTAGATTTTTTAGAGATATCTAGTGTAGCAAATAAACTTTCTTTTCCACATATCATCTTGATTCTCCTTCAGATAGGGTCTCCCCATTATTGCTTTAGTTCCCATAGATTAGGAGTCGCTATAGTATGCACCATTGAACTGTACTGTTGTTATGTTCACCATCATTAATTTAAATTTAGTTGGGACAGATCATTTAAATAACATTGAGTTAGATGCATTTTCATCACATGGATCGTCACCATGCTATTGAATTAAAACAATTTTTAAAATGTATTAATATTAAGAAAAAGAGTACCCAAACGTAATGCTTTGTTTCCCATAAAAACATTATCCTCTTATAGTATCCTTTATGTTCTTTGTGACTTTTCCATTATCATCAAATAAATAGGGTTTTAAAGGTCAATGGTAGAAGTAACCCCCTATTTAATCTTCACAATAGTATACCATAGTTACAAGAAGACTATCAGTTTGGAACAATGTAGCTCCAGATCAACCTACTCTATTAGACCTCACTTTTAATTCTACAATGATATGTGATCATTAACCTGGCATAATGTGTGAGCAGATTGTGAAATCCAACTACTGTGACACACAGGGACATTGTGTAACATGTCACATATGCTTTTAATCTTGAAGGACACAATGCTTGCTGTTACTTATTTTTAGCTACCAAACTAAACAAGATAAACATTCTGTTTAAGGGATAATGCTCTGTTATATTGAGAGCACATATATTGTACATTTCTTAGAAATGTACAATACATCTCAATTCTTCAAAGAAAAGGATATCTGTTAGAGTGATCTTATGGATGGATAAGTTTACAACAATAAAGACAAGATAGGATCAGTACGGCACTCATTTAGAGGTCCAAAGCAGGGATGGGCATTTTTTTTTTTTGGTGAGTTTTACAGTGGAAATGAATCCCATAGACTTCAATGGGGGAAAAAAAGTGGTGTGCTTCAACATGCGCATCAAAAAAATGTTTTTGCCCATAGACTTTAATGCATTTTGGTGAAGGCAAATTTTTGGCGAAACAGGTCAAATTCGCCCACCCCTAGTCCAAAGTTTTGCATTAAATCATTGTTCCAAAATTTAGTATGGTTTGCTCTTTGAGAATTAATCCCTGTTTGAATACCAAAACAACAATTGATCAAATGATGCATAATTATTTTTTATTTTATTATATGTGGGTGGGTGAGTGAGGAGAAAAGACATCTTTGTGATGCAAGGTTTCAATCAAAAGTTGGTCTTAGGTTTATTTAGACATACAGGATACAATTATTGTATAACACATAGTGCCTCAATTATACGTGAGGTTTTTTTGTCATAGTTCTGTTCTGCTTACAACAAGTTTTTAAACTTTTTGCAATTTATAGAGGGAAATTAGTTTAAAAACTCTTATGCTTACAATTTGTCTATATCAATGCTGTAGCAAAACATAAATTAAAAAAAGACAACCTTGTAGTAAACGTGAAATACATACATTAGCAATTATTTTGTTTTATACATGATTTTTACAGTATATAACATAAAAGCATAGTTTTCTGTGAATAATATACTGTACATTTTTGTATCAACAAATCTAAATTAGATCATTCATCAAAGCCTGCTAAGCTCTTTAAGTTAGTATACCTCAATATAATAGTTTTGGCCATCTACCCAAGAAAATGGCAGTTAAGGCAAGACAAAGATACAGTAAAAGATGTCATAAGATATAAAGAAGAATTAAAAACTGACAAAAATCTAATATATTAGACATTCTAGAGTCCAATGTCTTTATCAGCACATAAGGCAGATAAGTATGCTCTCTGAATGTTATTACTTGAATTTTATAATTTTTACATATTCCCCATGCACATACAACCTATTCAGTATACTGTACCAAGAAAAATGTCATCAAATAGCAGTTATAAAAGTGTAATGCTCTATTACCTGTTTTGCAAAGTGGTGGAAACAGTGCCATACTTTATTCACGTCAGTATTATGTTAAAAACTATGGATAGTTGAATGCAAGTTCAAGAGCACTAAGGAGCAAAACAGTGTACTCCTCAGTGGTTATTCAAGGAGCACTTCTGTTTAGGTCCAAGCTGTGCTATGCACCTCAGTTTGGTTAAACACAAGGCAGCATTGTCCCTACCACCTAATATAGCACAGGAGATAAGTACTGGGCTCTATTGCTGACTGAACCTGCCAGAACACCCATACTTGCATGGCTGAATGAGTCACAAGCCTCTCCGTCAGCCACCCTTGAATATAGCACTTCTGTACTGAATGCAACTATTTAAATGTGCAGTGCAAGGTGCAATGTGCAGAAAACATAGTGGATTGCACCTATTTTTTGTACTTTGCTCTTGATGTATTCAGATACAACATCCTTTAATTCAGTGTATCTCAGTTTTAAACTGCTAAGATCATCGAAGCTTGCTTCAGCTCAGATGTTTATCTTATTCAGAAGACAAAGACTGGATGCATGGTGGATCACCCAGAAATGTACTTGTGTCTTGTCTCACAATGACAAGTAGTTGTAGACAAGTAAACCAGAGAGAGAGGCTTCAGATGGAGCTTTATTAAAAAAATTGGCTCTGATAGCTCATTGTATTGCACCATACTATTCAATTAAAATAGATTATACCTTTTCTGTTGAAATGAATGCTGTGACTCATTGTGCCAGGGTAGGCTATAACCTTTATACTGTATATTTACAGGGTATTTATATTAGTAAAAAAAAACTGCACCATCTATATTTGCTTCTGTCCAAATTCTGCTAACCTTTTTTTGATGAATGTGTTAAATTAACAACCTTTTTTTCTTTTAACTACAGTTCAGAATTTAAAAACTGATTTAGATGGTAAGTTATTTTCTTCTTCATCTTTTTCATCCTACTATTACAATGCTAGCTGAAATAAGTTTTGGATAACACTTTTGTAAAGTACAGAATATATCAGCAATGCATCTTAAAGAGTTAATGTGACCTTTTAACTCAAAGGCAAGAGGACTTCAAAAATGACTATGATTGCAAGTCATACCTGAATATCATACTAACATAAATGCAGGGATTTGCATAGTGTATACTTGAAATGTGTTTACTGGAAAGTTATATATGCCTTCATTAACTTTTTATCCTGAAATTCCAATTTAATAAAGCAGCACAAATTTTAGAATACATGTACGGGATCCATTATCTGGAAAGCCATTATCAGCTATTCAGCTTACTAGTAGGGATGGGCAAATTTTTTCGCCTTGTTTCGCCGCAAAAATGATGCCCATAGACTTCTATGGCATTGCGCGACAATTTTTTTTGAAGCCCATAGCCTTTAAAGGTCTTTAAATTTTTGGCGGAACTAAATGGGTCAAATTCCCCAATCCCTACTTACTAGGACAGACACATGATGAGAATCAATAATATACAAGGTATGGGACTTGTTATCCAGAATTCTCGGGATCTAGGGTTTTCTGGATAATGGATCTTTCCGTTATTTGGATCTTCATACCTTAAATATTAAATAAACCCAATAGGCTGGTTTTGCTTGCAAAAAAAGATTGATTATATCTTAGTTTGGATCAAGTACAAAGAACTGTTTTATTAATACAGAGAAAAAGGATATTATTTCTTCAAAATTTGGATTATTTGATTATAATGGAGTCTATAGGAGACAACCATTCCATAATTCAGATTTTTCTAAATAAAGGGGTTTTCAGATAACGGATTCCATACCTGTAACATCCTTCAGTATACATATGTTTTCATATGTATATTGCACATATACAGTACGTAGCTATTGATATTTTAGTCCTATATGAATAACTTTCTGTAAATTGAATATGCTCCACTAAAATATATATTGTAGCCATGAACGTCATTCAGAAGAAAAAACTGTAAAAGAACATAGGAAATGAAGCAAATACTTATGTTCCTTCCATGTGTTTCTGTGGTCACTATGCCACCCAAGCCTTGCCTTGATCCTTCCTGAAAGCTGGAAGGTGCACAGAAACGTGCTTCCCATGTACATTAATATAGAAAATTCTAGGGCTTAATTACATAGCAATAAGCAGAGCCCATACACTAAATAGTGGCACCTAGCTCTTGCAAAACACTAGTGCAAAGTACAGTGTTTTGAAGTGTAAGTGAACTTTACGTGTCTTCTTTCCAGTGTAGCTCTTTATACTCCATACCAGATTAACAAGAACTTCAGATATGCCTAGCAAACACAGTACATTTCCAATCCATTAAAAAGAAACAAATTTTGGTCAGCACAGTTTAACACAAGAAGACCAAAGTAATCAAAACAACTTGGTGCCCCGAGCCTTTTGGTTTACTAAGAAATTAGTAAGCATAATATCATAGCTATCAGCATTATCTTAGCATATCTAACAGAATATATTCAGCAAAAAAGTGCCTAGTTCCCATCTGTATGAATACAAGGTGCCATAAAAATGTGAGCTTAAGGCGTTCGTTCACCATTAACAAATTTAGTATGATATAGACAATGACATTGTGAGACAATAGTCTTCATTTTTTAAATTTATTGTGTTTTTTTTTTTAAGGCAGCTCTCCAGTTTCTGGTTGCTAGGGTTACATTTATCCTAGCAACCAGGTATTGGCTTTAATGAAAGACTGGAACAAGAATTGTAGGGGCCTGAATAGAAAAATAGAAAACAGCAATAAAAATTGGGTTGCTACCTGTCCGGTTTTGAACCGGATAGTCAGGTTCGAAAATACCTGCACGGTTTTCAGCAGTCTGAAAAACAGGCAAGCTTGTTCCCTGCTTCCTGGGTGTTTCGACCAATCATGGGCTGTAACATCACAGCCTGTAACAGCCTTCCCCAGCCTCAATATATCAACCTCCGTGAAATAGATCTGCAGTCCATATATAGCGAACTCCTAATACACCGAACAAGCAATGTACTTGCAAAACAGCTTACACTGTACACTATTTCACTTGATAAAGAGTAACCTGAAACACACTAAAAAGCTGTGTTGCAGGTAATTTACTCTGGCTTTTGCAAGAAGGCATTTAGCAGTTTTATTTATTTAATGAAATAAACAATATTTTGATGAGAAACAATTGTATTTAAAAATTACCATTGAGATAAACATACTTAAGCTTTACAACACACTTAAGGAGTCAAATGTATATTGGTGGGCCGTCATCCAAATCAGAAAATAATAATATGAAGAAAAGCTAGAATTTATAACATAGTACATCCAAAAGGTGGTCTGTGCAAATTGATCACTAAACCGTTCAGTTGAAATCCTTTGAGGTGGTAGAGTGCAGCTCATGTTTAACCATTCCAAATGAACCCTAGTGCACAAATCTATATCTATACACTCAAATATATAAACTGTATATACAAATTTCTGTACTAACTGTAGATTATAGTATCACAATAGCCTTGGATATGATGCTTGTTCAAGAAATCATCCAAGCCATTCTTTAAGGCATTAACAGAATCAGCCATCACAACATCTTTCCACAATGTCACTGTCCTCACTGTGAAGAACCCCCTATGTTGCTTCAAATGAGAGTTCTGTTCCTCTAGTCTAAAGGTGTGGCCTCTGGTGTGGTGATCGATTTTATAGGAAAATAATACACATCTGTAATACTTGTAAAGAGTAATCACCTTTTCTCCATAAAAAAAAACAACGCCAACCTTGATAATTTGTCCTCATAGTTTAATTCTTCCATCCATATTACTAGTTCAGTTTCAAGTCTATACATCCTCTCCAGCTTATTGATATCATTCCTAAGGACTAGAGCCCAAACTGTAATGCATTCACAAGGCAAGCTCAACCAATAGGTCCTCATACAAAGTAGTTGGGTTTGCTATATATTATTACAGAAAGATCCACTGAAGATAAGAAAACTTATGTAGACCCAATTGCAATAAAACAAGTGTCTGTGCTTATTCTATGTGTGGTGTGCAATTTGGTGTCATGTGGAACTACATGGAAAATAAACATGCCATTTTTTTTATAGCGTTGGGTCTACGTAATCTGGGGTACCAGAAACCCCCACTTGCACCCCACATTTTCTTATTTTTAGCTATGGGATCCACTGGAGAGCCAATCAGTGCAGTTACGTTTTTAACTTTATTAGTGTTAGAAACACAATGAAATCCCTGTTGCAAGGAGCAATTTGGGGCAGAAAACAAGGGTTTGAGCAGTGTTGTGATTACAGGTAGTAATTTACCTTTGTGTACACTTCCAATGATTATAAGTGGTCCAAATATTATTATTGTAAAAAAATTCTAAGCCGGACCGGCTCTAACTAATACACAGTAGGTAACCCAGGACAAAAGTCTCCAATCCCTTTTAAAGTAAATGCACAAAGAAGTTTAAAACTTACAAGGCAGTAAGATCACACAATACAGTAGCTCCTGCTTCCACCAAAGTTTTCTCTTCTTACACTGAAAGCCCAGTTTCTTTTCTTAGGGAGTCAACCTAATCACCATGCAGCTACCTGCCTGGAAATCCAGTTCACTGGAACGGCCTACCTGATTGGTGGACTTTTGTCCATGGACTCCAGAGACTCCATAAACCAGCTTTCATTGAACAATAGTAAAATAAAACACTTTATTTTACCCCATTGTAAAACGTACATCTGCTGAAGTTACCAGGCATCAGGTGAAAACATATACTGCATCAACCTGTTTTCTGCAATGAAAAGCTAAGTTGCTTTAGCCCCAGAATAATCATTTTCAAGTAGCAAGTGGTTGCAGCGATAATGTATACAAATAGCTAGCAAATACTCAGCTGGTCTTGCACTGAAAGGCTTATGCTCCCACTAGTTGTGACTGCAGGCAGAGTGTAGACTAGCTGCCCTAATGAATCAGGCAAACCCTCGGGAATGCTTAGTCACATAAAACACAACCAACTCCAATAACTTTAAAACAAGGTATCAGAGAACTCTACAACAGCTGATCAAAATAAAACTTAGATAACTTGCCAGAGCAGTAGTAGGTAGCTACATACTGAGCTCAGGTGATTCGCTATGCAGCAGCACAAACTGCCTGGGATAGTCAAAACTCAGAAATCGCAACTAGCCACAAACTAAAGTCAGGAATCAGACTCAGTAACTGAAAATCTCACAATAAACCTATATCTACTCTGCTTCTCACTCTCTCCACAACCTGTAGTTCAGGCAGTGTGATCAGGTGACCAAGGGTTATTTATAGCTTCCCCTAAAAGCTGATTGGTTACCACTCATTGGAGAATTAACTTTTTCATTGCTGGAGTAAACCAGGAGGCATGAAGTCCCAACAATTAGAGATGCATAGTGCTAATAAAGTTAAAACTGAATTGCACAGACTAGCAAACCAGTGGATTCATTTATGATTATATTCAAGATTATACTGTACCAGGGACCTACAAAGAGGCAAAATTATGTTTGTATCCCAAGTGAATGCTCTTTTTATGCAAAGGAGTACTTAATTCACTTTAGTAGCCATCGAATGAAACATAAATCTCCAGATCCTTCTCAATTATGGATACTACAACACAATACCATCTAGGGTGTTATTTATTAAAGTCCGAATGTCAAAAACTCGAAAAATGTGAGGTTTTTTTAAATATAAAATTCGAATTTTTTGTGGAAAAAAACAAGATTTTTATACCCCGAGGATGGAAAAAGTCAGAATCCGAAAATCCAGCATCTCAGACCTGCCGAGGTTGTATATAAGTCAATTGGAGATGTCCCTATCCTATTTGGAAGTTTCTGTGGTCTGTGCAAGAATTACCCCGAAAAACTGACTTTTAGGGCAAAAATCCAGAAAATGTGAGCTTTTCGGGAAAAACCCTGAAAAAATCATATGATTCAGATTTTTTGTTTGATTTTATCTAGTTTTCCCCCAAAACATGTGCTTTTTTTTTTTTAATAATTAATAAGGTCAAATCGTGGATTCTAGTTTGCTTGGCATTTTTTTAATAAAATAATCAGAAAATTTCTGATTATGATAAATAAGGCTCCCAGTGTCTGAATCACATTTATGTTAGCTAATAAAAAGGCCAGGCTGTATATAGGGAAGAAGCACACTGGCTCAACTGGCAATTGCCTTTAACACATTTTATTGTAGAAGTTGAAGCACAAGCTTTCGGGACCAACCGCTTCCTCAGGTGCAGCTAATAATAAGTGACATTTGAACAAAATGACAGTATAAGGGCAGGACAGTATAAGGGCAGGACAGCGACACGGAGCCGACACGTCGCAATGCGACTAAACGCCTGCGACGTGTCGGATGTTCTAATGAAAACGGAAGTGAAGGAGAAATCGCAGGTAACAACTACATTTATCCACTGCATTTTCATCTGACAGTCAGATAAATGTAGTTGTTACTTGCTATGTCTCCGCTTCTTTTTCATTTTCATTATAACATCTGACACGTCACATGCGTTTAGTCACATTGCTCCAATCACTTTGTCTAGTTCTGCCCTAAATCTCAGACTGTCTTTCAAATCCCTGATGTAAAATGATAAAGGTGGCACTAAGTAATGATTTAATTATATACCTTTAACCTAACACAGTTTGATGAACTAAAAGTTGTTATTAATTATGCACTAAAAATCTATATTATTTAACAGGGGATGTGACCTTTACATCTGACCTAAATTCCAATACTGATTTTCTTCGAATGGTGAAAAGTAAGTAACATTATTTTCTATTCTTCTATCTGGCCAGGAACAGCAGGAGTTCTAGTGACTTTCCAGTTCTAGTTACCCAGTTTTAAAACACTCCAGCAAGATCAGAGTTGTAGCTACCCATAACATTGAGGATCCATAGTGTCCAGTCAATTGTTTTAGTGTAGCCAAGATTAACCAAAATGCCCAACTAAATCTGGATATGAGCACTTTAACACAATGGAGGTTAAGGATTAATATGTCTTTAGAAGTTTTTATTCTTCTTGAAATACAGTATTTAATAGTGATACGTCTAAAGTAACTGGACTTGCTAAGCAATAAATTTCAGGTCCCATTCTCTGTTCTATACCATGAGGAGACTAAACCACCAGGAGTGGCCCAACATGGAAGAACTCCTCAGGACAAGAGTTAGCAGTCTGTTGATTTAAAGTAAAAATCTAAAGGGAACCCATTTGAGGACAGAAATGTGCATATTTTAGACAGAAAATTGAGATAAGGTTTGAAAGAGGCCAAACTGTAACAATCATCCCTAAAAAAAGAGGAGGCCTGTAATAAAATGCCAAGTTATTCCCTACCACTCGCACTTGAACTGAAGAAGCTGCTCAGATGAGTTTTGAAAACTCAACAAGTCCAGTTGCCACTAGGATTATTTCTAAATATAAAATAAAATAAAGTTGCATAAAAAGCAATTACTTAATTATGTTTTAATTCATCTTCAACCCTGTGCTGTTTATTCACATTATAACATGTTTTATGATTATAACATCATATTAAGCAATTTGTAGTTTCTGTTTTAGTGAGTGTTTTAAAGGACATCAATTGAAATGTCCCATAAATTTGCAACTTGGGTAATGAAGGAGTTCGTACTTCTTAAATAGAGTTGTGTGAGAGTGATCAGCCTTATGCTGTATGTGGGATTTCATGTTAGAAACCATGTGGCAACTTGTGAACTGGCAACATTTATTTAAAGGAACAGTAACATCAAAAAAATTAAAAGTGTTTGAAAGGAATGAAAATATAATGTACTGTTGTGCTGTGCTTGTATAACTGGTATGTTTGATTCAGAAACTCTGTTATAGTTTTTATAAAAGAAAAGGTGCTGTGTAGCCATGGAGGCAGACATTCAAAGCTGAAAAAGGAAAAAAGACACAGTATAACCAACAGATAGTAGATAAGTTCTGTAGTCTTAAAATGGGAGTCTCTTTAGAACTGTTATCTACTGAGTATCCTGTGCTTGAATGGCTGTCCCAGTGGCTACACAGTTTATGTAAATTATCGTTTCTGAAGCAAACATACCAGTTTTACCAGTGTAGGGCAATGGTACATAATTTTCTCATTCCTTTCAAACACTTATTTTTGTTGGCCTTACTGTTCCTTTTATCCTGGTTTCCTGGCATGCCTTGATTACTGTGAGAAATCCTCTAAAGCCCCATGGGAAAAAAAGTATTATATAAATAACTTCCTTTTCCTGATCCTTTTAGCTTACATAGCTTTTGTCATAAAGCTGAAAATGCAGACTACAAAACTCAGCATATAAAAAATTGAGTGTTCTTTTTATGATTTAGACCAATTTTTTTTAAAAAAAATCAACTTCTCATTTAAGCATTCTGTTTTGGTAATTCCAAGTTTCTTTTCATTTTCCACTATTTTCAGCCACTGGAGTAATGCCCAATGAAATCTGCAGTTATTGGAACTTCCATTATAATACATTTGATGGAGATATCTTCTACTTTCCTGGAACCTGTAATTATATTTTGTCCTCTCATTGCAAGAGCACCTATGAAGACTTTATTATTCAGATGCAAAACACCATGGAGAATGGATTTTTTTACACCAAAATCATTATGAAAATTGATATAATGATTGTGGAACTGTTTAACGACACTGTTTTGGTCAACGGAGATTTGTAAGGCACTACACAAATATAATTCAATAATTTTATAATCCTAGGCAATAGTGATGGGCGAATTTACTCGCCAGGCATGGCACTTTGCCGTCCGCAAATGTTTTCGTGAAAGTGCTACAAAAATTCGCCGTGGAAAAGTTTGCTGCAACAAAAACAAATTTTTCGCACATCAGAATTGTCGCCCATATAAATATTGATGTGCAACAAAATTATTCGGACGCTCATTGATTTTATTTAATTTTTTCACTTTTTTGCAAATTTTTCAGCAAAACAAAACGGGACAGATTCACCCATCACTACTAGGCAATTATGTTTTTCTCGAATTTACCTTTAATAGTGTGCTTTTTCTCTGTATGCAAATAAAGGTTTATACACAGTAAATAGACACATGCATAAACCCATAGTAGAGGCAAATAAATTAGTAATGGCTGTGCAGGAAAAGTACCGTAAGTTTAATACAAGGAGATGTAATATGTTTTACATTATGGGGGTTATTTATCAAAGGTCGTGTTTTAGAGGTTTGTGAGATTTTTACAAGTGTGCGATTCTTTCTTTCGGCTACATTGTTTTGTTTTGGAGTGTATGGAGCACTTGTTTGATGTTGAATGCCTTGTTCCTTTAGATTTAGGTTTTAGCTTCAATGCTTGTGTACTCTCCTCCATTGTCAGATCTTAGTGTCACAGGATTGTGCTGGAATTTGTGGATTCTGTTATATACTCCTTGCGTTACCCAGTGTTTCACTTTTGCGCTTCATTAGATATACTTTTGTTTATCTGGAGCAATCATCTATGAAAGTCACAAACTACTTGTTTCCAGCTGGGGTCAGTGTTCTCATTGGTCCACACACATCACTGTGGATCAATTCTTTAAGATAACAGAGGCATAGCTGTGGTAGAAGGTACAGGTATGGGATCTGTTATCCAGACCCATTATTCAGAAAGTTCAGAATTACAGGAAGGTCATCTCCCATAGAATCCATTTTAATCAAATAATTAAAATTTTGGAAAATTATATTTTTATATGTATAGGTATAGGATCCCTTATCCGGAAACCCGATATCCAGGAAGCTCAGAATTACGGAATGGCTCTCATAGACTCCATTTTATCCAAATAATCCAAATTTTTAAAAATTATTTTCTTTTTCTCTGTAATAATAAAACAGTCACTTGTACTTGATCCCAACTAAGATATAATTACTCCTTATTTAAAGCAAAACCAGCCTATTGGGTTTAATGTTTAAATGAATTTCTAGTAGACTTAAGGCATGAAGACCCAAATTACCTAAAGATACGTTTTCCGGAAAACCCCAGGTCCCTAGCATTCTGGATAACAGGTCCCATACCTGTACTATTATTATTATTAAAAATTCTACCTTCTAATATATTTGTGAATGTAACCCCTACACATCAATTATTTGTAAAAAAAAATTCTGCGGATATTAGAACTCCTTTCACTAGTGGCTCACTAAACCATTTTTTTCTTTTCACTCAGCACTGAGCTGCCATATAGCTCATCAGGAGTTATGATAAATAAAATTGGTGTTTACACAAAAGTAACATCAAAAATTGGCTTGGAATTTAATATGAATGACGATGGCAGCCTAATGGTAAGAGAACAATTATTGGTGGATCCAATTCTTGCATAATAAGGTAAAAGGAAAATGATGATTAACCAGCTAATTAGGTGTTAGAGCTGTGTATTATTTCTCAGAAAGGCTGTTTTGTTTTCAAGGGGAGGTTCACCTTTACATTAACCTTTAGAATATTATAGAATGGCTAATTGTAAGCAACTTTTGAAATGGCCTTCATTTTTTTTATAGTTTTTGAATTATTTGCCTTCTTCTTCTTCTGACTCTTTTTAGCTTTCAAATGGGGGTCATTGACCCCATCTAAAAACAAATGTTCTGAAAGACTACAGATGTTTTGGTATAACTACATTTTATTACTTGTCTTTCTATTCAGGCCATCTACTATTCATATTCCTGTCTCTTCAGGATTCAGTGTGTAGTTGCTAGGGTAATTTGGACCCTAACAACCAGATTGCTGAAATTGCACACTAGAGATCTGCTGAATAAAAACCTATATGATTGCTGAGCTTTTCAGGCCTAAACCTTGCATTAGTTAGGAAACTCCTGCAGGGTTTCCTTAAAGATTGTTCGGGCCAAAAAGCATGAGCAATCTTAAATAGGCCACTAAATGTAAATATTAGCTGATGTACAGCGCTGTGAAATATGTTGGCGCTATATAAATACATGTTAATAATAATAATGTCAATAAAACATGAATTAGTATGATATGGGTATGTCTTGTATTATAGCATTTACACATTATTTCATTTTTTTATACTTAGCTCCGGCTTGATTCAAAATATTCTAATCAGACATGTGGTCTTTGTGGTGACTATAACGGGATCTCTAAGTACAATGAATTTATCAGCAGCTCTGGTAAGGTTTCAGTACTTTGCTTTCTTTACAATGGATTGCAGCAGGGTTGGACTGCCTCCCTAGAGGCCCCTGCCATTCCCAACATCCAGGCTTAGAATATGCTGTGTGTGATACACAGTAGATTATTAAAAACGATTAAACCTGATAAAATAAGAACAAGACAATTAACCTTTCTATTGCCATGCTTGGGCAGTTCTTTGGAAACAGAACCTTGCTTAGCAAGTCACATTTTCCATTTATTAAATATGATCCAAACTTGATAGGGGGCTGTTAATCTGTCTCTGTGGTCCATTTTGGGGTGCAGGTACTGTACATGCTGCAAGATGCTGGGCAGAGTGCAAAATACAAAAAAGATGGCAGTTTGCACTTTGCACCCTAATAAATGACCCTCACAGTGTGTTTATATTTTGCAAAATGTGTTTATTTTGTCAGCACAAAGTAAATAATGTGAACACCCAAATTATTTTGTAAAATGAACACCAATTTAAAAATTAAAAATGTTTGTTCACAGTGTTTGTGTTGTTTGTTTCATTTTCTACTAAAAATACAATGCTGTACCTTTGCTACAAAATCCTCTGTACAAATGGCATGTCCTGAAGAGCCAGCCATTTTTTAAACTATATTTAAAATAAAGCTGACCATTCAGTAAAAATGTTACTCACATTATGTCCCGGCCTTCAGTTTTATTTTCTCTCTTAAAAGGATATGAAATCACTGAAACTGAATTTGGGAACCTCAAAAAAGTTAATGGCCCAAATGAACAATGTGACGATGTTGCTGCTCCTGATTGGGAAAGCTGTAATGAAACTGTAAGTGTTCTTTAGTGTATTCTGCTGATAAACTTTTTAAGACTCTCACCTAGGGTGAAAGTACCTTTCTATGTTGTACCTGAATATTTAGATATAATTTTTTTTCTAAATACACTCACATTTGGCAAAATGACTTGTTGTAAGGTAATGTAATGTAACTACACATATGGAATTGAGATATATTGCACATATAAGTGTAACAGGTGGATGGGTCAGGGTCTTCCTAAACCTTCCCTTGGATTACTATCCACTGGTTTCATTACCCAGGCAAGGGGTCCAACTCCCGGTAGACACAATATAATTAGACTATTTTCAGGTGGGGGCCCGCTTATGGTATGGAGGAAGGGATTACCACTTGGTATAAGCACGCATAGTATTCACTCTTGATCAAATAAACTTTGGGTGCCAGTGGTTCTTTAAAACAGCAGAACAATTTGTTGAACTGATAGTACACTTCTCAACACTCAGTCACATATTTAAGATGTATGCTCAGATGGTACACTCCACAAAGCAAATATTAGCAGTAGGTCATTTACATACAACATGTTACTCGCGGATACTGCCTGATCCTTTGTTAGTCATCTTTGTGAATTGAGCTGCCTTTCCTGCCTTTGGTGCACATTCCCCATTGAAGAAGACCTCACAGCTGGTTTAACACTCCAATAATCTCTCTATCCCTGAGGTTAACCACTTGAGTCCCTAACCTGGCGGCAATGTCACCGCAGGGTGCTAACCCTTCACTAACTCCTCGTTGGAGCCTTGGCTGCTCATTAACTTTCCTGAACCTGTCACTCCTATAGTGACCTGTTACATTTTCTGACCCTTCTTACTCTTGCTTTACCTATACTGAGGCCTACCTCCACCTCAAGCCCTAGCAGCAACACCCTACTTCCAATGGGTGCTCTATGGGAAAAAGGACCCAGCCTAGCTGGCTCACACATTCCCTGGGAACACCTTTACCATTTTATATAGTGACATCTACTGGCCAGCCACTGAACTGCTAGCAGAATACGTTCAGATAGGAAAAAGTAAACCAAAAAACCTTTACCCTCCTACATAAGAAATCCAGAATAATACCTGTGGTGATGTGAAATTATAGGGACCGCTAGAATACTTCAATAAAATACTGTCTACCCAGTGTACTCAATGTACAGATTTGGGATCTGTTATCCAGAAAGCTCAGGACCTGGGTTTTACGGACATGAGATCCTTCTGTAATTTGCACCTCCACACATTAAGTCTACTTGAAAATCACAAGGAGGGACTAAACACTGATGTTACAAATTGTAACAACCTCTCCACAGCTTACAGACAGCATGCAGGAACTACATAACCCACAATGCATTGCACAATGGTGTTCCTTTCCTTATTGGAATCACGTGTGCAGGGAATTGTGGGATTTGGAGGATGCAGGCTGAGGGCAGCTGGCTGTTGATACAAAGTAACAGTAGTCAGTCAGCTCAGCAAAGTATTCAAAGAGATCAGCAGGAAAGCAGGGGGCTAGGCTTAGGGAATTCCAGAAACCAATAAAAATCATGAAAAGTCTGCATATTTTTTAAATGATGTATACTGCAAAGTTGCTTGAAATTATGTTTACTATTCAAAAAGCTTAAGTTATGTTTTTGTGGAGTTCCCCTTTAAGTCAACGAACAGTTCAAATTAACAGAAGACAGGTCATTATACCTGTCTGAATTAAGTTGTATGACACAAATTGCATTAAATTTGTTGTATATTAAAACTACTGTCTTTATTTGTCTTTAGGGGGATGTATGTGCATTTATTCTAATAGGCCCAAGTTTTGTAGACTGTGTGTCTGTCCTTCCTCCCGACGCTTATGTTTACTCCTGCATGCAAGATTTATGTACCTGCAAGGAAAATTTTTCATCTGACTGCATCTGTTCCACAATTGCTGAGTATTCTCGTCAATGCATTCGTGTTGGAGGAAAACCCGAAAATTGGAGAACTCAAGAACTTTGTCGTAAGTTTCACTGTATATCTGATTGATATAGAGAATACTACAGAGCAAATTAGTTTTGGCTTGTATAAAAACAAGATTTGCCTATTTTAAAATTAAAAATATTGTATTTGCAAATTATTATTTTTGTTTTTACTCTAAAAGGGGTGGTTTACCTTTAATTAACTTCTTTGTTGTTACAGAATGTTCTAAGCAACGTTTTGATTGGTTGTCATTTATTTTTTATGGTTTTTAAATTATTTGCCTTCTCCTTCTGACTCTTTCCAGCTTTCAAATGGGGGTCACTGATATCATCTAAAAACAAATGCTCTGTAAGGCTGCAGATGTAATGTTATTGCTACTTTTTATTATTCATCTTTTTATTCAGATCCTCCCCTATTCATTTTTCAGTCTCTTAGTTACTAGGGTAAATTGGACCCTAGCAACGAGATTGCTGAAATTGTAAAACAGAGTTGCTGAATAAAAAATTAAATAACTCAAAAAACAGAAATAAAAATGAAAACCAATTGCAAATTGTTTTAGAATATCAGTCTCTACATCATACTAAAAGTTAAAGGTGAACAACCTTTTGAAGCTACTGCTAATTTTGCTAACCGAACACACTAATCTGTGTATATGGACTCCGAAACTGATATTTGTTTTGAACATTGCCATATATCAGGCTGGCTGTAAAAGATTTTAGGGTAAGACAGCATTGACCCATGCTTGCGAGGTGGGGCTATACAAATCAAATCAGCCTAATTAGGCCAATGACTATTATTGGCAAGATGGAAGTCATCTAATTACCTTCTATGAGCAAACATAAATAAACTGCACCCTTCTACACTGTTTATAACAAATTAAAAAATATATATATTTTTAATGCAAATAAAAGGCAAAAAACAGTTCAACTGTGGTACAGTAGATACTGTACATGGTACTACTTATTCAATTTATTTTGAACTCGTGTATATTACTCCATTAGCAAAAGTGGCATCTGCAATGCCTTAGTATTAATCATTACATAATCCCAAAAATATGTTATGTTTTTTTTTGTTATAAAAATCAAATACTTTCTAGATATATTGTACCAGAGATTATACAGTTTGACCAAAAAATATCATCATTCAGCTATGTGGCCAGTAGCCTGAACCAAACATAACTGAACTGACATATTAAAGGGGAACAGCAGCTTCCAAAACAAAATTTAATAAAGAGGCCCACATAAAACAGAAACCCCTAATATACCCATCAAAGTTACCTGTTTCGTCAAAAAGTATGAATAAATGCCATTTTCTATGCTGAAATCCAGCTGTTTAATAGCTCTTCTCTTTCTGCATCATTTAAAATCCTGGCAGGAAAGGAGGGACTAAACTGATGTTACAAATTGTAACAACTTCTACTCAGCTTACAGACAGCATGCAGGAACTACATAACCCACAATGCATTGCACTGTGATGTTCCGTTCTTTATTGAAATCACATGTGCAGGGAATTGTGGGGTTTGGAGGATGCAGGCTGAGGACAGGTGGCTGTTGATACAAAGTAACAGTAGTCAGCTCAGCTCAGTAGTCAGCAGGGGGCTAGGCATAGGGAACTGTTCCAAACCATTAAAATCATGAAAAGTCTGCATACTTTTTAACTGATGTATATTACAAAGTTGCTAGAAATTATGTTTACTTTTCAAAAAGTTATGTTTGTGTGGAGTTCCCTTTAAATAACGTTGTCTCTTTGTACCTTTTGTCTGCCAATGCCTCATTTATGTCCAGCATATTTTTTATGGCAGATTTTTTTTAATATGGACAGACTGGTTGTGAATCTGAGGGATCCTATGGTCTGTAAAAATTTCACCCTGACCATCAGACAGTAAAGCCAAACGAATGAACTGCCTGGTCCTTGGCATATACAGAAACACCTCTAAGATAGCACACCTCTAGATAAACACCTCAACTCAACTATACTTTGATATTCTAACCAACTGTATGCTGTTTCTATATTGTGAGGTGTTATTTTTGAAAAAGGAGACAATACCCTAGTAAAAGTTAGATTATATATTTTTAATTAGAATTTACAATACATAAATTCTATAATCTCTATAGCTATATCAGTTTATGAATGTTTTATATTCTATATATTAGCTCTTTTTGCCTCTATATACATAAATTATTTTTTTTTCTCTACATAGCCAAGACCTGTCCCTTGAACTTGGAATATAGTGAGTGTGGGCCTTCTTGTAGAGACAGCTGTTCAAACCCAGAAAGGGGTTCTATCTGTGAAAACAGATGTGTTGACGGTTGCTTCTGTCCCTCAGGTATATTGTTACTTTTATATTTTTATTTACTGAATTATCTGATGACAAAATATATACAATAAAGTATAACACAATATTATTAGATGTTTGAGCAATTTAGGTATGCTAATCAATTGTATCAATACCAAATAATATTTTATTCCCATAATAAATTATCATTATAGGAATGGTGCTTGATGATATTCAATACCAAGGTTGCATAAACATAGACCAATGTGCCTGCACATACAATGGAAATGTTTTTCTCCCAGGAGAAACTCACTCTACTTCTTGTAGTTCCTGGTAAGTCAAAATATGAATCATTTCAATTTAATAGTATGTTATGCTATGCAAAGCTTTTGTCTCCTAATACCTGTTTTTCCTCAGCACATGTTCTGTTGGAAAATGGAATTGCACAGATACACCATGCACTTCCACTTGTTCCATTAAAGGAGGGTCCCATATTACAACGTTTGATGTTACACATTTCACCGTATATGGAGACTGCACTTATGTATTTTCCAAGGTAAGCACAATAGATATTCAATTACTTGTCTAATTTGTATAAAAAGATGAAGCGGCCATTTCATTCTTTATTTTTCTTTTTAATGTGATATGTTCCTTACTTCAGGTATGTGATGGGGGCAATTTTACTGTCCTGGCAGAAATAAGGCCTTGTGGGAGAAAAGACACTGAGGTCTGTCTGATGGAAGTTATCATTATTTTGAACAGTGGCCAAACGGTAAGTGAATAAATATAAGCAGGACATAATGGGACATTAATAAAATGCAATAGAAGTTGTGTAAGGAAAAAAATATGTAACAATCCAAATTTCCCTCCGGGAATGGAAAAAGGAGTATTTGCATTTTGGGAGAAGTGGGACAATATACCCACTATGATACAGGATCTGGTTAAAGGGGGAAAGTTGAGCCCATTAGAAGAATTACAAAAGAGATGGGGGAAACATCCAAGAGAGATATGGGTATATTATCAACTGCACTATTTTATAAATATGAAAAGAGAAAGGGACTGGGACAGACCCCTTACAGAGTGGGAGAAGTTACTCAATCAGAAACAAGAAATGATCAAACCTTTATCCAAAATGTATAAAATAGTACTAAACACAGAGGAATTCAAACTCCCAGGCTTCTGCTCTTCATGGGAAATGGAATTGGGATATAACCTATTAGAACAGGAATGGATAAAGATTTTTAAACACGGAAACAAGATGACAAGGGCGGAGAAAGTTAGAGAAGCAGTATATAAAATGGTGACAAAATGGCACTACACCCCTGTCAAACTTCATAAGATGCAGCAACAGACTTTTAATATTTGATGGAGATGCAATAAAGAAGTTGGCACACATATATATACATATGGTTAACGTGTCCAAGATTGAAAGATTTTTGGACCCAGGTACTAGAAAGCATTTATAAAATAACATCTATTAAAATTGACGTTGAAGACCATGCGACAATATTGTTGAATGTGTTCCCAGAGAAAGCTAAGATGTTAGATGATCCAGTTACTTTTCAATTAATACAAGCTGCTAAAGCATTGATCCCAAGGAACTGGAAGTCTAAGGATGCCCCGATATATAATAACTGGTTAAAATCTGTGGAAGAAATAAGAATGACACTGACTTTCAAAGCACTTCACAACTCTGCTCCACCCTACATCTCTGAACTCATCTCTATATACTCACCCACTCGCTTACTACGCTCCTCTACTGACCTCCTACTCAACTCTTCTCTCATTACCTCCTCACATGCTCGCATTCAAGACTTTGCAAGGGCTGCACCCCTCCTCTGGAACGCTCTCCCACGGTCTGTCTGACTTTCTCCCAACCTTTCTACTTTCAAAAAATCTCTGAAAACGCACTTCTTTCGAGAAGCCTACCCTCACTCTGCTTAACTACCAAACGCAACACCACATACAGTACCACATTTCTCACCCACTTACTTCGATCTTGCCCACTCCCACACCTTGTGTATTACTCCCTCCCCTTTAGACTGTATGCCTATGCATAGGGCCTTCCTCACCTTTTTGTACCTGTATTGATTGTGACGTTTGTTACTCCATATATTCCATATATGTAATTCGTGTGATGTAGTTGTATAATCACATTTACTTTACAGTGCTGCGCAATATGTTGGCGCTATATAAATACATGTTAATAATAATAATGTTAGAGGAATTAACATATATCTATCATAATAATAGTGGTACTTATTGGAAAACATGGTCTCCATGGCATAGATTAATGGGAGAATCGGACAAGTCCTGTAATGTGATAATAAACAGCATATAAGGAGTTGTAAAGTACCTAATATTGACCTGATCCCCTACCCCCTTTTTTCTTTCTGTACCCCCCTAGGTTTTTTTTTCTGTATTTTTTTATTTTATTTTTTTCTTGGTTATTGTATTTTTTATTTTATTATGTCTTTTTGTCTGGAAAAACTACTTAAATAAAGAAATCTAAAAAAAAGAAAAAAATATGTACAATGCAACATAAAATGCAGGTCATAAAACATGACTAAATGGGCCTCAGATTAAAAGAATTTTGTTTGGGTGCATTATATTGATTAGGGCAAAGGCAAACTAAAGTATAAAGTATAAAGTGTTACTCAAAGTTTGCAACAGCTTTAAAACGAATTGAACCTGCTAGACTGTACATGGCAATGGGCCATATTATTTAATAGCGATGCGATACACAAGAACCATCACTATCCTGTTAAATAATGTAAATGCTTTATGATGTCATTTGTGTCATATAATTCACTGGAATTCACTTGTATGTGTATTATTAAGATTTATTTACCCCCTGTTGCATAATGTTAGGACATTAGAAATCACCTTGGAGTTTCATGACCTGTATAAAAGCACACAACGTGTGGCCCTGAGCCATGATCAAGACAATGTTCCCTCTAATTCCTTCTTGGCTATGTGTGCAAAAAATATTGTTTTGTGTGCACATTCATGGAACTCATGGAACAAAGTGATTTCTAATATCCTTATGTTTTACCACGAGAATACACCTTTTCCTAAATAAATATATAATAATTGGTATAATGTATATCTTTTCACTTCTAATTTTTTTTTAGACTATTGAAGTAAGACCTACCGGCGAGGTGTATGTTAATTTCTTGTATACTTTCCTGCCCATTTCATCAGGTATTTATGGAATCTATTACCGTCTTGGTGCTAAGGGGTATCATACTGAAAAACAGCAAATATTTGCACTTGCTACATATTCATAAAGAGTATTACATTTGTTCACAGGTATTTTACCCACGTACAACTCTTTTTCTCTATGATGGCTTTAAAGAGATCACCTAAACTTAAGCTGTTTTTTTAAATATATCATAACACTGTCCTTGCATGATCTTTATGATTTTGTTAAAAGTACTTCCTGATGCTTTTAGATTACCAATCAAATCCCCTAATTTCCTCTCTGAGGGGGCTGTCATATTTGTACAGCAGTAGAGTAGTCTGATCAGGACCGGATTTACATAGCATGCGCCCATAGGCCCGCTGCTATTCATTGCCCCCTTCCTTTGTGTACATGCACAAATTTTCATCATTGGGTCCTGGGTAATTTACAAAACTATTGTATCTCCTGTAAATCCCCAGTGCTTCCAAACCAATGTAGTTGTGGATGGGCACCATGCAGCCCCCTTAAAATTCTGCTGCCCTAGGCCCAGGTCCGGGCCTGAGTCTGACAGCATTTAAAATTCTAGCAAACACTTTGAGAAGGGTCAGTCAGGTTGCCAAACAGTCGGCTTTAGGTAACAATTACTTACAAACGCATACTTATTGGTGAAAAATGATCAGCAGTACAGATAGGTAACTTTAAGAGGGTTATTTACTAAAATCCGAATTTATCTAATTTTTTAAGTAAAAAAAACCATGACCAAACTCCCTTACCCAATTTTACCTTATTTATTATTAAACATTATTTAAAATGTTTTAATTAGTTCGGGTAAAAACTCAATAAAATCAAGTGAAAACCCAAATTGTAAATTTTTATGAATCACTAAATTTTTTAAGTTTTTTCCCAGAAGTCCAAATTTTTGGCGTATTTTTGCCTAAAAAGTCCAAAATGGTTGGATTTTTTGGGCTAGTTCCAGCGCAGACCACAGAAACATCAAAATAGGATTGGGACCTCTGCTTTTGACTCGGCTGATCTGAGATGGCGGATTCTCGGATTCAGGCTTTTTGCTGCATCAGATTTTAATAAATCATGAAAAATGTTTTTTTAAAAAAAGCCAAAATGTTCTGCCTCAAAAAGCCGGACCAGAGTTTAGTAAATAACCCCCTAAATCTACATTCATATTTTTTTGTGTCTGTATCACTGACCTTACATGTATATTATGCTATTATGCTATTATTATGCTTAATAATATTAATATTATTAAGTATAATTAATATTATAAATAGTGATGGGCGAATTTGCGCGATTTGCCGCCAGCGAATAAATTCGCTGGCAAAAATTCGCCAGCGTGAAAAAAAAATTTTGGCGGCGGCGACGTCAAAAACAGGCGCCGGCGTCATAAACGAGACGCCTGCGCCGTTTCGTTAATTTTTTGCCGTTTCGCAAATTTCATGGGAAATTCACAAATTTTCCTGCGAAGCCAAACGGCGCAAATTCGCCCATCACTAATTATAAATTATACTTACACTTTTGTGATCCCTTAATAAAAAAGGTAGAAAAATAACGTTACTATTTGACCCACAAACTAGAAAATATTTCAGGATACTACCACCCAACCCGGACTCGTTTCCCAACCTGTTTCATTGAACACAGACACTGATGCATTCTTATTGAAATTAACTCTTTGCTCTCAATTCAGAACTGTGTACCTGTAAAAGCCTTACTTTTGCACTTTACACCTTACTAACACTTTCCGAATGGACGCAGTGGGCAGAAGTTGGGGAATATGATGGATTTCCATGGAATACCCCCTAGCATGTCTGAATGTAAGGTGCAATGGTAGGCATTAAGCACAAAGCTCCCTTGCCCCAGGCAGCACAGATCTTTGCCCCAGCTGTAAGCTTGATAATTGTTCTCCTTTCTGTGTCTATGTGCAGCTCAATTAAATGTGTTACAAATATATAATAATAAATCTGTTATTTATTTGCATCATAGTGTTCCCTACATGGCTGCATATAAACCATGTGCAGTATTTAACACATGTAGAATGTAGATTTTGAAAATAAATAAATAATTGATACCCTAAGACCAAGGATCCCAACCTTTTTGTGATCACATTCAAAGTTGCAAAAAGTTCCGGGGGGTGCCAATTAAGGGCTGTGATTGAATATCGATTGCTTGTGAGCCACTGGTTGGGGACCACTGCCTAAGATAGAGTCTATTGTAGCCTGCTAGTCCACATAGGGGCCACCAAATATTCAATCAAAGCCCTTATTTTGAAAGTGTCTCATGGGTAAAAAAAAAAAGATCCTAAGATAACCTGTTTGATTTCTGCTCAATTCGGATTACAGTTTTTGACACTTTAACTTTATTTTCTGTTCAAAATATTTAACCATTAGGGCTGCTGTCTTCAAGATTGAATGCATGGACAGTGGAGGGTGCAGGAACTGGTGCACAGGCTGAATGGTTATTAGCAAAATAGCATGTTTTAAGATACATGCAGGATAGGCAGATAGGCAATGCAAGCAAAGTAGGTACAGAGTTTATGGCAAAAGTCCAAAGCACCGGTCAGGGCAAGCAGCATAATGATATGTACACACAGGACAGGTAAAACTGACTTACTGTATAAGCAGACAAAAGTATTGGTATCAAACTGATGACAGCGGATTGCACCTGAGCTACGGTCTGGACCATCACTATTACATCAATTTTAATTATTCATATAAACTGTTTTACAGGATACTTTACCATGTTACAACCCTCACCCTTCTACATTGTCTTTGATTCCATTGATGGAATGCAGGCAATAATTCAGTTGGTACCTGTAATGCAACTCTACGTGGTTTTGGACCCTATATATAAAACGAGGACATGTGGTAAGATGTGTGATTTTTGTTTCCTTTATTTTACAATGTAACTCAACTCATTGCAGAAAAGAACAAAATTTGTATTTGGAATAAATTAAATGGATTACCAAAAGGAAAGCAGTTGTTATTTTGTCTACTCATGATTATTATTAAATTGCTCTTGTTGTGAATATGGGACCCATGACATACACATTTCAGTTTTCTCATTAATTGTGGTATTGATGAACTTTTTAGAAAAGTCACATATGCTTGATTACCATTTATTAATGTACATTTTGAAAAATACAGGTAGAGTATTTGTTTCAAGGTTTCTTCGTTTGGTAAGTAACAGTATTTGACTAAAAAGAAACATTATCTAACCCAGAGGTTTATTTCTCCCACAGCTCAGAAAATCATGATTTTGTCATCTATGCCCTGTGGGAGGTTGGTTTCCCTAATTGACTCAGGGATCTAATGACCAATTCCTGTCCCTAGTTCATATAAGGGGTGGGGGCACATGGCTTGTCCTCTTTGGTCTCCACTTCCTTCCTAGAACATAAGGCCCCAGTATCAAGCTTTGGATCCTAAGGAGACCAACAGTCTTAGAGAAGTTGGGGAGTGGGGACCCCATGAACAAGATAAAGGTAGTTTAATGCAGCTTCTGTCATAGCACAGAGGAGTTGTGAGTTAGACAGGTGAGCTTAACAAGAGCAACATCCATTTCACCATCAAGAAGTAATGTGGAATTCACACTCCCAGGTGACATCTGCCTAAGTGTAGGGGCCACAGTCTGGAGATAGACTTGTTATCAGATACTGAAAATATCTGTTTATTCACAGTACATGCATTTATTTTTGGAATTTAACTAAACCTTAGAATTTAACTAAACCCTAGAATAATTACAATGTTTGCATTTTTTTTCTCTATTATGATTTGGTAACAATCAAATTTAGCATAACACTGTTGCATTCTTATACAGGCACCAAAAATTGAGTTGATACGGTTCTCATAGCAGTCTTTAATAGTGATGGGCGAATTTATTCGCCAGGCTAGCGAATAAATTCGCAAAAGGCCTGCGAAAATTCACCCGAAAAAAATCGCCGGCGTCAAAAAAAAATGTCCCCAAAACGGACGCCAGCGTCAAAAACGGGCGCCGGCATCAAAAATTTTTTCGCCTTTTCGCGAATTTCGCGGGAAATTTGTGAATTTTCCGGCAAAGCGAAATGGCGCAAATTCGCCCATCACTAGTCTTTAATATGACAATTATCATGAATCATCATGAATTTATAAGGGGTTCAGAAAGAATATCAGTAATATAAAGCCAGGAATAAATGTTTCCAGAACAAAATAAATTGTGTATGTATTTCTTCTTTTCTGAATTGGACTCAATATGTAAAATGAATATTTTAGCTTAGACTGCAACACATGACTACTTGTGTTGAACTGACTGCCATTGTAAACTATGATTCAGGTATCTGTGGAAACTTCAACGACATTCAGAAAGACGATTTCCAAACAATCAGTGGAGTAATTGAAGGCTCTGCTGCAGCATTTGTTAACACCTGGAAAACAGAAGCCAACTGTCCAAGTGTGAAGAATATATTGGATGACCCTTGTTCCCTTAGTCTGGAAAATGGTACATACAATCAGACCATTTAATATCGATATGTAAAATCAATGTTTGCCTGATTTAGACATGTTAAGCATGTAATGCATTTACTGTTATTCAGTATTATTCAAGTATTCCTCCATGGACTGGATGTTTCCTCATTGTTCCTGTACAACGATATCTAAATTATTTCTCTTATTTGAACATTTCCCTTGCAGAGGATTATGCAAAACACTGGTGTGGTTTTCTTAGAGATCCTAATAATGTCTTCAGTCAGTGCCACTACGTTGTGAACCCAAATGTTTACTACAAGGTAAATATCTATCTATGAAACCAAAAGTATGCAATTGATTTACTTTTTATTCTATAATGGAAAACATTGTTACTTGTTTGAAAGTTGATAGAACAGAATGTTATTTTTTAAAGTTCTTACATCAACAGATATACAGTATTATGGGCTGTATTAAATCTGACGTATTATACAGTGCCATTAATTTAAATTATTGAAATGAATAGATTGGGTATTCATTCATTTTCTGGATACCTTGAAAAGGCCTTGCCTAACACATATGTGCCATAAGTGACATTTCAAATATAATTGTCTGCAAAGAACCACAAAGGGACTCATTTTTTCCCTATACAACAGGTTACAACAGCATAATAGAGCAATGTTAGCATAGAAATGTTATTAATTAGTGATAGTAGTGGTACATTAGACAATCCAGATGTAACAGGTGAATGGGTTAGGGTTTGCCTCAACCTTCCTTGGGTTACTATATATACTGGTTCCAGAACCTGTGCAAGGGGTCCAACTCATAGCTACTCTCGGTAGGCACAATATAAACAGACTCTTTGGGGCAGATTCACTAAATTCGAGTGAATGATTCGAAGTAAAAAAACGTCGAATTTCTAAGTGTTTTTTGGGCTACTTCGACTACGACTATCGAAGGATTCGAACTAAAAATCGTTCGACTATTCGACCATTCGATAGTCTAAGTACTGTCTCTTTAAAAAAAACTTTGACCCCCTAGTTCGGCAGATAAAAGCGACCGAAGTCAATGTTAGCCTATGGGGAAGGTCCCCATAGGCTTGCCTAAGTTTTTTTGATTGAAGGATATTCCTTCGATCGTTGGCTTAAAATCCTTCGAATCGTTCGATTGAATGAATTTTCTGCGCTAAATCCTTCGACTTCAATATTCTAAGTCGAAGGATTTCAATTCCTAGTCGAATATCGAGGGTTAATTAACCTTCGATATTCGACCCATAGTAAATCTGCCCCTTTATGTTCAGGTGGCCCAACTTATGGCATGGAGAAAGGTATACCACTCAGGTATAAGCACACAGCAATCACTCTTTAGCAAATAACTTTGAGTGCCAGTGGTTCTTTAAACCAATGGAATACTTTATTAACTGGTGGTATACTTGAAGTGATCAATTACTTCTAATATTCAAGGTGCATACTCAGATGGTACACTCCACAAGCAAGTAGTGGCAGCAAATCATCTACACAAATATAGTTACTCACAAATCCTCTCTGATCCCTGTAGTCAGCTTTGTCTCACTGGGTTACATTGCCTGCCTTGTGACCAACAACTCCCCATCCCTAGGCCAAGCCTAGGTGAATTACTCTCTGATCTAATCCTGAGCCTAACTTCTTGGGTCCCTATAATTGCAGCAGAAGTGCTGGAAGGAACTAAACCTTTACCAAACTCCTCGTTGGAGCCTTAGCTGCTTACTAACTTTTCTAATCCTAGCTTTCACTCCTATAGTGACATATTACAGTTTCTGAGCTGATTTTGTTTGCTCCTATACTGAGGTCTATCTCCACCTCAAGCCCTAAAACAACAAACCACCTCATCCAGCTAGTGGGTGTACCAGAAAGAGACAGATCCCATGTGGGTATCCCTTTTTATCACAGCCCTTATTTAGCATCCCCCAAGGATTACAGTATTTTCGTGCTTGTGTTGCTCCCCATCACTCTTTATATTTCATGTGGCTCATTGGTAAAAAAGGTTGGGGTGCCTACCGAAAGCTATGAAACTGAAAATTATGTAGATAAAACCATGGTATTGTACATATACGTAGCTCTTCTAAATGAAATGTAGTTGAGATAGCATACACTTAAGCATTATGTGGACAACAGGACATGACATTTTAGAATCTAGTTATTATTGTTGCATTGTTCCATTAGAGTTGCTTGACTGACACCTGTTCCTGTGAGAGGAGTGAAGAGTGTATGTGTGCTGCTTTGTTCTCCTATGTCCAAGCCTGTGCCGCCAAAGGTGTGATACTGATCAACTGGAACAACTTAGTTTGCAGTAAGTGATGGTTCATTTTGTGTCTTCTAATAACGAATATTAAGTATCAATGACATCAATGCACAGGGTCTTTTAAACAAGAAAATATTGTGTATGGCCTTACATATAATGCACACCAGTGCTATATTAAGGGCTTAGATTGTGGAAATATTTGTTTTTACAGGCAAATACAAATCTGTTTGCTCCAAAAACCTGGTGTACAGCTATGCTATCAGCACCTGTCTACCAACCTGCCGCAGTCTCAGCATCTCAGATGTAATGTGCAAGGTAGAATTTGATCCTCTGATGGGTTGCACTTGTGGCAAAGGGTTATACCTGGATGACGATGGCAAATGTGTACTTCCATCTTTTTGCCCATGTTACTATCGAGGATCTCCGATATATTCAGGGACTACTATTAATGAAGGAGGAGTTATATGGTAAGCAATTATTGCATTGACTTATTATGATTAAATGAGTGTGCTGTGAACTTAAAATTTACTAGTTTCAAACTGCCAACATATAGTAAATATAAAAATGTAAATGTATTACCTTCATACACTGCTATATGAATATATATGTAACCAAGTAACCCAAGTGATAATGAGCTAGATATTATGCAATTTGTCCATTTGTGGATGAACATTTTACTGTTGATCAGACTGTCGTTCAGTTGGATCACATAGAAGTACTAGCCTGTTGACCACATACAGTATATTTGCTGAATCATATCTTTAGTATATTGCACTATAGGCCTAAACTGGCTACTTTTGGGCTTGCACACCCAGACAATTTCTCAGTTCCCAATTTGAACGAACTGCGTGAACAATGTTTGCATGCACGTCAAAGTCCATTTTGTTTGCTTTGTGTGTTCAAATTGAAATATTTTGTGGTAGCTGAAAAAAGTTTAAATGCAATTCTGTAGATTTAATAGAAAAACCATCTTGATGTTTCATTTAAATCCACAGCACCTGTACAAAAGGAAAACTAAACTGCATTGGAAATGAAGTTGCAGGTAAGGCTATTTCTAAAGCGTTGTGATAAAAGGCAAATATAAATTATATGAATTGTTTTTACAGTTGAAACTTACTTTCATAGGAAACTTAAGGGTCTTCATTGGATCAGCCTAGAAGTGCAGTATCCTCTCAATGAATATCAAAATCAATTTTGAAGGGTTTAGTCTTTTTACTTGAAATTCATTCAAACCCTTCTTCAAACCCGTCTTATACAGCCTTGACAGGCATATTTCTAATGTACCATATGGTGACCCAACATTTACTGATGTTGTAAGGGGTTGGAAACCCACTGCTGTATGTTGGCCAAAAGGAAGTAGGACAAATCTGTTCCAGTGATCCATGTGACCATAAAGTTCCATATTCTTCACTGTTACTTGCTCTTGTATCTCTATGCTGATCTATTAATACATAGTTATAATATGCTATTTTTGTATTTATATGTTTTTATATTTGTACAGTCTATATAGGGGAATAACTGCCTGATTAAAGTAAACCATATTCTTCCCAAACAATTAGTCCATCTCTTGTCTAATACTGGAGCACTAAATAAAAACTTTCCAATCAGCTTTATGATCTTTTCTGCCATCAGAACAGCAAATGTCTAAGTAGAAAACTATTGACTGTATTGTAGATGACTTTCTATGATAAATGAATGTAGGGACACATGCTTTTCTACTTTCAACCTCTATCTGGTTCTATGTTCAGGGTTAGGAACACGGGATGTACAGTATTAGTTCACCAGCAGCACCCAAGTCCTGTCATTAATTTGCATGTTCTGACACCACTGAGGTTTCTACCTAAATAGAAAAAGTGGAGAATAAGTCCCATATACCATATGCCATGTTTGAAGACACTTGAGTTATTAACTCTTAACCTTTCCACTTTTAATATTTGAAATCTAGCAGAAAGTACAGAATCTTTTGTGTTTGTTGAGTCTTAACTGTTTTATCTGTTTTCTAGACTGTGTGGATCCTAAGGTCTATATTAGTTGCCAAAATGCTAAACCAGGCACTCCAGGAGCTGAGTGCTTTAAAAGCTGCGAGACTCTGGACATGCATTGTGTGAGTGGTTAGAAAATAATCCAAAACATTAAATTTGCAGATATTAATTGTTATATTACTTGATTTAAAGCAATGTTTGCGTCATAACCTACATGATCACTAGAGTTGATACATGGGAAGATCCAAGGGGTTCATCTGCCTGCATATACCACCATTCCCTAACTTGTGTGTTTGTTTGACCTGGGAATTGGATGACTGGAGGGGGGGGAGCTTACATGCCTGAACAACAGAAAAAAAGTGGGGGCCTTTCAGACAAGATAATTGATGCTGGTCTTTTTTACTAACATGTTTATGTTATTAATTCAGTGCTGCTATTGCTTTAGAAGTGTCCAATCAATTAAAAAGACAAATAGATTGAATCTGTACTGATAGTACTGAACATCTGCATTTAAATTAAAAGTCCAAGCAACTGACCAACTACATTTTTGTGTATTTGTGTGTTTATTTATAGTATATACCTTATATGGTTTTAGTTGAACAAGGGGTGATAGAGGTATGGGACCTATTATCTAGAATGGTTGGGACCTGAGCTTTTCCAGATATTGGGTCTTTCCCTATTTGGATCTTAATTGTGTCTACTAGACACTATTTTAAACATTAAATTGCTCAATTGTATCTTAGTTTGGATCAAGTACAAGGTACTGTTTTATTAAAACAGAGAAAAAGGATTTAAAAAAATTGGATCATTTGAATAAAATGGACTCAATGGAAGATGGCCTTCCCATAATTTGGAACTTTCTGAATAATGATTAAAGGACCCCATACCAGTATTTTATTATTTGTGAGGATAATTTATTATTTTGTAATGATGAGTTTTTGTGGTTTATTTTTATAGTATAGTAAAAGGTGCAGTCCAGGATGTGTCTGCCCTGATGATCTTGTGTCTGATGACAAAGGTGGCTGTATCAAAGAAAATGATTGTCCCTGCATCCACAATGAGGCAATGTATGCCCCCGGGGATGAGATAAAAATTCGATGCAACACATGGTGTGTAGAAGTATTTTCTAAATAAGATTTTGCTTGCAAAACAATTCAGCTAAACATACAGTATTCTATAAATCCAAAATATTTCTGCAGTGTTTGCAAGGACAGAAAGTGGAATTGTACCAAGAATGTTTGTCTGGGGACTTGCCAAGTATATGGAGATGGGCATTATATTACTTTTGATGGACAGCTTTATAGTTTTGGAGGAGAATGTGAATATACTCTTGCAAAGGTATGCATATCTTGTTGCTTTTTAAAAGTGAAAATAAAATCTTTATCAATAGATACTGCTATGAAGAGCCAATTGTGATGAATACTGCATTTTTTTTGTTTTTAAAGCAATAATGCACCTCAAAAGCTAATGTGACTCCACTCAATGATTCAGATGTTTCTTCCTAGACTAATAAGCTGTAGACTTTCTCACTGCTACAACTGTATGTATTTTCAGTTGTTTTAACCAGATTTCAAAGGAGTGTCAGAGTACAGATGTGGGTAGATATGGTGATAAGAATACCACTCATACTAGTGATGACAATTGTCAACCCGCTCTGACCTTACTTATATAGCCACACCTGACCCATCCATCTCTAAAGTCACTAGAGAGGGCAATACTGGTACAAGTATATACTGTACAAACAGGGGTCCCCAACCTTTTTTTTATCCATGAGCCACTTTCAAATGTAAAAAGAGTTGGGGAACAACATGCACACAGTTCCTGGGGAGGTACGAAATAAGGGCTGTGATTGGCTATTTTTTAGTCCCTATGTGGACTGGCAGCCTACAGGAGGCTCTTTTTGTTATATTTTAGCCATGTGATAGCCATGTGATAGCCATATGAGATATTTAAAGACCCAGGGTTTAGAAAATAGAAATTGTATCATATATGCTTTTTGCTCATTGATATCAAAGAATGAGAAGCATAAATAAATATCTAAATCTTTTAGTAATATATTTTACTAGTTATCAATGTTTATTAGTAGATATACTTTAAAGCTTGAACTTGTTAAACAAGAAAAATATCTTAATGTTGGATGGATGAGCACCTGAATGTTATCAAGCTCTAGTGAAAATAGATAATAATAATAATCTGTGCTATTACTCCTGCAATTCACTGTAGTGATGAGCGAATCTGACCCGTTTCTCTTCACCAAAAATTTGCAAAACAGTGAAAATTTGCAAACAAATTCAACGTAATGCATTTATTTTGATGCTAGTCAAATGTTTGATGCATGACAATTTTTTCACCCATTACAGTCTATAGGCTTCATTTTCATGGCAAAACTTGGAGAAAAGTTTCACTCATCATTTGTAATCCTACACAATTTTTTTTTTACAAAGCCCATTCTTTCATTTATTTAACAGTAAAGCCTTACATCTTTTAATTTTGCTCCTCTCATACAACCTTACTGTCTTTTCCATCAAGTTTAATTATAATAGTTTTATACTGTCATTTATTTATTAATACATTTTACTATACAGGATCGCTGTTCTCTAAATGACACTGGCAGCACTTTTAGAATTATCACAGAGAATATCCCATGTGGGACTACAGGAACTACATGCTCCAAATCCATCAAAATCTTCCTAGAAGTGAGTGCAATTTACCTATATTATGTAATTATCATTGTTTAAAGAAATGTTATATTCCACAATTATCATAGTGCATTTCATGCTTCCACAATTAACCCACATTTTGTAAATGAATTCTAACCATTGTCAAAAAAGTTATAATTGCATAATTTTCATTGGCTGTCTGTTTTATACCTTTTAAGTTTAAACAGGATTTCTTTACAGGGTTATGAACTTATTCTTCTTGATGATCATCTCAATGTGTTGCAAAGAGGTAACGGAACTGGAGTCCCATACAGGGTGCGTTTAATGGGCATTTATTTGGTAATTGAGACTAATCAAGGCCTGCTGCTCGTGTGGGATAAGAAGACAACTATCTATATTAAAGTCACTAACATCTTTCAGGTAACATCAACAGCTGCATTATCTTCTTCTTGTTAAATAACTGATGGACATTTATTTAGTTCTTTTTAATATGTTGATATAGCGAAGTCCGATACTCAGCAAGGACTGCATTATTCCATATGTGTATTTTTTTTACCCACCGAAACCATAAAAAGCAAGGAATACATAAGCTGAATTTTTGAAGGAAAAAAAAATCTATAATGTATCTCCCTTAGAGTGGCAACCTAGCATTTTTGCAACTTATTCTCTGTCATTGGTCTTAATTGTTATAAAGTAAGAAAACAATTTTAAAACAAAAAAATTTAGATTTTTTTTTTAAAAAAAATGTATTTTCAGGGAATGCTTTGTGGGTTGTGTGGCAACTACGATGGAAACAGAAACAATGATTTCACCACCAGAACCAATGCTGTCGTTGGAAGTGTTGAAGAATTTGCAAACAGCTGGAAGTTGTCTTTGGCATGTCCAGATGCAAAACTCAACAAGAATTCTTGTGCCTTGAATCCATACAGAGTATCTTGGGCACAAAAGCAATGCAGTATTATCCAAAGTAGTATTTTTGCTGCATGCCATCCACATGTAAGTGAGTTGGTCATAGGATTTTATTCCACAGTGAGCAGATACAAAGATTTAATCAGTTTATGTTTTTATTGTCTGCAATAATTGTTAAGCTCATTAGCATAACTCCTCTAATGGATTTTCAGTTTTAGGGTCAAGTCCTTAAGCACCATACGCAGCATGTGTTCCACTTGCGTTTAGTGCTTACACTGGCCTATGTGAGTAGAGAATAAATCAAAGAATGTGTTTTGTCCTGTGTTACCCTGCCCTTATTTCTGTCTAAGGTCTGAACATTCTCTGGAAACCTCTTTTCATAATCTCTGAAAAAAAGATACTGTGATCTTCCATGCTCTAATTTTTATTTTCAGTATTCTTTAATGAATCAATGGCTATGGACACTTGTTTATTATAAAAGAAAAACCTACCTTGTTTTTATTTGCTAGGTTAACCCAGTTCCATACTATGACAATTGTGTTTCTGACACATGTGCTTGTAATACTGGAGGGGACTGTGAGTGCTTTTGCACTTCTGTTGCGGCCTATGCCCAGGCATGTGGAGAATTTTTTATATGTATTTATTGGAGGAGCCCAACAATTTGCCGTGAGTAAAGCAACATTACCATACCATGATTTAGTTATAAATCAAATACAACACTTAGCATAACAAACATTATTTGAAACCTAATTCTCCTCTATTGAAAAAAAATTAAATCTCCTATTTATCAAGTGGTGAAAAAAAAGTTTAAAACAAAATGTGAAACAAAAGTGTTATTTATTAGGGTTTCACAGTACCATGAATTTTAGGATTCAGCTGAATAAAGAATCTGCCACAAAAGGTCAATAAGAATCTCAAAACAAATCCAAAACCATTTGCACATGCAAATTACAAGGTCCTAAAATAATTGCAGCATGTGAGGCACGTGATTATTTTTAAATTTTGGTTTGTCCTAACTCCAGTTTTTGCACAGCTTGATAAATAGATCTTTAAAGTCTTACCGAGCAATATTAATATTTATGTTTAGTAAATAATACCCATTGCTTAAGATTTAACAAACACTTTTACAACCGTCAAAGACTAATCTCAGCATGGATAGATCTTTCCTGAATTGCTAAACTCAATACTTTCCTTGAGCTTCATGATTTGGTGAGGTATTAAAGTTTAGTACTGCCACTGAGCTCTAACACCCCAAAAAACAGAATGTGCAGCTCAAAGAAGGCAAAATGTAACAACTTCTGGGAATATCTCGATCATTTATACATACAAAAAAGTGTAAAGTGTTTTTACACTAAATTATGATTGATTGTTGTACGACAAGTATGGTCACTCTGTATAGTGTTCTTATTCTGCCCAAATGCTAAACAAATATATATTATTAGCAATTTGCGTGATGTGGCCATCCATGTGTATGTTCAAATCACACTAGGTTTGACTATTCAGTCCAGTTTCCCGTTATATGACACTTTATGACCAAGAGCATAGACTACCATTTATGTTGTAACTCCCTTTCATTTTGAGTACACATTAATAACAACTTAAAATTATAATAAATTCCGATCGGCACAGGTTCTTCTTGTGCTTGCACTTTATGATATACAGTAACAGTTTTTAAGACCAGCTATGCTTTATGCCTGTATTTCATTGAAATAATCTGATTTTAAGCTTTGTTCATAAAAACCATTGCGGCAGAAATAAATAAATCTTTCTTCTGTGCATTCATTTATTTTTATCAGCTCTGTTCTGTGATTACTATAACAAGGAAAAAAGGTGTGAATGGCATTATAGGCCCTGCGGAGCACCTTGTTTGAAGACCTGTAGAAATCCTAGGGGAACGTGTTCTTATGAGTTGGGTGGCCTTGAAGGTAAAATAAGTTATTTTAGTCATACCTTAATATATATGATATTTTGAATCGAAATTTAATTGTAGTCTTCATATTTCTAATGGATGAGATCTCTAAATTTTCATTAGGATGTTATCCCACATGCCCAAATTACGCACCGTACTTTGATGAGGATGAAATGGAATGCGTATCACAATGTGGCTGCTTTGATGAGGACAGGAAATATTATAAATTGGGATCCAAAATGCCCTCTAAAGAGACTTGCATTGCCTGGTAATTCTACTTTCTTCCTTCAATAAGAGCCTCGTTGTGGAAATGTAAGGTGCAAACTTATTACAGGTCTAATTATTTACATCAACCAATCAGCATGAAGCATTTATTTAATAAATATTCTATTAGTCTCAATGGGCAACTGCATTTGGGCAAGCTTATCACCTTTTCTTAGATAGGGGTCATTTATAACCAGGCCCAGATTTGTGGAGAGGCCACCAAGGCCCGGGCCTAGGGCGGCAGGATTATAGAGGGCTGCATGCTGCCCAACTACACCTACATTGGTTCAGAAACACTGGGGATGCGCAGGAGATACAATAGTTTTTTTAAATTTCCTGTGTGCCAATCCCCATAGCTCCAGTCCCAGTGATTTGAGTGAATAAAAGGGAGGTGACGGGGGTTCACGAACAACAGCGGGCCTAGGGGTGCCCACTATGTAAATCCGGCCCTGTTTATAACAACACCCCCATTACTGGTGCTTAAAATGCATGCAATGGAGAGCATATATTAAAAAATTTATTAAGGTACTTGCATTAAAACATGTTCGTTCACATGGTTGCCAATGTGTCCAGCTTGTCTCTTCTGATAAATGGTGCACAACTGAGCCTATGCCACTGATGCTTCCACCCTGGGTCTGGTGGTTGCTTCAGGATCCCCTCAGCAAGCAGTGTCAATAAGTGCACCCGAAAAAAAATACTGTTTTTAAAAAACATTCTAGAAGTGACACTGCTCCCGCTCTGAATATGCAATACACAGCCTGCGCCCAATTTCACAAACAGAGAACAAATACGATTTACAGAGGAAAAATAAAGTCCAAATCATTCATTATATAAGTTCTCCATTGGAAAGCCTTCTATGGTAAACTACCCATGATTAGGAGGTGTACATTCTACAAATAATGACTTATTTTTCCCCCTACAGTAACTGCACAGAGCATGGCATTATGTGTTCGCCTAATGCTGAAGGTATGACAGCATAAAATATGTAACTGCTGTTAAGTATTCATGTCTTCCTTCCTATACTTAAACATGCAATCTTTTTTTAGCCTGTGTTTGTATATATGAAGGCCAAATGTACAACTACAATCAAAGCATATACAACACTACAGATGGTATGGGAGGTTGTATTACTGCGACATGCAAGGAAAATGGAACCATCTATCGAGAAATCTACCCATGTCTATCTGCCTTCACATCACCATTTACCTTCTCAACTGTACCCACTACAGGCAAGTATTTCCTAACAACTGCTCCACAAAAATTACAAAAAAATATATATAAGTATTAGTATTAGTACCAATGGACTTGTGCAGTACTTGCTTAGATAATACTTTTACAAATAAATGTTAATTTCATGTTAATTTTTGTTTTGTTAAATTGTTCTGTGTGATATACTCCTCTGGCATAAACGTTTTTATTGTCACCCAAAATCAAGTCCAGAAAGCTCATGGCTTTCTGAAGCAAACACACAGCATATGAAAATTTGATCAACTGTTGATCATATTTAAATGCACCAACAATCCTTTCATCTTTTGGTGTTACTTGTCCTTTAAAGAAAAGTACTATATTGTTTTTGTAGCCTACAATTCATGTATTGCAAACTGATATCCCACTTTTACTATTCAAAAAAGTGTTTCTCTTTAAAACAGCAGTATATTTTATATATATTTATAATACACAAAAGCCATGAATATCTATATCCTTAAAAACGGTGACTAGTGATGTCATCAGTTATAAACGGTGAGCAGTGATGTAATTTTTGACACACAACTCACTAAAACTTCTGTATTTTAATAAATAAAGTACCCATTGTTTGAAAATATGAGGATATTAGAAGTAACCTCGTAGTTCCATGACCTGTATAAAAACATTCGGCATTGTGCTTTTATATGGCCATGGAACTCCTCGATGACTTATAATATCCTTATATTTTACAATAGGCGGTACTTTATTCACTATATATTGGCAAGTTCAATCTGTTGGCCAGGCTTGACTAGAATGTCTTTAATCTAATTTCAGCAGCAACAAATGTCACTCAAATGACAACAACATTATGTGTTGTTGAGCAATGTGAATGGTCTGAGTGGTTTAATGTCAGCGATCCAGCGACACAGAATGGAGATGATGATGAATCATACGAAAACATACGAGGAAACGGATATAACATTTGTGAAAATCCGAAAGATATTTATTGTGAAGCAGATAATTCATCAACAGCACCGCTGGATTTAACTACATACAATATAATATGTAATGTATCTATCGGGTTGTTATGCTATCAGCAGTCATCAGATGCCCCTTGTCCTAACTACCAAATTAAAGTTTTATGCTGCAGTTTTGTACCATGTGAATACCTAACATCTACAGAGACAACAACTACTGAAACCCCTTCAACCACATCAAATCTCACCACCACAAAAGTAGAGATAATGACAACAAAAACAAGTGCAAGAACACCCATATCAATAACCCAAAGGCAGCCATTCTCATCAGTATCATCTACAATATCTGTATTCTGTACACCAGGATGTCGGTGGACACAGTGGTTTAATCGCAATAGCCCATCATCTGGATTAAGTGGTGGTGAGTTTGAGAATCTCAAAGATTTACAGTCGGCCTGTAGGAGCCCTAACAGCATTGAGTGTAGAGCAACAAATATCACTGTCACGCAATTGAATCAGCCTGGACAAACTGTAATATGTAACACAGTAGATGGACTGGTGTGCCTCAACAAGGATCAGATATCACAAATATGCTATGATTATGAGATAAGATTATTTTGCTGTGATGACTATAGTAATTGCATTACAACAGCACAACCTACACCAGAAACAACCAGCAAAAAAGTTACCACAACATTTATTTCAACACATTGCTATTGTCTTGTAAATGGTGCCACATTCTCACCAGGTAAGTTTTAAATTGATTTAAAGGACATGTAAACCCCCTCCACAAAAATGTCATCAGTGAAAGGCCTCTTTGAAATCTTTAGATACCTGCCACTCTGTTTGTTAAAGAGTTAACAGTAAGGCTGCAGCATCCCCTTAACCACTTATAAATCCTTCTACTCCTCTAACCCATTCTGCCCTCTCCCTCAGAAAATTGCTTTGGCTGTTGACTTAGGAGCATGTTCAGTTCTTCTCAGCTCAGATTACTAAACACACCCTACAGCCAATAAAGAGATAGCATTGCTGCTTCCCATAAAAACTCTAGCTGTCTGATCCTATTTTTTTCTCATAACCACCTCTCCTGAGTTCAGCTTAACCATTACAGTGCTCAACCCCAGCAGAACTTTTTATCAAAGTTTGTTTACCTGTGTAATCCTGCATTGCATGAACTTTACAGGATACATGTATCAATGTTACTGATGATGTGTCAGAGGGAAAATGGCCACCTGGTAAAAGCTGCTATTTGTTCTAGGAAAATGTGCTACGGCTGGCAAATGGCGGGGGTATATGCAGTACAAATGTGGCTTGGGTGGGTAAAATATGTCCAACAATATACATTGTAGGAAAATGTAGGCTTTACATTAACTAAGCAAATATGTAAAATTAAATCAGAAATATTGAAGAAGCCAATATAGTCAGCGAAACGCATTGGGTGGCATAGGTGAACAGCTTAGCTCCCACTCTGTCCCCCCGTAGATTGGGTTAAAATGGAAGGGTGGGAGCGGGTGGCATGGCACTGAAGCCTGTTTAGAATATAATTTCTGGAGAGGTGCCATGGATTTTTGAATTTGGCACCACCGTTCCACCATGTGCAGTTTTGAATTTGTTTTTTAAGGACACTGGTCCAGCACTGCAGCCTGGTGGTTATAGCAGTGAATGTGAGTGGTTTTTTTCGAGCTTTTTAGTGTTAGTTTATTAAAGGTTACGTTTTAATCATTGGATACTTTGCACATGTGTCACACTGAACTAGTTTGCTTTGAAGTGTGTGGTCGAAACTGAAAGTTACAAATACCCATTTCACTTCTATATCTTTGTGTCTTTGGTCACAATCCTTTCCTCCCATATTATGTAGCGATTAATGTACCTCCTGATGTAAAATATAAGGAGTCCTATGCATAAGTCCACATTTTTCCATACATTTTATGGCCAGACTCTAATAATATAGCTACTGTACAGTATATGCCCAGTTTTGTTTTTGAATCTAAATTTACAATGTAGAGAGCTGGATAAACAGAGGCATTTTCAACATTTTAAGGTCTATTTGTTTACAATTGTACAGTTATACACAAGAAAGAGAATTATCAGGAAATTATTAGATCTTTTATTTAACCTCAGTGTACTTTTTTTTAGGGGATACTGTTTATAATGAGACTGATGCCTCTGGTTGCTATTACTATGGCTACTGCAACACAAACTGTAAGGTTGACAGATTTTCTGGACCCTGTCTATCAAGTATTCCTGCAACATCAGTTACAACAACTAAAACCCCAACAACTAGCACTAAATCCTCTACACTGGCATCTACATCCACACCTTTGACATCTGTACATACAACTACAACTTCGGCACCAACTAGTACCACATCTTCAACTGTGACTTCTGCCAAGACATCCACCACATCTGTGCATACATCTACAACTCCAGCACCAGCTAGTACCACATACTCTACTGTGACTCCTGCCAAGACATCCACCTCTACCACACCTTTGACATCTGTACATACAACTACAACTTCGGCACCAACCAGTACCACTTCCTCAACTGTGACTCCTGCCAAGACATCCACATCTGTTCATACAACTACAACTCCAGCACCAGCTAGTACCACATACTCTACTGTGACTCCTGCCAAGACATCTACCACATCTGTGACATCTGTACATACAACTTCAGCACCAACCAGTGCAACTTCCTCAACTGTGACTCCTGCCAAGATATCCACACCTGTGACATCTGTACATACAACTACATCTTCAGCACCAACCAGTACCACATCCTCAACTGTGACACCTGCCAAGACATCCACATCTACCACTTTTGTCACATCTGTTCCTTCATCTACTTCTCCATCACAAACCAGTACCATATACTCAACAATGACTTCTCCCAAGATATCAACTCCAAGTTTTTCTGTGACATCTATTGCTGCATCTAGTACTCTACAAACAACCACTACCATACAACCAACAGTGACACCTGTAAAGACATCCACATCAATTACAGTTACTAAAGGGCCAACAACAACCTCTTGTGCATACCCAATGTTTCCAGTAACAGAATCTAACCTAACCATAGAAGGATGTCCTCCAAAAAAGGTCCTGGAAAAACACATCTCTTCATAATTTTGTTTTTATTTATTATACTTGTTAAAAGGTAAAATAGGTGGATGTATTCAATGTTTCGACTCACATTACCTTAACTTAACATAGTGTTATATAAATATAAAAATGTCGCCAAAATGCCACAGTGATGATGTCATTCATGGGCATAATTCCATGTATATATATATATATATATATATATATATATATATATATATATATATATATATATATATATATAAAGTCCACAATCTGGTGCACTCAAAACAAAAGCAACTGCCTAGGTGCTGGTTATAATAAATCAATAGTAGAGCAAACAAACCGCACTCACAGGACTTTCTGAAGGTGCAAAAACAAAATTGATGTTTATTTCCAATAAACATCAATTTTGTTTTTGCACCTTCAGAAAGTCCTGTGAGTGCGGTTTGTTTGCTCTACTATATATATATATATATATATATATATATATATATATATATATATATATATATATATATATATATATATATATATATATTGTGTATATATATATATATATATATATATATATATATATATATATATATATTGTGTATATACATATATATATAAAATAGTCCACTGAGTATCCGCACTCCAATGTAAATTAATGTATAACTGGGGTGCACAGTTATATTTGATATATATCCACAAAATTGAAAACCGGCACTCCTGTAAAAATCTTCACCTGCATATTTTAAAACATCATATTTGAGACCAACTTTTCAGTCCTTTTCAAGGATATATATATATATATATATATATATATATATATATATATCGTAAAAAGGAGGATCAGCACTCACTGTAATTGTAGTGAAAATTATTATTTATTTTTCAAACAAGTGTTACATCTTAATCTGACATTTCGGACCCGCATGGGGCCCTTTCCCAAGGAAAAAATGCAATACAACTAATATGGGTCCCAAACCAGCTGCACACTTACATTTCCCAGTCCCACAGACAACTAGCTCCAACTGCATGTAAGGGGTATCTGTCTTATCTACTATATGGCGGTAGTGTTCCAGCAGACAGGATTCCCTAATACAACGTAGGATGACAGCTCTATACAGTTTAGTCTGAGGCCACACAACCTATGCTTACCATACGAATCATTGGCCACTGTACAGTATATTCCCTTCTTCAGGGTACCTGGCACATTAGTCTGTGTTCTTGTAGTGGGCTCATTATAAATCCAAGTCGACCCTACACAATCGGTGGAGTGTCTAAAGTTCCTAAAATAAAAGTGAATAAAGAGCAAACATCACTAATAGTCACAGTTTGATCACCAAAAGGAATATAAACACTATTACGCTTAATCCAGTTGGCTGTGGGTAATATAAGTGTGCAGCAGTTCTGGGACCCATACGAGTCAGTGTTGTGTTGTCATAGGAACTGTCAGCAGCTGGATTTATAATCCTTTTGTAAATGACACAAATGTGTATTAATTAGGATCATGCCCATGAATGACACCATCACTGTGAGATTTTGGTGCCACTTTAATATTTAAATAACACTGTGTTAAGTACTTTTTTTCACTTCCTGAAGACGGCTCCAATGTGAGAGCCGAAACATTAAATAAATCCACCTTTTTTACCTTGCAACAAGTCCTGTGAGTGTAGTAGATTTTTTGTTTAATATGCTATAACGTGTACAGCTATGAGATTGGTCTGGGAACTCTAACTCCTCTCTGACTCCATATGGGAACTCTGACTCCACATGAGCTCAGCCTAAAACTACAGATTCTCAGTGAGGCAATCCCATTTCCTTTCTATGTTTTTCTGTGTAGCCAGAAAACAACCTAAGGTTGTTGACTCTCTCAATCATAGCAAATGACCCCTTATATCTTATAGTGACCACATTACTGTGAACATAGTTATAGATACATAGTTAAATTGGGTTGAAAAAAGACAACTCCCATCAAGTTTAACCCCTCCAAATGAAACCCAGTATCCATACACACACCCCTCCATACCCTCACATAAATTCTATATACCCATATCTATACTAACTATAGAGTTTAGTATCACAATAGCCTTTGATATTATGTCTGTCCAAGAAATCATCCAAGCCATTCTTATAGTCATTAACTGAATCAGCATCACAACATCACCCGGCAGTGCATTCCACAACCTCACTGTCCTGACTGTAAAGAACCCCCTACGTTGCTTCAAATTAAAGTTCTTTTCTTATAGTTTAAACGGGTGGCCTCTGGTACGGTGATCCACTCTATGGGTAAAAAGGTCCCCTGCTATTTGTCTATAATGTCCTCTAATGTACTTGTTAAGTGTAATCATGTCCCCTTGCAAGCGCCTTTTTTCCAGAGAAAACAACCCCAACCTTGACAGTCTACCATCATAATTTAAAGCTTCCATCCCCCTAACCAGTTTGGTTGCATGTCTCAGCACTCTCTCCAGCTCATTTATATCCCTCTTAAGGGCTGGAGTGAAAAACTGCACTGCATACTCCAGATGAGGCCTTACCAGGGACCTATAAAAAGGCATACTTTTGTATTTATCCCTTGAGTTCATGCCTTTTTTATGCAAGACAGAACTTTATTTGCTTTAGTAGCCACAGGATGGCACTGCCTCAAATTAGACAACTTGTTATCTACAAAAACCCCTAGATTCTTCTTAGTTAAGGAAACTCCCAACACACTGCCATTTAGTATAAATTATCATTCAGCATATTTTAAAACCTACTAGCTTTTCTGACTTGGCAACCCCATTACCTCAGTCAATGTCTGCATAATTGAAGTCACCCATAATAATAATAACTTGACATAGTTGCGAAGCTGCTTCTATTTGAAAAAGTAGCTGGGCTTCATTCTCATCACTTATATGAGGAACTACTATGTCTGAAAACTCTAGATAAGCAAAAAAATAATTCCTGATTTATGTTTGCTTTGGAATCTTCATTTGCTGTGACATATTACAATTTTAAATAATGAGATTTTACACATTTTCCAATTTAGACAAATGAGAAGTGGAACCTTGATAACTGCACAGTGGCCACATGCCATGGGAACAATATTGTTACTCTTGAACAAGTGACATGCCCTGTTGCAGAGAAAGTAACATGTGCTACTGGTTCTAAGCCTACCGTGGTATACAGCCTTAATGGTTGTTGTTATCATTATGAATGTGAAGGTAAGTGTTTATGGTTACATAAAATATACTGTATGTTTTGAGGACAAATACATATGTGAAATTTGCAAAAAGCCTGTGTAAAATATTATTTTATTCAGAGTGTCCTATATATAAATGATGAAATAAATGTAATTATTATTAGTGTTTGTGTTTTTCACAAACAAGGGTACATAACTGACAAATAATTGAATATATTAGCTAATGAGGACCATGCCCACAAGGGTTTACTATTTATATGGTGAAGATAATCTATACAGAAGGTATAATATTATGTGGGAGAAATAGATGACAAAATATTGACAGTTATGACATTGTTACTGAGTTGAGTGAGTTTTTTCTCCAGGCATGGATTTGTTGCAAAATTACGCACTTTGCCATGTGCAAATTATTTTGGGAAACGGTGGCAAAAATTTGCCACAAATTTTTTTGCAGCGATAAAATAGTCATCATAAGAAAAAACACCAACTGACTTTGATGCATAGTTGCACGTATAAAAAAAAGATGCCTATTGCGTTCATTGTGTTTCATGAATTTTTTGCAGTTTCCCAACATTTTTCAGCAAAGCAAAACGGGACAGATAAAGAATTAGCCGGATGAGATGAGCAGTAGGATATGTGTTAAAGGGATAGTTCATCTTTAATTTAGCATTTAGGGGCATATTTATCAAAGAGTTAAGTTATATTCCATCGCTCACCATTCATTTCTATAGCATTTTTAAAGGTAAAATGATAAATGATAAATACTCTTTTAAAAATGCCATATAAATGAATGGAGAGAGGCAGGATTTCACACTAGTGGACTGTGGTGATCTCTAACTTCACTGTTTGATAAATATACCCCTTAGTATGTTAGAACACCTAGTGGCAAATTCACTAAAGGACGAAGCTCCTAACAATAGCGTTAATTCGCTAGCGTAGCGCATTTTCGTTAATTCGCCAATTCACTAACGGACACTGGCGTAAATTTGCTAGTGTTACTTTGCACCCTTACACCTGGCGAATTTGCGCAATGGACGTAACTACGCAAATTCACTGACGCGCGCATTTTTCTGAACGCTACCTTTTACGCTAGACTTCCTGCGCCACCTCAGACCAGGCGAAGTGCAATAGAGTAGATAGGGATTGCTTCAAAAAAGTTTAAATTTTTTCAAAGTCCCAAAAAACGCTGGCGTTTTTTCTTTTTTTATGGGTGATAGGCTGAAAAAGATCAAAAATTCTTTTGGGGCTACCCTCCTTTTCCCCTACATTTCCTAACTCATGGCACCTTAACTATTAAGTGGGCACATGTGTAGCGCAAAATTAAATTTTTATTTGATGTTTTGAAGGTTTCCCAGGCTTGTGTAGTGCTGCTACGTATGCTTCCATTGTAAATTCAATTTGGCTCCATTTGCAATTTAAGCATCGCTAGCGTAACTTCGCTTTGCCTGGTGAATTAATGCTAGTGCAATGCTAGTGCTGGCGAAAATTCGCCTGGCGAAGTGCGGTGAAGCGTACGCTGGCGCAACTACGAATCTTAGTGAATTTGCCCTAGTTCTTAAAAACATTTCAATTGGCCTTAATTTTTTCTTTTTTTTAAAGTTTTTAAATGATTTTCCTTCTTCTTCTTACTCTTTCCAGCCTTCATATGGGGGGCACTGACTCATCTAAAAACAAATGCTTTGTAAGGCTACAAATTTATTTGTATTGCTACTTTTTATTACTCATCTTTCTATTCAGTTCTCTCCTATTCATATTTCAGTCTCTTATTCAAATCAATGCATGGTTACTAGGGTAGACCCTAGCAACTGGATTGTCAAAATTACAAACTGGAGAGATGCTGAATAAAAAGTTAAATAACTCAAAAACCACAAATAATAAAAAAAATGAAGACCAATTGCAAATCACTCTCTACATCATAATTAAAGTTAAACAGGGGTGAACAGCCCGTTTAAGGGATATCCCACATCTTTTATTTGATAAGTGTGTAAGTTTTACAAAAGAGGTGGGTTTTGTGATGACATGTAACTCACTCTGGTCTGGTGAAGTCTTGGCGACATATATATGATGAAGTTAGTAGAGCAGAAAAAAAATTCAAGATTAGTAGAGGAGCAAAGTGTTTGATTTGGAGAGTATCTGGAGATGAGAGTTGAAATGTAAAGTGGAGCATAGTTACTGAGAGCTTTGTAGGTGAGGATGTGGAGTTTGATGAAAGAATGTAATGGTAGACAGAGGAGGTTTTGCAGGTGGGGTAGACGAGTGGTGGTTGAGTCTTGCAGCTATATTCTGGATGGATTGCAGAGAGAATAAGTGAGTGAGTGGTTGGACAATAAAAAGGAGGTTGCAAAAGTCTTATCAGATTAATGAATGGACTAGTATTTGTGTTGTTTGTGAGAAAGGGGGATGTGTATTTTTTTTGTATTTTATATTTTATTAACATTTCTTCTATTCTAATATATTATATTAAATCTATTATTATAATAAAAGACTCTATACACGGTCTTGAGAATCAGTAGTTTAAACATATCCTGTGCCAAATTGGGGGTTTATGAAGCATGGACAGGTATATATCAAAGAACAACCTGAATCCATAATGTGTATGTAGCTTGCCCTGAGCAATTGGGAACATCTGCATGTTCAAAGGGTGATGTAGGCTTCAACCCTCTGTATAATGGCTGTGTTTCTTGGATTTTAATACATGATAGCCTATTACAGCTCTTTGAGTGATATTTGCTATACTCAACACAGTATACGGTACTTTATGTATGGATGGGAGTTGTAATATATGAAAGCATGCAATTGCAGAAAACCCAAGGATTATCATTTGTAGCTTCATAGTTGCTTGCAAAATGATGTGCCACTTCATTTACAACTAAAAATTACAACACTTCAAGATACAACTAAAAAAAGCTTGTGTGTCAAAGCTCTCAGAGCTCAAAAGACCTCAGTGATATAATTAATGTATTCAAATATATAACCTCGGTGGGCCTAGATCTGTGGCAGGTTATTTAAATCCAATCTACAATCATGCTGGAATTCTGGGCATTTTGTTAGTGAGGAACTTGAAGGGTGGAAAATGTACATTTTGAACATGTTGATCGTGTATAAAAGTAATAATACCACTGAATTCATACACTGGTATTTCCTCCAGGTGTCTGTGTTTTAATGGACAACAACCAGTACATGACCTTCGATGGGACCACATATGAATTTGTCAACAACTGTACCAACATTCTAGTGCAAGAGATCAATGAGAAATATAACCACTTTCTGATCCTTGCAAAAAATGACTACTGCAGTGAAGCCAATAGTGCAAGCTGTCCACAAACGATCATTATTTCTTTTGAAAACAATATAGTGACATTGATGCGCTCCATGAAAAATGGTGCAATGAACAAACAGGTATGGCTGGCCCGACTCACATAAAGGAAAAACAATAACTTGTAAATGAAAGTGTATTATTATTGTATATTTTATGTAAGTGCTCAGACTGATGCAATCAAACTTGTATTTGTCTTCAACAGTTTTTTAAGTTCAAGCCCATGCCCCTGTATCTATTCTTTTCATTGCACCTAATTACAATATTGCAAAGTTCAGTTTAACTAAACTTGGGGGTTATTTATCAAAATCTGAATTTTTCTTATATTTTTAAAACAAAAAGTCAGACCAAACTAGAATCATACAATTTTTAAAATTTTTCCAAAACCGCTCGTTTTTTCAGACTTTTTCCCTAAAAGCCCACATTTTTGGATTTTTGCCTGAAAAGTCCAGAATAGTTGGATTTTCAGGATAATTCCAGCACAGACCACAGAAACTTCCAAATAGGATAGGGACCTCCCACATTGACTTACAGTATATACAACCTTGGTAGGTCTGAGATGCCGGATTTTTGGATTCTGAATTTTTCCATCCTCATGGTGTAATAAATCTCAGAAAATGTAAGTTTTCTCCCACTAATAATTCGGATTTTATAGTAAAAAAAAAAAAACCCTCACATTTTTCAAGTTTTTGGCATTCTGCCAAAATGTATAGAAGACTGTTCTGTTTTGTACTTGGATGCTCTACATTTAGATTTACTTTGCACAGACAGAGGCATATTCTATTAAATAGACATGGCTATAAAGTACCAATGAGATGTAAGATATTATTTATGCCAATTCAACAGATGTTTTTAAGTAAATGCCAGCATGACTGTTCTCTTGTGAATTATACAGAGTACTTATAGTTATTGAGACAAAATCGAGCACATTGTTGTAACCCCCTTAACAGCACATGGCTTTAATAAATCTTGAAAACTTTGAGTTTTTTTGTCTGCTAAAAATTTGGATTTTGAAGTAAAGTAGTTTTTGACATTTGGACTTTGATAAATAACCCCCAAAATCTTGGGCTGAGATCTACTGACTTGTATGAGATAAATAATAAAAATGTAAATTTGGTGAATTAGCCAAGGATGACCCTCAGTTATCAGACTTGAAGTATCATTTTCAAAAATGGGGCAAGGTACAATTACAAAAATTAGGCAATAAGCACAATGTATTTTTGCAATTTACCCCAATAGCATTTATTAGTCTCCATAGATTGGAGCTCAAAAAGTTATGCCTCTGTAACTACCTGCATAAAGCAGCGCATGGGCAACTCCTGCTATACTAGCTTGAACATCATTCAGAAGTCATAAAGAAAGAAATGCAATGGCCAGGCACAAATGTTTGTGCATGGAACTCAAAGGAACATGTTCTCCAACTCTTGGTGCTCCTGCACGTATGTCTAGCCCTTTGTAAATTACCTTTTTTTATCTCAACTAGCAGAGACGTTTATAGTACAGGTATGTTATCCGTTATCCAGAAACCTGTTATCCATAAAGTTCCAAATTACAGAAAGGATGTCTCCCATAGACTCCATTATAATCAAATAATCCAAATTTTTTCTCTGTAATATTAAAACAGCAGCTTGTACTTGATCCCAACTAAGATATAATTAATCCTTATTGGAAGCAAAATCAGCCTCTTGGGTTTATTTAGTGTTTACATGATTTTCTAGTAGTCTTAAGGTGTGAAGACCTGTTCTCCGGAAAGCCTCAGGTCCCGAGCATTCTACATAATAGATCCCATACCTGTATTCTATATTAGCATATCACAAAAACATTAACCAAAGTTATAACTTTTTTTAGATTATGTTCAACCAGAAGATTGTATCCCCTGGATTTACAAAGGATGGCATCACCATATCCAGTACTGGGATTGACATTGTTGTGAATATTGCAGCTTTAAAAGCTCACATTATCTTTAGTGACACACTGTTTATGTTAACATTACCTCTGAGTACATTTCTTAACAGCACCGAAGGTCTGTGTGGTAAGTTTATTAACATTTTACCTATTACACACTATTACTTGAAAGAAATTCAATTGTAAGTTATTACATTTTTAATGGGTTCCACAATATTTGTAGTTTCAGACTACAGCACTTGACTATATTATAATTACCAAAAAAAAAGTAGAAAAATATTGCACTGTTAATAATGAACTATTTGGTTAAGGCTTTTTGGACCAGCTGGAGGTAGTGTACAGGCCCAGGAATCCAAAATTGTCCTTGTCTCTTCCCATCATTCTTTTTTGATAATCTACTTTTCTGGTCTCTGAGGCAATGGACATTTTAATTGGCTCTTCATTACCTTCAGAAAAATATTTGGGTTATCAGAACGAGAAATACGTTTAAATTTAAAGGTGTAGTTTACCTTTAAATTAACTTTTGAATTAACTTTTCATATGATGGGTTAATCTATCCCATTTCACCTGGCCAAAAAGAATTGTGAAACAGGGAAAATTTGCAAAATGCAAAAAGTCAATGGGCATTCTGCTGTGACTTTTACAGCACACAATACATTGGATTTAATGGCCATTTTTTTTGCAGTGAAACTTTTGTCACTAATCCTGAGGCAATTTGCAATCGTGTTGTATTGCTTTTGATTTTTTAATAATTTCATTTTATGTTTTTTAATTATTTAGCGTTATATTTCCCCCCCAAACTCCCTCATTATGCTTAGATCTTCGGCTGATTCTGATTGAGTTTTCTTATACCAAGTTTCCTTTAAGTTTCCTTATACCAAGTTGGTTTTCATTTGTTTTTTTGCCTTTTGAATTATTTCAGTGGTTTGTGTGAGATACTGGAAGATGAATAGAAGTAAGCCAGCCACTCATATCCATGCTCTCCACGCTAAAATTAGATCAAAAATTAACTGCCCCTTTAAAAGGGTGGTCTAACTTTTAGTATGTTATAGAATAGACAATTTTCAATTGGCCTTCATTTATTTCTTTTTTATAGTTTTTTATTATTTGCCTTCTTCTGACTCTATCCAGATTTCAAATGGAGGTCACTGACCCCATCTAAAGAACAAATGCTATGTAAAGCTACATATTTATTGCTATTGCTACTTTTTATTATTCATCTTTCTATTCAGGCCTCTCCTTTTCATATTCTAGTCTCTTATTTAAATCAGTGCATGTTGCTAGGGTAATTTGGACATTAGCAAAAAGATTGCAAATATTACAAACTGGAGAGCTTCTGAATAAAAAGCTAAATAACTCAAAAACCACAATAATAAAAAATAAAATCCAATTGCAAATTGTCTCACAATATACATCACACAAAGAGGCATATTTATCAAGGGTCGAATTTCGAATTGAAAAAAACTTTGAGATTCAAAAAGGCCAACCAAAATTAAGTTGAAGTTTTTTTTGGTCAAATAGGTCCATTTTCTATTGAATAGGTCCGTATTAGGCCGGATTTGAATCGTACAAATCGAAGTAATAGCGCATTCGATCAAATTCAATTCAAAGTTTTTCCCCAAAAAAACTTTGATTTTTCAAAGTCCAACCCATTAGGCTAAAACAGCAATTCGGCAGGTTTTAGATGGCAAATGGTTGAAGACAAATTTTTAAAGAGACAGTACATGATAAATTTCAAAATTCAAATTTTTTAATTTTTTTCAAATAACAGTTTCAATACCCGTACAAGATTACACATTTACTCCAGGTTCTGTTATGCCCCAGGTTATGTATAGTTTTGCTTCTTGTAAGGGAATATGAATTTTTCCATTTGTATTTCATTTTAATCTTTCTTACAGGAACTTTTACCAATGACAGATCAGATGATTGCCTTTTTCCAGATGGAACATATGCTTCAGACTGTTCCCAAATAGCTCCATTCTGGAACTTTAACAACATTACAGATCCAATCTGCAGCCAGGCTCTCCCCCTTAATACTACTGAACAAACACCTACAATAACTACATGTATTGAAACTAATTTATGTGACATCATAAACAGCTCGTACGTAAAACTTTCATTATTGTGCTTAAACCATATTTTAAATCTCTCTCTGATATAAACTGCAGAATGGTATTTTTGCAACAATTACTGCTAATTTATATATACAGTAGTTATATATTTTATATATCATTCATACCTAGGGACATCTAGAATACTAAACAGTTATAATAAGAATTTGAAAACTTTACATTGAGCTAATGAAACATCTACCAATCCTACTAATTAATTAAAAATGCTAGGCCAGAATGAAGTTTGAAAGGCTTAGTTATTTTTACATTGGTATCCTCTTTGAAGTGAACACAGTAGGGATCTATATGCAGAGAGATTTATTTATTTGTACATGGACTAAAGGAACAATTTCTTATGCCTCTCTCAACAGTAGCGATTGGCGAATTTGGCCCGTTTTGCTGAAAAATTCACGAATTTCCCACAAAATTCACAAAATGACGCAGTTGTCTAATTTTTGACGCTGGCATCCGTTTTTGGCGCCAGCACACATTCGCCTGCAAAAGTTTGCAGCAGTTTCGCAAATTTATTCGCCGGCGACGAATCACAGGAATTCGCTCCTGGCGAATAAATTCGCCCATCACTACTCAACAGCCCTTTTTTGCAAATTGAGTAAACAAAGAATGAAGAGATTTCCTTTTTTCAACTATTTTCACTTGCAGCTTCATTTATGTATAACTATAAATGAATATAAGCATACGCGTCACCTAAACTGACCAAAGTGTAATCCTGGTAATTTGAAGGAATTAAAATAACCTCCAATTTAATGATCTCATACTAAATAAAAGAAATTGCCAATTAATTGACCAATTACCTATTAAGAAGACATTTTTAGATAAAATTATATGAATTCATATACTGGAACATGTACTAAAATCAAGATTCCAGATTTACAGTAGTAGCTCAGTTGATCTAAAGAAAAACATAAGATATACAGGTACACTATGCAATTTCAAGGGATATGATAATTTGCTTGAGAGAAATTAACAGATAATTGTTTCTGTTGCTTTTCTTAAACCAAGATTAAACTATTTTTTTTTTTTAAAACCACGTATGAAAGTTATTAAAAGATCTGAATAAAAAAAAGAAGAATGGAAAAAAACGCTGACCAATGCCCTAAAGAATTTAAAAACCTCAAAAAATTCAGACAATTTCAGAAAATTACTAGTATAAAGAAATCCCTCTAAAAGTCTGAATGGCTAAAAAAGGTCCAGTAGGATCAGTGCAGCTCCAATTAATTTCTATAGGACTTCAACTGCTTTTAGTTGCCAAAGTTTGTTTGTGGTTTTTACACTTAATAAATCTCAAATGTTTAAAGTTTTAGAAAAATAAAAAACATACATTTTTTGAGAAAAAAATATGATTAAAAAAATATAAGTAATGTTAGTAAATAGGCCCCATCATCTTAATAAATAGGATTTTCACTGGTGAATTTTTTTTCAAATGTACATTTTTTTGTCAACTTCTATTAGAGGATGCATAATACCTGGCAACAATATTATACATTATTTAATAAAAAAAAACCCTCTTTTTCACAAAATAATTGCCTTTTTATTTCAGGGTCTTTGCTCCATGTCATGAAAATATCCCACCGGATACTTACTTCCAGATGTGTTTGAAAAAAGCCTGTCAAACTCATGATGAGATTAACCTCTGCTCCATTTTAGAAAGCTATGCCAGACAGTGCCAGCTGCAGGGAACGTGTGTAGATTGGCGAAACAGTACTGGAAACATGTGTGGTAGGTGGCATGCTTTTTTTATCTACTGCCTGATGTATGCTACTTTTAGGATGATGTAAGAATATGGGTAAAAGGAAAAACCATAGCCAAACCCTCACAATCGTTCTTTCACTTTTTTGTTGTTGCTGCCAAGGGACATATGGAAAGAAATTCAGAATTCTTTTGACCTCCACTCAGTTTTTTTTTGGTTATCATTTTCTTACTTTGAAAAAAAAAAAACTAGAAATACCACAGGTGTTTATAGTTAGGAATGGAATTTATTCATATTAATCTTGAATCCATATTCAGTCTAAAGCAGTGTTTATAAAAAACGTTCAGTCCTTATGACATATAGACAAAATTATGACGACACTTCCAGGGACATTACCGCAGTCTTCTACTCTTTAAAAATATTTTTGTAAAATGTAAATATGAATTTTAGAAATTTTCGTATTTGTGTGCATTTATTAAAACTCAAAACTAGTGATGAATGAGTAATGAGTGAATCTGTCCCACTTTGCTCTCCAAAAAATTGCTAAACTAAAGAAAATGGCAAAAATTCACAAAATACATTAAGGGGCACATTTATCAAGGGTCGAATTTCGAAGTTAAAAAACTTAGTATTTTCGACCATCGAATAGGCCAAATTCGACAGTCGAACTTTTCTGTTTGAATTTAAATTGTTTGATCGATCATAGAAATCGTTCAAATAGATTGATTCGAACGATTTAATCGATCGAAACGATTTTCAAAAATACTTTGACTTTTTAAAACTTAGCCAAATTTTGGCTATAGGTTCTACGAGGTTCCCATAGGCTAACATAGTAATTCAGCAGGTTTAAGGTGAAGTGTAGAAGTCGAATATTCAAAGTATTTTCAAATTCAAATCAAAGTCGAATTTGGCCTATTCGATGGTCGAAGTACCCAAAAATTACTTTGAAATTCAACGTTTTTGAATTCGAAAATACACTTTAAATTCACTTCTACCCTTAGTAAATGTGCCCCTAAATTGATGGGTGTTTTTTCATAGCTGCTCTTTTCTGCACAAAATACATGTAAGTTAAAGGATATTTTTTCACAGTAAAATGCATTAAAGTCAATGGGTGGCTTTACAAACTCCTTTTTTCTTGCTGAAAAAATGTTCAAAGCAACATTTTTGGCCAGTAAAAAAAAATGCGCACATGGCAAAATGCTGAATTTCCTTGTGAATTCATATTGTCAAGATGTTTCAACTTTTGAATCAAATGATTTCAAAACATTTCCAGCAGCAGCTTTCGCTTGCAAAGTGTTTGAAAGATTTCATATTTTTTATTACTTCCCAAACCAAAAGCATATCGGATCAATACAGTTATGAAACAAAATGTTTTAACGACTTTCTAAACTATTTCTGTTACATTCTCTTTCCAATTTAATGCAGCATACAAATGCCCTCTTGAAATGGACTACCAGGCCTGCGGACCCTCACAACCACCAACATGCTATCCAAAGTGAGTATATATAATAGTATATATTTGATATATAATAAAGATGAATATTGTAGATCAAACACTACAGTTATACCTATTTGAGCAAGTGGTTGAAGATAGACAATGATTTGTCAAAGCAACAGCTGCTACTAAACAAACAATAGACTAACCAATAATGATTTTTTTTTTACATAGGGGCAGATTTATAAAGGGTCGAATTTCGAAGGTAAAAATACTTCAAAATTCGACCATCAAATTGGAATACTTCGACTTCGAATATTGAAGTCAAAGTTTTTTTTACCGAATTTGAACGTTTTGCGTTCAAAGTAAAATCGTTCGATCAAATGATTCGAAGGATTTCATCGATTGATCAAACGATTTTTCTTTGACTTACAAAAACTTAGAAAACTGCTCTAGAAGGTCCCAATAGGCTAACATAGCACTTTGGCAGGTTTAATTTGGTGAAGTATTGAAGACAAAGTTTTTTTTAAAGAGACAGTATTTGATTATCGAATGGTCGAATATTCAAAATATTTTACTTCAAATCGAATTCGAAGTCAAAGTCGTAGTATCCTATTCGATGGTCGAAGTATCCAATATAATTACTTCGAATTTAGAATTTTTTTACTTCGAAAATTCCCTCGAATTCACTTCGACCCTTTATAAATCTGCCCCTTAAAGGAACAGTAACATCAAAAAATAAAAGTGTTTTAAAGTAATGAAAATATAATGCAGTGTTGCCCTGCACTGGTAAAACTGCTGTGTTTGCTTAAGAAACATTACTATTGTTTATATAAATAAGCTGCTATGTAGCAATGGGGGCAGCCATTCAAATGAGAAAAGTCTCAGGTTACACTGCAGATAGCAAATAAGCTCTGTCTGTCTAATGGTGTTATCTGTTATCCATTAGTTAACCTGTGCCATATAGCCGTTCTTCAATTTCCGCCATTGCTACACAACAGCTGGTTTATATGAACTATAGTAGTGTTTCTGAAGCAAACAGATCAGTTTTACCAGTGTCGGGGCAACACTACATGATATTTTCATTACTTTAAAACACTTTGAATTTTTGATGTTACTGTTCCTTTAAACTGCACTGTCGGCAGATAAAATTTATACTAATGGAGCACTAATTCTCTTTGATGAATAGTACAAATATCACAGATGTCTATGTTGGACTCTTAGGGGTTGAATTTACTAAGATGACTACTTCTGTAAACTAGTAAATGGCCACTACACCTTGTGCCAATTCTGTCAAAAATGGTTCTACATTCTGTACAACAAGTTGCAGCATACACTACTTACCTGGCACCTGTAATGACACAACAGTAAATCACAACTTAAGCATTTGCACTGCTCACAGAAACCCTACAGGTTGAGGACTTATTGTACATGTAACATTACCCATAGTGCCGGGCACTCCAGGCAACCCGGCCAACGACTTCGCCCCCGCTGCGGGTTGCTCAAACAAGGACGTGCATGTGGCCATGCTCAACTGAGGACATGTGCATGAATGTACGCAACCACGTCCGTCCCCCAACCTTTGCACCCTGGGCACATGCCTCTTCTGTCTGCCCCTAGTTCCGGCCCCCGTTACCCATGCCCAATATTCTACCAAACAATAATGTTTTCTGTTGCTTCTGTCTGGGCAACATTGGTGTATTTAATGTGCAAATATACTGTGCAAACAATCACACATTTTTATTTGTGCTGGCATAATCACAAATTGTGAATATTTATGAGGACACCACAAATTTGGTGGTGGGAAAAATATTTGCTATACGCAATTTCAAATTTATATTTGCAAAATTACTGTCAACTCATTAGTGCATATTTACCATGCACAGTGCCCTCACTCATGGAAACACCCATCTTATTTGTGAGCCATTTGCATATACTTGTGCCAATGTGCATCTCACCACTATTTTCAGAAATAGGAAAGATAACACAGCACTACAAAACTTAAGTATTTAGCACATTTGCAAAACAACCATATGAGAATATAAAAAATTCACCTGGAATAATGACCCCCACTGTATTCTACACGGCAACAGACAGAATGAGAACCCCTTCTATACTTTGTGATTGCCCCAATAGCCCAAATATATCAACATAACACATAAGTCCCACACAGGGCCGGAACTAGGGGTAGGCAGAGTAGGCAAGTGCCTAGGGCGCAAAGCTGAGGGGGCGCCAGGCACGTACCTGCTCTGTCACCTACCCCGTGTCCAGTCCCATCTCTACTCGGCTGACACTGGCATCTTCCGCGAAAATGCGTTTCAGCGCATGCGCGCACACATTTCACGCATGCGCGCTGGAGCGAACTTTCGTGCATGCGCAGTCGAGCGCGCACAGAGCCGGGTTGGCCAGGCTCTGGTCCCACAACTACAACTATTACAATAGTCTATAGGAAAACAACTTACAACGTAAGTGGATATGTTTCCAGCACACACAAAGACAGAGACTTTAGATCACAATGTGATCATATTTTTCAAAGATTTAGATGTATCAATATGAGTGTGTATAAATTTTAACAAAAAATTTTATTTTGAAAGACTGCCAGTAACCAGTAAAAATGACGTCACTGAGGGATGTTTCTGTACAGCCGGGAAAATACTTTTCAACCACTACACAAACCTTTGTGTTCCCACATGCCGTAAGCAAATTATTTATATCTAATTTTGTTAAACCATTTTTTTAATATGACAATACCAACTAATATCTATTTGTTAAAATTTAGATGTAGATTATAGATCAAATATAGAATAGCTAGGATTACCAATATGACAACATTGTCCATTTTTTTGCTGAAATGTATTACAGTGCTCTACAAAAATTGTTTTAGCTAAGCCAAGGTTTGAAAAAGGCAGTTTACTGTTACAAATCGTAGAATTTTCATAACTTCAAATCGTAGAAGTTTCATACAGATAATTACTTTTTTTATTGCGTTCTATTTTCTGTACTTATTGAAATTAATTGATTTCCTCCTTTTCATATAAACCCTGTTAGTTAGATTATCAGTTATGTAATGACAATTGAAAATCTGAGTTTAAAAAGTTAAAAGTTAAAACCAACCCCAGTGATTCTAGTAATTTTCCTGTTACTCCGCTTGGTGCTCGTCGTCTTAAAAAGAATTCTTCTGGGCACATACGCATTTCAAAAAATCTCAGAAAAAGTTCTGTACTGCACATGCATTCTATGAAAGTGACAGAGGATGTCCAGAGGAGAAGAAAAAGATTGTGGTGGGGCTAAGCAAGCAGTACCCCTGTCTTGTGTTTTTTTGTTTTTTTTAAATAGTATTACCGGCCAGGGGTAAGTGACTAGAATCCCTGGGGGCACCTACATTTTATTTATTTTTCCTTATCCTTTAATGCTTATAGTAATAGATAATTCTTCTAATATGCAGCTGATAATCTATGTGCAAATCATATGCACATGTATATGGTTACCTTATATAACTAATAATTTTGTGGTATAAGGCCACAACTTGTTTATTAGGAATTTATTAACAGATTATCAACCATTCACATTACTTATAACTCTAACAAGCCAACCTCATAAAAGATTGCCATATTGCAAACGTATCAACTTATCCTGACTTTGCCTTAACCTACCCAGAGCCAATTGCAATCTCAAAATTCATACCTCTTCTTAGTAAACACAATGCAACAAGAATTTCATTATAGATAGATAGATACAGGGGCGCTCCACCAATGAGGCAGGTTGAGACACTCGCCTCAGGTGGCAGCGCCCCCCTGGTTGCCAGGGGCGGCAAAAATGCCGCTCCTGGTAACTAAGAGCCGAATTTCCGGTTTTCAAACCAGAAATTTGGCTCTTCTAGTGCAGAGAGCGCTATTGCGCTCTCTGCACCAAGCGTCGCGGACCGCCCCTGCCCTCTCCGGTGCTATAAAGGTTAGTGCCGTGGGGAGGGAAGGGGGCGGCGAAAGAAGGCCGCCTCAGGCGGCATTATAGCAAGAATCGCCCCTGGATAGATAGATAGATAGATAGATAGATAGATAGATAGATAGATAGATAGATAGATAGATAGATAGATAGGTCCAGTTTTAATCAATATCCATGAGTCCATATACCTCTTTTTAGCACCTTCATAGTGTTTGAACCATTTGTATAATTTTTATAATAAATAGAGGGCAGGGTGGATTAGTGTTTTAAAAAGTTTGGAGAGGCTTACCTAAAAAAACATAGACCATCATTGCAATGGATCTCCAGGAAACATTATGCAATTAATATTTAAGATGTTTGATGTGCAGTTTACCTTTCCCTTTATGTTGATCTTGTACTGTATATGTTCAAAACACATTCAAACAAAAACAAATAAAATATTATATTTATAGCATGATAAATTAAAAAGTTATAAAATGAAATAGGTATATTCTTTATATATAGATGGTGGTATATTTACTCATTTATAGTACTTGTTTTTCAGCATGTATTGGTCCTGATGGAATGCCTAAAATGGTAAGATTGTTGTCAGACTAATAATTTAATGAATTGTTGTACTGTTACAAACAGCTAGGAGTTCTTCACCCACAGGGAGTTAGCTTTTTGATGTATTAAACTTAGTGAGGCACTGAATCCACTATTCTGAAATTTGGTGAACCTCAAATCTTTAATGAAGGGTTCAGAGAAATTCCTAACTGAATTGAAACCATAATTAGCATAAGCCAATTAGGGCAAGAAAAAAAAGGGAAAAAATAGCAATTTCCTTATTTGTGTGATGAAAATTCATGTGGTATTAACAATTCAAATTCTGTTTGGCCAAGCACTTGGATTCAACTTAATTCTTTACCAATTTGTGCATCTCTAATTAAACTTTGGGGATTTTAGGCAATATTATTTTATATTATAGTTTTAATCAAATCAGATTTGCTGTAACTGTATCCTTAGGGGCAAATTTACTAAAGGGCGAAGTGGCTAATGTAATGTAATTTCGGCACTTCGCCGATTTACTACCGGGCGCAGGCGTTATTATGCTAGCGAAGGAGGTAGACTCTGGGACAACTTCGCACTCTAACGCCAGGTGAAAGAGCGTTAAGTTTTTCATTTTATTGAACGTTATCTCTATCGCCAGACTTGCCTTCTCCACCTCAGACCAGGCAAAGTGCAATAAAGTAGATAGGACTTAGTCCAAAAAAAAGTTGAAATTTTTTCTAAGTCCCAAAAACGGTGGTGTCTTTTCCTTTTTACTGGGTGATAGGCTGAAAAAGATCGTAAATTCGTTTTTAGGTATTCTATTTTAGAAGGGGAGCAAATGCTTTCTGTATGAGTTCAAGCTCTCTAACTCTAAATAAACTTTCACTTTCAATTTAACTTTTACTATGTTATAGATATTGTTAGCAACTTTTCATTTGATCTTTATCTTTTATAGCTTTTAAATTATTTGCCTTTTGAAACATTTGCTTCAAGGTGAGGGATGTGAGGTTGTGGTGGCAAATTCTATTATTTCCTTGTATGTTAATATCTACAATTAGTTTAGTATAGTCATTGATATATGTAGTTCATATGTGTGAATGTATATGTACAGTATACAAACACATATATGCATTGTGATTCATTTGGAGGGATTGAATTTAATGGACTTCTGTTACCCATTTAAATGAAAAATACATGGAAGAAGACCCACAAGAGGGGATTAGCTCCATCAACTCTATTACAACGGTGAAAGTGCAATGCATCACTGTATATAAGATCACACACAGTTATTTTGCCCAGATCAGTTGCAATTATTAACTATTATCATTTGCATGAATTTAAAATGTTTTTAAAACATATCTAGTATAGGTCAATCTAAAATTTTTAAAACATACAAATTTCTGTTGAGCATTATTATACAATGTATTGTGGTTATAGTGTATATGACATTTGTTTTGTTTAAGTCAGCACTTGTGTATATACATGTTTAGAAGTTATTCTAATGAATTTATATTTTGCTACTGAATTTCACAGCCTGGGTCATCCTGGATTACTGGCTGCTATGACTGTATTTGTGAGATGAACTCAGTGACTGTGCAATGCCAGCCAGTCCAGTGCGCTACACCAGTCACTCCCCCTTGCACAAATGCTGGCTATGCTGTAGTTGAAGTCAAAGATCCACTTCAACCATGCTGTTCTAAGTTTGAATGCCGTAAGTAGCCATGTACACAAGACATGTGCATGTATTTTGCCAAATAAATGGTCCAGTTGTACCCTAGAATGTAATCAATATTTGTACATATTATAATCTGATAGCCAATAATATTCCTTTTTTCCCATTCTCTTATAGGATGCAATACAAGCTTATGCCAAAATACAACAACAGAATGTCCTCTTGGGTTCCAGTTAACAGTCCCTGTTTATGCAAATGGAGAGTGCTGTGTTATTAATGAATGCAGTAAGTTAATGTGTGTCTACAAAAATAGCACAGTTGAAGCCCTGAAGGATCTTGAAGGTTCACCAACGAAATGGAAATAAGAATCTTAAGCAATATTTTCTTTTTTCTTTCTAACATCCCACCATCAGAAATAAAGGGTTGTGCCATCAGTGTTAAATTCTGCTCAACCAGTTTATGATCTGATTAGATCTATATCTCTATGAATCTATGTATCTATGCATCTGTCTGTCTGTCTGTCTGTCTGTCTGACTATCTATCTATCTATCTATCTATCTATCTATCTATCTATCTATCTATCTATCATCTATCTATCTATCTATCTATCTATCTATCTATCTATCTATCTATCTATCTATCTATCTATCTATCTATCTATCTATCTATCAATATCCTCATATACCCAGACACGCCCTCATGATCCTTACACTCATCTCAAGTAAATATATTGCCTATACAATTCACCACAAGAGTTGAGTCATATATAAAATCATTCTCACTGAGGGCTCATCTGACAAGCTCCAGTCTAACTCTATTCTAAAATGTTCAAAAGAATCACCTTCTGGAGGGAATATTTGAATAGTCTTCCTTGGCAATAACCCAACCTTGATAAATGCAATTTTTCTCATTTCTTTCTGTTTATCTCCATTTCATTATAGTTTTTAGCTGCTTGGGAAAGGGATTTCATTTCTACTGTAAATTGATATTTATTTTTATTGTCAAATTTATAATAATTTATCCCTGTAAAATGCTGAATACATTTGTGGTACTATATAAATAACAATAATAATAATAATAATAATAATATCAATTACAATACAAATCAGCTGGTTCAATCAAAAACATTCCTATTATACAACTCATTCAATGTGTAGCTAATCTTTGTTTCTGATGCTGAAATCTGTTTCTCAACTACTGACGTACATTTCTTGTCAAAAGCTCTTAAAATTAAAAGGGCATTTCAATTGTTAAATAAATCCTCAAAACATATTTTTTGCTTATGTTTCCACAAAGAACCTATGAATGTTTGTGTGGAAAATGGGACAATATATCTGGTAAGTGTCTATCTTATTAAAAAGGCAATGACTGGATTTTAGCATTGATTATTAATTTATATTGACTTTGAAAACTTTCTCTTAATATAATAGCCAAACCAAGTTGTATCCTCCCTTAACCCTGATGTCTGCACAGAATGTACCTGCACTTCTGAGACAGATCCATTCACCATGATAAACTCAGTGGCTTGTCTTTCAAAGGAATGTTTGACGACATGCAAAGAGGTGAATTTTGTCTGTTAATTTAAATAATTTATCAAAACACCATCATTAAAAATGTATACTAAACATTTTTCTACCATGATGTCTTGTATTTTACCTTGGTAGGGTTTCAACTATACAGTAAAGGATGGAGAGTGTTGTGGTACCTGTGTGCAGGTGACGTGCATCATGACTATGGAAAATGAAACAATAATTATTCAGGTACAGAAATTATGCCCTTTAACTAAGTATATAACTTTGCCTTGTGTCTGACATATAGTGATGGGTGAATTTACGCCGTTTCACTTCGCCGGCGTCTCACTTTTTTTGCTGGCGAATTTTCTCCAGTACATTTTCGCGGGCGTTTCGCAAATTTATTCGCCGGTGGCGAATCATGCGAATTTGCGCCTGGCGAATAAATCACGACTGACATATACTGTAAATATTATAGAAATGCATTTATTCCATATATATTTATCTATTTGTAGAAATAAGACAGAAGCTCCTAATAAGCGTCTATGTTTTGAAGCTCCTTACACTTCCTAGATTTTATAACTTCTTTTATTTCTTGCCAAGCACAATGCCCAATTATACTGTATATCACATAGGTACTTGCCTTTATCATAAGCTTGACAGATAATTATGGTGGAATCTCAAACCACCTTGATAAACAACATTCCCAGGTCAAAATGTTTAGCCTTTAATGTTTTTAAGAAATTCAATACAGCAGTGATATTCAACTTTAGTGGCATTGCGACATGAATGCCTGGGGTTGATATAATACAGTATCAGGGGAAGAACCACCCTTTCAACCTAAATAACAAAAAGTGCAAATCAAACATAGTGGGGGCCCCAGAATTTTCAGATTAATTTAAAATCTTAATATTGATGTAAAAGTATGGTGAAAGTCCTTCTCTAGCACCAGACAGACCTATAATTTTCTCCATGTACCACATTGGGGCTCATTTAACACCACTGGAAACATTTGACTGTGGACAGTAACCCATGGCATATATTTATTATTCATATAAATATTCATAATTATATTCAAATGATGTAAATATACTATATACTAAACTTGATTCTATCAGTTCAAATATATCTCATTTACTAACACTGGGCAAATTGCCATAATACAGTACCCATACCAACCAATAAGCTTTAGTCAGGCTGCTGCAAGTAGACTAATAAATACAATATCTGATTGGTTGCTATGGGTTTCTGCATTTAGCTAGTTTTGGGAAGTGTAGCTAAAGAAACCAAGTATGTCAATAATTTTCTTCAACCAGGAACACTTGACATGAGTGATACTAGGGGACCTATTGATTAAACCTCAATTTTTTCTGTTCGAGTTTTTAAAAAGGGAAAACTCGAATTTTTAAAGGAAAAATGCTCAAATTTTTAAATATTTATTATACACCTAAGCTGTGAAAAATATGAAAATACTCCAGCTAAAACCTGTCTTAAGGAAATCATTGTCAATGTCTCTTTTAAAATTTGAAGATGTTTCTTGACACTTTTGAGCTTGATAAATTCATGTATGGGCATTAGGTCAACATTGTTTTAAAGGAGAACTAATGCTGAACTAAGGCTTAACTAAAGAAGTAGGCTAACCCCTACGATTAGTCCTGATGAATAACCCTTAAGCCCTGACGAAGCCGTTCAAGGTGAAACATGTGTTGGCCAAGTGGGCCATGTGGGCCATGTGGTTGAATGCAAGCTCTGGATAATTGGCATTTATACTGGCATTGAGAAAGCAAGTGAACATGGACTTCCTATCGAACCACAATGCAACCAGCTCCTAGCTGTCTTACCGACATGAGACACAACTTCTACATGAGATGAAGCCGTGGTGGTAATGTATACACTGCTCACGGACGAATGTGTTGGATAATAACATCTATTCAGCTAACACCGGAGCCGCATGAGCTGCTGATTTATATGGACAGCAAGCACTTTATTATCAATGCCCTTTCCGCAAGTCATATAGTGTCAGCTGGATGCAGAAAGTTACTTAATCTGCCTGTCGCTACAATTCATATAAACAGCAACAGATAAGCGGGCAAGAACTGTGACATTGATATATTGCTTTTTTTCAAGCTAAGTAGCAGTAAATATAAGGATTTTCAGAGAACTGATACAGTAACTGCTCTAACAAGGAACGCTGAATATAAAACCAGAGCCCACATGCCTCACAAAATCGACAATTTTATTTTAATGATATGTGTATAAAATTACTGCTGCAAACAATTCATAAGCAATATATTTAATTGAAATCGTAATAATGAATTAAAGAACCAGTACCATCAAAAACATTTTTAAAAGAATTCGTTAGAATACAATGAAAAAAAACACCAAGAGAAATAAAATCTTAAACTAGCAAAGCTTTTATTATGAAATAACTTACAGAAACTCTCCGCTCCTCTTCATAAAAGGCGATACGGCGACCATCAATACTGCAGCGCTCGATTTCTCCTCCCTGGCTATTCTAGTGACAGTGTTTCCTCTGCCCCATCTCCTCTTCCAGCTCTCGGTGCCGATACCGCTTCCTGAGCTGCAATATCAGTCGGCAGCTGCGAGTGTCGCAAAGAAACGGGACTTCTTCGCCAGCCTGGATGAGACCCTATTGGCCCAAGCAGAAACATTTGCTGCAGTTGACATCGCCGTGTCCCAAGGCAAGAGCCATCCCTTCAAGCCAGATGCCACTTACCATACTATGAACAGCGTGCTATGCTCCTCCAACACCACTGTGCCACTCGGCCCTCACCATCACCACCATCAGGTGCTGGAGCCTGGTGACCTCCTGGAACACGTCACCTCACGGTCCCTAGCATTGATGGCCAGTACCGGACATGAAGGAGTCAGTGGCAGCGAAGGAGGTGGAGGGGCAGAAATTGGTGGCAGAGGCTGGATCTTGCGGAGCAAACCGAAGTAGAACAGCACCACCATGCCACTCAGCCCTCACCATCATCAGGTGCTTTAGCCCGGGGACCTCCTGGAACACTTCACCTCCCTGTCCCTAGCATGGTCGCCGCTCATCACTGCAATGGGGGCAGGTGGCTTCAGCTGTGGGGGCAGCGGCATTCTTTTAAAAAAATATTTGATGTTACTGGTCCTTTAATGATTGCTAATTAACTATATACATAAGTTTTGACAAATTGATTAACTACAATTGATGTATTTAATTGAAAATGAAATAATGAATTAATGATGGTTGATTAATTATGTACATGAATTTTGATACATTGATATTGCACAAAAGTTTTTTAACAATAATTGTTTTTTGTATGTTGAATAAAAAACCTCAAATTAATTTACTCCAATAATTAATTATTTAATGATTAAGTACACAATAATATGAAGTAATTTACTGTGTGAGAAACGAGATTCTTAATTTATCGACTTTAACCCCTAAGATAACTTTAACAGCTGCTCAGAGCCCACTGAGCATGTGAGTGTCGCAGACACTTTCCAAGATGGTGACCTCCCTGTGACAAGTTTGAAGTCCTGGATCAATGCTGTTATTGAGAAGCTGAAACTTTAGGCTGATGCAGTAAGCAAGTGCAGTAAATAAAATATGCCATTTTTAGCCATATTCATTTTTAGGGTTCAGTTCTCCTTTAATAAAAAAAATGGAAAAAATTGAGTTTGGTAAACCCCCCCAGTGTAATATACATTTGGTGCAAAAGTAAGGATACATACATTTGTAACTATTTATGTAACCATGTAGTTCAGGGATACACACTATACTGTGCAACCTTAGCTTTAAGTTCACTGTAGAACTGAACTTGGATTTATTAATACACATTGTACTTTAAGGATACATCTTTCTTAATCCTATTTTTTCCTATAATTCCTATTTATCTTCCAGGTGTTTTTATATTTAATTGTATCTTTTACAGCCTGGAGAGTCATGGCACATGCCTGGCAATAACTGTTCCTACCATGTATGTGAAGCAAGAGAAGACCACGTCATTCTTACCACAGTGCAAACACCATGTGCAGTCTTAAGTCAAAGTGACTGTGGGATGGTAGGAATTTTACCATTTATTTTAAAAATATGTTTTGGAAAAGATTCACAAACTGCAAGTTCTCTGCAAATCAAGACAACTTTTATAAGCAATAGTTTGTATCTTTGGAATTTACCATGATTCATTTAAGTAGTTCATCTTAAAAAAAGGTAAAGGTTTTAAATAGAACAATGCAAATAATAACACTGCTGAAAATTCACTTTCATTTTTCATATGATTGCATATTTCCTTATTGATTCTGAGAAAATGTGAGTAGCTTCTTAGACCATAATATCAAGGTCTACAGTTTTTTCATATTTAATAGTTTTTTTATATTCTCCTCTTAAGTGTGAAAGCAACAAAGCAGCACCTACTATAGAAGTTTTTTTAAACATCCTTCAAGGAGTGATTGAGGTTGCAGAACAGCAGATAAAGTAGTGGTGCCTTTAGCCCAGAGATCCCCAACCTTTTGAACCCATGAGCAACATTTAGATGTAAAAAGAGTTGGGGAGCAACACAAGCATGAAAAAATGTTCTTGGGGTGCCAAATAGGGCTGTGATTAGCCATTCGGTAGCCCCTATGTGGATTGTCAACCTACATTGAGGCTCTGTTTGCAATACTGCTGAATTTTATTCAATTAAAACTTTCCTCCAAGCCTGGAATTCAAAAATAAACACCAGCTTTGAGGCCACTGGGAGCAACATCCAAGGGATTGGTGAGCAACATGTTGCTCACGAGCTACTGGTTGTGGATCACTGTATCTAGCCATTGAGATAATTACCTAGGAAGGGATTGTGATTTCAAAATAGCAAGTACAGTAAGATGAGAAGCTGTCTATTAGTGAGAACCATAGTCTCTGAGAAGGTGTGAAGTAGTAGGTATAGATTTAGCAGGTGACTATAATAGAAGTAGAAATAAGAACCTCTGCACAAGGACTGTTGGGGGTTATTTATTAAAGGTTTTAATAAAAAAATTTGGGATAAAAAAAAAAATATTTTCAAGTTTTATTATGCCCTGAAAGCAGCTAAAAGCCAAAATCCAAAAATACTGAAGCTAAAACCTGTCAAGGTCATGTAAAAGTCAGTGGCAGAGGTCACTTGAACCATTTGAAGATATTTTTTGCCTTTATGATTTTCAGGTTTTTTTTTTTTACGATGTTTTGCACTAATAAACCAGATTGATTCAAGGTCGTCAAGTTTTTTTGCCCATAGCTCGATCAATTGGCATATTTTAGTTTCTCACCCTGATTGAATTCAATTGAGTTTTTTATATTCTGTTTTTTTTCATGAATAAGCAAACATTTGAGTTGTGAGTTTATTTGAGGTAGAAAAAACCTGGCAAACCTTACAAACTCAACCTTTGATAAATAATCCCCTTAATGTAAATATTCAACATGTATAACAAGTTCAGTTGGTAGTAGGTAGAAAAACAACCTCTTTGAAAGACAATTTCTCAGATACTATATATAGCGGGGTTAGATGGTGCTTATGATATCAATATGAACAGTGTTTATGTACAGTAGGGTAGTTTCAGAAACCCACATGGTACTAGGAATTGGTAAATAATTATATTATTATCAAATATTAAATAATGCGACCCACAAAAATATGTCTTGTCTTGAGCCTTGAGACTTCGAAGGATTGATAATAACCAGTTTAATAGGATGAAGTAGGAAGTTGGTAATACAACTGGGATATCAGTTGTTTACAGATTTCTGGATAGCATAAAAGTCTTGTACTGAATTTACTTTTTTTGCCTTTTATTTTAAATCTTTTTTCACAAAAAGTCTATGGGTATTTTAATATCTTGAAAATGAACAGGGCAAAATAAAAGCATCTTTATGTTGGGTTCATGCTAGGTAAATCATTAGTGTAAACCAGTGCAGATGTAACAAAAGGTCTCTAACGTGGGTGGTACAGTATACCTGTGCAATGGCAAACACTATCCCCTTTTGAGCACACCACCCACTTCCACTGTTACCCACTACTAACTTTTACAATTCTATTTCTGTATTCCTACATAGAAAACCATTCTTCAATTCTTTCAAAACTAAACTCAAAGATTACCTCTTTAAATACATCTAACTCTTGATGCTTATAAGGTAATGCCTCAGTCCCTATAAATTGCTGCACATATAGGGGTATATTTATCTATTTTTTATTTATATTTATTAAGAGTGAAGTTAATAGTGAAGTTCCGCCACTAGAGTGAAATCCGCCACTCTCCATTAATTTCTATGGGATTTTTATAGGCGTATTTATCAAAGGGTGAACTTTCACTTCACCCATTGATAAATACGCCTTTCAAAATCCCATAGAAATGAATTGAGAGCTGTGGAATTTCACTCTAGTGGCAGAACTTCACTCTTTGATACATTTATCCCATAAACTTCTTATATGTATTTGTAACTTACCCACCCACTTAAACTGTAATTGGGGGCAATGACTTATTTTCACTTATTTTTACTTCCCACCCTTTCCACTCTGTTCAGGCTTGTTTCATAAGCTTGTTATAGTCATATAGTTCCTGATAAAGTAGAGGATAACATGTTGGCTGCATCTGCTGTCCCCCACTGGCAGCACCTCCAGGGAATGGGTATCTACATAGATGAGGTGACATAAGTAGATGGAGATGGTTTGCCAGGTTCCACCACAAGTACAGGTCATTGAAAAGGAGGATATCCTATTGTCTTCATTCTTAGCCCCCTCCTTTGTTGTGCTCTGTCTGAAGCTCTCTTCACTGTAGATACTTTACTTTTACATACATTTTTACCTGAGTTTTTCTTACATTTTTTTATGACACACATTTGTTTATATATAGATTTAAAAAAAAAACAGATTTACTACCCATGGATCCTCTAAGATATGCCTTTATTCATGGAAACTTAAGTTAGGACAACAGCAAACACAGTTAATTGAGAAGAACATAAAAATATCTATACTTACGTTATTCAGCAGTTATTTGGACTTCTGAGCCACTGATTTTTTTTTTCAAAAAAAAAAAAATCTGATTAAATTGCAAGAGGAATATAATGTAATATAGAGTCTCATGTACTGTAAATAATGTAGGGTGATATACTCCAATACAATCTGAAGTGTCTAAACATATATTTTTCATTTTTTTCTTGGTTTGCTTTTTTGGATACATTTGTATTTTTCATAGGGTTATCGGTACACAGTTGTAGCTGGCGACTGCTGTGGAGAGTGTGAATTGTTGACCTGTATAGTAACCCTGGACAACAATTCTACCCATGTCTTGCAGGTACTTGTTATTTTCCTATAATCTTAATAAGGGGTCATTTGCAAAGACTCCAAGACTTGTACTTTTTTCATACAATCTTTGTGCTGCTGCTGTTGTTGTGAAATGGTGGGGGAACCTTCTGTGCATGTCATGAAATGGTAAGGGCTACACTATGCCTTTTGTAAAATGCTGGGGGACAACACTGTGTCTGTGGTAAAATGCTTAGGGCCACACTTTCCCTGTTGTAAAATGGTTACAGCCACACTCTGTCTGTTGTGGAATTCTATGGCTAGACTCCCACACCTGAAGACAGGTGGGCTACGCAGCTGCAGTATGGATCTATTGAATGTGATAAGTACATAAAAGAAGTTCAGCATGATATTATGGTGCTATGAAAGGGGCTCATTTAAAGCAACATTTACCTAACACTCTTCCTATTATCATTATAGCCTGGTGAAGTCTGGTCTTCAGCAGATAATCCTTGTGTAATTCATGAATGTGTTCAAAAGGTTGACACTGTTTATTTGGATTCCAAACAAAAACTCTGCATAATTAACTGTGGGCCGGTAAGTTAGCTATCCATACCAGTTATTCTTGAAGAGGCTGTACGCTAATTAATCTTTTTTTTGTGGGGGGTTTACATGTCCTTTAATATGATGAAGATCCTTTTTACAGCCTGTTTCTTGCTTTTCTTTCTGTTTCATATTTAATTTGTATAATTATTAGCAGATCTGGCAAAACTGTATATTTTTGGATGACCTTTATTTTGAGTATAGTAGTCATACTATGCACTGCTAATGTCAATTTATTTATTTTTTTTAAATTCCAAAAGATTTCATTGTTTTGAAAAAAAAACAGATTTTTATTTTTTTTAGACAATGTGCTCTAATTGTGGCAAAAGGCATACACAAAAATGAATACATTTTCCTTTTAGCTGCAAAATATATTAGAATAGTTTTAGTTTATTGCCAACCACCTAATGTATTTTGTTTACTATATATACTGTATACATTCTTACAACATTTCAGTATTTCTGCTTTCTCATCCCTAGGGATTTTTATATACAGAAATCACTGGAGAATGTTGTGGGGAGTGCATTAGAGTGGCATGTTCCCTGAACATGGATAACACGACAAAAATATTGCAGGTATGGTTTCAAATATGAATTATTGTTAAAATATGTGAAAAGTTTTAGTGTGAAAAGTCATGCAATTTATCATTTCTTAAAAAATACCCAAGGGTTCAAACACTTTTGCCTGTAGATCTTAGAAAAATATACAGCAGTAGACACTGCTGTGTTTTGTCATCTATTAACTCATCCGTTACTGTATGTGTTAAAGGGATTCTGTCACAATTTTCATAGTGTAGTTTTTATTTCTAAATTACACTGTTTACACTGCACATAACTCACTCTCCCATATAAAATTTCATTCCTGAATCATTTTAAAATGTAAAATATTGGTCTGTAGGCAGCCATTTCAGGTAATTTTGCCAGGTCATGTGCTTTCAGAAAGAGCCAGCATTTTAGGATGAAACTGCTTTCTGGCAGGCTGTTGTTTCTCCTACTCAATGTAACTGAATGTATCTCACAATGTTTTAACAGTGACCTCAATCTTGTTTACATTTTTATCTGCCTGGCTTTTTGTTCCTTAAAGCCAGGAGAAACTTTCATTCCTCCAGACAACCCCTGTATCAAATATATTTGTAGCCAGGCAGATGGACTGGTGGCTGAGAAGACTGTGTGTCCAAAGTTTGATGCTGCAGATTGCAAAGAGGTAAGGCATTTGGCTGTAAAACGGGAGACATAATAACAGTCACAGGGCAGCCATTTGCTTAACATTTGAGCATGCCATCCCTTCAGGTTGTATTTTTCACATTTTTATTTAATTGAAAAAAGTACCAACCCTTCCATACACTCACATACACTACTGTATATACAGTATTCTGTATATATACCAGTATCTATACTAATTGTATTGTTTTTAGTATCACAATGTGCATATATCAAAAATTTAAACTAATAGAATCTGGCCCCATATGGGTAATCCAAGCAAAAGGAAAGTAGTAGTTTCTGCAAATTATATCCTGCCCCAGCAGATGTGCCGCTGGTGTTGTAGTTATCACATAATTGCATATCTTAAACTTGGGAAGGATGCCTTAATCCACATACTGGTTCTCCAGTATTTACTTTTGTTAAAATGTAATATTTATATTAACAGGGTACAATCAATATGACTGCTGATGGCTGCTGTATGACTTGTGAAATGCAGGGTAAGTATTTGTCTTGTAAATTCCACAAAAGACCAGGCAATACATTTTTTTACTATATTTGTGGAAGAAATAAACACAGTGCAATAAATTTAAAACCACAGCTTCAATAAAACATTTCACTCCTACTGGATGAAATAAATAAGCAAAATGCTTATTGCATGAACTGTTCAAAACAGGTAGTGACCATTTCTTAAACAATTCTAATCTTTTAGCACCTTCTAAACATCGGGGACTTATAAACGTGAAGGGAAATTAATAGCACACATTCATTTGATATATGGATTGTATTTTCTTTGTATCATCTTTGTTTTTCTAAATGTTATCTCAACATTTTTAATGTTACATCTGGTTCTTGAATCTGCAACAAAGTTTAATTATGATAGTCACTAGATTTTTATTGTTATTTTAATTTACGTTATTTGAACGCTCTAGTTTTGCCTGGTTAGTACAGCTAGCATTTTCCAAAATGTAAAGTTTCACAACAAAATTTAAATGATGATTTTATCATTATTTAAAGTAATTCCATCATGCAAGGTAACGTGTAATTTTTTTGCAGCTGCTCAGAAAAATTGCTCATTGTACAGCATGTCAGCCCATATACAATCTGGAGACTGTAACTCATCAGAACCAGTTGATTTAACATACTGTGCAGGGACCTGCAGCTCATCATTCATGTAAGTAACAACAAAAATTGGTTCTAGGTAAGAGGGCCATAACAAAAATGAGTCACCAAATGATTTAGTCTGTGGTGCATACATTAATATAGTTTCTTCTCCAACAATCCATTACTTTGTATTATTTAAAAATAAAAATAATATTTATGCTGCATGTTGTATGTGCAAAAATTGTATTTCCTTCGACTTTGATATTCGAAGTCGAATGATTTAACTTCGGCAGTCAAATATCGAGGGTTAATTAACCTTCGATATTCGACTCTCGAAGTAAAATCCTTCAACTTCGAATATCCAAATCGAAGGATTTACCGCAAATACTTAGATCGAACGATTGAAGGAAAAAACATTCGATGGAACGATTAAATCCTTCGAATCGAACGATTCGAAGGATTTTAATCCATCGATCGAAGGATTTTCCTTCGATCAAAAAAAGCTTAGAAAACCTATGGGGAAGGTTCCCATAGGCTAACATTGTAGCTCGGTAGGTTTAAAAGTGCCGAACTAGGTAGTCAAAGTTTTTTTTAAAGAGACAGTACTTCGACTATCGAATGGTCAAACGATTTTTAGTTTGAATCGTTCGAATTGAAGTCGTAGTCCAAGTTCGTAGTAGCCTTTTCGATGGTCAAAGTACCCAAAAAAACCCTTCAAAATTCAAGTTTTTTTACTTCAAATCCTTCACTCGAGCTTAGTAAATGTGCCCCTAAGTATGCAGTTACATTACACTCATGTAGATCCATGGGAATTTCAGAAAAGCTAATTTTGGTTTCCTAAATTCGTTACTTAAGAGTACTAATTGGGGAGTTTTGGGGCAATTGACCTGGTAAAGGGTTTGGAAAGTCTTGGTTATAAAGAAAGACTATCCAAGAAAGTAGAAAGGATAGGCTATAACAACATTTAAATATAGAAAAGGGACCATATAATAAACTCTAAAATCAAATACTTTATTTACCAGTAGGTCCTTTTAGCAGACACAAGGGCTTCCATTCTGATGAAGAAAGGAGATTCCATATTAATATTCGTATAGGGCTAGGTATAAGTTTTGGAATTCTCTCCCTGAATCATTGTACTTGCAGATACATTAGATAGTTTCAAAAAAGGGGTCCGATGGTTGAAATTCAAGTCTTGGGGAAGGACTGGTCCCATTGCCATCTTGAAGTCAGGAAGGAATTTTTTGCCCCTCTGAAGCAAATTGGAGAAGCTTATAATTTTTGGATTCTGGATCAACTAGTGCAGGGATCCCCAACCTTTTTTCTTATGATCCACATTCAAATGTAAAAAGAGCTGGGGAGCAACACAAGCGTGAAAAAGTCCCTTGCGGTGCCAAATAAGGGCTGTGATTGGCCATTTGGTAGCCCCTATGTGTAATGGCAGCCTACAGGAGATTCTACTTGGCAGTATTCTTAGTTTTTATACAATTAAAACTTGATTCCAAGCCTGGAGTTCAAAAACCTTCTTTGAGGCCACTGAGAGCAACATCCAAGGGGTTGGTGAGCAACATGTTTCTCACAAGCTACTGGTTGGGGATCACTGAACCAGTGGTTAGGCAGGTTTATATGGATATAAAAGGTTGAACTTGATGGGCATGTGTCTCTTTTTAATCTTACTATACTACACTTTTAGGGAATACCTGTTATAGTTGCGATTGAATAAACTACACCGTGAGGTGTATTGAAAAGTGAATTTATGTTATTTTGCAAACCAAAATATAATTCAAACCACATGGCATATGACAGATCCCCATGTCAAAATTGTTCCAATGTATGAAATGTAGTGTTGATTGTTTAAAACAAGATATTAATAATATTAATATTGCCCTTGTGGTGCTCATAAGGGTTCTATATGAAGAACGTTTTAAAATCCTTTTATTTTGTAATACGGGATGCATTGCTAACTGTGATGCAATATACATAATGCTGCATTGGATATAAATGACTTCACTTGATCACTGGTTATAATAAATTCATACTTATGATATTATTGTGATTAGAATAAAATGAAAAATAATTGAGTGGTCTTGATTATCATGTAAAAAAGAGACTCACTTTACAAGTTACTTAACGTCTGTATTTGTTTCTTAATTGACATAGGTATTCAATGATTACCAACATGATGGAGACTAAGTGCACATGCTGTGTTGCATTAAGGTCCACTACGAAGGAGATAATGCTCTCATGCCCATCTGGGAACAGCATACCTACCTCTTACACATATGTGGAAGAGTGTGGCTGTAGTGTTCCTACTTGTCAAGATATCTTACAAAATGGCCAGAATGGGGTGTCACTAGTGACTACTTAAGAAGCCAACAAAGTACACCCCCCAAAACTGTCTTTTGAAGCTCTAGTCCATGTTTATCTGTTTCTATTGAATCCATTATTACTTGCTTTTTAAATTTTAAACAGAAATTTAGTAGCATTCAAGCTTGCTTAGTTTATAGTGTTATGTGTATACAAAAATACGTTAAAATGAATGTTCCTCAAAGAAATAAGAGGCCTAAACTAAACATACATAAAATATGCTGGTTTGCAATACTGTAAAAATCAATGTTATGACAACCTATTGGCTTACAAAAAGGAAAAATGATGAAGTACAGAGTTGTAAATCCTTTTAAAAATAAAGAAGAATAAACAAACAAAAGCCTCTGTGTTCTTTTACACCAATAAACTGTGGCACAATTTAAATGGTAAAATAGCTTTAAAAATGTAATTTACCCTACTTACAGTATTTGAAACAATTCATTGTTTTTAAAACAGAAGTTATTTTATTCCAACTGAGTCACTAGCAGCAAATATAAAACAATCAGACAGATAAGGAAATACCCTAATTAATGTTTCAAAGAAAGGTCTTCTATAAAATCATTAAAATGAAATAAGTTGATTAATACATGAAAGCAGACAAACAGTGTGCAATTGTTATAATGGACAAACAATCATCTTGGGGTGCCAGATCACTATGAAGAATTTCAGACAGACCCCATTACAATGATTAAAAAAGAAACTGATTTATTAGTTAAGAGGTTTTTGAATTCAGATCATAATTGGATATGTGAGAGATATTTGAGAGATGACTAACCTTATTTTGCTATTTTATACTCACTGCCTAAAATAAAAGTATCTAGTAAACCCAACTGGTAGTTCCATTGTGTCTATAATTGGTTCAGTAATAGAACCCTTATCCAAACTGGTAGATGGTTTTGCAACCACTAGTAAAACAATATTCCTAATTATTTTAAAGGTATAACTGAAATTCTATAAAAATGTAAAAAGCTGCCAATGAGTCATTACACTTCTATCCTGCAAGAGGAAAAAAAAATATTCTTAAATATCCCTTACAAACAACATTTGAAACAGGTTCAGTTCCATGAGAAAATGTTACTTTAAAAAACTTTTCTCCTAATTGAGGTCCAGTTTTTTGCACATAGACTTCAGTAGAGTTTTGTGAAAAACAGATGTGATTTCAATTGTTTTTAATTGCAAGTGGTTCTATAGTTAAATCTGCAATTGAAATATGAGACAAGCTTTTCTCGTCTAATTAAATCTGGCCCACAGTGGGCTCCTACTGATGTGAAACCCTTAGTCCTAATATCCAGTTCAATGTAGAAGTTGGACATGGCCCACTAAATTTTTTAAATAAATGAAAGTGAATTTTTTTCAGAAAGTTACTGATACAAATAATGGGCCAGGACTAGATGCAAGTCAATGAGAAAAAAAAAACTTCATACTGTTAATCACATGAAAATGTTATTAAAGTCAATGGGAAAAATGGAAATGAATTAGGAGAAAAGTATTTTCTCCTCAAATTGAATCTTGCCCATGTATTTTCACAAGTTATTCCCTGGTGATAGATAAACTTCAAAACAATTAATAAAGGGTATATTTTACAGATATAGAGAATTGCTTCAGGACCACATGTAATCATGAAAGAGAACAGCTATTCTTATATATAACAAAATGTGGCTTTCTTCTTAAAGTATTGTTGCCTCATGAAAAAATTTGCAAATTGTTCACATGCACTGGTCACTGTTCTGTAAAGGCTAAAGAAGTGTAAAAGGTATTTTAATAAACACCTTGATTTTGTTATACTAAAGGGGTTGGCCTCCAATATAGATGTTGCCTCTGTAAATGATTCCCATAATTATCTTAGAAATCCTAATGTATGGATATTGTACTGCCTGATTTGTACAGCTGCCCCTCTAATCAAACCCCACACAGGGGAGAGAGACCTATGACACAATGAGAATTCATCATGGTTCAATTCCTTGAAAAAAAACATTATTTTAAGCTTTATACAGATGGAGAACATTTCTTTTGTGAGTCTAACACACTGTAACACAATATAAGCAGCAGCAAGTGCAATATCTCAAGTTTGCTTCTGCCATTTATCAATTACCTACAACCAATACCAGCAGTGGCCTCTAGAGGTCAAGTGCTAACTAATGCAATAGGCACCAGTTAACATTAGTTACTGATGAAGAAGACAAATTGTGCTATCCCACAATCTCATTCTAAGATGATGAAATGGGGTATATCTGTATATGCTGATGGGAGAGCAAGTTAAAATGGTTTAAATAAAATTTTGGACATATTCATGATGGAGATGATTAGAACCCACCCACCGCATCCCATTGTGAGGGATAATAACTTCCTGGTTTTGTGCAGCAAGTGTCAGACTTGGTAGCTGGCCTCCCACATGTGAATGCAATCCACCAATGATGGTGTGTATGGACTCTTTAATCACATGGTGGCGGGGATTTGGGTTGGTTTATAAAGGCAAATACGTTTAAAAAGTTAATATCCTGCTGAGGAAGAATGGCAGACCACAAGAAATGCATAGAGGAAATCTCAATCTGAAATAAACAATGCTTTTTTATTTGTCATGCTTGTGAGTACTAGGGATGTAGCGAACGTCGGAAAAAAAGTTCGCGAACATATTCGCGAACTTGCGCAAAAATGCGAGCGGTTCGCGAACGGTTCGCGAACCCCATAGACTTCAATGGGAAGGCGAACTTTAACATCTAAAAAAGACATTTCTGGCCAGAAAAATGATTTTAAAGTTGTTTAAAGGGTGCAACGACCTGGACAGTGGCATGCCAGAGGGGGATCAAGGGCAAAAATGTATCTGAAAAATCTGCCTGTGTGTGCTTGGAAGAGATAGTGTAGGGGGAGAGCTGTTAGTGATTTCAGGGACAGATGATAGTAAGTTTGCTGGCTAGTAATCTGCTTGATACTGCTCTGTATTGGAGGGACAGAAGTCTGCAGGGATTTGAGGGACATTTTAGCTTAGGTAGCTTTGCTGGCTAGTAATCTACTGTTCTCTTTAAACAACTGCCATACGTTGACCTTGTAGGCATTGTTTGCCCAGTTTTTTTGGACGCAGCCACTGAAGCACAGTTGCCAGAAAAAATATGCCATATAAATGCTGAAAATAGTCATTTTTCGCCATACGTTGACCTTGTAGACATTGTTTGCCCAGTTTTTTTGGACGCAGCCACTGAAGCACAGTTGCCAGAAAAAATATGCCATATAAATGCTGAAAATAGTAATTTTTCGCCATACGTTGACCTTGTAGACATTGTTTGCCCAGTTTTTTTGGACGCAGCCACTGAAGCACAGTTGCCAGAAAAAATATGCCATATAAATGCTGAAAATAGTCATTTTTTGCCATACGTTGACCTTGTAGGCATTGTTTGCCCAGTTTTTTTGGTCGCAGCCACTGAAGCACAGTTGCCAGAAAAAATATGCCATATAAATGCTGAAAATAGTCATTTTTTGCCATATACGTTGAGTCAACGTATGGCAAAAAATGACTATTTTCAGCATTTATATGGCATATTATTTCTGGCCTCTGTGCTTCAGTGGCTGCGGCCAAAAAAACTGGGCAAACAATGCCTACAAGGTCAACGTCGTTGACCTTGTAGGCATTGTATGCCCAGTTTTTTTGGCCGCAGCCACTGAAGCACAGAGGCCAGAAAAAATATGCCATATAAATGCTGAAAATAGTCATTTTTTTGGTCGCAGCCACTGAAGCACAGTTGCCAGAAAAATTATGCCATATAAATGCTGAAAATATAAATTTTTTTGGTTGCAGCCACTGAAGCACAGAGGCCAGAAAAATTATGCCATATAAATGCAGAAAATATGCATTTTTTTGGTCGCAGCCACTGAAGCACAGTTGCCAGAAAAATTATGCCATATAAATGCTGAAAATATAAATTTTTTTGGTTGCAGCCACTGAAGCACAGAGGCCAGAAAAATTATGCCATATAAATGCAGAAAATATGCATTTTTTTGGTCGCAGCCACTGAAGCACAGTTGCCAGAAAAATTATGCCATATAAATGCTGAAAATATAAATTTTTTTGGTTGCAGCCACTGAAGCACAGAGGCCAGAAAAATTATGCCATATAAATGCAGAAAATATGCATTTTTTTGGACGCAGCCACTGAAGCACAGTTGCCAGAAAAAATATGCCATATACAGATGAAGCCACTTGGATTTGTGAGTTAAATGCGTCATGACTCAGGGGTAATTGAAGAAACTGTGTTATCTTAAGTCATCTTAACTCATTTAATGCATTTAACCTTTTCATTAGCATACCAAAGCTCCATTGTTCACAATGGTGAATGCTTTAATTAGATGGGATGTTGTGACGCAGTTTTCTGTGTTAAATGAGATAAATGGGATATCTGTGTTTAGATATTCTGTGTCAAACAGACAAACCAAAGTGGCTGCATCTGTAAATGCTGAAAATAGTCATTTTTTGCCATACGTTGACCTTGTAGACATTGTTTGCCCAGTTTTTTTGGTTGCAGCCACTGAAGCACAGAGGCCAGAAAAAATTAAACCAGTAGGGTTTGCACCCTAGTTTGTAACGGTGGCGGAGGGAGGAGGACGCTAAAGGACAGCTGTGTGTGGAGTCATGAGGCTTGAAGAGAAGGACAGCTGCATAGAAGTCAGAACAAGTCTTCCGGCGTGCAGTAACCCTCCGAGATCCACCCCTCATTCATTTTAATAAAGGTCAGGTAATCGACACTTTTGTGACCTAGGCGAGTTCTCTTCTCAGTTACAATCCCTCCTGCTGCACTGAAGGTCCTTTCTGAGAGCACACTTGAGGCTGGGCAAGACAAGAGGTTCATGGCAAATTGTGACAGCTCTGGCCACAGATCAAGCCTGCGCACCCAGTAGTCCAGGGGTTCATCGCTCCTCAGAGTGTCGATATCTGCAGTTAATGCCAGGTAGTCCGCTACCTGCCGGTCGAGGCGTTCTTTGAGGGTGGATCCAGACGGGTTGTGGCGCTGCCTTGGACAGAAAAACATTTGCATGTCTGACGTTACAGACCGGCCAAAGGGCTTTGTCCTTGCAGGTGTGCTCGTGGCAGGATTACTGGCACCTCTGCCCCTGGAATGTTGATGAGTTCCTGAAGTGACATCACCCTTAAAAGCATTGTACAACATGTTTTGCAGGCTGGTTTGTAAATGCCGCATCTTTTCGGACTTGTGGTATGTTGGTAACATTTCTGACACTTTATGCTTGTACCGAGGGTCTAGTAGTGTTGCGACCCAGTACAGGTCCTTCTCCTTAAGCCTCTTGATACGGGGGTCCTTCAACAGGCATGACAGCATGAAAGACCCCATTCTCACAAGGTTGGATGCAGAGCTATCCATCTCCGCTTCCTCATTATCAAGGACTGCATCATCCACGGTCTCCTCCCCCCAGCCACGTACAAGACCAGGGGTCCCCAAAAGGTCACCACTAGCCCCCTGGGAAGCCTGCTCCTGTTGGTCCTCCTCCTCCACAAAGCCACCTTCCTCCTCTGACTCCACTTCTGGCACCTCTCCCTGCGTTGCAGCAGGTGCCTGGGTTCGTTCTGGTGATTCCGACCATAAATCGTGCGCTTCCAGCTCCTCGTCACGCTGGTCTACAGCCTCATCTGTCACTCGTCGCACGGCACGCTCCAGGAAGAAAGCGAAGGGTATTAGGTCGCTGATGGTGCCTTCGGTGCGACTGACCATATTTGTCACCTCTTCAAAAGGTCGCACCCAGTAACGGGGGAAAAAAATCCCCAGCTCTGCAGATCCAGTCCTACCACCCAGTTCAAAAAGGTACTCGTTGACGGCCCTTTGTTGTTGCAGCAGACGTTCCAACATAAGGAGCGTTGAATTCCAGCGAGTCTGGCTGTCAGAAATCAAACGCCTGACTGGCATGTTGTAGCGCTGCTGAATGTCAGCAAGGCGTGCCATGGCTGTGTAGGAACGTCTGAAATGGGCCGACACCTTTCTGGACTGGGTGAGAACGTCCTGGAATCCTGGGTACTTGGAGACAAAACGTTGGACTATTAAATTTAACACATGTGCCATGCAGGGCACATGTGTTAAATTGCCCAGTCTCAACGCTGCCAACAGATTGCTTCCATTGTCACACACCACTTTTCCGATCTGCAGTTGGTGTGGGGTCAGCCACCGATCGGCCTGTGACTGCAGAGATGACAGGAGTACAGATCCTGTATGGTTTTTGCTTTCCAGGCACGTCATCCCCAAGACAGCGTGACAACGGCGTACCTGGCACGTCGAATAGCCTAGGGGGAGCTGGGGGTGCACAGGTGTGGAGGAGGAGAAGGAGGACCCAGCAGCAGAGTAAGAAGAAGAAGAGGAAGAAGACGAGGTAGAGAGCGATGGAGGAGTAGAGGTGGTGGCAGAACCGCGTGCAATCCGTGGCGGTGACACCAACTCCACTGTTGTTGTTGTTGAGCTACCCATTCCCTGCTTCCCAGCCATTACCAAGTTCACCAAGTGGGCAGTGTAGGTGACATACCTGCCCTGACCATGCTTGGAGGACCATGCGTCAGTAGTCATATGGACCTTTGGCCCAACACTAAGTGACAGAGATGCGGTAACTTGGCTCTGCACATGTTGGTACAGGTGTGGTATTCCCTTTTTAGAAAAAAAATTGCGGCTGGGTACCTTCCACTGCGGTGTCCCAATTGCTACAAATTTGCGGAAGGCCTCAGAGTCCACCAGCTGGTATGGTAAAAGCTGGCGGGCTAAGAGTGCAGACAAGCCAGCTGTCAGACGCCGGGCAAGGGGGTGACATTCAGACATTGGCTTCTTACGCTCAAACATGGCCTTCACAGAAACTTGGCTGGTGGCAGATGACTGGGAATGGGAACAGGTGGTCAAGGTGGAAGGCGGAGTGGAGGGTGGTTCAGACGGGTCAAGGAGAGCAGAGGTAGAGCAGTAAGATGCTGGACCAGAAGGAGTGTGGCTTTTAGTTTGCCTGTTGCCTTTGAGGTGTTGCTCCCAAAGTGCTTTGTGCTTGCCGCTCATGTGCCTTCGCATAGAAGTTGTACCTATGTGGCTGTTGGGCTTACCAAGGCTCAGTTTCTGACTGCACTCATTGCAAATTACAATGCTTTTGTCAGAGGCACACACATTAAAAAAATCCCACACTGCTGACTTTTTGGAAGTGTGCGATCTGGCGGTAACAGTAGAAGTTGGCGGCATTGGCGGCAATGGCGGGTGCGTTGGCCGGCTGAACACAGGTGCCGATACATGTTGTTGCCCTACTGATCCCTGCGGGCTGTCCTCCCTGCTTCTTCTAAGTCTTATTCTCCTACTGCCTCTCTGACTCTCCGTCTCTCCATCTGAACTACCCTCCTCTTGCTCTCTTCTACTAGGCACCCACAAAACATCAATCTCCTCATCATCATTCTCCTCAGATGCATCAATTTCTTCTGACACATCACAGAAGGAAGCAGCAGCGGGGACCTCCTCCTCATCACTCATCATTATGTCCATCTCTGTCGTGTTCTCTGCCAGAATTAAATCTGGTGTAACGTCCTCATCTCCTTCATCTTCTTCTGGCAATAATGGTTGCGCATTACTCAGTTCAAGAAACTCATGGGAAAATAACTCCTCTGACTCCAGTGAAGAAGGGGCACCGGTGGTGGAGGAAGTGTTACGTGGGGTGGCCATAGCAGTGGAGGATGAGGAGGATGTTGTGGTAAAGTTAGAAACGGTAGAGGATGGGGTGTGCTGTGTAAGCCAGTCAACTACCTCTTTAGCATTTTGGGAGTTCACGGTCATTGGCTTTTTAAAACTGGGCAATTTGCTAGGGCCACAGGATTGCATAGCAGCACGGCCCCTAGCACGGCCTCTGCGTGGCGGCCTGCCTTTGCCTGGCATTATTTTTAAAAAAACAACAACAAAAACTCAGTTGGTTTTTCTGGAAACGATAATACACACAGCTAGATGGCAGTTTGAAGAAAACAGTGTGCAAATAATGCCTACAAGATCAACGTATACACTACTACAGCGGTGGATACGGATTACGTAAAATATATGAATGCTGCTTGAAAAAAAGTAACTCAAGTGGTTTTTCTAGAGACGATAATATTATCAATATTTAGACAAAATGTGAACAAGCTCACACAGCTAGATGGCGGTTTGAAGAAAACACTGTGCAAATAATGCCTACAAGGTCAACGTATACACAGCGGTGGATACGGATTACGTAAAATATATGAATGCTGCTTGAAAAAAAGTAACTCAAGTGGTTTTTCTAGAGACAATAATATTATCAATATTTAGACAAAATGTGAACAAGCTCACACAGCTAGATGGCGGTTTGAAGAAAACACTGTGCAAATAATGCCTACAAGGTCAACGTATACACAGCGGTGGATACGGATTACGTAAAATATATGAATGCTGCTTGAAAAAAAGTAACTCAAGTGGTTTTTCTAGAGACGATAATATTATCAATATTTAGACAAAATGTGAACAAGCTCACACAGCTAGATGGCGGTTTGAAGAAAACACTGTGCAAATAATGCCTACAAGGTCAACGTATACACAGCGGTGGATACGGATTACGTAAAATATATGAATGCTGCTTGAAAAAAAGTAACTCAAGTGGTTTTTCTAGAGACGATAATATTATCAATATTTAGACAAAATGTGAACAAGCTCACACAGCTAGATGGCGGTTTGAAGAAAACACTGTACAAATACTGCCCACAAGATCAACGTATACACTACTACAGCGGTGGATACGGATCTCGTAAAATTTATTATGGCTGCTTGAAAAAAGTCACTCCGGTGTTTTTTCTGGAGACGGTAATATTATGGATATTTAGACAGAATGTGAACAAGGTCACACAGCTAGATGGCAGTTGGTTGAATAACACACTGGGCAAAAAATGCCTACAGGGCAAATAATGCCTAAAAGGTCAACTTATACACTACTACAGCGATGGATACGGATTACGTAAAATATATTATGGCTGCTTGAAAAAAGTCACTCCGGTGTTTTTTCTGGAGACGGTAATATTATGGATATTTAGACAGAATGTGAACAAGGTCACACAGCTAGATGGCAGTTGGTTGAATAACACACTGGGCAAAAAATGCCTACAGGGCAAATAATGCCTAAAAGGTCAACTTATACACTACTACAGCGATGGATACAGATTACGTAAAATATGTTATGGCTGCTTGAAAAAAGTCACTCCGGTGTTTTTTCTGGAGACGGTAATATTATGGATATTTAGACAGAATGTGAACAAGGTCACACAGCTAGATGGCAGTTGGTTGAATAACACACTGGGCAAAAAATGCCTACAGGGCAAATAATGCCTAAAAGGTCAACTTATACACTACTACAGCGATGGATACAGATTACGTAAAATATGTTATGGCTGCTTGAAAAAAGTCACTCCGGTGTTTTTTCTGGAGACGGTAATATTATGGATATTTAGACAGAATGTGAACAAGGTCACACAGCTAGATGGCAGTTGGTTGAATAACACACTGGGCAAAAAATGCCTACAGGGCAAATAATGCCTAAAAGGTCAACTTATACACTACTACAGCGGTAGTAAAATAAAAAAAAGTAAAATAAAAAAAAAATGAATATTAAAAAAAAAAAAATTAAAGTTGGTGCTGCTGAACTACTAGGAGCAGCAGATTAGCACACCAGTCCCACTCCCCAACACTGCTAGACTAATAGCACTGGGCTCTTATAGTAGTAGTAGTAGTAGTAGTAGTAGTAGTAGTAAAACAACAAAAAAATAAATAAAAGCAGTCCTTACAAGGACTACTGTTATTGCAGCAGTCAGCAGATGAGATCAGAAGCAGGACAGCTGCCCACTGCAGCTACATACAGAGCACTGCAGTAGAAGGTAGATTACTAGCCAGCAAAGCTACCTAAGCTTAAATGTCCCTCAAACCCCTGCAGACTTCTGTCCCTCCAATAACAGAGCAGTATCAAAACGATTACTAGCCAGCAAACTTTCAACTGTCCCTGAAATCACTAACAGGCAGCAGCTCTCTCCCTACACTATCTCTTCAGCACACACAGGCAGAGTGAAAAAACGCTGCAGGGCTTCGGTTTTTATAGGGAAGGGGAGTGGTCCAGGGGAGAGCTTCCTGATTGGCTGCCATGTACCTGCTGGTCTGGGGTGAGAGGGCAAAAAAAAGCGCCAACAATGGCGAACCCAAAATGGCGAACGTCGCGCGACGTTCGCGAACTTCCGGCGAGCGCGAACACCCGAAGTTCGCCGGCGAACAGTTCGCGCCATCCCTAGTGAGTACACCCATTTGGATTTTATTCAGCATTAAAATACATACTTCACTATTTTGTGTTCCTTTCCTTGTCGATCAAAGGTTTAAAAGTTTATGCATTATGTTTGGCATGTACAGTATATCTCTTATATCTGGTGAGTAGGAAATCTCCCCACAGAGGCAAATATCATCTTTGGTGATGAGTGATTTTTTTCTTTAAAGGGGTTGTTCACCTTCAAACAACTAGTTGTTTTCAGATAGATCACCAGAAATAACGACTTTTTCCACTTACTTTCTATTTTCTGTTTGACTGTTTTTTTTTAAAAAATAGATGTACAGTATAAAGTGTCATTTTCACCTTCTAAAGCAGCTCAGGGAGAGTGGTGGGGGTCACCGACCCTGTAAATTGTTCTAAATTGATACATTTAGTTGATACTTTTCTTATCTTTGTCCCTGCTGAGCAAAATCTCTGGGTATCATTACAGGCAGCTGTTAGAACTGATACAATAGTTGATAATACTCCAGAGATGCTGCTGAGAAATGTATCAACTAAATGTTGCAAAAGTGTAAAAGTTTAGAGCAGGGTTCAGCAACCTTTACTGTCGAAAGAGCCATTTTGCCCCCTCTTCCACTAAACAAAAATAGTCTGGAGCCACAAAACATAACACCGCTTATAAACTTTTAAAAGTTTTAACCTTTTTTTTAATTTTACTGTTACAACAACAAAAGTGCAATGTGTAGGCCTACTTTGAAATAAATTAAACACTGAATAGCCCTATTAAATGCTAATGTTTTCATCTGTTTAAAGGCGACGGCTATAGATGTCATTAAAATATGCATCACATCCATGTCTATAGCGCTCGCACCTGCTGCAGCTGGACTCTGGAGGCTTCTCTCTTGTCTTGAGTGTGCGACCATGGTAAGGACCATGATGAATCATCTTGCTGTGACTCGGTCTTGCCTGGGATGCCTATACAACCCTCGCACCTATTGGTGGCTTCTTGAGTGCCAGCAGGTGTGAGGGCTGTATAGACGACATGACAGGAAAAGCCGCAAGACTGAGCCGCAGCAAGCAGAATGAAGAGCCACATGAGGCTCCAGAGCCGCTGGTTGCCTACCCCTGGTTTAGAGTCTGCACCTGCATTACTGAGCTGCCAGATTGAAACACCAGAGACAGGGACATTCAACTTTAAACTTACAAAACAGTAAAAAATAAATATTGGAAAGTAATTGAAAAAAGTCTTTATTTCTGGGGAATAATCTTAAAGCAACTAAACTGAAAAAAGTGTTTGGGAGGTGAACAACCCCTTTAAGTTTCACCATGAAAATGACACCCATAGACTCCAATGGGTGAAAAAAATTGTCCCATGTCAAAAAAATTGTCATGCACCAAGAAAATGTCCTCGCACATAGACTAATGCATTTTGGTGCATTTTCACAGTTTTGTCGACTAATTTACAATCACTTTCATCTATGGTGTGCAGCTGTGTATACTAATATAATTCACTAGGAAGTTTTTTTTTTCTTTTGAGCTTTCCCACAGAATTTATTTTCACGTTTATGTGAAGGTCCTACAAGGTCGACTTATTGGGAGTGAGCTGCAATCAAGGAATTTTATAATTTTTTTGGATAAGACGCCAATTGACTCTTTTCTATTAGACACTTGTCAGCTTTTACTTGGCTATTTCTTTCTGGCAATTTTTTGTGCTTTTTTTTTCTTTAATAAATTCCGACTATTCAGTGTTTCAGAAGATAGTTGCATGCTTTTTCTGCTTCCACAGGGACAAAGTTTTAATCTGAAGTAAATAAAACCATAAAATATGTCTACATAGGTTTGGAAAGTTTTAGGTTATTCTTCACTTAAGATGCAGAAGAAGAAATTCCAAAACACCACAAACTGCTGGTTGAGTAAAATAACCACAATACAAAGTAGAAATCTAGATGGAGACCAGACTTTCCAACCTTTCAAGGTACATTATTTTTTATCTGAATTAGTTAATGAGTTTTTATGGTTAATGGTTCCAAAAAACTTTCATCAGAAGAGTTCATGCTTTTTGGCTGATGCCTGTCCCATAGAACTGATAGATCTGAAACTTTGGTAGAAGTGCTTTCTTCAAACTATTTGTGGTATTCAGAATATAGGAAATTATAAGATAGAGCTGAACTATATAGATGCCATGGTTAACTTATTAGACCCCAATATAGCATGAATGAAATTAGCACTCCTTTGCACACACAGTAAGGTGGTCTCATAAGATGGTCACTCATGAAAATATGTTAAGATTACTTTTTCAATTTTATCTAAGCGATTTCAGGTGGGAGTCCTGTTGGTTTCCCTTGGCAGAAGGGTAGACTGAAAAAAAGCTGATTTGTGGACCATAAAAGGCACAGGGCTATTGGCCAGAATGTGATTAGTTGGTCACTGGCCATGTTTGGCCATAATTGAGTAAGGGCTGGGTGAATCAGGATGTGTGCTAAAATCTCAACCTTATGAAGCCCTATTCATACATATTTGGCAGGACCTACGACCATGGGTCTTAAGTGGGCAGCGGGCAAATAGCCCAAACCCCTAGAAGGTGGGAAGTAGAAGGTGGGAAGTTGCCTGTTAACTAACTAGTATGGGGCTCCATTATTTCTAAAGACAGGCTGGCTGCCATTGGTTTCCTTATCAATGAAAAAATGACTACACCTTTTTATCACTGACTGGTTACAGAAAGTATATAAAATTGAGAGTAAAGGAATGTTTGGAGCCCCAAACATGTATTCTCTGATATTGTATTACCCTGGATAGTATTGTTAAAACTGGCTGTGTACAGTTCTGATTTTTTGTTTAATCTGTCAATGTTAAGTCACATGGTTTCTGCTTTTTTTCCCAATTTCTTGACTAAGGGCTTGTACTGCTCTAAAAATTATGTGGTCATTAGTCCTGTCATGTGTTTGTATATACAGGTATGGGACATGTTATCCAGAATGCTCAGGGCCTTTTGGTTTTGTTAAAATGGAGTATATGTGAGAAGGAGAAACTTTCTGGATAATGGGTTTCCCAAACCTGTTCCACCATTTTTTCATTTTGAAAACGTTAAAAGTATTTTAAATAAAGATCCACCGCATTGTTTTTTTTTCCCATTTGTCAGATGAAAACATCAAAAATGTAATGTGACATTATTTAATCCTGTTATGTAAGTAGGTAGAAGTAGAGTTTAATGCACTTTTGAGATGCATGTTGAGCTCACCTAAACATTGGAGTTAATTCATTATTTTTAGAACAAAATGAGGAAAACCAAAACATTAACTGAGAAATGCTTTATTTTAAGATATTTACTGCATATCCCATGCCCAAATGTTTGTCTCTATTCTAAACTATTGTAAGTAATTTGTGTTTTTATAATCTCATTTGTGTATTTTAATGCATATAATAAAGCTGTTTTCATTTTTTTTCTTCTGAGAAACATATTTAGAACTTATTTCAGTTGATCACAATTTGTTTCCACACATTTGCATTGATCAACATCAACATATCGAAATTTAACACTAGTTCCATCAGGACAATCAAGGTATACAAATTTCTTTGTGGTCTTCTGTTCTTTGCAGCAGCTACATTGATGTGCAATGCTTCTGGAAAGAGGTGAGAACCTGAAAAAAATTATATAATAAAAATATTTATTTTATAAAAAAAATGTTTTAGACAGTTTTCGGTCATTCAGTTGTTTACTGCAATTTATTGCTATGATCCTATTAGTAAAAATAGCGACAGTAGAACAAAATGGCTTCTTGGGGTCATAGAAGTAAAGAGGGTCCAGTAAGGGATCATTTTCTGCAATGTGTAGCAAAGTGACCTGCCTCATGGAGCCTGGACCGTTGTCTGAAGAGCAGGGAATCAGAAATTTAGGAGGAATGACAATTTAATCTCATAATCCAGGCCTCCAGACCTAATGTAGTGTCAAAAAAGAATTAACATAAATGATGCTTAGGGGGTTATTTATCAAGGTCCGAATTTATCTCAATATCGGCTGCTACAAACTCCAATCTAACCCGCTCGGGTTTTTAACGCTTATTAATTATTATATTTTACGAAAATTTGCTTTGCGGGAAAAGCTCAGAATTTCACGATTTTTACGTGAATTTTCCCCAAAATCTCCACATTTTTCGGAGTTTTCCCTTGAAAGCTCCGAAAACATTGTGAAATTGCCCGAAACCCCCGACACAACCAAAAATCAATGGGACTGTTCCCATTGAATTTTATGCAACCTCGACAGGTTTGAATTGAGGTGCCGTGTTTTTATATTCAGGCTTTTTAGCCCTCAGGGTTTAATAAGTTCCGAAAAATGTGTGATTTCGGGGAATTTCAGGTATTTGGAGCTTAGTAAATAACCCCCTTAGTGTAAGAGGTCTTGTAACTTCTATCTATAATACTGGATCGAGTGAAACATGGGGCATGGTTTGAATTCTAACAGACAGAAAATTCAATATATGAGTACAAAATACATTTTCCAGAAGTTGATGAGATTTCTTATGTGGTTTGGTAACATCTCAGACAACTGTTTTTAAGATTCTTTGCTGTGCTAATGTAAAAGTTTATTGTAGCCATGTTTGTGAAATAGCATTGTGAGTATAGATCTGTTGAGGTTTTTTAAAGGACTATGAAAATGGGCAAATAGTGGCTGCTGGGCACATACACTAACAAAGCAATTGCACAGGAATTTGACCTTCTTAATTGTTTAAAGTATGGTAGATATTAGTAGTAGTACTACTATGAACCCCCACATGTTAAAATGTTAAAGATTACTTACATAGAATAAGCTTCACAAGAACCTTTACAACGAGACAGCTCAATTTTCTCAGCTGATCTACAGTTATCATAACTTAGATAATCTTTGAATTTTTGTAATTTGCAAGAGTGCTCTTGTGGAATACCTGTAAGGGATCACATTAAAGTAAAAACAGACCCAATGTTATTATGTAACATTATTATAATGTTTAGTGGTTTTGTACTAATTCTAAATCAATGCAGAGGCAATAGAATGTTGGGGATATATTGCCATTCATTAAAAAAAATAAGTCTTACTAAAAAGACCTGTAGATCACACAAAATGACAATATTTCGCATCCCAGTCTGCTAGTAGCAAGTACAGGTATGGGATCTGTTATCCAGAATGCTTGGGGTTTTCTGGATAATGGATATTTCCACAATTTGGGTTTCATACCTTAAGAAGAGGTAAAAATTAATTTAAACATTAAATAAACCCTATAGGTTGGTTTAGCCTCCAATAAGGATTAATTAAATATTAGTTTAGATAAAGTAAAATGTACTGTTTTATCATTACAGAAAAAAAGGAAATAGTTTATAGAAATCTGGATTATTTGGATAAAATGGAGTCTATGGAAGAGAGCCTTCCCATAATTTGTAACTTTATGGATAATGGCTTTCTGAATAACAGATTCTATACCTGTACTTTGAAGGCCTTAGTTGTAGCTGAGAATATTTCCCAAATGCAGCCGATACAAAATGAATGGCTGCTTCCAAGGTAATAATCCAATTTATAGGATTATTAAAAATTGTCACTGTGTACTCACAGATGATACTCTATACAGTTTAATGTTTAGGACTGGGCTTCTTGATTGCGGAGAAAACATATCTATGCTGTGCTACAGACTTACAGCATAGCAGGTTGTGTATAGTGAGCAAAATACGTATTTCAATGTTGTGCATCACTAATAACACTGACATGAATCTGAGTTTTTATATTGGACACAGAAATAAATAAAAATCTTACATAGTTTACAACAACCACTCTCATCAAGATGAATAGTTTCCTGCAAAAATAAACATAAATAATAGTGACATGTACAGATGCAGCCACTTTGGTTTGTCTGTTTGACACAGAATATCTAAACACAGATATCCCATTTATCTCATTTAACACAGAAAACTGCGTCACAACATCCCATCTAATTACAGCATTCACCATTGTGAACAATGGAGCTTTGGTATGCTAATGAAAAGGTTAAATGCATTAAATGAGTTAAGATGACTTAAGATAACACAGTTTCTTCAATTACCCCTGAGTCATGACGCATTTAACTCACAAATCCAAGTGGCTTCATCTGTATACACTGCTATGCTATCACAAACAATAATAGATTAACTGATACAGACATGGATTGGAGTGAAGGAAGTTGTTGTAGATCATTAACAAAACCTAATGGAGATTGCAAAATTGTTTTATTTTTAGTTGGCATATTTGGTAAACGTATATCCTATTTGGAGTTTGTGAAATAACTTTACAAATATCTTTGAGACAATGTGAATACTTGCCTGCCTTATTTTTTTAATCCCTTAAATTAACTGTACTTTGTACCGTATAGAAATCATTCTCTGCTTCTTGTATAAGTGTATATGGTACTGCCTAACTTGAAAAAAATCTAGAGAGGATTTTGCAGAACAAATGCAGGAGCTTAAAGTACTTAAACACAGTGCACCTAGCCTAGAACGATACAGTTTTAGGTCAGGTCAACAGGTGGACATTATAAAAAGGCATTTTTTAAATCTTAAAGTGAGGTAGTAGATATCACTGAAAGTATAGAGTATATCTTCAAGAAAAGGAATATCATTTTTTTTAAAAGGATAGAGAACATGGCACATGATAAACTTTTGGTACAAGTCAATTTATGAATGGATTAAGTAAATGAGATAAAAGTACAGTATACTGTAAGAATAGTTGTTGTAAAGCACAATGTAACATACAGAACGTATCTACTCACAGGTTCACAATCTTCTTCAAAAAAGAGTGGGCAAGTAATTTTGTAGACAAAGTGAATTAATCGATCATCTTCTTTCATGCATTTGTACACCGTGCAGTTATCATTTTTCAAGGGCATAATGTCCCCAGGCTAAAATGCAAGAAAAGAATGATGAATAATTAGTAGTATCAGAATTTCATCCTTAATCCCACACTCATATACAATTAAACAAACACTTGAATTAATCTATCTTTTGAGCATAAACCACCAAAAAAAAAAAAAAAACAGAACATCATGAAGGCTATATACATCTTCAAATGGTTGAAAGGACCACTGCCATTGACTTCTACATGACCTTGACAGGGTTTACCTGGAGTATTTTTGGATTTGAGCTATTTCCGGGTTCAGAGTATAATAAATCTCTAAAATATATATATATATATATATATATATATATATATATATATATATATATATATATATATATACACATACACACATATACTATAACAAACAAGGGAAAGTTGTGCTCCCCATTATTTTTTAAAACCATTAGGTGGGGGTGCAATGAGACTGTGACCACAAAATACATATAGACAAATACAAGAGGTCCTCTGCACTCAACCCATTATCAATATATTTAAGACAGAGACATTTTGTGTATACTGCTACTGAAATATGACTTAACCTTTAAACAAAACAGGGATTGTTTGTCCATATATTGCAATATATTTAAGCTGGCCAACTACGTCAAAGTCATCCCATATCTGGCCAGTCCTATGCTCAATTTTATCTGATTCATTAAGAATTCTATTGCTTCATTATACATTTTACAAAGGGACTAAGTTTTACCTGCAACTTACTTGCTGCTTTCAAAGTAAAACTCCCAAACTTGGTTGCCCTTTTATTAGACACCAGTGGGATCGCCTGACTATAGCTGGGAAGGGTGGGAGCTACAACATGGAGCTGGTCACTGCTCCTGTATAAACTATAACAAACAAGGGAAAGTTGTTGAGCAGTATGCACAAAATGTTTCTGTCTTAAATATATTGATAATGGGTTGAGTGCAGAGGACCTCTTGTATTTGTGTGTGTATATATATATATATATATATATATATATATATATTTTTTTTTTTAATGTAAAATGCAAGTTTTTTTTAAACACATAAATTCAAGTTTTGACTGAAAAGCTGACATTTTGTGAGTAAAATCAACTCAACTTTTGATTAATAACCCCTGTGATGTCCTTCTTAGAATCAAAGGTTAATATTTGCTAATGTTGGCAATATGGTCATCTTTATTTTAATTTACTATTTCCATAAACTGGAAATCCACATATGCTTGTAAGTAACCGTTTCTTTACTGGACTCCATTTTTTGTCAGAAACATTCAAAACTATGAAGGATAGCCTACTGTATGTGGTATATAATACTATCTTGTAGTCAGACTTTGTCCTCAAAACTTAAAGTCATGTATGTAGAACTGATTTAATAGATTTTACTACATTTATAGAGGTAAAAGTCTAAATTAAGTTTCCCTCAATATGATGCATAGGTGACCTTGACTATTCTATTATTTGATACCAGTGATATACAATATATGTATGAAGTCTCTTTATATAAAGTTTATTTTGCAGTAGACTTCCAGCAAAATTTGTTTATTATGTTCTTACTTAAAGGGATGTCCACTTTACTATTAAGAAGCTTTTATTATGTCCCTACTGGCAAAATAAGCAATTAGACAATAGGGGGCAGATTTATCAAAGGTCGAGGTGTATTTTCGAATTCCAAAATTTAGAATTTCAAGCTTTTTTTTGTGTACTTCAACTATGGAATAGTGCAAATTCGATTCAAATTTGAAAAAAAAAATCAGAAATTCGAATATCGAAATGTATCACGTACTGTCGCTTTAAAAGGTCGACTTCAACCATTCACCATCTAAAACCTGACAAATTGCTGTTTTAACCTATGTGGGACTATCTAGAACCTATTTGGAGTCAATTGGTGGACTTTGAAAAATCTAAGTTTTTTTGGGGGAAAACTTTGATTCGAATTAGATCGAATGCGCTATTAAAAACATTCAACTTAATTCCGGTTGGTCTTTTTGAATTCGAATTTTGAAATTTTTCAAATTTGAAAGTCGACCCTTGATAAATATGCCCCTAGGTATCTGTTAGCAAAAATAGCTAGTTTCTTTTGTAATAACTTTAGCACTTACTCCATTTTACATGGTCTGTGATTAAGGACATGGTGTCCAAAATGTGTTAGGCCCATCATCCCAAGTGTGAGCAGGATCAGACGAACAGACACTTGAACAGGGTAAAGTCCATTTATTGTTCACATATAAAGACTTTGGGAGCAAAGCAGCATAAAACAAAATAAAACAAAATCCTGGCCACACTTGGGCTCTAACTAATACACAGGGTAATTTCCCTCTCTACTATCCGGTCCCCTACTGGGATTCCTGGTCAAACAAGAAAACAGTACAACTCCCCAGAGTCAGAATACCTTTATAAAGTCCTTTCCCTTTGGGGGAAAATAAACAGCCTCTTTCAATGGCCACACTCAGCTCCCAGTGTGTGTCTCAATCTTCCTCCCAGAGCCCCAACCCTCTCTAGCAGCTAGCTGATCTAGCCTGCTAATTATTCCCCAGGTGAGACCTTCTAGGGGAATTAACCCACTCAGAACTGCTGTACATATGGGAGTAAGACATGAACCTAGGGGAAATATATCTCCCTTCACACTGTGCTCCAGTTACCGGTTCACACATGCTTATTGCCAAGTAAAGGATTTTGTGGCCATACAGTTCTGCTCTAATTTTTGGACTGAAGATTTGTGATGGAGGGGAATGCCATGAAATGTGCATCTGGTAGGAACAACTGAGGAAGTCTAGGTATTGGGTAGATAATAATATTGTATCAGGATAGTCATTCTACCCAGATTATGAGGGTCTATACCAGGAGGAAATTATGCATTGTCCATTGTTAAAAAAAGGACTGTTGTAAATGGAATATGCCAATGTTTGACAGAGATGGTTCTATATAATCCCCAAAAACACCATATCAAATGGTGTCTCTGTATCTGTTGTCATGAAAAATTAATAGGTTGTATTTATTTTGCTCCTGTTCCATTATTTTAAGTATTGTGACCATGTTGCACCTTTCCAGTGAAGTATAAAGTCAATTTGTTTCAAATGTATTGGTCGAAAGGACTTTTTCTGCTATTAGTTTAGTTAATATTTTTGTTTGACAGTGATTTAACAAATTGTCTTATTGGCAGTACAATTGTGTTTTCTAACTGGAGGGAGAAATGTGCTCCTCCTCTATTTCATAGACGTATTAAGGAAGTAATTAAATGGTGTTGTGTTTTAAAGTATAAGACATATATCCGTCCATTGGACAGGGATACATAGCTTGTGTTAGATACTTTATAGTTTTTATTTTCTCTTTCTTTCTATTAATGCCTGTCCATGAGGACAATAAGGGGGTTAGTTCTTAAAGGTTGAGCTCTGTTTTTCCTGAGACATTGGAGTTTTCAAGGATTGTTTCAGTAGAAACTAAAATTTTTCAGGATAAAAAACAACTTGAATTTTTAGAGATTTATTATGCCCCGAAGCTGCAAAAAAGTTGAATCTGAAAATACTCCAACTAAAACCTGTCAAGGTAATGTAGAAGTTAATGGGAGAGGACCCTTGAAGATATTTTTAGCCTTCATGATTTTCAATGTTTTTTCAGTGGTTTGGACGCGAAAAACTCGATCAGTTTAAAGCTATTCAAGTTTTTTTCAGAGATAACTCTATCAATTTGAGTATTCAAGTTTTTGCCCCCAATTGCATTGATTCAATTATTTTTACATTCGGGTTCTTTTATAATTAAGCAAACATTGAGGTTGTGAGTTTGAGGTAGACAAAAACTCACAAACTCAACCTCTGATAAAGAAAAAGATAAAGAAAAAGTAATGTATGTTTTGTTGTTATACAATGTATGCTATATACTATATGTTTATATGACATTCACGCATATGGCAGCACAGTATTCAGTATTCATTACTTAACTAACTTTTGCGTCACTCAGATGAGCATGTTATTGAGTGCTAGGTGGACAGGAAGTAACAGAACCTTGTACTAAACATCTGCCCAAAATATAAAAGGTTTAATGAAACTTACTTTTAAGAGGCTGACAGAATCTCCACTTATCACAACACAATCAGTCTGTTCGCATACTCCACAACACTGCCCTGGCATTTGCTTCAACTTAAAACCCTACAACATTGCATAAAAGACATGAAAAAAATATTTTTAAACATTCATGAAAACTTAAGCCCTAGCTTTTAGCTGTAAACTGGAGTGCTATTGTGCCCAATTTGACCTCCTGTGCAAACCAAGGCGATGAACTAATTTGACTATTTTCCAAGGTCTCCAAACTAGTTGAATATTATCTAGATTGGGGCTGAAATTGGATGCGTATCGGGAGTACAGTATATCATATCAGTATGTCACTGCCCAGTAGATACTGTATCTAGTCCTAGTTCAGTACATACTGTATCTAACTGATTTTAAGGCAGATATTGGTTTGACCCATATATGGGCCAATAACTACCAACACTGTCTAGAGTTACTAAATGGGCAGCATACATAAGCCTGTGTATGGCCAGCTTAACACTAAAAGAACATAATACCCTATAAGCTAAATGATCTGTGCTCTGTTAAAAAAACACTGTATCTGTGCTCTGTGGGACAACTCGCAGTCCTTTCTGTTGATGGATTTTTTTTTTGGGAAAAAAATTTATTATTGTCTCCCTGCTCTTCCCTTCACTACCTCTTACCTGCTCACTCTCAAACAAGTCTGCATTAATCTGCATAATTTTATTATAGGAAAAAGAAAATATAGAATATTTTGGGTTTTTTTATCTGCCACTGCCATTTGCTGTCATACAGTGGACAACAATGGTGGAAAAACATCCTCTCCACCAGAAGGCAGCGGCATCCAAAATGCTCCATGTGTCTCTGCCATAACTTTGATATGGCAAAATGCACCAGGTTCACAAAATGCAGCCACCTCCAATGGTATGTGATTTCTTGTACGTGCTTATGTGCAACCTCCCCTTGTTTCATGATGTGCAAACCACCCCATTTACTAGCAAACATCCAATGTGATCATTGTTTGATGGTTTTGGATCACTTTTTTGTACTTTATCATCTGCAAAAAAAGTGATCCCTAGCACTGTTTACCCTCCGTAATTGTATGAACTCTGCTAACCCATGTTTATATTTATTATAGACAGGAGTGTCCCTTGCTTTTGCAGCTTTTAGTGCAGTATGCAACTAATATAATAAAACTACTGTAAACAATGGAGAAACATTTTTCCATAATCTAGGGAAAGAAACATTAATTTTTATAGTGTGATTTGGAAAATATTTACCAATAAATATACTCACAAGTGGACAGTCTATGTCACATGGTTGAGGGAAGCATGATATAGATAAGCCTTGGCTGTTAGTTTCATCCTTTGAACATATACAGTCCTGGCAATTCTCAGGGTCTGAGAAAACTGATGATCCAAGCTGAGGAGTTTTGAGAAAGATGTAGAAGACTTTATATCAAAAAAACATTACTCTTACTCAATATATTAAAAAAAAATTTCACTATTAGTCCCAGCAATGGCATGCAAAATGTCAAGGCAAGAACTGCAAAAAAAATCTAGCTTGTTCATAATTTATACTGAACTCTATTAGGAACTTTATTCCTATCAAAAAAAAAACCATGGTGCCATTCATTAATCAATCATTTTGTTCCATACCTTGTCCTCAAATGAGAAGGTAATATATTAAAATGCAAATTGCGGAATGTTGACGGATTGTCAGCAGTTTCAATTTATTCACATTTATTATCTTTTATTGACTACCAGGAACATTCTTGAAACATTCATCAAAGTAGATGATTAAAAAAGAAAAGGAGTGGCATTGAGACCCATCAGATATCGACACTAAGGGGCAGATTTATCAAGGGTCGAAGTGAATTCGAGGGAATTTTCGAAGTAAAAAAATTCCAAGTATTTTTTTGGATACTTTGAATAGGATACTATGACTTTGAATTCGTTTCGAAGTAAAATAATTTGATTATTTAACCATTCGATAATCAAAGTACTGTCTCTTTAAAAAAAAACTTCGATTTCAAAGAAATCTTCTTCGAAGAAAAATCGTTCGATCGATGGATGAAATCCTTCAAATCATTTGATTCAAAGGATTTCATCGTTCGATCAAACGATTTTACTTCGACCACAAATGGCCTGATTCGATGTAAAAAAACTTTGACTTCGATATTCGAAGTCAAAGTATTCAAATTTGATGGTCGAATTTCGAAGCTTTTACTACTTCAAAATCCAACCCTTCATACTGTAAATCTGCCCCTAATTGAGGTTGTGTTCATTCAGGCTCGGAGAACCAGTGCAGGTGCTGTAATTGACAACTTCCCAAAAAAAAAGGGATTGGCTTAAGTGAGCTCTCTGCCCAATAAGCTGGAAATACTTGTAAAGAGTTGCTTGACAACTTGTGAATGAATGTTCACTTGGTTCATTAAGTTGCTAAGGTATACAATTCATCCACAGGCCTGTCTGTCCTAGAGTAGGAAGAATTAAATCAAATTTTTTTGTAGCATATGTAATGTTCTGTTTATGGAAAAAAAATCTGTTGTGAATAAAAAAAAACAAGCAACAGGTACATTGGATGTTGCTATTACTGATTTAAAAAAAAACTAACATTAAATTCTACCTGCTGATTGGCTTGTATGAGATACACGGCTTGAAGGAGAATTTGCTGGTGTTAGTATGTCCTCCCATTCATTTTTGGTATTTTGCAGACACTGCTTGTGATATTGTAAGGCAATCTCAATCTGGGTTTTCTTGTTATTTTATTTTTGTTTCTGTTCTACCCTTTAAATCATCATACATATTCTACATGTAATACTTACCAGGTATTCAGCATTTCTATAAACACACACCTTTTTAGGAACTGCAATAGGAAACAATAGAATATATGAGAGAAAAGTTAAAAAAAGAGAATAATTCTGAAAAAAATCAGTACCTGTACTTTACTCTTTATACATATACAGAACTTGTAGAAACCAGCACAATCCAAAAATTCCTGCTTACATTTACAAAACATATACCGAGCCCATAATCTATTAAATTATTAAAGGGGTGGGTTCCTCTTTCAGCTACCTTTTAGTATGTTCATAGAGTGCCCAATTATAAGTAACATTTCAATTGGTATTTACTATTTTTTATAGTTTTTAAATATTTGCTTTCTTCTTCTGACTCCAGCTTTAAAATGGGGGGTCACTGACTCCATCTAAAAAAACAAATGCTCTGTACTATTTTATTGTTATTACGTCTTTATCACTCATCTTAATATTCTGGTCATTTCTTATTCATATTCCAGTCTCTTGTTCAAATCAATGGATGGCTGCTAGGGTAATTTGGACCCAAAATAAACCAAAAACCACAAGTAATAAAAAATGAAAATGCATTGCAAATTGTCTCAGAATAGAACTCTCTATGTCATAGTAACTCAAAGGTGAACAACCCCTTTAAAGAGTAAATAGATGTATAGTTGTCTCATTAGAATGCATCAATCTAGTACAAGTATCTCGAGTTTTAACTTAATGTTGTGAAGAACGTACCTGGTGGTCTAGTGGGGGGATGGCGTCGAGGGGTCTCTGTTAGGCTGCAGGCGCCACCTAAAACCTACCGAGGTGCAATGTTAGCCTATGGGGAAGGTCCCCATAGGCTTTCTAATGTTTTTTTGGTCGAAGAAAAATCGTTTGATCGATGGATTAAAATCCTTCGAATAGTTCGATTCGAAGGATTTTATCATTCGATCTAACGATTTTTCGTTCGATCGTTCAATCGAACTATTTGCGGTAAATCCTTCGACTTCGATATTCGAAGTCGAAGGATTTACATTCGGCAGTTGAAAATAGAGGTGCACAAGGGCTGATTAACAAGTACAAACTATAATAAAGGAAAAAAGGCCCTACTCTTTAAAGTGTTTAAAAAAAAAGGTGACCTCTACTAACCCTCCTTATACTGTATATCAGAAGTCGTTTTAGGGGACCTAGCAATACACTGCTTGTAGGGCTTATTTTATTGATCCAAGTTCCAAGCTCTAGCTTGGATACAAATCTGAGTGGGCATTCATATCTTGTAACCTTGGATATTATGCTTGTCCAAAAAGTCATTCTTTAAGGCATTAATAAAATCTGACAAAATCACAACATCACCCAACAGAGCATTCCACTACCTTACCTCACTCACTGTGAAGAACCACTTGCACTGTCTCATGTAAAAGTTTGGTTTCTCTAGTCTAAAGTTTGATTTGAATTAACTTACTAGAACGGTGTCAGTGAAAATGTGTGAACACTGAATTTTTTCAAATTTTTCATTCTAAGGCATAAAACATTGTCCCATAATCCAAGTTAGCAAAAACATAAACTGAATCTTGATAGACCCTGTAAATTTTCAGAATTTTGGAGGAAAAAAGTAAAAAAAAAAGATTAACATTTCTGAACAAATATGATAAAAAATGTCAACACCTACCACATTCATAAACAGGACAACAGCTTCCATTAACATATCCACCTGCAACTTCATATCCAAGATCACATTTAGGTAATGTATCTGTGCATCTGCTTGTGTTGCACACTGTAGAAAAACAGTATTAATGGAATATAGTATAAAAATCAATGTACACTAAATCAACCAGCTCAGACAAAATATTATGGTTTATAAAGATATCAAACATACCAATGGACACAAATATACATCCCCCCAAAAATGAAAAGAAAAAAAAGGTACATGTGGTTCCATCTTACAACTTTTGCCTTTAGGGGCAATACTAGAGCTTTAAAAAAATTTGCAAAACTCTGAAAAAATTTGTGAAATAACGACAATTTTTCTAAACACATTTAAGTCAACGGGCAACAATTCTGACGTGAACGTCAATTTTTATGAATGCAACTTTTGTCCAAATCCATTAAAGTCAATCATTTTTATGAACATGACAATTTTGATGCACAACACATTTTTTTTGTTGAAGTGAATTTTCCGTGGTAAATTTTCACAGCAGTTTAGAGAAAACATTTGCAGGTGGCGAACTGTGGAAATTTGCCGCAAATCCATGCCTGGCGAATAAATTTGCCCATCATTAAGGGGCAGATTTTGATCACAAACAAAAATATAGTTCACTTGTAATTAATGTTCAAACCCTTTTTTTTTTTTTTTTTTTAAAAAAAAGCTCATTATTGAAATCTTACCTTTTTAAACTTTAATTGAATCTCGGATCTAGAGAAATTAAATGGAATTGTAGCGCTACTAGCGCAGCATTCATTCCTTTTATTCTCTTTTATCTCTAAGGCACTGAGGATTTGTTGGTTTTATAGCAAAGTTAGCTCTCCTTACAAGACAGTTAAACGTAGTAACGAGACCACAGTCCTCAGTGTTCTGCCTTTCTCCCACGCGTGGTGTCCCAGGGCTTAGAACAACGCAGCTAGTTTCTTCGGGACAACTCCACCTCTATACTATTTTCTAACTTTTATTCATGAATTGCTGACGCTTTATTTTTAATTGTTTGATACCATGAATTCACTTTAAAATTATAACTACCGCACTAGCACCTTATTTAATTCATATAAGAACCATGAACTTTGAGATTATTCATCAATTGTGTTTGTGATTTATAGCACTTGAGCACCTTAATCGTTTTAATTATTGATATATAACACAATCGATTGAAATACCATTAATTGTATGTTGGTGCTAAATTGATTGAGAACTAAACATATGTTTATAATAGCAGTAAGCACTTATATAATTAGATCTCAATTCATTTTAGTAAGGTAGTGTGGGATTTTACAGCTTTTTCTTGTTTTTAGTAAGGGGCAGATTTATCAAGAGTCTAATTTTGAATTAAAAAACTTTGAGATTTGAATTAGAAAAGACCAGCCAAAATGTACTTTAAAAAAAAATCAAAGTTTTGAAAGTAACAGCGAATTCGATTGAATTTGATTCAAAGTTTTTTCAAACAAACTTTCAGAGTCCACCAATTGATTCTAGGAGGTCCCCCATAGGCTAAAACATCAATTTGGCAGGTTTTTGATGGCGAATGGTCGAAGTTGAATTTTTAAAGAGACAGTACTTGATAACATTTTTTTTTAATATGAATTTTCACTTCAACCTTTGATAAATCTGCCCCTAAATGGCACCTAATTGTGTTGAAATGAACTGCAATGTCCTCAATATCTTTGGTATAGTTTATGTTTGTTCCAAAATTGTTGGGTGCTTTTCTCTCTTTCAAGGTGGTGCGCAAAGGAAATACTTAATATATATATTGCACTTAAACATTATTTGTCTGGTACAAGGATTCACATTCCTCTATCATTTCTTGTTCAAAAAATTCACAGCAGTGAAAGAAACTGAATGCAGTATGTTTAACAAGGAATACAACACAGTTGTGTTCAGTCTTTGAGCAATATGTGTGTTCAAATTCTTATCAAACAGTATTAGTTAAATAAAGCAAAAGTTCTAAAATCTATTGGTTTGACTTACAGCAGATGGTCTCTTTACAGCATGGATTGTCAGGTCTAGCTTGTGTAACAGGATAAAAACCCTCCAGATCACAAACTTCAACTATCTTCTCAGGGCATGTTTTCTCCTTACAAAAAATTCCAATGCCACCTTCCCGACAGATGCAATCTTTACAGTTAAATTCAAAACTCTCTCCAAACTGTTTGAAACATAATTGTTACCCGTTAATCAACCAAAATGTCATATCTTTACCAATGTGTATTAAGAAAGAGATTCAATACTAAAAGGGACCTCACTACTTTTTTTTTTAAACCTTTAAACAACATATATATTTTCCCAGACCAGCCTCACAACTGTTGCTGACAACTGGGGTCTGTTATCCAAATCCTAAATCACCTTTGCTTGTTTAAATTTACCTACATAGATATACACACACACACACACACCAAAGTCCACAGTCTGAATACTGTAATAACTCAGTATAAAGTATAAGGCAAGCAAAACACAAAATAAAATATAGATCTTAATAACATGGTATAGTTTATGTGCATGAGAACCTCTTTACTTCCTGCTGAACAACTAGAAAAATAAGAAAAAACAAAGAAACATGTATCCCTTACTCTGCTATTTTCTATTTCAGTTCTGTTTTTACCCTACTCTTTTTTACAACAACTTCCATGTTACCCCATTTAACCCCTTTGTTTGAATTCTCTTCTTTTACTATACAAGTTTTCACTTCTCCTATCCCACCCTATCCTTTTTTCGTATTATTGTATTATTGACTGTTCCATTGGCCAAAACCTGCTATTTTAGGGGAAAATAACTGATTGAACCCCCATAATTGACCCCTATGACCAGTTTGATCTCTAACCATTTCATATCAGCATATTAGAGTCATAGCATATTAGATATCATGAAGACAGGAAAGGGTGGTGTTTTGAAGAGCATAAAAACAAATACTAAATAAGCACAAATGCTTGGCTCACGTCCTACCTGTCTGGGTAAGTTGTCTGGCCCAATACATCCTATATGAAAGGTATAAAAATGAAACAATAAGACTAATATCATGCAATGTTTTACTTATTTGATTATTACATACCAGTATAAATGCAGTCAACCTACAATGCTGCACCCTGATATGGCAAATTAACTCCTTACTAACTTATTACAAAGCAGGGAATGCATAATACATTTTATGAATAGAAATTCTGAAAAAAAAGGGAAGCGTTATCATTCTTTATTTATACAGTGGCGATGCTTTACAGAGATTATACATCATTCACATCAGACCCTTTCCCAATGGAGTTTAGAGTCTAACATTTTCACAGTCAATTTTATCAGCAACCAATTAATCTGCCTATATGTTTTTAAAGTGTGGAGGGAAATTAGAGTACCTAACACATGGAGAACATACAAACTCCTTGCAGATAGGACCCAGGCTGGAATCAACCTGGGACTCCAGCACTAAAAGGCATTAGCTGTAAGCATTGTATGCAAGTAGCAATTTGTCAGAATGATTCCAACTGCTTTGAGCAGTGGAACACATTTGTAGTGAGTGGTAATACTCCCGATGTGGGAGAAGGGATTCACATAATTTAGGGGGCTAGTTATGAAAGTAGAATTTTAGAGTAATGTAAACTCCAATAAATTCGATTTTATTCACAACTCAAATGGTATGTTATTTATGAAAAAAATTGAATGTCTAACATTCAATTGAGTAGTCCCGACCTGAAAACTCGAATCAAATTCAAATCAAGTTTTCCTCCAGAATAAAACATTGACTTTTGCAACATTTTTTTTCTCCCATTTGCATCTATGGGTTTCTAAGTGAAACTTGGCAAAAATTTGGCTCATCGCTAATATTAACATCTTCAAATAGTTCAAGGGACCTCTGCCATTGACTTCTACATGAACTCGGCAGGTTTTAGATGGAGAATAATCAAATTACAACTGTTTCCATGGTCAAGGTGTTCTAAATCTCACATTCTAAATCAAATTTGAGTTGGTGGTTTTAAATATAAATTTGTGAGTTTTGACCAAAAAAATTGGAAATTTTAATTCGAATTTAGGAAATCTGCCACTAATTGTTAAATGGTAACGGTTTATGAATGGTACAGATTGTAAAAAATACCAATTATTGTTAAATTAGCTTCATGTATTAAGAAGAAAGAATGCAAATTGTTCTTACCACAGTCTTCAACACAGACATCAATGGTTGAGCTAAAGGGCTTTGTGCCATAAGGACAATAGCATCCTTCTGCCAAATGCCTTCCATTTATAATTAGTTTGTCTTCGTCTGGCCTGAAAATGAATTTGCAGTCTTTTTTTTTTAAATCATTTTAACCATACAAACTGTCATGTGTACAAAATAGCTTACACAACTATTTTTCAAATAATTACTTTATTAAATTAAGCTAGAGTATGACACATAATCCATTGTTACGTACATAGTTTGGCAGGTTGGTGTTACAGATGGACCACAAGGAAGATAGACTTTCTCTGGAGGACATGTCATATCTGGATACAGAGATAAATAATATAATTATTTAAATACCAGTCATCAAGACTGGAATTTAGCATTATGGCATATGGCATAAAATAAAGTTTCATCTCAGAACAAACAGTAGGGAACTTACTACAAGCTGGTGCTTTGCTCCTCCAGTCAATACAAATACTCTGATCCAGACAAAGTGAAGCATACATCTGTATTGTTTTACATTCAATATTAGAGTCTGGCACATGGCAGCTGTCAAATATGCAGGCTTGGTAATAAATGTCTGGGGTTAATACAAGATTGCACTCCTTGAACGTTCTATAAAATAAGAATACAAAAGTACTTATTTCAGTACAAATAGACTTTAAATGCAGAATGAGACTGATGAGGAATTGTTAGCAATGAATCATATCATCTGACATCATTATATAATACTAGCCAAACTTGATCAACCTTTATATTGTATGGCATTTCATCATAATCATTTGAAGGATTAAAAAGTTGGGCAGGACTAGAGGCTAAGTGATAGTCCTCAAGATATTTATAGACCTCCCAATGGCTCTATAGAATTACTCCTTAAAATAATTTCATTGTTTGCCACTGGGCAATATGTTGCATACTGGGCAAAGAATGAAAATCTGACCCACTATAGTCCCTTTTTAAGTAATGAATAAGTCAGTGTGTGACTGAAGAAATCAAAAGTAAAAATGGGAGCTGTCTGTAGTATACGTCAAAATAAAACAACATAATACGGGGCACATTTATCAAGGGTTGAATATCGAAGGTTAATTAACCCTCGAAGTTAAATCCTTCAAATTAAATCCTTCAAATATCGAATTTGAAGGATTTAGCACAAATACTTCGAGTAAAAATCGTTTGATCAAACAATCCTTGGAATCTAATGATTCGAATGGTTTTATTCGACTGATCGAAGGATTTTTCTTTTGATTTTTCTCAATCAAAAAAAACTTAGAAAACTGATGGGGAAGGTCCCCATAGGCTAACATTGTACCTCGGTAGGTTAAAATGCTGAAGTAGGTAGTCTAAGTTTTTTTAAAGAGACAGTACTTTGACTATCGAATGGTCGAATAGTGGATCGATTTTTAGTTTGAATCGTTCAAATCGAAGTCGAAGGTCGTAGTAGCATATTCGATGGTCGAAGTACCCAAAAAAATACTTCGAAGTTTTTTATATTCTAATCCTTCACTCGAGCTTAGTAAATGTGCCCCTACATGTAGTAAACTGAGTGAATTAGTGAATGTTCATAAAAAATGTAGTGCCTAATTTATGTGAGTATTTAAAATGCTGAACATTTATAACATTAAAACTTTTGCATTTAGTTGGAAATCTTTTTTGTAAGTCACAACAATAAATATCTGAAAATATCCTATTTTGAATTGTGTGTAAAAGTGTATAGCATGGTGTTATGGGATTTAAGTTCCAAAAACAGCCCTTACGGTCCAATGATGAGTTCACACAGAGATGAAGGAAAGCATGTTGCTACAGGTGTATATATTGTTGTTGTCTTTGTGCTAGGGCATTTAGGCCTGTTTGTATTAGGAACAATCCAAGAGGCAGCCATTAATGCACAGTCATCTATGACTGTACCATTTTTCAGCATGCAATCATCAGCTTGATTGTTGCTACAAATACCTGTACAAAGTAGAAAAAGGGTTTTAGGTTTAAACATTACATTATACATATTTTGCAAACTTTAGTATATCAACACAGGCAGAATTATAGCCACGCATTAATATAAATTAGGGATGCACTGCATCAATTTTTTTATTTGACTGGAGTCCTCCATAAAAAGATTTAGCAGAATTCTCAACTGAATCCTAGCCACTATATATAAAAATTTTCAGCAAACTCGAAAAACTGCATTTGTTTTGAACACATTTTTGTTGATTTTCATTGCCAAGCGTTGGAGTTGTATGGAGTTGTGGCCGAGTTTTTATAGTTTAGAGTTTTTATATGTATAATTTAAGTAAACTAAAAGTATGGATGCATCTTGAGCAACCAGCATGCTTAGAAATCTGTATGCCTGCAAAGCATTTCACATTTGTGCATACTACAGTCTTTAATATATGTGGAAAGGGTTAGTGGCTAACAACAATGCTTCTTTGTGCACCCAGAAAATAAGAGCACATGATACTTGAGATACTGTACGGTTCACATTGTAAACATTACCAACTACCACGGTGCAGGAATAATGACTCTCTACCACTCAAACTACTGTAACATGGAATATGAAGACAAGAGGGGAAAATCTACATTTCCACTGCTACACAAAGTGTTATTTTTAGTATTTTTTGTCAATTAAAGTAAATGCCCTATTACTTACCACACAGTCCCTGTGTGTTACTTTTGAAGCGGCCATAAGGCAGGCTAATAATAAAATGTTCATTCTCAAATTTTATTTTGACAGCCAATGGGATTAACTCAACCACAAAACCTTTGCCAGAACTGGAAATTTCCACATCATTTTTCTTATAGGGAATCCCCACAATATCACTGTTTACCATCACCTAAGAGACAAAAGGACACAACTAATGTGTGTGTAATTGTGTATGTATACCTGTGTGTAATTTATTAATTACAGTATGTACAGTAAAATTAATGTTTGATATATTGATGACAACAATGCAACACAAAAATATGTTAATTTAATGACCATTAACAATATAACCTAACTTTGCTTTTGCAACATGGACATAAAGGGTTTTTTTTGTTTTGTTTTTTAAACTCTGAATCCAAAAAACGAAGAGTTTTTTTTAACTATAAAATATGATTTTTTCGAGATTTATTATACCCCGAGGATGGAAAAAAATTCTCAGATCTGAAGTTGTATATAAGTAAATGGGAGAGGTTCTTATCCTATTTGGAAGTTTCTGTGGTCTGCGCTAGAATTAGCCCGAAACTCTGACTATTTTGGGCTTTTCCAGCAAAAATCAGAAAAATGTTGACTTTTTGGAAAAAAGTCTGAAAAAATAGATTTTATCCAGTTTTTTTAAATCATCCTTTCTTTAATAATAAATAAGGTCCAGTCGTGGATTCTAGTTTGGTCGACATTTTTATCTAAATACTCAAATAAGGCTCCCCCATAAACAAGGGCAATAAGGTAGAAGTTGCCTGAGCCAACCATCCCTGTTCATGTGTGAACACTTTTTATAGTCCAAGGAGAAGTTCCAAAAAGCTGCCCAAAACTTATTTTAAAGAAGAAGAGAATGTATCAGCTAGATGGTCCATTCTATGAAGTAAGGTATCATATATATATATATATATATATATATATATATATATATATATATATATATAATATATATATATTTTTTTTTTATCACCCCTACTTTATCAAAATAAAGAACACATAATAAATGAAATATCCAATATAAAATATCCTAACACCCTTTAATAAAAATACATATTGTTTGAGATCTGAAAACTGGCAAAGCTCGTCTGTGAGCAGAACAGAGTCTTAACGTTTAGCCATTCTCAGTGGAGAATGTCATCTGCAGCTGGTGGCAAAATTACAGGCACTTCATTCAACTACTTTAAAATTAGACAATCCAATACAAAAATAAGCATAATGCATATGATGATGTGCTGCCACAGGTTCCTTTAGAACATTTAGAACATGTCCCATCATACCTGTAAAGGGGAAGACTTGAAGCTTTCAGGCCCAATCTCAATTTTCATTGATTTATAATGAATTATGAGATTACGTGTGCAAGAAACATCATTTCCACAGTTATAGTTGTCTGCATAGATACCAAAGTTCTGTATTTCTTTATTGATCTCTTCTACTAAGACATAGGTACATTCACCTTGGAAATCATAGGCAGTTCCATCAAATGTTACATAGTGAGGGTCTCCAAAGCCCTTGCACTCACCTAAGTAAAAATTGATTAATCCTAATTGAGTACAGAATAAAATAAATAAATACATGCATAAATACAATAAAAAACAATCCAGATTAATAAATTAGTAATAACTATTTAATGATTTAAGGCTAGGCTAATATATTCATATATCATATAGACCTGACATTTACGTGGCAATTTTTAGACCTTAGTCCATGACCTAAGTAGATTGTAATATAACTTCCCTGCAATATTGAAAACATACTTGTTAGGGTTAATAAGAACCACTATCCTATCACTAAGATTTTGTATTGTGAAGAGCACATGGAAGAAATCTACACAAACTTGTGAAGAATATACAGAATACAGATACATTACACACACACACTCTATTATCACCCCCCATCGGGTGCAACTGATAGTTACCTGAAACCCTTTACAACAAGTCATTAAGCTAGAATAAGTGTAGACCTCCAATGATGTATAGGGGCAAATTCATCAAGGGTCGAATATCGAGGGTTAATTATCCCTCAATATTAGACTGGGGAATGAAAATCCTTCGACTTCGAATATCGAATTCGAAGGATTTTGCGCTAATACTTCGGCCGAATGATCGAAGGAATAATCGTTCGATCGAACGATTAAATCCATCGAATCGAACGATTCGAAGGATTTCAATCCAACGATCGAAGGATTATCCTTCGACCAAAAAAGTTTGCCAAGCCTATGGGGACCTTCCCCATAGGCTAACCTTGAGTTCAGTAGCTTTTAGGTGGCGAACTAGGGGGTCAAAGTTTTTTCTTAAAGAGACAGTACTTTGACTATCGAATGGTCGAATAGTCGAACGATTTTTAGTTCGAATCCTTCGATTCGAAGTCAAAGGTCGAAGTAGCCCATTCGATGGTCATAGTAGCCAAAAAAACACTTCGAAATTCGAAGCATTTTTTCTTCTATTCCTTCACTTGAACTTAGTGAATGGGCCCGATAATGTAAAACAATTACTGGATAGTTTTTAATGAGCCCTATTGTCTATATACTTGCTAAAATAGTTTGTGGTTAATATAATCCAATAAATGAGTAAATTACTTACAAGGACACTCCCAATGCCAACAGCAGCCATCTTTATCAGTCACATTTAATGGGGGAAGTTCATTGGTGCATGTGATATCAGATGGGGGGTCACAATGTTTGGTCGTGATTTCTATTAAATTGTTTTCTATGCATCTGGCCATCATGCAGTTACACAGCATCCATGTTTCATTATACTATAGAAAATGAAATAAAAGGTAAACTTTTGTTCAAGATTATGTTAAAAGTGTAGGAAAAGCAAAAACATTCACATAAAATCAACTATAACCTGGCATAAAAAACATTGCTTTGCAGTTGGAGTATACAGTATGTATGTGGATATGGAATGAAAAGTGAGTCTGTCTCAAGATACAGTACTTTTTACATACAAAACATAAAACATGCCTTACAAAAGATTGCTACGGTAGAGAAAATTCTGATAATGAGCTGTGAGTTTTTGCTACCTTTAATGTAGAAGACACTTGCTGTTGTTCATTTGGAAACAGATACAAATATGAGTTGAAGGCACCATAAAGTACTTGTGTGTAGGTGGTTATCTGGAAGCGGTAGGTTTTAAGGAAAAGTTTAAGGAAAGTTTATCAAAACACATAAAATATGTCTATGCTGTTGAATATTTGATAATAGTAATTAGTGAGTTCTTTGCAAATAGGTTTGAGTTTTGGCTAGTATATACCCTGAATTATCTGTGCAGATGGTCACTTGGAAATTGAGAATATGATAAAACACTCCTATGCAACAGTTAGTTCTCTAATAAGGGACAAACAACAACAATTGTTCTATCTACACTTTAGCTGCTAAGGGGGCTCTGGACTTTTAAAGGATGGTGCTAGAAAGGGGAAGCAGGAAATGGGGGCTTTAACAGAAGTAGGTTTGGATTGGTAGGAAAGGGAGAGTTTCACAGGAAGTCAAGTCAGGTTAGGATTGGGTAAGATGTTAGTGAACAAAAGGAAGAGGAGGCCCCTTTTATCTGTTGGAAGGCAAGGAACATTGATCAATCCACCCTCCCTTTGGGTAGACTTGGCGACAGAATGATAGGGCACTGCTGTATTATAACAGCTTGCAAAGGAATGCTTGCCAGGGGTGGGTGCTAGGACACAGTGTTTGGCACATGGGTGTCAAAATGGTGTATGGTAACCTCCTTGGACAAGGGTCCCAGGAGGCTTGTGGATTACAATTGCCAGCTCACATTTGTCCACCTGATGTTGCTATGGCAGGCAGCCATGGTTTATTATGTTGTCTGCTTAATAAAAACTGTGCCCTGTTTGATCCCTTTCCGGACATCATCATTGTCTCTAATAAGGTAGGGGTGTTGTGGGAGGCTTAAAGGGGTAGCAGAATAGGCATGCAGTGATTAAGAAGCCTGCCAGTTTGATGCTGCACTGTCAAGCTTGTTTACTACTGGCAGTTCTCTTCAACATTTCTGCTCCTCTACCTGCCACATGGAGGAGTGAATCCCTGAAGAGGAGGCAGTGGTAGCTTTGTCACTGAGGTCATCTAGGATGCCTGCATCCCCCAATGTGAATGAAAGCTCAGATCTGAAAACCGGGTCTTAAAGGGACAGATATTTAAATTGTATCTACTTAATTCAAAAAGTTAACAAGAGGTCCATCATTTTGAATAATATATTGAAATAATTATGTTGGTGATGGCCTACTTCCTTTTTATAAAACCCACATCTTTTTTTCCATGGCAAAGAATTTTTACTGAAAGAAGAATTAAGTATATTGGGGGAGGGTTAACAGATAAACAGAATAACATAATAAGGGCGGTCATCTAATATAGAAACAAAGTAGGTTTATTACTGGTGTTCTAAATCAAATAATTGGTTGATATCAGTTACTAAATTTCCTGGACAAACTCTCTGTTTTTTTATGACATTGCCCCATAAATGCTGTAACTATATTTTACTTACTTTGCGTGGGGGATCTAGGGTGCAGATACCAGGTGTAGGCTGAGGTGCAGTAACAGATGACAACTTTGTCGTTGTAACAGATAACTCTTTTGTAGTGTCAGATAACGATTGCGTAGAGACATGTAAAGAGGAGGTTGTAGGTGCAGAGATTTTAGGGGTTGAAGGACAACCATAAAAATAATCTGCAATGAGTACTTTGCAATCCATAGTGCATATGTGGTCAGCGCATGAATCACCACTATTGAATCTTTTTTGTGTGCCTATAAAACAAACAAATTTAGAGATTACATTACGGTAAAGCAAACTAATGCTTCAATCAAATTAATTAAACACAATGCTAAAAATGATTGTGTAGTATGTGCAGTAGGGATGTAGCGAACTGTTCGCCGGCGAACTAGTTTGCGCGAACTTCGACTGTTCGCGTCCGCCGCAAGTTCGCGAACGTCGCGCGACGTTCGCCAATAGGCGTTCGCGTCAAAATCGTTCGACCATTCGATCGCTAAAATCGAACGATTTTCGTTCGAATCGAACGATCGAAGCCATTGGATTGAATGAAATCATTCGATCCAATGGCTTCGATCGTTCGATTCGAACGTAAATCGTTCGATCGAACGATTAAAATCATTCGATCGTTCGAATCGAATGATTTTCGGATGTTCGAAGTTCGCGAACTGTTCGCGAACTGTTCGCATTTTTTGCCGGTGTTCGCGAACGGCGTTCGCGAACACATTGTCGGCGGTTCGCTACATCCCTAATGTGCAGTACTTTTTACTGAAAAGTCCTTATTTTTGTGTTAATAAAAAAAAACTCCAGCTTCAAGTGGGCCTAAGGCTGCGGGCACATGGCGCATTGGCAAGGGCGCTCTTAGGGGCAAATTCACTAAGATGCGAAGTTGCGCCAGGTGCAACTTCGCCGCACTTTGCCAGGCGTATTTTCGCCAGCGCTCCGCAAATTCAGTAAAATCCCAAGTTGCGCACAGGGGTAGCGTTAGTTTGCGAAGTTGCGCTAGTGTTAATTTGCCAAGCGAAGCGAAGTTTCGCTAGCGATGGTTCATTTGCATATGGCGCGAAATTCAAATTTCAATGGAGGAATACGTATCTGCACTACAAATGCCCAGAAAATCTTCAAATCAGCAAATATAAATTTTATTTTGCCCTACACATGTGCCCACTGTCTAGGTAAGTTGCCATGAGTCAGGAAATGTAGGGGGGAAGGAGGGGAGCCCCAAAAAAAATTTCGATCTTTTTCAGCCTATCACCCATCATGTAGAAAACACACCAGCGTTTTTTGGGACTTAGAAAAAAATTTGACTTTTTTGGAAACAATCCCTACCTACTCTATTGCGCTTCGTCAGGTCTGAGGTGGCGAAGGAAGTCTAGCGTAACAGGTAGCGTTCAGTACACTGCGCAAGTTAGTGAATTTGCGTAGTTACATCGCTAGCGAAAATTCGCCTGGCGTAAGTGTGCGAAGTAACACTAGTGAATTTACGCCAGCGTTCGTTAGTGAATTTGCGCAGTAACGAAAATGACAAACGCTAGCGAATTAACGCTAGCATTCGGCGCTTAGTGAATTTGCGCCTTAGTCTGCAGGGTTTTTTGGTTTTTTTGCAGTGAGAGAAATGAATCCGATTTCTTCTGTAGCTCAGCAAAACTGCTGTGACACGTACAGCTTCGGCCTCCGTGGAATCGGGAAGGGAAAAAAAATAAGACTGAGTAGCGGAGCCAACATTTTCTTCCGCTTTATTCGCTACCCCAGGCCTGATGAATGTGCAGTAAAGTGAAAAGGCTGGATTTTTTTGTGCAGTAAAGTGAAAAGGCTGGATTTTTTTGGAGAAGTTTTCACTCTACTGTGCATGCACACTCTCGCAAAGTATGAAGAAGCATGAAAAGGATCACTCCACATTGCTTGCTGAGAAGAACTTAACTTTTGGCACCCACCTGTAATTTGCGTTTTGCAATTAAAATTCATAACTACCTAATGAAGAATACTATATTGCAAAATGCTCATATTTGTTCTTATATATACAATTTTTTTTCCAGGTATGGGATCTGTTATCTGGAAACCCATCATCCAATAATAAATTAATTACCCCATCCCCCATTTTGTATAAATAATTCATAATTTGAAAAAAATATTTTCTTTTTCTGTGGAATAATAAAACAGGTACCTTGTACTTGCCCCCAACTAAGAAATAATTCATTCTTATTGAAGGCAAAGCAAGCCTATTAGGTGTAATTCATGTTTAAATGTTATTTTCATAGACTTAGGGTATGGAGATCCAAACTACAGAAAGATCCCTTATCCGGAAAACCCCAGGTAACGAGCATTCTGAATAACAGGTCTTATAACTGTTACGTATCCCTGTATATTTTAATTTCTATTTACTCCCTCAACATCTCCTGTTCCTCTTCCTATAGTTTATTCTTTTCATTGCTCTTTTCAATCTCTATTTCACTTTGTCATCAAGGCATTCAGATGAACTTTGTTAATAGGCCATTTCTTCCATGCATTCACTAGTAACCATATGGGGGTTATTTACAAAAATCTGAATTTATCTCATATTTTATTTTAAAAAAACACAACCAAACTCCCATGCCTGATTTGACCTTAGTTTAAAAAAACAATGAAAACCCAAATTTTTTCACAGAATCGCCAGATTTTTTGGTGTTTTTGCCCAAAACCCCAGATTTTTCATATTTTTGGCTAAACCCAGCACAAACCACATTATCTTCAAAATTGAGATAGGTGCCTCTCCCATTGACTTATACAGGACTTCGACAAGTCTGAGATGGCAGATTTTCGAATTCAGATTTTTTGCAGCATATGGGGTATATTAAATCTCGGAAAAAAAAAATTCCCATAAAAATGTTTTTGTTTTTGCCACAAAAAGCCAGACCAGATAAATTAGAGGTTAACTAAATAATCCCCTATACTGTATGTTCCAAATACACACTGCTGAGTGATTTAAAGATATTTAGAGGAGGAACCAAGTGGCTGGGACAGAAGGATTCATTATCCAGAAACTCATTACCCGGGAAGTTTTAAATTATGGGCATCTCTCAGACTCCATTTTAATCAAATAATTCAACATTTTTAAAATGATTTCCTATAAAAATAAAATAGTATATTGTACTTAATCCTAAAATATAAGCAATCCTATTGGGTTTATTTAATATTTAAACTATGTTTTAGTCAAAGGTATGGAAAGACCCCTTATCTAGAAGTCCCAAGCATTCTGGGATAATAATAACCCAGTCCTCCACCCCTGAAAAATTTCGGATGGCGATGTGTGCCGGAGCCTGTAGGGGGGCCCTGGACTGCAGTCCCGATGGGCCCCGGGCCCCCCAGTCCGACCCTGCACTTAGTACACATATAGACTCTGCACAGAGAGAAGCTGCAGATTAGTAGCTGCTACATTTTTGAAGTAGGGCAAGCAATTCCAAAGAGTTTAAACAAAAGCAAGGTCAGGTCAGTTTCAGAAATCATTCACAATCAATAAGCAAAGTTAGGGAAATGCATTTCCTACAAGGAAAATCAGCAAGGTGAAGTTTGCAGGGATAACCAAATACATTTGGTCTTGGAAAGCAAGTCATACACAGAAAATATAGAGATTCAATTCACAGACTCTAGCTAAAAAATCACTAACTCACATTAGAAAGCTACAGAACCTGTTTGCTCAGGTAACCAGATTAAAGGGGGCAGGGCCTTTAATAGACCTCTCACTCTCAGTGATTGGATAGAGTGAAAACAAGAATTAACCTCTACCAGTGCTGGAAGGAATCCTAACAATGACAAGTTGGAAACTTGTGTGCATAGTGCTATCCCACTGTCAAGACCGCCGGGAGCGCGAGGAGTCGCGTCCGCTCCCGGCGGCGAAGAATCCAAAATGGCGGCGCCCAGGGAACCCACGTGGGTTCCGACGTCGGCGTTGTGACGCCAGCACGGCGCGACGGTCGCAGTCGCGCTGACGCTGGCGCAAGGGCGCCAAATTCAAAGTTAAAAGGACGCCTGAGGCGCCAAGATGGCGCCCGAAAATAGGATTCCGTTCCCTAATTATTTCCTGGGTTTTCCTTGCTGTTTCCCTGCTTATATCTGCTTGATTCCCTGTTGTGACCCCTTGCCTGGACCTGGACTTCGCTGATACGCTGCCTGCCTTTGACCCCCTGCCTGGCCCTGGACTTTGTTTGTATTCCGCCTGTCTTTTGACCTGTGCTTGGACTTTGATTATTCCCTTGCCTAACCCCTGGATACCACGACCCTGATCCCTCCTGAGGGGCTTCCTCCTAGATCCGGACTACTCCCCAGAGGGGGCTCTCGGCTCCCTGACATTATTTTCGGGCCATGGATCCTTCTGAGGAAGCCACACCTGATGTCGGACGAGCGCTCCGCGGACTGGCATCCCGCAGCACTCGATATCCTGCTTGCTCGAGAGCCATCTGCGCCCTCCGCTGTTCCACCTTCTGGAGTTTCACCCATGGTGGCAGCCTCTTCGAACGCAAGCTATCCGACAGGTGAGCCTCGCATTCCACCTCCTCCTCGCTTCAGTGGGGACCCACAAGCCTGCAGGGGATTTGCCACACAGTGCCAAATTCAATTTGAGTTCCAACCCACGCAGTTCCCAAGTGAGCGTTCCAAGGTGGGGTATGTGATGTCTCGATTGGAAGGCAAGCCACTGGAGTGGGCTACGTCTCTTTGGGAGAAGAATTCCCCGGTGACTTATGTTGTTAAAGACTTTCTCCAAGCTTTTCGCACAGTCTTTGATGCACCTGGTCGAGTCACGAACGCCCCTGCCCGTCTCTTGCAGCTCCGGCAGGGAAGCCGCAGTGTCAATGAGTACGCTATAGACTTCCGAACACTGATGGCGGAGACTTCCTGGTGTGATGACGCTTACAAGGCCGTATACTATCAAGGCCTATCCATCCGCATCAAAGATGATCTCGTCTCCAGAGAGACTCCTGACACCCTGGAGGGACTGATCACCCTATCTATTAAGGTAGACACCCGCCACAGAGAACACCAGGTGGAGAGAGAGCGCAGCAGACGATTTTCTCCCATGTTGGCTCCTCGCTTTCAATGGCCGATTTTGCATGCTCCCGCTGTTCCTGTGACTCATGTGTCCACCTCACCCCTGGAGGAACCTATGCAAGTAGGAAAGGTTCACCTTTCCGAGCAGGAAAGACTCCGAAGACGAATGGCAGGTCTCTGTTTGTACTGTGGTGGTCACTCCCATTTTGCCAATGCCTGTCCTGCCAAAGCCAGGAGTTTTGTACCCCGAGGTATGTCACTGGTTTCTCATGTAGGGGGCATTACTCGAGGGCCTAAGGAGAAGTATCAAGAAAATTCACGCAGACTTCTCCTTCCTTTGCAGATTCTCCTGGTAAATAAGACTATCTGCGAAAGGGCCTTCCTCGACTCCGGGGCGGATGGCAACTTCATGGACGCCTTCTTTGCCGAACGCATGAAGATTCCCCTGCTCCCCTTGTCTTCTCCCCTGCGAATTACCGCCATAGATGACAAACCCCTGGAGTTTGAATTCGTCACTAAGTTCACGGCGGAACTATCTGTACAAGTTGGGGTGCTACATCAAGAAAAACTTTCATTTTTCATCATCCCCTGTCCTTCTACTCCAGTAATACTGGGTCTTCCGTGGTTACGTCTACATAACCCCACCATAGACTGGTCCTCTGGGCAGATCTCTCGTTGGAGTTTATTTTGTCAGCAACATTGCCTTCCGCCAAAACCCCTCGAGAAGGTGAATGTCTCCACTGCGGAACTAAAGACTTTGCCCTCCACTTACAAGGGATTCTCCGATGTGTTCTGTAAGAAGTCTGCGGAATTCCTTCCTCCACATCGCTCCTACGACTGTCCTGTCGAACTCCTGCCAGGAGCCATGCCCCCCAGAGGCCGCACTTACCCTCTCTCTCCTGCAGAGACTACCGCAATGAAGGAATATATCCAAGAAAATCTCCAGCGGGGGTTCATCCGCCCTTCTACCTCTCCAGCAGGGGCTGGGTTCTTCTTCGTGGAGAAGAAGGACGGAGGCCTTCGGCCATGTATAGACTATCGGGGCCTGAATAAAATCACTGTAAAAAACAGGTACCCACTGCCCTTGATTGCAGAGCTCTTCGACCAGCTGAAGGGGGCGAAGATTTTCTCTAAGTTGGATCCTCCGGGGGGCGTACAACCTCATTCGCATCCGTGAGGGTGACGAATGGAAGACGGCTTTCAACACTCGTGACGGGCACTATGAATATCTCGTCATGCCCTTCGGCCTTTGCAATGCCCCTGCCGTCTTCCAGGAGTTTGTTAACGATGTGTTCCGGGATCTCCTAGGAAGGTTCGTAGTCGTGTACCTGGACGACATCCTGATCTTTTCTAAAGACCTAGAAAGCCATCGCTCCCAGGTGAAGGAGGTACTCTCTCGTCTGAGGAAGAACTCTCTCTTCGCCAAGTTGGAGAAGTGCGTCTTCGAGGTGTCCAAGATCCCCTTCCTAGGATACATTATCTCTCCTGAGGGATTTGAGATGGATCCCGTGAAAGTGTCGGCCATCCAGGAGTGGCCTCTTCCGCTGAGTACCAAGGCAATCCAGAGATTTATCGGATTTGCTAACTACTATCGGCAGTTCATCCGGGGGTTCTCTTCCCGCATTGCACCTATCCTGGCCCTCATCCGGAAAGGGGGTAAACCCAGCTTGTGGCCTCCATCTGCCATTGAAGCTTTTCAGTCCTTGAAAGAGGCCTTCACGTCAGCTTCTGTCCTCCGACACCCCAATCCTGAACTACCCTTCTGCATCGAAGTTGATGCTTCTGAAGTCGGAGCCGGAGCCATCCTGTCTCAGAGACACCCCGCTGATGGGAAGTTGCACCCCTGTGCTTATTTCTCCAAGAAGTTCTCATCCGCAGAGCAGAATTATGATGTCGGGAATCGAGAACTCTTGGCAGTCAAGCTTGCCCTTGAAGAATGGCGTCATCTCCTGGAGGGCTCTGAAATTCCTGTCCAGATTTACACTGATCACAAGAATCTGGAGTTTATACAGTCCCTCAAGAGGCTAAATCCCAGACAAGCCAGGTGGGCCCTTTTCTTTTCCCGATTTAATTTTGTTTTGACTTATCGCCCAGGTTCCAAGAATCGGAAGGCCGACGCCTTGTCTCGTAGCTTCACTCCGGTGGACCGTGACCCTGAGAGACAGGAACCAATCATCCCACCAGTCAAGATCATTGCCTCTTTGTATCCCCAATTTGCCGACCAGATCCTGGCTGGGCAGTCCTTGGCTCCTCAAAATACTCCGATTGGCATGGCCTTCGTCCCTCCGGAACTTCGCCTGGCCATCCTGCAACAAACCCACTGCTCCAGGCAAGCAGGACATCCTGGTCCAGCCAAGACCCTTGAACTCTTGAGGCGCCTAGTCTGGTGGCCTGAAATCCGCAAGGATGTAAAGGACTTTGTGGCGGCTTGTAATGTCTGTGCCACTTCTAAGCCTAGCCATTCCCGCCCCAGCGGGTTGTTACAGCCTTTACCGGTTCCCTCTCGTCCGTGGACGCACCTCTCTATGGACTTTATTGTCGAACTTCCTCCCTCCGGTGGGAATACTGTGATCTGGGTTGTCATTGACCGCTTCAGCAAAATGGCCCATTTCATCCCTTTGAAGAAGTTACCCTCTGCGGTGGAATTATCCCAACTCTTTATTAAGTACATCTTCCGCCTGCATGGTTTCCCGGTGGAGATCGTCTCCGACAGAGGCACCCAGTTTACCGCCAAGTTCTGGCGTTCCCTGTGTAAAGACTTGGGAATAACACTTCAATTTTCGTCTGCCTACCACCCGCAGACGAATGGGGCAGCTGAACGTGTGAACCAAGCCTTAGAACAGTTCCTGAGGAACCACGTGTCTCTTTGCCAGGACGATTGGTCTGACCTCCTCCCGTGGGCGGAGTTTGCTCATAATAATGCATGTCATTCCTCCACAGGAAGGTCTCCGTTTATGGTGGTGTATGGACAGCACCCTCAAGCCTTTCCTCAGGATTTCGTGTTGTCGGACGTCCCGGCTGCAGATGATCTGGCAGCCCATATGCTTGCTATTTGGGCTGCAACCAAGTCTAATCTGGAGAAGAGTGCTCTAGTCCACAAGACTTTCGCGGATCGCCGTAGAAGGCCCTCTCCTCCCTACAAGGTGGGTGATAGTGTCTGGCTCTCTTCCAGGAATATTCGCTTGAAGGTGCCATCTCCCAAGTTGGGTCCGAAGTTCCTGGGTCCGTTCCCCATCTTGGAGATTATCAACCCTGTAGCCATCAGACTTCAACTCCCACCAGAGATGAGAATCCCCAACGTGTTCCACGTCTCCCTGGTGAAGCCCACCGTCTCCAACCGTTTCTCTGATGTCCAGTCTCCTCCTCCTGCCATCTCTGTGGAGGGTCAACAAGAATTCGAGGTGGAGAGAATCCTTGATTCCAGAATCTCCAGAGGGTCCCTTCAATACCTCATCCATTGGAAGGGCTTTGGCCCCGAAGAATGCTCTTGGGAGGGACACCGTGATGTGCATGCTCCTCGTTTGGTAAAAGACTTCCACTCCAAGTTTCCCCAGAAACCAAGTCCCGGTGGTCCTGAGGCCCCCCGTGAGGGGGGGGGTACTGTCAAGACCGCCGGGAGCGCGAGGAGTCGCGTCCGCTCCCGGCGGCGAAGAATCCAAAATGGCGGCGCCCAGGGAACCCACGTGGGTTCCGACGTCGGCGTTGTGACGCCAGCACGGCGCGACGGTCGCAGTCGCGCTGACGCTGGCGCAAGGGCGCCAAATTCAAAGTTAAAAGGACGCCTGAGGCGCCAAGATGGCGCCCGAAAATAGGATTCCGTTCCCTAATTGTTTCCTGGGTTTTCCTTGCTGTTTCCCTGCTTATATCTGCTTGATTCCCTGTTGTGACCCCTTGCCTGGACCTGGACTTCGCTGATACGCTGCCTGCCTTTGACCCCCTGCCTGGCCCTGGACTTTGTTTGTATTCCACCTGTCTTTTGACCTGTGCTTGGACTTTGATTATTCCCTTGCCTAACCCCTGGATACCACGACCCTGATCCCTCCTGAGGGGCTTCCTCCTAGATCCGGACTACTCCCCAGAGGGGGCTCTCGGCTCCCTGACACCCACAAAGGAGCTGCACTTTGTGGCCAGCATAGATATTTAATAAACATGCCACATTCGTTATACAGAAACCCATTATCCAGAAAGCTACAAATTATAGGAAGGCCATCTCCTATAGACTCGATTTTAATAAAATCATTTTGATTTTTAAAAATGATTTCCTTTTTCTCTGTAATATTAAAAGAGTAGCTTGTACTTGATCCCAACTAAGATATAATTAATCCTTATTGGAAGCAAAACCCGCCTTTTGGGTTGAATGAATGATTACAGATCCCTTATTTGGAAAACCCCAGGACCCGAGCATTCTGAATAACAGGTCCCATACCTGTACTGATTATTACATGACATAAGCATTGTATATGCCTTTCCCTCTTTTAAACACTGTAAAATATAGTCAAGCAATACCAGGGACCTATTTTTTAAGATGTGTTATATTTGTATATTTGCAAGTTTGCTGTTGCCAGTGAAGAGGAGTGGGTTTGAGCGAGCTGCTGGGTGCAGCAGGGAGGGTGCTATGCCAATTTGTCTTAGGTGCTGATACTTTTTGGCCTGGCTCTGGGAAACACAGTTTGGTATAATTGAATTTCAGTGACAGCAATATTGATATCAAAAATATATGGCATTGATGTAAAAGGTAGTGATGGGCGAATTTATTCGCCAGGCGCAAATTCGCGGCGAATTTGCGCGATTCGCCGCCAGCGAATAAATTCGCGAAACTCCCGCAAAAATTCGCGTCAAAAATTCGCCGGCGTCAAAATTTTTTTTTCGAAAAAATGGACGCCGGCGTCAAAAACGGGCGCCGGCGTCGAAAACGGGCGCCGGCGTCGGAAAAACGGGCGCCGATGTCAAAAACGGGCGCCGGCGTCAAAAACGAGACGCCGGCGCCGTTTCGCGAATTTTTCGCCGTTTCGCGAATTTCGCACGAAATTCGCGAATTTTTCGGCGAAGCGAAATGGCGCAAATTCGCCCATCACTAGTAAAAGGCTGAACAGGAAACATTTCTCACAACTTATTGGAGCCCTAGAAGGTTTCATATAAATTTGCCAATATTGTTTTCAAAATGTAGTGGGACCCAGTAAATTCTAGATATGTTAATGTTGCATGCACACACAAATGCTATTGTAATATTAGCAGAAAATGCACTCATTGCATTTTTTTGATACCTGGTTTATAGGGCTCTCCATCAATCATGCAGTAGCATTCTGTTGATAAATATACTGCAGGGGTTGTTGTTGTTAAAGGCATGGTACATGTTACTGTTACACTTTCACGAGTAGTAGTTGGTTCTATGGTAGTTGTTGTAGTAGTTGGCAGTGTAGTAGTTGTTGTAGTAGTTGGCAGTGTAGTAGTTGTAGTTGCTGTTATAACAAAAAAAACAAGCATTACTGGTACAATACACAATGTATTACAGTTATAAAAACAAAAAAAAATATATAAATAATAGCATACTGAAATTTTCATTCCCTTTAAGTAGCCTATTATCTGGTATGACATCTCAGCTTCAATTACATATTTAGGAAATACAACAGAACAACATACAAACAAATTCAATTATAATGCATAAAGATAACAATTTACATACATTTTCCTGTGCTTGATTCTATTTCAGATCTATTTCTGTTGATTCAGAAGATTGTCAGATACCCCCTGCTACTCATGACTGATATTGTTACTGAGGAATATTTATCAAGGAGCAAAACCAGAGCTCGTCAGATTTCACCAGAGAAGAATTTCACAGTGTTCTATTGAATTTTTATTGGCGTATTTAACAGAGGGGAAAATCATTTATTAGGATTTGTGCATCAAGTAAAGCAGTTGTAATTTACCTCTTACAACCCATATAATGATATGGGTTGATATTTTGCGCCCCCTGAACTTAAGAAAACTTTAAGTTAGACTTTAAGTTAGACACCAGGGTTCCAATGGGTCTCAACACTAGGCATGACCTTACATACTTACATTAATATTGTTTTTGATCTCTTGTATGTCGATGTGCATTCTTGGTTTATGAGTAAAGCTTTGACCCTCTTGTGATGTCTTTTACATCATATATGGGCTAATGTATTTTTGTTATATACAGTATTTCCTGCTCATAGCCTATTAGGGTATTTTATGACTCTTTATATATTCTAGAGGGGTCCACATATTTTTGTTTGATCCTTTCTATCTATAGCTTGTTAGGATGCTTTATACACTACTATTTGGACCCACACATTTTTGCTACACGTTTCCTACTCATAGCTTTTCAGCATAATTGATCATTTCTAGTGATGGGCAAATTTGGCCCATTTTTAGAGTATTTCCCGCAAAATTTGTGAAACAGCGAAAAATTCCTGAAACTGCGCCGGCGTCTCATTTTTGACACTGGCATCCATTTTTGATGCCGGCGTGTGTTTTTTTGGACACCGGCGCACATTTGCTGGTGAAAATGCGCTGGTGTAAAAGGAAAAAGCGGGATTTCGGGAATTCGCGGCTGGCGAATAAATTCGACCATCACTAATAATTTCCAAATTGGGTAAAAATGTTTAAGTTATAGTAGGGAAATTGTTAACTAGATGCCTTTTCCTCTGTTATGTGTGGTTTTGTTTCCTTGTTTCTTTTAAAACATTAATAAAAGATGGTTTTAAATTTGGATACATAATATCAATGTGATTGGCAATTGTAACATTATGGGCTGTTGATCTATGTAGAGCCCAGCAGAGATCACTGTGAGGTTAACTATTTAAGGAAGTGATATCTCTTTGTATGCCTATGATTAAGGAAGTGTTTCCTGAAATGCGTAAGGCGATACGGTTAACCCTATTGTTGCAATAAACTTCTCCTAATTTTATCTGGAATGCCGCCTGATGTAATTGCACATTGGACTTATATCACAGTTGGGACGCTGGTGGCTGAGCACACTGAGTTTCGTGGAGCTGACTGGAGGGACACAGCGTGGTGGGGTGAGTCTAGAGTGATCATTCTTTATTTGACTTTCATCAAGTGTAGCAGTTGTAATTTACCTCCTACAACCTATATAATGACATTACTATTAGATGAAAGCTCCACTTAAACATGGGCCTTGTTATCAGAGCTTAACACAAAGTGGGGGGGAATTATGATGATGATGAAGAAGAAGAAGAGGATTTTACAGCCCAGTGTTGGCATCAGAAGAGGTCCCTTAGCCATTGGCATAGAGAAAGTTAAAGAACTAACATCACAATGTATAGATAGGTTTAAATAAAAACATAATTTAAAGAATTGGGCGATGGATCCCTCTTAAGTATTTATTTCATATTACCCCTTTTTAGTGGAACTATAAATACATTGTGGTTATTTATCTTTTTAAACCGATAGTTACATATGTGGCACAAATTGGTTATATAGTAGAAAAACAATATAATGCTACACATAACATGATGAGGCAGTAACCTATAGCAAACAGCTAGATTAATATAAGCAAATGTAGTTTTGACCTCAAATGCCCCAAGGACAGGTACCACCAATAAAAAAAATCCTTACTTGCAGTTGTTGGGCATAATAGACTACAGCACTTGACATTGATTTCATAGTCAAGACACTGTTGTATGGGGTTCTGTTCATTATTTCTGCAGATAAGTCCAGTGTTGACATCACATGTGACGTTCTGTCCCAGAACTTTCAGTGGGGTAGAAGGAAAAAGCTTTGCTCTGCATGATATGTCCACAGCATCCTCTTCTCCCGTGCAGTAACTGTTACCATCAATTCCTTTAGTAAATTCCTCATAATCTCCCTCGTCCAAACCACTAGTGACATTATATAAACTGGTCCAATCCGTCCACCGACATATGCAATAATCTGTTGGTAAGTTAGAGCAAAAGTCAATTGCATTACTTTAATTAATTACATAATTAATTACATGATCCTTGGCAGACATGTGTACTTTATATACCTGGTATGTGCATGAACAAGAATACAGGAGTTGGGGGAAAGAAAAACTAAAGGCGGACTCTCAGATAAGAATATTTTTGGGACATAATTGACAGAAAATTGCTGTAGCATTATTTAATAACTACATGTTATTATTAGCATGTATTGTTTTGTCAATATCTGCCACTAACTTGCACCAAGTTGTACACTAACACCATATTACACATGTTGTAATTTTGGTGGATAAAACTCTCCAAAACTTGGCTATTTGCATCTGAAAAAAAGCTTGAGACTTTATGAACATACTCCCAAATGTATTCAGTATAGGAATAATTGAATAAATGTAGGGTGAGCTGTGGTCTGGAGCCTGACTTGATTGACAGTTAGAAAGATATTGAGCCTCACCGTTTCCAGCTTTCCACATGCTCTTATACAACATAGCGTAGATTATCAAATTAGTCAAACTGGGCATCATACAATTCATAATATAAATACCTATATGTCACTGTATAAAACACTACTATGCATCTACTTTAGCACCAATATTTTAGAGATAAAAGTTAACCTTCCTTACTATGTAAAAGGCAACCTATGCCCTGTGGTAATGGTTTTCCTACTGCTCCAGCTGTGTTATGGGAAATTCTTACTATAAAAAGGTAGGAGGCTCCATGTTCTTCCTCTTTAGACACCACCCTATTTTGAGAGTGGACGCTGCTGAAGAGCCTTAGAGGTGGGGGCCCCTCAGTTGAAGCCTTGGGCAGGAGGCCTTAGTAAAGGTGAAACCAGGCTGGGCATAGTAGTCAATTTGTGGAAAGGGCTTCCATAAATGAGGACTTCTAATTTGTGGCAGGTTAGCTCCCACTATAGCACACTCTAGGAATGTGAGACAGACGATGTTTACTGTGTAGTATTGTAGTTCCCATTAGGGATGTAGCGAACCGCCGACAATGTGTTCGCGAACGCCGTTCGCGAACACCGGCAAAAAATGCGAACAGTTCGCGAACAGTTTGCGAACTTCGAACATCCGAAAATCGTTCGATTCGAACGATCGAAGGATTTTAATCGTTCGATCGAACGATTTCCATTCGAATCGAACGATCGAAGCCATTGGATCGAATGATTTCATTCAATCCAATGGCTTCGATCGTTCGATTCGAACGAAAATCGTTCGATTTTAGCGATCGAATGGTCGAATGGTCGAACGATTTTGACGCAAACGCCTATTGGCGAACGTCGCGCGACGTTCGCAAACTTGCGGCGGACGCGACCAGTCGAAGTTCGCGCGAACTAGTTCGCCGGCGAACAGTTCGCTACATCGCTAGTTCCCATAGCAAAACCTGGCACTGGCAGACTACAGGAACTCTAGAGCATAAGATCCTGCTGTGTTAAATGCCTTTGGGGCAACACTGAGAAATCCTGGTATACAAGAAGCAGACATCTGTGATGTAATACCCATGTAGAACTTGATGATCTAATGTAATATGATGATCTACTATGAATATTCAGTGTACCAAATTAAGCACCCTCCTTATTTATTGTTCTATTCTGTAAGAATTTTTAGTAATGTGAGTCTTGTGAGAGAAAGAGTTCTGCTTACGAACACATTATGTCCACAGTGCTGTGATGGGCCCAACTGACAGTTGGGGAGTGACATGTAGCAGTGTTCTGTCTGAAGAGGAATAGGAGTATTGTTCCACAATGTCTATACATTGTGGAACAAAAAGCAAGTATATTCGTTGTACATTATCTGTTCTTCATAAAACCACATTGAACTACTTTCAATGTCATTCACCTGGACATGGTTTTAAATGTCTCTAAACACATTGTTATTTAACTTCTCCACTAATGATATCAAGCTTACAGGTCTATACTTGCTAGGCTGAGACACCAATCCTTTTTGAATATTGCAACTATAACAGCTTTTCCGTTGTTGTTTTTGGTACCATATTCAATTATTGTGGGAATTTAGAAATAAAACTGAACAACATAGGAAAGGAAAACGCATGGGCAATACAACCATTTAAATATGTGCTGCACAAACTTTATAAATGACCCCAATGTGTATCATGCAGGGACTTCTTATATCAGTGGTCCCCAACCAGTGGCTCATTAGCACTCTCCAACCCCTTGGATGTTCTTCTAAGTGGCCTCAAAGCAGGTGTTTCTTTTGGAATTTCAGGCTTGAAGGCTATTTTTGTTTGCAAAAAACCCAGGTGTACTGTCAAACAGAGCCTCCTGTACGCTGCCAGTCCACATAAATATCCCTCACAGCCATTTTTTGGCATCAGGGAATTACATGCTTGTGTTGCTCCCCAACTCTATTTACACATTGAATATAGTTCATGGTTAAAAAAAGGTTGGGGACCACTGCATATACAAATGGAATAATATAATATCAAAAAAGTGGACAACATATTTGGAAATATTTTCAAAATTTACACTTTATTATTTACACTTACATGTGGTTGTTGGACTCGGTTCCGGTGTGGTCCCTTTAATAACAATTTTGGAAAATTAGATTTGGATGAACCATAGTAGGGCTTTTGTTATACTTGTGCAAAAGTAGGTGAATAACATACATTTTAAACTAAGTAGCAAAAAAGCTGTGAGCCGTTTATGTTGTACCCATGAAAATTAAATAGGATGGGCATCTAAAATTATACTCTTATAGTATGTACTGTAAAAAGAGGCAGATAGTTCTATGTATTCAAATATATATTGAGATTCTTTTTTACACCATACAAAACCACATTTCTGTGACCTAATTAATATACTACCGAGTTAAAAGATCCTTAACTACTATATATGTTACGTGTGAAGTTTTTTTTATTATACATTGAGACATTGAGTCATTTTAGCATTTTTCTCATTGACCTCCTCTTTCTTAACCTTGTGATATTAATAAAAATCCAGACCCATTAATCAGAATGTTGCCTATTTGGTAAGACTTCAAGGAAATTAAAGATGTTCCTTTAGCAGGCATGATTCTTGAAACAGTGTCCTGTGTACAGGATCTTGTAAACAAATAATATTATATGTACTTTAGCTTTTTAATATTTTATTGCACATACATAAATCACTATATCATAAGTTAACAAAGAATCTTGTCATCTTGAAAACATAACAATGCATTTACCTTCAAGCCCTCTCACTGTAGTCATTACTATATAAAAGAAAATTAACAACTATTTAATTAATTGAATGAATTAATTACCATACGGTATCTAAATTATTAGAAAATTAGTTCACACATATACAGTAATACAAAACCAGTTATCCAGAAAGCTCTTAATTATGGGAAAGCTGTCTCCCATGGAGCCCATTTTAATCAAATAATTCTAATATTTAAACAGGATTTCCTTTTTCTCTGCAATTATAAAACAGTACCTTGTACTTGATACTAACTAAGCTGTTTAAATCCATATTGCTGGCAAAACAATCCTACTGGGTTTATTTAATGTTTTAAAGATTTTTAGTAGACTTAAGATATGGTATGGTGACCCAAATTATTAAAAAATACCCCAGGCCCCAAGCATTCCTGATAATAGATCCTATACCTGTATAAGAATTGCATTGTTTTTATACAGCATAACATAGTGTAACATTGAGTAGTTTTGTTTTATTTTATTATATATATATATATATATATATATATATATATATATATATAGCTATATATAAAATATATATATATATATATATAGCTATATATAAAAAAAGCAGGTATACAGTTTACTTAAATATTACCATTTATATATATATATATATATATATATATATATATATATATATATATATATATATATATACAAAAAAGAGATATATATATATTTATACAAAAAAGAGATAACAGCACTCACGCTTTCTCCTCTCGTTTCACGGTGCACGTCCGATGTGCTATCATGTGCACATCATGGTAATGTAATTTTAATCTTTAATACAATCTCTTTGATACAATAACGAGTGCTGTCCAGGACTGTTTATATATATATATATATATATATATATATATATATATATATATGTATAAATGGTAATATTTAAGTCAACTGTATACCTGCTTTTTTTTTAACATATTCCTTAAACACTTACTTCGAGTTGTAGGTGCTGCAAAAAATGAGAAGTATTAATATTTGATTGACTGTTTTTAACTATAGTTGTCAGATGCATTAGGTTTGTGAAGCACACAAATTAAAGGGGCAGTAAAATAACTTTACTAATTAACAAAAGAAATAGGGCCTGTGTTAAAATTACATTTACATTTCTATTTTCTGCTATTATAAAGAAATAATATGAAAGTTAGGCTATGTTCACTGAACTTAACCCCTCCCCCTTTATAAAAATGGTAATTTCTTCAGTGCTGCCTATCTATCTTTAAACAAACACTTCTCTTCTCTAAGCAGCAGCCTTTAAGCAGCTCATTGTCAGGGACTTTTCTATGGGCTGGAAATAAGTTTTATCAGCTCCTCTGAAGTTCTGTGAAACAGGAAGTGACAGGAAGTACTAGAGTAAAACTGCTTCATATTCTTATACTCTTGTTTAGTGTCAGAAATAATAGAAACCATATATATTTCTTATAAAAAAAATTCTAGTGTGAAGAAAAGCCTGGCATCGTGCCTTTATAGTCAATTACTTGAGCATAACAATGGCAATTAGGGACATTTAAAAAAAAAAATAAACCCCTTATCCAGAAAGGTCTAAAATTTGACATTGTAGTTTATCACACAATCTTTTTTTTTTTAAAAAAGCAATGCATAATTTTTTTATGGATTCTGTCTGCCTTCTTCTAGGTGCTGGCAGCCCCCAGAAAGAAGTGTTCTTTTGAATAATCACTAAGGGGCTTGCATCTCAACCCCTTAGTGCTCGCTTACTTGTTTCTGGGGTCATTAAAGACTTCAGTTGTCTCTGTATCCCTTTAAATCATTTTGCTCAATACAACATCTCTGTGCACTAATGTCAAACAAAAAAAAGGGGTAGGAATATCTATTGAAGCCTGAGATCATGTGCTAAATGACTGTATTCTATTATTTGCACATTTTGTAGGATGCTCTCTAAAACACAGTGCAACCTGTTATGGCAATAGTTGCAAAATCAGAAATTTAGACTGCTACAAATGCATTTATATTTATATCTATCCTGTAAATAGAAAGTTGGGAGTAGTAGGGACTAACGCACTACTGCTCTGACCAACACTTGTTTTACTTGAGGTTCTTTGAGTCTTTTGAAAATAATTCATAAACCACACTGAGTACACTGAGCTTGCTTTATTACCAATGAGATTAGTAAAACTATTATGACAAGTAAGATAAGATAAGACAAAGTCAAAATAAAAAAGGAGTGCATCAATCGGCAATATAACAGCCAATCAGCAATTAATGAGGGAACAATCAACAATCAAGAATGCCTCAATTCAGCAATATAACAGTAAAAGCATGAAACGCAATCTAATCAAGTATGCATCAATAAGCAATATAACAGCAATTGCATTAATCAGCAATACATCACTATTTGTGTCACCATAGACATCTGCTGATTGTATATCTATTTGCATATAATATATGGAATTTCTTTTTTTCTGGTAGATCCTGGTCAGCAGAGAGGTTTCAAGCGGCAGTCAAGGGCCCTAGGCAGTATCCACACTACTTCACAGGAGAGATCTCAACTACCAAAATGGAGACCCCCAGTTTTATATGCTCAAAAACAATGAGCTCATACATAAAACCACTTGGTCAACAACAGATCTTGCTTCCCATGCACTGATCAGGAGCTGGCCATGCTTCCAACAACCACATCCAAAGCAGAGATCTTATCATTTATTAGTATTTGAATACAAATTCTGCCCCGTGTCTATAATGAAGTAAGCTTCTATGAGTTCTTTCAGAACTCAGAAATATATTAGGAAGTAAGAGAAGTCATGAAACATATTAGGTCATTGACTAATTGAGTTCAATAGTTGTTCTCGCATAAAGCTTCCTTATACAAGATTATACGTTATAAAGCTGTCTTGTATACCATATTGGGTTCAGCAGTTGAACAGTTCTTTGTCTTATGTTTTTTATCAAAGTATTACTATGAGTCACCATTGATAACAGTTCTTTGTCTTATAGTTCTAAACATTTCAATGTCTTAATTTGTATCAAAGTATTATCATGAACCATCATTAATAAAACACCTCTCATTATAACACTTTACACCTCTGACTAGTGATGAGCCAAAATCTTTGGCATGTACAGATTTACCAGAAACTTCCATGTTATGCCTGCAGTGAAAATGTTTGTGAATCTGCGTCAAAAATTGGTCTCATGGCTCGTTTCACTCATCTACTAAAAAAGATGTGGAACAAAAAGAGGTGCATGCAACAAACACATACATCATTTTATCCTTCCCCTCTCCTTCCACATCAGCCAAAAAGATCTCAGCCGTCCTACTGTCTATATAAGGACATACACATAAATATTTGGTTTATTAATTTAAATGTGGGATACAAAGAACCCAATATTATCTGTTTGTGGTCTGATTTATTTTTAGTTTTGTTTGTAAACTAGTAGTAATATAAAAATTATAGACTATACTTTTTGCTTAAACATTGTGCAACAAATACAACATAGTGTAGTAGTAGATACCATTATCAGTCAACCAGAAGTAATACAAAAAAAAGACATGTTTTTAAGAAATTGTTGGAAGGTGAACAACCCCTTTAAACCTTATAATTCCATAATAAATGTTGTACAACAAAGGTAGGCCTAAACGCAAAGTCTGAAGACCACTGATATACAATAGCAAGCCCTGCATAAAGGCTAACACAGGGTATGTTTATCAAAAAGTGAAGTAAGATATTGCCACAGAGTGAAATTCTGCCACCCTCCATTAATTTCTATAATATATATTATGTCATTCTGTTGACATAAGTCTGCTGTGGATAATGACGCATTCCTCATTGGAACTCAAAAACTCACCAGTCGCTTCACTGTGCACTTGTTATTAATTAAACATGAATCTCGAAAATATATTCATTTTAAAAATGTGTAAAATAAACTCGAAATCAGCCCAATTACATTCTACGCATCATGAGTCTACCAACTTTCAAAAAACATCTAAAAAAAAGCACTGATTTTGTTTTAGCGGAAAAAAAATCATGGTAAGAACTTGAGTTTGAATGTTATATATTGGCCCCCAATAACGTCAAAAGATTTGTTCTGTTTGGTCGAACCCAACCATTAGCCATACATTATTTAGTAGTTTTTACTTATTGGGGTCTCTACAATACACATATTTTAGTACCCTATAAATATGTGTATTACTTTCTCAGAATATCTAAAGTATGCATATTTTTGGTGTATTGCATTGAAAATAATATTTGTATTCTTGTGGTACCTCCATTAAACTATACATTTTCATACCATCATCCTTGGGTTGTATAGGTTTTCAAAATCACCTGTATTTTGTGGATATTAAATAATATATATATATAATAGTTATATTTAGGATACATCTTTATTTGAAAACACATTTTGTTATAAAAGTGAACCCTAACCCTATACCTATGCCTTAAGGAAATATCCCTAAATTTTTAAAGCACAAAAGGTGGAAAATGTTGTTTGCAACCAGTGTGAACAAAATTAACTGACACCTAAACTGTTAAACTACATCATAAACCATTAAGCACTGGTGTATTAGGTGATATCATGTAGTGCTATATTGCATGCAATGTATATTTATCCAGTAATGGTACTTTAACACATAGAGCAAATGCATTATTTTTATGGTAGGGACATGATTCCTTAATGCTACATAGTACTCACTTGTTGTTGTAGTTTCGATTGTGGTTGCTGAAATATCAGATTAAAAGAATGTTTTATTTTATTCACAGTGTCACACTTCTGAATATTTTAGGAGAATATAAAAGAGAGATTGTTATACCTAAAGGTCAATTTAACCAAATAAAATTAGTTAAATCTAAAACATAAATATGTTTAAAGGTGACCAAACCTCAATTAATTTTAGGACAGGGTTTTTTTTTCTATTAACATTTTTATATTGATTCCAGCCATTAGTTTTGTCCAGATAATTATGAGCAAAGATCTGGTTGGTATGTGTAACTGCTACTGATGTGCACGTCAGGAAATTCATGATCCACACCCTTGTGTCCCATTTGACCCAGACAGCCTCCATTCCTTCTGATAGCAACAGGTGAGTGAAGTAATAGTGATTATGCCACAGGAGGGGGTAGAGAATATAAAGTATTAGGTATGCAACAGTAATATTTAGTAACTAGCTTTAGGGACAGTAGTACTAAAAAGGTCTGCCATCACTTCACATAACCTAATTGCATTTAGGTCCAAACCAGGCTGATACACACATCACTAGTAGCTGTACTAGTGAAATTTACCACCTCTCTTGGAAAATAAGGCCTACTATATTTATAAGTGATTTGACATGTAATTCCTGTTAGATCAGGAATGTTAAAATATCATTATTCTTATAATGTATCTAAGCCAGCAAAGGCTGAATGTTATCAAATGGATGGCTGACCCATTAATTGTTGTGTTTGTTCTTTAGTATCCATATATTTTATAATTAAAATTGTATTTATATATACAAAATATATGAAAAGGAGATTGCAGCTAAAAGGATTGCTCCAAGAAATGTATTGTTCTAAAAATCACTGGTCAAAATATTTTCATGAGATTGATGAAACACAAATCTGAACATTCATCTTATCTAAATACTTACTTGCCATTGTTGAAGTAGTGGAGGCTGTAAAAAACATTAAGAGCCATTCTCCTTGGATAGTCATTGCTTGATGCCATTTTTTTAGAATATTAAAAAATATTGAAGAAGAATGAAACAGCTTGACATTATGGAATTAAAAGTTTAAGATGGTTGTATTGACGCCACAATTATATATTTCAGCTTGATGGAACTTTATTTTATTTGTATATTTCTCTATACTAATACTTACTTGGAACATTTTCTTTCTTTCCAATAGCTAATACTTACTTGTAGTTGTTGGAGTGGTGGTGGCTGAGAAAATAAGAGCCATCATTTTAGATCAATGGGACAGTTGTTTCCTAAAATCCTAAAATTTGTAACTCAAATTTTTTCCATTTGGCAGTTATTATTTTGTAAGTTTTCAGTGTAATAGATATAACAAACAGGAAAGGAGTAAGGGACAAATAAAAAGAAAGGAAAGAGGAACTAAGGTTAACATTGTTAAACATCAACTGATCATGTCTACACACCTAGATTTACATCCTTTAGGTAATCAAGTTTCACCTCGGCCCAGCCTAGCATATTTTGCCTTTTTGGATATATTTTTTTGAGTTAGGCATCCTCTAAGGCAGGCGCCCCCAACTTTGTTTTACCCGTGAGCTACATTCAAAACTAAAAAGAGTTGGGGAGCAACACAGGCATGCAAAAATTTTCTAGGGTGCCAAATAAGGGCTGTGATTGGCTATTTGATGGCCCTTTTGTGGACTGGCAGCCTATAGGAGGCTAAATATAGCAATGCACCTGGTTTTTATACAACCAAAACTTGCCTCCAAGCCAGGAATTCCAAACTAGGCATCTACTTTGAGGCCACTTGGAGCAACATCCATTGTGTTGGAGAGCAACATGTTGCTTGCGAGCTACTGGTTGGGGATCACTGCTCTAAGGTATGGGGTAGAAATAAGCTACCCAAGGTGACCAGATCTGTTCTTATATGCTGACATAATTTCAAAGATTTTGTTACTGTCAACTCTAGAAATAACCTCTTCTATAGTTGGTGTTATCTGTGATTTCCTTGTCTGGTTCCATTGTTTATCAGGATCAGGAGTCCACATCACCATTTAATTTCAGATATGGTTTTGGTTGTGAGTATAATAACCATACCACTTGTACAAATGGGCCTCAGAAGCCCATATATTGTAAGAGGTTTAGCATGTAATTCCAATCTAAGTGATCAAACACTTTTTCTGCATCCAGGTTTAGGGTCACCACAGGGATTTGCAGATTTTGTATAACATCCAGAATATCCATAACTTTTTGGGTGTTATCACCTGCTTGGCATCCCATTATAAAGCCAACTTGGTTGGGGTGTACTAAGTGTGGTAATATTTGGGCAAGTCTGTTGGTGAAGACTTTTATAAAAATGTTAAGGTTGCAGGGCTATAGGTTGGTAATTAGAACATAGTGTTGGATATTTGCCCTATTTTGGTAACACTGTTATGTAGGATGCAAGCATTCTTTCTGGTATTGTTTGTCTGTCCATTCAAACATTGAATAAGTTGACCAATAAGGGGCTAAAACAGTCCTTGTATATTTTGTAGTAGGAATTAGGGTAGTCCTCAGGGCCGGGTTATTTTTGTGTAGGGAGTGAACCAATTACCACTTAGATCATCTCCATTGTAATATCTTTATTAAGTTCCCCAAGTTCCTCCTGTGTGAGGTGGGAGAGTTGGCAATCATGGAGGAAGTGTGTCATTAGTTAGAAAGTTACCCATTTGTTGTGGATTTTTGGGTAAGTTGTATAGGGAAGAGTTATATATATGAAATTACTTTGCTATTTGCCTATGGTCAAATGTGATGTCGCCCATATATGTTTGAATAGAGAGAATATGAGATTAGTTAAGAATTTTCCGCAGTTGTCTTGCTAGTATGGTATGAGCTTTATTTCCTGACTGATAGTACCTTCTTTTTGACCAAATTATTGTTTTTTCTCCATCTTTAAGTGCCTGTTGTTTGAGTAGATCTCGGGTCTGTTGGATTTTATCTAACACTGGTGAGGTGGGATTATTGTTATATTTATTTTCAAAATTGTGTAGCTCGATTTCTAGTCTATGAGTATCAGCTCATAGACTAGAAACTGAGCTACGTAATTTTGAAAATTCATATAACAATAATTGGTAGTTTGTTTGGCTGCTGAGAATGTGATAAGCTGGCCTCTGATGATAGCCATATGGGTTTATCAAAGCATTGCTTTTGATGCCACTGTTCCCTTATTAGTAATAAAATATTCTTTGATGGAGTTAAGGACTGTGGTTTGAGTTTCCATATTGTGGAGGATGGTCTCTCTGAGGGGCCAATGTGATTGCCTTGGTAGGGGTGGAGGTAGTAAGATAGATAGTGTAATATGAGGACTGATCTGACCTTGTTATGGCTCGTATGTATGTATTAATAGGGTATTTTAGACATTCACATGTGATACAGAAATAGTCTAATCTAGTAGAGAGGTTATGTGAGGTGGAGTAATATGTGCATCTCTTTTCTTTGGGATGGTTAACACATGGCATAATCCAGGAGTGCCCATACTACTTTTAGTGATGTGTTCCTATTATGATCAACATCCATAAAAGCATTGTTAAGTAATATTACTTAAATATTTATTTATGAGAAAATGTATATTGTTATATTTAAACATTTATTTCTTATGTAACCTTAACATGAAAATCTGAGTGAAAAGAATGAAACAGGACGATGATTTAGACAAGCTGTTTGTTGACAGAGTCTTGAGATCTACTGATCACCAGTTCTACTGGTAGATCCCTTTCTAACTTTTGGGCAATCCTGCTGTAATCTAACAACTAGTGAGCCCTAAGCAGTATCCTAAATTGTTTAGATTGATGAATTGCTTTGGGTTCTGGAAGAACGTACCGATCATATGTTTCTGAAAATATCAGATTGAAGTCCCCACCTACAATGGTTATAGGGGAAATGAATCCCAACATGTTGGATAATGTTCTTCTAAGCATATTGATCTGGTTAACATCAAAAGAATATACATTCAATAAGATAACCGGGGTTCCAACATAAAAGCCTTGGAGCAAGAGGTAATAGCCTTTAAGATCAGCAATTTGCTTAGTGATTGAGAATGGGCAATTCTTGTGAATTAAGGTTATTACTCCAGCTTTTTTTTGAGGATTACAAGTAAATTTGCGTATAACTTCTAGAGAATAGATGTGAATTGTCTGAGGCCTTGAAATGTGATTCTTGAAACATGGCTATATTGGCTCTAGAGGACTATAATGGTGGGCAGTTTGTATTGAGTAGCTGTTGGTACCTCTTGTAATGGTGATTGGTTAATCAATATAGATTGGTCTGTATGCAGAGTTGCATGTAGAAGCATGTGTAAAACCATCATAACAATAAAAACAATAGAGATTTACTTGAATCTAAGTATAAGAACAATAACTTCAAAGGTGAAGTGAAAAGAGCCCATAGCATAATTGTGCCATTAGTATATACCATGGGGGGCATATGATTATAGTTTTTAGGAATAATGTAACCTGGAGGGGTACTGTTGAGGATACTTTTTACAGTGATTACTAACCTTTAGCAAAGGTAATAGTAATAGGGAAAGTGAAAACTATAAAAAAACAACAAAGGGGAAAAAAACTCAAACCTCACTCACCCTCAAAAACAACTGACTTTTTGTAAATTCTCTTAACAGCTGTCAATCACCTTTGCATTTTTCATAAACAACCACTAGTTACAAAACACCCAGTTGTGGATGAATAATTTGAGTAAATGTTATTTTTTCCTACAGTTCATGTTCTTCAGGGAAGTGGAGCTATAAGGACTTGCCTTGTCCCTCTACCTGCTCTGTAGAAGGAGGCTCTCACATTACAACCTATGATCAGACCCATTGCAGCATCCATGGTGACTGTAACAATGTACTGACCAAGGTACTGGCCCAGTGAGAGTAGAATTTTTGCCTTGCCTTGGATATGTGAGCATGTGTTGCTGCCCATTTTGTGTGGGGATCAGTTTGAAGGGAAAGCTCAAACGGTATTTTATGTTGTGTGCTCATAGCTGTTGTGTGATAGGCTTCCGTTCCCTTCTTTTTGCAAGGGTAATTGGAGACACATCATTATAAATTTGTAATTTTGCCCCTTGGAATACTATTAAGGGAAGCTATCTGGTGTGTAGCAAATCCTGCTCCTTGCTTTCAAAATAGTCACAGATTATAACATCCCTGGGGTACTGTTGGTTTGGTCTTATAGAGTCTAATGCTCTGTGGGCTCTGTTGAATTGCCAGGCTTCAGCTGGTAGATCTATGCATATTTTAGAAAATAGCGTTCTAAGATAGTGTCTGAGATATTTCGGGCTGTATATTTTCTGGAATTCCTCAGATTCTCAGATTTTGTGTATAGTTTCTGCTCTCTAAATCTTCACAGTGCTCCTCAAATACTTAATTCCTTTCTCGGGGTCATAAGATCATCATCTAAAGTATTTTGGCGTAGTATCAGGTTATCTGTGACTGTTTCAAGTTGGTTCACCCTGTGGCTAAAAGTAGAGATGTCTGCTTTAATCTCTTGCATGGCTGATTTTACAGAAGCCGTAATTGCCAAAGAGAGGAAGTAAGGTACTTCAGAGACTTGTTTGATGAGTATATCTGTAGCAACTGTCTGTTTAGAAGGAGAATCAGTACCTTCAGACTGCATTGCAGAAGAGTCAGATTGTCTCTCTGGTGTGTGTGGCATAGATGCGGAGCTTGTGAGAAAGCTGAGGTCCAGATCATGTTCGCTACCACCATCTTGGATTTGGCACTGTTTATCAGAGGCCACGGGTTTGTGTAGATAGTGCAGGTAGCATCTTGATTCCCTTTTTTCCCCATTCTCCTTCGGTTCTCTGCTCTATTAAACAATCCCCAGAGTAGTTGTAAGCTGTTTGTCGCTTAAATTGGGGTTGATTGTCGTCTCATTGTGTGGAGCTCACTGCCCAAGCATTCTCACAGTTCCATGCTGTGCATGTGCCCCCAAATCAAATCTCATTTAATGTATCAATTGCCTAAAAATTGCCAGTATTGCCATTTTACATAAGTTCTATTAATCATGAAAAGGAGGAAGAAGTGGGCAAACACCTTAAAATCACAATGTGTGCCAGAGGCCTTAGTACGGCTCTTCAATATATAAAAATGTTTTTTGCTGGTTGAATGGACATTTTCCTGTTTTTAAATTTTCATTTTCCTCTTAATTAATACTTACTTGTAGTTGTTGGAGTGGTCGTCGTGGCTGAAAAAATAATAGCCATTATTTTAGATCCATTGGACAGTTTTTGCCTAAAATCAGACCCCCTTTTTATATACCAACTGCCTAAAAAGTGCCAGTACTGCCATTTGACATAAATTCTACTAATCATTAAAGAAGGAGGAAGTGGACAAACACCTAAAAACCACAGTGAGAGCCAGAGGCCTTAGTACTGCTCTTCAATAATGAGAAATGTTTTTGCTGGCTGTATGGAGATTCTTCTGGTTGTAAATTCACTTCAATATTCCTCCTAATTAATACTTACTTGTAGTTGTTGGAGTGGTGGTGGTTTCTGAAAAAATAAGAGCCATTATTTTAGATCAATGGGACAGCTTTTGAATAAAATCAGACCCCTTTTTATGTATCAACTTCCAAAAAAGTGGCAGTACTGCCATTTGACATAAATTCTACTAATCATTAAAGGAGGAGGAAGTTGACAAACACTTAAAAACCACAGGGAGTACCAGATGCTTTAGTACTGCTCTTCAAAAATGAGAAATGTTTTTGCTGGCTGTATGGAGATTTTTCTGGTTGTAAATTCACTTCAATATTCCTCTTAATTAATACTAACTTGTAGTTGTTGGAGTGGTGGTGGTGGCTGAAAAAACTGAGAACCATTATTTTATATCCATGGGAGAGTTTTTGCCTAAAATCAGATCCCCTTTTTATGTATCAACTGCCTAAAAAGTGCCAGTACTGCCTTTTGACATAAATTCTACTAATCATTAAAGGAGGAGGAAGTGGACAAACACCTAAAAACCACAGTGAGAGCCAGAGGCTTTAGTACTGCTCTTCAATAATGAGAAATGTTTTTGCTGGCTGTATGGAGATTCTTCTGGTTGTAAATTCACTTCAATATTCCTCCTAATTAATACTTACTTGTAGTTGTTGGAGTGGTGGTGGTTTCTGCAAAAAGTAAGAGCCATTATTTTAGATCCATGGGACAGTTTTTGAATAAAATCAGATCCCTTTTTATGTATCAACTGCCTAAAAAGTACCAGTACTGCCCTTTGACGTAAATTCTACTAATCATTAAAGGAGGAGGAAGTGGACAAACACTTAAAAACCACAGTGAGAGCCAGAGGCTTTAGTACTGCTCTTCGATAATGAGAAATGTTTTTACTGGCTGTATAGAGATTCTTCTGGTTGTAAATTCACTTAAATATTCCTCCTAATTAATACTTACTTGTAGTTGTTGGAGTGGTGGTGGTGGCTGAAAAAATGAGAACCATTATTTTATATCCATGGGAGAGTTTTTGCCTAAAATCAGATCCCCTTTTTATGTATCAACTGCCTAAAAAGTGCCAGTACTGCCTTTTGACATAAATTCTACTAATCATTAAAGGAGGAGGAAGTGGACAAACACCTAAAAACCACAGTGAGAGCCAGAGGCTTTAGTACTGCTCTTCAATAATGAGAAATGTTTTTGCTGGCTGTATGGAGATTTTTCTGGTTGTAAATTCACTTCAATATTCCTCCTAATTAATACTTACTTGTAGTTGTTGGAGTGGTGGTGGTTTCTGCAAAAATAAGAGCCATTATTTTAGATCCATGGGACAGTTTTTGAATAAAATCAGATCCCCTTTTTATGTATCAACTGCCTAAAAAGTGCCAGTACTGCCTTTTGACATAAATTCTACTAATCATTAAAGGAGGAGGAAGTGGACAAACACTTAAAAACCACAGTGAGAGCCAGAGGCTTTAGTACTCCTCTTCGATAATGAGAAATGTTTTTACTGGCTGTATGGAGATTCTTCTGGTTGTAAATTCACTTAAATATTCCTCCTAATTAATACTTACTTGTAGTTGTTGGAGTGGTGGTGGTTTCTGAAAAAATGAGAACCATTATTTTATATCCATGGGAGAGTTTTTGCCTAAAATCAGATCCCTTTTTATGTATCAACTGCCTAAAAAGTGCCAGTACTGCCTTTTGACATAAATTCTACTAATCATTAATGGAGGAGGAAGTGGACAAACACTTAAAACCACAGTGAGAGCCAGAGGCTTTAGTACTGCTCTTCGATAATGAGAAATGTTTTTACTGGCTGTATGGAGATTCTTCTGGTTGTAAATTCACTTAAATATTCCTCCTAATTAATACTTACTTGTAGTTGTTGGAGTGGTGGTGGTTTCTGAAAAAATAAGAGCCATTATTTTAGATCCATGGGACAGTTTTTGAATAAAATCAGACCCCTTTTTATGTATCAACTGCCTAAAAAGTGGCAGTACTGCCATTTGACATAAATTCTACTAATCATTAAAGGAGGAGGAAGTGGACAAACACCTAAAAACCACAGTGAGAGCCAGAGGTCTTAGTACTGCTCTTCAATAATGAGAAATGTTTTTGCTGGCTGTATGGAGATTCTTCTGGTTGTAAATTCACTTCAGTATTCCTCCTAATTAATACTTACTTGTAGTTGTTGGAGTGGTGGTGGTTTCTGAAAAAATAAGAGCCATTATTTTAGATCCAAGGGACAGTTTTTGAATAAAATCAGACCCTTTTTATGTATCAACTGCCAAAAAACGTGGCAGTACTGCCATTTGACATAAATTCTACTAATCATTAAAGGAGGAGGAAGTTGACAAAAACTTAAAAACCACAGTAAGTGCCAGAGGCTTTAGTACTGTTCTTCAATAATGAGAAATGTTTTTGCTGGTCAAATTGACATTTTCCTGGTTGTAAATTCATTTAAATATTCCTCTTAATTAATACTTACTTGTAGTTGTTGGAGTGGTGGTGGTGGCTGAAAAAATGAGAACCAATTTTTTATATCCATGGGAGAGTTTTTGCCTAAAATCAGATCACCTTTTTATGTATCAAGTGCATAAAAAGTGCCAGTACTGCCTTTTGACATAAATTCTACTAATCATTAAAGGAGGAGGAAGTGGACAAACACCTAAAAACCACAGTGAGAGCCAGAGGCTTTAGTACTGTTCTTCAATAATGAGAAATGTTTTTGCTGGTCAAATTGACATTTTCCTGGTTGTAAATTCATTTAAATATTCCTCTTAATTAATACTTACTTGTAGTTGTTGGAGTGGTGGTGGTGGCTGAAAAAATAAGAACCATTATTTTATATCCATGGGAGAGTTTTTGCCTAAAATCAGATCCCCTTTTTATATATCAACTGCCTAAAAAGTGCCAGTACTGCCATTTGACATAAATTCTACTAATCATTAAAGGAGGAGGAAGTAAACAAACACCTAAAAACCACAGTGAGAGCCAGAGGCTTTAGTACTGCTCTTCAATAATGAGAAATGTTTTTGCTGGCTGTATGAAGATTCTTCTGGTTGTAAATTCACTTTAATATTCCTCCTTATTAATACTTACTTGTAGTTGTTGGAGTGGTGGTGGTTTCTAAAAAAATAAGAGCCATTATTTTAGATCCATGGGACAGTTTTTGAATAAAATCAGACCCCTTTTTATGTATCAACTGCCTAAAAAGTGGCAGTACTGCCATTTGACATAAATTCTACTAATCATTAAAGGAGGAGGAAGTGGACAAACACCTAAAAACCACAGTGAGAGCCAGAGGCCTTAGTACTGCTCTTCAATAATAAGAATTTTTTTTACTGGCTGTATGGAGATTCTTCTGGTTGTAAATTCACTTAAATATTCCTCCTAATTAATACTTACTTGTAGTTGTTGGAGTGGTGGTGGTGGCTGAAAAAATGAGAACCATTATTTTATATCCATGGGAGAGTTTTTCCTAAAATCAGATCCCCTTTTTATGTATCAACTGCCTAAAAAGTGCCAGTACTGCCTTTTGACATAAATTCTACTAATCATTAAAGGAGGAGGAAGTGGACAAACACCTAAAAACCACAGTGAGAGCCAGAGGCTTTAGTACTGCTCTTCAATAATGAGAAATGTTTTTGCTGGCTGTATGGAGATTCTTCTGGTTGTAAATTCACTTCAATATTCCTCCTAATTAATACTTACTTGTAGTTGTTGGAGTGGTGGTGGTTTCTGCAAAAAGTAAGAGCCATTATTTTAGATCCATGGGACAGTTTTTGAATAAAATCAGATCCCCTTTTATGTATCAACTGCCTAAAAAGTGCCAGTACTGCCCTTTGACGTCAATTCTACTAATCATTAAAGGAGGAGGAAGTGGACAAACACTTAAAAACCACAGTGAGAGCCAGAGGCTTTAGTACTGCTCTTCGATAATGAGAAATGTTTTTAATGGCTGTATGGAGATTCTTCTGGTTGTAAATTCACTTAAATATTCCTCCTAATTAATACTTACTTGTAGTTGTTGGAGTGGTGGTGGTGGCTGAAAAAATGAGAACCATTATTTTATATCCATGGGAGAGTTTTTGCCTAAAATCAGATCCCCTTTTTATGTATCAACTGCCTAAAAAGTGCCAGTACTGCCTTTTGACATAAATTCTACTAATCATTAAAGGAGGAGGAAGTGGACAAACACCTAAAAACCACAGTGAGAGCCAGAGGCTTTAGTACTGCTCTTCAATAATGAGAAATGTTTTTGCTGGCTATATGGAGATTTTTCTGGTTGTAAATTCACTTCAATATTCCTCCTAATTAATACTTACTTGTAGTTGTTGGAGTGGTGGTGGTTTCTGCAAAAATAAGAGCCATTATTTTAGATCCATGGGACAGTTTTTGAATAAAATCAGATCCCCTTTTTATGTATCAACTGCCTAAAAAGTGCCAGTACTGCCTTTTGACATAAATTCTACTAATCATTAAAGGAGGAGGAAGTGGACAAACACTTAAAAACCACAGTGAGAGCCAGAGGCTTTAGTACTCCTCTTCGATAATGAGAAATGTTTTTACTGGCTGTATGGAGATTCTTCTGGTTGTAAATTCACTTAAATATTCCTCCTAATTAATACTTACTTGCAGTTGTTGGAGTGGTGGTGGTGGCTGAAAAAATGAGAACCATTATTTTATATCCATGGGAGAGTTTTTGCCTAAAATCAGATCCCTTTTTATGTATCAACTGCCTAAAAAGTACCAGTACTGCCTTTTGACATAAATTCTACTAATCATTAATGGAGGAGGAAGTGGACAAACACTTAAAAACCACAGTGAGAGCCAGAGGCTTTAGTACTGCTCTTCGATAATGAGAAATGTTTTTACTGGCTGTATGGAGATTCTTCTGGTTGTAAATTCACTTAAATATTCCTCCTAATTAATACTTACTTGTAGTTGTTGGAGTGGTGGTGGTTTCTGAAAAAATAAGAGCCATTATTTTAGATCCATGGGACAGTTTTTGAATAAAATCAGACCCCTTTTTATGTATCAACTGCCTAAAAAGTGGCAGTACTGCCATTTGACATAAATTCTACTAATCATTAAAGGAGGAGGAAGTGGACAAACACCTAAAAACCACAGTGAGAGCCAGAGATCTTAGTACTGCTCATCAATAATGAGAAATGTTTTTGCTGTCTGTATGGAGATTCTTCTGGTTGTAAATTCACTTCAGTATTCCTCCTAATTAATACTTACTTGTAGTTGTTGGAGTGGTGGTGGTTCCTCAAAAAATAAGAGCCATTATTTTAGATCCAAGGGACAGTTTTTGAATAAAATCAGACCCTTTTTATGTATCAACTGCCAAAAAATGTGGCAGTACTGCCATTTGACATAAATACTACTAATCATTAAAGGAGGAGGAAGTTGACAAACACTTAAAAACCACAGTAAGTGCCAGAGGCTTTAGTACTGTTCTTCAATAATGAGAAATGTTTTTGCTGGTCAAATTGACATTTTCCTGGTTGTAAATTCATTTAAATATTCCTCTTAATTAATACTTACTTGTAGTTGTTGGAGTGGTGGTGGTGGCTGAAAAAATGAGAACCATTATTTTATATCCATGGGAGAGTTTTTGCCTAAAATCAGATCCCCTTTTTAAGTATCAAGTGCCTAAAAAGTGCCAGTACTGCCTTTTGACATAAATTCTACTAATCATTAAAGGAGGAGGAAGTGGACAAACACCTAAAAACCACAGTGAGAGCCAGAGGCTTTAGTACTGTTCTTCAATAATGAGAAATGTTTTTGCTGGTCAAATTGACATTTTCCTGGTTGTAAATTCATTTAAATATTCCTCTTAATTAATACTTACTTGTAGTTGTTGGAGTGGTGGTGGTGGCTGAAAATATGAGAACCATTATTTTATATCCATGGGAGAGTTTTTGCCTAAAATCAGATCCCCTTTTTATGTATCAACTGCCTAAAAAGTGCCAGTACTGCCATTTGACATAAATTCTACTAATCATTAAAGGAGGAGGAAGTAAACAAACACCTAAAAACCACAGTGAGAGCCAGAGGCTTTAGTACTGCTCTTCAATAATGAGAAATGTTTTTGCTGGCTGTATGGAGATTCTTCTGGTTGTAAATTCACTTCAATATTCCTCCTAATTAATACTTACTTGTAGTTGTTGGAGTGGTGGTGGTTTCTGAAAAAATAAGAGCCATTATTTTAGATCCATGGGACAGTTTTTGAATAAAATCAGACCCCCTTTTTATGTATAAACTGCCTAAAAAGTGCCAGAACTGCCTTTTGACATAAATTCTACTAATCATTAAAGGAGGAGGAAGTTGGCAAACGCCTAAAAACCACAGTGAGAGCCAGAGGCTTTAGTACTGCTCTTCAATAATGAGAAATGTTTTTGCTGGCTGTATGGAGATTCTTCTGGTTGTAAATTCACTTAAATATTCCTCCTAATTAATACTTACTTGTAGTTGTTGGAGTGGTGGTGGTGGCTGAAAAAATGAGAACCATTATTTTATATCCATGGGAGAGTTTTTCCTAAAATCAGATCCCCTTTTTATGTATCAACTGCCTAAAAAGTGCCAGTACTGCCTTTTGACATAAATTCTACTAATCATTAAAGGAGGAGGAAGTGGACAAACACCTAAAAACCACAGTGAGAGCCAGAGGCTTTAGTACTGCTCTTCAATAATGAGAAATGTTTTTGCTGGCTGTATGGAGATTCTTCTGGTTGTAAATTCACTTCAATATTCCTCCTAATTAATACTTACTTGTAGTTGTTGGAGTGGTGGTGGTTTCTGCAAAAAGTAAGAGCCATTATTTTAGATCCATGGGACAGTTTTTGAATAAAATCAGATCCCCTTTTATGTATCAACTGCCTAAAAAGTGCCAGTACTGCCCTTTGACGTCAATTCTACTAATCATTAAAGGAGGAGGAAGTGGACAAACACTTAAAAACCACAGTGAGAGCCAGAGGCTTTAGTACTGCTCTTCGATAATGAGAAATGTTTTTAATGGCTGTATGGAGATTCTTCTGGTTGTAAATTCACTTAAATATTCCTCCTAATTAATACTTACTTGTAGTTGTTGGAGTGGTGGTGGTGGCTGAAAAAATGAGAACCATTATTTTATATCCATGGGAGAGTTTTTGCCTAAAATCAGATCCCCTTTTTATGTATCAACTGCCTAAAAAGTGCCAGTACTGCCTTTTGACATAAATTCTACTAATCATTAAAGGAGGAGGAAGTGGACAAACACCTAAAAACCACAGTGAGAGCCAGAGGCTTTAGTACTGCTCTTCAATAATGAGAAATGTTTTTGCTGGCTATATGGAGATTTTTCTGGTTGTAAATTCACTTCAATATTCCTCCTAATTAATACTTACTTGTAGTTGTTGGAGTGGTGGTGGTTTCTGCAAAAATAAGAGCCATTATTTTAGATCCATGGGACAGTTTTTGAATAAAATCAGATCCCCTTTTTATGTATCAACTGCCTAAAAAGTGCCAGTACTGCCTTTTGACATAAATTCTACTAATCATTAAAGGAGGAGGAAGTGGACAAACACTTAAAAACCACAGTGAGAGCCAGAGGCTTTAGTACTCCTCTTCGATAATGAGAAATGTTTTTACTGGCTGTATGGAGATTCTTCTGGTTGTAAATTCACTTAAATATTCCTCCTAATTAATACTTACTTGCAGTTGTTGGAGTGGTGGTGGTGGCTGAAAAAATGAGAACCATTATTTTATATCCATGGGAGAGTTTTTGCCTAAAATCAGATCCCTTTTTATGTATCAACTGCCTAAAAAGTACCAGTACTGCCTTTTGACATAAATTCTACTAATCATTAATGGAGGAGGAAGTGGACAAACACTTAAAAACCACAGTGAGAGCCAGAGGCTTTAGTACTGCTCTTCGATAATGAGAAATGTTTTTACTGGCTGTATGGAGATTCTTCTGGTTGTAAATTCACTTAAATATTCCTCCTAATTAATACTTACTTGTAGTTGTTGGAGTGGTGGTGGTTTCTGAAAAAATAAGAGCCATTATTTTAGATCCATGGGACAGTTTTTGAATAAAATCAGACCCCTTTTTATGTATCAACTGCCTAAAAAGTGGCAGTACTGCCATTTGACATAAATTCTACTAATCATTAAAGGAGGAGGAAGTGGACAAACACCTAAAAACCACAGTGAGAGCCAGAGATCTTAGTACTGCTCATCAATAATGAGAAATGTTTTTGCTGTCTGTATGGAGATTCTTCTGGTTGTAAATTCACTTCAGTATTCCTCCTAATTAATACTTACTTGTAGTTGTTGGAGTGGTGGTGGTTCCTCAAAAAATAAGAGCCATTATTTTAGATCCAAGGGACAGTTTTTGAATAAAATCAGACCCTTTTTATGTATCAACTGCCAAAAAATGTGGCAGTACTGCCATTTGACATAAATACTACTAATCATTAAAGGAGGAGGAAGTTGACAAACACTTAAAAACCACAGTAAGTGCCAGAGGCTTTAGTACTGTTCTTCAATAATGAGAAATGTTTTTGCTGGTCAAATTGACATTTTCCTGGTTGTAAATTCATTTAAATATTCCTCTTAATTAATACTTACTTGTAGTTGTTGGAGTGGTGGTGGTGGCTGAAAAAATGAGAACCATTATTTTATATCCATGGGAGAGTTTTTGCCTAAAATCAGATCCCCTTTTTAAGTATCAAGTGCCTAAAAAGTGCCAGTACTGCCTTTTGACATAAATTCTACTAATCATTAAAGGAGGAGGAAGTGGACAAACACCTAAAAACCACAGTGAGAGCCAGAGGCTTTAGTACTGTTCTTCAATAATGAGAAATGTTTTTGCTGGTCAAATTGACATTTTCCTGGTTGTAAATTCATTTAAATATTCCTCTTAATTAATACTTACTTGTAGTTGTTGGAGTGGTGGTGGTGGCTGAAAATATGAGAACCATTATTTTATATCCATGGGAGAGTTTTTGCCTAAAATCAGATCCCCTTTTTATGTATCAACTGCCTAAAAAGTGCCAGTACTGCCATTTGACATAAATTCTACTAATCATTAAAGGAGGAGGAAGTAAACAAACACCTAAAAACCACAGTGAGAGCCAGAGGCTTTAGTACTGCTCTTCAATAATGAGAAATGTTTTTGCTGGCTGTATGGAGATTCTTCTGGTTGTAAATTCACTTCAATATTCCTCCTAATTAATACTTACTTGTAGTTGTTGGAGTGGTGGTGGTTTCTGAAAAAATAAGAGCCATTATTTTAGATCCATGGGACAGTTTTTGAATAAAATCAGACCCCCTTTTTATGTATAAACTGCCTAAAAAGTGCCAGAACTGCCTTTTGACATAAATTCTACTAATCATTAAAGGAGGAGGAAGTTGGCAAACGCCTAAAAACCACAGTGAGAGCCAGAGGCTTTAGTACTGCTCTTCAATAATGAGAAATGTTTTTGCTGGCTGTATGGAGATTCTTCTGGTTGTAAATTCACTTAAATATTCCTCCTAATTAATACTTACTTGTAGTTGTTGGAGTGGTGGTGGTGGCTGAAAAAATGAGAACCATTATTTTATATCCATGGGAGAGTTTTTCCTAAAATCAGATCCCCTTTTTATGTATCAACTGCCTAAAAAGTGCCAGTACTGCCTTTTGACATAAATTCTACTAATCATTAAAGGAGGAGGAAGTGGACAAACACCTAAAAACCACAGTGAGAGCCAGAGGCTTTAGTACTGCTCTTCAATAATGAGAAATGTTTTTGCTGGCTGTATGGAGATTCTTCTGGTTGTAAATTCACTTCAATATTCCTCCTAATTAATACTTACTTGTAGTTGTTGGAGTGGTGGTGGTTTCTGCAAAAAGTAAGAGCCATTATTTTAGATCCATGGGACAGTTTTTGAATAAAATCAGACCCCTTTTTATGTATCAACTGCCTAAAAAGTGCTAGTACTGCCCTTTGACGTAAATTCTACTAATCATTAAAGGAGGAGGAAGTGGACAAACACTTAAAAACCACAGTGAGAGCCAGAGGCTTTAGTACTGCTCTTCGATAATGAGAAATGTTTTTACTGGCTGTATGGAGATTCTTCTGGTTGTAAATTCACTTAAATATTCCTCCTAATTAATATTTACTTGTAGTTGTTGGAGTGGTGGTGGCTGAAAAAATGAGAACCATTATTTTATATCCATGGGAGAGTTTTTGCCTAAAATCAGATCCCTTTTTATGTATCAACTGCCTAAAAAGTGCCAGTACTGCCTTTTGACATAAATTTTACTAATCATTAAAGGAGGAGGAAGTGGACAAACACTTAAAAACCACAGTGAGAGCCAGAGGCTTTAGTACTGCTCTTCAATAATGAGAAATGTTTTTGCTGGCTGTATGGAGATTCTTCTGGTTGTAAATTCACTTAAATATTCCTCCTAATTAATACTTACTTGTAGTTGTTGGAGTGGTGGTGGTGGCTGAAAAAATGAGAACCATTATTTTATATCCATGGGAGAGTTTTTCCTAAAATCAGATCCCCTTTTTATGTATCAACTGCCTAAAAAGTGCCAGTACTGCCTTTTGACATAAATTCTACTAATCATTAAAGGAGGAGGAAGTGGACAAACACCTAAAAACCACAGTGAGAGCCAGAGGCTTTAGTACTGCTCTTCAATAATGAGAAATGTTTTTGCTGGCTGTATGGAGATTCTTCTGGTTGTAAATTCACTTCAATATTCCTCCTAATTAATACTTACTTGTAGTTGTTGGAGTGGTGGTGGTTTCTGCAAAAAGTAAGAGCCATTATTTTAGATCCATGGGACAGTTTTTGAATAAAATCAGACCCCTTTTTATGTATCAACTGCCTAAAAAGTGCCAGTACTGCCCTTTGACGTAAATTCTACTAATCATTAAAGGAGGAGGAAGTGGACAAACACTTAAAAACCACAGTGAGAGCCAGAGGCTTTAGTACTGCTCTTCGATAATGAGAAATGTTTTTACTGGCTGTATGGAGATTCTTCTGGTTGTAAATTCACTTAAATATTCCTCCTAATTAATATTTACTTGTAGTTGTTGGAGTGGTGGTGGCTGAAAAAATGAGAACCATTATTTTATATCCATGGGAGAGTTTTTGCCTAAAATCAGATCCCTTTTTATGTATCAACTGCCTAAAAAGTGCCAGTACTGCCTTTTGACATAAATTTTACTAATCATTAAAGGAGGAGGAAGTGGACAAACACATAAAAACCACAGTGAGAGCCAGAGGCTTTAGTACTGCTCTTCGATAATGAGAAATGTTTTTACTGGCTGTATGGAGATTCTTCTGGTTGTAAATTCACTTAAATATTCCTCCTAATTAATACTTACTTGTAGTTGTTGGAGTGGTGGTGGTGGCTGAAAAAATGAGAACCATTATTTTATATCCATGGGAGAGTTTTTGCCTAAAATCAGATCCCTTTTTATGTATCAACTGCCTAAAAAGTGCCAGTACTGCCTTTTGACATAAATTTTACTAATCATTAAAGGAGGAGGAAGTGGACAAACACTTAAAAACCACAGTGAGAGCCAGAGGCTTTAGTACTGCTCTTCGATAATGAGAAATGTTTTTACTGGCTGTATGGAGATTCTTCTGGTTGTAAATTCACTTAAATATTCTTCCTAATTAATACTTACTTGTAGTTGTTGGAGTGGTGGTGGTTTCTGAAAAAATAAGAGCCATTATTTTAGATCCATGGGACAGTTTTTGAATAAAATCAGACCCCTTTTTATGTATCAACTGCCTAAAAAGTGGCAGTACTGCCATTTGACAAAAATTCTACTAATCATTAAAGTAGAAGGAAGTGGACAAACACCTAAAAACCACAGTGAGAGCCAGAGGTCTTAGTACTGCTCTTCAATAATGAGAAATGTTTTTGCTGGCTGTATGGAGATTCTTCTGGTTGTAAATTCACTTTAGTATTCCTCCTAATTAATACTTACTTGTAGTTGTTGGAGTGGTGGTGGTTTCTGAAAAAATAAGAGCCATTATTTTAGATCCAAGGGACAGTTTTTGAATAAAAGCAGACCCTTTTTATGTATCAACTGCCAAAAAACGTGGCAGTACTGCCATTTGACATAAATTCTACTAATCATTAAAGGAGGAGGAAGTTGACAAACACTTAAAAACCACAGTAAGTGCCAGAGGCTTTAGTACTGTTCTTCAATAATGAGAAATGTTTTTGCTGGTCAAATTGACATTTTCCTGGTGGTAAATTCATTTAAATATTCCTCTTAATTAATACTTACTTGTAGTTGTTGGAGTGGTGGTGGTGGCTGAAAAAATGAGAACCATTATTTTATATCCATGGGAGAGTTTTTGCCTAAAATCAGATCCCTTTTTATGTATCAAGTGCCTAAAAAGTGCCAGTACTGCCTTTTGACATAAATTCTACTAATCATTAAAGGAGGAGGAAGTGGACAAACACCTAAAAACCACAGTAAGAGCCAGAGGCTTTAGTACTGTTCTTCAATAATGAGAAATGTTTTTGCTGGTCAAATTGACATTTTCCTGGTTGTAAATTCATTTAAATATTCCTCTTAATTAATACTTACTTGTAGTTGTTGGAGTGGTGGTGGTGGCTGAAAAAATGAGAACCATTATTTTATATCCATGGGAGAGTTTTTGCCTAAAATCAGATCCCCTTTTTATGTATCAACTGCCTAAAAAGTGCCAGTACTGCCATTTGACATAAATTCTACTAATCATTAAAGGAGGATGAAGTGGACAAACACCTAAAAACCACAGTGAGAGCCAGAGGCTTTAGTACTGTTCTTCAATAATGAGAAATGTTTTTGCTGGTCAAATTGACATTTTCCTGGTTGTAAATTCATTTAAATATTCCTCCTAATTAATACTTACTTGTAGTTGTTGGAGTGGTGGTGGTTCCTCAAAAAATAAGAGCCATTATTTTAGATCCAAGGGACAGTTTTTGAATAAAATCAGACCCTTTTTATGTATCAACTGCCAAAAAATGTGGCAGTACTGCCATTTGACATAAATACTACTAATCATTAAAGGAGGAGGAAGTTGACAAACACTTAAAAACCACAGTAAGTGCCAGAGGCTTTAGTACTGTTCTTCAATAATGAGAAATGTTTTTGCTGGTCAAATTGACATTTTCCTGGTTGTAAATTCATTTAAATATTCCTCTTAATTAATACTTACTTGTAGTTGTTGGAGTGGTGGTGGTGGCTGAAAAAATGAGAACCATTATTTTATATCCATGGGAGAGTTTTTGCCTAAAATCAGATCCCCTTTTTAAGTATCAAGTGCCTAAAAAGTGCCAGTACTGCCTTTTGACATAAATTCTACTAATCATTAAAGGAGGAGGAAGTGGACAAACACCTAAAAACCACAGTGAGAGCCAGAGGCTTTAGTACTGTTCTTCAATAATGAGAAATGTTTTTGCTGGTCAAATTGACATTTTCCTGGTTGTAAATTCATTTAAATATTCCTCTTAATTAATACTTACTTGTAGTTGTTGGAGTGGTGGTGGTGGCTGAAAATATGAGAACCATTATTTTATATCCATGGGAGAGTTTTTGCCTAAAATCAGATCCCCTTTTTATGTATCAACTGCCTAAAAAGTGCCAGTACTGCCATTTGACATAAATTCTACTAATCATTAAAGGAGGAGGAAGTAAACAAACACCTAAAAACCACAGTGAGAGCCAGAGGCTTTAGTACTGCTCTTCAATAATGAGAAATGTTTTTGCTGGCTGTATGGAGATTCTTCTGGTTGTAAATTCACTTCAATATTCCTCCTAATTAATACTTACTTGTAGTTGTTGGAGTGGTGGTGGTTTCTGAAAAAATAAGAGCCATTATTTTAGATCCATGGGACAGTTTTTGAATAAAATCAGACCCCCTTTTTATGTATAAACTGCCTAAAAAGTGCCAGAACTGCCTTTTGACATAAATTCTACTAATCATTAAAGGAGGAGGAAGTTGGCAAACGCCTAAAAACCACAGTGAGAGCCAGAGGCTTTAGTACTGCTCTTCAATAATGAGAAATGTTTTTGCTGGCTGTATGGAGATTCTTCTGGTTGTAAATTCACTTAAATATTCCTCCTAATTAATACTTACTTGTAGTTGTTGGAGTGGTGGTGGTGGCTGAAAAAATGAGAACCATTATTTTATATCCATGGGAGAGTTTTTCCTAAAATCAGATCCCCTTTTTATGTATCAACTGCCTAAAAAGTGCCAGTACTGCCTTTTGACATAAATTCTACTAATCATTAAAGGAGGAGGAAGTGGACAAACACCTAAAAACCACAGTGAGAGCCAGAGGCTTTAGTACTGCTCTTCAATAATGAGAAATGTTTTTGCTGGCTGTATGGAGATTCTTCTGGTTGTAAATTCACTTCAATATTCCTCCTAATTAATACTTACTTGTAGTTGTTGGAGTGGTGGTGGTTTCTGCAAAAAGTAAGAGCCATTATTTTAGATCCATGGGACAGTTTTTGAATAAAATCAGACCCCTTTTTATGTATCAACTGCCTAAAAAGTGCTAGTACTGCCCTTTGACGTAAATTCTACTAATCATTAAAGGAGGAGGAAGTGGACAAACACTTAAAAACCACAGTGAGAGCCAGAGGCTTTAGTACTGCTCTTCGATAATGAGAAATGTTTTTACTGGCTGTATGGAGATTCTTCTGGTTGTAAATTCACTTAAATATTCCTCCTAATTAATATTTACTTGTAGTTGTTGGAGTGGTGGTGGCTGAAAAAATGAGAACCATTATTTTATATCCATGGGAGAGTTTTTGCCTAAAATCAGATCCCTTTTTATGTATCAACTGCCTAAAAAGTGCCAGTACTGCCTTTTGACATAAATTTTACTAATCATTAAAGGAGGAGGAAGTGGACAAACACTTAAAAACCACAGTGAGAGCCAGAGGCTTTAGTACTGCTCTTCAATAATGAGAAATGTTTTTGCTGGCTGTATGGAGATTCTTCTGGTTGTAAATTCACTTAAATATTCCTCCTAATTAATACTTACTTGTAGTTGTTGGAGTGGTGGTGGTGGCTGAAAAAATGAGAACCATTATTTTATATCCATGGGAGAGTTTTTCCTAAAATCAGATCCCCTTTTTATGTATCAACTGCCTAAAAAGTGCCAGTACTGCCTTTTGACATAAATTCTACTAATCATTAAAGGAGGAGGAAGTGGACAAACACCTAAAAACCACAGTGAGAGCCAGAGGCTTTAGTACTGCTCTTCAATAATGAGAAATGTTTTTGCTGGCTGTATGGAGATTCTTCTGGTTGTAAATTCACTTCAATATTCCTCCTAATTAATACTTACTTGTAGTTGTTGGAGTGGTGGTGGTTTCTGCAAAAAGTAAGAGCCATTATTTTAGATCCATGGGACAGTTTTTGAATAAAATCAGACCCCTTTTTATGTATCAACTGCCTAAAAAGTGCCAGTACTGCCCTTTGACGTAAATTCTACTAATCATTAAAGGAGGAGGAAGTGGACAAACACTTAAAAACCACAGTGAGAGCCAGAGGCTTTAGTACTGCTCTTCGATAATGAGAAATGTTTTTACTGGCTGTATGGAGATTCTTCTGGTTGTAAATTCACTTAAATATTCCTCCTAATTAATATTTACTTGTAGTTGTTGGAGTGGTGGTGGCTGAAAAAATGAGAACCATTATTTTATATCCATGGGAGAGTTTTTGCCTAAAATCAGATCCCTTTTTATGTATCAACTGCCTAAAAAGTGCCAGTACTGCCTTTTGACATAAATTTTACTAATCATTAAAGGAGGAGGAAGTGGACAAACACATAAAAACCACAGTGAGAGCCAGAGGCTTTAGTACTGCTCTTCGATAATGAGAAATGTTTTTACTGGCTGTATGGAGATTCTTCTGGTTGTAAATTCACTTAAATATTCCTCCTAATTAATACTTACTTGTAGTTGTTGGAGTGGTGGTGGTGGCTGAAAAAATGAGAACCATTATTTTATATCCATGGGAGAGTTTTTGCCTAAAATCAGATCCCTTTTTATGTATCAACTGCCTAAAAAGTGCCAGTACTGCCTTTTGACATAAATTTTACTAATCATTAAAGGAGGAGGAAGTGGACAAACACTTAAAAACCACAGTGAGAGCCAGAGGCTTTAGTACTGCTCTTCGATAATGAGAAATGTTTTTACTGGCTGTATGGAGATTCTTCTGGTTGTAAATTCACTTAAATATTCTTCCTAATTAATACTTACTTGTAGTTGTTGGAGTGGTGGTGGTTTCTGAAAAAATAAGAGCCATTATTTTAGATCCATGGGACAGTTTTTGAATAAAATCAGACCCCTTTTTATGTATCAACTGCCTAAAAAGTGGCAGTACTGCCATTTGACAAAAATTCTACTAATCATTAAAGTAGAAGGAAGTGGACAAACACCTAAAAACCACAGTGAGAGCCAGAGGTCTTAGTACTGCTCTTCAATAATGAGAAATGTTTTTGCTGGCTGTATGGAGATTCTTCTGGTTGTAAATTCACTTTAGTATTCCTCCTAATTAATACTTACTTGTAGTTGTTGGAGTGGTGGTGGTTTCTGAAAAAATAAGAGCCATTATTTTAGATCAATGGGACAGTTTTTGAATAAAATCAGACCCCTTTTTATGTATCAACTTCCAAAAAAGTGGCAGTACTGCCATTTGACATAAATTCTACTAATCATTAAAGGAGGAGGAAGTTGACAAACACTTAAAAACCACAGTGAGTGTCAGAGGCTTTAGTACTGCTCTTCAATAATGAGAAATGTTTTTGCTGGCTGTATGGAGATTTTTCTGGTTGTAAATTCACTTCAATATTCCTCTTAATTAATACTTACTTGTAGTTGTTGGAAGGGTGGTGGTGGCTGAAAAAATGAGAACCATTATTTTATATCCATGGGAGAGTTTTTGCCTAAAATCAGATCCCCTTTTTATGTATCAACTGCCTAAAAAGTGCCAGTACTGCCTTTTGACGTAAATTCTACTAATCATTAAAGGAGGAGGAAGTGGACAAACACTTAAAAACCACAGTGAGAGCCAGAGGCTTTAGTACTGCTCTTCAATAATGAGAAATGTTTTTACTGGCTGTATGGAGATTCTTCTGGTTGTAAATTCACTTAAATATTCCTCCTAATTAATACTTACTTGTAGTTGTTGGAGTGGTGGTGGTGGCTGAAAAAATGAGAACCATTATTTTATATCCATGGGAGAGTTTTTGCCTAAAATCAGATCCCCTTTTTACTCATCAACTGCCTAAAAAGTGCCAGTATTGCCTTTTGACATAAATTCTACTAATCATTAAAGGAGGAGGAAGTGGACAAACACCTAAAAACCACAGTGAGAGCCAGAGGCTTTAGTACTGCTCTTCAATAATGAGAAATGTTTTTGCTGGCTGTATGGAGATTCTTCTGGTTATAAATTCACTTCAATATTTCTCCTAATTAATACTTACTTGTAGTTGTTGGAGTGGTGGTGGTTTCTGAAAAAATAACAGCCATTATTTTAGATCCATGGGACAGTTTTTGAATAAAATCAGACCCCTTTTTATGTATCAACTGCCTAAAAAGTGGCAGTACTGCCATTTGACATAAATTCTACTAATCATTAAAGGAGGAGGAAGTGGACAAACACCTAAAAACCACAGTGAGAGCCAGAGGCCTTAGTACTGCTCTTCAATAATGAGAAATGTTTTTGCTGGCTGTATGGAGATTCTTCTGGTTGTAAATTCACTTCAATATTCCTCCTAATTAATACTTACTTGTAGTTGTTGGAGTGGTGGTGGTTTCTGAAAAAATAAGAGCCATTATTTTAGATCCATGGGACAGTTTTTGAATAAAATCAGACCCCTTTTTATGTATCAACTGCCTAAAAAGTGGCAGTACTGCCATTTGACATAAATTCTACTAATCATTAAAGGAGGAGGAAGTTGACAAACACTTAAAAACCACAGTAAGTGCCAGAGGCTTTAGTACTGTTCTTCAATATTGAGAAATGTTTTTGCTGGTCAAATTGACATTTTCCTGGTTGTAAATTCATTTAAATATTCCTCTTAATTAGTACTTACTTGTAGTTGTTGGAGTGGTGGCTGAAAAAATAAGAGCCATTATTTTAGATCCATGGTACAGTTTTTGAATAAAATCATACCCCTTTTTATGTATCAACTGCCTAAAAAGTGCCAGTACTGCCATTTGACATAAATTCTACTAATCATTAAAGGAGGAGGAAGTGGACAAACACCTAAAAACCACAGTGAGAGCCAGAGGCTTTAGTACTGTTCTTCAATAATGAGAAATGTTTTTGCTGGTCAAATTGACATTTTCCTGGTTGTAAATTCATTTAAATATTCCTCTTAATTAATACTTACTTGTAGTTGTTGGAGTGGTGGTGGTGGCTGAAAAAATAAGAACCATTATTTTATATCCATGGGAGAGTTTTTGCCTAAAATCAGATCCCCTTTTTATGTATCAACTGCCTAAAAAGTGCCAGTACTGCCATTTGACATAAATTCTACTAATCATTAAAGGAGGAGGAAGTGGACAAACACTTAAAAACCACAGTGAGAGTCAGAGTCTTTAGTACTGCTCTTCAATAATGAGAAATGTTTTTACTGGCTGTATGGAGATTCTTCTGGTTGTAAATTCACTTAAATATTCCTCCTAATTAATACTTACTTGTAGTTGTTGGAGTGGTAGTGGTGGCTGAAAAAATGAGAACCATTATTTTATATCCATGGGAGAGTTTTTCCTAAAATCAGATCCCCTTTTTATGTATCAACTGCCTAAAAAGTGCCAGTACTGCCTTTTGACATAAATTCTACTAATCATTAAAGGAGGAGGAAGTGGACAAACACCTAAAAACCACAGTGAGAGCCAGAGGCTTTAGTACTGCCCTTCAATAATGAGAAATGTTTTTGCTGGCTGTATGGAGATTCTTCTGGTTGTAAATTCACTTCAATATTCCTCCTAATTAATACTTACTTGTAGTTGTTGGAGTGGTGGTGGTTTCTGAAAAAATAAGAGCCATTATTTTAGATCCATGGGACAGTTTTTGAATAAAATCAGACCCCCTTTTTATGTACAAACTGCCTAAAAAGTGCCAGTACTGCCTTTTGACATAAAATCTACTAATCATTAAAGGAGGAGGAAGTTGACAAACACCTAAAAACCACAGTGAGAGCAAGAGGCTTTAGTACTGCTCTTCAATAATGAGAAATGTTTTTACTGGCTGTATGGAGATTCTTCTGGTTGTAAATTCATTTAAATATTCCTCCTAATTAATACTTACTTGTAGTTGTTGGAGTGGTGGTGGTTTCTGAAAAAATAAGAGCCATTATTTTAGATCCATGGGACAGTTTTTGAATAAAATCAGACCCCTTTTTATGTATCAACTGCCTAAAAAGTGACAGTACTGCCATTTGACATAAATTCTACTAATCATTAAAGGAGGAGGAAGTGGACAAACACCTAAAAACCACAGTGAGAGCCAGAGGCTTTAGTACTGCTCTTCAATAATAAGACATGTTTTTGCTGGCTGTATGGAGATTATTCTGGTTGTAAATGCACTTCAATATTCCTCCTAATTAATACTTACTTGTAGTTGTTGGAGTGGTGGTGGTTTCTGAAAACATAAGAGTCATTATTTTAGATCCATGGGACATTTTTGCCTAACATAAGACCCTATTTTTATGTAACAACTGCCTAAAAAGTGGCAGTACTGCCATTTGACAAAAATTCTACTAATCATTAAAGGAGGAGGAAGTGGGCAAACACCTAAAAATCCCAGTTTGTGCCAGAGGCCTTAGTACTGTTCTTCAATAATGAGAAATGTTTTTGCTGGTCAAATTGACATTTTCCTGGTTGTAAATTCATTTAAATATTCCTCTTAATTAATACTTACTTGTAGTTGTTGGAGTGGTGGTGGTGGCTGAAAAAATAAGAACCATTATTTTATATCCATGGGAGAGTTTTTGCCTAAAATCAGATCCCCTTTTTATGTATCAACTGCCTAAAAAGTGCCAGTACTGCCATTTGACATAAATTCTACTAATCATTAAAGGAGGAGGAAGTGGACAAACACTTAAAAACCACAGTGAGAGCCAGAGTCTTTAGTACTGCTCTTCAATAATGAGAAATGTTTTTACTGGCTGTATGGAGATTCTTCTGGTTATAAATTCACTTAAATATTCCTCCTAATTAATACTTACTTGTAGTTGTTGGAGAGGTGGTGGTTTCTGAAAAAATAAGAGCCATTATTTTAGATCCATGGGACAGTTTTTGAATAAAATCATACCCCTTTTTATGTATCAACTGCCTAAAAAGTGCCAGTACTGCCATTTGACATAAATTCTACTAATCATTAAAGGAGGAGGAAGTGGACAAACACCTAAAAACCACAGTGAGAGCCAGAGGCTTTAGTACTGTTCTTCAATAATGAGAAATGTTTTTGCTGGTCAAATTGACATTTTCCTGGTTGTAAATTCATTTAAATATTCCTCTTAATTAATACTTACTTGTAGTTGTTGGAGTGGTGGTGGTGGCTGAAAAAATAAGAACCATTATTTTATATCCATGGGAGAGTTTTTGCCTAAAATCAGATCCCCTTTTTATGTATCAACTGCCTAAAAAGTGCCAGTACTGCCATTTGACATAAATTCTACTAATCATTAAAGGAGGAGGAAGTGGACAAACACTTAAAAACCACAGTGAGAGTCAGAGTCTTTAGTACTGCTCTTCAATAATGAGAAATGTTTTTACTGGCTGTATGGAGATTCTTCTGGTTGTAAATTCACTTAAATATTCCTCCTAATTAATACTTACTTGTAGTTGTTGGAGTGGTAGTGGTGGCTGAAAAAATGAGAACCATTATTTTATATCCATGGGAGAGTTTTTCCTAAAATCAGACCCCTTTTTATGTATCAACTGCCTAAAAAGTGCCAGTACTGCCTTTTGACATAAATTCTACTAATCATTAAAGGAGGAGGAAGTGGACAAACACCTAAAAACCACAGTGAGAGCCAGAGGCTTTAGTACTGCCCTTCAATAATGAGAAATGTTTTTGCTGGCTGTATGGAGATTCTTCTGGTTGTAAATTCACTTCAATATTCCTCCTAATTAATACTTACTTGTAGTTGTTGGAGTGGTGGTGGTTTCTGAAAAAATAAGAGCCATTATTTTAGATCCATGGGACAGTTTTTGAATAAAATCAGACCCCCTTTTTATGTACAAACTGCCTAAAAAGTGCCAGTACTGCCTTTTGACATAAAATCTACTAATCATTAAAGGAGGAGGAAGTTGACAAACACCTAAAAACCACAGTGAGAGCCAGAGGCTTTAGTACTGCTCTTCAATAATGAGAAATGTTTTTACTGGCTGTATGGAGATTCTTCTGGTTGTAAATTCATTTAAATATTCCTCCTAATTAATACTTACTTGTAGTTGTTGGAGTGGTGGTGGTTTCTGAAAAAATAAGAGCCATTATTTTAGATCCATGGGACAGTTTTTGAATAAAATCAGACCCCTTTTTATGTATCAACTGCCTAAAAAGTGGCAGTACTGCCATTTGACATAAATTCTTCTAATCATTAATGGAGGAGTTAGTTGACAATCAGCTAAAAACCATAGTGAGTGCCAGAGGCTTTAGTACTGCTCTTCAATAATGAGAAATGTTTTTGCTGGCTGTATGGAGATTTTTCTGGTTGTAAATTCACTTCAATATTCCTCCTAATTAATACTTACTTGTAGTTGTTGGAGTGGTGGTGGTTTCTGGAAAAATAAGAGCCATTATTTTAGATCCATGGGACAGTTTTTTCCTAAAATCAGACCCCCTTTTTATGTTTAAACTGCCTAAAAAGTGCCAGTACTGCCATTTGACATAAATTCTACTAATCATTAAAGAAGGAGGAAGTGGGCAAACACCTAAAAATCACAGTTTGAGTCAGAGGCTTTAGTGCTGCTCTTCAATAATGCAAAATGTTTTTGCTGGCTTTATGGAGATTCTTCTGATTGTAAATTCACTTCAATATTCCTCCTAATTAATACTTATTTGTAGTTGTTGGAGTGGTGGTGGTTTCTGAAAAAATAAGAGCCATTATTTTAGATCCATGGGACATTTTATGAATAAAATGAGACCCCTTTTTATGTATCAACTGCCTAAAAAGTGGCAGTACTGCCATTTGACATAAATAGTGATGGGCGAATCTGTCGCGTTTTGCTTCGCCGAATAATTCGCGAATTTCCAGCAAAATTCGCGAAACGGCGAAAAATTCGCGAAACGAGTCGCGCGGCCCGATTTTGTCGCGCGTCAAAATATTTTGTCGCGGACGCAAGTATGTGTTATAACGCGCGACGTTATTTTTGACGCGCAGTGCAATTTGATGAAGCCCATCTTCTATGGGTGTTTTGTTTGTATAACCTTTTTTCATCTTTGGGCCTACAAATAAAAATTTTCCCCTTAGTTTCAAGCTTTGTAGTCTGTGATGATAAATGAACATGGTATCTTTTGCTTTGTGTCTGAATGTGCTGAATTGGATTGGACTCCATGGGAAGACCAATACACATGCGTGTTTCACTTAGTATACTGCTACACACATGCCCTGCATTGTTAGAGGACTCCTATCTTGAAAAAATGGCTCCCATTTTGCAAGTTTCTTAAACTTTTAACGTTTGTGGATTTTTTCACATTACCTCTGGTCAACTGGTAATGGTATCTACTACTACTCTATATCTCTGTTTAACCAAAAAGTACCATCTGTACTTCAAATATCCAATAGTAGATTACTAACACAAGTACAACTAATAAATCTGAACAGATAGTATCTGGATGCTTTGTATCTCAGATAAAAATGAATAAACCATATGTTTATGTGAATGAACCTTATATTTACATCATGTAATTGTAATGATTCTGAAATACTATGTAATGTAATTTTAATGACTCCGATTAAGAATAGTCATCGTTGTGTTATTAGAATCCAAACAATTCCAAGTACCATGTGAGTATTAGTTTAGTCAAATGAAAAATGAACTCAAAATATAGAGATATAAAAAAAAATTTTAATTCACAACATATAGCACAACTGGTGCTGTAACAAATAATAAATAAATTAAAGTGGAGGAGGAGGAGGAGGAGCAACAACCCTCTGGAGGTTGTCAACAATGTCCCTAACCTCTCCCAGCTCCTGCCGCATGGCATTTACTTGATGAACTAGGGTGACCAGGAGCTCAGTCTGGTCGTAGTAGGCATGCTCTGTCTGAGTGCCTACACTGAGCCCCTGGTCGTCCCTATCCCACCCTTCTTCCCACCACCACCACCCATCCCTAACCCACCCTTCTTCCCACCACCACCACCCATCCCCCCTCTCCCACGGCCCGTCATATTGGGCAACTAAACTTAAAAAAATATATATATATATAAGGGGGGGTTTGGATATTTCGGGGAAGGAAAGGAGAAAAAAATAAAACCCTCAACTAAATCCCCTCAGCAGAAGTGTGCACCCACAAGGAGTACACACACCAGCACAGACAAAGACAAAGACAGTTAGCCCTAAAAAGGGCTATTGGGTGGTGAGCAGGCAAGCAGAAGAGGGAAAACAGTAAACTGAAATCCACAACCTCCACTTGCACTGACTCAGAAAAAAAAAAAGCTCTCTACACAAACTCCACTAGCTAAATCACACACAAATCTCTCACTATCCTGCTCTCTCTACCTCTACCAGAAACGCCACGAGTAATGGCCGCCTCTGCAGCTCCTTATATAGCCAGTGGGTTGGCTGAGGGATGGCTCACATCTTATTGGCTGCTGTGGGTGATGTTTAGTTTGTCGCGCGTCTTTTTGTTTTGACGCGCATTAGCGGCGTCGCGGCTCGTCGCGCGACGAAAATTTCGACGCACGGCGAAACGAGTCGCGAGGCGAATTTTTGCCGCAATTTCGCGAAAAATTCGCCCGCGGCGAAACGCAGAAATTCGCCGCGAATTTAACCATGGCGAATTTATTCGCCCATCCCTAGACATAAATTCTACTAATCATTAAAGGAGGAGGAGGTGAGCAAACACCTAAAAATCCCTGTTTGTTTCAGAGGCCTTAGTACTGCTCTTCAATAATTAGAAATGTTTTTACTGGTCATATAGACATTTTCCTGGCTGTAAACTCATTCAATATCCTCATAATTAATACTTAATTGTAGTTGTTGGAGTGGTGGTGGTGGCTGAAAAATAAGAGCCATGGGTCCTTTGCCATGGTGGTGTCCGGAGGCAGACTTTAAGAGCTCCTCCACTGGATCCCTAATAACTCGATAATAAGCAACTAGCAGAGCAAATCAAAACACTTCGGGTCACTTACGACTGATATCGAGGCATGGGCAGACGTGGAACCCGGGCACAACGCACAACTATGTCGCCTTTCCTGCAAAAGACTCCTGGTCGAGGCAAGTGTGCAAAGTCCCAAGATGGCGTCGAGGAAGAAGACGCGTCTCGAAGTTCCCCGCGCATAACTGTCTCACCCACGCGATCAGTGAGTATGTCTCCAGCACTCACCCCTACTCAGGCTTCCCCGCAACGATCCCCACTAGATCCCACGCAATCACCAGACGATCAGCCAGTAACTCCGCAAATCTTAGCTGCTCAGTTAGCGTTACTACAGGACGCATTAACTTCTACTATCACGCAGTCTGTGTCGGCAGCAGTGAATGCAGCAATAAAAGAGATTCAGAGAGATGTTACTGATCTAGGGGATCACACCGATAAGTTAGAAACCTATACGGATGATATTGCTCAACGCCTGATGTATGTTGAGGAAGATAAGGAGGCCCTTAAAGGGGAAGTATACAATCTGCGTGACATGTGTGAGGACTTAGAGAATAGGTCACGGCGACAAAATTTACGATTTAGGGGGATTCCTGAGGAGATAACCCCTTCTGAGATACCAAGTTATCTTACAGATTTATGCACGTTCATATGCGCAGCAACACCAGGTGATATGTGGAGATTTGATAGGGCACATCGCTCTCTAGGTCCCAAACCTGCTGCATCGAAACCTCCACGAGATATCGTTGTCTGCTTCCATTATTATCAAGGGAAGGAGGCTATCTTGGCAAAAACGAGAGCTACCCGCGAATGGGTATTCCGTACCCATAAGATCCAGGTATTTCAAGATCTTTCTCCGATTACTCTGTCCAAAAGGAGAGATTTGCGGCCTGTTACACAGTCACTCAGGGACCACGGAATACCTTCTAGGTGGGGATTCCCTTTCAAGCTGGTTGTTGCACGCGCAGGCCAGACCTACAGATGCAGCCACTTTGGTTTGTCTGTTTGACACAGAATAACTAAACACAGATATCCCATTTATCTCATTTAACACAGAAAACTGCGTCACAACATCCCATCTAATTAAAGCATTCACCATTGTGAACAATGGAGCTTTGGTATGCTAATGAAAAGGTTAAATGCATTAAATGAGTCAAGATGACTTAAGATAACACAGTTTCTTCAATTACCCCCGAGTCATGACGCATTTAACTCACAAATCCAAGTGGCTTCATCTGTATACACTGCACAACCCCCGGAATGGGGACAGATTCCTCAAAGCTCTTGGCTTATCTGCTCGAGTACCAACACCTCTACATAAGGATCCCCCGCAAAGAGGATCCTTAAAGCCGCTAACACCTCAGTGGTCTACTGTTCAGCGGAAAGCTTCACTGCCACGGCTGGCTTTAAGCCCTTCGCCTCCTCGAGATGGGTGAATAGCCTATTTTACTACTTTAATGCCAGCAGCCAAAAATTTGATCCATGGTTGGATAGGCCTCTTTAACAACACGCCTTTTACCTTTTTGGTCTGTTACGACCCCTACGTGGATATAGATCCTCACCCCCCACCAGAGGTGCCTGTTTTGCCCCTCATAAGCTCTAGACGTATTGTCAGTGCCTTGTTTTAATTTTTTCTCTATAAGGAAACCAACAGAACCGGTTCTACTCAAGGCAGAGAGAACTGAAATTTTTTCTTTCTTTTTTTTCTTTTTTCTTTTACTTCATACTGTTTGTGGATTATAATGTTATTTTGGTTCGGATACTGGTACTTGCAATTTTCACTTGAGTGCTTACTATGTGTAAACAAAGTTTATATTGCTTTCATTCCCGGTTGCCATGGTATTTATAATGTCATTAAGTGGTATGTGATGTATTATGGAGGGAGGAGGGACTCTGGTCGTCTAATTATCCTTTTTTTCCCGCTTCAGGGCCGCAATGCAGATGAGCTCAGTTCATCTTTAAAGCATTATGGCTAAATGTATATCTATGAATGTCAAGGGCCTTAATAGTATACATAAAAGATATCTAACCTTAAAAGAGCTCAAAAACTCTCGGGTGGACATAGCCCTTATTCAGGAAACCCATTTTCATAAAGATAATCATAGCAAGCTTAGTTCCAAAATTTACCCAAAGGCCTACTACTCCTCCGGCTCCTATAAAAGGGCAGGGGTTGCCATACTTATTCACAAGGATTGCCCTTTTCTAGTCGACCAGACTCTTGAAGACCTAAATGGTCATTTTTTGATACTAAAAGGGATGTATGCTAATGTGCAGCTGTTGTTGGTCAATGTTTACTCACCTAACAAATGGCAAATCAGCTTCCTGCGAAAAGTCATCACCAAGACCCAATAGTTACACTCTTCCTACGTAATAGTAGGGGGAGATTTTAACTTAACGTATTCTCAGGGGACTGATAGATCAGCACCCTCACCAAATCAGATGGCCCATAACCTGTCTACATCTTTTAGGCAGGTTATGCGCCAATCTCAGCTATTTGATGCTTGGCAAACTAAACATCCTCGGGATAGGCAATATACATTCTATTCTCCTACTCATAAAACGCATTCGCGCATTGAATACTTTTTTATATCCTACACTTGCCTTATGATTCGGACATTATGCCAATCACTTGGTCGGACCATGCTCCAATCACCCTGACTATAGAATTGTTTAAATCCCCTCCCCGAGAACCACATTGGCGTCTCAATGAATCGCTTTTACATGACAAAGACACATTTGCTAAGATTGAAGATAACCTGAAAGAATATTTTGCTATAAATAAGGGTTCAGTAGCCTCCTTAACCACATTGTGGGAAGCCCATAAAGCCACATTGAGGGGCCAAATGATAGCTCTGACAGCGCACAAAAAAAGAACAGCTAATGTTAACTACCTTACACTACATAGACAACTTAGGGATTTAGAATCACAATATAACCAATGACATACTGAATCTTTACTGGCTCGGATTAGCCAAGTGCGTAAAGAGCTGGCCGCCTTACGGCAAAAGCAGGCTGAAAAGGCCATACTTTGGACACGACATCGATTTTATGAAAAGGCAGATAGACAGCATACGTTGCTTGCCAAAAAATTAAAGTACCAACAAGCCCAATCTCGAATAACTTCTCTGGTGTCGCCTACCGGCCAATTAACCTATGACCCCAATCAGATAGGCTCTCTGTTCTATAATTACTACCACAAATTATACAACTTGTCCCCACCCTTGGCTGACAATAGGCTACATGCTGACTCAATCACTGAATTTTTAGGGAATTTGGAACTTCCAGGTCTTACAGAGGACGACTTGGGAATTCTAAATAAAGACTTTACGATGGAGGAATTGACAACCACTCTTAAAACTATGCCTAGTGGCAAAACTCCAGGTCCAGATGGGTTGCCGTATAAGTACTATCAGTTATACCAACATATTCTACAACCTTATTTGTTAAAGCTGTTTAATCAATATTTATACGGTGAACCCATCCCCTCTTCTGTACTAACCTCTTACCTGACATTGCTACCCAAGGAAGGAAAAGACCCTACACTATGTACTAACTACAGGCCTATAGCCCTTCTGAATTCGGACCTGAAATTGTTCAATAAAATTCTTGCGAACCGTTTGGCCCCAATCCTACCAAGACTTATAAACAGAGATCAGGTTGGTTTCATTTGGGACGTCAGGCTGGTGACAACACTAGGCATACTGTAGATTTAATTGAAATACTTCAAAGATGTAAAGCTAGCTCGTTAGTTCTTAGCCTAGATGCCGAAAAGGCGTTTGATAGATTGGACTGGACATACATATTTAAGCTTTTGGAACACTTGAATTTCTCTGGCCCCTATTTGTTCGCTCTCCACAATGTATATAGTACCCCATCCACCCACCTTAAACTCCCAGGACAGTCACGTAAGGTGATCCCAATACGGAATGGCACTAGACAGGGATGTCCCCTCTCTCCACTTCTTTACACCCAGATATAGGAGGGGTTTTGGTGGACTCCATATATTATAAGATAGCCCTATTTGCGGACGATGTCCTACTCACCATGACTAACCCTCATATCTCCCTCCCAAACCTCCACCACGTCTTAGACAGATATAGTAAGATCTTGGGCTATAAATTAAACATCAATAAAATGGAAGCTCTCCCACTCAACATACCACCCAGAGAACTTGAAGCATTGCAACTTAAGTTCAATTACAGATGGAGGGTGGATTCCTTGACATACCTAGGGACCCAGATGGCAGCAGCTCATGATCAGTTATACAATCTTAATTTCAAACCGCTTATCCAGCAAACAAAGGCTCTCTCATGCAATGGACTAATTATTCTATTTCTTGGCTCGGGAGGATAGCAGCTTTAAAAATGTCTGTTTTACCCAAATACCTTTATTTGTTTGAAATTTTGCCAATTCAGGTATCCCCCAAAGTCTTTAGGGAGCTACAGGCTTTATTTCATAATTTTATATGGGCCCAACGGGGCCACAGAGTGGCCAAATCGGTGATGATGACACATACAAAAATGGGAGGTTTGGGGGTCCCCAATCTTCGAAGGTACTATGAGGCCACACAGTTGAGGTAACTTCTAGCATGGTCTCATCATCTTCCATCCACCACTTGGGGTCACATTGAAAACTGTATGGTGAAAGACTATCACTTAAACGCACTCATCTGGGACCTTACCTCCTTTAAACGGATTCCACCATCCGCCCTCTCAGCAACGGGGCTTTCTTACTCTATTTGGCTGAAGACCAGGCTTAAATACAAAATGATTTCTGCTAAATCACTGATGACAACCTTTTTAAATAACCCGGTATTTCCACCAGGCACTGAGTCATCATTCTGTGCAAAGTGGTCCAAGCTACAATTTTTTATGGTCATAGACCTGCTCACTCCGCTCACTCAAGTGATGATGCCTTTTCAAGCGATCAGGGAAAAACAACCTCTAACGGACATAAAACTATTTGAATACTTTCAAGTACGACATTTTCTAGCACCATATGTCACATACCTCAAGTCAAATCCTCCCACGATGTTTGAGACTATAGCGATCCAGGGATTACCACAGAAAGGCCTCATTTCCAGGATTTATGGTATACTGACTACCCCTCCAGACTTGGATCAACCCAGGCATACATATATGGATAAATGGGACCGAGACCTCCCACAACCAGTTCAGACCAGGGACTGGCACATGATATGGGACAACGCAAAATGTATGGTCACTTGTGTGAGACAGAAGGAACACATCTATAAGATTTTGACCTGTTGGTACTACACCCCTGACAGATTACACAAATTATTTCCACAACATTCACCCCTATGTTGGAGGAATTGTGGAGCTCGGGGCATCATGCTCCACATTTTTTGGGACTGAACAGTAATCCAACCACTGTGGACTGAAATCTCTCAACTTTTGGGCCATATATTACATAGTCCAATACCGATGGACCCCATCATCTTGCTGCTAGGCAAACCTATACCATGGCTGCGTAAATGTGGTCAAGCCTTGGTTAACCAAATTCTGACTGCAACCCGTCTAGCCATATATTCGCACTGGAAGAACTCTATGCCACCAACTCTATCTGAGATAGTTATTAGAATTAATGCAAATAGAGCCTTTGAAGCAGGTATTGCAATGCTATGGATCGGTTCAATAATATTTGGGACATATGGGATTTGAGAGGTTTAGTTGCCAATGGGATGCAGGGAATCCATCCTCCATCTACCAGCTAGGCAAGAGAGGCTTGGTGTGCCGTTATATGATTTTAATTAGTGAAGGCGATTTAGTGCACTAGTACAGTCTGCCCCAGAAATAGAGTACCGGTTCTATTTCGACTTAGCTCACATCTAATCACTCTGACGATTGCTGTGGTGTACTGGGTTTCTCCCCTGGTTTTCTTTCATTTATTTGCTTGTCTGTACCTTTATCTGTATCCATTGTATATGCTGACCTACAGAAGTGTAATGTTGCAATGTTTAATGTGACTTTTGTAAAACCAATAAAAAACTAAGTTACAAAAAAAATAAGAGCCATTATTTTAGATCCATGGGAAGTTTTTAAAAATAAAATCAGACCCCTTTTTATGTATCAACTGCCTAAAAAGTGGCAGTACTGCCATTTGACATAAATTCTACTAATCATTAAAGGAGGAGGAAGTTGACAAACACCTAAAACCCCCAGTTTGAGCCAGAGGCTTTAGTACTGCTCTTCAATAATGAGAAATGTTTTTGCTGGCTGTATGGAGATTCTTCTGATTGTAAATTCACTTCAATATTCCTCCTAATCAATACTTACTTGTAGTTGTTGGAGTGGTGGTGGTTTCTGAAAAAATAAGAGCCATTATTCTAGATCCATAGGACAGTTTTTGCCTAACATAAGACCCTATTTTTATGTAATAACTGCCTAAAAAGTGCCAGTACTGCCATTTGACATAAATTCTACTAATCATTAAAGGAGGACAAAGTGGGCAAATACCTAAAAATCCCAGTTTGTGCCAGAGGCCTTAGTACTGCTCTTCGATAATGAGAAATGTTTTTGCTGGCTGTATGGAGATTCTCCTGGTTGTAAATTCACTTCAATATTCCTCCTAATTAATACTTACTTGTAGTTGTTGGAGTGGTGGTGGTTTCTGAAAAAATAAGAGCCATTATTTTAGATCCATGGGACAGTTTTTGAATAAAATCAGACCCTTTTTATGTATCAACTGCCAAAAAAGTGGCAGTACTGGCATTTGACATAAATTCTACTAATCATTAAAGGAGGAGGAAGTGGACAAACACCTAAAAACCACAGTGAGTGCCAGAGGCTTTAGTACTGCTCTTCAATAATGAGAAATGTTTTTGCTGGCTTTATGGAGATATTTTTGGTTGTAAATTCACTTCAATATTCCTCCTAATTAATACTTACTTGTAGTTGTTGGAGTGGTGGTGGTTTCTGAAAAAATAAGAGCCATTATTTTAGATCCATGGGACAGTTTTTGCCTAACATAAGACCCTATTTTATGTATCAACTGCCTAAAAAGTGCCAGTACTGCCATTTGACATAAATTCTACTAATCATTAAAGGAGGAGGAGGAAGTGGGCAAACGCCTAAAAATCCCAGTTTGTGCCCGAGGCCTTAGTACTGCTCTTCGATAAGAAACCCCCTTTTTATGTATCAACTGCCTAAAAAGTGGCAGTACTGCCATTTGACATAAATTCTACTAATCATTAAAGGAGAAGGAAGTGGAGAAATACCTAAAAATCACAGTAAGTGCCAGAGGCATTAGGTCTGCTTTTCAATAATGAGAAATGTTTTTGCTGGCTGTATGGAGATTTTCTGGTTGTAAATTCACTTCAATATTCCTCCTAATTAATACTTACTTGTAGTTGTTGGAGTGGTGGTGGTTTCTGAAAAAATAATAGTCATTATTTTAGATCAATGGGACAGTTTTTGCCTAAAATCAGACCCCCGGTTTTTTGCACCAACTGCCTAAAAAGTGCTAGTACTGCCATTTGACATACATTCTACTAATCATTAAAGGAGGAGGAAGTGGACAAACACCTAAAAAGTCACAATGTGTGCCAGAGGCCTTCTACTTAGTACTGCTTTTCAAGACTGATAAATGTTTTTGCTGGTTTCAAAATTCCTCTTAACTAATACTTACTTGTAGTTGTTGGAGTGGTAGTGGTGGCTGAAAAAATAAGAGCCATTATATTAGATCCATGGGACAGTTTTTGCCTAAAATAAGACCATAATTTTATGTATCAACTGCCTAAAAAGTGCCAGTACTGACATTTGACATACATTCTTCTAATCATTTAAGGACGAAGAAGTGAGCATTTTCCTGGTTGCAAACTAATTTCAAAGGCTGAATATTATGAAATGGATGTCTGTCCCATTAAAATTTTGTATTTGTTATTTAGTATCCATATATTTTATAATTATAATTGTATTTATAAATATAAAATATATGAAAAGAATACTGCAACTACAAAGGATTGCTCCAAGAATTGTATTACTCTGAAAATCACTGTCTGAAATGTTTTTATGAGATTGATGAAACATAAATCTGAACATTCATCTTAGCTAAATATTTGCTTGCCATTGTTGGAATAGTGTTTCTGAAGCAAACATCAATTTTACCAGTACAGGGCAATACTGCATTATATTTTTATTACTTTAAAACACTTTCATTTTTTAAGGTTACTGGTCCTTTAACTAATACTTACTTGTTGTTGGAGTGGTGGTTGCTGGAAAAGGAAAACAAAATAGAAAAGAACCATATGCTTTAGATTGCCTTTGATTAAAGTAATTTTTTTTATAAATATGACACATATATAATAAACTCATGCATGTGGCAAAGAAAAGTTTCACAGAAAGAATGATTGATTTAAAAGCATGATTTTCCTCAAAATAAAAAAAAGTGATTGAGTACATGGGTCGTTCCACAATTTATTTTTGATAGGCTCATGGCCTGAAGTTTTTCTGTTGGTTGAATGTATATATTCATGAGATCTTTTGCTTCATAAAATTTGTCTTTACATGTACTTACTTGTTGTTGGAGTAGTTGTGGCTGGAAAATAATATATGTAAAGGTTAAAGGGATAGTTCACTATTATTTACATTTTATTTTTTTAAATATTCATCCAGCTTTTAAATTGGGGGGTCACTAAACCACCATTGTTATTTGAGATTTCCATACTATTGTTATTAAAAAATAAGAGCCATTATTTTAGGTCCATGGGACAATTTTTGCCTAAAATCATACCCTGATTTTAAGTTTCAACTGCCTGAAAAGTGCTAGTACTGCCATTTGACAAAAAATCTACAAATCATAAAAGGAGGAGGCAAACACATAAAAATTACAGGGTGTGTCAAAGGCCCTAGTACTGCTCTTCAATAGTAAGAAATGTTTTTGCTAGTTGAATGGACATTTTGCTGGCTAAAAATTAATTTCAATTTTCCTCTTACTTGTAGTTGTTGGAGTGGTGGTGGTTGAAAAAATAAGAGCCATTATTTTAGGTCCATGGGACAATTTTTACCTAAAGTTAGACCCCATTTTAATGTATATAACTAAAAAAGTGCAGTACTGGCATTCAATATAAATTATACTAGTCATTAAAAGAGGAAGAATTGGGCAAACACCTAAAAATCACAAAATACGCCAGAAAACTTAGTACTACTCTTCAATAATGAGAAATGTTTTGCTGATTATATGGAGATTTTTCTGGCTGCAAATTAATTTCATTATTCCTCCTAATTAATGCTTACTTGTAGTTGTTTGAGTGGTGGTGGTGGCTGAAAAAATAAAAGCCATTATTTTAGATCCATGGGACCGTTTTTTGCTTAAAAAGTGCCAGAACTCCCATTCAATATTAATTCTACTAATCATTAAAGGTGTAGGAATTGGGCAAATACCTTTAAATCACAGTATGTGCCAGTGGCCTTAGTACTGCTAAGTAGTGAAGGCTGTAAAATAAAATATTTAAGATCCATTCTCCTTGGATAGTCATTTCTTTTTTATATTTCTCTACGTTAAGGGGGTTATTTACTTAACTATGAATGCAAAAATCATGAAATAATTGTGATTTTTTTTTTATAAAATCAGAATTTAAAAAAAATCATGAATTTTTCAGAATTTGTTAAACCCCGAGGATGGAAAAGTCCAAATCATAAAATCCGGCATGTCAGACCTGTCGAGGTTGCATATAAGTCAATGGGAGAATTCCCAATGATTTTTTGATGTGCACTGGGTTTCATGCAATACCCCAAAGTTTTCACTGTTTTCGCATGGAAATTTCGAGAAAAAAATGGGAAAATCAGATGGAAGAATTCGAATAATCATGAAAATCTGATTTTTTTTCCAGCAAAGCAAATTTTAATCTTATCATTAAAGGAGTAGGAATTGGGCAAATACCTAGAAATCATAGTGAGTGCCAGAGGCCTTAGTATTGCTTTTCAGTAATGAGAAATGTTTTTTGCTGGTTGTATGGACATTTTCCTGGTTGTAAATTCATTACAATATTCCTCTTAATTAATACTTACTTGTAGTTGTTGGAGTGGTGGTGGTGGCTGAAAAAATAAGAGCCATTATTTTAGATCCATGGGACAGTTTTTGCCTAAAATTAGACCCCATTTTTATGCATCAACTGCCTAAAAAGTGCCAGTACTGCAAATTAACATAAATTCTACTAATCATTAAAGGAGGAGGAAGTGGGCAAACACATAAAAACCACAGTGTGTGCCACAGGCCTTAGCACTGCTCTTCAGTAATGAGAAATGTTTTTGCTGGATATATGGACATTTTCCTAGTTGTAATTACAATATTCCTTTTAATTAATACTTTCTTGTAGTTGGAGTGGTGGTGGCTGGAAAAGCAAAAAAATAGATAAGAACCATATGCTCCGGATTGCCTTTGCTTAAAGTATTTTTTATAAATAAGTGTCACAGATTTAAACTGTGATTAAACTGATTAAAAAACAGTATATTCTGCAGAATAAAAAAAAAGCTTTTGAGTACATGGGTTGTTTCACAATTGTTCCAGAGGCCTTTGTATTTAATTTATTTTTGAGAGACTCACTGCCTGAAGTATTTATGTTTGTTGTTTGTACATGATCATTATATATTTTCCTTCATAAACGTTCTATTTACAAGTAGTTAATTGTTGGTGTAGTGGTTGTGGTTGGAAATGTTAAAGGGATAGTTCATATTTTATTATTTTAAACATTTATCCAGCTTTCAAATGGGGGGGTCACTAAAAACACCACTGCTGTTTAAGACTATCATATTATTGTTATTGAAGTTTATTATTACTTATCTTTCTATTTATGCCCTTTATTATTTATTTTTTAGTTGCTCATTGAAATAATGATTACTGCCTGGTTACTAGTGTAAACTAGACCCTACCAAATAGTTCCTAAAATTCCAAATACAAGTGCTGCTGACCAAAAAGCGAATGAGACCAATGGAACTTCTTCATTCATAAATTTCTTGTTAATTAATACTTAAAGCAATATATTGCAATTTAAGTGAAAATCCTGAATGTAAATCTGGCATATGCAGGCAAGGTAAAAGAGGAGAAGTTATTAAGGACAGAAGATAAAACAGGTACTCTCAGAAACAGGCAGGACAGACAAGGCAGATTTTGCTCTTAATTTAGGTATTAAGCCTACAGGTAAGGCAAGCAAATTTAGCACTGATTACAGACAATACAGGCTAGAAAGTCACAGCTAACCAATACTGATACTTGTTTGAGTTCTGGTGGTTAAAGCAAAATGAAGAATACATTTAGAATGTGCTTTGAATTGCATTTGCTTGGATTGCCATTGCTCAAAGGGATACATCATGCAAAAACTGCTTTTTGTACAATGAAATTAAAATGTAACTGTGAGCAACCTTCCAATATAAAATAAGTTTAAAAAAGTCAATGATTTATAATGTACTTGTAAATGTAACTGTCATTAAAGTGTTTGTCAGCGTTTGTCTGACTGTTTGCTTTATCGACACTACTGGCTCTCACTTGTGAAAAAATGTAGCACTAGCAGCTGATTCAAAGACCTTGAGGAGATCTGATTTCTACTACATTGTTTTAAGAGTTAGAAAAGGAATTAAGATAATTTTACTTTTAATTTCGAATCCACTGTAGATAAAGTGCAGCATTATAAAAATTTCTTGGAAAAAAATGGTAAATTATTAGCCTTTAAGTTGTAATTAGGGATGGGCGAATTTGACACGTTTTGTTTCGCCAAAGATTTGCCGCCGGCGAAATGTCATAGACGCCCATTAAAGTTTATGGGCATCAACATTTTTTTGACGTGGGTCTTTTTATTTTGACACACAACAACATACAAGTCTATGGGCAACATTTTTTCAGCAAAACAAGGCGAAAAAAATCGCCCATCCCTAGTTGTAATGAGCTGCTTCCACTTTACCATCCATTTGAAGATTTAAATAGCCTTCCTGACATTCAAGTTTTTTTGGGAAAAAAACTTAATTTCAATTTAGTCGAAATCCATTCAAATTAGATTCAAGTTTTCGAGTTGGTAATATTCATTTGCGTTTAAAACGTTCCATTTTTTTCTTAAATAAATAATTTGAATTTTGAGTATATCGGAATTTATTAGAGTAAAAAATCACATGGATTCGAAATTTGACCTTTGATCAATAGGCCTCCCCATGTACTCAATAGGAGTTTAGAGAATAATGTAATAGTGTACTCAAAAGTTTAGAGAGTAATGTATAAAAGTTTGAATGCTAAAAAACATCAAAATTCCTCTGAACTATGTGGCATAAATTCTAGAATAATCTATAGAAAAATATACTGCCATGGATGTCTTGGATATGTACACAGACAATTACCCACTTGTAGTTGTTGGCCTGGTGGTGTCTCAGTGTACACAATGGGAGTTTAGCAAGTAATGTATAAAAGTTTTATGGTGCTAAAGATATCAAAACACCCCTGAACAGTTCTAGATGGCATAAGTTTATATATATTTCTGAGATTGTTTGAAAATCTATTTTTTTTTTGTTTAATCTGTTTTTATTGCAAGAGAAAGGCAATATAAAGCAAACATGACAAGTATTGAGACGAGGTCCATAATAAAGTTACACAAAAGCTCACATTTGAAACAGGTTATCATTCACAATATTCATGTTAGCAAATACAAAGCCATGAAAAGATCGTCTCAGCAAGTGTGTAGTGAAATGTAAAAGAATGATTCTGGGAACAGAAAGAGAAACAATCCAGTTGCAGCATAATAACCAAGGCAATGAACATGTAACCTTGTGCATGAACACCGTTCCCTTCAAATAAAAAGGTTTAACTTGATGAAAAAATAAGGAAAAAGTCATGAAAAGGATAAATCAAAAAAGTAGAGTAGCATAAATGCCAAATGAGCAGGAGAGAAAGAGAGGAAAAAGAAGTAGGTGTGCTCAGTCGTTCCCAACATATATGACAGACAAATATAAGGGCAACAGTAAAGAGGAAGAAAAAAGCTCCTCGTCCATCTATCAATGAGGCTGGGCCTCAGTTTCCATAAACAGTACCCAGGGGGACCAAGTCTTAACAAAATGATCCTGTGAACCATGTGCAAAGCTTAATAACTCCTCCATGCGCATGATTGACCCCACTTCAGCCCACCATTCTGCAACTGTAGGAGGAGTAGCAGAACGCCAATGGCGAGGGATCACCGTTCTAGCTGCACTGAGACAGAAACCAGTAAGTGATTTTTTATATTTGGAAGGAGATCCAGGTAGCATGGATAAAAGGCCTATAGCTGGGTCGGCAGCCAGGTCTGCACCAGTAAGGTTATTGATAGTTCGAAAAATAGTCGTCCAAAAAGGTTGGAGGGCTGGACAAAACCACCAGATATGTGATGGAGATCCAATCTCAGCACCACATCTCCAGCATAAATTTGATACAGATGGATATATTTTATGCAAAATTTTGGGACATTTATACCATCTGGATAAAATCTTATAATTAGTTTCTTGCGATTTGCACGCTATAGAAAACTTATGTATTAAAGAGAAACAGGTGTTCCATTGTTCTAACGTGTATTCAGTTTGTAATTCTTTCTCCCATTTAGTTGTATATGTAGGCAAGGGGTGTACTCCCGTCTGATCTGTCAGGTGATATAATCTGGAAATCAAATGCCTAGCTGGGGATTTAAGCGTACAAAGAGATTCGAAAGGAGAAAGAGATGATCGTCGCAGCACCCTCCTTTGAGGAGACATGAGCCAGTGACGTAGCTGACTATATCTAAACCTGAGTAGGAAAGAGTCTGGTACTCCAGGACAAATGTGTGTTAATGGTAACAAAACCTCCTTATCCAAGACCTGTGCGCAGGTAAAGCTTTCGTTATACCTTCTCCCAAGAAAGCCTGCACTCAGCATTCCAGGAGCAAAATATGGATTGCCAATAATGGGGGTAAGGAGACCCTCACGTGAAATCAGAGAAGGAGATTTAAGAAGATATTTATCGGCTCGAATTAAGGTCTCTCTGCAGACTTTGGGTAGGGTAGTGAAAGAGGGTCTAAGAGAGGGGTGGAGCCACCATAATGTCTATTAGTTATGAGATGCTCAAATTGTATCCATCGTTTATGCATAGGTTAGTAAAACCATTTCACTATTCTACTCAACGTAACCGCTCTTAGATAACTGTCTAGATGCGGGAGAGCTACACCCCAATGATTTAGGTTTAATTAATGTGGTTCTAGGGATCCTAGGTTTAGTGCCGTTCCAAATAAAAGATCCAAATGCGGCCTGGAGAGTGTCTAGAAAACGTTCGGGGGGTGCTTCAGGTATCGTTTGAAAGTGATACAGGATTCTGGGCAGAACGTTCATTTTAAGTAGGTTAATGCGGCCGAACCAGGACAGTGGGAGAGATTGCCAGCGCTTCAGATCCATCAAAATTTGAGACAGTAAAGGCGAATAGTTTATAGATGAGAGGACAGTGAAGTCTGCCGGGATATGAATACCCAGGTATCGCAAGGAAATGCGATTCCACTTAAAAGGGTAAGTGGTTTGTAAAACTTGTTGTAAGTGACCAGGGAGGGAGACATTAAGAGCCTCAGATTTATCAAAATTGATTTTATAATTGCTAAATTGTCCATATTCCTGAAATTTTTGCATCAAGGAGGGAAGAGAGGTGATAGGTTGAGTAACAAATACTAAGAGGTCATCGGCATAAAATGCAATTTTATGGTCAATTCCCTTAATGCATACACCTGTAATATTTGGGTCATTACGAATAGCAATAGCTAAATGTTCCATCACTATAGCATAAAAGAGAGGGGAGAGAGGGCAGCCCTGCCTAGTCCCATTACTTATAGAAAAGGGGTCCGAAAGTTGCTCATTAACTCTGATCCGAGCCTGAGGTTATAAAGAGCCATAATACGGAGAATAGCTTGTGGGCCCATGAAAATCTATTTTTACTAAAACTTACAGTATGTGATGTTGTTGGAGTGGTGGAGACAGAGGAACCTCTAGCTTAGATATGAGACATTTTTTCCAGGAAATTATGATTTAAACACTGTTTGGTAACTTTCATGTTTCTATGGGGCAGATTTATTAAGGGTTGAATTGAAAATTCCAATCAAATTTTGAATTATTTTTATGGTCAAAACTCGAATTGTGAATTATCCAAACTCAATTCAAGTTTTAATTTGAATTTTTTACATTTATCATACTCTGGCCCTTTAAAAACTTGACTATTTGCCACTTAAAACCTGCAGAGAGAAGAACCTCTATTTTAGATATGTGACAATTTTTCCAGGAAATGACGATTTAAAGGGGTTGTTCACCTTTAAATTGCTGCTTAGGATGATGGTAGTGAGTGATATTCTGAGACAATTTGCAATTGCTTTTCATTTTTTATTTAAAGTTTTTGAGTGATTTGGCTGTTTTAATCAGCTCTCCAGTTTGCAATTTCAGCAATATGGTTGGTAGGATCCAAATTACCCTAGCAACCATGCATTGAATTGAGTACTACACTGGAGTATGCATTGGAGAGGGTCTGATAGATGAGTAGTAAAGAGTAGCAATAACAATACATGTGTAGCCTTACGGAACATTTATTTTGAGATTAAGTCAGTGACCGCTATTTGAAAGCTGGAAAGAGTCAGAAGAAGAAGGCAAATAATTCAAAAGCTATTAAAAAGACAAAATGAAGGCCAATCGAAAAGTTGCTTAGAATAAGCCATAATCCATAATGCCATACTATGGGGCAGATTTATCAAGAGTCAAATTAAAAGTTCAAATTTGAAATTCAAATGCTGCATTTTGTTATGGTCAAAACTGTCAAATTTGACTAGGTAGTTATTCAAATTTTATTTGAGTTTTTAAAAATGTTTTTTTTTTTATATTTAGCATATACTTGCCCTTTAAGAACTCGATTTTGACTATTCACCACTTAAAACCTGTCGAATTGCTGTTTAAGTCAATGGGAGATGTCCAGGGACCAATTCTGAGTTGTTTGTAGCCTTCCTGACATTCAAGATTTTTACGGAGAAAAAACTCTAATCGAGTTTTTAAAATTCAAATTGAATTTTATTTGTTTTATTCGAGTTTTCATGGTCAATTACATTCGAGTTTAAAAAATTTGATATTTTTAAGAAATTTTGTTTTTTCAAATTTTGAATTTATGGGTATTTATGGGAGTTTTTAAAAACTTTTGATAAATGTGCCTCTAAAAGTTAACTTATAGGTGAACAACCCCTCCTTAAACAATTTTAGGAGACGATCTTGATTTTTATTGAAAAATTGTGGCGCTTACTTCTTTAGTGGTGGTCACTAAAAGGCCAAATAATAAGCAATAGTTTTGCCTTGTAAATATATACACAATAGAGTTCAGTGTTGACTTTATTAGAAATGCATAGCACTACATGTTTGAGCTACAGTTGCTTTTAATTTGTTTTGTTGTTTTGAAAACCAAAGAAAAATACTTTCATTATAGTGGCTTTGTTCAATATTTATTTCTATGATCATTTGAGTTATTGGATATATATTGATGAATGGTGTAACAGCACTTTAAGTTGTGGTAGCTGAAAGAAAAATTTTATGTGCAAACATTTTTAATACACATGTATAAAGAAATGTGATCATCAAAATAATATATGTTTACCTATCAAAATGTGTTTAACTGTATCTATAAACATTTCTTAATATATTGCAATATCTGAAGGCAAAGTGACAATGGACTTGGCGCTCCTAGCCATAACCTATTGAATATTTTCTAGAGTACAGTACATACTCCATTATTATTTTTACTGATTAGGTTTGTTTTCATTATATTTCAATCAAATTGACTTCTTTTATGGTAGAATCTACAGTATAGCCATTTTAAAATAGTCCAAACTGACAATAATTTCCTTCTAAATAGAACACTGTTTCTAACTTATAGACACAACACTTGCTGCATCTGTTGTCTCCCAGTACATCTTCCCTCTATGCTCCTGCTGAATTCACAATCTTTCTGGTCCTGCTCACCCCCCTACAGTCCTGGTCCTTGCCCCTTTTACCTGTGATGCATATAATATGCCAATGATGTTACAAAGTGATGTCCAAATCGAAAGAAGAGAATGTATTGCACAATACCTGTTGAGGTGGATGTCGTCGGGGTAGTGGTACAGCCTTCGTGAAAGAGAAAACATAATGTAAAGATGCATTTCTTCAAAAAGTCAATAATTTAGCATTTAATCCAACTATCATGTAATATGAAATGTTATACCTGAATAATCGCAGCTTATTGTTCCATTCATTAGGCATCTACTAAATTTTGGGACAAAATTGAATACATTAGTGAAGTAGCATTCTAAATTAGCTTCATTGAGTAAAACACATTAAAATATGTACATATGCTGTAAACTTTTTTCCGATGCCTAGGCTGCCAAGGCTTGGGGATAAAATGTTATGAATTTATTTTTAGTTTTAGGGGCGGCCATATGAATCATTTTCCAATGCCTTTGCATTAGGATCTCATATTCTTTTTTTTTATGATCCTCAAAATATGCATTTTTCTGACAAGTGAAATCTGTAGGCACATAGCTTTTGATGACTTAAGAGACTGTCTTTTTTCTTTGTTTGTCCACAACTCTGCTCTACTGTAGTGAGGAACAATAAACCTCATGATTCACAAAAACACTAGCACAGTGACAGATATAAACAAATACAGACCAGAACAAATTGCTTCCCACAGATACTTATGGGAAATTATTGATCTACATTTACTAACACCTGTTCATTGATATACTCACATTGTAACACAACACAAACTTGAAAAAATGTTTATATAATATGTGCCTCAAGCTGGCCATACATTGACCTATAAAAGATGCCAGCTTGCCCCTCCAGGATGAGGCATATTGGCCCATGTATGGGGTATTTGGAAAGGCCTGCTTGGCCTGCCAAATATTAGCCAAATATCACAGGTTTGAAAATCCCATTGAATGAGGACTGCCCCAAATTATGGGTGGCAACAGTGAGCAAAGATGCACTAGTTTTGTGACCTAGCCAGACTAGCAGATATTTAAGTTTATGACAAGCTCTTAATATAGGCAACACAAATTACACCACTTTCTATTCATTCCTATGGGATTTTTAGAGGAATATTTGTGAAATGGTGAACTCTAATGTTCACCCATTATTAAATATGCTACTAAAAATCCTATTGGAATGAATGGAGTGTTGGAATTTTATTGTGGAAAGCTGAAGTCTCATGCTTTGATAAATCTTCCCCATAAACTCATTCAAATTACTTGTCTCTTTGAATAGTCTCACAGATAAAGAGGACACGTTTTAATTATTCAGAAAGTCTTTGGAATACTTTTTAGAATAGCATGGTTAGTCAATTTTCAGAAAAACATTTATATGCAGTAATACTGTTTGTATTGTTGATACAGTGCGTATGAACAGCCAGCAGGGAAAAAGTATTCATAGTTGCTATAATACATTAAAGTCTTATTATAAGTGATAAGGTCAGTGTAAATGCTGGATTGGGGTTCTAAATGCAATAGAAATGTATTTACTGTTGTATTTTAGCTCAAGTGTTGATTATTTTCATAATTTCATAATATTATGTTTGATACTTAAATAAGTATTCTGTCATCTTAAGTTTGAGTTCTATTTTATAAGAATATGAACAATATTAAAAGTTACAATGTATTAAAACTAGACCATGAACATTATACAATAAACTTCTTGATTTTGCCATTCCTACCAAATGATCATTAGCTTTAAATATTAGTTACAGAAATATTTTGCTTACCATTCCTGACATAGATGATAGGGAGGCACCTTTTCACCATACTCATAACGAGTATTGTTCAAATAGCATCCACACGTGTCAACACATTTTTTCAGTACTTCGTCAAAATAAGGGTTTTTAGTAGGGCATGATGGATAGCAACCTTTAAATTACAAACAAGATAAACTAAAAAATACTGGAACCTAGAGTGAAGATATTCGTCAATCTAAAAACATGTTTGGAAATGTCTGAAATGTTGTTTTTTGGTGCATATGTGCTGAAGAGCTTTGCTTGGTGAAACATGGTTATCACTCTTCCACTCTTATCTAGGTAATATACTGAAGCTTTGTCTCAAAAGACTGATTTGCTGAACATTTTGGAACCTTTTATGGTGAAGGAACAACCCCTGTGTAGAAGGTAAAGCTCAAATAAGCAGTTGCTTTTCTGCGACTTTGTGCAAGGCCAGAGAATCCACTAACAGTAGGTTTACCCCAAAATATATATTTTTAGAGACTGCATATTCTTATGAATCTGAAAGGTAAAAATATATATTCAAAACTGACAAACTTATTTTTATAACATTTCTGAATATAGCCTCAAAGTTTGTATTTTATAGGGTCTTATCTCCTACATACTATAAGTTACCCAGATAGGGTGCTTTAGGGTCCTTTTTCCGCATATGGGAACCAACTGTCCCATGCACATCAAAGTACATACAAAATTTTGTGCCATTGTTAACTATGAAATTCACTGCAGGAAAATTATGTGAACTACCGTCTATTTACGTTGTAATATTTAGTAAGAAGGACCCCATAACATATAAAAATGTTAGAGTTACATAAAAATATTGCAGTCCCAAAAGTATAGTTCCAGAAATATCTAGGACAACAATTGACTGCTCACTCCTACTTTCTCCCCAGTAGGCATTTAGGCTGGGCTTTTAGGAATATTTAGACCTGCCATAAGGACCCTAATTCTCAACCTAGATTTTTTATCTTGGCTGGGCCTCTGCATGCTGCCTAGGGGAGGCTGGCCCCACAGATTTGGAACCACTGTTGTGTGATATGCTGATATTAAGGCAATAAGAAACTTACCTTCTAAGTAATTAAAGGTTACATTCGTATTAACATTGTTGATAGACTTGCATGTCTTTACAGTATGATTGCCGCATGGGTAATAGTGCCATTGACACTCATCTGTGGGATTGTAGTAGTCACAGAATATTGCTAAATTGAAAGAAAATTCAATTCAAATTACAATAAAATGGATTTGAATGCAATTTATGTTTATATTCAAGCATTAAAGGAATGTATGTCTAGATATTCTAAAATAACTATACAATCTTACTTTTATTAGAAATATTATACAGCTTATAAAAACAAATGTACTAACAATATCAATTTTAAAGTATTGAGAGATTATTACAATCCTTTTTACAACAATTTTCTTGAATATAATTTCACCAACCGAAAACAAATGTAGTTCTCATTTAACACTAGCCAATGGGAGATCAGCTACAAATTTGATGATATATGCCTTCTCACTGGATTCAAAAAATAGGCCTTTACTTGTTTAAGTCATATACATTTTTATGTGCATCCTTTTACAGAATTATTATACTTACGACATATGTCTGGTGTTCTCCAGTAGACACAGGCTTCTGACTTAGTACACTCTTGAGCATACACAGCCACTGATGTACAGAAACAATCACAGTCACCATCAACCTCACAGTAGCAGGCATCATTGACACAAGCATCAAAAAATGGTGTTGGATCCACCTGGAATTGATAATATACATAGTTTGTGTGTTTGTTACAAAATATTATTTTGGTAAAGCATTTTCTTCTATCAACAAGCTAATGGCATAAGCCGGGATAAATTGAAAAGTAACCATACCAAATCAAGCATACCAATGAAGGATATAATGTAGGCAATTAAAAATAAGCACATCATGGTTATTTAAAGGGATACTGTCATGGAAAATTTTTTTTTTCCAAAATGAATCAGTTAATAGTGCTGCTCCAGCAGAATTCTGCACTGACATCCATTTCTCAAAAGAGCAAACAGATTTTTTTATATTCAATTTTGAAATCTGACATGGGGCTAGACATATTTTCAAATTCCCAGCTGCCCCAAGTCATGTGACTTGTGCTCTGATAAACTTCAATCACTCTTTACTGCTGTACTGCGAGTTGGAGTGATATCACCCCCCTCCCTTTCCCCCCCCAGCAGCCAAACAAAAGAACAATGGGAAGGTAACCAGATAACAGCTCCCTAACACAAGATAACAGCTGCCTGGCAGATCTAACAGCACTCAATAGTAAAAACCCATGTCCCACTGAGACATATTCAGTTACATTGAGAAGGAAAAACAGCAGCCTGCCAGAAAGCATTTCTCTCCTAAGGTGCAGGCACAAGTCACATGACCAGGGGCAGCTGGGAAATTGACAAAATATCTAGCCCCATGTCAGATTTCAAAACTGAATATAAAAAAATCTGTTTGCTCTTTTGAGAAATGGATTTCAGTGCAGAATTCTGCTGGAGAAGAACTATTAACTGATGTGTTTTGCAAGAAAATTTTTTTCCCTTGACAGTATCCCTTTAAGAAAAAAACATACAGTGGGTCTGCAGATACCGTGGGTACTGTGGGTACTTGTATCTACAGACTGTCCCCAAAGATGGTAAGGAAAAGTCTTCAAGAATGGCATATCATTGTAACATCCCCAATTTGGATTATGCCTTTAAACATGTTACTTTACCATGTCCTTCAGGCTCAAGCATTCTTAAATCGGCCCCCAGTTGGGGGGGAAAAAACGATTGATAGGCTCCAGTTTAGGAACTCCCCTATGGTTTTTGTACCCATATACTTGAGTCCGAAGGCTTGAGCATTCTTAAATTGGGCCCCCCAATGCCATGCACATCTATACAAAAGTAAAGTACTAAGCAGCATAATAACTTGCAATATGTCTCTATATATATATTGACTAAATAAATATGTATTTAACTTAAAGGGATACTGTCATGGGAAAATACTTTTTTTTTCAAAATGAATCTATAATGAATTTATATTCAATTTTGAAATCTGACATGGGGCTAGACATTTTGTCAATTTCCCAGCTGCCCCTGGTCATGTGACTAACTTGTGCCTGCATGAAATGCTTTCTGGCAGGCTGCTGTTTTTCCTTCTCAATATAAAGCTCCCCAGAGACGCAACGATTCTTCTTGCCGAACGACTGATTTTAGGGAAGCCCGACCAATCCTTCGAAATTATCGTGCGGTTAGTGGGATTCAAATGATCGTACATCATGCGATTTTTCGGCCGACGTCTGTCAGGAAATTGATCAGCCAGGTCAAAAAATCTTTGCCAGTCCCAGTGCAATCTATCTATGTTTGCAGGGCCAAGCAGGCAGCTCCCCTTTGTTTTCCTGGCAAATTGGTCTTTTTAGTTGATGGCAAATTCGTACAATCGTACGATCGTTCTGAGAAGATCATGGTGTCACGATCAGGATCTGATCTTTTAAAAATCTCAATATCTATGGCCAGCTTAACTGAATGTGTCTCAGTGAGACATTGGTTTTTACTATTGAGTGCTGTTCTTAGATCTACCAGACAGCTTGTGTTAGGGAGCTGTTATCTGGTTACCTTCGCATTGTTCTTTTGTTTGGCTGTTGGAGGGGGGAGGGAGGGGTGATATCACTCCAATTTGCAGTACAGCAGTAAAGAGTGATTGAATTTTATCAGAGCACAAGTCACATGACTTGGGGCAGCTGGGAAATTGACAATATGTCTAGCCCATGTCAGATTTCAAAATTGAATATAAAAAAATCTGTTTGCTCTTTTGAGAAATTAATTTCAGTGCAGAATTCTGCTGGAGCAGTACTATTCACTGATTCATTTTGAAAAAAAATGTTTTTTCCCATGACAGTATCCCTTTAATTAATTGATTTAACTGTATCTTCCTACATGTGAATAAATAATTCAAAATGTAGCTAGCATACAATAAATAAATAAAATAAAAACGATCTGTAAAATGAGATTTAAATCTAAATGACATATTTAAGAACACGCAAGCCTTCTGACTTGAGCACTTTGATACCATACAAGATTTCCTAAATTCTTGCGTTGTTTCCTCATTCAAATACCTTGGCTCAGCTGAGAAATGTTAGCATGGGTGATGTAATTACAAAATTGACATTGCAAAAATGTGATGAAATTCTAATCTAATATAAGCCTTACCTTACTGTGACAGATTTTAAAGACATCACTTTTTATTATGCTGCACTGTTTCTCTGCCCAAGATCTCCGGTGGGGAGTTAGCTTGCAAGGGTCGGTCTTATTATATATATCAGGGCAGGTAGGATTGACCTTCCAACTATTTCCAAACTCCAGCGCATTTACAACTTGAAACATGTTGTTTATTGTAAAGTCATTACTGGATTTATCATCAAAATTTCCACATAGACCACAAAGCTTTCCCTGGAAAAAAGTGTTACATAAATTGCAACAGTTAAAAAAAACACATTTTTACTGACACCTAAAATACCAAAAGGTATGAATTGTAAACTACAGTATAATGCTTTTAGATTACTTAATACTTAAAATGGCAGTAATGTCAAGAGTTAATGGGGCATCAGGTACTGGAAGTAGCCTGAACGAACCATTGCAGTTGCCTACTGGTATCTGTAGTAAAGGAACAATGGTATACCTTTACTAACTCTGCATTTTTACTAAAATAATTTATTTTAATTATTTAATTAAAATGATGAATGACTGTGATTCAGACTGTTGATACAATGTAAGACACGCAGATGAATAACAGACCTGACTTAGCTTGGGAAGCAAGACTTTTGCAACATTGTTTAAAAAGTAACAAGCAGGAGTTAATTAAATGCTGCTTTTAATAGCAAACATTTTTACAAATAACTTTAAAAGCACTGACAATTTTTAATAAATGTATATTGGAAAGTTGCTTAAAATTATGTTTTATTTTAGGCAAACTTTTACTTTGGGGTTGACTTGCCCTTTAAATGACACTATAGTACTAAATCACGATGAGCAACATTTTTCACCAAGTTTCACCGCAAAAATTATGCCCATAGACTCAAATAGGTGAAAAAAAATTGTCGCTCCTAGACTTCAATACATTTCAGTGAATTTTTGCCGATTCGCAATTTTTCTGCAAAGCAAAATGGTCAGATTCACCCATCACTAGAACAAACAAACAAAATGCATGCAACAATAGAAATAAAAATTGCAATTACAAAAATAAAATAGCATTCCTCTTGATGCAATTTGTATTACTTGTGGTTATGAAGGTGTTAGGTTAGAGTAGAGCTATATAGGTAATAACAGAGTTGGCGAGAGCCTGCATGTTAGGAAAAATGTACATATGACAAAAAGAGAAATGTGGAGTCGAGAGTTGTGGTTCTCAAGTAATATGGCCCCTACCCCCAAATTCTACCTGTCTACGTGGGGAGCGGATGGGAGCTAGGTCCCCCACCGTCCACCTATGCTGCCCTACACGTTTCTCCGCTACACCGGCTTCTTCAGGGGCATAGAAGTCAGTGTAGTGGCGAAACGCATAGGGCAGCATTGGTGGATGTTGGGGGGCCTAGCTCCCATCCACTCCCCATGTAGACAGGTAGAATTTGGGGTACTGAACCAAGGAAGGGAGGGGGAGCGGGCTACCTGAACTTATGCAAGTGTGCATGTTTACTTCTAACATCTGCATTTAAGCAGCGATCACTTTTTTACCCTCCCCGTCCATCTATTTGCTAATTTTAAGTGAGTGTTTTTAAGGCTACAGTCCTGCACTGCTTACAGCAGTGAGTTTGTGTATTTATTTAGTTTGGTGTGCTGTGTGGGCATGGCTCAGTGTTTTTGTTTTTTTTCTATTTCTATTTTTAACAGTTAAATAAAAAGTGAAGTTTTAAGATAACATTTAATCATAATATGTAGTCTTACTTGGATGTTCAACCCCGAACTGGTTTGCAAGTGTTAGTGGGGGATGGGGCCATATTACGTGAGAACCACAACTCTCCACTCTACATTTCTCTTTTTGTTATATGGTTATGAATATGTATATACTGTATAAAAATGGTGAGCATTCTAAAGCCCTAACAGTGTAAGTTTAAGGCCAATGGCACACCAGATGCTTAATCGACAGCAATAAATCTCTGCCTAATCTCATGTAAAAGTGAATTAGCTGGTGGTATAAAACCCATGTGTGGTATCAGTCTCCCAAAAATTCCTTGAAGTTGTTTGAAGAGGAAGTTACCCGCAAAGCAGAGATTTATCACTGAAGATTCATTTCCGGGTGTGCCATTGGCCTAAAGGACAAGAAAGCAGATTATAGCAGCATTTTGTTTGTGTGTGTGTGTGTGTGTGTGTGTGTGTGGCCACCATCTTGGATAAAAAGTTGGTGCCAGTTCTGGTGACTCCTCATTTTGCATGCACTTCACAATGGGCATTGAAGGTTTAGCAATGAGCCACCCATGTAACCTATGCAGAGAAATGAAAGCATTTGCAGGATCCATAATGTAAATATATATCTGGAACGGTCCAATTCCTATGACGGACAAATGGCTAGTGTCAGAGGGTTGATATTTGTCACCCCCGCCCTCTATGACGCCATAACGCTATATGGCCCAAGGCAGGATGGACTATTATGACTAAGGGTCTACTGTGGACAATGGTCACTCATATAGCTTATACTAGGCCATACAAACAAAAGATCATCACTCTGTTACTTAAATTCCAGAGTGTCAGTATAACGCCAGTCTGTCTGTTGGGGCCCCTTTCTACTGAAGTGCTGCTCAAATTACTAGAAATACCACAATGGCCTTGGTTAGCCGATAGCTGATTGCGAGGCTGTGGACCGTTGGAGCTAGGCACAGTATGTTACAACATTCCTTTGATAACATGTAAGACTAAGTAAATCATTTAGACATTAATTGTACAAGGAGTAGACAGACTATGTATGGTATTTCCGTGAAACCCTTGTCACAGTTATTGTAAAAGCCTTCTGAAAGCTATATAATGCCTGGACCAAGAGGTGGGTCTTTGGTAAGTCCTTGGCTGACATTCTGTGTGTTACTCCAACAGCTTACCCAGACAAAACTGTTATGTTGTATTATGTAAGAATAAATTGCCTGACTATTACTAAAGGTTTTCCTTTACTGAGTTTTGTCTTACACGAGGTCAAAATGGTACTACTAAAAATAGCATCAATGTATGGAGCAGTGTGCATGCTTCTCTGATAAAACAGAGGAAAAGTTATAGCACAATTTCTGTTCAATTCTGCTCAACTGGCCAAGCTCAGTACATTCTATTAATTTTTTTTTAAAACTGTCTAAAACACATCCTGAACATTAGATTTTGATTGTACTTTAATCTAAATAAAATGTACTTGGTCAACCAATGACTAAAATATGCTCATTTTTATTTCCATCTTAGCAACTCTTTTGGACAAAATCAAGCATTAGTTGTTCTACGTGTAAATAAGTATTGAGTTAATTTTATTACCTTGTAATCTGGTGATACTCTGACGAATATGGTTGTTTTCTTGTCCCAAATCAGATACACACCATTGCTTATTAAGATAACCAGATAATTGCCATCCTCATGAGCCATATAATCTAGATCACCATCAAATGACCCCTGAATTACCTGCATGTGTTTATCTTCCAGTTTGAGTTCTGTTTTCTATGAAATGAAGAAATAATCAATAAACAGGTTAGACCAAAGCTTATGTCAAACTGTTCTTTTAAAATCTGTAGGTACAAACAATATTTTGTTAATTTGTAATTTTAATTAATTCCCATTATGAATAAATGAAAGTGACAAGACCACATGCTTAACTGTGTTTCAGAAAACATGACTCTTCGAGGAGTTATTTACTAAAACTCAACTTTATCTTATATTTTTATTAAACAAAGCTTGACCAAACTCCCATCCATGATTTTATCTTATTTTTTTAAAAAAATAACTTGAACAAAGTTGAGTCAGGAAAAAAACTTGATAAAATCAAACAAAAACCCGAGTCGTACACATTTTTCCGATTTTACGCCCAAAGCACTCAATTTGTTAACGTTATCGGCTGAAAACCCAGAATTTTTTGGATTATCAGACGAAACCAATCGCAAACTACGGTATCTTCAAAATGTAAAAGGGACATCTCCCATCGACTTAAACATGACCTTGCCAAGTTTGAGATGGTGGCTTTCGGGTTTGGACTTTGAGGTATAATAAATCTCCAAAAATGTGAGTGTTTTTTTCCACACAAAAATTCCCATTTTTGCCAAAAAAACTCTAACCATCTTTAGACAATATACTATATGCAAAGGCTTTCCTTTTAACTAATGATTGCAGCAAAAGTTTAAATACTGCATTTGTATATGGATAGCATCACTTCAGGCATGCATCATCAATAATGGGATTGCTGTATAAGAAAAGTCATGTTGTGCAAAGTTCTTTACTTAATGGGTAACCATGATAAAATTGTAAATATTGGAAAAACTGTTTTCCCTTGAGTAAGAGGAGGAGCATTATAGCAGCAAATGTTAAAACAGGCTGTGTGTGGTTGGGTGGGACTATACAGAAGACACCGGGTTATATTTTTAAAAAAAAATGACCTTCTGATACTGCCTACTGTATATGTAAGTGTTCCAGGTTGTCAAAACTGTTTACTTACCCCTATAAAAATCCTTATTGATTTTGAACATGCAATTCCACTTGTCCCACAAGGGATGGTCTCTGTGGTGATACTAAAGCTGCCACTAGTAGGGTCTTCTCCACAGTAGTCCTGTCAAATAAAGGGGCATGTTTACTAACATTGGAGATAAATATATGGAGAGATTTCTGGAGATGTTGCCCATGGCAACCAATCAGCAATTAGATTTAAACAGCCACAGCCAAGTTAGAAAACAAAAGCAAAGATCTGATTGGTTGCTATGGGCAACATCTCCAGAAATCTCTCCAGATATTTATCTCCAATGTTAGTAAACATGCCCCAAAGTATTTAAATAACAAACAAACAAACATACACATACACTATATAACATATATATATTGACATATAATCTTCAAAAATGGATCCACACTCCAAACAATTCAATCAAAGTGATTTTTATTAGATTATCACTCACGTGAGTGATGATACTCTCTCTCTCTCTATCACCTTTAATTACTCAAATCAGTATAGATATTATGGTAATTCATTTTATTGGTAAACAAAGTGTTCAAAATGAGTTTTCAGGGCTCTGCAAAAGTTAAAATAAAAGCCTCTAGAGTTCTAACAAACACAGTCTTACCTGGGCCACAACGTATTCGCAGTTTCCCTGAAAATCATATAGCTTTCCATCAAAGGTGATGTAATGACCATTTGCATAGGCTGTACATGTTCCATAGCAAGCAAATTCAGTGCAGATCCACTGGCCTCTCTTGCATAAACTAAAAATTAATTAAATAAATTCCTTTAAAAAACTCATGTTCAAAGTCATGGTCTGTTTCTTCGCCTCCTCCTATTTTCTTTACAAAGAGCAATTCTTATTCGCTGATGTATTTTATTGCAAAGATGATTTATATTGGGAAGAAACAAAAAACACAGCTTGGTACCAGTATTATTCATTGCTGTATTTAAAAACAGGCCTTATGTTTTAATTGTGGGGTGTGTAACAGTATTATTCCATTAGTTCATGCAATAATCACAACAAAACACCAAATTGTCTTTTGCTATGATTAAAATTCTACTTGTACCTAGAAAGTATAACACTATAATACATGTAACAGGGCAACCCTTTTGAAGTAAAAAATAACAAAAGTGGTATAAAGGGGATACTTTTATTGGCTAACTAATATAATCTATGATTATATGACTTAGCCAATAAAGGTATCATCTTTATACCACTTTTGTTATTTTTTATATCGAAAGGGTTGCCCTGTAACATTTTTACTGGCTAACATGGTACAACTTTATTTGCAAATATAATATATAACACATCTGTATGTTAGTTTTGTAAAGTATCAGTTAGTTTAGTTTTGGAAATATATGACATATTGTAAAACATTTGTTTTGTATATGCAAATGTGCATTCCCTGATGCTCATATATCTGTTTTCCATTGCATCGGGGCAGGCCAACCAAGGTCTGATTGAGAGGGTCATTTGCACTTTAGGGTACCCACTTAATTATTTAGGCCCTTGCTATGCTTGTTTCTTTGAGAAGATTCATGCATCACAGATTGACAGCAAAGTTTTAGGAAAAAGTAAGTATAGCGATGGCATAGGCACTGACAATGACATTCTTAAGAGAAAGGTAAACAGTACAATAATGTAAACAAGGTACAGTAAGGTAAATAATGAAATCATTTCACTATGACATAAGCATTCATAATCCCTAATTTTCTCACCATGTATTACATTCCACCTTAATCTGAGTTCCATGAGGTATAAACTGTTTGTTATGAACACAAGGACATTTTTGTTCTGCAACACAATTGCCTTGTCCATCATCCAGAAGGCCCTCAGGACATACACACCCTGAGATACATTCATCCTGGAACTATAAAGAAACGAGAAAAAAAAAAAACGATGTCATTCAATAAACACAATTTGGAGTGGCACCATATAAAACAACACCAAGACCGTATCAATGTAGCATTTCTGAATAAACAGCTTCTTGAGTTCTCTTTGGATTTTTGATATTAATGATTTATCTTCTAGAGAAGACTGTCTCTATCAAATTGCTATTTTGAAAAATGTTCCCCTCAAGCATGATATCCAGGCAATGTCTTGGGGACATATGGACACGTGTACCGTAAAGGGATTCTGTTGTGATTTTTATGGTGTATGTTTTTATTTCTAGATTGCACTGTTTACACTGCAAATAATAGCATAATATATACAACTATATACAAATTTCATTCCTGAACCCACAGTGTATTTTTTTAAATTGTAATATTGGTGTGTAGGTACATCTCAGGCCAGAAAGAGGCAGCTGTTAATGATGGAATTGTTTTCAGACAGGCTATTATTTCTTGAATTTAGGGGCAGATTTATCAAGGGTCGAATTTCAAAGTATAAAATAGTTCAAAATTCGAACATTGAATTGAAATACTTCGACTTCAAACGTATTTTTCGAACATATTTTTTGAACGATTTTAGCGTACGATTGAACGATTTTACTTCGATGTGTGAAGACTTAGAAAAATGTTCTAGAAGGTCCCCATAGGCTAACATAGCACTTCAGCAGATTTAATTTGGCAAAGTATTGAAGTCGAAGTTTTTTTAAAGAGACAGTACTTTGATTATCGAATGGTCGAATATTCGAACGATTTTTACTTCAAATCAAAGTAAATTCGAAGTCGTAGTATCCTATACGATGGTCGAAGTATCCAAAAAATTTCTTCGAATATTCTCTCAAGTTCACTTCGACCCTTGATAAATCTGTCCCTTAATGTAACTGGAGGTGTCACAGTGGGACTATTACTATTGAGTGGTGTTCTCATGTCTACCAGGGTGCTGTTATCTTGTGTCAGGGAGTTGTTATCTATTTACCTTTCCATTGTTCTATTGTTAGGATGCAGGATTGGAACGATAGGGGGTAATATCACTCCAACTTGCAGTTCAGCAGTTAAGAGTAACTGAAGTTTATGAGAGCACGTGACTGTGTGCACATGGAAAACTGACCACATGTCTAGCCCCATGTCAGATTTTAAAATTAAATATAAAAAAAGTGTTTGCTCTTTCGAAAAATGGATTTAAATGCAGAAGTCTGTTGGAGCAGCACTATGAATTGATGCAATTTGAAAAAAAAAAGTTTACCTGACAGTAAACTTGACAGTATACCTTTAACACAGTTTAATCCAACCTAATGTTAGCTGACAAAGACTGGGCTAAAGATAAAATATGTGACATCATAGCTAAGGCATTTTACATTCATGCATGATTACACTGCTAGTAGACAAAATAAAGCATATGTATTAACATTATTAGCAATTTCTTGCTGATCCTAAGTGGCAGTTTCACTAAAGGCGAATTGTCACCAGTATCAGTTTAGCACCTATCGCACCACTTCACCAGGCACAAATACGCTACAAATACGCTAATTCAATAAAATGTGAAGTTTTGTTCTGGGCGTCGAATGCTGGCGACTTTAGGCTATCCTTACTTCAGTTGTTTCAAAGCGAAGATGTGCTAGCATTCATTTGTGCCTAGCAAAACTTCCCTAGTGATCTTGCGATTAGGTCAATTTGCGTAGGGCAGGAAAATTATAGTTGTATTGACGTCTTTATTATAAATGTTGCTGTAAATGGTTTAAGTTACTGGTTTATATAACACATGTCCAGGGACCCTTAATAAAGGCAAGAGAGTTAATATAATGCCCTACACATGAGCCCTCTGTAAAATGAATGTTCCATATGTTAGGAAATGTCTGGAAAAAAATGGTCCCAAAAAAAGTTTGTTACGACTTTTGCAGGCAATCACGCTGAAAAAAGGAAAAGAGCCAGCAACTTTGATGCATTTTCAGCTCTCAGTTTATGACGTAAGTGACAGAAGATTGAGGAAGATCTAGCTGCTTTATAGCACTTCATCTGGTCTGAGGTGAGGAAGGCAATTGTGGCGAAAGAGGTAATGTTCATTAAAATGAACCTCTATCGACGGTCTGTTTCGTTAGTGAATTGGCACCTGTGCCTGTTAGTACATTGCCGATGTCCCTGCGGGTGGCAATGCTGGCGAAAAGTCGCTAGTGTTAGCCACTTTGCTCTTTAGTAAATCTGCCCCAAAGAGTTGCTGACTGGGATTGATGAATACAGATAAAATTTACCAGGATTTACCTTTCTTAATTCAAGGGTACGTAACTCAAATTCAACTAACCCACATATTTTTTTAAATCTCAAGTTTATAACCACACATTCATCTAGATTCAATACAGAGATATTGAGTTCAAAAAATGTTAAACATACGTATACAATATTTAGAGTCTGGCAGGTCCTAGGCAATACACGGTTTGTGTTTGATGCATCAATACTAGAGCAGTTCAGGTATATTTTTCCGTGGAGGCAAGCTGTGGAGAGACAGTGTATAAGACTTTGGTTTGTCTAGATATGTAAAAACATTAAACACTGCACAAATTGTAGAAATGTAAAAAGGTATGTCTTAATTTATATCACAAAATACTGTAGTAACATACCCACATTTTACATGTGATATACAGTATGCTTAAAAGGCTGCTAAAGTCCTATAACTAACTAGGATATTCTACTTGTCTCCATAAGCTTCCCAAGATCATCCTATTCTACTAACAGGATCTGTGCCTATGGATAACGATCTGATTAGCATTTGAACATGTGGTATTTTAATCATATGGTGACCCATAGACACAGGGACACTTTACCCAAAAGTTAAAATTTTGTGTTCTACAGCAGCCTAATAGCAGATTACGTGCAATTTTGTACGTGGGGGTCTTAGAAGCAATAAGAGGCCTATTTATTACAGGTCAAATTTTAGTGGTATAAAAGCTTTTTGAAAACACAATTAAACTCTAATATAATTAAAGTTTCAAAGAGAATTCAAAGAAAATTCGCACCAATGAGAATAAAAATTCACATCTCACAATGTAATATTCTTCCATAAACTGTTATTGCATTGTGAAATTTAATTGTGCATTGGGAATTTTAATTGCACACTTGTAAAAAGTGCATGAAGGTGCTTTTGGAGCAAACATAACAACCTTTTCAGTAAGAAGTTTTATTACATTTAGGGGGAGATTTATCAATTGAATTCGAGGGAATTTTCAAAGTAAAAAAATTCAAAATTCAAAGTAATTTTTTGGATACTTCGACCATCGAATAGGATACTACGACTTTGAATTTACTTCGAATTCGATTCGAAGTAAAATAGTTTGAATATTCGATAATCAAAGTACTATCTCTTTAAAAAAACTTTGACTTCAATAGTTCGCCAAATTAAACCTGTCGAAGTGCTATGTTAGCCTATGGGGACATTCTAATGCATTTTTCTACGTTTTTTGTAGTTGAAGTAAAATAGTTTGATCGAACGATTCAATAGTTTGAATCGTTCGATCGAACGATTTTACTTTTTGAGTTTTAGAGAAATAAAGAAAAACACTAATTTGTAGAGAAAAATACAGCTGGGAGAAAAAAAGGAATCCAGCAGATGCTAGTAAATCAGCCCTTTTTTGTGTCATATTTTCTTTTTATGGTACCTTTCCATGTAAATTCATTTGGTATATTTTCTTACTTGTTCCAAAGTAGCTGTTGCAGTCAAGCTTTCCATCATGGCAAATGCTATTTAAAATAAAGAAAATAAATATTTAAATTGTTTCCTGTATAAGTTACTGTACTGATAGTAGTTGATTACTCATTAATTATATTAGTGATTGCATCAAATGATTAGATACTGTATGCTCATCTATGTATGTCAAACAAGTTATATATTTGTGTAATGAAATGAACACATTGATCGCCAGGCTTTACAATTAATTGGAAGTACCTGGTCTGGGAATTTCAGGAGGCTGGCCAAAAAAAACAGCCTTTACATATTGGCATACTCTTTGATTGAAAGTCAACTAATTCAATTCCATGTCAGAGGACTGGAGACGTCATTGCTGGTATAAAGTCAGTACTGGTTAGATCCTCTTTCCACCACCATTCCAAAAGTTATTTACATTTTTTTTCTCATTTCAACCCATGTATTCACACAGGGGCAGTTTTACAGTATCAAGGGTCGAATTTGATAAACTTTAAAATCCAAACTCAAAAAGACCAACCAAAAGTAAATGAAAGTTTTTTTTGGCTGAATAGGTCAGTTTTCAATTGAATAGGTCAGTTTTCGATCAAATTTGAATCGTACGAATCAAAATAATAGCGCATTCAATCAAAGTTTTTAAAAAAAACAAAACGATTTTTCAAAGTCCACCAATTGATTCCAAATATGATCTAGGAGGTCCCCCATAGGCTAAAACAGCAATTCAGCAGGTTTTAGATGGCGTATGGTTGAAGTCGAATTTGTAAAGAGACAGTACAATTCTAATTGAATTTGGACTATTCCCTAGTCAAAGTACACAAACATTAGTTTGAAATTTAATTTTTTTAAATTCAAATTTTCACTTCGACCTTTGATACATCTGCCCCACAATGTATACACACAGATGTTCTTTCATTTGTTCTTTTAACAAATGAGTTTCCATCAAACTGATGTTTTGTATGGTCACTTTATAATAAGTCAGTACATATTATCAATATTTGCAGTAATTATAGATCATTCCTTTGTCCCTACTCCTAGAAGATCTCATAATCTAAGGTCCTAATCCATTCGCACACTATTATAAATTTTATCAGAAGCCATTTAACCAGGGACATACCTACAGAGGAAGCAGACCCTGCAGCTACAGGGGGGCCCAGGAGGTATAGGGGCCCCATGAAGTTCTAATTTTTATACAATTTCAATAAATACTGGTATAACAGGTCAACATCTAGACATTTTGGGGCCTGAAAAATAATTTGCTGTGGAGCCCAGTAATATCTAGTTACACCACTACATTTAATTTTTGGAGTACCAAAGAAAACCCATGCTAATATTGAAAGAACAATCAAGCAGTGTACAAATTGTCAGGACTGCCAGAAGCACCCGACAGCACTGCTCACCTTCCCGGCGGTCGCAATGAAAATCCAAGATGGCGGCGCCCATGTTGAACACATGGGTGCAGTGTCACTGCATGATGATGTCATCACTGGTGCCGGGATTTTGTCATAAAAGGGCGCCCTGGACACTGAAACCCTGCCCAATTATAGGTTTCTTGTGCTATTGAACCTGGGTGTGTTTTGCTGTCCTGATCCTGATTCCTGCCTGAAACTTTGAACCTGATCTGCCTGCCTCCTAAAACTTTGCCTGGACTTTGACTATTCTCTTGTTTAACCCCTCGGATACCACAATCTTGGACTCTTGTTCCTGGCTTCCTCCTTGGTCCAGACTACTCCCTTTGGGAGCCGCTAACTCAATGTGTTAATAAATAAATAAAAAATCAGATTACAGTTATTAATGCTTTTCATCAGGACCAGTCATTGCTCACCACACATAAAATTGTTTTATAATAAAGACGACTCACAGAGATTAAATTTCCTGTAAATTAATTTACTTTTACTCATAAACTAATCCCACAATGTACAATGTTGTTTTTTGTTGCAGTTTATACATATCAAGCTATCTGAAGGCTTTACTGAAACTTACCAACGCTCATTTTGTTTGTAGATAATTTCAAGGGGCTTAAGGTAAATGCCACTGTAATAGCATGAGCAATGAGATATGTGCACACATTGGTCATTCTCATTCAGGAATTCTCCATCTTTGCAACCACAGCCATCAATAGGAAGTGATTTTGGAACACATTCTTTCTCTCCATCTGTCAGGGAATGGCAGGTTAATGGGCATGTTGAAAGGCTATAGAGGTAGATTTGCGATGGTGTGCAAGCCATACTGTACTTATCTGAAAGAGGAATAAAAGGACACAAAAATCATTTTTAAAGCCAAATCAACTTATATTGGATGTATATAGTAGAAAATATTCACAGGGTGGAGAATATTTATATTTACCACAAATGCCTTTTCGCCAGTCCCTCAAAATAATTCCTTTAATTGCACAAGCTGTGACATACGAGGACAAAGCGGCGCACATGCAGATCTCACTCTTTTTACAGTTACAAGTATGGTAACGGCATCTCTGTTGCAAATAAAGGTGACATACATAGTTTTATATAGCTCTGAAGCATATTTCTAATATCCATTGAAATTAACTTTATTGCTGAACAATCGCTAAAATCACATTTGAAAATGGAATGGAATGTTAATGAGGGGGTTTTAAAATGTTTATGGAATTACAAATTCTGAAAGAGATTTATGGGTGTTAGTCCTGAATTTACAGTAATGTTCAGTGGTTGCGTGGAGGGTGGAACTACCCTGAGCTGGCAGTTATAAAAAAATAATCCTGTAATATAGAGTAAACAGGTGGCCTAGATAATGCTTCTTTGCAATTTGCTCTTTGGTAGCTTTCTACATTTATACTGAGTTTTGGTTACCCAAGTATTCCATAAAAGGGATATTACCAGTTTTTTACTGCTAGACACGCTTTAGCTCAGCAGCTCTTTTTGAATGTTAGCCCCTAATTGTCTATGCATTTTACTGTATATTCACTTCCTGGATTCAGTTAACCTTAGGGTTGCTGACTGCCTGGTATTAGCAGTCTAAAAATGCAAATATCTCTAATGTAAGCTGCACAAGAGAAGCACCGTGGATAAAAAAGTATTTACTCTTAAAGGCTGCATTTAAAAAAATCTTTTTCTCTAATTCCAGGTACCCGAATGTATGACACCAGAGATCTACAAAAGTTGCAGAAGGTTGCTTTAGTGTTCATGCACTCTTGGGGGGTTATTTATCAAAGTCCGAATTTATCTCAATATTTTCTGCTACAAACTCCGATCAAATCTGCTCGGGTTTTTTCCGCTTATTTATTATTACATTTTCCTGAAAATTTGCTTTGAGGTAAAAAATAAGATTTTCCAAATTTTTTGGGATTTTTTCATACGATTTTCACGATTTCTTTGGAATTTTCACCTGAAAACCCGAAAACTTCGGGGTATTGCACGAAACCCAGTGCACATCAAAAAATCATTGGGACTTCTCCCATTGACTTATATGCAACCTCGACAGGTCTGAGATGCCGGATTTTCAGATTCAGACTTTTCCATCCTCGGGGTTTAATAAATTCCGAAAAAAAATTGATTGTTTTTTTTTAAAAGTCATATTTTAGAAAAAAAACCACAAATTTTTTATGATTTTTGCATTCGGAGTTTACTATATAATTCCCTTGGTATTTCCTGTATAATTACCTTTGCATATTCTGATGGTTCTACAATTGGATGGCAGTTGGAAAAGGGGGCGTTGGCGTCTTCCAGTAATGAACACCAATATTCAGCGTATTTATCTAAGAGAATCAATATTCAAAACAAAGAGACAAATAATATAAAACAATAAAAAAAAAAACAAGTTACACTGAAAAACATACACAGATATATTATTTCTAAAAGTTATAGTTTTTAAGAATATTTGCCAATTTCATACTCATACTTTGACAAGACATGTCCAAGGGAGAAGCTTTTAGGACAAAATGCTATGCTGGTTGGATAAACATGGAAAAAAAAGCCAGAAAAGCATACTAAGTATGACTTTACCAAGGGTACAAACACAAAGACTATATGCTAAGAATAGTGATGGGCGAATTTGGGGCGTTTCGGCGGAAAATTTGCGAATTTCCCACGAAATTTGCGAAACGGCGAAAAATATTGTGAAACTGCGCCGGCTGGCGTTTTTGACGCCAGCGTCCGAAAAAATGTCTGCTGCGATTTCACAAATTTATTCACCAGCGGCAAATCGCGGGAATTCGTGGCAAATTTGCGCCTGGAGAATAAATTCGCCCATCACTAGCTAAGAAACATCTCTGAAGCATATAGGAATCTCTGTGGTAAAGACACAAATGAGCTTATTGTCTCCTGGGGGCATTTCCCTGTGAAAAGTGCAAGTTGATATTTACATCACTGTTTTCTTTTGTCACCAGATAATCTTATTTATCATGACACTGGTAATGAGAAGCCTACACCTGTAGTACAGTGCTCTGGGATGAATGATTCATATAATGACAGAGGGCTCAGGTAGCAGGAGACATTATAAAATAAAGTTTATTTTCTTGCAAAGTTCAATGTTATGGGTAAAAAAATGTTAGTAACAACAATTAATGCTTCCTGGAGGGCCTCTCAGTTCTTTTATTTCCATTAGAGCTATTAAATGGGTTAGTAGTAGTGCTTTAGTGCAAAATATTATCTATACTAGAAAATTATCCCTGAAGTGTAGTATTTCATCTATCAATACTGAAATACATAATTTAAAGGGCATCTGAACACTGCTTAACACTGCTGAACTGCCCTACCACATTTACTCATGTTCTGGTGTATAGGGTCCCTGTCCGGTTTTCACACATACAGATGTTTTTGGAAGGGCTGTCTGGGTAAAAAATGCCTGTACAGATTTCATAACCCCCACCCGATGCAACAGACCTGCCTCCTACATCATCTGTCCCACCTCCTGCCCAGATTTCCCCACCAGAAAAGGTGTAAAAAAGCCTAGATTAGGATTTGGGAGCTGTAGACTAACAACACGGTTGTTTTCTCAAACACTATTGCTTAATAAAACTTTTATCCAGCTCTGCACAGCCAGCAGCTGCAGTAATATGCAAAATAATCCTTCAGTGAGAATCCCACCTGGTGTATATATATATATACAGGTATACTGTATGTAATATTGCTTTTGCTGGAAACCTTACATCTTTCTGTGTTTATGTGACATGGATCATCCAGCCAGTCGGTCTTGTCTTGGCAGCCTGGCTGAGCCTTCCAAGTGTTGGCAAAGGCTGATGCTGTTGCTTCTACAAGACCTCCAGATGTTTGAAAGTCATCTGTTTCTTTGTAGTTAAAGTTTCCACAAAGTCCTTTATACAGAAAAATAAAACATATTAACTGTTGTACAATATGTAAATATAAAAAGTACAAAATAAAATATTGGAGAAATAAATGAGGCTGAAATGTTATTTATAGTTGCTCCAATGAAAGGGGAGGTATAACACCTTTTTCTACATTCATTTAAAGCGATACAGACACGTTCCTATAAAAATCATAGGAAAATGTCAGTATCAAGTAGTTGCTGCACCCGGAATAGTTTCCCTCAAAGCCCCCCTCAAAGCAGGCCCCAGCCACACAAACCTTTGCACAGCCAACCCGCTGACACTGTGTCAGGTACTTACCGGGGTAACAGACATGGCTCGTCGGCGTGATGCGTTCCATCGCTGCGTTCCAGTGACATCACAGCGTGGGCGCCGTGATGCCGGCGCAGGGGAATTTCTGGGTGCAGCGTATTGACGCATGCGACTGTATTTCTTCCAGCGCAGAGTTTCTCCAAGTGCTCGGACATCGTTGTACCTAGCTGTTGTGAGTAAGTTTCTCTGTTTACTACTGAACTTTGGTTTTTGACCCTGATTTGCCTGTTTGACTACGCTTCTGCTTAACCCTTGGAACCCCGCCTGTTATATTTGAACTCCTGCTGCCGAACTTGCCTGTCCTGACTACGCCTCTGCTTAACCCTTGGAACTCTGCTTGCTATATTTGAATTCCTGTTGCCGAACTTGCCTGTCTTGATTACGCTTCTGTATTAACCCCTCAAACTCTGCCTTGATATCTTGAACTCTTGCTGCCGACATCTGCTTGCCTTCTGACCTTGCTGCCGCATTAACCCTTGGAACCTTGCCTATACCTGTTATCTGTTGCCAAACTTCTGCCTGCTACCGTTTATGCTTCTGCCTTGACCCTTGTCTATCAACGGAACAAGTATCACCCCTGCCGACCCAGTATATCCTGCTCAACTACGCTCAGTCTTCATCTTGGGAGCCTCTTCCTGTGATATTTACCCACGTGCGCTATCTGCTCAACCTACAAGTTCAGTGAAGCGGTTATTGTGCCTGTTGTGCTGACTGTCTACCTGCCGATTACCCGTCCATTGTAACCTGCAGTTGACGCGAAGGTGATTGCCGCTCCAGTACCTGTGACGTCTTTTCTACTCTTCACTGCTCAGCAACTAAACCTGCACCTTCCATATCTTCACAGACACCAGACCTACTTCTTCGCTGACCAGCGCTCCCTGCCAGGAATCCCATGCTCCCATACTACACCTTCACTGATCTCCCTCTGTTCCCATAGGAGGGTGTTTCAGTAGAGGAGCTGTAAGTGTAGTCTTCCTCCCATCCGTGGTTCCTCCCGGTTCGGTAAGTCTTGACACACTGCTAACAGATCTTCTGCCTTGCTTTCGTGACGCTGGGCTGGGAAGTCTATGGAAGGATCACACCGCCCCCAGCCCAGCGTCACTGAAACTGCACAGAAGATCTTTTAGCAGTGTTGGAGGGTTGGGTCAACTCAGATTTGCAGTGTTGGGGGCGGCTTTGAGGGAGGTTTCCAAGGGAACTATTCCGGGTGCAGCACCTACTTGATACTGACACATTCCTATGATTTTTATAGGAACGTGTCTGTATCACTTTAATGAATGAAGCTTGTTCTGAACATGCTTATTGCATATTGCTTTATTAGGAAATAGGTAATAGTTGTTGCTCTAAATACTTTGAAAACAAGGATACTTTGAAAACAAAAGTAAAGTTACATTCTAATCTAATATATCTAGATGTAGAATATAGTAGATCAGAGAGTCATTGACTAGGACAGTAGTTCCCTATCGAGCACTGCTTTAGGGTAAAAATTTAATGTATTGTACGTTATATAATTTTTTCATTATAAGCCAGTTAAAATACAAATTTACTGCTAAAAATTAGCATTCCACAAACTCTTTAACTCCTATTGCCCCAAGTTTCAAAGTTCATCGAAGTTTATTGGTATGAAAAAAACATACATTTATATCATGAGAATAGATAATAGAAAAACTGAGTGCTCATCATATTTATTAGAGGTGGAAAGCTCAGACAAGTACAAATGAACATATTTTGGCAAGAAAGAAAAAATCATTCTACTGTATTCAATACTACCTCTACCTTATCTATACCCACCTTTTAGTTGTCCTATGGCCGAAAGTCCAACTGTAATATACAACTGCATCATAGGCATTAGCTGGACCCGGATCTCCATATTATAAATAGTTGTTTCCAATATTATGTCGTTATGAGTAAGTTGCTTAATTGTAAAGCTTGCTTAAAAAGAAATAAAAAATTTAATTTTAAATCATGACTTGGCGGATGCACCTATTGTAAATTTGCAATATAAAACACCAGAAGCATACCTGCAGCATGGGGTAAGGTTATTATCAAGTCATTCAGAAGCACTCTACCATCTGATTTAATTGTCACAATCTGTAGAATTTTAAAAAAAAAAAGCCTTAAGCTGTGATCACTAAGATAATAAACAGTAATATTGTTTTCCATGTGCTGGTACAATTTTACTCACAGTAAGCTTATTGTCAGTAAGGAGCTTAACAGTTTTAAGACAGGTGTCCCTTTCATTTGCACTGCAAGGAGTCAGTTCTCCTAAGATAACATGGTCACTACCCTAAAACAAGACAATAATATTATGTCAGGTAACATAACAGCTGTACTTTCTCAAATACACAAGCATTTTATTTTGCTACAGAACTTAAGTATAAATTAAGCAACCTTTATTTAGCTTAACATGTCCCAACATATGATGGAAAAACATAGTTTGCTCCATCCTTAGCTACATGTTTTTTGATCCATATTATGGTTTATTCTCACACTTATTTCTTTGTAGGGTGAACAGTCTGAGGGAATAGAAACATAACAATGATCACTGCATAAATACTAGAAAAGGCTTTTCATGTTGATGGTTTGCTTTATTGTATATATTTAGTTGCAATATTTCTACTAGTAACACAAATATATGTAAAAATGTATGATAAAGGTTACATTTAAGGGAAATTCTCGTGTAATAACTACTACTTAACGGCCTTGAGGATTCTAGTGTGTTGCACTACACTGGCTCATTTTTGGCGTGAAAGGTCTGGCTTGTAAGGCATGTTCCCAAGAAGTTTAAGGTTATAAAACTGAAAGCAAAATATGTATCGCTCTATATTAAATTGCTTTTTAAAACAAAGCAATAATGGTACTTATTTCATACAATGTTGATGCTAGGGGATGCAGTTTCCATTACAGTACAGAATAGCCTATAATATATTTTTATTATTATCATACAGTGTAGCTATACTAGTTAAAAAGAACCCAAAAGTTATAGGTACATATTACTACAAATATATCTTGCCTGGGACAGCACATAGTAGCAGTTCCCGTGAAAAGTGTACTTTTTCCCATCAAATGTAGTAAAATAAGCTCCTCCCTCAATGGCACAAACTCCAAGGCATGGAGCATCTGTGCAGTTCCATCTTCCTGATAAACATGTACTGTAATAGAGGAAAAACTATTTTGTGACTCATTTCAGTGATAAGGCATTAAGGTTACAGGAAAGGAGGCATATACACATGTTATGTCTTGATGTGAAGAATAGCAGAATAAATCCTAGGAAGGAGAGTAGAAGGATTTGGATTCTCAAGTTAAATAAATAAAAAGGAAATGATTGTCTTCCAACATGATCATTTTTGTTTTTCAAAATTTCAGTAGATTACACAAGATAAAACGTTGGTGTCTATTTAAGATCACTTGTGTTTTTTGGCAAGAGCAATCTTTATGGAAACTCTGAGTGAGTTTCCTAGCTCATTGGGTTTCAGGCCAGAAAACCAACAAACTTAAATTATGAGGGTAGACTGTCACGGTAGGGGTTGTTTTCTCTGGAAAAAAGGCACTTGCCAGGGGACATGATTACACTTTACGAGTACATTAGAGGACATTATAGACCAATAGCAGGGGACCTTTTTACCCATAATGAGGCTCACCGTACCAGAGGCCACCCCTTTAGACTAGAGGAAAAGAACTTTCATTTGACGCAACGTAGGGGGTTCTTCACAGTCAGGACAGTGAGGTTGTGGAATGCACTGCCGGGTGATGTTGTGATGGCTGATTCAGTTAATGCCTTTAAGAATGGCTTGGATGATTTCTTGGACAGACATAATATCAAAGGTTATTGTGATACTAAGCTCTATAGTTAGTATAGGTATGGGTATATAGAATTTATGTGAAAGTAGGGAGGGGTGTGTGTATGGATGCTGGGTTTTCATTTGGAGGGGTTGAACTTGATGGACTTTTTTCAACCTGATTTAACTATGTAACTATGTGGCAAAATTTCCATAATTTTAACACATTGGCATTTTGTAATGAAGAAAAATGTCTAGTACGTGTTTGGAAAACGATCCCTAATGTGTCAGAGGGCCAATGTTGCAATATTTATATATTATATTATATAAAAATAATTATCATTATTGAATTATTGGTCATACCATTTTTCACAGTCATTTTCCATTATTTGCCCTGGGGAATACAATGATCCTCCATATTTGCAATAGCATTGAGCCACTGGCACACAGCCCCTCCAGTTATGATCATCCTGTACAGTTCCTGCAAAATAAACAAGTACTAACTGGTAAAGTGGGATTCCATTAGACCAGCACTCATGCCATGTCTGCTTTGATACTGTTCACTTACCTTCAGGACAAAAACAGCCATTCATATAATGTTCCTCACAAGGGGTTTGAATTTCCAGGTTAGAGCAGGAGTGTATGCACATTGAACTACTTTCTTTATAAATCATGTTCTCAGGACATGTCCTGTCTGGAAACAAATTGAAACAATCACATTTTGTTGGGAACTATGAACAATAACAATGATACTGTCCACCGAAAAAAAGAATCAAATTTGTTATTAACTAATTGTGTATAATTTGCACCCTTCTAACATTGGTATAGGCATCATACAAGGGCAGAATGCTTGGGATAGGGTTTTTCAGATAAGGGCTCTTTTATTAATTTGGAGCTAAGTAACTTAAGTTGGCTAAAAATTATTTAAACATAAAATAAACACAATAGGATTCATTCAGCTTAGTTATCCTCAAGTACAAGATACTGTTTTACTATTACAGTGAAAAAGGAAATTGGGAATCTTCAATGGTTCAGAAAATTTGAAAAACTTGCATTGATAAAATGCTTTGCATTTGCCATATGCAGTTCCCATTGGATTTTACATAATGCCAAAATGTTATCATTTATATTTTTTGCATTTTTTGCACTTAATAAATATTGTACATTCAAGCATAATTTGATTTCAGTAGTTTTAGAGCAAACAACTCAAATGATAAACCCATATTTCTATAATAAATTAAATTCAAGTTGCTTACAACAAAAGTTGTCAGTTCTCCAGTTATTAGGATGACCCCCAGAATGGGCACATTGTTTGGAATACTCTGTTATTGTGCTGCAGAGACAGAATGAGTCTTGGTATTGGCCACAGGAGCACATGTCCAGCATGCAGGCTTGGATATAGGGTTTTAGATTCAGTTGGGTGTTGCTGCAGTTGGAAAATGCAGGATTGTTCAGGTGCTGACTACATACTGGGATCTAGGGAATGAAGCATCAATAAATGAACATTAATCTGCATCTGTTTTCATTTTGAAAATGTTAGCTCTTTCATTTGTCAAGAAATGAGTTGTTCTGTCATGACTTTTTAATTGTATCATTATTATTAATTTGTTTTTATTATTAATGATAAATCATTCCTTTCTTTTAAAATGTACATAATTAGGAAAAAAATGTTTGCCATTAATTGGATATAGCAATCACCAGTGTGAGGAGAAAACTTATGGTTTAGGTGGCTTAGTTTGGAGGGGTATGTGTTAGAAAGCAAGTCCTGTGAAGGTGTCATAGTAGGACTAACTGTAAATAATGTTGCAAACATAGCTCATCAGTTTTATATCTATAGCTGTTCAAAGACTAGCATGTTGGTACTCTCAGATTTGAGATGAAATTCATTGCTCTCCCTGTAAGTGTCTCAGTTGACACTTTATGAGCTGAAGTAAGACAAGATGGATCCAGTCAGGCACTTTTGGGTACAGTTGGGTACATCAAACCAATCATATTTAAGATTTATGAATATTATACCGTGCTTCCTAACATCTTCCTAAGATTAGTTTGCCACCTGCAACCCCACAGAAAATGCATGCAATAACTTGCAGCCTTTATGTTCACACTCTGGAATTCACTATTATATTATGCTTTCTATTTTTTGCTTGGATGGCTTATTTGTAAAGGAAAGGGGATTGGAGATATTGCAACATACTTCTTAAGGTGCTATACATTGGCAGATACGCTCATTTGTAGAGGTTGCCAAACAAGAGGATCTTGCCCCATTATGACCACCTTCAGTGGGCAATACCAAGTTGATTCAATCGGATTACAAAGCCAGTAATGCAATGCAGTTAGTGAGATTCGAAGGGATTTTTAAATGGAATATTTATACCTGCCCGATAGATATCGGGATGATTTTTGGACAGATATTGTTCGGGGAAGCCCATCGGAGGGACTCATACACTAGCCAATGAGTTGCTGACTGTCAGCATCTTTTATTGGCCTGTGTATGGCCAAGAAACACAGCATTAGACAGCCTTAGGGCTCTTACTGATGAGCGGTTGTAGCTGTGCCCCCCTGTGTTCCGTTTTTTTTGCGTTAAGCCGCAGGGGAGCGCAGGAATAGACGCATTACGTTTTTTCCAATGGGGCTCTACTCACACAGGCGCTTGTAGGTGCTGAACGCAGGAAAAATACAGCATGTTGCGTCTCAACCTGCGTTTGGTGCCTACACGCACCTGTGTGAGTACAGCCCCATTGGAAAAAACTTAATGCGTCTATTCCTGCGCTCCCCTGTGGCTGAACGTTGAAAAACGGAATGCAGGGGAGCGCAGCTTCAACCGCTCGTCAGTAAGAGCCCTTAGGCTTATCTGATGTATGATTCATTTCCTCGACTGCAGAACAATAGACCCCATGAAAAGATATGATCATTTAGTATAAAATTACTTACATACTGAGAGCAATCGGATGTATCTTGTGGCTCCTCACTCCAACATTCCTCATCTGTGTTTTGTATTACTGGCAAATTTCCAAATTCAATAGGATACAATGTTATATCTATAGAAAATGTAGAATGTAGCAAAGAAAAAAACAGTGTTTCTTTAAATAATAAAATATTTTAGATTTCCTTACCTGACTTTGACATTATTATATTTTAAAATCTGTGAGACAATCTTTCTTTTTTAAGAAAAAGAGACACTTAGGTTATAAACCAAGAACATGTTTTAGTTAATTTAGACAAATACGGAACCATAATTGTTATATTTAACATTAGAAATGTTTTGCTCTGTACAATTCCTTAGAACACACTTAGTTAACACAGGGCTGGTAAAGTTTAACAATTCAGTGTGTTGTTAGAGCTCAGCGTGGTCTGAATTCTAACACCCCTTTGCACAGAGTCGAGCACTGCAGTAAAAAACATCTTGACAAATTGATCAAGGCAGTAAATGCTGTGATAAATGTACATTTTTTTACATTTATAAAAAGTTTCTTTAAGTTAAGTAGTAATTAAGTAAAGTAAAAATGTAATTGCTAGGAATACCTCTGCATTCTATTACTGACTTTCTATCTTTTTTTTAGAAAACCCAGCATTTCTTTCTACAATCAGTTTTGACAAAACTAAAAAGCTTGCTGGGTTTTAGGTGGAAATTTACTGCATAGAAATCAATTGCGTTCAATGACTCATTTGACCCAACATGTTGGAGATGATTCCTAAAGCTGCCCCTATGATTCTGCTTTTGGTACTCACCCATAGTATCCTTTTTGGTCCCTATTCTCAGTTTAGGAGAATATATTGACCATATAGTTCACCAGAAGAGCTGTGTTAGGCATAAACCCATTGTATAAATCTATAATGTTATATATATATATATATATATATATATATATATATATATATATATATATATATATATATGTGTGTAGAAATATGCAGCTGTTAAATAGCATGTGTAAGAATACTTACCTTTTAGAATTACATACTGGTCATATCTGGAAATTCCATTATAATCTCCACATAAACCACATGTCTTGTTTTTATACTTGGGATCTACCTCAAGCTGTATAAGATAAAACAAAGTATTAATTGTCAAGTGTGTTGTTTATGGTTTTTATAAAACATAAAGATGAAATCATGGATATATTAGATTCCATCTGGTAATGGTGGGGTAAGAATCATTCTTTACAAAGAAATGGGATTTGAATAGATTTACAAATAAATTGGAAAAGATTGGAAAACATGTAAACACAGGAGGCACATTAAGGATAAAAACCTACAGATGTGTATACCCTATTTTATGTATGTGTGTTTTGATTTTGCTTGTGCTTTATGCCAGAGGTCATAGTACACTGTTGTTGTTATCTGCAAAGTTGCTTATGCTATATATACAATATGTATTAATCAAATATGTGACAATAGTTGCTCACCATAATAGCATCTTCTTGGTTAAAATAAACATTGAGTCCCAATTTGCTTTGCACAATTGTATAGACTGCATTATGGTAGATGAGAATTCCATAATTATAGTAAGGTACTTTGACACTAAAATAGAAAAAGAAAAAGCATATATAAAGTAGGTAAATTATTATAGTCTATCTACATCATTGATACAAATTTCAAAAACAAACTGTAAAATCACTTAAGGCCTAAAATGCAATCTATAACATCAAAATCAGTTTATTAAGAAGAAATCACTCACATTATGTCATTCACAATCACGTTTTCTTCATTCAGTATGATTATCATATCCTTGATGCTGATGATGATTTTGTGAATACGAGGATGCCCTTTGACTGTGGAACGTTTGAGGTACACAGAAAACTCTTGATAGGATTCTTGACAATCTGAGACCAAATTGTAGGTACAATCACCTTGGAACTGGTATATTTCATTGTCAAAGGTCTTATAATGGTAGTAGCCCCATGTACTGCATATTGTATTAATGTGATTTTGTAACAATCCTGTTTGAGGAAAACATAAATAGTTAGTCTTTTCTACTGGAAGCTACAGGAGCTTCACTGGAAAAAGAGTAGCAATAACCAAATGGAAAATGTGATTTTTCCAGGTAATGTTTCACTTTTGGCTACAACAAAAGTATAGTGATTCTAAATATATTTTAATTAGAAGAAATATTGAGCAAATATTACATTTGAATAGAGATAGCAAGTAAGTGAATTACATAAAATATCTGTCACACCTTTTATGAATGGGTGTTATATTATTTACAGTGCTGCTAGCAACTCTATATAAAGTTTTTCGTACGTGTAAGAAAGACTCAATAAGACTCTTATAAAAACTGGGAAAAAAACAATAGAACAATTATATAAATATAGAGAATGAACTGGATATGAGGATAGATTTGACAAGAGGAGAGCTGATTTAGCGCATAAAAATGGAGATGCTTTTTTTTTTTTTTGCTCACATTTGACTCTGATAAACAGTGGTTAGAAGATAACAATTAGTAGTGCTGGCCTCCTCCTCCTCCATAGTTTGAAATCACATTAATTCTAAAGATCTATATAAACGGAGTGAAATGATGAGCCATAATTTACATTCTTGGAGAACATCCATTTGGCAGACAAAGCCCTAGTGTAATTATATGTCTGAGGAGAAAATCAGTGAATGGAGTAGGTTTTGAGAAGACACTCTGCCTACTGATCACTCTGCCTACTGATCAGAGTTTTACACCCCTCCTAGGGATTCTACTTCACAACCTTCTGCAACACTGCTCAGCAAATAGGACAATAAAGGCCCTTGCTCAACAGTTCATTATTGCATCACAAGCAGGGATTTTGCCTTTTCAAACGGATATGCAGTAACCCATGAAAAGAAGAACCATTTGATGATTATGGATATTGCTTCTATTAAGCAGCCAGGCTAGCTTGTTATTGGCTATTCTGAATGCATGCTTTATCAGAATAGGTTATGTCTAGACTAAGCTTTGTGTATATAAGAGCTCTGAGTTTTTAAGGAGGAAATGCAAACATACTCTAGATTTTTACTAACATGTAATCAATTAAATACATTAATTATTTTTTTTTAATCTGCTATTCACCTTCAAATTAAATATAAATATGATAGAGGCATGGTATTTTAAACAATTCACTATTGTTCATGTGATTTTGGTTATGTTTTAGTTAACATTTAAGAAAAATCTAACTAAATTAACTCCAACAAAATGCCTTTCCTATGGGTGGTATTTGTTGATAACCTGATTTTGGATAACTTTTTACAGTTTCCTTCATCACTGTCCTTTAAATCTTGTCACTGGTGAAAAAATTATGGGATCTGTTTATAACTGCAGATGACAGAATGAAAAGGGCATACGAGGATAACATATAATTACCTGTATATACTTCATAGGCACTTGAATACGAAAGCACCATGTAAAACATCCATAGGCTGACAATCTTGTACCCCATGTTGGTGGATGTTTAAAGGCATTGAGCAGCAGCTGAACATGTAGCTTCACTTTTATAGAGTTCATTTATTTTCCTAATGACATCACACAAGGTGGAGCAAGAAAATATTTAGAATATACAATCAAAGCAAACTATTTTTTTACTATGAAAGATATTGGGAGGGATCTACAGATATTTAATGAAAGAGGCTTTGCCTCACTAAGCAGGATATAGAGAAGTACATCAATCATCCAGAAGCACTGAAATGTGACTAGTAGAAAAAATTAAACATGTTTTATTATTTCACTAATAATGTATTGTGTTAGGACTAGAACTTTTCAGAGTCTATTTTCCAAGTGATGTAAATGGAAAAATGGAAGATCTGAAATTGTAAAACCTTATAATACAAAAAAGTTTGTTCAGAAACCTTTTCAACCTGTAATCAACCAAACAAATTACTTAAACATAGGTTGCTATTTGTAATATTGACCCAGTGCACTTAATAAAATAATTCTGCATTTTGGCTCTTCCATTTAATTTTGAAAAATGATAACTGAAGTTTCATATGAAATCATCAGAACTTAGAAGGCAAAATAAGATGATAGGATATCAGAATTTCCCCATCTTGTAATAATGATGGAGAACTTATTCACTTTAGCTGTTCTAGTAAATGAGTTGATTTAATTGTTAAAGATGAACAAAAGCTTGACAAATACTAAAAGTACCAGACCTTATTTTTTGCCCTTATGTCACTACTCAAAGTCAACTTCAGTATATAGAAAATACAGCAGTTCTTACCTGTTATGTTTTATGCTTTAATTCACCTTTGAAGAACCATGAAACCAAAGATAAGAAATGTCCAAGTTATTAAAAGTTTGCAGAATATGTTTTCTTAGGAAGAGCAGCTCAACCAAGGGTTTTATTATACACCCTTTCATTCCCCAATACACTTCCTTTCTGTCATATTTGTATTTAGACCAAACAATAGTAATTTAAGTAAGTAATTTCCAAGGTCTTGAAAAAACCATCAATGTATGTAACATGTGGGTTTATTCCCTGTATACTCCCTGTGCAGAGGTGCATTGCAGATTAATTCCAAAATATATTCTCTTTTAAGTATGTGATAGTTCAATAACAAGAAATATTGGAGATATGTTTTAAATATCATTTGAGTTTAGTCTGAAATATATCACAAATTTACGAGTAAATAGAGTTTAAATGCCTGATTCAGATATTTTATTGAAGGACCTCTATAGTCAATTTTAATTATAGATATTTATATATATATAATATAGAGTAAAAGAAGAGTATTTGTAAGTAAGTAAGTAAGTATTTTATTTGGCTTAGAGCAGGGGTCCCCAACCTGTATATGTGTGGCCCATAGTAGGCGGTGGCCGCCCTGAGGTGTCAGCTGTGATTGAAGTTCCAAGGAGGCGAGCAGTGCGATGTCTTTGAGCCCTGCCACAATTCTGCCACTCTCGCAGTAGGAGGCTGGGTCCCCACAAGATCTCCCCTGAGGCTCGCCCGCTCTGCGGGGAGTTCAGGGTCTGCACAAAGATTTTTCAGGCACACAGAATAGGGTTAGGCTATGGGAGCAGGGGAGGATAATGGGCTCCCTGTAGAAGAAGGTGCCGCACATCGGGCACTTCAGCTTTTCATCCAGCCAGGTCACTTTTCCTGCTGTCAGTAGACTATGGGAACTAGCCTGGCAGGATGGATGGTCGCCATATCGCCTTTGCTGAAGAAGAGTGGAAGTAGAGTTTCGGTAAGTTATTTCTTCATAAAGGCTTTGCAATTTTAAATTTTAATTTGTCTTGGTGTTTTTTTTTTCGTTGTTTCGTTCGTTGTTTTTTTTGATGTTACTGTTCCTTTAAGTGAAAAATTACATAGTGAGTGTGGATGTGGGTTCATTAGTTAGTAGCTTATGAGTCAGTTTTCAGATTTTAGTGCACTTTTAACAAAAATCCACCCTGTATGTTCAGAAAGGTGAATTACAACTTTTGTCATTGCTTATAATATGGACTGTTTAATATGGACTGTTTCAGTGGAAAATCACTGATGAAGAAACTGTTGATGTAACATTAGACTTAGCCTGCCCAAAAAAAATCACCCTCTGCCTATGGCCCCCATGTCCATTGAGAATAAACTGAGCAAATGGAAAGTAAGCATAACAAAGGGAGTTTTAAGGTTAGGGTGTACTGCAGTGATGATAATCCTACTTTAATTCAATTGGCTGCACTTTTACTTTACACTCATGCGTCATTATTTACACAGTCACAAATATGGAGTGCTCACCTCCCAGAATAGATCCACTGTTGTTGTGTCAGGTGCTGAACCGGAAGACCCAATCCTGTCCTAGGGTCACATCACTACATCGAAAAATCATCAGCAGCACACTGTTAGATTTGCAGAAGTGCTCGACTGCAAAATACGTTCCGGGCCTCCCAGGCCCTTTATCAAGCTTGATAAAGAGCCTGGGAGGCTCTAAGCTTTAGTTATCTACCTGAAACCCAGGCAAATTATTATCATTGCCACCCATCATTAAGTGACTCAAATAAGGTCAATCTACCAGGGATGCACCAAATCCTTGATTCAGTTTGGGAATCGGCTAAATCTGGGAATTTTTCAGCAGGATTCAGATTTAGATGAATTCAAGATCCTGGCCGAGCCTAAACCAAACCGTTAATATTCCAAGTTACTTTAGGTCACATTATTAAGGGGACATTTTCCCCCTTTACCATACCCTAATTTGCATACACAAGGTTAGGGTTTAAATTCAATTCTGCATTCTCTGAATCCTATCTGAAAGAGACAGGGGTCGAACGATTTCTATTCGAATCGAACGCGAACTCAAAATGCGAACGTCGCGCGACGTTCGCGAACATTCGGCGGACGCGAACAGTCGAAGTTCGCGCGAACAAGTTCGCCGGCGAACAGTTCGCTACATCCCTATTTAACAGTAATTGTGGGAAAAGGAAGCATAGCTTTGGAAAATAAACCGGTGCCGTTAACTTATTAAAATGTAAAAAACCTAAATATCTAATGTGATTTAAAACTATATAAAACTATTACAGGGGAATGTAATAAAAGTCGCAAAGAGCAAAACAATTCACACCAATAAGACTAAAAATCCACATCTCGCAATGTAATATTGTTCCTTAAACTGTTATTGCATTGCGAATTTTAATTGCGCACTCATAAGAAGTGCTTGAAGGTGTCGTAATCTTTTGGAGCAAACATAACGACTTTTTCAGTAAGAAGTTTTATTACATTGACTGCGCATTGGCGCAAACTATAAAGTTCGCAAACGGTCTCTCACTGTCGGAAGTGGTTGCTAAACAGTTTCCGGGCTCGCAATAGCTATATTAAATTCACACAAAGCAAAATTTGTGCGCGCAAAGGCATAACTTTTCGCATTGTGAATAGTTTTTCCGTTAGTGATTTTTATTACATTCCCCGTTAAAGTTTATAAGAAAAAAAGAATAGTATTATGATAACAAGAGGTAAATATTTGATGAAAGCAACTCTTTACTTCCAACCATCTCTTACTTTAACACTGTTCTCATTAGTGATGGGCGAATTTGGGGCATTTCGCTGGTGATGAAATTTATTCAGCGACAGAGAATCGCAGGAATTCGCAGCGAATTCGCGCCTGGGAATAAATTCGCCCATCAATAGTTCTCATATCTCTTTTACATCTTTAATACATTTTCAATTTACTGCTCTTAAATGCTTATTTACTATGTTCCAATTGTAAGCAATGTATACAATGAAACTAAATAATACATTAATAGGCAAAATACCTAAAGTTTAAATATCAAGGAGCCCATTTATTAACAAATTTTGTGTTTTTCCATGAATGTGTGATTTCCAATTTTTTAAAAGCTCTAAAATTTTGAAATGTATTAAGTGTAAAGACCATGAAAAGAACTAACACAAAACTTTGCCAGACAAACGTTGTCAATGGGAACTGCTCTGATCTGTTTTAAATCAGTTCAGACTTTCAGAGGTTTTCTGATAATTTTTTGCTAGGAATTGTCCAAAAAACTTGAATTTCAGAGGTATTCATATAATTTTTCGGTGTAAAAATTTCAGCGTAAGTTTCCGTTCATACTTTTTTTATTCAAATCTTTTAATAAATGTCATGACATTCATAATTTTAGAGAAAGTGAGTTTAGTCATGGTTTCAAAAACCTCTAAAACCGCTAAAATTCGGCCTTCAATAAATAGGCCTCCACGTAGTAACTTAAAAGATTTTGATGAAAGCAAAATGATGATACTGCAAAATGATGATACTGCCTATAAGAAGATTCATCTGTTATTTAACATTCAACTGTTAGAATGTACAGTACATAATTGCAGCCCTTGAAAAATTGTAGCTTCCAACTTCCCTTTACCATCTTATAGTAGCATCTGATCGTTGCTGGGAGCTGGAGCTCTGGCACAGATTGGGAATAATTCTTAATGTGCAATTTGTAAGTGAAATTATAATTTTAAGATTTAAAACATATCAAATAGAACCATTTATTTGCAGCTGAAAATATTGCAGCATTTGGCAAAATTGAAACTCTAGCATCAATGCAGGGGGCATTTTACCTCTTATAGCTTCATTAATAACAAAAAATGTGATTTTCATTTGCAACAATCTTATTCTCCACAACTATCTGCTAGCATTTAAAAAGTCAAAAATTCAATATCAGGGGGAAAACCTTGTATGTGTTTTATTGTAAAGATAATTTTTTTTCTTGAACTTAAGAATTGATAAACTGCACCAGCTGAGTGTAACAAACTACATTTATTAGATGGATAATTTCATAACATGTAATGCATTTAGAAAAGGTGTTACATCTCCCTTGTATTCCTAAATAAATAGAAAATACTGATAATTTTTACATAAATAATAACAAGGACTATGTACTATAGGGAATAGGTTGGTTCAATCCTTTGCAATGAGATTATGCTTAAAAGTTAAACTATAATTAAAAGATCATTAATAATTACAAGAGAGAGTCTGATCAATATGATTTCTTAAAAAAGGTTATCTATGCAAGATGAACAAGACATTCTATGATATAAGCAAGTTGTCCAACATTTCAACTGGAGACATTCATTTTAAATAAATAAAACCTTCAGGGCTTTTTTATAGTAAAGCTATAGACCAGAATTAAATACAGTCTACAATTCAACTTATAGACATTAAGGGCAGATTTATCAAAGGTCAAGGTGAATTTTCCAATTAAAAAAAATTGAATTTCGAGCTATTTTTGTGTACCTCGACTAGGGAATAGTCCAAATTCTATTCGAATTTGAAAAAAAAATTCAAACATTCGAATATCGAAATTTACAGACTCTTTAAAAATTCGACTTCGACCATTCACCATCTAAAACCTGCCAAATTGCTGTATTAGCCTATGGGGGACCTCTTAGAACCTATTTGGAGTAAATTGATAGACCGAAATTTTTTTGGGGAAAAACTTTGATTCAGATTCGATTGAATGCGCTATTTCTTTTATTCGTACGATTCTAATTCAGCCGAATATGGACCTATTCGATCAAAAACTGACCTATTCAGCCAAAAAAAAGCTTTGACTTAATTTCGGTTGGTCTTTCTGAATTCGAATTCAAATTTTCAAATTCGAAATTCGACCCTTGATAAATATGCCCTAGGTTTCAATACCAACTACTATGCGTCACAAATCAAATTTTTTGCAATAATTTCTTTTCTCAATGACAACCACAAACCTGTTTTAGCTGTAAAAAAACTATCAAGGTTTAGAGATCTCAATGTTTTTTTATTAAAATGATCATATTCCAACATGAAAAGATTATTAGTGGTAGGTAAAGAACACAAACAAGAGACTTTGCATTGGCACTGAAAACGTTTAAGCCATTGTCTTGCAATAGAAAATGTCAGTCTGCTCCACTGTATTTCACAAGTGAACATTGTTTTGCTGGCAAAGTAAACCTTTATATCTAATCCTACACTCATAGAAAATAAGAATATACTTTATATGTACAGTATAACAAAAAGTAAAAAGCATGTTTACACAGAACACACTAATCATTCCTAAGGGAGTTTAAGAAGTGTAGTTAGGGGATTCTACATATGCCTTAAGCTGGCCATAGACGCAAAGATCAGATCGTACGAAACGAGGATTCGTACAATTTTCGGACCGTTTGTGGAGAGTCCCGACATCTTTCGTCCAGCGGAGATCGGTTATTTGGTCGATCGGACAGTTTAAAAGATTTCTGTCAGCTGCAGATATTATCTCTGCATGTATTGCTGATTGTATGATTTTCAGAGGGAAACTGTCACCAGCTTTGGTCGGACATAACTTTCATACGATTGCTGCCAGGGGCAGAACATCGGCTGATCTGTTATTTTACTCTGTTATTTGATCGGAATAGTTAGTGGCAAGTCGGGAGATGGGCCAGCTTTAAGGAAGGGATTCTACATTTGCTGTCATAATCAGAACAACAATTTCACAAGGCAAAGCAGGATCAACTATTGTTTATAAGAGCTTAATGAAGTTGACTGTGGCTGATTTAACAGTGACTGTGGAAAATAGAAGCTTAACTTTGGCAAATAAACTGGTGCAGTTAACTTATTAAAATGTACAAAATTGAAATATCTAATGTGATTTAAAACTATATAAAACTATTAAAGCTTATTTAAAAAAATTAATAGTATTAAGATCAACGGAGGCAATAATTTGATGACAGCAACTCTACTTCTGGCCATTTCTTACTTTAATATGGCAAACACTGTGCTCATATCATTTGCCCTTGTCAAAACAGCAAGACATTTATTTACTAAGCCCGAGTGAATAGTTCGAATGCAAAAATATTCAAATTTCAAAGTAATTTTTTGGGTATTTGGACCATCGAATTGGTCAAATTCGATCAAATCAAATGATTCAAACCATTCGAAGTAAAAATTGTTTGTCTATTCAACCATTCACTAATCGAAGTACTGTCTCTTTAAAAAAACTTGGACTTCATACTTCGCCAGATTAAAGCTACCGAAGTGCAATGTTAGCCTATGGGGACCTTCCAGAGCACTTTTCTAAGTTTTTTTTGATCGAATATAAATCATTAGATCGATTGCTTAAAATTATTAGATCATTTGATCAAACATTTTGCGCTAAAATCCTTCGAATTCGATATTCGAATTTGAAGGATTTTACTTCGAGGGTCGAATTCGAGGGTTTTTAACCCTCGAATTTCGACCCTTGATAAATCTGCCCCTCAATGTTCTTCATTTTATTTTTTGTTTTATTTATTTACCATTTGTATACATTTTCAATTTAACAATAGAACAAGTTCCCTGCCCTTAAATGCTTATTTACTATGTTCCAATTGTAAGCAATGTACACAATAACATAAAATCATACATTAATAGGCAAAATACCCTAAATACCAAGGAGTCCATTTATCAACAACTAAATTTAGTTTTTTCCCACGAATGTGTGATTTCCTATTTTTTTAAAAGCTCTACCAACTTGAAAATTATTAAGGGACCCATTCATGAAGTTCGAGTGAATGAATAGAAGAAAAAATACTTCGAATTTCAAGTGGTTTTTTTGGCTACTTCGACCATCGAATGGGCTAGTTCGACCTTCGACTACGACTTCGAATCGAAGGATTCGAACTAAAAATCATTTGACTATTCGACCATTCGATAGTCGAAGTACTGTCTCTTTAAGAAAAAACTTTGACCCCCTAGTTCGCCACCTAAAAGCTACCGAACTCAATGTTAGCCTATGGGGAAGGTCCCCATAGGCTTGCCCCTAACTTTTTTTTGGTCAAAGGATAATCCTTCGATCGTTGGATTAAAATCCTTCGAATCGTTTGATTAGAAGGATTTAATCATTCGATCGAACGATTATTCCTTCGATCATTAGATCTAAGTATTTGCGCAAAATCCTTCGACTTCGATATTCGAAGTCGAAGGATTTTCATTCCCCAGTTGAATATCGAGGGTTAATTAACCCTTGATATTGGACCCTTGATGAATCTGCCCCTTAGTGTAAAGACCATGAAAACAACTAATACAAAACTTTGGCAGGTAAATTTGTCAAGGTTCTTCCTATAGAAGTCAGTAGGAGCTGCGCTGATCCTATTGGACTGTTTTAAATCAGATCAGACTTTAGGTTTTCTGATTTTTTTGCTAGGAATTTTTCAAAAAAACTCACATTTTTAAAAGTTTTAGTTCCATTCATACTCTTTTTTTATTCAGATCTTTTAATAATTATCATGACATTCATAGTTTTAGAGAATGTGAGTTTAGTCATCTGGCCACTAAATCTGGCATTCAAGTGTCAACATAAAAGATTTTGATAAAAGCAAAATGATGATACTGTCTATAAGAAGATTCATCTGTTTAGAAATTGCAGTCCTTGAAAAATGGTAGCTTCCATCTTCCCTTACAGCTTACAGTAGCATCTGATGGTTGCTGGAACTCTTGCACAGATTGGAAATAATATGTAATGTGCAATTTTAACGTGAAATTGTATTTTTAGGATTTGTAAAATTTAGAACATATCAAATAGAGCCATTTAGCTACAGCTGAAAATATTGTTAGCAGTTGGCAAAATTGAAACCCTAGCATCATTTACAGCAGTGGCAGTACCGCAGGGGGCCATTTTATCTCTTTTAGCTTCTTTGATAATGAACAATGTGATTTTCTTTTGTATCAGTCTTCTTCTTTTGAAAGCTGTATGTGTGGATAATAATTTTTTTCTTGAATTTAAGAATTGATAAACTGCCCCATCTGAGTGTTACAACCTACATTTATTAGTTGGATAATTTCATAACATTTAATGCATTTAGAACAGGTGTTACATTTTACTCATTTTCCTAAATAAATAGAAAATACTGATAATTTTAACATAAATAATGACAAGGACTGTGTACTATAGTTGGTTGGTTCAATAATTTGCAATGAGATTATGCTTAAAAGTTAATCTCTAACTATAACTAAAAGTTAGAATAAGTAGAATACGGTTATCTATGCAAGATGAATGAGAGATGAATAAGACATGATATAAGCAAGTTGTCCAACATTTCAACTGGAGACATTTATTTTAAATAAATAAAACCTTCAGGGCTTTTTTTATAGTAAAGATATAAACCAGAATTAAATACAGTCTACAATTCAACACTTTTAAAGATATTAGGTTTCATATCAATTAATATGACCTTCACCCCTTCACAAGCCAGTAGACTTTTGAAGGGGGCGAAGGCAGCCATAGTAATTTTTTTTATATAATACTAAAACAAAGAATAACAAGATTACTGTGTCACATTACCATTACTGTCCTTTACTTAATACTCTCACACTCTACAATATGTATGTCTTCATTACCAATATAATTATACTTTAAGCAACATTAATGCATTATAACATATTATATTAACATAATCAAGTTAAGAGTAGTATACTTATCAAAATAATTATGGTTTGCCAAAAGCACATTTACACCATAGCTCCAGACACATGAAGTAATGTATGCATATGTCTGAAAAAAACTATGTTCCAAAGGTCCAGGAATGTCAGTCTCGCTGTTGAGATCTCATTTTGGCTCAATATGAATGTCTCTATAGTAGAAATATTTTAAACCCAAAAGGATAAGTCTTCAAGACTCCACAGCTCAAATGTTACATTCTGAATTGATATTTATACCAAGTAGCAGCCAAATGGGTGTGAAGTGATTAGTATTCAATTATATACACAACTAAAGTTGTAAAGCCATTACCAAGTGCCAAAAATGAATAATTAAGTGATTACAATGTTTCCACTTACTGATGTGTAAAGTTGTCACACTACTTCTGCCAAAGAAATTCATGGTAAAAAAAAAAGTACACGTTGCCAGTTAATGAAGTGTGAATTTGTTACATCCCTTCCTATTAAAAAAGTTCCAACATTATGAAACATAAACATGTTACATTTATTCTCTCATTAACACATACATAAAAGGTATTATATATGTGTGTGTGTGTGTGTATATATATATATATATATATATATATATATATATATATATATATATATATATATATTACAGCTTTCTGTGATAATACCCTATATTGTATTTCATTCCTTGTTTCCACATTTTCTCCACTTCATTCCTTCAATAAACTTATCATTTATTGTTGTTTCAAAGTGTAAAATACTAAAGTATGCAATCATTTGGTAAAAAGTAGGTAGATACACTTTTTTGTGTGACTTTTGCAAACAGGCAAAGGCTTAAATAATACACCAGAAGATGATCAGGAAAGGCCTAAAGAGAAACATAACATAAACATAATAATACCTGTAGTCTACAATATCTGTAGTCTAAGGAAATTCATGCTTTATGCTTGCTTGGATCACTAGTCTCAGGAGCCAAACAACATTCTAGTTTGATGAAGGGCAAACATTAGAATGGCAAAAAATTTTAATAAATCACATTACATGAAAAATCAAGCAAATACTTAGACCTATCTCTATGGTTAAGATACTGATTGCTATTATATGACCTGTCATATAAAAATATCCATAGCAAACACCATTAGCAGAATAGTCTATACCACATTTGTGCTACAGAAACTTTTGAAGCCTCAAGTTTTGCTTAGCAACTGACATTAGTGGCATGAACAGAGCAAGGATTGAGTAGCCATACAATTGAGGCAATTACAAATATGTCTTTAAACATGGGAAATAGAACATAGGAAAGGAATCTTCACAGATAAACTGAACAGCAGAAAAAAATCTGGCTGAGCCACACACTGCATTCCAGAATGAATACCTGTGCAATGTGGCATTGCCTTTACAAGTTAGTAATAGGTACTTTGTTTTTACACTAATGATGAATATTATTATATGAGCTGCAAGCAGCACCTTACTGAGATGGCGGATTTTTAGATTGAGACTTTTTGCAGCCTTTGGGTACAATAAATCTTGAAAAATTTGAGGATTTTTTCACTAAAAAATTGGATTTTATAGTACTTAAACTTACATTTTTCAAGTCTTTAGAAACTGAACTTTAATAAATAACCCCCATAATATAGACATGAGTTGGTTATCTAGACAAATATATTTGAAAATACAGCATACTGATATGGCAGAGCAATATTTCATACAGTAATGCCAATAACACTTTCAATACCTTTGATTCTTCTTAAAGGTGGCTTTATGTTTGAGGATCAACTAAAAACGTTCCCTGGTTTCACTATAATATGAGAAGAAATTTATAATCAGGAAATAAGAGATGCCCATTTTCTGGAATGCTTCCAGCATCATGTGGGTTAGCAATTGGTTACAATAATTTGTGGTTCTGATGTCAAGAATGAGAAATTTATAGCGAATCATAATGTAGGTATTGCCTTTTCTTTTGTTGTGATGGAGCCGTGTGCTTGGGAATATGATGGGTTGAAGTTTGCAGGAGAGTTTACACACTAAGGAAACAGCCATAAAACTGTAAAAATATCATATTAATGGGAAACTGGTACAGGGAAATGGTGGAGAAAGGGTAAAGCAAGAATTGAAGCTTAATTAAAATACTCAGCTCTAAGCAGAATAAAGTAGAAAGGTAACAATATATTCGAATATGATTAAAGTATTTAAAACTGGAAAGGTACACTAGTAGAACACTGGGCAATGAATTGTGTGACTGGGCACAATATTAAGTAAGAAAATGTTATTAGTTATAATAAATACATAAGTATTAGATTTCAATATGCAGTAGGAATGAGGTCCCTGCCCCAAACAGTGTATTCAAAAGTGTATTCATTCCAAAACCTTTAAGTCCAGTCCCAAACCTTGAAACTTCTGAATAAACTTATTGTGTTGGTATCAAATTCCTTACTGAAATGTAGCTAAGCAATACCAACTGCTCTACCTTGGTCTACCACTTCAGTGGTCTGTCATGATTTCCAATGGTAAATCTATTCTGCGTTTACCGCTGATTTGTTATGGAGCTGCTAAGAAACAACATGGGTTCAGAAGTGGACTTAACTATTAAATTGTATCAGTGACACAAGTCAAGTTTATTGTGACCTTTCAAATTTCAAATTGATGTATAATTAATCACATGGCTGGGTGAAAATGTAATCAGGGAAATAATTGATATCCAGGAACTAGTAGACACAGAGACATTGTGTAATGGGTCACAAAGGTATTAAATCTTTCTAATACAATGCATTATACAGTACATCTGTAATAGAAACAGCAAAAGGTAATGTGCAAAAAGTTTCTAAACATCAATACCACTGATATAATTAAAAACACAATAAATTGATGAACTAGTATTTTTGCAAAAAGCTTTTTAATGAGATTGAACAGTTGTTTTATAGTAGAATCTAACTGAACCAGCTGCTAAACCAGGAGAATATATTGTGCCCTACTGGGTGCAACTTTATACCCATCAGAACATATACTATAGCACTTGCTCTTGGGATGAGTCCTATAGTTAGTTCTGCATGATCAGTTCCCCTTTCCTTAGGAAAACATAATTCATAAGCTTATGATGCCCGTCTACATGTTTGGGTATGTATGTATTAATAGTCAATAGTGAGTAGGTAGAAGGAACACAGTTCCAGATGGCACTAATTCCTAAATGAAGAACAGCTTTTGTTGATGCAGTATTGTCTTTTGGATGTTCATGTTGAGCTACACAATTTTCTGATCTTTGTTAGATGTGTGGGTGCAAGGTTGATCACTTACAATGTGTTAAACAGTTAAACTAGTATGAGAAAAGACAACTTTCCATCAAGCCCATCACATTCTCACCTGAGAAAATTGCACTGGCCCAGGATAATACTGTAGGAAAGCCATGACACCTTCTTCTTCCTCTTTGTGGATCAAGTGTAAAAACCACAAACGACTCTAATACAGCACTTTGGCAAATATAAGCAGTCATAATCTCATAAAAGTCACTGGGGGCTGTGCTGATCTATTCGGACTTATTAGAGGTTTCTGGACTTTTTTTCGCTAGTAATTGTCCAAAAAAATTAACTTTACATTTTTTGGCACATCATTCAATGTTTTTTTTCTGTTCATACTATTTATACTCAGATGTTTTAATAACTTTCATGGCATTTGTGGTTTTAGAGAAAATTTGTTTAATTAAAAATTGACCTTCAATAAATTCTTTTTCAAATACTGTTTCTAGAATAATGTAATAAAGAAAATACAAAAACACCACCTTCACTAACAGTCTTAACAAAGAGTACCTCTAAAACATAAAACAAAATATTATCCTTTCTTTATATGGTGCTTTACATTGTGTATCATTCCCGTCAGTCCCATCCTCCATAAAGCAAAGTTCCCAATTTCATTTACATAATGTAATGTCAATTAACTTTCATGTGTGTGTTCGGTGATTAAAAATAAATCTGCGTTAGAACTTGAATCCAGGACCCTAACACTGCTAACCAGTGTGTCACCATGTTGTCCTTAAATTGAATTTATTTGTAAAGGCTGCACTGGCTATTATTAATCTACACTTTATTTTTACATTCTCTTGCAGATATTCCATAGATTTAAAAAAAGGATTGAAAAGAAGTACAAGAAGAAGGGTGGGTCATTAAATCTTTCCATGTCTAACAAAGGGCACTAACAAAAGAGTTAATTGCTTTTTAAAAATGTATAATTGCAAATCTATTATGTTAGAGTCAAACAAATCTATTGTTTTCCTATTGTGATCCTATGACCATAACTTGTAATTTATAATGTGTTATAGCTCTTTTATCAACAAAGGTTGTGCTGGTAAATACATATTTCATTATATAACTTGACATTGTTCCACTTTAATTTCATTTATTTGTCAAGCATGAACAATAGAACTTTTAGCATGATGTGTGTCCTGCTCAGGTGAAGAAACATATTTGAAAATCGATATTATCCCATTATATTAGTTTATTATAAAAGTACTTGAATATCTATAAATATATTGTGTATTTTTTTTTAGTATGTATTAACAGAATAGCTCTGTAATATATCCTTCAAATTCAAAATGTTACTTAACCTCAATTTGAAAGGTTATCTTTAGTAGTAGTCCAGCACAGTAAACTGTACTTAGAGGTTTAAGGAAGAATAACCTATTAACAAGTGCTAAAATGTATACATGAGAATGTGTTTTTACTGAAATATAATTATATCTAATGTGCCCTAAACAGCACTAAATAAAGGGGAATAAAACAGTAACTGAAATTATTGTGCATTATTGCCTAGCAACAGTCTGAAAGGGAGATAATAACCAAGAGCATATATATAAGCTAAATAAGTCTTAAAACATAGAACATAGCCCTTGGACTAAAATGACACTCCAAAAATACAGAGTAGGGTAAAGCAGTGTAGCATCAAACCTGAAAAGGATGTTAGATCAAGAGCGTGGAGAACAACACACTGCATTACTTTTATTTTACACAATTTTTTACATCATATTTTGGAGTAAAACCCTTAAAACTGTGGGAAATAGAATTTCTAACATTTTCCTACATTTCACTAGCAGTTTAAATTTTGGAATATTTTGCTTATTTATCAAAGCATTTCCTTCTTTGTTTTCAAAGCAATCCCCAGCTCTGAGCAGTCAAAATGTATTGATTCTTAAAAATCTGAAATCTCATAATCCTGTTCACAATTTGATTTCTGAAATGATTTGTAAATGTGGGGGGAAAATCCACTTTTAAAAATATGAACACAATTGAAATCAATGGGGGGAATTCAGGGCAATTAGTAATATATTTTTTGGAGTGTTCTCGTTTGTGAAAGAGATTCATAAATTTGCCTAGAACATTATAAATAACAAATGCTGCTGATCAGCAAAATATTGAATTGAATAGCAGTTTTATTTCTCAAGAAAAAATATCTTTACAAAAGAAATTAATTGCTGGAAAATTCTTTATTTAAAGAAAGTAGCAAAAAAAGTTAGCTTTCTATATGATCAATGGATTTATATATATATCATTTTTATTTGGTTCCCAAATATTATATGTTGTGATTTTTTTCTGTTTTTCTGATTAACTTAGTCTTCATTGTCATTGCAGCTAGTTTCCATACATTTACATTCTTCAACATCAATGTATCTAAAATTAACACTATTTCCATCTGCGCAATCCATGTGTACAAATTTCTCTTTAGTCTTCACCTCTCTGCAGCAGGAACACTTACGTAATACATGTCTTGAAAAATTTGGGTACCTGAAAATAGTTTTTTTAAAAAAAGATCTTGTTATTATATAGTGTTTACAATAACAGTTAACATTGCACTGGATGTAATGCATGTAGATGTGGGGCCTCCAGCCAAGCTGAGCTGCTCTGCCTTCTATAACAATGTATGGGAGAAGGGAGCAGCCTCTTGATCAGTTCTTGAGTGGTCAAGGTGTAGGATGGGGACATTTTTTTTAAAAAAAAAAAAGCAGAAAGCAGAGAAAAGGGTTTTAAAGCCTTTTTCAAAAATCCTCATTTTAAATTAAGGGGGAACTTTTTACAAATTTCTTATACATTTTTACATTATTTTTTTTATTACCATTTTACTTTTTATTGTTTTCAAGAAAAGACAAACACAAAGAAACAACATTTGTTATACACAACATTTTTAAAGAAAAAAGAGAAAGGAAGAGAAGGAAAAAGAAAAAAAAAAAAAAGAGGAGAGGGGGGATTAGCTGGTGTCAGGGAAGGGGGCTATTACTATGAGTAGTGCATGTAATAAGACAAACAGGTGTCAGGGAGTGAAGCTGTTACTGTAATTAGTGCATATAGTAAGGCAAGTGAACCGAGCTGCAACTGTGACTAGTGCATGTAATAAGACAAGAATAAAGGGTTGTAACTGTGAATAGTGCATGTAGTAAGGCAAGGGTACAGGGCTGTAACTATAAATAATGCATATAATAGGACAAGCTAGTGTCAGCGCTGTAACTGTTATTAGTGCATGTACAAAGGCAAGCTAGTGTCAGGGAACGGGCTGTCACTGTAATTAGTGCATGTGATAAACAAGCTGGTGTCAGCCTGTGACTGTGAGTAATACATGTAGTGATGCAAACCGGTGTCAGGGGGCGAGCTGTCACTGTGGATAAAGCCTGTAGTAAGGCAAGGGTACAGGGCTCTAACTGTGAATAATACATGTGATAAAACAAACTAGTGTCAGCGCTGTAAGTGTGAGTAGTGCATATAATAATGCAAACTAGTGTCAGGGGCGCGCTATCCCTGTGAGTAGTGCATGTAAAAAAGCAAGCTAGTGTTGCGGAGTGTGTCTGGAACTGTGGGTAGTATATCTATTTAAAATAGGCGCCCTATAAAGGTATGAGACGAGAGGAGAAAGAAAGAAAGGAAGCTTTCAGTTACACGCAAGTTTACATTCATAATTTGTTATTAAATCCTTCAAACAAACCATTGCTTTCATGGACCAAGAGTCATAATACCCAATAATGATCATGAGAAAGTCTGCCTGCCTCTGGCTAACAGATGTCATCTGTGATTTGAGGAGGACATATGGAACATGCTCAGTGCTGTTTATTCAGTGTTATACCAATTTAGCAAATTTACAATTACAGTTTTTCATTGTTTTACATTTATTGTACTAGGACATTTAATAATGTCATTTAAAATTGAAAAATTTAAAACCTTACTGCATTGAGTTCTAGAAAAATTGCAATCTTGATAAATATTTCCCTATACAAAGTTATACACTGTATATTAAATGTGGACACTTCAGAGACTGGTGTCTCTGGCCATAGTACAAAAAAAAAAACAAGGTGACAAGCACAAGTAGAGTCCATTTATGATTAAGGGGAACTTTTTGTTTTGATAAATTACAAAGTTTGGCATGAAAGGTTTAAATATAGTATCAATAGTGATTTAGAAGAATTCATAGCTTGAGGTATTGTCCAAATCTTTAGGGGCTGATGACATATGGAAAATGTGGATTTATTTTGTAATATCCATATTCATACTATACATATAATACTTTTTCTAATAATGTTTGCTAAACCATATTACATAAAAGTAACCACTGGGAAGGCCACCTTAAAAATAAATTAACATTCTGAGATATCATGAGAAATTTGGCATACTGATAGATAGATAGACTACACAATATTGGCTCAGACGCAACACTATTGAATATAGCATTAATTTTTGGTGTGTGGCAGATATAATCAGTTGAAGCTACAAGCAATTGAATAAATTAAAATGCACTTACAGTGAATAGGCTTCACAAGTCCCTTTACACCGAGACAGTTCCACCATACGTAATGTTCTGCATTCCTCATAAGTTAAATAATCATTGTATTTTTGTAATTTGCATGAGTGATTCTGCGGAATACCTGAAGAAAAATTATCACCATAAAAAAACTATACAACACATTTTGAGCTATTTTTTGGGTACTTCAACTAGGAAATAGTCCAACTTCGATTTGAATTTGAAAAAACTTCTAAATTCGAAGATCAATTTTTTAAGTACTGTCTGTTTAAAACTTTGACTTCGACCATTCGCCACCTAAAAGCTGCTGAAGTGCTGTTTTGACCTATGGGGGACCTCCTAGAAACTGTATGGAGGCAATTGGGGGAGTTTGGGAGATCGAAGGTCAAAGTTAAAAAAACTTTGATCCAAAGTAGCGCTACTTTGAATCGTACAATTCGAAGTAGGCCAAATTCAAACTTCGACCTTAACCTGATAAATTCGCCCCATAGCTTTAAGATATATGCTGCATGGGAACAATACCATACATACAGTAGAGACACAGATCCATCAGTGTGTCTGGCTATTTCTATTTCATCTAATATCATGGATTGATAATTTTGTCTATCTATTTATCTGTCATCTGTCTATTATATTTTTATGCAATGCCAACATTTTTTAAATTCAGATATAATAATAATGATTAGTAAAACTGCCACAATTTGCTTTACTAAAAAAACTGTGAAAATGGGGAAAATTTTGCAGATCATTGGGTGTTTTTTCTTTTGCCAAATGCACTGGAGTCAATAAGCACTTTTTGTCATATTTTTTTTTCTTATTCCAATTGAAATGTAAATTTTTGCCACTTGTTAAAATGTGAATTTTGCTGCAAATCAGGTGAAGATTTGCTCATACTCGTAGGGGCACATTTACTATTGGTCGAATATCGAGGGTTAATTAACCCTCGATATTCGGCCGTCAAAGTAAAATCCTCCAACTTTGAATATCAAAGTAAAAGGATTTACCGCAATTTGTTCGTTTGAACGTTCGTAGGATTTTAATCCATCGATCGAACGATTTTCCTTCGATCAGAAATTGCCTAGAAAGCCTATGGGGACCTTCCCCATAGGCTAACATTGATGCTCGATAGGTTTTAGGTGGTTGAAGTTTTTTATAAAGAGACAGTACTTCGATTATCGAATGATCGAATAGTCAAACTATTTTTAGTTCGATTCGTTTGAATCGAAGTCAAAGGTCGTAGCTGAAGGTCGAAGTAGCCAATTCAATGGTCAAAGTAGCCAAAAAAAAACCATTCGAAATTTGAAGTTTTTTTCCTTCTAATCCTTCACTCGAGCTAAGTAAATGTGCCCCTAATAGTTAACAGTTGTATGATTGAGGCCAAGATTATGTACAGTATAAGTGTATATAACTAGTTTATTGCTTAGCCTTTTGGATACAAATCACTAGACACATTCAGTTAAAAACATTAAATGCTTACATATTTTACAACATCCATTTGGTTCCAGATGAATGGTTCCCTGCAACGAAAAATAAATGTTGTATATTGAAATACTCTATAATTTTGATAAATAAGTATTTTGATGCAAAATAGACAGCGAAACCAAATGACAAATACAATGAATTGTTTTTAGAATCAAAACCCATGTTAACTGTTAAATTAAAAGGTAGTTTCCAAAATTAGAGCAACTGTATATTCAGAAATCACAGGAAAAGTTTGAATGTGAAAAATTTCTCAGCTGAAATTTGGCAAAACTATAAAGATTGATGTTATAACATTTTTTCTGCAACTTAATCAAATAAAATGCAATGGAGTTTTTCTGATCCAAGTTTTTATTTCTAAAAATGCTCAAATCAAAAAAATAATTATTAGAAAAAAATTTGAGTTTTTACATTTGCGATATCTAATTTTTACAATTACAAAAGACATTAAATAGTGAGTTTTGTTGTTATACTATGTTATTTTTTTTTTGCCAAAAACAAATTGAATTAGAATATTGATGTCAAATCACCCAAGTCTAAACCTTTCTTTCATGTACATCGGTGTAGGTAATAAAAGTTGGTAAGGTTAGTCTTCTATTTCTAGATTACACTGATCCCCTACTCTGCTTCAGTATATTGTCTCTAAAGGTGAAGAAATTCAGACTACCTTTGGCTCTACTCCTGGTCCTAATTCTGTAAGATAGGCTGTTATTATGTAATATTATAGGGTGTACTTTGAAATAAGCTACAAGAATTGCATTTCTTTTAAACTTCCATTTATTATTGTTGGCAGAGGTGGTCTTTATGATGATCACACAGGGAACACTCAGTACAGTGTTCATGTATTTTCAAATGATCTTTGTCCTATGACCACAACATATATGTCACAGTAGTATGTTTGCAAATACAGCTGTTGGAACAAGTCTAAGATAACAAATCAGAACTAATAAAGTATTACTGGGGATGATTATATCAAGAAGATGATTTTGGCACTGTGCATACATTTCATATCTTGGAATATGATCTCAATACATGATTTTTTTTAAACACATAAGCTTTGTTATTATCGTTAAGGGACACCTGTTTTATGCATGTTTTGTACATGTAGAAAAACCATCCAACAGCCTCTCTTCCCCCCACCAATCCATTTTCATTTCATCTTACCCAGCCCTTCATACTGGTGTCAGCAATCCATATAAAATGAGTGTGAGCTGGGTTATATATGCATACCATGCTTAGGATGGATTACTACGCATGGAGTGGAGATGGGACCAAAACAAACAATTTTATGGGCATAACATTAAAATAGGTGACATATGACATCACGTGATATCCAGCTAGTGTACTTACAGGTTCACAATCTTCTTCAAAAAATAGTGGACAGGAAATCTTGTAGACAAAATGGATTAACTGATTGTTTTCTTTAGTGCATTTGTATAATGTACAATTATCATTCTTCAAAGGTCGAGTGTCCCCTGGCTAAATTACAAGAAAATGTAACAATATTAAATGAACAAAAATTGTAGCATTATATTTTTCTATACTCAACTTTAGTATCTATCATCAAGCAAAGGGAACACGCAGGTGAAATACAATGTGTTAAGAGGATCACCTTGATGCACCTTCTCCTATGAACAAATACTGTATTTACAGACATAAGGTAATACCATGCTTTAAGATAACCAAGGCTACAATCCATTGCAGCAGTTCATAAAAAAGCAAAATCGCTCAACAGTGTATTAAATATTTCAAAAAGATGTCTTTCTGTGCTTTTACTGATGGTTTTAATATTGGAACTTGTAATTAGCCAAGTGGATATTTGGATTTTTGTCTACTATTAAAACTATTTAATACAGTACTGAGTGTTTTTCACTTTTTATGAACTGCTGCTGTGCTGATGAGTCGGAAAGGCTTGTACCCTTGGGTTATCTTGAGTTTTATAGGCTTCATTCTTAGGCTGAACTTACATTAAGGAGCTCAACTGAATCCTCATTTTTCAAAATGCAATGTGTTTGTTCGCACACTCCACAACACTGTCCTGGGTCCTTCCTTAGGTTGTAACCCTTTGGAATAATATAAGACATGTATCAGTTTTAAGACAATATTTTTAGCACCTTTCTGGAGAAGGTATTCATGAGCTTCACAATCATTCATTCTGTCTTTAAAGAAAAAAAAAATCTATTGCCTTAAAAATGACTTTTTTGGAGCAACCAGTACGTATGAAGCTTCCAGGATGTCATCATTGACTTCCTTGGAAGTTCCAGGATCCATTAAGATTAAGTAAGGGGAGACCTCTCACAATATGTTTTATATTTTCCTCTAATGAAGGTAGTTGGAGCCAATCAAAAGCAAACCATAGGGCCTTACATATACCAAATAGCAAATATAATATCCAATTGGAATCATGGTGGAGAGCAGACAAACTTAAAGCATTCTGTGAAGAGGCATAAAGATGATGTTGCTTCCATAACAAGCTGTATTTTGAAAAACAAATGCATGATGGGATGTGAGTAATATGAGCTTGTATAAAAATAGTTGATGAATATCAGACTTACAGCCGGACATTCAACATTGCAGGGTTGTGGATGGCAAGAAATATTTAAGACGTTGTTAGTAGAATTCTCTGAACACACACAGATCTGGCAACTGTCAGGGTCTGAGTACACTGGTGATCCAAGCTGTAAAGTGTTTAAAGAGGCAGAAGATTTAATATATAAAAACCACATTATAATACTCTACTTGCCATTGAATGCTGAATCATAATGTTATATCATGGGCATTAAAAGCTGAATAAAAAAACTACAAGAGATGCAGAAAAAATTTAAAGTCGAAGGGGGTTATTAATCAAAGGTTGAATTTTAGAGTTTTTTATACAGTGAATGAATTTGAACGAACACGAATGGCTTCTTATTTAAGAAAAAAATAAAAGGGAAAGAACTCTATTCAGCATGTTCGAGTTTTGAAACCCGAAAACTTGAAGTAATCAAATTTTTTGGCAAAAAACACTCAAATAACTTGAATTGATCAAGTTTTTGGGCAAAACCCTTCGAAAATAACTTCACAAAGGCTATTAACAGATGGTTCAAAGGACCTCTGCCATTGACTTCTACATTGACAGGTTTTACCTGGTTTAACCCCTGGTTTAACACAAATTTGTGTTAATTCCAGAGTGAGAGAATACATTTTCGAAAATGTTTTTTTTTAAACTGAAACTAAACCCCTAAAAAAACTTGGAATTTCATGGAAAACACAAGTCAAACCTTAATAAATATATACTGTACATTTCAAGTAATCTGCTACAACAGTAAAAGACATAGGATTTAGACACTGTTCTTCCCTCTCTTTTTGTTTCTGTCCCTTTATTTTTCTTCTCTTCCCTGTCTATGAGGATCCTTTATGCACCAAATGCCGCAAGAAAATCTATGACTGATCCTCAGTGTATCATTCTACAAGCATAATGATGAAATTGTATCCAGGAAGAGTATGTCTAAGTACAGCAACCTCCTGACGTAGATATACATGCACTGAAAAGACCAGTGACATATACCCTAGGGCAGAATAGCACAATATGACTTTCTTTAGCAAAATTAATAAGTAGTCACTTGAGTGGCAACTGTTCAGCCATGGATTTTGATGGGGTAATGTCATTTATTCTGTGCAAAGTAGTCAGTACAGTAACAGTCTTTCTTTCTGTACAACATGGGAATAGTGTGGCTGGTGCAAGCTAATACAAGCACATTTATTTATAGGGTAGTCAGGCTTAGCAACAGTTGTCAGGACTTAGAACCAAAATGAATGTATATCTTATGCAGGGTATCTCCATAATTTGGCATTTAGTCCATCTGTATGCTTAAGAAATAGTTACCTATGATTATTTTCAGTAAATCAGAATTATTGATTATCACAAAATATTTAGAAGTATAAATAACCCTATTTTCCTTAAAGGGGACCCATCACCCCAAAAAAAAATCCAAATCCTATTTTATCACATTAGTCAAGCAAAATGAACTTTAATTACACTATATAAATTATTTGAATCTTGTTTCCTTCAGTCTTTATAATTATAGCAAGCAGGAAGCAGCCATTTTGTGGACAGTTTTATTTAGGCAAGTCTTGTATCATCTCAGAATCTTGTTTGTGCACCAGAATGGGGGACCTGATGTCCATTTCCTTGCCCTGGCTACACAATTAAATGGTAAAGAGAACAGGGGAATGTGTGGAGAGCAGTGGCATCTAGGAAGTGCTGAATGGAAAGTGAAAGTAATTGTCTGCCCCACTGGCACAGAGGAGGGGCAGACAATATTTGATTGACAGTTGAGATTTTTAAATGCGCTTGCAACAGCTATGAATGCTTTAATAAAAAATAGAAATTGGATTTCATGTTTAATTTGAAAAGGACTTTTATTATACAGATTTTTGTGTCTGGATGACCGGTCCACTTTAAGCAATTATAACATAACAATTGATACACTCTACCAAATTACTACTAACCTGGTATTCAGCATTTCTATACACACAAACCTTTTTGTGAGCTAAAATAAAAAAACAATACAACAGCATAATTACTAGGCACAAATATATGCTTATGTGATTTAAGATAAATTCAAAGGTAAGATTCTGGATCTCTAAGATTAAGAAACTCGGTTTGTAAAGTAAATTAAAAGGCTATATTCACATAATAAGAATGCTAGAAAATCAATTGCATGAATAATCACAACAAATATGATGTAAATCTCAGGACTTACCACATTTATAACTAGGACAGCAGTGACCATTAATATATTCACCCACAACTTCAGATCCAACTTCACATTTTGGCAAAATGTTTGTGCACTGGCTATTGTCACACACTTCAAAGAAACAGCAAATAAAGTCACATAAATATTGTAATGTCACTATTTTATTTGCTTTGAAAGCAGGAAAAAAATAGTTTATTGTGTTATTACTGATGAATTGAACATATAGGCATATGTTCCTGTCGGTTTTTCAATTGCTCTCTATTAAATCTAGTAGGGAAACAATAGGGGTCATTAAAGTGTAATCCATGGGGGGGTGCCAAATTTTAGGATACCCTCCAAAGATTGTAAGGACTTGTCTGATACCCAGGGCCGGTGCTCCTGTTAGTAGAAAACTGCACTGGCTCACATGCACAGTTGGCCATTGGATTTTGAAGAAAGAGATAGGAAGGAAGAGGATCACTCATTTGCAAGTGCCCTGGGCCAATGCAGTTTCTCCTAACATGAGCAATGGCCCCAGGTATCAGGTAAATTGTTACAATCCTTTGGGGATGCAGTAACATTTAGCACCCACAATGGATTGGACTTTCCTTCTTCTTCAACTACCACAAATGAGTTGCATAGCTGCAGATTTCCTCACAGCCAATTGGGGAAATATCCTGGTTATTTAAGATATTTCACTACCATATAGTTGCACTCAGCACCACTCTTCCTCCAAAATTTTGGTCAGTAGTGTATATTGATGTAGGGGAACCCTGGAATTACTACCACCTACAAACCAGGGACTCATATCACTCTCATTCTGAATGCACATTTATATTTGATATACAAAACGTCACAAATCTTGACACTTGAAGAGTCTCCCTAGGTGACCACAATTATGCTGGAAACATGCTGCATTGTGGGTACAAAAGATAGTGAATGCACTTGAAAGTGAACTATGGTGTGATAAGCAAATGACCCCCTAGTATCTATAATTTATTGTGCAGACAGTCTTAAAGGAACAGTAAAGTATAAAAATAAAAACTGGGTAAATAAATAGGCTGTGCAAAATAAAAAATGTTTCTAATATAGTTAGTCAGCCAAAAATGTAATGTATAAAGGCTGGAGTGACTGAATGTCTAACTGTCTAACATAACAGAACAGAACACTATTTCCTGCTTTGCAGCTCTCTAACTCTATGTTAGTCAGCGACTTTAAGGGGGGCCACATGGGACATAACTGTTCAGTTAGTTTGTTTTTCATTCTTAGCATGCAGGTCAGATTCAAATGCAAACAGTTATAACCGATATGCCCCCCCCTCAAGTCACTGATTGGTTACTGCCTGGTAACCAATCAGAGGAAACCAAGAGAGCTGCAAAGCAGGAAGTAGTGTTCTGGCTATTATATTAGACATCCAGTCACTCCAGTCGTTATACATTACATTTTTGCCTAACTAACTATATTGAAAATATTTTATTTATTTTGCACAGGCTATCTATTTGGCCAGTTTTTAATTTTGCATTGAGCAATTCCTTTAATGATAGCAGCGACAAAGCAAACACAATGGTGATGATTTTCAGCCACACCATCAGAGCCGGGCCACACTGGGCAGGCTCCCTAGGCAACCTGGGCCAACGCGGCGCCGGCTGAGTGTGCGCATGCAAAATCAATTACATTAATAATCTTTGCAAAACAAATATGATCTAAATTTCAGTACTTACCACATTTATAACGAGGACAGCAGTGCCCCTCGGCATATTCACCCACAACTTCATAACCAGTCTCACATTTGAGCAACGGTTTTGGGCACAGGCTGATGTTGCACACTTGGAAGAAACAGCAAAAAGGTTAACTTCAATATTTAAAAAAATAATTTGTAGGGGATCAGAGAAACCCTTCTCCTGCTTTTCTGTCTGTGACATCATGCAGCCCAGTTACAGGCTGTAGAGCCATCCAATTGGCTGGGCGCCCCAGTGCATCTTTGGGAGAGAGAGTGAGTGCCTGACTTTGGAGCCTTTTGTACATGGTCTCCAACAGAGCTTAACAGAATGCTAGAAAATCAATTGCATGAATAATCACAACAAATATGATGTAAATCTTAGGACTTACCACATTTATAACTAGGACAGCAGTGACCATTAATATATTCACCGACAACTTCAGATCCAACTTCACATTTTGGCAAAATGTTTGTGCACCGGCTGCTGTCACACACTTTAAAGAAACAGCAAATAAACTCACTTAAACATTGAAATGTCACTAGTTTATTTGCTTTGACAGCAGGAAAAAAAATAGTTTATTGTGTTATTACTGATGAATTGAACATAAAGTCATATGTTCCTGTTGGTTTGTCATTTGCTCGTTACTAAATCTAGTAGTGAAACAATAGGGGTCATTAAAGTCTAAACCATGGGGGGCACCACATTTTAGGTCAGCCTCCAAAGAATGTAAGGACTTACCTGATACACAGGGCCGCTGCTCCTATTAGTAGAAAACTGCACAGGCCTGGGGTACATTCGTGTGACCGATCCCCTTTCTTTCCCTCTTTCTTCACTTGGGCTCACATGCACAGTTGAGTTAAAAGCTGGCAGGTGTTGGCCATTGGATTTTGAAGAAAGATAAAGGAAGGAAGAGGTTCTCTCATTTGCAAGTGCCCTGGGCCAATGCAGTTTCTCCTAACAGGAGCAATTGCCCCAGGTATCAGGTAAATTGTTACAATCCTTGGGGGATGCCTTAACATTTGGCACCCACAATGGATTGGACTTTCCTTCTCCTTCAACTACCACAAATGAGTTGCATAGCTGCAGATTTCTCCACAGCCAATTGTGCAAAATATCCTGTTCATTTAGGGTATTTCACTACCATATAGTTGCACTCAGCATCACTCTGTCCTTCCTGCCTCCTGAATTTTGGTCAGTTGTGTATATTGATGTAGGGGAACACTGGAATTACTGCCACCTACAAATCAGGGACACATATCACTCTCATTCTGAATGCACATTTATATTTGATATACAAAACGTCACAAATCTTGACACTTAAGAGTCTCCCTATGTGACCACAAAAAAACATGCAAAATGCTGTATTTTGGGTAAAAAAGATAGTGAATGCACTTGAAAGTGAACTGTGGTGCAATAAGCAAATGACACCCTAGTAGCTATAATTATTTGTGCAGTCAGTCTTAAAGGAACAGTTTAGTGTACAAATAAAAACTGTGTAAATAGGCTGTGCAAAATAAAAAAAATGTTTCTAATATAGTTAGTTAGCCAAAAATGTAATTTATAAAGGCTGTAGTGACTGGATGTCTAACATAACAGAACACTATTTCCTGCTTTGCAGCTCTCAAACTCTATGCTAGTCAGCGACTTTAAGGGGGGGCCACATGGGACATAACTGTTCAGTTAGTTTGTTATTCATTCTTAGCATGCAAGTGGGATTCAAAAGCTAAGAGTTATGATGATGTGCCCCCCCCCTCAAGTCACTGATTGGTTACCGCCTGGTTACCAATCAGTGGAAACCAAGAGAGCTGCAAAGCAGGAAGTAGTGTTCTGGCTATTATATTAGACATCCAGTCACTCCAGCCTTTATACATTACATTTTTGCCTAACTAACTATATTGAAAATATTTTTTTATTTTGCACAGGCTATGTATTTGGTCAGTGTTTATTTTTACCCTGAACTGTTCCTTTAATGATAGAAGTGAAGCAGCAAACACAATGGTGATCATTTTCAGCCACACCACTACAGCACTGATATGTGCAATATCTATTGTCAGTAATTCAATTACATTAATAATTTTTGCAAAATAAATATGATCTAAATTTCAGTACTTACCACATTTATAACGAGGACAGCATTGCCCCTCGACATATTCACCCACAACTTCATAACCAGTCTCACATTTGAGTAATGGTTTTGGGCACAGGCTGATGTTACACACTTGGAAGAAACAGCAAAAAGGTTAACTTCAATGTTTTAAAAATTAACTTGTAGGGGATCAGAGAAACCCTTCTCCTGTTTTTCTGTCTGTGACTTCATGCAGCCTAGTTATAGGTTGGAGAGCCATCCGATTGGCTGTGCGCCCCAGTGCACCCTTGGGAGAAAGGGAGTGCCTGACTTTGGAGCCTTTTGTACAGGGTTTTCAACAGAGTTTAACAGAATGGTAGAAAATCAATTGCATGAATAATCACAACGAATATGATGTAAATCTTAGGACTTACCACATTTATAACTAGGACAGCAGTGACCATTCATATATTCACCCACAACTTCAGATCCAACTTCACATTTTGGCAAAATGTTTGTGCACTGGCTGCTGTCACACACTTCAAAGAAACAGCAAATAAACTCACTTAAATATTGCAATGTCATTATTTTTTTTGCTTTGACAGCAGAAAAAAAAATAGTTTATTATGTTATTACTGATGAATTGAACATATAGTCATTTGTTCCTTTTGGTTTGTAATTTGCTCTTTACTAAATCTAGTAGGGAAACAATAGGGGTCATTAAAGTCTAATCCATGGGGGATGCCAAATTTTAGGACACCCTCCAAAGATTGTAAGGATTTACCTGATACCCAGGGCTGGTGCTCCTGTTAATAGAAAACTGCACCGGCCTGGGGTACATGCGCGTGACCGATCCCCTTTCCTCTTTCTTCACTTGGGCTCACATACACAGTTGAGTTAAAAGCTGGCACGTGTTGGCCATTGGATTTTGAAGAAAGAGAAAGGAAGGAAGAGATTCTCCTAACAGGAGCAATGGCCCCAGGTATCAGGTAAATTGTTACAATCCTTGGGGGATGCCTTAAGATTTGGCACCCACAATGGATTGGACTTTCCTTCTTCTTCAACTACTACAAATGAGTTGCATAGCTGCAGATTTCCCTGCAGCCAATTGTGCAAAATATCCTGTTCATTTAAGGTATTTAACTACCATATATTTGAGCTCAGCACCACTCTGCCACCACTGCCATTCCTGCCTCTGGAATTTTGGTCAGTTGTGTGTATTGATGTAGGTGAACCCTGGAATTACTGCCACCTACAAACCTGAAACACATATCACTATCATTCTGAATGCACATTTATATTTGATATACAAAAAATCACAAATCTTGACACTTGAAGAGTCTCCCTAGGTGACCACAATTATGCTGGAAACATGGAAAAATGCTGCATTATGGGTACAAAAGATAGTGAATGCACTTGAAAGTGAACTGTGGTGCGATACGCAAATGATCCCCTTGTATCTATAATTATTTGTGCAGGCAGTCTTAAAGGAACAGTTCAGTGTAAAAATAAAAACTGGTTAAATAAATGGGCTGTGCAAAATAAAAAATGTTTCTAATATAGTTAGTCAGCCAAAAATGTAATGTATAAAGGCAGGATTGACTGGATGTCTAACATAACAGAGCACTATTTCCTGCTTTGCAGCTCTCTAACTCAGTTAATCAGCGACTTTAAGGGGGGTCACATTGGACATAACTGTTCAGTTAGTTTGTTTTTCATTCTTAGCATGCAGGTCAGATTCAAAAGCAAACAGTTATGATCGATGTGCCCCCCCCTCACGTCACTGATTGGTTACTGCCTGGTAACCAATCAGTCGAAATCAAGAGAGCTGCAAAGCAGAAAGTAGTGTTCTGGCTATTATATTAGACATCCAGTTTTTATACATTACATTTTTGCCTAACTAATTGTATTGAAATTTTTTTTTTATTTTGCACAGGCTATCTATTTGGCCACTTTTTATTTTTACACTGAACTGTTCCTTTAATGATAGAAGCGACCCAGCAAACACCATGGTGATGATTTTCAGCCACACCATTACGGCACTGATATTTGCAATATTTATTGTCAGCAAATCAATTACATTAATAATCTTTGCAAAACAAATATGATCTAAATTTCAATACTTACTACATTTATAACGAGTACAGCAGTGCCCCTCTTCATATTCACCAACAACTTCATAACCAGTCTCACATTTGAGCAATGGTTTTGGGCACAGGCTGATGTTACACACTTGGAAGAAACAGCAAAAAGGTTAACTTCAATATTGTAAAAATTAACTTGTACGGGATCAGAGAAACCCTTCTCCTGTTTTTCTGTCTGTGACATAATCCAGCCTAGTTACAGGTTGGAGAGCCATCCGATTGGCTGGGCACCCCAGTGCATCCTTGGGAGAGAGGGAGTGCCTGACTTTGGAGCTTTTTGTATAGGGTCTCCAACAGAGGTTAACAGAATGCTAGAAAATCAATTGCATGAATAATCACAACAAATATGATGTAAATCTCAGGACTTACCACATTTATAAATAGGACAGCAGTGACCATTAATATATTCACCCACAACTTCAGATCCAACGTCACATTTTGGCAAAATGTTTGTGCACAGGCTGTTGTCACACACTTCAAAGAAACAGCAAATAAACTCACTTAAATATTGTAATGTATTTTTAAAAATAGTTTATTGTTGTATTACTGATGAATTGAAAATATAGGCATTTGTTCCTTTCGTTTTGTAATTTGCTCTTTACTAAATCTAGTAGGGAATCAATAGGGGTCATTAAAGTCTAATCCATTTGGGGGTGCCAAATTTTAGGACACACTCCAAAGATTGTAAGTATTTACCTAATACCCTGGGCCATTTCTCCTGTTAGTTGAAAACTGCACTGGCCTGGGGTACATGCGTGTGACCGATCCCCTTTCCTCTTTCTTCACTTGGGCTCACATGCACAGTTGAGTTAAAAGCTGGCATGAGTTGGCCATTGGATTTTGAAGAAAGAGAAAGGAAGGAAGAGGTTCTCTCATTTGCAAGTGCCCTGGGCCAATGCAGTTTCTCCTAACAGGAGCAATGGCTCCAGGTATCAGGTAAATTGTTACAATCCTTGGGGGATGCCTTAACATATGGCACCCACAATGGATTGGACTTCCCTTCTCCTTCAACTACCACAAATGAGTTGTATAGCTGCAGATTTCCCCACAGCCAATTGTGCAAAATATCCTGTTCATTTAAGGTATTTCACTACCATATAGTTGCACTCAGCATCACTCTGTCCTTCCTGCCTTTAAAATTTTGGTCAGTTGTGTGTATTGATGTAGGGGAACCCTGGTTTTACTGCCACCTATATCATCATCATCATCATTTATTTATATAGCGCTGTCAAGATACGCAGTGCTTTACTGCAGTTATAGCAAACGGGGAATAAATGGTGGATAACAAACAAGGATTTCAGAATACAATAGGGTTAGAAGGACCTAGAGATTAGAGTTTACAAACAAAGGTTAGGGTACAATTGAGACATTAGGATTATATAAACACTTTGTCATTTTTGATACAGCAATGATTAATTAAGGTACATCGAATAAGCCTCTTTGAACAGGTGGGTCTTTAAGGAGCGCTTGAAAGTTTGGAAAAAAGAAGAAAGTCTGACAGCTTGTGGCAGAGAGTTCCAGAGAAAAGCAGAACCCCGAGAGAAGTCTTGTAGACGAGAATGGGCAGAAGTGATCAAAGGAGAAATGAGGCGAAGATCAGAAGCAGAGCGAAGGTTTCGTGAAGGAGTGTATTTGGAGATTAGAGATGAAGTATAGGGAGGGGTTTCATTATTAAGGGCCTTGAATGTAAGTCTAAGTAATTTGAATTTGATTCTAGAAGAGATTGGGAGCCAGTGAAGGGACATGCATTTGGGAGCAGCTGATGTTGAGCGGTAAGATAGATGAATGAGTCTAGCGGCCGCATTTAGAACAGATTGGAGTTGTGAAAGGTGACTTGTTGGAATACCTGTGAGGAGTAAGTTGCAGTAATCAAGGCGGGAGATGATGAGAGACTGAATCAGTGTTTTAGTTGATTCTGAACTGAGATATGGTCGTATTCAAGCAATGTTGCGCAGTTGAATACAGCAAGATTTTGCAAGTGTTTGAATGTGTGGTGAAAAAGACAGATGTGAGTCTAAGATAACTCCTATATAGCGCTGTCAAGATACGCAGTGCTTTACTGCAGTTATAGCAAACGGGGAATAAATGGTGGATAACAAACAAGGATTTCAGAATACAATAGGGTTAGAAGGACCTAGAGATTAGAGTTTACAAACAAAGGTTAGGGTACAATTGAGACATTAGGATTATATAAACACTTTGTCATTTTTGATACAGCAATGATTAATTAAGGTACATCGAATAAGCCTCTTTAAACAGGTGGGTCTTTAAGGAGCGCTTGAAAGTTTGGAAAAAAGAAGAAAGTCTGACAGCTTGTGGCAGAGAGTTCCAGAGAAAAGCAGAACCCCGAGAGAAGTCTTGTAGACGAGAATGGGCAGAAGTGATCAAAGGAGAAATGAGGCGAAGATCAGAAGCAGAGCGAAGGTTTCGTGAAGGAGTGTATTTGGAGATTAGAGATGAAGTATAGGGAGGGGTTTCATTATTAAGGGCCTTGAATGTAAGTCTAAGTAATTTGAATTTGATTCTAGAAGAGATTGGGAGCCAGTGAAGGGACATGCATTTGGGAGCAGCTGATGTTGAGCGGTAAGATAGATGAATGAGTCTAGCGGCCGCATTTAGAACAGATTGGAGTTGTGAAAGGTGACTTGTTGGAATACCTGTGAGGAGTAAGTTGCAGTAATCAAGGCGGGAGATGATGAGAGACTGAATCAGTGTTTTAGTTGATTCTGAACTGAGATATGGTCGTATTCAAGCAATGTTGCGCAGTTGAATACAGCAAGATTTTGCAAGTGTTTGAATGTGTGGTGAAAAAGACAGATGTGAGTCTAAGATAACTCCTAGGCAGCGTGCCTGTGTGGTGGAATGAAAGGTGGTGTTGTTTACGGTGAGTGATATCTGAGGGACAAGGGAAGATCTTGGAGGAAATATAATGCGTTCTGTTTTTGAAAGGTTCAGTTTCAGGTGGCGCTGTGACATCCAGGAGGAGACAGCAGAGAGTCAGTCTGTAACTTGGGAAAGGACAGAAGTAGTAAGATCAGGAGTAGACAAGTAGAGTTGGGTGTCATCAGCATGAAGGTGATACTGAAGTCCAAATGACTGAATATGTTTTCCTAGTGAAGTTGTATAGAGCGAGAACAGCAGGGGGCCAAGAACAGAACCTTGAGGAACTCCAACAGAGAGTGGGAAAGTAGTAGAAGTAGAGTTAGAGAAGGAAACTTTAAAGGAACGGTCAGACAGATAAGATGTAAGCCATGAAAGAGCAGTGTCCTGAATGCCAGATGAGTGTAGAATGTCAAGGAGGAGTGTGTGGTCAACTGTGTCAAAGGCTGCAGAGAGATCTAGAAAGATTAGAATGGAACAAAACCAGAAACACATACCACTCTCATTCTGTCTGAATGCACATTTATATTTGATATACAAAATGTCACAAATCTTGACACTTGACGAGTCTCCCTAGGTGACCACAATTATGCTGGAAACATGGAAATATGCTGCATTGTGGGTACAAAAGATAGTGAATGCACTTGAAAGTGAACTGTGGTGTGATAAGCAAATGACCCCCTAGTATCTATAATTATTTGTTAAAAGTCCAAATATATAACTTTGAGTCCCAGGAAGATTAGGTATCCCCAAAGTCCAGCAAATCTTAGACTCTCCTCTGCCTGATCAAAATTATTTTTGTTAAAACCGGATTGCTGTGTTCCTCCAGAAACAAAGTTTCACGAGGACAGGGAAAAGAGAAAAGATTATATAGTGTAGTATCTCAGTGTAAAAATATCTCACCCTTTGTGAGTTAAGTGCCTTAATTATTTAACACCTTGTGAAAAAACACTCCACACCTCTCAATTAACCTCCGGCATGCACGTGTTACACAGACCTCAATTTCTATATGTGTTGCCTATTTATAGTGTGGTTACATTTAACACATACTCCAATTGTCCAAAGTCCCCAACTGCAAAACTTCTTTAGATACGTACAGATGCAGCCACTTTGGTTTGTCTGTTTGACACAGAATAACTAAACACAGATATCCCATTTATCTCATTTAACACAGAAAACTGCATCACAACATCCCATCTAATTAAAGCATTCACCATTGTGAACAATGGAGCTTTGGTATGCTAATGAAAAGGTTAAATGCATTAAATGAGTTAAGATGACTTAAGATAACACAGTTTCTTCAATTACCCCTGAGTCATGACGCATTTAACTCACAAATCCAAGTGGCTTCATCTGTAACTGTAAATGGGTAAAAGGGAAAACAGCATCAAACTGCTGAATTCCTAATGTCTCCAGTGGTATAGAATACTCACAAGACATGAGTTGAAATAGGCATTAATTAATGTGAGCTCCTTTCCGTACTTGAACTCCTCCTTCGTTACTTGGGTGAAGAGAAAAACAGCGTGTGCATAAACGCTCAAAAACGTTTAATAAATAAATAATAAAACACACTCACAAATGAGTTCTTGATAAATCGCATAAAAGTTTCAGTGTAAGTTCCCAATGTCACTATGGCTCCTTGGCGTCCCTCAGAGCTCAATCCGTCTTGCCAAAGGGTACTTCTGCAACTCACAAGCATGGTCTCGCTTGCCAAAGGGTGCTTCTGCAACTCACAAGCGTGGTCTCGCTAACGAGACCACGCTTGTGAGTTGCAGAAGCACCCTTCGGCAAGACGGATTGAGCTCTGAGGGACGTCAAGGAGCCATAGCGACATTGGGGACTTACACTGAAACTTTTTATGCGATTTATCAAGAACTCGTTTGTGAGTGTGTTTTATTGTTTATTCATTAAAACATTTTTAAGCATTTCTGCACACGCTGTTTTTTCTCTTCACCCAAGTAACGAAGGAGGAATTCAAGTACGGAAAGGAGCTCACATTTATTTATGCCTATTTCAACTCATGTCTTGTGAATATTCTATACCACTGGAGACATTAGGAATTCAGCGGTTTGATGCTATTTTCCCTTTTACCCATTCACAAGTTACGACTAAAGAAGTTTTGCATTTGGGGACTTTGGACAATTGGAGCATGTGTTAAATGTAACCACACTATAAATAGGCAACACGTATAGAAATTGAGGTCTGTGTAACACGTGCATGCCGGAGGTTAATTGAGAGGTGTGGAGTGTTTTTTCAAAAGGTGTTAAATAATTCTCACAAAGGTTGAGATATTTTTACACTGAGATACAACACTATATAATCTTTTCTGTTTTCCACGTCCTTGTGAAACTTTGTTTCTGGGGGTCTGGGGGAACACAGCAATCCGGTTTTAAAGAAAAGAATTTTGATCAGTGTAGAAATAAAAACTGGGTAAATAAATGGGTTGTGCAAATTAAAAAATGTTTCTAATATAGTTAGTCAGCCAAAAATGTAATGTATAAAGGCTGGAGTGACTGGATGTCTAACATAGAACAGAACACTATTTCCTGCTGCTTTCTAACTCTCTGTTAGTCAGCGACTTTCAGGGGGGCCACATGGGACATAACTGTTCAGTTAGTTTGTTATTCATTCTTAGTATGCAAGTCAGATTCAAAAGCAAATAGTTATGACCAATGTGCTCCCCTCAAGTCACTGATTGGTTACTGCCTGGTAGTAGTGGAAATCAAGAGAGCTGCATAGCAGGACTTAGTGTTCTGGCTATTATATTAGACATCAAGCCTTTATACATTAGATTTTTGCCTAACTAACTATATTAAAAATATTTTTTTTTTATTTTGCACAGGCTATCTATTTGGCCAGTTTTTATTTTTACACTGAATTGTTCCTTTAATGATAGCAGAGACCCAGCAAACTCAATGGTGATGATTTTCAACCACACCATTACAGCACTGATATTTGCAATCTTTATTGTCAGCAAATCAATTACACTAATTATCTTTGCAAAACAAATATGATCTAAATTTCAGTACTTACCACATTTATAACGAGGACAGCAGTGCCCCTCGACATATTCACCCACAACTTCATAACCAGTCTCACATTTGAGCAACGGTTTTGGGCACATGCTGATGTTACACACTTGGAAGAAAAAGCAAAAAGGTTAACTTCAATATTTTAAAAAATAACTTGTAGGGGATCAGAGAAACCCTTCTCCTGTTTTTCTGTCTGTGACATCATCCAGCCCAGAAACAGGCTGGAGAGACATCTGATAGGCTGTGCGCCCCAGTGCATCCTTGGGAGAGAGGGAGTGCCTGACTTTGGAGCCTTTTGTACAGGGTCTCTAACTGAGCTTAACAGAATGCTAGAAAATCAATTGCATGAATAATCACAACAAATATGATGTAAATCTCAGGACTTACCACATTTATAACTAGGACAGCAGTGACCATTAATATATACACCCTCAACTTCCGATCCAACTTCACATTTTGGCAAAATGTTTGTGCACAGGCTGTTGTCACACACTTTAAAGAAACAGCAAATAAACTCACTTAAACATTGAAATGTCACTAGTTTATTTGCTTTGACAGCAGGAAAAAAAATAGTTTATTGTGTTATTACTGATGAATTGAACATAAAGTCATATGTTCCTGTGGGTTTATCATTTGCTCTTTACTAAATCCAGTAGGGAAACAATAGGGGTCATTAAAGACTAATCCATGAGGGGGTGCCAAATTTTAGGACACCCTCCAAAGATTGTAAGGACTTACCTGATACCCAGGGCCAGTGCTCCTATTAGTAGAAAACTGCACTGGCCTGGGGTACATGCTTGTGACCGATCCACCTTTCTACTTTCTTCACTTGGGCTCACATGCACAGTTGAGTTAAAAGCTGGCACATGTTGGCCATTGAATTTTGAAGAAAGAGAAAGGAAGGAAAAGGCTCACTCATTCACAAGTGCCCTGGGCAAATGCAGTTTCTCCTAACAGGAAAATGGCCCCAGGTATCAGGTAAATTGTTACAATCCTTAGGGGATGCCTTAACATTTGGTACCCACAATGGATTGGACTTTCCTTCTCCTTCAACTACCACAAATGAGTTGCATAGCTGCAGATTTCCCCACAGCCAATTGTGCAAAATATCCTGTTCATTTTAAGGTATTTCACTACCATATAGTTGCACTCAGCATCACTCTGTCCTTCCTGCCTTTCAAATTTTGGTCAGTTGTGTATATTGATGTAGGGGAACCCTGGAATTACTGCCACCTACAAACCAGGGACACATATCACTCTCATTCTGAATGCACATTTATATTTGATATACAAAACGTCACAAATTGTGACACTTGAAGAGTCTCCATAGGTGACCACAAAAAACCATGGAAAAATGCTGTATTTTGGGTACAAAAGAGAGTGAATGCACTTGAAAGTGAACTGTGTTGCAATAAGCAAATAACACCCTAGTAGCTATAATTATTTGTGCAGACAGTCTTAAAGGAACAGTTTAGTGTAAAAATAAAAACTGGGTAAATAAATAGGCTGTGCAAAATAAAAAAAATGTTTCTAATATAGTTAGTTAGCCAAAAATGTAATGTATAAAGGCTGGAGTGACTGGATGTCTAAGATAACAGAACAGAACACTATTTCCTGCTTTGCAGCTCTCTAACTCTATGTTAGTCAGCAACTTTAAGGGGGGGCACATGGGACATAACTGTTCAGTTAGTTTGTTATTCATTCTTAACATGCAAGTGGGATTCAAAAGCTAAGAGTTATGATGATGTGCCCCCCCTCAAGTCACTGATTGGTTACCGCCTGGTAACCAATCAGTGGAAACCAAGAGAGCTGCAAAGCAGGAAGTGGTGTTCTGGCTATTATATTAGACATCCAGTCACTCCAGCCTTTATACATTACATTTTTGCCTAACTAACTATATTGAAAATATTTTTTTATTTTGAACAGGCTATCTATTTGGCCAGTTTTTATTTTTACACTGAACAATTCCTTTAATGATAGCAGTGACCCAGCAAACACAATGGTGATAATATTCAGCCACACTATTACAGCACTGATATGTGCAATATGTATTGTCAGCAAATCAATTACATTAATAATCTTTGCAAAACAAATATGATCTAAATTTCAGTACTTACCACATTTATAAAGAGGGCAGCAGTGCCCCTGGACATATTCACCTACAACTTCATAGCCAGTTTCACATTTGAGCAACGGTTTTGGGCACAGGCTGATGTTACACACTTGGAAGAAACAGCAAAAAGGTTAACTTGAATATTTTAAAAAATTATTTGTAGGGGATCAGAAAAACCCTTCTCCTGTTTTTCTGTCTGTGACATCATCCAGCCCAGTTACAGGCTGGAGAGCTATCCGATTGGCTGGGCGCCCCAGTGCATCCTTGTGAGAGAGGGAGTGCCTGACTTTGGAGCCTTTTGTACAGGGTCTCCAACAGAGCTTAACAGGGTTTGTATACTGAAACATCCAGCCAGAACCAGTTTGTGTGAGACTGTTCGAGCTGTTGAATCTGTGGAAGTACAGAGTGAGCCCATCCTGTTCCCTGCCAAGCTGCTAGAGACTCAGAAGGAGAAAGTTGCCACTGGTGAGATTTATCCTGCTGCTGATCTGCCTGTAATCTCCAGTGTGACTGCCTCTGAGAGCACACGGGTGAGTGAGCCACCAAACGTGGGGCTCCAATTTGAGGACAGGTCTTGTGCATTTACATGCTATGTGGGAGCGGCTGCTAAGTTCCAAAGGGAGAGGTACTTTTGGGAAAGGTGGTGCTACCTGGGGTATAAGAGCTCTGGGGAAGAGACATTTTAATTGAATGGTGTGGTTATTAACCCCTTCCAGATGATTGGGACTTCGATAATAAAAAGGTCTGTGTTGGAGAAACAGTCAGGTACATAATAGTTAGTTAAGTAGGTCCCACGTGTCCCCAATGCAGGAGTGCATTATGTATTAGATTGCCCAAGTTATTTCACTTCTGTTTAAATAAAGTTTATATCTGTTTCATTTCAGTGTAAAAAATAAAAACTGGGTAAATAAATAGGCTGTGCAAAATAAAAAATGTTTCTAATATAGTTAGTCAGCCAAAAAAGGCTGGAGTGGCTGGATGTCTAACATAACAGAACACTATTTCCTTCTTTGCAGCTCTCTAACTCTATGTTAGTCAGCGACTTTAAGGGGGGCCACATGGGACATAACTGTTCAGTTAGTTAGTTTTTCATTCTTAGCATACAGGTCAGATTCAAAAACAAACAGTTATGACCAATATGCCCCCCTGAAGTCACTGATTGTTTACTGACTGGTAACCAATCAGTGGAAACCAAGAGAGCTGCAAAGCAGATAGTAGTGTTCTGGCTATTATATAAGACATCCAGTCACTCCAGCCTTTATACATTACATTTGTGCCTAACTATATTGAAAATATTTTTTTATGTTGCACAGGCCATCTATTTGGCCAGTTTTTATTTTTAAACTGAACATTGTTTTTAATGATAGCAGTGACCCAGCAAACACAATGGTGATAGTTTTCAGCCACACCATTACAGCACTGATATTTGCAATATTTATTGTCAGCAAATCAATTACAATAATCTTTGCAAAACAAATATGATCTAAATTTCAGTACTTACCACATTTATAACGAGGACAGCAGTGCCCCTCAATATATTCACCTACAACTTCATAACCAGTCTCACATTTGAGTAATGGTTTTGGGCACAGGCTGATGTTACACACTTGGAAGAAACAGCAAAAAGGTTAACTTTAATATTTAAAAAAAATAATTTGTAAGGGGATATGAGAAACCCTTCTCCTGTTTTTCTGTCTGTGACATCATCCAGCCCAGTTACAGGCTGGAGAGCCATCCGATTGGCTGGGCACCCCAGTGCATCCTTGGGAGAGAGTGCCTGACTTTGGAGCCTTTTGTGGGGGTTGGGGTTGTATACTGAAGCATCCAGCCAGAACCAGTTTGTGTGAGACTGTCCGAGCTGTTGAAACTGTGGAAGTATAGAGTGAGCCCATCCTGTTCCCTGCCAAGCTGCTAGAGACTCAGAAGGAGAAAGGTGCCACTGGTGAGATTTATCCTGCTGCTGATCTGCCTGTAATCTCCAGTGTGACTGCCTCTGAGAGCACCCTGGTGAGTGAGCCACCCAAGGGAGTATACTGGCAATACAAACATGGGGCTCCAAATTGAGGACAGGTCTTGTGCATGTACATGCTATGTGGGAGCGGCTGCTAAGTTCCAAAGGGAGAGGTACTTTTGGGAAAGGTGGGCGCTACCTGGGGTATAAGAGCTCTGGGGAAGGGACATTTCAATTGAACTGAACTGTATGGTTATTAACCCCTTCCAGACGATTGGGACTTCAAAAGTAAAAAGGACTGTATTGGAGAAACAGTCAGATAATAGTGAGTTAAGTAGGTCCCACGTGTCCTCAATGCAGGAGTGCATTATGTATTAGATTGCCCAAGTTCTTTCACTTCTGTTCATATAAAGTTTATATCTGTTTCATTTGCAAACTGCGTGTTTTATTTTTCCTAGTGGAAATTCCCTGAGGTGTGCTTCTCAATATTCCCTAGGTGGAGGCAATCCGCTGTAAATCCCAGTTCCCAGTACTTTTCATATGCAAAAGGGCCTCAGGGCCCCTGGATTGCCAAGGGTTAATTGTGTAACCAAATTAGGGTTACAAATTTAAATAAGGTCACCGAGATTTTAGCTTTGACAGCAAAATAAAAATCACTTTGTTGCTACTGAGGAATTGATTACCGTCATTAAAAATATATCATTATCTGTTCTTACCTTTTTGGCACCCTCCAGTGATTTTGCTTTTCCGTCTTTAACCAATTGCATTAAGAATCTTTGCAGTAGTACTTACCACATTTGTAATGCGGGCAGCAGCTCCCACTGACATATTCATGTACAACTTCATATCCAATGATACAGTCTAGCAATATGGTCGGGCATAGCTTTGTGTTGCACACTAAAAAAAAATCACTTTACATCTTATCTGAAGTGGTCTGTTATCATGATATTCACTCAGCAATATTACTGTCTAACACAGGTACAGTAGAATTCTGAGAATTAGGCGAGTATCACAGTTATTCAGCATATTGGTAACTGGTTGTATTTCTAAAGGATTAATCTTTGCCTTTATGTGATATAGATATACTGTATAGATGTCAGTTGGATAGATGTGGCAGGACATTCAATCTGGAAATGACTGTATAATAATTTTAATTTATTGTTATATTCATAAAAGACTCAATGTAATTAAAAAATGCTCTTTCCAATTGTGTTTGTCTTCAGTGTATTGCATTCTCTCTGTTCAGTGTGTTCTGTGATGACTCGCCTTGCCCCAATTCCCCAGCCCTTGCAGGTGGATTTGTGCCCTTTACTTTTGAATTTGATTTGCTGTAGCCACAATAAAAAAAAAATGTCCAATAATAATTGGGCTTTGCAAAGGACAATAAAATACAGGCCAGCATTCATGGAAAAGTTCTTTAGATTTATAGGACTGTCATAATCTCAGGTCTGCACAGTGGGCCAATGAATACTCAGTAGTAATTTCTGCTTCTGAATATGCTTAGAGGGAGCCAAAAATAAAAAAATCCCAAAATAATTGGGAAATGGCAAAGAACAATTGAACACACAAGTACCCAACCAGCATTTAAGGTTTGATATTTTATGGTTGAGGTTTGCTTACCAGAGCAGCCAGGCAGCGTTTTGAATAAAATAATGGAAAAAGTTTAATATAAATATTGAAATGTATGACCTGCATTTTTTTTCTTAAGCAGAATTTTCGTTATTCTCTGTAATTAAGCTCTCTGCACTAGCAATGCAGCCCCCTCAACCCACAACACTAAAAAGTTAAGCACAGGGTGGTGAAGGGGAAATGTATGCATGACTGCGGGCGACAAATATCCCGCAATGCGTCTCCATTGGAAATAACAGGTGGTAAAACAAACATAACGCAGAAGTTATCCCCAGAGGTAACTTTGGAAGAATGAAGTGATGTGTTTGCTTTAACACAGGTAATTTCAGTTACCTCCAGTAGAGATTTGTCACTTGCAGTCGTGCATTTTTATCGCAGCTGACAAATCTCCCCATCACCCACTACCCTGAAACTTCTGTTTTATGAAAAAGCACATACTGTATAAGAACCTTAGATACAGTACTGAGGCTAGGAAAGTTTGCCCACAAATCAAAACAAGATGGTTATAAATGATTATTGATCCAGGTCTTTACCACCACAAACCCCAGAATCAACACTTCCATAACTACTGACTGAGATCCACACGAGTACTTGTTTTACCCTGATTAACTCTAAAACAGAGGAGATTAGTGTTGAGCTGTATTAATGCTAGCTACAATGTACTAGGGAAATCTGTTTGTTTTATAAAAATGCTCAGTATAAACTAAAGCTGGCCATAGACGTGCAGATTTTAGCCTTATGTCGGAAAAAAGTTTGTCTGCTCCAATCTTCCAACCTGCAACTAACGATTCAGATAAATAAAGTAGTAAAGAGACAAATCGCACAATGTTCTGGCCATGAATTGACAGGCAGCAATTATACAAAACTTATCTTAACTGTCTAAAAAGGCTCTACTACATCTTAGGGTTGGTTTGATGAAAAGTTGCCTGTGCTTAAACACACGCGGCGCTGCGTTTTCCGAAATCGCCCAAAGTTTCCTCTGTGGCAACTTCAGGCGACTACGAAAAACGCAGTGCCGCATGTGCTTTAGTGCAGGCGACTTTTCATTATAGCCTTTGGGAAGACACGCTGAGGCAGTTCGGGGAGCCCAGAAGAAGAGGCGATTAGTCAGCAGGCAACAAAATCTCCCCGAATCTCCTCGTGTGAACTAACCCTAATATAACCTCAACCAGGCTGGAAAACGACATTGTAACAATGGGACTACAGAAGGTTTGGAGAACACTGAATCCTTACTACTCCTCCTACAGTATATATACACTTTGCATTGAGCCTTGTCCATAACCTATTTACCTTTCATTAATGGCATCATTTGATTGTCATGGCTATTAACATTCAATTGCATTGTGCATAGGGATTAAGGATTTGGATGGGGTTTACAGCTCAGCTCTGCCAACATTTATACTGAGGACAACATTGTCCATTTACATATTCACCCACAACCTCAAATCCAGTTTCACATAATCTGCTGTTACACACTTCAAAGAAACAGTAAAAAGGTTCACAGTTAATATTTAAGGTCGCTGTGAGATTTTAGATATATAACAACTTTATAACAGCTTTATAACAACAAAAAAGGTTGTTTTGTTGGTACCAGTGAATTGATTAAGAGTCATTAATGGTGTAAGTGACCCTATTACACATTTATCTTTGCAGAATATACATGGTCTAAAACTCAGTACTTCCACATTTATAAAGAGGACAGCAGTGGTCATTAACATATCCAACTTTACATTTTGGTAATATGTATGTGCACAAAAAGTGTTACACACTTTTTAGACACACCCCATATATTATATGATAGTACGTTTGCCCAGGAGCAGTAATTCATAGCAGCCAATAAGTTGTTTGCATTTAGACAGGGGACCAGTAAATGCTTCCTGATGATTGGTTGCTATGGGTTACTGCTCATAGGCAAATGTACTGCCTTTTATTACATAACCCCAACAGTGTTCGTACATATGAGTTCAGAACAATGGTTCACTTAACAAATATTTGTCTTTAGGTCACTTTGAAATTGTAGTTCAGCTGTCTATATCAAACCCTGAGGAGAAAGCAATAGTGTTCAGCAACACCCTTTCGGGACCCCCAAACTAGCTAGTCATGTTAGTAGTCAAGCAGAGAAAGTAAACAAGGGTGAGGTGAAAATCTTTCAAACCATAAACTTTAGTTGTTTACTTCTGGGCATATATATATATATATATATATATATATATATATATATATATATTTTTTTTTTTTTTTTGCAATGAATTCCAAAGCTGCCTGCTTGACAGATGCAATCTTGGCAATTGAATTCAAATATTTCTCCAAACTATTTGGAAACTATGCTCTGAAGCTCAGTACTTACCACATTTATAACGAGGACAGCAGTATCCTTCAACATATTCACCCACAACTTCATAAGCAGTCTCACATTTTAACAAGGATTTTGGGCACAGGCTGATTTTACACACTTCAAAGAAACAGCAAAAGGTTTATTTAAATATTTTAAGTAAGGTCACCAACATTTTATTATGCAGTGTTAGTACTGATTAGTAATGGGCAAATTGATTTGCTAGGCATGAATTCACAGTGAATTTTTGTGTTTCGCCGCCCACAAATGTTTTTGTGAAACTGCAGCAAAAATTTGCAAATTTTTCAGCAAAGCGAAACTGGACAGATTCGCCCATCACTAGTACTGATGCATAGATTACAACCAGTGGAATTCTTTGCCATTATCTGTTTTTATTTCTGATCATGTTTGGCACATGCCATAAGTTTGTACATGTACCCAATAATATTTTCAGGATATCCACACATTAATGGAACTGCCTGTTACACAGCAGATCTTTAAGATTTAAATTAAGATTAAAGTTAACTTAAAGGTGAACTACCTCTTTAAACACTACCAATAAATAGTATACGCAGTGGGCCAAACCCACAGGCTAAATATAAAGATATCATGAATTATTTATCATGGACTTTTTACATAACAGTTACATACATGCTTTAGAACATTTAGGGGATGATTTAATAAAACTCAAATTCATTTTAGTTTTTTATGAAAATAAAGTCAACCAAACTCTACGTATTGAACTAATTTATCAATAATTTTTCTCAAAGGATTTGTAGTGACAAAACTAAGTGATAATTCATATGGTACGATTGATGCTCTGAAAATGTGATTTTAGCAAATTTTTCTTGTGAAAACTTTTTTCAGGTTATCGGATGAAAACTCAGACTTTTGGATTATGCAGCTCCGATCAAGATGTCAAGAAAAATCTTCAAGGACATCTGCCACTGACTTCTACATGACCATGACAGACTTGAGATGATGTATTTTCAGATTCTGATTTCAAGCAGCTTTGGGGTATGATAAATCTCTAAAAATTTTAGTTTTTATTTTTCCACGAAAAAGTTTTCCACCTCAACAAGAAAATAATTGAGGTTCAATAAATGGGCCTCTAAATTTGGAGATTCAGACACTGGATACAATTGAGCTATTATGCTATTTCTAAAATATTAATATATTCATGTTAATTTATTCTAATATATTGCCCATAAAAAACAAATACATTTTATATTGGAAAATAAATATAGGATGATTATCTGGTACACTTACTGCAAATGGTCTCTTTACAGCATGGATTATTAGGGTTGATTTGTGTCACAGGTTGGAAACCTTCCAAACTACAAGGATCTGTTTTTACTGCTGGACATATTTTTTTTTCACAATAAATTCCAAAGCCATCTTCTTGACAGATGCAATCTTGGCAATTGAATTCAAATATTTCTCCAAACTGTTAGGAAATAAAATCAAAACTTATAAGGCTTAGTTCCAAAATCAGTATATCTTCTCAAAAAATCTGAAATAGGTAGGTAGAGTTATGGTTGACATTATACATATATTCCACTAACAATTTTGGAATTGTGTGAGGAGTGTGGGGAATCATGGATGAGATGAATGCACATACTCCATGTACATGAAGGGTACATAATCCTTAAACTATGAAAAGCTGGCTAGACTAGTGCAATGAAAGTTTATTTTAGCTGTATCTTAAATTACTAAAGGTTGACCTTTTGTAAGGAAGCCAATTGAATCTAAACTAAACATGAAAATCTGTTGAAATTCTTTTTATTATAAATTTGAAAATAAGTCATATTCTCTTACTATGAGCAAGTAGAGATGGATACAGATGCCCCCTCATACCTATGAATGCATCAGACTTGACTGATGGATTCAGTTACTCCCTTTTAAAAAGCATCAGGGAATTTGGTCTAAGAAGTTAACTAAAAAATGAAGTTAACTAAAAAAATGAATACTCATGCTTTAATATTTTTAAAAACACATGGGGAAATGGGGAAAATGTATAAACATCAAAAAAATGAACAAATATTTCTGAATGTTTTTTAATTTTTTTGTTACTATTTTTATTTTATATAGAAACAAAAATATTGTTATTTATTCACAGTCAAAATATTCTGTAACTTTATTGCTATGTATTTAATTTTTGAAGGACATTTTTAATTGCCTTTGTGGGCCAAGGTTACCCAGATTCAGATCTTCTTCAAATATTCTTGTAAAGTTTTAATCTATATATACACCTTCAAAAAAAATTTTTTTTTCAAATTGTTTACAGTTAATAGCAGGTTACAGTTAATAGCAGTAATTGCTTGAGACAAGTCGTACCTTTCTTGGTAGATTGTCTGGCCCAATACATCCTAAGGATAAAATCATAAAATCATAAATGTAAAACATGTAAGATTTGATCCATGATAAAGTGTAAGATAGCTTTGTCTTGAGGAAACTAGCCATTTTTAATATTCCTGTAAGATTTTCAATTTGTAAATTTTAGGCTTAATACTCATTAAGCATGCAAGTGCAAACATATTCAAGTGACACATACAACAAATAAGTTGTCACTTGCCACATCTATTATATTACTATATTTCTATTTATGTATGTTTTATACCTTATTTGATAACCTTATTACAAGCCTTTATCGTTAATGTATGTTCTCTTGAGTTTTCACTAGGGTACCCATCTGATATCAGATCTCGAAGATAATAGCTAATTAAAGTCAAAGCAAAATACTTGCAAGTGTATATCATTAGTGATGGGCAAATTTGTCCTGTTTCACTTCGCCACAAATCACAAATTTCCCTGAAATTTGTGAAACTGGCGAAAAATTCACGCAACTGTGATTTTGATGCCAGTGGCAATTCGCCAAAATCAAGATGCCAGTGAATTTTCACTAGCGAATTTTTGTGACAAATTCACAAATTTATTCGCCGGCAGCGAAATGGGCAAATTCACCGGGAATTCACACCTGGTGAATAACTTCGCCCATCACTATATATCATCTTGGCTCTTCCAACATAATATAATATACACATGCACACAAATGATGCTTACCACAGTTTTCAACACAAATATTAGAAATTGGACTAAACTGCATTGTTCCATTGGGACAAAAGCATCCTTCTGTCAAGTATTTGTTATTTTGTCTGAAAAAAGTAAGAATGGGGTTCAAGATTACAAACAATTGTAATTACATTTTCTCCTTACCACTATTAGGTATATATATCAAAAACTGAATTTGTGAGCAATCCACTTGCATTGAAAAGCGCACCAAACTCGAAAATGCACTTGTTTATTAAAAAAACGAAATATGATAAGACCTAATGTAAAAAATAAACTTCAATGCACCGCAGTCACATTCTACTTAATATGTTCAATGAATCTAACAACTTTCAATTTCACTTAAATTGCAGGGACCACCCCCATTGACTTCTACATGAACGTTTAGCTATTAGATGCAGAAGTTTTACATTTTGCTTAATAAATCTTGAACATTCAAGTTTCAGAAACTCTAATTCATGTCTTAAAAAGTCGGCTCCCATGTTCATATATTTTGTAAACTGACGTAAACCCCCAATGCAAATAAATAAAACAAAGAAAAATGTTATAATAAATGAACTCATTTGAACTGTTCTCATTCTCACAAATACATGCACACACACACACATTTATGAGGTTATTTACTAAAACTCGAATGTATCTAATATTTTTATTCAACCAAGCTCAATGAAACTCCCATCCATGATTTTATCTTATTTATCAATAAAATAATTGAAAAAAAGTTGAGTCAGGTATGTTCAAATTGTAAAAGGGATTTCCCCTGGCCCTCTCCATGTCTATACTCTGCGGACAGCCCCTCCCCTCTCTCCAATAAAGAACCCACCCCCTAACATAATAAATTAGGAGGCAGTCCCCCCCCTCGGTGTCTTTTTTGGGTTCTTTTTCTCTCTCCGGCTCCTGGAGCAGGAGCCTATTCTTTTTCAGGGGAAGGAGCAGGGGCTGCTAAATAACGTCCCAGAGACAAGGGTTTTGCCCACGGGGCTTTCCCTTTGCAGCTTACCTCATCATATCGAAAGCTTTGGGTGTTCAGCTGCGTCTCCCTGTTTCTATGCCTCAACCGGCCTGCCTCACCAAGGGCGTCCGGCGGCTTGGGGCTGGTAAGTTTCCAGCGTACCCTCAATTTTTGGGAACAGGAGGGGTGGCAGCAGATTGTTTAGGACTCCGTCCAGGGCACTGCAGAACCGGCGACTAGCGTGTGACGTCACTTCCGGGTTTACAGTGGAGGTGCGTCCGCCATGTTTTTGGTGGATGCCCATGCATTTCTCTATGGGAGGCTCTAATAGCGGCTCTGACCTAGCGCAAGTTTTGCGCATGTGATCCCTGTCAAGGGGAGGAGCAGGAAGGCCTATATAAGGCATTCACCTTACCAGGGCTTTTTCTTATGTTGATTTTGTGCGACTCATTTGCAGTGCCTGGAGGTAAGAGAGGGACATTGAAAGGGGTACCTGCCCAGAATCTTATGAGGTTCTGAATGTTTGTTTACTGTTGTTGCAGGTGTGTTTTTGTAGCCCCTGTACTGTCCCAGCTGCCACCCCAAATAAGTCTCCTTCCCCTGGTTGAGGTAAGTTTAAAAAAAAAAAAAAAAAATGTACATATAAATATATCCACATAATGTGGTAATGTTTTAGCACTGATATGCCATGTTTTTTCTGGTTATAGTGCCAACATGAGACCGTCCAGGTCAAAGGAAAGATCAAGGGAGATCGTAGAGGATAACGAGGATGCCCAACAGACCTCAAACATCACTTGCCTGGGTTGTTCTGAACCTCCATTACCAGACAAGAAGTTATGTCAGGCATGCCTTACAGCTGCATCAGGCATACAGGCAGGTTCAGGTGCAGGAATTCTGGCTTGGATTAAAGATATGGTGGCCAAGGAAGTCTCTAATGCCACTGCCTCTACATCGAGGGCTCCTCAGGTTGAACTGGACCTAGATCCGGAAGAGACTCTGGGAGCAAGATTCTCGGAGGACCAGTTTTCTTCATCTTCTGAAGAAGAGGAGGAGGTTCAATCCTCCTTTGATTTTACTCTTATTCAACCTTTGATTAAGGCAGTAAGAGCGTCCTTAGCCTTAGAAGACGGAAACCAGGCTTCCACTTCTTCATCTTTTTTACCATGCTCTAAACTGAAGGGGCAGACTTTCCCATTACATCAGGAAGTAATGGATTTGATAAAGACAGAGTGGGATATTCCGTCTAAACGCATTACTATGCAATCCAGGGACAATAGGCTATATCCTTTTAAGGAAGAGGAAGTCAAGGACTTTTGTACTATGCCTAGAGTAGATGCTCCAATTCTGAGTATTTCCAAGAATACATTGCTGCCCATTGAGGATCATGCAGTTATGAAAGACCCGATGGATAAAAGAATGGATGCAGACTTGAAGAGAATATTCTCCACAGCGGGTGAAAGTCTGAAACCAGTAATTGCTAACCTTTCAGTAGCAAAGGCCTTGGAGGTTTGGTTGGCTAACTTGGAGGCAGCCTTAAAAGAAGGTCGAGAGACATCGGAAATCCTCGAAGGACTTAAGCAACTAAGGCTGGGATCTGTATTTATAATGAATTCTTCTGTAGACCAGATCCGGTTTGCTTCTAGGTCCTTGGCCGTGTCTGTCTCAGCAAGAAGGGCATTATGGCTTCGAGCTTGGGAGGCAGATTCCGCCTCTAAGTCGGCTCTGTGTTCCTTACCCTTCCAAGGGCAGGTGCTGTTCGGGAAAAAATTAGAGGATCTAATATCCAAAGCCTCGGGAGGCAAGAGTCAATTGCTTCCTCAGAGGAAGAAACGTCAGCCATGGAAACTATCATCACGGGGAAGATCTTCGACTAGATCCAGATTTATGCCATATGACCGGAGGCATTTTCGTCCAGCAAGGGAAACTCCTAGACAGGACAGTTGGAAGGCAGGTCAATCCGGTTTCTTTCGCCTTCCCAAAGGCAAGGCGGGGGAGAATTCCCGTAAACAGTTATGAAGGTGGTGCAACCCAGGGGCCTGCTCTGGGGGGAAGACTATGTCTTTTTCAGGCAGCCTGGGAATTATCCATAGAAGACAGATGGGTCCTAAAGATCATAAATCAGGGTTACGAGTTGGAATTCAATGCAAATCCTCCTTTTCCGGGTTTTCTAAAATCCCCATTACCAACGGACATCTGCAAGAGAGATGCTCTAAAAGCATGTCTTATCAAGCTGGAAAATCAACAAGTGATAGGACACATTCCACTAGACCAGAGAGGAAAAGGAGTCTACTCTCGGTTTTTCATAGTAAAAAAAGCATCAGGTTCATGGAGACCAATATTAGACCTGGGGAGGGTCAACAAAGTATTGAGAATCCAGCATTTCAAAATGGAGTCAATCGAATCAATAAAATCGGCCATATCTCCAGGGGACTGGATGTGCACTATGGACATAAAAGATGCGTATCATCATATCCCCATAGCCACAGCGGATCAAAAATTCCTTCGCTTTGCGATAGAAAATCACCACTACCAATTCAGGTGCCTACCCTTCCGGCTAGCAACAGCCCCAGGAGTATTCTCAAAGGTGTTGGTGACTCTGGTGGCTCATCTCAGATGGAAAGGGATCCGTCTATTCCATTATTTGGACGACACCATTTTGTTGGCTTCATCAAAGGATCTAGCAATTGCCCAGAGGGATCTGTGTCTAAAGACCTTGACAGCCCATGGATGGCTCATCAATCTATCAAAGAGTCGTCTCATCCCATCGCAGAATATTACTTACCTGGGAGCCTCAATAGACACAGTGTCAGGTCACCTGGGCTTATCTGCAGTGAGACAAAAATCTTTTGCTTCAATAGCAGAAATTCTAATTTCAACATCAGTAGCTCCGGCGAGGACATTTCAGAAAATTTTGGGAATGATGTCTTCTTCGATTGGACTACTCCCGTGGGCCCACTGGAGGATGAGGCCTCTGCAAATGTCTTTCCTACAACAATGGGACGGGGAGTCTCAGACCCATTCGATTACAATGTCATCCCAGATAAGAAGACCTCTCCTTTGGTGGAAAGACAAGAACAAACTAAAAAGGGGCTCCGAATTATATCCAGATGCATGGGTCGTAATGTCCACAGACGCCTCAGGCCTAGGTTGGGGAGCAGAGCTGGGCTCCAGAATGGCACAAGGTCGCTGGCCTTACCCATTATCAGACGTACCATCAAACGTCCTGGAACTAAGGGCGATAAGACAAGCTTGTCTCTTCTTCCAAGACCAACTCAGAGGAAGCAGATTAAAAATAAAGTCCGACAATGTCACAGTCGTAGCCTTCTTAAGAAAACAAGGAGGCACAAGGAGTCTAGGGCAACTGGAGGAGGTCCAACCCATATTTCAGTGGGCAGAAGACTTTTTAGTGGATCTTACAGCAGTCTACGTTCCAGGCAAGTTAAACACAGTGGCAGATCTGCTCAGCAGAAAATTCGCAGAAAGACACGAGTGGGAACTGAGCCAGGAAGTCTTCAAGGCACTAGTGCAGAAGTGGGGCCAACCTTCAATAGATTTGATGGCCTCATCCATCAACACCAAGTGTCCTCATTTCTTCACAAGGAGTTGGGATGCGAAGGCAATGGCAGTAGATGCCCTGACACAGTCATGGAAGTTCCATTTAGGCTATATCTTTCCTCCTCTTCCTCTGATTCCGAAGGTACTACAGGTGATACAAAAGATCAAGGAGGATCAAGCAGATGTGATCTGCATTGCCCCAGCGTGGGCGCGAAGGCCTTGGTTCACAGACCTGATTCAGCTGTCAATAGACCATCCTTGGAGGCTTCCGACAGCAGGACACCTATTGATCCAGGGACCATTCATACACCCGGATCCAGAATCTCTAGCCCTCACGGCATGGAGACTGAGAGGCAAAAATTAGAAGCCCACGGTCTTTCCAATAGAGTTATTCATACATTGTTACAATCCAGGAAACCTTCAACCAGTAACAGATATGCTAAGGTATGGGATTTGTTCCTGACCCACTCTAAATTAAATTCCACAGAATCTATTTTTGCCTCTAACATTTTGGAGTTTCTTCAATCAGGCATGGAAAGAGGCTTAAGCGTGAGTACACTAAGAACACATGTTTCGGCAATTTCAGCAATATCAGGAACATCATGGGCTCAGCATCCGCTCAGCATCCGCTCATAGTTCGGTTTTTCAAAGCAGCAGTAAGAATTTTACCGGTAAAACGTTCAACATTACCAAGCTGGGACTTACCACTGGTTTTACGAATGCTTTCTTCAGGCCCATTTTCAATCAGGAGTCCTATTTCCCTGTGGTTCTTAACTCTGAAAGTGGTGTTCTTAGTGGCTATAACCTCAGCCAAGAGGGTGGGGGAGTTACAAGATACGCCGAAGACAGTCCGGCCATTTTCCAGGACAGACTAATTTTGAGATTTTGTCCTACATTCAAGCCAAAGGTTGTTTCTCCCTTTCACTTAAAGGATGAGATTGTCGTCCCTACATTTACACATCAAGACACGGATCCAGAATTGACAGAACTGGATGTGGCAGAACATGTTAAAATGTATTGTGAGGCAACTACAGCAATCAGAAAATCGGAAAGGTTTTTTGTCTTACCAGGAGGGGCAAGAAAAGGCGAAGCAGCAGCTAGCTCCACAATTTCCAAATGGATATGCATGGTTATCAGGAAAGCTTATTCTCAGGCAGACCTTACAGAACCGAATAAAATTAAAGCACATTCAACCAGGGGCCAGGCAGCTTCATGGGCAGCAGAAGCGGGGGTTTCCCTGGATGTCATATGCAAAGCAGCATCTTGGTCTTCTCCGAGCACTTTCATCTCACACTACAAGTTGGACGTCAGATCGTCAGAATATGCACAATTTGGTTCTAGCATTCTAAAATCGGCCTGTTCGGCCAAATAAAAATTTCAGCATTTAAGATGTTAAGTCTTTATTGACCCACCCAGGGATAGGCAGCTTGCTAAGTCCCACAGAGTATAGACATGGAGAGGGCCAGGGGAAAGGGAAGATTGTTTCATACTTACCGTGAGCTTCCTTTCCCTGGCCCTCTCCATGTCAGGTTTGCCCTCCCATGGTAATAATAAGGTATAGAACTTGGTACCAGACACCGAGGGGGGGGGACTGCCTCCTAATTTATTATGTTAGGGGTGGGTTCTTTATTGGAGAGAGGGGAGGGGCTGTCCGCAGAGTATAGACATGGAGAGGGCCAGGGAAAGGAAGATCACGGTAAGTATGAAACAATCTTCCCTATCTGCCATTGATTTATACATGACCTCGACAGGTTTGGTATGGTGGATTTTTTGATTCAGACCTTTCGCAGCTTTGGGGTATAATTAATCTTGAAAATGTTGAGCTTTTTTTCCCTCTAAAAATTTGAGCTTTTTTCCCAAAAAACCTCGACCAGAATAAATCAAGGTTTAGTAAATAATCCCCATAATGTTTTTATTACTTTTTGCGCTTCCCATATTTGTATGTTACTTACTCTGTTTGACAGGTTAATGGTAAAACTGGGCCACAAGGTTGATAAATCTTGCCTGGAGGACAGGACATATCTGCAAACAGCAACATTTTAAAAAATGGGGATGAAGTTATTATGATTCCACTATTAATCAGTAGAATTGGTCTCAGAATTTATAGTAATCATCAGTATCACAGAGATATTATACTGTACATTAGTTTTAAGAAGGTACACATTATACTCTAACAACTAGGTATTACTTTGCATCTAACTTTTTTTTATACAACTTACTATGTGAACTTGGCTTACTAAGTCTATGGAACATTCTAGTGTATCTATACATTCACATTTATGCATATCATATTGTTTCATGTGCTGCAGTGAAATCAGAGTGGATTCAACTAGCAGTTAAGCAGGTTAAAATAGAGTTAAAATGATGTCTTTTTTCAACCTAACTTACTATGTTACTATGTTGAAGTGGTAATATATATGGGTATGTTTTATACATGAATTAAAATTCTGTGCATACACAGTAAAATACACTATACATTCTACATAATTTATAGGACATGTCTTGCACAGCTCTCCACTTATTTCAGTGGGCACAAAATGTGGCTTTGTTTTACTCATGCCATAATAGGTTCTGTCCCTTTAACCTATAATTATACTATATTTAGAAAGTCTGTATTTACTTTAACAATTCTAAAATATACAGTATAACATCTTAAAGCTACAATGTATTGAGAAACTTACTACAGGCTTGTGCTTTGCTCCTCCAGTCAATGCAGATACCCAGATTCAGACAAAGTAAAGCATACAACTTTATTGTTCTGCATTCAGTATTAAAACCTGGGAAATTACAGCTGTCAGATACACAGTCACGATAAAAAATATCAGGAGACAATGAGGAGTGACAGTCCTGGAATATCCTTTAAAACAGAATAAAAAACCCAAGGTCACCATGATCTAATTTAATTATTTCAAACTATACATGGGCAAATACTATTGCTGTGTGCTGTCTTTAGACTGTGCTGAATGATTTTTCATGTATATCCATGAATTGCTTGTTTCTAGTTGCATATTACACAGCATTTTAGCTCAAAAAAAGGCTATTGTTTCAGGAAATGAAAACAGTATTTTACCTTTGTAGTAAAGGGACAGATACATTTTTAACAGAAATGTCACTGTCCCTTTAATAAACCCTGCCTCCCTGCCAACCTCTCTGTCTTTCTCTGTTTCTTTCCCAAATGATCCAGCAGTCAATGGAATGCTTTGAGGATGGGCTAAACTTCTGATAGGCAGGGCATTGTTTAAATTTGTCTTTAGCCTAAAATTTGACCCGCCTTCACAAGCCTGACAGCAACATCTGAAGCATCAGGCTACTGAAGGAGCTACTGAAGGAACACCTAGTTACTGTTCTCAATGTCCTTTGGAAAGCATGAACCCTCTATGGGCCCACAGGTGTAATTGGCTCAAGGTTGTAATGACACATTTCTATTAATAGTTAATATGAGAGGGAGCATATGGACTCCACCTGTTACCAGGGGTGGATGCTTCAGGGGGCATGAGAGCAGGTGCAAGATAGCTAAGACAGCAAAAGCAGGACTTGGTTCCAGGGAGGATAAATAGATGGGAATAGCTCTCCCAGACAATACCTTGCCTAAAGTGAAGGAACATTCCACATCAATGGGGCTCAGGCTTTAGATTTATTCCCTGAGAGGCTTCTATTGGAGGGGAACCAGACCACTAGCAGATATTTCTCTACTGGTGACCTTAAACATGTCTGTCTTCTATACAGTACAGTAACCATGCCTGTATCTCTGCATATTATCTAAATGTTACTACATAACCACTTGATGTTCATAAATATATGTATTTTATTATACTGCATATCATCAAAAGGAATATGCCAAACAAAATACATATGAAATATTATTGTTTCCAGCATCTAAGAGAAGTCCTTACGGTCCTTTGATGAGTTCACAAAGTGGTGAAGGACTACAGACTGAAGGTGTCACTGGAGGATATATTGTTGTAGTCTCTGTGCTACCACATTGAGGATTATTGGGATCTAGAACTATCCAAGATTTAGCCATGATTGAAAAGTTCTGTATTATAGAACCATTTTTCAGCATTCCATCATCATCTTTATTGTTGCTGCAGGTACCTGTATAAATGGCACAGTTTTAGTTTAAGCTGTCTGGGAAGAAACTTCATGCACATGAAAATTCCAAAGAAAAATAAAAAACATTTAATAGTTTAAGAAATATATCTAGTGAATGTTCTTGCACTGTTTTCAGTTGCACTGATGACACTATGGCCATAACCAGTTAGCACTCTATTATGAACTGTTAGGGTGACCTGCTTATCATGGTTAAGTTGCCTGAATGAGGCAGAAAAAACTACTGTAGGCTGGTTCTTAAATGCTAATTCTGCAAAAATGTAATTTATGACTACAATAATAGATAGAATTATGCTCTCTAGTCACAGAGGTTAAGGGATGAAAAACTTGACAGGACTAAGAAGGAATGGAAAACTACTGGGAAGATGTTGGTTGGGTGGGTTTTTAAAATCAGTGCCTGGCTTCCCAAACCCAGAGATTACGGTATGAAAACCTTGACAGGACTAAGAAGGAATGGAAAACGACTGGGAAGATGTTAGTTGGGTGGGTTTTTAAAATCAGTGCCTGACTTCCCAAACCCAGAGATTAAGGTTTGAAAACCTTGACAGGACTAAGAAGGAATGGAAAACGACTGGGAAGATGTTGGTTGGGTGGATTTATAAAATCAGTGCCTGACTTCCCAAACCTTCTTTTTCCTGCCTTGTGGCAGTGTAGAGTAATGTCCAGGGCTGAAACTAAGTTTAGGCAGAATCGGCATGTGTCGATGGTGCAACAGCTGGAGGTGAAGCCAGGCACATACCTCTTACATCACTTACCACTAGTCCTGACCATTGTCCTTTCATTGCTGACTTTTTCTGTAGCACCAATAGTCTCACCGTGGTCTCATGCACAAGTGCGTTTACACATGCGTTTGGGGGGCGAGGTGCCATCTAGATTACTCCTCCCAGGTGGTAGGGATCCAGAGTAACCCTAGGGCCAGACAATATTAGCAATGCAGATTCTCTGCAGGCAGAGAATATGCTGCCCTGCTACTCCCCTTGCCTTTTCAATGGTGGGCGGATTTCAGAACGAAATGCAGAATGTTGCACCAGAGTGGAAACAATGCTTGGGGTTGCAGGCACACCAGGAGCAGAAGAGCAGCGGGGCAGGCTGAGATCCGCCATTGTCTGGCCGTGGCCTAAGACTTTCCTTGATTCCACTTCCCACAGAAGCGAGGCTGCACTAGGTGACTGGCTGGTATTTATTTTCCTTTCGACAAGCATTCCAGAGGTGCTTTCATAGCATTAAAATTAGCACAATACAGTCCCATATATAGGAGAAGTGCTTTAGTCTAGCACAGAAGCTGAACTTTAACACAGCCAGAGGTGTAACTACAGAGGAAGCAGACCATGTGGCTGCAGGAGGGCACACGAGTTACAGGGGACCCCATGTGGAACTAATTAATGTGCAATTTCGATATATTTTTGTAAAACAGGACAACCTCTGGATATTTGGGGGCCTTTAAATTAATTTGCTGTGGGCCCAGTAACATGTAATTACACCAATGAACACAGCATAAAAATAACTAGATACCACTTAAAGCAGCTGAACCAATTCAGATGTACTAGCATAAGTGTAATCTAAAAAAATACTTTGCTAAATGTGCCAGAATGTAAATGGCAGATTTATCAAAATTTGCAATTTTAAAAATTCTATAGGAATGAATAGAAAGTGTTTATGTGGTGAGCTCTACTTACACACTGATATATCTTCCTGAAATGTTGGAGCAGTAATTTAAAATCAACATAAAAATCTACCCCTTAAAATTTTTTGTGAGTTCATTTACCAAAGCTGATATGTTTTTTTTTTCATAGATATACACTTAACTGGGTCATCCATTTTAATTTTGATTTGATAAATAATCATTATAATCACAGTACTTGTCCCTGGTATCACACTTCTTACCACAGAGTCCTTGTGTGTTATTCCTAAAATAGCCATAGGGCAGGTGCAAAATAAAGGCATCATCAAGAAGCATTATCTCAACATCTAAGTCAGTTATTTCAACTAGACAGCCAGTTTCAGATCTTGAAATATTCACCCCAAGATTCTTATATGGAATCCTCACAGCTTCTTCATTTACCATCACCTAAGATGGGGAAAAAAACAACACTGAAATGCTTTAATGTTAATTTAAAAAATTACCATTTTTGATATTTTTGAATGCTTTTAAGAAGATGCGTTTATTATAAGAACTGTGGTACTTCTTGTACTACATGGGATTTTAAATTTTTGGACAGATATCAACTTGGCAGGCTTTTCTGAGGGCCTCATTAAAGGGATCCTGTCATCAGAAAACATGTTTTTTTCAAAACGCATCAGTTAATAGTGTTACTCCAGCAGAATTCTGCACTAAAATCCATTTCTCAAAAGAGCAAACAGATTTTTTTATATTGAATTTTGAAATCTGACATGGGGCTAGACATTTTGTCAATTTCCCAGCTGCCCCTGGTCATGTGAATCACAATGCTTTAGGTGATATCCTTGCAACGTTGTAGAAATACGTATTGGCTCTCAAACAGGGTATATGACTCCGTCCAGTCATAAAATCTCAAAGATCAATAAATAAAGCTTACCCTGGAGAACCTTAAAACCATTGTCTTGTTTTTATTTCAATTCACACTGTGTGAATTGAAATAAAAACAAGACAATGGTTTTAAGGTTCTCCAGGGTAAGCTTTATTTATTGATCCCTGGTCATGTGACTTGTGCCTGCATGTTAGGAGAGAAATACTTTCTGGCAGGCTGCTGTTTTTCTGTCTCAATGTAACTGAATGTGTCTCAGTGGGACATGGGTTTTTACTATTGAGTGTTGTTCTTAGATCTGCCAGGCAGCTGTTATCTTGTGTTAGGGAGCTGTTATCTGGTTACCATCCCATTGTTCTTTTGTTTGGCTGCTAGTGGGGGAAAGGGAGGGGGGTGATATCACTCCAACTTGCAGTACAGCAGTAAAGAGTGATTGAAGTTTATCAGAGCACAAGTCACATGACTTGGGGCAGCTGGGAAATTGACAATATGTCTAGCCCCATGTCAGATTTCAAAATTGAATATAAAAAAATCTATTTGTTCTTTTGAGAAATGGATTTCAGTGCAGAATTCTGCTGGAGCAGTACTATTAACTGATTCATTAAAAAAAAAAAAAAATTCCCCATGACAGTATCCCTTTAAGGAGCCAATAAGCTACTAGCTCAGTCTAGATGAGTAAAGATTGCAGCCTTTATGGGCTTGTGTATGACTAGCTGCAGGGGAAAGTTTGACTTTGACTGCTGTTTATGAATACTTTTCAAATGGCCTGTGGATACAATACCCAGTGACCCACATAAGCCCATTATCATACCATTTTTATTTGTTGCTAGTGATAGGGCAGGTCCATAACCCTCACATTAGTTTGAAAATAACAAACCAAGATGTAAGGAATTTATTAAAAGTAAGAACCCCAGGGGGCATTCTGCATGGTGACAATGTCAGGGCTGAAATGCACCCTTAGTGTGTCAATGTGGGTTAGACAACTATAGGTCAAACCCCTGTAGAAGGATAGTACAAGGAAAGTAAGCTTCAGAGATGCATTGTGCGTCAAAATGCCATTATCCTCCTAAAAACGACAGGTGAAATTTGTCCTTTTATTTGAATGTTTTTGACTAAATTATGCATTTGAACACATTCATTTTCCATAGGATTTTAGTGTTTAGTGCAGCTTAGCACAGTGTTAAGCACCACTTAGTACTCATTCAAATATCAATTGTTCAAAAATAAATTGGTAATACAAGAACATCATTAAGGGGCACATTTACTAAGGGTTGAAGCGAATTTGAAGTGAATTTTACAATTCAAAAACTTCAAATTTCAAAGTAATTTTTGGGTACTTTGACCATTTGAAAAAACTTTGAATATTCACCATTCGAAAATCGAAGTACTGTCTCTTTAAAAAAACATAGAATTCAACACTTCGCCACCTTAAACCTGCCAAATTGCTATGTCAGCCTATGGGGACCTCCTAGAACCTATAGCCAATATTTGGCTACATTTTTAGAAGTTGAAGGGGTTTTTTTTGAAAATCATTTGATCTATTAAATCACTAAATTCAAACAAAAAAAACCCTTTGACTATTGAATTTTTTCAATTTGATGGTTGAATTTTGAATGTTTTAGCACTTAGAAATTTGACCCTAAGTAAATGTGCCCCTACATGTAATGAAAATATTTCCCTTACAGTGCTACTGGATCTTTAAAGAGCACTACCTCTGCAAGATAATTTGTTATATGAATTCCCAAACCTACCTGTAACATGGAAGATTCCAAGAGTTTATGCATAATCTCAATTTCCTGAGTTCCATAATGAATTATAATCTTACGTGTACAATTGGCATGATTTCTACAATAATAATTGTCTACATAGACACCAAAGTTGTCTGTTTCCTTAGTAATCTCTTCAACTAGAACATAGGTGCATTCACCTCGGAAGTCATAATGAGTGCCATCAAAGGTAAAATAATGAGAATCTCCAAAACCTTGGCACACACCTGAGGAATAGATTACAGAAATATTTAATACCTAACCAATTAAAAACAGTGTTTCAAGAAGACACAGGAATAGTTTACTTACATGGACATTCCCAGTGCCAACAACAACCATCATCATCAGTCACATTTATTTTGGGAAACCCATTGGCACATATAATATCAGATGGTGGGTCACACTTTTTGGGGATGATTTCGATAATGTTGTTTTCTATACATCTGGCCATCATGCAGTCACTGAACATCCATGTTTCATTATACTGTTTGTTAGAACAAGAATACAATATTTGACCAATTTATATAGAAAAGTAGAGGTCACCCTTTCTCGCTTCTTGTTAGGTAATAAGCTCCCTTAGGAATTAGGTGAAACAAGTCAAATCAAAAATAATCAGAAAATGAAAAAAAAAAAAAGTTTTTTTGGTTCTTTATCATTTTTTACCTATAACCCTTTGACAACATCCAATGTGGATTTTTTAAAAATAATTTACATATGTTCTCCTACATTTAACAATGAGTGCAGAGGGAAAGAACAATATTACTGGTAATCCCTAGACTATCCCAGTTACTAAAAGCCCTACAAATAAAGTATCTTCTTCATGGAAACAGTCACAAAACAATGGGTGTTTAACTCACTTGCCGAAGAGGGTCAAAGGTGCACATGCCTGGTGTTGAAGGTGGAAACGTTGTTGAAACTTCTGGTATATGGGAAATCAGAGTGATTATTGAAGTTGGTAAGGTTGTAGGGCACTGATAATTAAAATGCTCAGATATTATATTACATTCTTTAGAGCAGAAGAGAACTTGGCACCCTTCAAGAGTATTAGAAGATGTTATTGTCATGCCTAAAAGAGAAACAAACAGGAAACCACTTATTAGCACCAGTAACGTGTATATAGTTGCCAAATATATATAGTATATAATGTGTATATAGTTTACAAATAGGGATCAAATGGATTAATGTTTGTGATGTGATAGGTACAAATATTTATGTTTGCGATTTTGCTGCTATTAATTGCATTTTTTTAGTTTGTGATTATTCTGTGGTGGTTGACTTTTTACAAAAAACGGTTCAGCAGGTTCTAGGTCGCAAGATTTTTCTGATTTTGAAAGCTGTATTATGGAAAAAAACATAACCACAAATTAAAAAAAAAATAAAAATGGGATGAATATTTTGGTATTATGTGCAAAAGTTGTGCAAATCATAGTAAAACTGCGACTTGAACATTTGGAAAATGTTGGAAATTTCAGCACATTTCCAGAATTTATTTTTTATTTGTACATGTATGGAATAAGTTATCTGGAAACCTATTACCCATAAAGCTCCAATTTATAGGAAGGCCATCTCCCATAGACTCCATTTTAATCAAACAATTAACTTTTTTTTAAAAATGATTTTCATTTTCTCTGTAGTAATAAAACTGTACCTTATACTTGATCTTAAAGAGATTCTGTGATGATTGTTATGGTGACATTTTTACTGCTAAATTACAGTACACTGTGTACATTGCAAATAATGTATTCTACCATGAAAAGGAGAAGGAAAGTTTTAAAAATAAAACCTCTGTGACATGTTTGTCCTAACCCCCTCTCCTGAAATGTCACCTATAAAATCATTTGAGCTACCAATAAAACAAAAATTCTTGTTGACTCGTTTTCTGCTTGATAATTTCCAACGACGCCTAAACTTAGCTTTTCAACAGCTGCTCAGAGTCCACTGAGCATGTGAGTGTCACAGACACTTTCCAAGATGGTGACCCCCTGTGACAAGTTTGAAGTCCTGGATCATTGGTGCTATTGACAAACTGAAACTTTAGGCTGGTGCAAAGTTCAGTATGTCAAATATGCCATTTTTAATCATATTCATTTTTAGGCTTTAGTTATCCTTTAAGGCAAGGGACCCATTCACACACCCATGATCTAGATATTTGCCAACATGCCATTGCTGGCCATTGCTCGCCAAGACATTGATATATCTTAGATTTATTTAGTTAAAATTAGGTCAGTCCTTTGTTATTTACCCTGTACAAACCTCTAGTGGATGACTTAGATGCTATTACTGAAGGTTTTTAACTTGCTAATGAAAGAGATAAACATAAAAGGCGAGACGTCCGCTGATATGTCTGCTGGCACAAATAAAATTAATTTGTCTTAAAAGTTATTCTTAATGTAAGCCCTGCATATTTTTTGTGTTTTATATGAGGGTTAGTAATTGGTAACAACAGAGGTAACAGTTAACAAATTTAAATAATGAATGGAAATATCTCCTAGTGTTTGGGATTACTGAATCCTAATAATTATGATATTCGAGACTAAAAGTTATTGCTAAAGTTATTACTTGTAGTCTGTATTTCATGTGTATAGGGCTGATTTACTAAAATATAAATGGTATATTTAGAGCAATTAAAACACACAGTATTCACCGGCAGGTTTGAAACTTAAATTCTCAACAGAAAAAGAAAACAGAGTTTAAGGACTGCAGCCCAAAAAAAGAAGGAATGCAGGTTTTCACTCTAATACAAACCAGTTCAGGTGGTATTCATTATTGCGACTGACTAATAGAAGAAATAAAACGTAACTTTAAATAGTTCAGAAGTAAAATAAAAGTCAGGGCCATGCCCTTATACTGTTCCACACACCAGACTCACTGCAACTTCCCCATTCTGCAGTGCAGGACAATTGCCTTAAAAAATATTTAGATAAAAACCAAAAATAAGTGGACATTAAAGGACCAGTAACATAAAAAAAAAAAATTAAAACTTTGTTAGTGCACAATGAAAAATAAATACCAAGACAAATAAAACTTTTAAAAAGCAAAGACTTTATTAAGAAATAACTTACAGAAAATCCACTTCCTGTCCTCTTCAGAAACGGCGAAAAGGCGACCATCCACACTCCATCGATCGATTTCTCCTCCCTGGCTATTCACTGACAGGCATCCTCCTCCCAGCATCCATCGCAAGCTGTGTCTCAGGCTCTTCACTCCTTCTTCCCCGTGGATCGGCTTCCCTCCTTTGCTCACCCCCCTCTCTGTCTTCCCTCCTCTCAGAGAGAGACATGTGGCCCCTGATACAATCCAGGAAAGGTGCACGTTACAGGCTCTCCTTCACTGAGCAGTGAGCGATCCTTGCCTGAGCCCTCCCCTCCCACGTGGGAACTGACCTGGGATTAACCCTATCGCTGCCGATGTACGGTGAAGAGGAGAGCCTGTGACACTGCTGGACGCCTGTAACGTGCGCCTTTTTGTTCTGCCTGGGTTGAAATCAGGCGCCTCATGTCTCTCTCTGAGAGTAGGGAGGAGGGAAGACAAGAGCTAGGTGAGCAGAGTGGAGGAGGGAAGCCAATCCACGGGGAAGGAGTGAAGAGCCTGAGACACAGCTTGCATGGACGCCAGGAGGAGGATGCCTGTCAGTGAATAGCCAGGGAGGAGAAATTGATCGATGGAGTGTGGATGGTCGCCTTTTCGCCGTTTCTGAAGAGGACAGGAAGTGGATTTTCTGTAAGTTATTTCTTAATAAAGTCTTTGCTTTTTAAAAGTTTCATTTGTCTTGGTATTTATTTTTCATTGTGCACCAACAAATTTTTTTAATTTTTTTTTGATGTTACTGGTTCTTTAAAGGGTAATCAGTGTCCTTTAATTATTGATTTCCTTGTCCTCCACCCCTCATGTAACCCATTTCCATGTGCTGTGTAGGTGGACGGTGGGGGAGAGCCTGTCCCAACGTAGCTAGGTAGAATTGGGCACTTTGGGAAATGGGTTACATGAGGGGTGGAGGACAAGGACATCACACTATAGCAGGAGACTATCTACATACTAACACAGTGCCAAATAATTAAAGGGCACTGATCTAAATCTAAATGTTTTTTAAGGCAATTGTCCTGCACTGCATAATGGGGAAGTTGCAGTGAGTCTGGTTGTTGTGTGTGTAACAGTATAAGGGCATGGCCCTGACTTTTATTTTACTTCTGAACTATTAAAAGTTAAGTCTTATTTCTTCTATTAGTCAGTCGCAATAATGAATACTACCTGAACTGGTTTGTATCAGAGTGGAAATCTGCATTCCTTCTTTTTTTGGGCTGCAGTCCTTAAACTCTTGTTTTCTTTTTCTGTTATGATTTACTAAAACTCAAATAAATCTCTCTCGACCAAAGTCCCTTTCCTCAAACTGAACTCATTTATCAGTAATTTATCTCAAAAAAATGAGAGCAACAAAATCAAGTGTCAATGCATATCGCTACGATTGATGCTTTGAAAACCCAATAATACTGAATTATTGAAGCAAAAAAACCCTGAAGTTTTCAGATTATCCAACACAAATCACAATGTCAAGAAACAACTTTTGGGACATCTGCCATTGATTCTACATGACCTCGACAGGTTTAAGATGGCGTATTTTCGGATTCGTATTTTTATCAGCTTTGGGGTATAATAAATCTCTAAAAATTAGAGTTATTTTTGCATTAAAAATTCAAGTTGTACCACTAAAACGCCAACCAGAAAAAAATCAGGTTTAATAAATGGGCCTCTAATACTATTTTCATCCAAACTGTGAATTATTGAAGTTCATATTGTATATGCTTGCAGTTTCAGTATTACGTTTTAGTAAACAATCTATATGTTAAGGTTCCAAAGCTATTGTCATCCAATGGTAGTAAGCGAAAAGGCTGAAGTCATTATTAAATTCACAGGTCAGTCCGTGTGTTGCATATTGACAGCTTGAGCAAATATCTATGAAATGTGTCTTGTTTTATTCAGACTTTGCTTCAAATCAAATGTGGTGTCTTGGCAATTAAAAAGCTAGCATCAGTGTGCATTTTGCAGTTCCTGATCAACAGAAAATGTGAAACACAAATCAGTGCTTTAAAAACATATTGGTTATGTAATGTTACGGGTTATGTAGGACAAAACATTTGCCCAGGTGTAGTAACCTACCTAGCAATCAGCGGGAAGCATTTGCTGTCATCTCTTTAAAAGCAAACATGCTATTGATTGCTATGAGATACTGCAAACAGGGAGGCCCATTTATCAAATTTTTAATTAATGTGAATATTTTTATTTGAATATATTTACACTTACAATTCAACCATGAATTATTTAAGAAAAAATGTGAATGTCTAATATTCGATCATATGGTTCCGACTTGAATCCTTTTTGATTTGTACGAATCAAGTTTTTCTCCGGAAAAAAAGACTTGATTGTCATGAAGGCTGCTAACATCTCTACATGGCTCAACAGACCTCTGCTATTGACTTGTAAATGAACTTGGCAGGTTTTAGGTGGCGAATATTAGAATTAGGACTGTTTCCATGGTCAAGATGTGATAAATCTCACATTCGAATTTACATTTGAATAGGGGGATTAAAATATGAATGTGTGCATGTGTGAAATTTAAATTTACTATTCGACTCTTGATAAATCTGCCCTATAGTGCCTTTTATTAACTATTGTTATTGTAAAATAAATCTCCTTAAATTAAGCATTGATTTAGTGAAAATGCTGTAAGACTATATACAGTATTATATATTATAAGGCCTTTGAACAACTATTTTTTCTATTTACAAATATATACAGTATATTAAATACAGTAATTTATAAAATATGTTGTATTTTATGAAGAATGCACACTGTAAAAAATGAATACATAAAATATGATAAACAGTACCTGGATTATAAAGTTTTCCTCCATACATGCAATAGCACATTGTGGAGAAAGAGGTTGTTGGTGCTGTTGTTGGAGATAGCATAATGCAGGTTACTGTTGCACTCTCAGGAATAGTAGTTTCTGTTGTAGTCTCAGGAGTGGTGGTTTCTGTTGTGGTCTCTGGAGTGGTAGTTTCTGTTGTGGTCTCTGGAGTAGTACTTTCTGTTGTGGTCTCAGGAGTGGTAGTTTCCATTGTAGTCTCAGGAGTGGTAGTTTCCGTTGTAGTCTCAGGAGTCGTAGTTTCTGTTGTGGTCTCTGGAGTGGTACTTTCTGTTGTGGTCTCAGGAGTCGTAGTTTCTGTTGTGGTCTCTGGAGTAGTACTTTCTGTTGTGGTCTCAGGAGTGGTAGTTTCCGTTGTAGTCTCAGGAGTCGTAGTTTCCGTTGTAGTCTCAAGAGTCGTAGTTTCCGTTGTGGTCTCAGGAGTGGTAGTTTCCGTTGTAGTCTCAGGAGTCGTAGTTTCTGTTGTGGTCTCAGGAGTGGTAGTTTCCGTTGTAGTCTCAGGAGTCGTAGTTTCCGTTGTAGTCTCAAGAGTCGTAGTTTCCGTTGTGGTCTCAGGAGTGGTAGTTTCCGTTGTAGTCTCTGGAGTGGTAGTTTCTGTTGTAGTCTCAAGAGTAGTAGTTTCTGTTGTGGTCTCAGGAGTGGTAGTTTCCGTTGTAGTCTCAGGAGTCGTAGTTTCTGTTGTGGTCTCACGAGTGGTAGTTTCCGTTGTGGTCTCAGGAGTCGTAGTCTCTGTGAAATAGCAATAATGATAAAGGTTGTAAAAAAAACCTTTATGCAGGTAAAATGTTTTCCAGTTCTATGACACATGCAGTAACACCAGTAGGTAAAGTAGCACACAGTTCACACAGAATTTCATTAATTTTAAATGAATGTTCACCTAGCAGTCTGCTTTATATTTTATATAAAAAGCCAATTGTTATGTAGCAATTTTATACCGTGATCTCTTTCTGTGTCATCGTAATGTTACCAAGCCGTGTATCCCTTCTCATTCTGCCTTTCATTTCTATTTTGCTATATCTTTTTCTCTTAACTTGGGGTATGATAGATGTGCCTTAATTATGCCCAGACTAATAATATTCTATATGACCAGCACTATGTAAGATTCCATAGTGATATTAGGTTACATTGCTTTTGTAATATACTAAAGGTATAGAACAGTTCACTTTTGGACTTGGGGGCTAATCATGATCAATGTGCAGTGCTCCTGTTTGTGGAAAACAATGTCAGAAAAAACAATAGATTTTTTTCTAACTTAATCATTCAGGCAATTATGCCTTTTATTATTTGTGCTGCATTTTTGTTTCACAAGCATTTTTGTCAATGTTGGATTTTCCTAGAACACAAACATCAACTGATAATTAATCAGCCTTGATGATTTATTAACATTTTAGATTGCATTTTTTTTCAGACTCCAGTAAAATCACAGCCAAAAAAAGCAACTTTTTTAATATTCTTGAGAATACTTTTTGAGACTTTAAATAGTCACAATTTATTAAAGAAAATAAATGATTAAGTTATTCAAACAGGAGCACTGCACATTGATCATTAGCCCCAAAGTTCAACAGTGAACTGTATGTTCTATACCTTTAGTATATTACAAAAGTAATGTAACCTAATATCACTATGAAATCTTACAATTACAGGTATAGGATCCGTTATCCAGAAACCTGTTATGCAGAAAGCCCTGACTTACTGGAAGGCAGTTTGCCATAGACTCCATTTTAATCAAATAATAACTTTTTAAAATGGATTTCCTTTTTCTCTGTGATAATAAAATTGTACCATGTACAACTAAGATATAATTAAGCATTATTGGAAGAAAAACCTATAGAGTTTAATTCATGTTCACATTAATTTTAAGTAGGCTTATTGTATAAAGATTCACATTATGGAAAGATTCCTTATCCGGAAAACTAAAGGTCCCGAGCATTCTAGATAATAAGTAGTGATGGGCGAATTTGTGCAGTTTCGCTTCGCCGCGAAATTCGCGAAATGGCGAAAAATTCGCGAAACGGCGCCAGCGTCTCGTTTTTGACGACAGCGCCCGTTTTTGACGCCGGCGCCCGTTTTTTCGACGCCGGCGTCCGTTTTTGGCGCCGGCGCCCGTTTTTGGCGCCGGCGTCCGTTTTTTCGAAAAAATTTTTTTTGACGCCGGCGAATTTTTGGCGCGAATTTTTGCGGCCGTTTCGCGAATTTATTCGCCGACGGCGAATCGCGCAAATTCGCCGCGAATTCGCGCCTGGCGAATAAATTCGCCCATCACTAATAATAAGTTCAATACCTAAAAAAAGTCAGAGATAGCTCCATTATAGGGTTATTGTCTAATTTCCCTTACCTGGACTTGAAGTGGTTGGGCAGTCTGTATCACAGCACTTCAGCTGAATCTCATAGTCGTAACAGGTCTGGTTAGAGTTGTAGCAAACAAGCCCGCTGTTGACATCACAGAACAGATTTTGTCCCTCTGATATAAGTTCCTGCACTGTGTCATTAGGATAATTTACTGCTCTGCAGGTTATGTCTACAGCTATCCCATATGCACCACAGTACATATTGTGACCATCTGAACTTTTCTCATATTCCTCAAAATCCCCACCGTCGGGTCCTGCTGTCACATTTTGTGTATTTATCCAGTCTGTCATCCAGCATACACAATAAACTGTAGGAAAATTGAAACAATTGTTAATGTGAGAAAAATATATGGTTAGGCAACTCTTTGCCCTTTCCTGAAGTATGAAATAAATTACTGTAGAATACATTGAGGCCTATTTGCCATACTGTGTAAAACAATGAACATCAGAAAAATAAACTCTGTGTAAAATAAATGCTAAATTTATCAAAGTGTGTGTTATATTTTATGCTGCCTGATCACCACTTCAGACCTTGTGTAATCCATTAAAGGGGACCTGTCACCCAAAGAAATTATTCAAAATCCTATTTTATCACATTAGTCATGCAAAATGAACTTTAATTACACTATATAAATTATTTGAATCTTCTTTCTTTCAGTCTGGGATTTCAAAATAATAGCAAGCAGGCAGGAGCCATTTTGTGGACACTGTTATTAAGGCAAGTGTTGCATCATCTCAGAATCTTGTTTGTGCATCAGAATGGGGGACCTGATGTCTATTTCCATGCACTGGCTACACAATTAAATGGTTAAGAGAACAGGGGAATGTGTAGAGAGCAGTGACATCTAGGAAGTACTGAATGGAAAGTGAAAGTAATTGTCTGCCCCGCCTCTATGCCATTGGCATAGAGAAGGGGCAGACAATATTTGATTGACAGCTGAGATTTTTAAATGAGCTTACAGCAGCTATGAATGCTTTAATAAAAAATAGAAATTGGATTTCATGTTTAATTTGAAAAGGACTTTTATTATACAGATTTTTGTGTCTGGGTGACGGGTCCACTTTAAAGTCAACAGGAAAATTTGTAGTAATTTGAGTAAGTTTTGGCAGAAAAAAAAGTGGAAAAAAACCTGCGATGGACAAACACCATATTTTCTTATAGGATTTTCGAACAGCTGCTTGTATTTATATATGATTTTTACACTGTAATTACTGTTGATGTGTGATGTATTTGGTTGCCTTTTTTTACACAACATGTCAAATACTGTAGGCCCCATTGCATCAAAGAGGCATTGAACGAAACCTTGTTTGAAGAGATGACAATCATGACTCAAACAAACATCAAAAGCATTAAAAGACACCTGTATGTAAGAGCCCTAAGACAACTTAATAAAAAAAGAATATATAAATGATCTGTTGGCTTCTTGTATTTTTATTGAGTGCTAAGCCACAAATGCATTAAAATCAATAGAGGACCCAGGTTGCAGTAATCTTAAAGAAGAACCAAACAAATATGGCTAAAAATGCCATATCATATATACTGAACTTATTGCACCAGCCTAAAGTTTCAGCTTGTCAATAGCAGCAATGATCCAGGACTTCAAACTTGTCACAGGGGGTCACCATCTTGGAAAGTGTCTGTGACACTCATATGCTCAGTTGTCTCTGAGCTAAACTTAGGGGTCGTCACAAAATATCAAGCAAACAATGAGATTGGTCTGTAATATAAGCTGAGGCTACAGGGATGATTATTAAATTCTGATGCTGGTTTCTGTGCTGCCATATAGTAATTATCTGTATTAATTACTAATTAGCCTTATATTGTGACATTTCTATTCTATGTGTACTGTATATTGTGAGTGGGTCCCTAAGCTCAGTAAGTGACAGCAGCATAGAGCATGTGCAGTGAATCAGCAGAAAAGAACATGGGGAGCTACTGGGGCATCTTTGGAGACACAGGTCTTTACTGCTAAAGGGCTGTGGTTGCCTTAGGCTGGTAATGAAGCACAAAACTTAGGGGCAGATTTATCAAGCGTCGAATTTCGAATTGTAAAAAAATTCGAAATTCGACTAGGGAATAAAATGGAATAAAATCAAATAGCCAATTCGATCGAATTAACGTTCTATCGAATATTCGAATTGGCGAATATTCGATAGTCGAATAGGCGCTCGATCGAACGTTCGATCGAAGGATTTTATTTTCGATCGAACGTTCGATCGAAGGATTTTCATTCGATCACAAACTTGGAAAAAAAGCCTATGGGACTCTCTCATAGGCTTATATAGCAATTCGGTAGGTTTTATCTACCGAACTATGGGGGGTCGAATATTTTTTTTAGAGACATTTCTTCGACTATCGAATGGTCGAATAGTCGAACAATTCGACTATTCGATTTTGTTCGAATCGTTCGATCGTTCGAATTCGACTGTCGAATAAGCCAATTCGATGGTCGAAGTAGCCCAAAAATCATTCGAAATTCGATTTTTTTTTTTATTCGAATTATTCACTCGAATTCACTCGAATTTAGTACATCTGCCCCTTAATGTATAACATTTCTAGCCTACTTCTTTAGTTTAGCTTTAGTTCTCCTTAAAGAATATGAATTGGCTAATAATTTGGCCATTTTATGAGAGTGGGAAGGGTATACCCTTGCAATATGTTAGAGAGAGCAGAATCAAATAGTACTTTGAAACAGCATGTATTCAAGGTTTTGTTGTAGTGATTGATTGTTTAGGAGTATTTGTTGTGGGTTGGTGCACGGGAGGTTCTGTTTTGGTAAGGCAAGAAGACATATCAATAACACCATGCACTATTCCTGAAAATGTTTATTCAAGGAATTATTTTAATTTTACAGTAAAGTATTTCAGTAAAACTTGATTAACATATTCTAGTACATTTTAATAAAATGCAATAATCCCCCAAAATGACGTGTATTACTGCATTATTTAAAAATTATTAAGTAGTACTGACTTGTTTCTGTCGTTGTTGGTGCTGTGGTTGTTTCTAAAATAATTAAGAAGAATTCATTTTAAATTACATTGTTTAAAGGTACCAAAGGTATTAAATGCCCCAGTCATTATCACACTGGCAATTTCACACTTTTCCAAACTCCCTTATGGAAAGTCACACATAAACCCTAGTGGTTAACAAAAACAATTACCCCCTTCCTTGTCTTGAACAGGTTGCATCCTCCTCTATCAGCATGTTTTTCCACATACTTTCAATATATTTTCAATACATTTGGCCTGCATTTTTTTGCCCACATTTTTCCATTATGTACTTTATCTTGTATCTTTACCTCATGTATTGTGGCCGTTATTCTGCAATTCCCAGCCCATCTGCCCATTTAAGTCTGTTACAATCTTCTTTTACCTATCACTTTGATACACTTTCCCTCTGCATGAAGCTCTGTGCCCTGATCTCTTTTAGCATATAGTTTTCCATTTAGCCATTCCTGTGTGTATAACATCTATTAACATTGAATTATCTTATGTATTCTTATGTTCTCTCCAAGAATGGTGGCTATAAGTATGCACTATGCACTATAGTGTGATGTATGGCAGCATAGTAGCACAGTGGATAGTGCCAGTGCCAGACCTAGAATTAGGGGTACCCAAGACAATCGCCCTCACCTCTGCCTGTTCTTTTTAACATGATGCGAGTGCACGTGGGAGGGGAATCCAGACTTTGGTATTTTACATTTTCAATTTTATCACGCACAGTAATATACACGCAATATACAATTAATTTTAATGTATACATTCTATACATGATTTAGCACATGATATATACTGTGGCATTTGGTCACTTTTTATTGTCTTATTACATTGTGTTTTTTGCACTTATGAACACATATGGGTCTATTTTAACAATGTTTATGTCACTTCCTGTTGATGGATCTATGGGATTATGGGTATATAAATGTGTTTGGGGTTAAACATGGTTGCCTTGAGAAAGGTCCCTGTATGGACCGAAACGTCACGTCGGCTTGCATGTAATTTCACAATACAACTTTGAGCATTCTACAAGTTATCTTGGTGTTGCAGGTCTTCTTTTTGCTAGTATACTTCTTTACCGTGCACCCGTGGCATGTTCCAAAGGCGGAGTGCTGCCCATATGAAGTTATATATATATATATATATATACATAGCACTGACACATTTTTGCATTGCTTTCCGGAATTATACATCGCTCACATCAGTCCCCAGTGGAGCTGGGAAAAGCCCACACAGGGGAGAAGTACAATATTCTGTAATGGCCGTCACAGACCCATGACTTGAATATCATCGGGTACACGTTCAACACATTATCTTCATCCATCCAATATAGAACAGCACTCTCAGGACTTAAAATGATAAAAAAAGGTATTTATTCATAAAACAGCTTGTGACTAACGTTTTGGCCTAGTCCTAGGTATGGCCTTAATGTAATTCTGAGCTTTCTGTATAACGGAATTTTATTTCTGTGAGAAAGGCCTAGGACTAGGCCGGAAACGTTAGTCACAAGCTGTTTTATGAATAAAAACCTTTTTTATCATTTTAAGTCCTGAGAGTGCTGTTCTATATGGGATGGGTGTGTATTTATATATATATTTCTCTCGGCTACTGGCACTCTCGATAAAGACGTTAAATGTGCCTGGGTGCAGAAACATCAAAATTCTCCATGCAAATCTGAAAGGATCCGCACTCATAGGGCTTATAAATAAAAAATAATTTTATTTTTAGAACTTCAAACTGACGTTTCGGCCCATATATATATATATATACCTTGAAAAAGGTCCCCAGGTGGGACTGAAACGTCGGATTATGATGTAATAATAAAAAGCGAATTTTCCTTCACATGAATATAGTGCGTGCTGATCCTTCTTATTCTAGTTATCCTGAATTTGATCATGCACCACGAACCAGTTTAATGATCTGATGCTGGTACTGCGGGACTATATATATATATATATATATATATATATATATATATATTCAGAAATTAAATCCAGTTATCCAGAAAGCTCCAAATTACATTAAGGCCATCTCCCATAGACTCTATTTTGAACAAATACCATAATCCAAATTTTAAATAATTATTTAATTTTTTCTCTGTAATAATAAAACAGTACTTTGTACTTGAGCCAAACTAAGATAAAATTCATACTTATTGGATGCAAAACAATCCTACTAGGTTTACTTAATGAATGTTTAAATTATTTTTTAACAGACCTAAGGTATTGAGATCTGTTATCTAGAAACCCCCAGGTCCCAAGCATTCTGGATAACAGATCCCATACCTGTACAGTAAATACCAAGAAATAAAGTAAAAATTTTTCTTACTTGCAACAAGCATAAGTTTGAGGATTTGGTATATAGGAAGCATAAGGTTGAGGCAATAAAATATAAATACGAATAAAAATATATAAACAAAACTGAACAACAATCACTGCCAAGAAGCCTTTGGGAAGTGTACCAGCATTAAAACAAAATGATTTATTTATAAATGTATTCAAGAAATTTTTTAAAATATGTTTTTCATGATTGCTATTAAGTCATTCAAGTTTTTTTCTTAAAAAAACATACAACATACAGTGGTTTATTTATCAAAGGTCGAGTTTGTGAGGTTTTTTTTATACCTTGAATAAACTCACAACTCAAATGTTTGCTAATTTATGAAAAAACTAGAATGTACAAAATCAGTGTAATCAGGCTAAACAAATCAAATACTCAAAATTATTGCATTTTTGTTGAAAAAAACTCATACTGGTTGAATTGATCAAGATTTCAAGCTAAAACCACTGAAAAAAACTAAACATCATGAAGGCTACAAACATCTTGTCTGCTAATATAATTACAAACTAGAGCCAGGTATGGGGAGCATCACATCTCTCTCACACTCTCACCTCCATGCTGCACTTAACATCCGTCCCCCTCAGGGTCAAATCCATGAAGTTTAGCCAATACGGAGCACTCGGAGTGATGTGTTAAAATCATTAAATTTTAATAATCCATGTTAAAAGGAAGTAACAGCGTGTCAGCATACAAAATATCAGATCATCCGCTTTACGCGTTTCATGGCTTCTAGCCACTTCATCAGAAGCGTTCACCTGGTCCCACTACATACCAGCAGTTAAATAGCATCAAGTCCCACCCATAAAAAACATTAACCCTCGCATAACACCATGAATTAGATCGTATATTACATTTACAGGGTATGCATATCAATTGGAAACATCACTTGACTATAATATTATTATCCTCCGTATCCTATATATCCACAAGTTTTGACTTTATGTTTGATTCCAATTGCATAATTAGGACAGCAATCTATAATATAGTTCGGCGGAAAAGAACAATATCTGGACGTTGCAATAAATACCTATATTTAGTTACATATATATTTTTGTTAGGTAGCGCTTCACTAGTAACAATCTATTATGTCCCAATGTTTCCGTACACTTCATTCTACAAAACGTGTTCCTACAATAAAGGAACGTGTTTTGTAGAACGAAGTGTACGGAAACATTGGGATATACTTTTGCAGGATCCAGTCCTGAGACAGCAGCTTGATAAGAAACCGTCCTTCGTCTACAAAAAAGCTATGGACTTAGGTTCCCATTTATCAAAAACTATTTTCAACTCTAAAGAAACAATAACTTCAAAAAATTGGTTAAAGTATTGTGGCAACTACAAGTGTGGTAGGACTAGATGTGGTTCCTGCCAATATATTAAGAAATCCAAAGAATTTGTAAGTTTCAATACTGGCCATTCCTTTTTAATTAATCAGTACTTTAATTGTGTGTCCCAAGGCATAATATATCTGGGGACTTGCGAATGCGGGTCCCAATATATAGGCAAGACGATCCGCAAAGCAGGAACTCGTTTCCTAGAACACCTGGCGGCGGTAGACAGAAATGATATGAGATCCGCAATCGCCAGACATTTGATGTATGTAACTAAATATAGGTATTTATTGCAATGTTCAGATATTGTTCTTTTCTGCCGAACTATACTATAGATTGCTGTCCTAAATTATGCAATTGGAATCAAACATAAAGTCAAAACTTGTGGATATATAGGATACGGAGGATAATAATATTATAGTCAAGTGATGTTTCCAATTGATATGCATACCCTGTAAATGTAATATATGATCTAATTCATGGTGTTATGCGAGGGTTAATGTTTTTTATGGGTGGGACTTGATGCTATTTAAATGCTGGTATGTAGTGGGACCAGGTGAACGCTTCTGTTGAAGTGGCGAAAAGCCATGAAACGCGTAAAGCGGATGATCTGATATTTTGTATGCTGACACGCTGTTACTTCCTTTTAACATGGATTATTAAAATTTAATGATTTTAACACATCACTCCGAGTGCTCCGTATTAGAGATGGCGCGAACTGTTCGCCGGCGAACTTGTTCGCGCGAACATCGGGTGTTCGCGCTCGCCGGAAGTTCGCGAACGTCGCGCGACGTTCGCCATTTTGGGTTCGCCATTGTTGGCGCTTTTTTTTGCCCTCTCACCCCAGACCAGCAGGTACATGGCAGCCAATCAGGAAGCTCTCCCCTGGACCACTCCCCTTCCCTATAAAAACCGAAGCCCTGCAGCATTTTTTCACTCTGCCTGTGTGTGCTGAAGAGATAGTGTAGGGAGAGAGCTGCTGCCTGTTAGTGATTTCAGGGACAGTTGAAAGTTTGCTGGCTAGTAATCGTTTTGATACTGCTCTGTTATTGGAGGGACAGAAGTCTGCAGGGGTTTGAGGGACATTTAAGCTTAGGTAGCTTTGCTGGCTAGTAATCTACCTTCTACTGCAGTGCTCTGTATGTAGCTGCAGTGGGCAGCTGTCCTGCTTCTGATCTCATCTGCTGACTGCTGCAATAACAGTAGTCCTTGTAAGGACTGCTTTTATTTATTTTTTTGTTCCAATACAGAGCAGTATCAAGCAGATTACTAGCCAGCAAACTTACTATCATCTGTCCCTGAAATCACTAACAGCTCTCCCCCTACACTATCTCTTCCAAGCACACACAGGCAGATTTTTCAGATACATTTTTGCCCTTGATCCCCCTCTGGCATGCCACTGTCCAGGTCGTTGCACCCTTTAAACAACTTTAAAATCATTTTTCTGGCCAGAAATGTCTTTTTTAGATGTTAAAGTTCGCCTTCCCATTGAAGTCTATGGGGTTCGCGAACCGTTCGCGAACCGCTCGCATTTTTGCGCAAGTTCGCGAATATGTTCGCGAACTTTTTTTCCGACGTTCGCTACATCCCTACTCCGTATTGGCTAAACTGTCTGCTAATATGCATGCTGTGAAAATATTTGAATTTATGAACACACAGTCAGGGCCTTGTGGCTTTAATAGGTAGGAGGGGGGACCAAGGAGGAAGCTGTATGCAGAAAATTCTAATTCAGGGTTTCCAAGGGGTCAATAGAGCTTGCAGTTGTATCCAGGCAACAAGATCAGGGCAGGCAGTATAGTGAAGAGTGTAGAGTAGTGAACTAAAAATCATATTGGGGAGGCAGGAACCATTAGATAAAGTCAAATTAACAATTTATAACACCCAGGAACTCTTAGCAAGAAGGACCTATATTAGGGCATTGAACCCAGGTTACCCGCCTGCACACTGCTACGGCTGTGTCCCAATTTGACTTTGATTGCTATATCAGTGCAGATACAGCGGATGTAGATTGGGCCAACATATCCTCATAAACTTTTTAATAGAATTAATTTGGACTGGTTAATAAATTTTCATGGGACTATATACAACGGATATATTTAACTGATGAATTGCCAATGAACTTGAGGTTATTTAATGCAAATTGAACTTCACATGAATTTGATTATGAAATTCTAATTGCAAGCTGATGAACTGTCAAGTGATTCTGTAAAAAAACGTATGCACTTTATAACTTATTAGTAATTGATGTATTGTGGCAGGGTCGGACTGGGCTGGCGGGACACTGGGAAAAAAACGGCTTTTGTGGGCCCCACCGGCCCAGATCCGCACCCAGATCCGGTGGATTCTTTCCTGCCGTGACCTCCCTTTTTTCAGGAAGTAGCAGTAAAAAAAAACCTGAAATCACTGAAAAAAAGGCAATTAAGTTTAGTTGCAAATTTTTCCAGTTGCTCATGACAATTAATAAACCAGTTTTACACATGGATAATATATAGATTAAATTACAATTTACCTGTAACATGTCGAACAGGCAATGTGGTACTTGTCCCTACATCAAACAAGATAAACAGATTTTTTTATGAATTATTGTGCACAGGTTTATCACATTTAACTTTTTTTTAATGTAACTGGGCTGTGAATTTAAATGGTTACATCCTTTTTAGGAGGGACAGAGGGATTAAAATCATCAAATGCAATCAATGAAGTGGCTAATGCTAAAGAGTTTGTATTTATGTATAGCCAGAATTAGAGCCATGCACAAGGGGAGTGTATGGAGGTCCTATAGGTAGAAATTTTAGATGGATTTCAAATTACAGGCATGTGTTCCGTTATCCAGAAAGTTCCGAATTATGAAAAGGCTGTCTCCCATAAACTCCATTTTATCCAAATAATCCACATTTTTAAAAATTATTACCTTTTTCTCTTTAATTATAAAACAGTAGCTTGTACTTGATCCCAATGAAGATATAATTAAACCTTATTGGAAGAAAAAATAGCCTTTTGGGTTTATTTAATGTTTACATAATTTTCTAGTAGACTTAAGTTATGAAGATCCAAATTATGAAAAGATCTGTTATCCGGAAAACCCCAGGTCCCGAGCATTCTGCATAAAAGGTCCCATACCTGCACTAAAAATTATCACTGGTGTATGCTAAACAGTCCAGCATAAGTGAGGAGAATGATGCCCAGCTATTTAAACTATCCAGACATTGGGGCATAATAATATGCACAGGGAACATATTTGCTAGGCTCATGTTTATATTTATAAAGCTGGACAAAATTGGTGCATTTAATGTGCAAATGCTATTGCAAATTTTTATTTGCACTGTGATTGTCCATAAAGGGTTTTTCACCTTCCAAAACTTTTTTTCAGTTCAGTTGGTTTCAGATTGTTCACCAGACTTCTTTCAATTACTTTCTATTATTTATTATTATAATTATTTATATTAAAGTTTAAACTTTCATTTTTCACCTTCTTATGTCTCCCCCCCCGGGCAAGGGGGTCAATGACTCTGTAACCTGATCCATTAGTTGATACACTTCTTATCTTTGTCCCTGTTGAGTTTCATTAAAGGCCGCTGTTAGAATTGATACAATAGTTGCTAATATTCCACAGATGCTGCTGAGAAATGTATCAACTAATTTAGCAAATTGTAACAGTTCAGCATCTGCACCTGGATCATTCAGCCGCCAGACTCAAACACCAGACACAGGAACAATCAATTTGAAACTTCAATCTAGAAACAACTGTAAAAAATGCAAAGCAATTGAAAAAAAGTCTTTATTAATCTGAAACCAAATGAAATGAAAACAGTGTTTGGAAGGTGAACAACTCATTTAAGAGCTGTTAAAGTATGGCATAATTGCATATTGCTAATATTTAAGTGAGCCCTCCACAATCTTCTTGGCAGAAAAAAAGCGATACAATTTGCGCAAATTACAAACGTATATTTGCAAAATTACCTTTGACGCTTTATACTTGCACAATGACCATGCTCAATGGCCATCACCAAGCCATTTGTGAATATTTCTGTGAAATGTGCAGATCACCGCAATTCGCAATATTTAAGCATGTAGGGGAAAACATGTGCAAACATTTTCAAAAATATATATATTATGTGTAAAAATTACCCCCTGTAACTGGAGTAATTGGCCATTTAAAAAAAAAGTAAACATGTTTCCCATATGTCCAGGCTATGGGGCAAATTCACTAAAGGGTGAAGTGGCCGTCACTAGTGAAAATTCACCAGAAATCCAATCCACGGGGACATCGCCAATTTAGGCTCAGATGACAATTCGCTAGCAAAAGAGAATGTCACTAGCGTTCGTTCACACCCAGGACTATAATTATTCTATAAGTAATATTAGCTTATTTCTATCTGGTGGTGAAAATTGCTACACTATATATATAAAATGTTTCTAGAAAAAATGTTAGATATAGATTTATTTTTGTAATAGTTATTTTTTTGTAAGTTGTAAGTATTGTATGTACCATTCTATCTTTTAAGAATGTATTTTTAGGTACAAAAATACAGAGCAAAACTAGGGATGCACCGAATCCAGGATTCGGTTCGGGATTCGGCCTTTTTAAGCAGGATTCGGATTCGGCCGAATCCTTCTGCCCAGCCGAACCGAATCCGAATCCTAATTTGCTATGCAAATTAGGGGCGGGAGGGAAATTGCATGACTTTTGTCAGAAAACAAGGAAGTAAAAAATGTTTTCCCCTTACCACCCCTAATTTGCATATGCAAATTAGGGTTCGGATTCGGTTCGGTTTTCGGCCAAATATTTCACGAAGGATTCGGGGGTTTGGCCGAATCCAAAAAAGTGGCATCCCTAAGCAAAACTGATGTCATCACTAAAGTAATCAGAAACATGTCTATTTAATTCCAATAATGAAAGATATGAGTCTAATGTATTGGTGGGAAAGTTGTGTTGCTTCTTTTCATCTCTATTTAAAACAGGTCTGTCACCCTGTGCTTTCAAATGAGCATGGGGTTATTTATCAGAAGGCAGATGAGCCTTGAGCAGCATTGGATGTCCCCCGACAACCTTGTTCTACTCTACATTTTTTAACCAGGTACAGAGACAGGTGCAGTATTGAGACCCTTGCATTGTAAAAGACCCATTTGTCTCATAGATTGTATTCCTAAGAAAGAAATTAATGAATATCGCTAGCTAAGTTATTAATGTAATAACAGTTTTTATTCATGAATGATACTTACTTGTTGTAATAATGGTGGCTGCAATCAAGATTGAGAAATATTAGACTTGTTTAGAGTCAACTAGTTTTAGTTGTTGATTTTGAAGTTTATTTTAATCTCAAAGCTATATTTATCTATCAAGTTTAAAGGAAAATGATGCTATGGAAAACTGAGACATGCTAGCTTTTTCATGTTATAATTGTCTTCCTTTTGAATATAACTTACTTGTTGGAAGTGTTGTTGCTGCAAGAAAGTTTGAAAAGCATTAGATATGGTTGACACTTGTTTTAAGTCAATAATAATAATAATAGAAATAGATGTTTTGTATTTGTTCTTTAAGACTTTTTTCTATCTAATCTAAATTATATACCCTTATGTCTGGTTTTAATAAAATGTATTTAGTAAAAATTATGTTTAAATTCCACTAAAATCTTACAGAAACCTCAAGATATGCCAGATTATGTTATAAAATCGCACCAATCACATATAAAGTACATACACATAAAATACTTTTGTATAGTGATGTATATCGAATTTGTATAGCGAATTTGAGCCACGTTTTTTTACTCCGTTTTTTTTTACGCTGGTGACAATTTTTGTTGATGCCGGCGAATTTTTGCGCCCCTTCTGCGAATTCACGTCTGGTGAATAAATTCACCCATCATTACTTTTGTAGTAAAAAAAAGACGAAAGGGCACATTTACTTAGGGTCGAATATCGAGGGTTAATTAACCCTCGATATTCGACCGTCAAAGTAAAATCCTTTGACTATCGAAGTCGAGGGATTTACTGCATTTCCTTTGTTCGTACGATCGAAGGAAAAATCGTTCGATTCAAAGGATTTTAATCCATCGATCGAATGATTTTCCTTCGATCAAAAAAAGCTAGGAAAGCCTATGGGGACCTTCCCCATAGGCTAACATTGATGCACGGTAGGTTTTAGGTGGCGAAGTAGGTGGTCGAAGTTTTTTTTAAAGAGACAGTACTTCGACTATTGAATGGTCGAATAGTCGAATGATTTTTAGTTTGAATCGTTTGATTCAAAGTCGAAGGTCGAAGTAGCCAATTCGATGGTCGAAGTGCCAAAAAATACTTCCAAATACGAAGTATTTTTTATTCTATTCCTTCACTAGAGCTTCAATTTCTTTCGTTGGCAAGAAGCAACATTTAGGGGGGTTATTTATAAACAACTGAGTTGTGTTTACCATGAAAAATTCAAGTTTTCGAGGGTATTTTTAAGTAAAAACTCAATTTTTCGAGTTAAAAAAACCTCAAATTTTATTTTTGATTTTTTTTTTTTATGGTGAAGGGTTCTTGGGCAAAAACTAGAATTTTTTAAGATTTATTATACCCCGAACCTGAAAATAGCTCAAATCTGTCAAGGTCATGTAGAAATCAATGGCAGAGGTCCCTTGGACCATTTGACGATGTTAACAGCCTTCAAGATGTGTTGAGTTTTCTTGTAGGTGGGTTTGCCCAAAAACTCAATCAATTCAATTACATTTTTTTTACCAAAAACTCGATCTATTCCTGTATTCAAGTTTATCACCCTACTACACTGGTTTGAGTTTTTTCTTAAATTTGAAACCATTCAAGTTGTGCATTCATTCAAGGTCTAAAAAAGCTAACAAAGCTCTTAAATTCGACCTTTTATAACAAAAAACCCTTAATGGGAAAACTCTTAAATGTAAGGAGGTCACACTAATTACTCAAGTGAAAAAAAAAGTATTTCTAAGTTCAATGGTACCCTTTTCCTTGTGCCAATATTGAGGAGAAACAATATTAGAAATAGTCCACTGAACACCAAAATAGTAAATAACCATATACAATGTGGTGTTTACTGCAATTTTATATAAAGTATCAAGAGAAGCATGCATAAATACACAGAACAAATAATCATATTGCAGTATAAATGCCACCCAAACTCAACAACAGATTTACAACAAATGATAATGCTGATAATGAAATGTGAGAAATACCCCATTGTTTCAAAGATAAGCATCTATATATTTATGTTGAGGTGTGTCTCACCTTTTACGTGTCTGCTTTACCAGTTTACGTACTTTGTAGCTGACTGGTTTTATTAATTTTGATAAACCAATGAAGTGCATACCATGTTGTTTCTGATTATTTGCTAGTTTGGTGTGCAATATACTATTTCTAATAAAAGTAGTATAGAATAGCCGTTTGGATAATTAGTACCTACTATGGATAATACTTACTTGTTGCAAGCATGGTGGCTGCGAGAAAGCTTGAGAATTATTAGCCTTGAATAACACTTGTTTAAACTCGACTAATACTAGGGGGCAGATTTATCAAGGGTCGAAGTGAATTCGAGGGAATTTTCAAAGAAAAAAAATTCTACATTCAAAGTAATTTTTTGGATAATTCGACCATTCGATAGGATACTACGACTTTGACTTAGAATTTGATTCAAAGTAAAATAGTTCGAATATTCAATCATTCGATAATCAAAGTACTGTCTCTTTAAAAAAACTTTGAATTCAATACTTTGCCAAAGTAAACCTGCCAAAGTGCTATGTTAGCCTACGGGGACCTTCTAGAGCAGTTTAAGTTTTTTGAAGTCGAAGAAAATTTGTTTGAACGATTGCTGAAATCCTTTGAATCGTTCGAATCTTTTCGAACAATTTTACTTCAACTGCAAATGGCCAAATTCGATGAAAAAAAACTTTGACTTCGATATTCAAAGCCGCAGTAATTCAATTCAATGGTCAAATTTTTAACTATTTTCAACTTCGAAATTCGACCCTTGATAAATCTGCCCCTAGCTGTTGATTTATAAGTCAGTTTATTCTGATCTAAATGGCACATACTTCTGTCAAGTTTTAATGAAAAGTATGTTATACACAAAACACTTTATGGTCCTATGAAAAACTTGCTTAGACTAAGCCTTATGCTAGATTCTTCATGTAATTATTGTCTTCCTTTTAAATAGCACTTACTTGTTGGAAGTGTAGTTGCTGCAAGAAAGTTTTGAGAAGGATTAGGCATGGATGGTTGTTTTAAGTCAGTTAATAATAACTGTTGAATTACTTTTCTAGATGTTTTGTATTTGTTCTTTAAGATTTTATTGTATCTAATCTAAATATTATACCCTTGTTTTTAGTGTAAAGAAACCACAAGATATGCAAGATACTGGTTTAGAAATGTGACAGTATATTGTTTCACAGAATTGATATTTTATCAGTTTTGTGGAACCAAGTATTCATTTTGTTGCCAGAATGGATTCTGTGTTATAGAATCTTGCTTTTTTTTTTTTGTTAAATGGATGTCCAGATACAAAATGCTTTTTAAAAATGTACAGAAATGTGTTTTTGATATACAGAAACTCTTTTGTGCACAAACATGAATTTGTTCTCATTCTTCACTAGAAATTTGTATTTTATAAAAATTGTACTAGTATATATATATGGTCACAATATAGACATTCATACTGTGCACTGGGGAGACAGAATGTATTTTTGTAGACAAAATGTACTTGGGACAAATGACACCCTCTATATTATTACATTTAGGGGCCGATTCACCAAGGGTCGAATATCGAGGGTTAATTACCCCTTGATATTCGACTGGGAATTAAAATCCTTCGACTTAGAATATTGAAGTCGAAGGATTTTAGCGCAAATAGTTTGATCGAACGATCAAAGGATTATTCCTTCGATCGAACGATTAAATCCTTCGAATCGAACGATTCAAAGGATTTAAATTCAACGATCGAAGAAATATCCTTCAATCAAAAAAACTTAGGAAAGCCTATGGGGACCTTCCCCAAAGGCTAACATTGAGTTCAATAGCTTTTAGATGATGAACTAGGGGTTCAAAGTTTTTTCTTAAAGAGACAGTACTTCGACTATCGAATGGTCGAATAGTCGAACGATTTTTAGTTCGAATCCTTTGATTCAAAGTCGTAGTCGAAGGAGCCCATTCGATGGTTGAAGTAGCCCAAAAAACACTTCGAAATTCGAAGTTATTCGAAGTTAGTGAATCGGCCCTCTAATTGCTATTGTCCTTGGTGATTAATATATATGTAAGTTTGGATTATACTTGTTGGAAGCATGGTGGCTGAGAGTTTGAGAAGAATTAGCCTTGCATGACACTTGTTTAAAATTAACTAATACTAGGGGGGTTATTGACTAAACTTACATTTTTTTGATCAAGCTTTTTTTTGGCAAAACAAAATTTTTTTGTGGGAAAAAAAACCGTCCAATTTTTGGAGATTTATTATATACCGATGCTGCAAAAAGCCAAATCCGAAAATCCACCTACTCAGATTTGTTGAGGTCCTGCATAAGTCCTGTATAAATGGGAGAGGCGCCTATCCTAATTTGAGGCTATTGTGGTCTGCACTGGGTTTAACATGAAAATTCAACTTTTTTGGAGTTTTCGGGAAAAAAGCCTGAAAAATTTGTATGATTCAAATCGATTTTATCAAGGTTTTTCCTAATCAGATAAAATTTAGTTTTTCTTATTAATAATTAAGCTAAAATCTGGCATGGGAGTTTGGTCAAGCTTTTTTTTATTAATATTATAACATCTTCCGAGATCTAGATGTTGAAGTCTAAATGCTACGTCCTTCTGTGAAGGTTTAATAAAAAGTATGTTATTCACAAAGCAATGGCTCTATAAAAAAAAAAAGACTGAGACTTACTGTATACAAGCTTTTTAAAGGATAACTAAAGCTTAACTAAAAAGTAGGGTAGAAATGATGTACATTTAGGGGGTTATTTATTAAAACTCAAATGTATCTGATATTTTTATTAAAACAAATGTGACTCCCATCCACAATTGTATCTTATTTATCAATAAAATAACTCGAAAAAATCAGGTCGGAATTTTTGGATTCTGACTTTTAGCAGCTTCAGGGTATAGTAAAAATTGAAAATTTTAATGTTTTTGCCCAAAAAACATGAAAAAAACATTGAAACCAAAATAAATAAATAAATAGATAAATATAAATAACCCCCTTTGATTTGGGCTTCTTTAAGGTAACCACAGTTCTTTATCAGTGAAGATCTGTGCCTCCAAAGAAGAGCAATAGTATCACTCTGGAGAACCATATTCATCAGTCAGTAATCTTTTTATTAGAACATGCACAACATGTTTCAGATCAAAGGTCATTCTTCAGGTGCTTATGTTATGCCTCCAGAGCTGCCCCATTAGCTCCCCATTTTCTTTTGTATTGATTCACTGCACATGCTCTATGCTGCTGTTGCTTACTGAGCTTAAAGGACGTGTAAAGCCTACATTTTCCTATCATGTATATAAGTTGAGCACATTTCCCCCACCCAAATGGCATTATTTGTACTGCATACATCCCCTCTGTTTGTCAGCATCATTTCATTTCCCTAAAACAAATAGCAGCTTTCACCCAGATGCCATTTTCTCTCTGATACATAATCAGTGCATTTATATCTGCAAAAAGCACAGATGTGACTGTTCCTAATCAACAATAGTACATTGTGTGTATTACCTGTTGAAGTTTCTGGAGCAGGGGTGGAACAGTCTTCAAAAAAAAAAAGTAAAAAAATAGAAGAAAAAATGTTATAATCACAAAAAAATACCTTTTAAAAGTGAAATATGACTTTCTCATTTATTTTCATAGTTTATACCTGTACTGTTCTGGCAGTTTACATTTCCATTTCCCTTGCAATAGCTATATTTTGGAGAGAGAAAGGAATTGGTGATATAACGGACATACACATTACTGAATATGTATAGTGTATATTACTGTATATATTTGACAGTATAGATGAGGCATTACTGTCATAAACAGATATAAAAAGGAAAATGTAATAATCATGACTAATTACTGATACCACACCAATGCTCACCCAATCATGGTCGACAAAATACGACTCTTCTCAAATATTTACTGGATACAAAAGCAAAACTATCTCTATTATCTGCTACCATCAGAAAACCTTACCATTAACCCAGGAAGTGTGTTGGCTGAGGAATACTTGGTAATACTTTTTGTTTTCTTGCATGATACTACTAGCTAGAGACCCACATACTGTAAACTACGAAACCAGATACCATAAGTATCACTCAAGGTATCACTCAGTATTCAAGTTGAAAAGTTCTATGAAAACCTATAGGGACAATTTTGCATAATGAAAAAAGGATTATACAACTCTGCCAAGTATCAGACATCCATCGTGACAGTGAAAATGTTTAGGTATGGGTGCAGTCTCACAATGAAAGCAACAATCATGGACAGCTTTCGTCACACTCTCAATCATATACTGATTTATCTAACTTTACTAGCAAAAAAAAATAATATAAAAATGTACACTTACCATTCCTGACATGGATATTCAGAGGGCACTTTTTCATTATACTCATAATGAATGCTGTTGACATAGCATCCACACTCATTAACACATATTCCCAGTATGTCATCAAAATAAGGCTTTGTAGGGGGACATGATGGATAGCAGCCTTTAAACCAGAAATGGTAAGTACTATAAATTGATGTTCGTGTTTGTTTAATTCTACATATTCTACCTGAGGAGGCTGTGGATATGACAAAGATCTAACAAGACTGTCTTGTGACCAAACTAAGCCTTTATCATTTCAGCCTGTCTTCTGTCACTGGCAGACCTGAGTTAAATAAAATATTTGCAAAATGCAATTCTGTCAAAGTGCAGGCTTTAAATGATGGGGTTGGGTATGGTTTTCTACCTGCCTACCTACAATAGGAGGTTTTTTTCATGATATACCATGTTTTAAAAAGGACTGTTTAAGCTCCATTTAATTATTATTTACTCAAGGGATGTACCTCTATATAGAACTGGGGCTCTCAAAAGGAGGGTTGTGATCTTTCAGTAGATTTTCAGCTACTGGCCTTTAGATACCAAACCTGCATTGTAGATAACTATATATTTTCTTTCAGTGAAATGCAAGAAATTGTATTATCCATGCTGTATGTGTTATGTGAAGCACTGCACCTGAGGTGTGAAGCGTCTAATTGCATAAGTTTACTAAAAGTATACACTATGGGGTAGATTGACTAAGGGTGAATTGTCACCAGTGACAGATTCGCACCCATTTCTACACTTCGCCAGGCGCAAATGCGCTCAGACTACATTTATTCACTTAAATGCGGAGTTACGTCGTAGGCGTCGAATGATGCCGACTTTTCGTTAAGTTGCTTCGGCAATGCAAGCATTTGATAGTGAAGATGCACTAACGTTCATTTCTGACTAGCGAAACTTCGCTAGGGATCTTGCGCTCAGGTCAATTTGTATAGGGCGGGAAATTTAAAGTTGTATGGACGTCTTTATGTTAAATGTTGGTGCATATACATACAAATGACACTTTTAAAAAATAGTAGCAATTCTAGTGTCACAAAGTTGGATATATTGTAGCAATAATATCCAATCTACAACACACAAGTTAACTGGTTCAGGTGACAGACAGAATTGATAAAGTAAAACTTGACTTTTATTAGAAATGCACTAAAAACACGCTGCCTAGTACTCAAGATTCACTACAAATACGTCTCATGAGTAGTGTTGGACCGTGTCCATAAAACTAAAAAACTAAAAACACATATTGGATCGGTGGAATATCTGTAACCTGATAAAGTACTCAGTTACAGAAAAAAATGTATAATTCAGTTAATTAAATCAGGTGTAGGTCATTAACCTCTCCCGTCTGTGTATTCCCCTTGGGGTCACCCCCCCATCAACCCAGCAAACAAGTAGGAGTTGTTACATGCACCAAGAGTTAATGCTCTAACGGTAACTCAGAGGCAACTAAAACAATATGGCTTTCGAGGAGAATCAAGGGGTGTTATAAATGTGGTGATTGCCTGGCCTGTCCTTTTGTAATAAAATGACCATCTTTACTGATAGATTGGACAGAAAAGAATATACTATCAAGCACTTAATAAATTGCAAAACGACTGGCGTGATATACGTCATGAAGTGTGTATGTGGAAAATTATATGTGGGCAAAACCATGAGAGTGTTTAGGAGACAGATACTGTGGGTGATGTACGCAACAAAAAGAACACATCAGTTGCAAATGATATCAATGAGTGTCACAATGGAGACAGTAGTGTAATGAAATTTACAGCTGTTGAACTTTAAGAATCGGTGACATTGACCGAAAGTTACAACAATGTGAGGCCGAATGGATTTATTGGTTAAATAGCACAGCTCCCATGGGCCTTAACGAAGGTTTCACATTTAGCCCCTTTCTATAATACAATGCATGCATAATAAATCTTCATATTGTGAAATTGACTGAATAAATGTATATGTACGTACTGCTTTAAATCACCCATTTAAGACCAAAGACACTACTGTTGATATAATTTTATTGTATTACTTATCCTCCTTAGAATTTTAGCGGACAATGTGGGCAACGCATGCGCAGTAAAATTGTAGTGCAGTTACTGTGCCCGTTAGTAAATCAGCAATGTCCCTGCGGGTGGCAATGCTGGTGAAAAGTCGCTAGCATTAGCCACTTCGCCCTTTAATAAATCTGCTCCTATATGTATATATAAACCCATAAGCTTAAACTATAGGTCTATGCATTAAAAGGAGAAGGAAAGCTAGAGAGGCAGTGTATTACCAATATATTGGCCACAATAGTGCAAGCTATAACACTATATTTATTCTGTAGAATGCTTTACCATACCTGAGTAAACAGTTTTAGAATCTCTGTTGGTTTGTTTAAGATAGCAGCAGCCATATTAGCTTGCTGTGACATCACTTTCTGCCTGAGTCTCTCCCTGTTCACTCATATCTCTGGGCTCAGCAGGGAGGGAAGGAGGGAAAAAGGGGGGGAAGAGGGAGAGAGGAGCAAACTGAGCATTCTCAAGCCCTGGAGGTTTAAGCTCAAAGAAGCACCCAGTATATTCAAATATAATTCATATGAAATAATGTATGATATATGGAGCAACTGTGATACCCAGCATTACAGAAGCTATGATGCTTTCTATCAGACTTTAATGCCTAGCACTAAACATTGATTAAAAAAAAAAAATAAGCAATATATAACATTGTTGTAAACTTTAATTTTTCTACAAACTAAAGGTAACATTAATACAACATTAATAAGATTATTACATGATCTTTAAACCTAATACTCTCACCTTCTAAGTAACTGAATGTGATATTTACATCAACCATATCCACAGAGGAACAAGTTTGTATAGTATGATTGCCACATGGGTAATAATGCCACTCGCACACTTCATTGGGATTGTAGTAATCACAAAATATGGCTAAAATTAAAAATACAATTTTGGTTAATAAACAGTTAAATGTAGCTTAAGCAGTTATGGAATGACTATTAGTGATGGGCGAATCTGTGCCGAATAATTTGCTAATTTACTGCGAAATCCGTGAAACTGTGAAAAATTAGCGAAACGCATTGAAGTCAATGGGCGTCAAAATAATTCTGACGCACGTCAATTTTTATATGAGCGAATATTTGGTCCAAATGCATTAAAGTCAGTGGGCATCTGAATAATTTTGAAGAGCAACAATTTTTATGTCAAAATTGTTTTTTGACGTTCCAGATTTTTTGCCGGTGAATTGTCTTTGCATGAATTCATTTGCATGAGGTGAAACGCATAAGTATGCCGCAAATTCGCGTCTGACGAATTTATTCGGCCATAACTAATGGTTATCTCAATTTGTCAAAAAGCCAAAATGTACAGATTTTCCTTGTATAGTATAGTTGTACATTAGGTACATTAGACAAAATTAGGTTTATCTCAGTGGACCCAGATTAACTCTCCTTGACTCTAAACTTGTCTTACAATTAAAAGTATGCCTCATTTGAATGCCTTATAAAAGTATTAGGGAGGCTAGGCTGAAGGGTTCCAAATTCCTGAATTACAGAGTATTTGAGGAATGTAATAAACATTGCAAAGAGGAAGCCAACTTGTACAAATTAGAATAACAATTTGTGTTTGCGAATTCACACATTCTAACGCGTTTCATGCCCCATAGGTGGGCACTTGAAGTGCCGGATTCCTGGTATTCTTGATCTGTGCCTTGGTAGCGGTCTGGGGCTTTGCTGTAACAACTTTTACAGTAAGACGTTTTATTAAATTCATTGCGCACTGACGCAAACTAAAAATTGGCAAACTTTCTTCCATTGTCGGAAGAGATCGCTAATTATTTTCTTGCTTCGCAAAGTCTATCTTAAATTTGTGCAAAGGCATACATTTTCAATTCCCCCATATATGTACTGTACTTGAAGATTTAGCTACAGATATTACATTTGCATTCCAATTCATATGACCTATAAAACGATACACTCACGACAAATATCTGGTGTTCTCCAGTAGATACAGACTTCTGCCTTGATGCACTCATGGGAATATACAGCCACCGCAGAACAGAAGCACTCGCAATCACCATCAACATCACAGAAGCAGGCATCATTGACACAATTTTCAAAAAAGGGTGTTGGATCCACCTAATGTTTGTAAGGTATTTTCATGGGAAAATTATTGTTAAGTAATAATTTAACTCTTTAAATAATTGTATTTAAAATTGTATTTAGTCACACCAAACACTCAAAGAAGACCTGTTATAAGAAGGTGTTGGATATGTTTTAGATTTCAGAACTAAAGCCCTTTATAAGCAGTCATATGCCACATAATACAAAGTGTACATCCAGGTCAATTTGCTTAAGGGGGTTGCAGTACAAGCACAGATATTAATGTATGAAACAAAGTTTTGTACAATATCACATTGTACAATATTTGGTGCATTTATGGCGGGAGATGAGTCGACCGACAAAGGTTGAATTCTATTGTTTCTACCTGTTTATCTGATGATTCAGCTCTTAACATTTATAATGAAAAGGAGCCAATGGTCACAGAAAAGATTGTAATTATTACATATATGGCCACCTTAATTTCCACCTGTCTTGTGGTACATCACCTAGTGCTGTATACATAGTACTTAGTGAACATACACCTGAACTGGCTTACAACCCAAGGTAGTACATTGGATGAACACAAAAGCCTGGAAAAATAACAGAAGGACCACACTAGCTGAACCCAAAAGTAAGTTATAACTGCCCAGAAAACTCTGTGGCAAATATGTGCTGGCCATGGAAAGTTTTACTGCATACATGTACGATAGGTTTACTTAAAGTAGTCAAAAAAGTTTAAAAAATAACACAGAAATGTAATTACATGTTCTTTGTATCAGCGTTTATATTCTTTCCCAACTAAACTTTTTTTTTTTCACTCTAAGATTGGAGGAATTTGCAATTTTGGGAGGAAGCCTTAAGTAATATACTTTATTTGTTCTTACTTCTGCTTAAGTATTTAAGAAACAGCTAATTTTCCTGTATGTTGAAAATATAACACTATTATACAGTTACATACCTTTCTGTGACAGCTTTCAAACACATCACTCTTTATTATACTGCATTTTTTCTCTGCCCAAGACCTGCGATGCTGGGTCAAAGTGCAAGGGTCAATCTTATCAATAACATCGGGACAGGCTGGATTGACTTTCCATATGTTTCCAAACTCTATTATATTGGTAACATGTAGTATATTGTTTATTGTAAAGTCATTGCTGGATTTGTCATCAAAGTTTCCACAAAGACCACAGAGTTTTCCCTGTTGAAAGTGTTGAATACCATGAATATCATTAGCATCTCAGCTATTCCCTCAACTACTTTATAGTGCATCTTTGTCTCTGACTATCCTTTAAAAACTGTGAAACTTTCCCATGCAAAATGTTGAGATTTCTGCAGTTAACAAAGTTGCAAAATTTGAATATGCAATATAGTGGTGTAAGAATTGTGTGTTTCTGTTGTGATTAAATCTGTATTTATTCTCCTGGATTCATAATTTGCCATGAGAAAGGCTAGAATGAGCAGAACTGAAGTTTATGAGTGTGTTCCTAATTAACATGAATCCCAGCACCAAGCATGATAATGGTATTAGTCATTTAGTTGAGTATAAAAAAATACTGACATATGCAAAAATAAAAACACTAATAGAGCAAAAGCAATAAAGCAATTAAATAGAACACATTTTAATGACTAGGGATGGGCGAATTTGACCCATTTCGTTTCGCCAAAAATTCGCCAAAAAAATTTTGTCGCGCGGCAAATTATTTTTGTCGCGCGGCTTTTTTTTTTTGACGCACAACTCCATACAAGTCTATGGGCGTCATTTTTTCGGCGAAACTAGGCGAAAAAATTCGCCCATCCCTATTAATGACCAAGGTTTACCCATTTAATCAAACTGTCAAAAATCTTGCCATTATAACCTATAGAAACCAAACTGCCTTTGACACATAGAGGGAACAACTAAGAAAGTAGGAGAAAAATCTGATTGTTCAAATTCTCTTGAGACTTTTGGGTTGATTAATCAACGTTCAATTTTTCAAAATTTATTAAGCACAAAAAAATTGAAAAACCCAAATGTACAACTTCTGCATCTAAAAGCTTGTACGTTCATGTAGAAGTCAAGGGGAGATGTCCTACCACCATTTAAATCTTTTTTTTTCAATTCAAGTTTTTTTTTAAATTGTTGTTTGATTAATATGGTCACATTATTATTATTACACATGGACTGAAATATTTCCTATTATTTATTATATGCTCAAGTGTAATATTAACTATGTTTTAAGTTTCCAAGCTGAAAGTAGAATGATGATAAAGACCCACTTCACCATTTCCTGGTTGAAATTCGATAGAATGTGGATATTTAAGTATTGTGTTAATATGTCACAATACTTAATATTTATGATGTTGAATCAAGATGATGGGGACTAACACAAGCACAAACCAAGCCCATTATACTGTTTCTTGTTTGGGGTACCCCTTTTGGCTTTTTTGAAGCTCCTGCAAAAGACTGCCTGCACATACCATATATACCCAAGTATAAGCCGAGTTTTTCAGCATCCAAAATGTGCTGAAAAAGTCTACCTCGGCTTATACTCGGGTCAGCAGTACTGGACCCGAGTAGCTGAGATTGCAGTCACTTTTAATCATTCCTATACCAACAGTACACTTGGGGAGAGACTGCAATATCCCACAATGCCCTCTGTTGGTTATATGAAAGAATAACAGTGCGCCCTCTGTTGGTTATATGAAAGAATAACAGTGACTGCAATATCACACAGCGCCATCTGTTGGTTGTATGAAAGAATAACAGTGAGCCCTCTGTTGGTTATATGAAAGATTAACAGTGACTGCAATATCACACAGGGCCCTCTGTTGGTTATATTGAAGAATAACAGTGACTGCAATATCACACAGTACCCTCTGTTGGTTATATGAAAGAATAACAGTGCACCCTCTGTTGGTTATATGAAAGAATAACAGTGACTGCAATATCACACAGCACCCTCTGTTGGTTATATGAAACAATAACAGTGACTGCAATATCACACAGCACCATCTGTTGGTTATATGGAAGAATAAGTGACTGCAATATCACACAGTGCCCTCTGTTGGTTATATGAAAGATTAACAGTGACTGCAATATCACACAGCGCCCTCTGTTGGTTATATGAAAGAATAACAGTGACTGCAATATCACACAGCGCCCTCTGTTGGTTATACGAAAGATTAACAGTGATGGCAATATCAAACAGCACCCTCTGCACATGGTAGTGGGACAGTGGGACAATGCTCACAGTAATCCGTTTGGCAATTCTCTGTCACCATCAACTTTACAAAGAAGTCCGGTTGATTGCTGGGGGGTCGCTTTGGCAGAATGTGCACTGCTGAGAGACAGGGCTGTAGTTGTGTCTAGGCTTATACTAGAGTCAATAAGTTTTCCCAGTTTTCGTAGGTAAAATTAGGTACCTCGGCTTATACTCGGGTCGGCTTATACTCGAGTATATACGGTACATGATTAGTAGGTGTTCTTGAACGTGCATATATTAATGTTAGAAAAACAACTGTGCTGCTCGCTTACCTATTTTCCATGGGTTGAGATGGTACAATTTTTTTCTAATTTTAATCTGTTTATGTCACTATCAGTATAAAAAAACAGGTGCTACCTTGTATTCCGGTGATGCTCTAATAAATATGGTTGTTTTCTTATCCCAAATTAAGTAGATTCCGTTCCTTATTAAGATAACAAGATAATTGCCATGCACATGGGCTTGATAACGGAGATGGTCATCAGGTGTCCCCTGAATTACTTTCATCTCCTTTTCTTCCAGTTTAAGCTCTGTACTCTGTACAAATTGATCAAAGAGGTTAAAGTATATTGTTTATTTATGATTTATAAATGATCTTAAGATATAACTTACAGTACATCTTAAATGCCAATGCCTATATGGAGTAGAAAACATAATTTAATATCTATGCCTTTTCATGATACTATTTTTTTATTGCATTGTCAGTCATGGAATATAACTGGAGAGGTCACTGTCATTGCTGATACATGAAGATCATTATTTTGCACTGTTTAATACATAAATAGGGACCTAAAATTTTACAAAAAAAATAGATGTGCCTTTTAAGCAAAATGTCTGATAGCAGAATATACCTGCATCTGTCCATTATGTATACCATTTTGTGTAGCTGAATATCTATAAAATGTAACTGATGTATTGGTACTGGAAATTTTCAATATCTTTAGTTCATGAGTAAAAATACTGTAAAATTGGCAAATTAAGTGTTCAAAGCCATTCCAGGCATACCCCTATGAAAATCTTTATTGCTTTTGAGCATGCAATTCCATTTGATCCACAAGGAACACTCTCTGTAGTGATGCTAAATGTGCCATTGGTAGGCTCATGTCCGCAGTAGTCCTGTGAAATAAATGTGTAAAGTAAACATTTTTGATATCAAAACAGAAGCCAATTAAAATGTTTTGAAAGAATATATACAGTAATAAAGCACTGCAGAAGCACATATGAATAAGGTACATTTGTAATTGCAGTTGCAGATATGACGCCTTGACTTTTCAAAGACCAAACTCTTCTATGTTTAACACCAAATTAGAAGTTTAGCAAATATGCAAATAATGTTTCGTTCTACCCTTCCACCCTACTACTCTTCCACATAACTATACTATATGTAATGACATGATTTTTTTTAATATAAGTTCTGGCTTTTACCAAAAAAGTAATTACTAAAGATTTAAAGGATTACCTAAATCAAGCACAAGCACATACAGATGCAGCCACTTTGGTTTGTGTGTTTGACACAGAATTACTAAACCCAGATATTCCATTTATCCCATTTAACACAGAAAATTGTGTCACAGCATCCCATCTAATTAAAGCATTCCCCATTGTGAACAATGGTGCTTTGGAATGCATTAAATGAGTTAAGATGACTTTAGATAACACAGTTTCTTCAATTAATCCTGAGTCATGACGCATTTAACACACAAATCCAAGTGGCTTCATCTGTATTGGTAAGAAGACTCTGGAAAGTTTCAACATTTTGTTTCTTACCTGGGCAACCACATATTCACATTTTCCCTGAAAATCATACATTTTTCCATCAAACGTGATGTAATGACCATCTGAATACGATGTACATGTTCCATAACATGAATGATCAGAGCAAATCCACTGGCCTCCCTTACATACACTACAAAAAAGTGATGACAAAAGTCATAAATGAAATTAAAAAGCCCAAATAATGTATTCATTGTAGACATTCTTTTAAATTAAAAACATGTTATTACATTTCATATGTTAGAACTACTTTTATTCAACACAATGATGCATGTCTACTTTATAGATTAAAGAGGAATTGGTGTTTATGCACAGCTATCAGGTTAAAAAAAGCTAACTCACAAGTAGCTTAACACCAGAAGCTGTTATCTATAATAAAAATGTGGTGACAATGTTAAAAAATTAAGCAACACTAAAAAGCCCCATGTATCATTGCCCTTGCAAAGGCTTAAGAGGAACGTAATCACCACTCCCAATTTGTCTATGCTTATAGCATACAGCATGAAATTAAATTCATATTTTATCTGTTAGTAATTTCATAGCTGTTTCCTTAATAGAATGAACACCTTTAGTGCACCACTAAACTTGGTCTCTGATTTTGTAAGCTTATTTGTGTAGTTCATTTTATAATTGGCAGAGATGTTTGAATGAGAATTCAGCAGCAATTTTATAATTTTGGGTGATAAAGCCTAGCAGTGGAGCCATTCATCATTTAAAAATGTGTAGTTCTAATGAATGTTAAAAAGTGAGTTATAGTAAAAGTCGTTTTTCCCCACCATGTATTGCAGTCCACATTAATCAGAGATCCATCAGGGAGAAACTGTTTATCATGAACACAGGAGCATTTCTCTTCTGGAACACATGACCCTTTTCCATCATCTAGAAGGCCTTCGGGACATACACACCCTGAGATACACTCTTTCATGAACTATAATGAAAAATTAGAAAGAATACTCAAATATTACTTCTGACATAAGGTAATCTACCACTTGCATATGCATGATAAGTCATACATTGTATTATAAAATTAATTAACTGCTTCTAGCTACAGTGCAGCTAGTAGAATTGAGCCCAGGATCTATAGGGAGGCCTCTGGGCCTGAGGGTCGATTGATTATTGTGTTTTTTTTTTATTTTCATTATAAATTGTTATAAACAATAGACTGGAAAAAAACTAAAAAATGCATTAAATGGACACATTTCTGAATATAACTTGAATGAGTAAGAGAAAATTAAAAATATTAAATGTAATCTGGATAATGGATCCCATACCTGTATAACTTATCACCCTAGTATTAAACTTATATTCATGCAAGTTTACAATGACACATGCATGTTACTTGAATTTGGTGACAGTTCTTTAGATTTAGATATTTACAGTATATCTTCTTCTTGTTTACTAAACAGATTCGGATATGAAATTAAAGAGACAGATGTTAAAACTATGAAGACACGTTGGTTTATAATTGTGGAAATAGGGAAAGTTTTTTTGTGATATTGAAATCATGAAGAAACTGAAAAGGTATCATCACTTCTGGTCCATAGAGATGACACTTCCATTGTTTGCAATGCAAGTTGTACACTGTAATGTATTATCGACAAGAAAACTATCATCAAGATGGAGAAGGCACCATCATTCTAAGCATATGGAGGTGCTCTATACTGTATACTGTGTTAGAAATCATTTCCCCCCAGAAAATTTTGCAATGGGTGACTCCATTACAGATGTAGAGCAAATTACAATACTGTATTTTGTCATATGGATGTTAACTCAAGAAATATAAGATCTATTTATCATATCCATCACGTGTTTTAGTTACGTTTAGTTTAGTTATTAAATAAAAAAATGGACATACATATTCTGTATTTAGGGTCTGGCAGGCTCTGTGCTTTGCTGTAACAGAATTTGGAGTAATGGAGCAGTTCATATAGGTCTTCCCTTCTGGGCAAGCTGTAGAGAGCAATACAAAATGTATTGTGAACTAGCACAACGATAGACAATTCCTGAAACTGTACAATGGCAAATAAAAAATTATATTTAAATGCGGGTCATTAAAAATGGATGATTAGTATCAGTATTTTCAAATTAATGTAGCCATTAATTCATTTACACTTACATTCTTCAAGATGAACTGTGCAGAAAAACTTTCCATCATGACAAATGCTAAAGATAAAATAAAACATTAATCAAAAATCATTTTGTTTATACACAATGCTGCCTAAAGACTAGACAAGTATAATAACAATTACCACCAGTGTCAAACTGGGGCTCCTAGGACCCACCTGACAACCAAGGTACATATTTCCAAAACTTACCAGCGTTCATTTTGTTTGTAGATAATTTCGTTTGGTTTAAGGTACATGCCACTGTAGTAGCATGAGCACTGTGAAATGTGTACACATTCTTCATCTTCATTCAGGTACTCTCCATCTTTGCACCCACAACCATCAATGGGAAGGGACTTTGGGACACAGACTTCTTCCTCTTGTAGAAATTGGCATTTTGGTGGGCATGTTGTGAGGCTATATAAATAGATCTGGGATGGTGCACAAGCTGTTATATATTTATCTAAAAGAATGAAATAAAAACAAAGAAAACATGATGCAATAACTCAAGGGCTTATTATTTTCCTTGACTAGCCATAAATTAAAATTGCCTTTCTTAATGATCTGTTAGAAGACTCAATTTAAATCATGAAACATTAATAATGCAAATAGTTTTATTTACCACAGATGCCCTTTCTCCAGTCTTTCAGAATAATTCCTTTTATTGCACAAGCCGTGGCATAAGAGGACAAAGCTGCGCACATGCAGACCTCACTGTTCTTGCAGTTACAAGTATGGTAGTGGCACCTCTATTGCAAGGAATTAAAAATGAATAATATTAATATCATTCTTCACTTTCTATAACAGGACTCCAGTCCTAACTAATTTCAACAGGTTCTTCAAAAATACTTTATAAAAATGTAGTGTCTTACTGTACCATGAATATATGTTATAGCTTTAATTTTTAATATGTTCCATAATGAAATAAAAACAAATGTATATATTTTGTCAGCTGCTATCTCTGTATTAAGACTATAAAAGTACACAGTAAGGGGCCATTTTATGAAAATCCGCAGAAAGTTTGATTCTCTGAATGGTACTTTTTAGAGCAAACTAGCACCTTTTTTATATAGTTACTTTATCCACCTTTTTTCATAATTTATCAAGTGTAAAAACCATAAATTTTGCAAATACAAAAAGTATGGAAAATAAAAGCCATAGAGGTCATGTAGGAAGTTCCCTTTCTTTTCTTATAAAGATCAGCCTTCATAATTGTAAGCTTAGGCGGAGGGTGATTTTTTTGTTTAGGTAGGCTAAGTCTAATCTTACTTTAACAGTTTCTTCACCATTGATTTTTCACTGGCGGAGAAACAGCTGATTCAGTCCCATATTATAAGCATTGGCAAAAGTTGTAATTCACCTGTCTGAACACACAGGGTGTATTTTTGTCTAAAAATGCATTACAATCTGAAATCGATCCCATACATGGCCTGACTTAAGTGCTATTAACTGATGAGCCCACAGACTGCATAATTGAGTACTAATTAATTTTCCACTTGCCATGGACAAAGTCCAGACTATTTTGAAAATTATATTGATAGCACAGTTTTATTATCAAAATGATAGAAAAAGTTCAGTTCATACACATAACTGGAAATAATGACTAATGCTTAGGTTGTTTAACATTAAACCGTGTTTATTGGTCTACTTTCACATGCAACACAAGGGATATGCTAACAGTACAATTTATGGGAGATCTTACATACAGAAAGTATAATGCAAATATATTTTGGCCCCCTTGCAAAAAACAGTAGCTGCATTTTTACTGCAGTTTCAAAGTAAGACAATATAATAGTAGATGAGGTTGAAAGAAAACTTGCATTCAATCATCAACCAAAAATGTAAAAGTAGCCTAACTGATCTGCTAGTTGATCCAGAGTAAGGGGGCATACATTAAAGGCATATATGCTGCAGTTTAAACTGAGATACAAATGAAGGCAGCAAGTAAGAAGGAATGGCATATTTAGTTGCCAGGCAGTTAAGGATACAATGCCTCTAACACCTTAAGGAAACAGTCACCTATATCCAATCATAATGGCTCCATTGAACTATTCAGGTAGGTATTGGCTGAAACTCAAAGAGGTGTGAAAATGTCACCTGGAGTATAGTACAGTATAGTTCAATGGAACTAACACTGACCATTATGTTTTGTTCCAGTGGCCCTTGAAAAAACTCATTCCAAAATCCCCTACCCAGGACAAGTTCAGATGCAATGTAAAATGTACATACCTACAGACAAGCAGGTGGAGGATTAGCAGCTCAGTCTCACTCCCTACCTGTGCTTGGCACACAGACCAGCTCTTAAGCTTCCCCATCTGAAATCTCACAAGATTTTCAGTGCAAATCTCATGATGACATCACTGGAGTCACCAAGTTGGGATTTTTTTTTATAAAGACATTAGTCAGCAGCACCCCCTGCCCTTCCCCCAGCTCAAATAGACACATTGGTCAGACAGGATTTTTACTGTTTTTTCTTTTAATATTTCTTTTAATTTTTTAGGCAAACAGGTTTGGGGAGGCTTAGTCTCTCCAAGCCTTAATGAAAATCAGCCTATGACTGTACAAATTTTTCGTTCATTCACAAAAAAAAATAATAAAAAAAAATTGACAGCAATTTTTGTTTGTACTTTTTTTGTACTATGTTTTAATAATTTTTGAGGCATTCCTGATTTTAGAGAAATTAGAGATTTAAAATGTGGTTTCAAAATGTTCTAATACCATTAAAATCGGACCTTTAATAAGTGGGTCTCTAAAAGAATACAGAAAAAGAACACAGAAATAACATTGTCTTTCTGAGGCGAGGAATGTGGAAAGACAATGGGTAAATTAGGGGGTATGTTCCAAGAGGATTGTATGTGTCTGAGTGTTCTTGGGAGACAAAGAACTGTGAAGCAACTAGCACAATGAGTTGGTAAACTCCTTAAGGAAGAGGAACTATTATTCATAAATGAAGGGAGGCCCAGAGTCCGACATCCCTTTCACTGAGACCTTTTGGACTCTTACAAATCCATCAGTCCCACTGGACTACAGTATACAAATAAGCAACTCTGTGACAAATGTGGTTTCTGCCACTTTTCCGACATTTTTCAAAATGCTGACAAGACCAATTTTCACCCAATAACTTGCAATTGTTTTGCTTAACAAAGAAAACATCAGATCAGGATTCTGAAACATGCTGGATTACATTATCAATTTGTCATCCATACTTTGCCATCCAACATTTACTACTAATAATATAAAGTTACCTTAGCATAGTCTGAAGGGTTTAAAACGCCATAGCAGGAGGAAAAGGGACTGTTTGTCTTTTCAAGTAAAGAACACCAATATTCAGCATACTGATCTGAAGAGAGAATGAAAAGAAGGAATAATATAGATATTATTATCAATAATAACTATATTGCCCAGCAATAATGTTTATGCACATATAACTCGGTTCAAGATTCACTCAACAAAAAAATTAACACGTTTACATGTTAAGTACTTGTGTCCATTATTATGACATCATAGACTCATCAAAATAAATATAACTCTATATAAAAATGGTGTCATCTTGCTCTCCAATTGCCCATCAGGGGATCCTGTTTGAATAGCCCATGTTTTAACAAAGCTGTATCACAACTGTAAAAGAAGTATTCTAAATGTACTTAAAGATCAGTGGCCGTTAAAAAATTTACTTGTTTTAATTAGAGAAGTATAAACATATTGCAACCACCACTGCTTTTGGGATGTATTAATACAGTTTCTTTAGGGAAGAAATGTCTTAGATTGACAAGTTTTCTAAAATCTCAACTCTCAACGTTGTTTCATTTTGCAGCTCTGAACTCTTACATTTCTCAAGGTTGATGTGACATGGATCATCTAGCCAGTCTGTCTTGTCCAGGCAACCAGGGTGGGCTTTCCAGGTGTTGGCAAAGGCTGATGCTGTTGCTTCTACCAGACCTCCAGATCCTTCAAAATCATCAATTTCCTTATAGTTAAAATTGCCACAAAGACCTGCATTCAGAGCAACAAAAATGTGTCAACATTTCATAGATATTCAATTGTCAAAAAAAAAAGACTGCGTAAATAAGTACAACATATGTCCATGAAAAGTTATATAGCCACATCTAGTAAAGTTAAAGGTATATAAACAAAAGATTAAATAAAATCCAGTAATTAATTCAAACACTGCATATGGTATCATACATGATGTTAAGGATGCACAAGCCACCAGCATGCAATATAATATTCAGTAGTTGTAAATACTGAGTGTTTTCTTAATTGCCTGAATGGTGCAAAGTTCCACCTCTTTTACTGTACATAACACAGATCTCTAAATACCTGAAAAATTAAAAAGCCATTACTTGGAAAGCTTTGTGTAAAGTTAAAGTTTCTAAGATAAAAGATTGTAAATATTCATGCTGTTGGTCTTTTGAACAGTTTGATGCCCAGTATTCCTAGCATAAAAAAATGTGTGACATGCAGAGACCCCCAAAATTAAAATTATGACAATACTAAGGGGAAGATTTATCAAGATTTATCAAGGGTCAAATTTTGAGTTTATGGGAGTTTATAAAAACTTCCATCAACTCCTCTAAACTTAAATTTGAAAAAAAATGACCAATCGAAATTTATTTTAAAAAATCTATTTATATTTAAATTTGGGTGAATAGGATCGACCCGCAAATTGATTCAAATCAAATTCAATTTTAAAAAAAAACCCCATAGGCCAAAACATCAATTCAGCAGGTTTTAGATGGCGAATAGTCAAATTCAAATTCTTAAAGAGACAGTACATGATAAATTTCAAAATTCAAATTTCTATTTTTTTCAAACTCTAATCGAATTTGCACATAACATAAGTTAACATAAAATTAATGTCTACTACATTTTAGGTTGTAAAATCCACAAAAACAATGTTGGGCATGAATGTCTTTAAGTCCAAACAAATACTGCAAAGCTCATTTGAACTTTTTTTATGAGCTTTTTTATGAAATTTTTGAAAATTGCCTCAAAGCTTATGTTTTAAAGCATCTTATCTTCCACATCTCATTAGGTAGCAAGTTGAAAATTCTACAGGTTTGGGACCTGTTACCCAGAATGCTCTGGACCTGGGGTGTTTTAGATAATGAATCTTTCCGTAATTTAGATCTTCCTACTTTCTACTAGAAAAGCATGTAAATATTAAATAACCCCAATAGGATGGTTTTGTTTCCAATAAGAATTAAGCATATCTTAGTTTGGATCAATTACAAGGTATTGTTTTATTATTACAGAGTAAATCTTTTTTAAAAATGTGGATTATTTGGATAGAATTTAGCCTATGGGAGATGGCCTTTCTGTAATTTGAAGCTTTCTGGATAATGGGTAAATATGTCTTTGAGCTCCAATTTACCAAACAGAAAATCTATTGAATGCTATGAAATTATTGAAAGTTACCTCAAGGCTTGCAGTTTACAGCATTTTCTGTCATGCAAATGTTTATGAAGAAAGATAAAACAGCCTAAATATTAATGCAATGGGTTTTTTAAACAGTTTTGATATCTAAAATTCATGGGATTACAAAACTGTGTAGCCTATAGACCATTCAGGTTGCAATGAGCATGCAATAAAATCCTTAGAATTAATTAAAGAAATTTGAAGAAATACCATTTTTTCACATAGCTAAACTCAGCAGCCAACATTCCCAGATTCAGTAGTCTTGCTCTGTTATGAAAGTTTTGCAGCTACATGTATGTGCAATTGTAAATGCAATGAAATGTCTTAAAAAGCAATAACATGGTCACACATAAAAAAATGTAGAAATTAAACCATTAAAAAGTGAAGAAACTATGTAAGGTGTCTGCATGTGTGTGTTCTGTGAGTGTAAAAACCACCAGTTCCCCCCTCCTCAAAACTGTGCTCGTATAAGTGTGTGAGTGTAAAAATGTGGTTTATTTGTGTAAAACTTAGAGGGTTGTTTACTAAAATTTAAAATTTAAAATTTATCTCATATTTTAACCACAACCAAAATCCCATAGCCGATTTTAGCTTATTGATTAATAAAATAAATCAATTGAATCAGATTGCGGAAAAACTCAATAAAATCGAGCAACAACCCAAATAGCTCTAATTTTTCAGCCTCTTTTCCTGAATTGCTTGGTTTTTTAAAGTTTTTGCCTGAAAACTCCCAAAAAGTCGTTTTTCTGAAGAAAACCCCTGAAGACGCCAATAACTTCAATTTGAGATAGGTGCCTCTCCAATTCACATATACAAGACCTCAACAGGTTTGAGATGACAGATTTTTGGGTTAGGGCTTTTTGCAGCATCAATCTCGAAAAAAAATTTTTTTTTTCTCTCTAAAAATTTTAGTTTTCTAGTGAAAAAACTCAAATTTTTCAAGTTTTTACCATTCTTACTTTAATAAATAACCCCCTAACTTGGACAAAGCTGTTATACAGTATTTGCAGGATCTCGGGTCATGTTGTCTGTGGCCCTTGGGCTAATCACATCTCAGGGGTCACTAATCCCCCCCCCTCTGCTTATGGTTTGGGGGGTGGGCAAATGACAAGAGAAATGAAGGAGTAGCTTAAAATGCTTCCCCCAACTGGAAGAAATGACAATCTCACAGTTACACAGTTAGGAAACATTTTACGATTTTGATTAAATTGATTGAATAAAGGAATTTCATACAAGTAATTTCTGAATTAAATCTGAATTAGTGTGTTGGTAACAGATGTTGCAAAAGGTTTGCTCTTTTATAAATTAGGACTTGGTCCAGCATTCAGCCAGATCTTGCCTGGAAGATTTGCTATTCTGCTAAATCCACAAATAATGTACCTACCTTTCAGTTTTGCCATAGCAGATACTCCAGCTATGATGTACAACTGCATTTTAGGCGTTAGTTTAATCAACATCTGAGTTTCATCAAAAGATGTCTCTACTAATATGTTAGAGTTTGAAATCTCCATAACAGAAATGTTGGCTAGAAAAGAACAAAACCACATCAGAAATTATTTATATAAGATGTTTGGGAAAAAAAAGAAGAGAGTCTAGCCAATGAGTAAAGCGAGTATGAGTATGCTTTCATATTAAAAGAAAGCGATACCCTCTATGGAAATAATTCATCTGCCCCTGTAGCTAGAAAAGATGTATATCTCCATACCTGTGACATGTGGCAGGGCTATTTTTTGGTTGTTCAGTAATACATTGCCATCTGCCTTAACTGAGATAGTCTGCAAGAATGAAAAAGATGTGCTGAATGACATGGAACTAGTTTAGGATTTCAAACATTGCTGGTGTTTTTTTAATGTAAAACTTTAAGCTTTACTCACATTATGATAATTGTCTATTAAAAGACTGACAGTTTTAAGACACGTGTCTCTCTCATTCATACTACAAGGTGTCAGCTCTCCCAGGATAACATGGCTCATGCCCTAAAAAAGTACAAATGATGTTGGAAACCACATTGATTTTTATTAATATGGGGGAAATGTTTAAAACAAAACAAAAGATATTTGTTGAAGATAGTGTCACTTGAAGTAAATTCTCATATTAATTTTGTTCTTAAAAATTGAAAAAAGAAAAATGTCTTGCCTCTGACAGCACATAGTAACAGTTTCCATGGAACGTGTACTTTTTCTCATCAAATGTAGTGAAATCAGCTCCGCCTTCAACGGAACATATTCCAGGGCATGGTGCCTCAGTGCAGTTCCACCTTCCGGATATACATAGGCTATATAAAAAAAGAAAAGGCATTCTAGATCTCCAGTTTATACTTTAAAATGGTTACAAATCTGTGCCTTTGTCAGATGTTTTTTCCTTTGGATATTCTCCAATGTTGACAGCTTCATCTTTTACTTAAAGGGCAAGTCAAACCCAAAATAAAAACTTGTCTAATAACAGAAAACATAATTCTAATCAACTTTGCAATATACATTCATTTCAAATTTTCTTTTTTTTGTAATTCAGATAGCTTTTATTGATCAATGAAAACAATCAAGTATACAAGTAATACCAGTAATACCAGTAGTCTTTCAGTTAACATGAATTTATAGAGCAGGGAGATCAAGTGGGGTTGGATTGTTTTTTTATCACAGATACTTTCTAGCTCTGTCAAGGGTCTTTTAGCTTGTTGGAGCATGATATCACTTTGTAGCAGATGTTGTATTTGGAGAAATCTCCAATGGTCTTTGTTATCCCAATCAGATCTGTTTCCTTCTATGAGTGCTGGAGTAGTTACTGATGGAAGTATGTGTCTAATTTATAGGTTCTGAACCCCGAAGGCTGACGACATTCCCTCATCCAATATCCCTGGTATAAAGTCCAAGTTGTGACCCAATGTGGCAATAGGAGAGAGATAAGGTAAAAGCTTGTATTTTTTATTTGTAACAAACCAAAATTTTTCTAGTGCAACAGTGTGAGGATTATGTTTCAATATGATCTCTGAATGTCTCAATTTGTTCCATAAAATGTTTTTGATGGGATATTTTGCCCAATGTTCTTCCCATCGCTTCCATTGTTTCTGAGAGTTAGGATTCACATGCTCAATAAGTTTGGACAGCAGGCATGCTTTGTAATAGGAATATTAGACAACCCTTACGTTTCGGTTGGTATAGGATAGACCTTCTTAGTCGAGGTGTTTTATTTGACCATACAAATTGCTTAATAATAGTGTTGAGAACCTGAAAAAAGTTGTTAGAAATCCATACTGGGAGGGTTTGAAATAGATAGAGAACTTTAGGAAGGATTGACATTTTTATTATGGATATTCTTCCTGTCCATGTGAAAAGAGTTTTGTTCCAATCTCCAAGTAATTGGTTTGTAGTTAAATTGGTATATATCATTTAAATCCTTAGGCAAGTATACAAGTATAATCTTCTCATTTTGCCATTGAAATGTATAATTCAGATGAAGTTGACTGAGCAAGTCTTGTTGCATATGGATAGGAAGGGCCTCCGACTTTGTCATGTTAATTTTGTAATTGGAAATATCTCCATAAGTTTTAAGCTCTTTGATAGCATTAGGCATTGAGATATGAGGATTGGTTATGCACAACATTAGATCATCTGCGAAGGTGGCTATTTTATATTCTTGGTCCCTTATAAACATCCCTGAAATATCTTTGTTGCTTCTAATCGCTATTAATAAGTGTTCCATACAGAGGACATATAACAAAGGGGACAGCGGGCACCCTTGTCTCGTACCATTGTTAATATCAAATGCTTCAGAGCTTTTTTATTTAAGGGGTGAGTTCCATCTATCTCATCAAAGAATCGGAGAAAGAAGGGAGTCAGTAGGGCCGAAAAAGTTTTATAGAACTTCCCTGTGTATCCATCTGGACCTGGGGCTTTGTTTAGTTTCAAATGTTTAATAGCATCTTAAATTTCTAGTTCTGAAAAGGGGGAGCTTAACTCCTTAACATCTGTTTCTTTTATAGTAGGTAATGGGTGGGTAGATAAATAGTTACGAATTTTCGTTTCTAGATTTTTTTGGCTGATTGTTTGAGGTTTATTATAGAGATATATATAGTATTGCTTGAATGTTTCGGGAATTTTCACAGGTAATGTCTGTATGTTACCCTGGGGGTTCTTAATTTTATGTATGTGAGCTAAGGATTGTCTAGTTTTCAACGCTTGGGCTAGCATCTTCCCAGTTACCTTACCATACTCATAATATTTTCATTTCAGTTTTATCATTGAGTATTTGGTTTGAACATTCATAGTTCTGCCCTTTTCTCTGTTAGGGATTTTAAAGTATTTAAATCCATAGTTTCCACATGTGACTGTTCCAATTGTTGGATTTCACTCAATAATGCCTCAGTTTTGCAATTTCGTTGTTTTTTAAGACGAGAGCCATGCTTAATCAGCACTCCTCTGATCATGCATTTGAGCGCTTGCCATTTTATTTGATGTGAAGTGGGGTCATTTACTATATTCAGCTTATAATCAGTTATCATTTGTTTAATTTCTTCCCTACACTCTGTATCATCAAGCAAACTATCATTTAATCTCCAATTCCAGTTTGCTCTTGGTTTATTTGGGATATTAATTTAAATGAACACAGCAGCATGATCGGACCAGGTGATATTATCTGCCTTTGCAAGCCAGTGGAGATGGTGGTGGGATAGAAAAATATAATCTATATGGGAGTAGCAATGTCGGGGGTGTGAGAAGTGGGTAAATTGTTTGGTTCTGGGGTTAAGGAATCGCTACGTATTAATCAACCTAATTTTTGAAAAAGTTTAGAGGAGTGAACTATTGATTGTACGATAAATAAGACTTGCCTGTCGAGTTATCTAGGCTTGGATTGAGAGTCATATTTAAATCCCCCCAATAGTAGCAAACCTTCAGAGAAATTTGTAAATTCAACTGTAAATTTAGAGAGAAATTTGGCTTGATTATGATTTGGGAGGTATATACTGCCTATTGTGCACATTGTATGGTGCATAAGACCCTTTAGCAGGATAAATCTCCCATTGGGATCAATTAAAGTATCAATGAGGTGAAAATCAGTATTTTTACTTATAGCAATGGCTACTCCCTTAGTCTTTTGTACAGGATTATTACTAAAATACCATTGGTTAAATGGCCCCAATTTATGCATAGGGGGAGGTGTATGCTTGAAGTGTGTCTCCTGAATCAAAATATCAGCCTTATTTTTCCTCATCATGGTAACTAGTTGTTTTCTTTTCTCAGGGATGTTTAAACGGTTTGCATTAATGGATATAACCTTCAGATTACTCTCCATCATAAATAAGGTAAGTATGCATTTCAATCAACACCTCCATTATCAAGAACATAAATATACCTCTAAAGGTGCAGATAGAAAAAGTAAGAAAGGTCAGAGAGCAAAGAGTAGAGGCAAAGAAGGAGAAAAAGACATGAACCAACACATTGTATGTACTGCTGTAAATCCAATAACAATAGAAAAGCATTTTGCGAAGTAGAAAGATAGCATCAAATGGACCAGGAGCTCATAAGCATAAACAAATAGACAGATCTACTGTCTTGCCCATCACACTGGGGGGAGACGGCTTCCAACAAGGTTATCCGTCTTCAGCTCGAAATATTAACCTTTGAGAAACCTTAGGGGAGAAAAAATTCCCAAATATAAGAAACCAGAAACAAAATATTTTTACTTGGTAGCCCAAGGACACTGTCAGCCTTCAACCTGGATTGGTTTTAGTCGGGCTGATCATTGCTTTTCCATAGGACTGTCTTGCTCTATTCCTTTTCGCCTTAGGAGACATAGCCTCTGTCCAGCCTTCTTGTGGTGGTAAGGGCAATGGTTCTGGCAGCTGGATAAAATTCAGCCATTCTGAAAGATCCACTTCAGAAGCTTTGCATGCCTGCAAAAAAGGTTGAACATCTTCCGGCGTTGCAAGGGTGTGTAGCTTTCCCTCAATAGTAGCCTGGATGCTAAATGGAAAACCCCATCTGAACATTATTTTCCTTTCCTTGAGGATAGTAGTGAGAGGTTTAAGCATCCATATTTGCTGTAATATATACCAGGAAAGGTCTTGCATAATAGTGATCTCTGCATTTTCCAATTGGATCTGTTTCATTTGTCTGGCTTTGAGTAAGATGTCTTCTTTAACGGAGAAGTGTAGGAGGCAGCATATGACATCTATCGGCCGTTCAAGTGGAAGTCCCTTTGGCCTAAGTGCCCTCTGCACCCTTTCCAGATGTATCATGGTGGTAAGGAGCTGCTGTAGCACCGTGTTGAATAGGGACGTCCCGGTTTGTTTAAAGGCGTGCCCCCTCATTTCAAATTTTCTATGGTTTTTACGTTTTTGTATATGTATTGCTAACGAAAGCAGTGTTTGTCTGTCCCTTTCTATTCTCTGCACTGGTGGCTCAGACTGTTGATATGGTAGCTGATTAACAGACCTGTCTTTGCTGGGGAACTAAGACTTTTGGAACAATATTTTAAGCAAATGCTGCTTTCAAAAGCAATTGTTTTTACAAATAACTTTAAAAGCCATGAGCATTTTTTATGAATGTACATTGGAAATTTGCTTAGAATTATATTTTCTTTTACAGGTATGGGATCTGTTATCCAAAATCCCGTTATCCAGAAAGCTCAAAATTACTTAATGTCCGTTTTTTATTTTGGGGCTTGCCCTTTAAGCACAATGACAAGGTGATAGCAAATTAACCTTGTGTTACAAAAAAAGTAAAAATGACATACCATTCTTCACAGCTCTGGATCATTGTTTCTCCAGGGGCATACAATACACCTGCATGTTTGCAATAACACGCACTTTCAGGTACACATCCTCTCCAGTTGTAGTCATCCCTTACTGTGCCTGGAAAAAAACATAAGGCTGGAACATTGCTCTGTTTGATATGTGTATTTTCCGCTCTCTCATTTTTTTTGTGTACATACCTTCAGGACAAAAGCAGCCATTCATAAAATGTTCCTCACAAGGGGTTTGACTCTCCAGATGGGAACATGAGTTCATGCAAAGGGACCCACTTTCTTTATAAATCATATTTCCGGGACACTTCTTAGCTGAGAAATAGAAATTGGCCATTATCAGATATAATATAGTATGTTTTGTACTGTAATGTAGATGCTTCATTCATATACATCATTCACAATGTTATGAGATATCATTGGGATAGTTTAAAGATTTCTGGTTGGACCTCTGGGTAGTTTATTTCTTCAGTATATGCAAAGTAGCTTAGTCAACTAAGTTCAAAATAGAGAATCACCGCTTCTACTCATTAAAGAGGAATGACACTGATACATGGTGTCCCAATAACTCGCCGGGTCCTCAAGGCATTCCAAGTCAAGAAAAAAGAAACCGAGGTCTCTGCGCTCTCAAGTGTTGGATTAAAAGCACAAAACTTTATTCCAAAATAGTAAAAAAAAAATGTACAGCAGCATTAGACACCTGACTCATTTCTGGTACAACCGCCCTTAATAACAGGCATATGTCATAGCATCACAGTTTGAGCACAGTGATAAAGTCATCTAAATGACATAAGCTTTAATATTAACTAAACATGAAAGTCATGAAAATGTTCCGAAACTTCCAAAAGTGATCTTGTTAGAAGTTGTATCCTAAAGTGAGTATTTTGTATTTTACTTTCACTAAGTAAGCAGTGTGCTTAAAGGCTAAACCCTAAAAATAAATATGGCTAAAAATGCCATATTTCATATAATGACCTTATTGCACCAGGCTAAAGTTTCAGCTTGTCAATAGCAGCAATGATCCAGGATTTCAAACTTATCACAGGGGGTCACCATCTTGGGAAGTGTCTGTGACACTCACATGCTCAGTGGGCTCTGAGTAGTTGTTGAGAAGCTAAGCTTAGGGGTTGTCACTAATTATCAAGCAGAAAATGAGGTTGATCTGTAATATAAGATGATGCTACATGGCTGATTATTAAATTATGATGCTAATTGCACTGGTTTCTGTGCTGCCATGTCGTAAGTATCTCTATTAATTACTAATCAGCCTTATATTGTGACATTTCTATTCTATGTGTACTGTATATTATGAGTGGGTCCCTAAGCTCAGTCAAGTGGCAGCAGTACAGAGCATGTGCAGTGAATCAGCAGAAAAGAAGATGGGGAGCTACTGGGGCATCTTTGGAGACACAGATCTTTATTGCTAACGGGATGTAGAAGCCCAATACATAATATACACTATATCTACTCTAATTATTTAGTTAAGCTTTAGTTGTCTTATAAAGGCAATACATTGTATGATCTCATTCAAACCCTTTTCAGGTTCCCCTTTAAATAGCCTACAGTTAAAGGGGGCATCGTTATATATTAAAACCTTAAGGTATGTGTACTGTTATTGTTACTGATATCACTTCCTTAAGTAATTCCTGCACATTTTCCTGGTAATTTATGTGAGAAAAGAATTGTAACTCACCCTAACACTTGTTATGTATATGTATTAAATTCTGTGAATAAAATGGTTTACAGTCTAAGAGGGCCTTTGCCATAGGACCCTGGAATCAGTGGGGTGCTGTAGAAAATAACGGTGATAAAAGCACATAGGACATACTGTATAAGGGGTTGTTTACTACAGTATATACAGGACATGGTACAAATTGGAAAAATGGGTGCAGTCTTCCAAATAGTCATTCAGATGCACAATAGGAAGCCCTAGAGGACATACTGCAAAGGGACCATTTTCCTATGGCTCACTAATTCACTCTCCATGGTTATCCAGTGCAAAGTAAAGAACTTGTCCAACTCTGGACACAAGTGCTGTTTAAATTATATTTTGCCTCCATTAGTGCACTTGCACTCATATAATCAATGTTGTTTAATAACAACATAATGAGGTTATCTGTAATCCACTATTTAACCAGTGCCATACAGCCTTTTTTCAATTTCCACCATTGCTACACATCAACTTATTTATACAAACTATAGTAGTGTTTTGAAGCAAACAGATCAGCTTAATCAGTGAAGGGCAACACTACATGATATTTTCATCACTTTAAAACAATAATTTTTATGGTGTTACTGTTCATTTAATATTCCTACATTAATTATTTTCTCTTTGGTTGGGGATCAAACTTCCTGCAGTACCATGAGTCCCTTTATCTATAACTTCACCCTTGCCATAAAACAAAACCACTTTTTAATGAAGTAAAAGGTAAATTCTTACGACAAAATTTATTTGTCCTCCAATCAATTGGATGTCCTCCAGAATGACAGCACTGCTTAGAATACTCTGTAATTGTACTACAGAGGCAGAAACTATCTTGGTATTGGCCACAGGAGCACATGTCCAACACACAGGCATAGATATAAAACTCTTCTTTTAGATGGGACTTGGTGCAAGTAGCAAATGCAGATTGTTCCAGGTACTGCTTACAAACTGGGATCTGTGGAAGGAATAATGCTGAAAATAAACATATAACATCATATCAAGCAAATCCTTTACTATCTTGATCTATGACTTTTTGTAGTGTCTCTGCCTAGGTTAGATAAAAGAGGAAGGGAATGCAAAGTATATTTGATGAGATGTGTATCCCGCTACCATACAAAATGACATTTATTTAAGTTATTAAAAGTTGTTAAGGCACACCTTATTTCTGGGGGGTTTTTCTTACAAATTAACAGCATTAAAGATTTCAGGTTATTGAGTCGGGGGAAGAAATAAGATGAAGAGGAAGGAAGAGAAGATTGAACAAGAGAAGCTAGTGAGCATGTTGCATGTTGAGGTTAGTATGTTGAAAAAATATTACTCATCAGGTAATTTTAAATAGGCATGTGTTTTTGGTGGTAATTTGGCCTTAATATTCATTTCTGTTACCCTTTCCATCCATCTTGTCTTCATTAAAGGCATTGTTCACATCTACAGTAATTTTTTGTATGATATAGAGAGTGATATTCTGAAACATGCAATTTGTTATCATTCTCTATTATTTGTGTTTTTTGAGTTATATAGATTTTTATTCAGCGGTTCTCCATTTTGCAATTTCTGCAAAATGATTGCAAATTACCCTAGCAACCATACATTTTCTATGCTGAGATCCTGCTGTTTAACAATTATTCTCTTTCTGCATCATTTGAAATCCTGGCAGGGAAGGAGGGACTAAAACACAGATGTTACAAATTGTAACAACTTCTCCACAGCTTACTGACAGCATGCAGAAACTACATAACCCACAATGCATTGCACTGTGATGTTCCTTTCCTTATTGAAATCACATGTGCAGGGAATTGTGAGGTTTGGAGGATGCAGACTGAGGACAGATGGCTGCTGATACAAAGTAACAGTAGTCAGCCAGCTCAGCAAAGTAGTCAGACAGATCAAGGCTTAGGGAACTGTCAGAAACCATTAAAAACATGAAAAGTCTGCATATTTTATAAATATTGTATATTGCAAAGTTGCTTGAAATTCTATTTACTTTTCAAAAAGCTTAAGTTGTGTTTTTGTGGAATTCCCCTTTAATATTTTATAGCAGCCATGCACAGCTTTATGCAGCATTTGTCTAGTCAGAAATATTGTGTCTCTTTATTCATAACACTAATATTTTAGTTACTTTTAGTATCCACTTAAAACAATATTTTAATGTGGCCTCTGTCCAAAAACATCAAACCAAATTCAGCTTGTACTTCAGCTACTGTAGAACATATAATTTTAACTAAAGACACTCCTGGATTAGCAAGAGCTATGTGATTTTAATTATGAATGCTATTCCCTTTGATACCATCATACAGTGTAAAATGACTTACATATTGTGTGCAATCTGACAGGGTTTGTTGCTGGTCTTCAGTTACAATCCAACATTCTTCATCTGTGTTTTGCACAACTGGTAAGTTTCCAAATTCAATAGGATACAGCAATACATCTGTAGAAAAGAAAGATTGTTGGTGCAGTTAGGGGTTTGTCCATTATTAGACAATACTTTAAACCTTTAAGTTAACTTTTAATATGTTATAGTATGGCTAATGCTAAAGAACTTTTAAACTGGCCTTCATTTTTCTTTGTTATAGTTTTTGAATTGTCTGACTCTATCCAGCTTTTGTTATTGCTACTTTTTATTACTCATCTTTCTATTCAGGCGTCTCCTATTCACATTACAGTCTCTTATTCAAATCAATGCATGGTTGCTAGTGTTATTTTACCCTAGCAACCAGATTGCTGAAATGGGAGAGCTGCTCAATAAAAAACTAAAAAAACACAAATAATAAAAATTGAAAGCCAATTGCAAATTGTCTCAGAATATCAATCTCTATATCATACTAAAGTTAATTTAAGATTAACAACTCATTTAACAAATTTGGCCTGGATGTTTAGTGAAATAAAAAGAATATCATGACCTAGGCCTATTAAAGATCGGATTTTAGTGGTTTTTGAGACCACGACTAAACTCACATACTCTAAAACTACAAATATCATGACATTTATTAAAAGATCCAAATAAAAAAAGTACGAACAGAAAATAATTATCTAAAATTATGAATACCGCTAAAAATTTGAGTTTTTCGGATAATTCATTGTGAAAAAAATCAGAAAACCTCTGAAAAAATCAGAATTGATTTAAAAGGGTCCAATTGGATCAGTGCAGCTCCCATTGACCTCAACAACTTTTACCTGGTGAAGTTTTGTTTTAGTGATTTTTACACTTCATACATCTTGAATTTTTAGAGCTTTTAAAAAATATAGAAAAACCACACATTTTTAGATAAGTCAGAAAAAAACAAAATTCAATTGTTAGTAAATGGACCCCTTAGTCATGATAGTCTAATCTATTGTTAATTTGAAAGACGTATCTTTTTATTTTTTGTTACGATTGATAAATATATATATATATATATATATATATATATATTTATACATATACTTGCTAACAGTGCCCAGTGTTTCTGGTGATCAAAGAGGGAATGCAAATACCTTCAAGAATGGTGAAGTTGTTATATCTGGAAATGCCATTAAAATCTCCACACAGGCCACATGTCTTGTTCCTAAACTTAGGGTCTAGCTCCAACTGTTAAAGAGAAATGGATATGATTCATTTGGTGAAAATGAAAATTCAATTAAAATATACTGGGGGTCATTTATCAACACTGGGCAGTGGCCCATGGCAACCAATCAAATTGCTGCTTTCTTGTTGTATTAGTAGCTGGCTTTAAAAAGCTAATAACTGATTGGTTGCTATAGGTAACTGCCCATGGGCAAATTTGCCCAGTGTTGATAAATGAGTCCCACTGTGTTAAAGGTACAAGAGGGGGGTTGTGGGTGCACTCCTAAGGCCATATAAAAAAATATATAAATACAATAATCCCCTGTCTAAAAAAAGAAAAACAGGGTTTTTTGTTACAAAGTTATGATCATAATGATTTTCATTTGTACGAGCAACATAGCTAGTATATAATGACATTGAAAGTAACTCTTAGAGGGTTATTTACAAACCTCAAACCTGGTTTGGCTTTTTTTTGGACAAAAACGAATTTTTAGTGGGAAAAAATACCTAAAATTATTCAAAATGCATTATACCACAATGTTGCAAAAAGCATTAATTGGAAAATATACCATCTCAGACCTATCGAGTACATGTATAAGTCAATGAGTGAGGCAGCTATCTCAATTTGAAGTTTTCATGGTCTGCACTAGGTATAGCCAGAAATTTCAATTTTTTTGCAAAATTGAAACACTTTTTTGATTTCTGTGATCCAAATAAATTGGGTGATTTTATTAATATATAAGGTCAAATTGAGCATGGAATCATTGGTTGTGCTTTTTTCTTTTTAATAACATGAGATAAATTTGGATTTTTAGTAAATAACCCTCTGAATAACAATTTCTAAGCTAGGGTGCACTATGAGTCTCTGCTGCTCACCATCACTGCATCTTCTTGATTGTAAAAGATGTTCAGACCCACTTTGCTTTGCACATTGATGTACGCTGTATTATTGTAAATCAGTATTCCAAAGTTGTAGTAGGGTTCTGTAATGCTAAAATGAAAATAAAAAATGGTTATGTTTAAATGGTAACACTTTTTTGCTTTAATCTGCATTACTGCTCCTTTGTTATACTGCTAAGGCAGTGACCCAAGCAGTGGCTCATAAGTAACATGTTGCTCACCAACCCCTTGGATGTTGCTCTCAGTGGCTTCAAAGCAGGTTCATATTTTTGAATTCAGGCTTGGAGGCAAGTTTTGGTTGTATAAAAACCAGGTGTACTACCAAACAGAGCATCTTGTAGGCTGCCAGTACACATAGGAGCTACCAAATAGCCAATTACAGCACTACCCAGAAACATTTTATATGCTTACATGGCTCCCCAACTATTTTTACATCTGAATGTGGCTCACAGGTAAAAAAAAAAAGGTTGGGGACCCCTGTGCTAAGGAAATTCAAGTTTCCAGACCTCACATGAAAGTATATGCCAACAAAGGGATATAATTGTTGCCTAATGGAAATGGAATTTTATTGTGGCAAGGCTGAAAGCAGAGAAAGCTATATTATAGTACTACAATACACTTATCCACAGGTCCAAAAATATACCTGATTACAAAACTAAAATGTGACCGTCTTTAAAGTAAGATTTTAGGGGTTTAGGGGTTGGATAATTTTTATAAAAGCAGCACACTCAGAAAAAAACACCTGGGCCACTAACTAAATTACAAGCAGTATTATAAAAAATCAAATAGCTACACTATAATAGGCCAAAAGAGACTGTGTGCAAACATATCTTTTTACTGCAGCAAAATAATTAAAAATATATCATGGCATGGGGGGCTACTGCATAAACATAAGGGACATGCAGGCAAATGTGTCAGGTATCTAATAAGCACAAACCGGCAATGGTCCCAAAACATACCGCAAAACAAGTCACACACTTAGGGGCAGATTTATCAAGGGTCAAATTTCAACGTAAAAAATACTTCGAAATTCGACCATCGAATTAAAATACTTCTAATTCGATTATCGAAGTATTTTTCAGCAAAATTGGCCATCATGCGATTGAAGGAAAATCGTTTGATCGAACGATTAAATTGTTGGAATAGAACAATTCGAACGATTTTACTTTGATGTGTAAAGACTTAGAAAATGGTTGTAGAAGGTCCCCATAGGCTGACATAGCACTTTGGCAGGTTTAATTTGGCGAAGTATTGAAGTCAAGGTTTTTTTAAAGAGGCAGTACTTCGATTATCGAATGGTCGAATATTCAAACGATTTTTACTTCGAAATGAAGTCGAAGTAAATTTGAAGTCGTAGTATCCTGTTTGATGGTGGAAGTATCCAAAAAATTACTTCAAATTTTTTTACTTTGAAAATTCCCTCGAATTCACTTCGACCCTTGATAAATCTGCCCCTTACTAAGTGTAACTAATAGTGCATGAGTACCATTCAATCACATACAATATGCCATTATGTTGCAGGTCTAGATACAATCAATATACTGGTCTTCATCTTCAGAGAGGACTTCTTATCCTCTGGTTGAGAATATCACATTGGAGCCAACAACACAGAATACAGAATCTACAGGCCTGGTACTGGTACAATGCTTTTTCTTTATACATATTAATACAAAAGCACTTTGTAACAAACTTAGTTTCATAGCAAATAAATCATATTTGTTTTTTGGAATGGTCACTCTTTTTTAGTAGTCCACAAAAAAGGCCACATTTTTTGAAAACCCTAATTAAGTCATCTAATTTCATTAACAAGTTAACAAACTATGATCCAACAATCAGTGTTTATTAAGAGGATACACTTACAGGACATTGTTTACAAAGATGTTTTTTCCCATCAGTGTAACTATAATATCCTTGATGCTGATGGTGATCTTCTCAATGAGAGGATGTCCTTTGACTATGTCACGTTTAATGAATACAGAAAACTCTTGATAGGAGTCCAGGCAGTGAGAAACCAAGTTGTAAGTACAGCCTCCTTTAAACTGGTATAATTCATTATCGAAGGTCTTGAAGTGAAAGTTCCCCCATGTGCTGCATATATTCTTCACATGATCCTTTAACTGATCTGTTCGGAGAAAATATCAATTATAGAGTCCATATACAGAAGTGGTGTAGCTTGTATTGCTTGCCAAAACTACTTATTATTATCATTAAATAAATAGCTGAAAACACCATATATTTGATAAAATAAAACCTGTAGAATAAATCTACAGCCAGGTCACACAACTGATTTTCTACATTGCTGTGTATAGTATGTACAGCAAGCTAATACAGGTAAAGGATCTGTTTAAGACCTGGGGTTTTCCAGATAAGAGGTTTTTGTATAAGAGTCTACTACAAAACATTAGATAAACCCAACAGGATTTTTTCGCCATTGATATGACTTTATACAGGTTGCCATTACGTTGAAGGCACTATTTTATTAATACAGAACAAAATTCATTAAAATTTCCTTAATATGTACTCTTTGGGAGAGGGTCTTCCTATAATTTCTGGATATTGGACTCCCAGATAAGAAATTACATACTAATATACAATAAAACACTGGAGGCCGTCAACATCATTTAAATCTTGCCCCGTATTTTAAGGGTCCTCTGTCTGTTATATTTTTATTCTCCTATTTTCTTTTTGCAGGTGGTGGGTTGTTTTTTTACCATTTTTTATTATGATTTTTTGGAACCTCAGAGGCGCTTCAGAAGTGCTAGGCCATGGTCCATTAAAGCAATGGAAGGGCCATACACTGTTGCAGAAAGATGTAAGAAGGACAACTCTAACAACTACAGCAAGGACCAATGTTATGTATTTATTTACCTTTTCCATTTGTTTCTGCCTTTTTTTGTTTTCTGTGCCTTCTCCTTTTTTCCACATTGTTCTAATGCATATTAGTTTATATGAAAAAGTTTGGGAACCCCTCACAGCCTGCATAATAATTTACTCCACTTTCAACAAAAAAGATAATAGTGGTTCTGGGGTGTTTTCTGAACAAAGATTTTTAGTGAAGCAGTATTCAGTTGTATGAAATTAAATCAAATGTGAAAAACTGCCTGTGCAAAAATGTAATTTTGCTAAATTGAATGCATGTAACTGCTCAATACTGATTAATGGCAACACCAAATTGATTGGATTAGCTTGTTAAGCCTTGAAATTCATAGGCAGGTGTGCCCAATCAAGAAAAAAGTTATTTAAGGTGGCCAATTGCAAGTTGTGCAGATCAAAAGATCTGAAAACAAAGATTGTTCAGTATCATGGTTTAGGGGAAGGCTACAAAAAGCTGTCTCAGATGTTTAAATTGTCAGTTTCAACTGTAAGGTATGTAATCAGGAAATGGAAGGCCACAGGCACAGTTACTGTAAAACCCAGGTCTGGCAGGCCAAAAAAATACAGGAGCGACATATGCAGAGGATTGTGAGATGGTTACAGACAACCCAAAGATCACCTCCAAAGACCTGCAAGAACATCTTGCTACAGATGGTGTATCTGTACATCGTTCTACAATTCAGCGCAATTTGAACAAAAAACATCTGTATGGCAAGGTGATGAGAAAGAATCCCTTTCTGCCCTCACACTACAAACAGAGTCACCTGTTGTATGCAAAAGCTCATTTAGACAAGCCACAATCATTTTGGAACAAAGTGCTTTGGACTGATGAGACAAAAATTGAGCTATTTGGTCATAACAAAAAGCACTTTGCATGACAAAAGAAGAACAATGCATTCCAAGAAAAACACCTGCTACCTACTGTCAAATTTGGTGGAGGTTCCATTATGCTGTGGGGCTGTGTGGCTACTTCAGGGACTGGGGCCCTTGTTAAAGTCGAGGGTCACATTATTCTTCAGGATAATGTTCAGGCTTCAGTCGCAAAGTTGAAGTTACGCAGAGGTTGGATATTCCAACAAGACAATATCTCTAAACACAATTCTAAAACTTCAAAGGCATTTATGTAGAGGGAGAAGTCCCCCCGGGAGAAGTCCCCCGACTTGAATATCATGGAAAATCTATGGGATGATTTGAAGTAGGCTGTCCATGCTCAGCAGCCATCAAATTTAACTGAACTGGAGAGATTTTGTATGGATGAATGGTCAAAAATCCCACCATCCAGAATCCAGACACTCATCAAAGGCTACAGGAGGCGTCTAGAGGCTGTTACATTTGGAAAAGGAGGCTCAAATAAGTATTGATGTAATATCTCTGTTGGGGTGCCCAAATGTATGCACCTGTCTAATATTGTTATGATGCATAGGAGAATCACCGGCACACAGGAGTTTAGTTAAGCAGGGCAAGCCCTTGCAATTTTATTAAATGCAGTGCAACGTTTCGGGGCACCCACTGCATTTAATAAAATTGCAAGGGCTTTCCCTGCTTAACTAAACTCCTGTGTGCCGGTGATTCTCCTATGCAACTTGACTGGGTGGTGGCCGATTCCCCCATCGCTGAGCACCAGGAAACTCTGCTGGGGTATGTGAGGTGTGCGGTTTTTCCAAATTGGCTTAATATTGTTATGATGCATATTGCATTTTTTCTGTTAATCCAATAAACTTTATGTCACTGCTGGAACACTACTGTTTCCATAAGGCATGTTATATATTAAAAGGAGGTTGTTACTTTAAAAGCTCAGCCAATGATAAACAAAACTCCAAAGAATCAAGAGGGGTTCCCAAACTTTTTCATGTGGCAGTATATGATAGGTGTTAGAAGGTATTTTTATGTCTGTGTATTATATGATTGGAATGTAGAAGATAGAACACATCTAAATATATATAGGTATTATTATGAGTATAGCTGAATAAGTAAACTTAATTTTTAATAATATAGTTAAGTTAAGTATGAACAGAATACATGATCAAAACATGTAAGAAGTCATTACTGATGTAAGGCATGGAATATGTGTCAATGCTAGAACCCTGCTCATGTTTTCCACTGCTAAGCAAGAATAAGCAATTGATTGTTGGATGATATGCTAGATGCTAGTGGCCAGATGTTAGTGTTTTACACATTCTCTATAAGAAATAATTTAGGGGTAAATAATAAGATACATTAGTAGATTCCGTTAATGAATGATTGTGGAATGAATACTCATTCCCATACACCTGATATATTGTTGCCGGCAAACCTCATTATATAGACCAGTAATTTCGAACCAATTACGTGTTTCTTCTTCCTGTGAGTGATCAAATGCTAAATATTCAGTTAAATTCAAATCATCTCATAAAGGTCTTTGGATTTTCATCTGAAGCAAATGATAGACTTGGTTAGTCCCTAATACAAACCTTTTGTATAACGTTCCAAGGTCACATAAATTGAGAAGTACAAGCAAATATTCAATGATTACATTACCATTAAAGTGAAGGAAATTTAGTGTGGACTAATGCTTTCGTTTCAGAGGCCATGGTAAAAGTAGACTATGTTAATGCCTACTGGGACAATATTCTATTTCCAGGGGCTCAAGTAAAAGAGTACTAAGAGGCACAACTAGGAAGTAATTGCTCCTACAGAACATATTGTACAAGGAGCAGAGCGCAGCATTAGGAGGTGCAGATGAGCCTTATCCATACCTGTTCCTGAGTGACACCAAATTTAGGGGATGGGTACAACATGGGAGAGAGGATGGCTATGTGTAAAGTCTAACATAGAATAAGGCTAGAAATGCTGTATTTTGTATACTAAATATAAACATGAACTTACTGCACCACAAGCCAAAAATAATTTATGCTTTCAAAGTTGGCTACAGGGAGTCACCATCTTGTAACTTTGTTAAACATCTTTGCAAGACCAAGACTGTGCACATGCTCAGTGTGGTCTGGGCTGCTTAGGCATCGTCATAAACAAAGCTGATTGAGTTCTGCATGGCTGGGAAGTAAGGCGGGCTCCCCCTGCTGTTCATAAGTATGATTGTTTCCCTGCTCAGCAGTTAGGGACCATCTGACAATTCCTATCCACAGCAGTAAATGAAGGGAGAATTTCACTGCATACAGTCAGGTTTCTTATAAAAACAGTACACATTTTTTAATTAAACTATATTGGAGATAGGTTTCTTTTTCATAAAAAAGTAAAAATGGGATTTTATTTTTTTGCCTTTACATGCCCTTTAATGTAGGTAGGGATGTAGAGTACAATTGACCTAGGCAGAACACAGTGTGTAGGTTTAAAAAAAATTGCCAGTTGTATCCTGCCCTGCCAAACATGAATGGTCACTTATACTGCTAAGTATGCCATTTATTATCCAGAAACCTTTTATTTTAAAAGCTACAAATTATAGGAAGACCATCTCTCCAGTTTAAGGAAATAATTAGAATTCTTTGTATTGATTTCCTTTTTTTATCTGTTAAAACAGTATTGTGTTCAATATACATCTATATTGGTGGGAAAACAATCCTATTGAGTTTATTTATGGTTGAAATGTTTTTTGGTACATAAGGTATGGTGATCCAAATTATTGAAAGAATGCTTAACTGGAAAACCCTTGGTTCTAAGCATTATGCATAATACATCCCATGCCTGTAATACCTTCTATGAATCTTCTAATATGTGTCTATTTTTTTTAGTTCTTAGTTTGTATTTAAAAGAAAGTAATTATAAAATGCAATATCAAAAATATCTGTTCAGTCCAGTCATTCTAACTTATTTTAGAATCAATTGGCTTTGTTATAATAATTTTGTTAGAGGGTAAAATGAAGATAACAAAGCATCTATTGTATGTTTTTTTTTTTATCATTTTAATGCATGTTATATGTTGCAGGATGAAAACCAGCCAATCATTTTACACTTCATCCCCTCTGATAATCTTCTGCACTTTTAACTAAAATGTGTTCATATAATTTATGGAGATCACTCTTCACACCATTTTCATGTGCACCTTGTTTGGACCACTCTATAGATGCATTTCCTGATAAACATGGACATGAGCTGGACAAAGATGTTGGAAATTATGCTTGTAAAGGAAAGATGAATGTGGAAGCTGGCTGTTCATTGTCATTGGTTTCCTTATATCCTGGAAGGGTGCAATTTAAAGGTGTGGTTCAGCTTTAAGTTAATTTTTATATGTTATAGAATGGTCAGTTATAAGCAACTTTTCAATTGGTCTTCATTATTTATTTTTTTAAAGTTTTGAAATCATTTGCCTTCTTCTTCTGACTCTTTCCAGCTTTCAAATGGGGGGCACTGACCACATCTAAAATCAAATGCGCTATACATTTATTGTAATGCGCTATACATTTATTGTTATTGCTACTTTTTGTTACTCATCTTTCTAATCAGGCCCTCTCATTTATATTCTAGTCTAGTTGAGAGGGTTATTTGGACCCTAGCAACCAGATTGCTACATTTTAAAATGGAGAGCTGTTGAATAAAAAGATAAATAACTCAAAAACCACAAATATTTAAAAACAAAAAACAATTACTCTCTACATCATACTAAAAATGAACTCAGAGGTGAACAACCCCTTTAAATTCAAAATCTAGATATTATTATTATCCGCTCATTTCTTGTCTGACAATTTTCTAACAAATATGCATAATGTTGTATATTTAGACTCTCAGCTGATGGGCATTTGTTCCAGGAATTCTCTACACTATGTGTAAAGTAGTCCGACCTGGCATTTCTTCTAAGCATCCTAACAATCGGAAAATTGTGCATTTTCTTTTTTAATTTCTATTTCTTTAATTGTAATCAAATAAAGGGACTGACATCTCTGTTAAATAACTTAGCCATTCCCTTCACTGGATTGCCCTTAGAATTTTGTGAATCCCAATCTAAAGAAGCCACCAGAAAGAAAGAGCCCCAATCCTTATTTATATCAAATTAATCCATACATTAAATATTTTGCCAAATTTAACAAATATGTATTATTTAATGAATATTTATTATAAGTATATTTTGTAATATAAATTTTAGGGGCAGATATATCAAGGGTCGAAGTGAATTTGAGGGAATTTTCGAAGTAAAAAAAAAATCAAATTCAAAGTAATTTTTTGGATACTTTGACTATTGAATAGGATACTACGACTTCAAATTTACTTAAACTTTGATTCGAAGTAAAAATCGTTTGATTATTCAACCATTCGATAATTGAAAAACTTTGACTTCAATACTTTGCCAAAGTAAACCTGCCAAAGTGCTATGTTAGCCTATGGGGACCTTCTACAACCATTTTCTAAGTCTTTACACATCGAAGGAAAATCTTCGATCGTACGCTAAAATCGTTCAAATCGTTTGATTAGAAGGATTTAATTGTTCGATCGAACGATTTTGCTTCAGTCACAGGATGGCCAATTTTGCTGAAAAATACATCTACTTCGATATTCAAAGTATTTCAATTCTATGGTCGAATTTCGTAGTATTTTCTACTTTGAAATTTTAACCCTTGATAAATCTGCCCCTTAATATATTGCTTTAGAAAACTGCATACCATGCTAATTATTTTTATAGCATAATAGGTCATTTTAACTCAATTCTGCTACAGTGAGGACCCCATTTAATAATGTTTTTTTTTTTTAGAGCTAAAAATAGCTTTTTCTGACTACTCTAAACCACAAAAAAAATGTGATTTAATAAGTCTTAAAACCATGAAAACTGTAATACAAACATTTGCCATCATATAGAATTCAGGGGGAGCTGTCATCCACTTGTATGATTTTTTATTTAATTCAGGCTTCTAAAGGCTTTTTGCTACTAATTTCACAAAAAAAAATCTAGGAATAAGAAGTTTTAGCTGTCTTATTCAGTGTTTTTTTTTTTCCTGTTTGTGCTTTTTTTATTCAGATCTTTTTATGATGTACATGGCATTCGTGTTTTTTTTCTTTGTTTCAAAAACATTTAAAACCACTGAAATTATAATGTTGATAAATGGTTCTCTAAGGGTCATTTATAAACACTGGTAAAATTTGCACATGGGTACTAACCCATGCAACCAATCAAATGTTTGTTATTATTGTTCAGCTGCCTACTAAAGACAGAGAGGCTGATTAACTAAACATAAACTAAACTGATTTGGGTAAATTATTTCTGATTTAATTAGATTAGATTCAGAACTAGACAGAACAACTCTTTGGAATATTGACTGAAAGCACCTAAATTATAAATCCTTGAGGTCTCGGACAATCATAAATATTTAATAGACTTTAAAACAGTCCTATAATGTTCGGTTTGCTTAGGAAACCGGGCAGAACTCCTAGTTAAACCTTTGATAAACACATCTCATCTTATACGTATATAGTAAAACTCCTATTTTGCTTAAACAACACTGTTTTTTTTTTGTTTTCTCTGGAGTTCCCAAGGTCTCATTAAATAAGATGAAAACCTTTAAAACTAATTATTGTTAAACTTTTCAGAGTACTCTTTGCACTTTTGCAGTTTACTATTTTTCTGGTTTTGTAAAGATATTGACCCTGCTAATTTAATGATTTTAAAACAACAGTTCTACTTGCTACTGAGCATACTAAGTAGACAATTAAGTTACTAAAACAAAGCAGTCTTGTGATTCTGCTCTTCTCAGAAAACTGTGAGTAGGGAAGTGAGTCAGTTCTAAGCAGAATAAGATTGCAAAACGTTCCTTTTGTTGCCCAAAATGAATACCAGATGGTGGTGTTCATTATATTAATACAGATTAATATAAATTTCAAAAGTACAAAAGGTTAGTCTATGTGGTATCTGATACCTTTAAAGCAATGGCAAACAAGTCAAACAATAAAAGAGGGAAACATTACCATTTAATTCAGTCTTTAACACTGTCATCATTAGAGTTTACTAAGGTACAAATTTAGCAACCAGTGCAGCAAACCATTACGCAAATTGCAAAATTATTATATGCACTGGTGGAAATATATACTAATCAATGTACCTAATATACTTGTTACACTGTAGCCTTTTTTAAACACTATTAAAATTAGTGTAATACAATAAATCTATAACCACAGTGAATCATAATCAATATAGCATGCAATCAATGTGTACAGTATATTTACCTGTTTGCACTTCATAGGCACTTAATTGAGTAAGAGCCATACAAAGCATCCATAGGCTGGCAATCTTGTACCCCATTCTCGTGGGTGTTTACAGTCATTGAGCACCAGCCTGCACACTCAGCTTCACTTTTATAGAGCTTATTTCTCTTTTTAATGGCGTCATGCAAGGTGGAGCAAGAAAATGCAAAAGCACACGCTACAATTTCCCTAGCTGATAGATAATAGGGAGGGTTGTAGGGATGCTAAGCCAACAAATGGTTTGTTTTACCTTCAACTGAGCCGGATATACAGTAGTACTTTTATTATCTGGGAGCATTCAATTGTGACCCTTGGAAAAACAGAGCTGTAATTTAGTTCTTACAGTGCTCAAGTATCTTAACTTTATCAGCATATATATCCTAGAATTTGAGTAACAGAAAGATTTACATGTTTATTAAGGAAACTGACACTAAAATAATATTGAATTATTTTATTGAAGTTTATTAAAAATATACCCACAGCAACAATATATTTTATAATAGATTAAGCGGAGGAAATCCCTCACCACCAGAAACATATATGACAGGAGCAAGTACTCTAGTCACACTTCTGTTCTCTTTTTCCTGTATGTAAATATGTAAATACATAGTTACATGGTAACATCAAGTTCAACCTTTTACCTCCATTTCAACCTGCCTAACTGCTAGTTGATCAAGAGGAAGGCAAAAACCCCAATTTGAAGCCTCTCCAATTTGCATCAGAGGGGAAAAAATTCCTTCCTGACTCCAAAATGACAATCGGACTAGTCCCTGGATCAACTTGTACTATGAGCTATCTCCCATAACCCTGTATTCCCTCACTTGCTAAAAAAGCAATCCAACCCCTTCTTAAAGCTATCTAATGTATCAGCCTGTGCAACTGATTCAGGGAGAGAATTTCACGTCTTCACAGCTCTCATTATATTTATATCATTATATCTAAATATTTAGATGGAACCTCCTTTCTTGTAATCGGAATCGGTGACCTCGCGTCAGCTGGAAAGACCTACTGGTAAATAAAGCAATATAGAGATTATTATATGATCCCCAAATAAGAAAAAAAAGGCCAGATAAAGCAGATAAAGTCAAAATGTGATTAATGCATGTGTCAAATGGTATATGACAAATGGATGGCTAAAAGAAACAGGCCTATGATCAAACTGATCAATAGAGAGAAGCACACAGTTTTGTCACAAACATTGATGGTCAAATTTTAGAATATCTGCTTTCTAAACCTGTAATCTAAAATCCTGAAAATGTGTATGAAATTCATTAGTGAACCAGTGAACAATGACACAATGAATAAATTGGTTGCTGTGGGTTCAGGATCTTGAGCAACTTTGCACCTGAATTTACAACTTTGCACCTGAATTTACAGAATTTATGGAATCTGAAGAAGCATTTATCAGGGCCAAGGGTCAGTTGTCAGCTTTTGTTATATATGGTACAGGTAGGGGATACATTATCCGGAAACCCCTTATCCAGAAAGCTCACAATTATGGTAAGTCAATCTTCCATAGACTTCATTACAATCAAATATTAAAAAAAATCATATCAAAATGATTTCCTTTTCTCTGTAATAATAAAACAGTAGCTTGTACTTGATCCCAACTAAGATATAATTAATCCTTATTGGAAGCAAAACCAGCCTATTGGGCTTGGGGCTTGTTTAATGTTTAAATGATTTCCTCGTAGATTAAAGGTATGAAGATACAAATTACAAAAAGATCTTGGCAGTTTTTAGGTTAGGGGGATGATAAATCATGGATTCTAATTCGAGTTGCTGGTTTTAAGCTCAAAATTGTGAGTTTTGACCAGAAAACCAAGTGGGAAATTAGAATTTACCATTCACACCTTAGAACCTGTTAAAAAAAAAAAAAAAGATTATGAAGCCGTGCCTTTAGATTGAATAAAGTTAGTTCACTCCAAATACGAATCTAAGAGGAGTAAATAAACAAAATTGAAGAATCTGACCAATTAAAATTCAAGTTTCCTTAAGTGCCCTTTTGCCTAAACTAAGTCTACTGGTAAAAGTTATATAAAGAATCCTAAGCTCTGATTTTATAACAACACCACAATTGCATTGACTAACCTATTTTGGCAATGAGACCATTCTCTCCTTTGCTCTTGTCTTGTGGTCACCAACACTTACAGAGCTATAGTGGAGTGGAATATGAAATGTCTGGATATGTGTACTGCCTTCAAATGTTTGTATAGAACAGAGTGTATGAAATCATTGCATAGGTGAACATTGCATCCCACCATGGACTGCTTGCATCACCAGTAATATGGCAGAAAGTTGTCAATTGGTTGAGTCTTAGCCTGGCTCAATTTCACCTTCAGATACACCCCAATTTCATCCAGGCCATGCCCTCCAGCAATGCTCCCTGCTCAGCCTGTTTCAGAGGGTGTGAGGACAAGTAAAAGTAGAGTGAACATTTTGAAAATGGGTGTCTGGCTTTTATTGTGGGAGACAGGATGAGAGAGCGCAAATCAGTGTAACTCCCAAAAAAGTAAGGTGACTTGATATGTTTGATGAAACACCTACGAGTGCATACATTGAAGGCAGCCATGTTTTCAGAAGAACATTGTATAAGGGTGCCATACTGTAATTCAAAATATTATTGGCCTGCCATAGAACATAGAACGTAGAGAAAAGTGTATGCTTTTACTGTCACTATTTTTGTGGGAAAATATCATAAATATTCTAGTGTAAGATTAGACTATGGTTGCAATAGACTACAAAAAAACTAATCTGGTGGAAGAATGAAACTGGGGTTTATTTTGAACTTTATGGTCTTTGAAATTTTTTCATCCCAAATTAACTATGTAACTTCCTTATCTATATAATCACATGATGGTCACCACCTTAAAATGCAGAAAAACAGCCAAAGGATGCCATCAAAATTGTGGGGTTCCACGTTTTATTCAAGTGGGGATTGCTTTTCATAGAATCACACATTGAATAACATTTACAGTCCATTTCACATTACATACATATTGGCCAACTCCTTGAACCCCATAATAGTGTATTAAATATATCATATATTCAGTTTATGAGAGGGGATTGAAACATGACCTGTAAAAAAAATAAATAAAATTAAAAAATCTTAACATTCAGAGTGAGGTATCTCTAGCTTCTTTTTACTTGTATCCGACTCCATCTGTAACAGTAAGGCAAAAATTAGTTGAGAGAAATGCAACAAAAACATAAGAAATTGATTCATAATTACAAGCGGTAATTATCAAGCCTCCATGTCCAATAAACTTCTTGCTGAAGTGCAATTTTATAAGCCTGGTCTAATATTATCTAACTGTTTTGTCTCACCTCATATTTTGGTTCACAAAAATGCATTGCAACTAAGTTTTTTTAATATGGTTTTCTATTGTAAGTTGTAACCCTTTCTTGCATGTTATTACCTAAATCCAGCTGATCCTAGGTAGAACACTGTTACATCTGTGACCCACTTCCTAAGATGAGCCCTCTCAAAGCTGGAGGTAGGGATCAGATGCAGCCGACTAAAACACTTAATACAAACAAATAGAAAACAAATGTTTGAAACAATGAAGGTGCCAGTAGTTCTTAAACCAAATAATGATTTATTAGTTAGCCGCAAATAACTCAGGTATGGTGACATACTATTTTTTGGGGGTTTATGCATACTCTTTAAAAATGATCTCCCAGTTTCAGGCTGCCTCAAGGTTATTCCAAGGGATGACACACAGAATTCAAAATACCCACTTGAGTCCCTACACTTGGTGAGTGTCACTTGGGGAGGATCTTCTAAGTGAAGATCTCATTTTTCCTCATTCACGTTGTTGCTTTCTCCAACTTCTCATATTTTACCAGAAACAAACTTGACCTAACTCTCATCCATGAATTTGGCTAATTAATTAATAATTAAACATGAAAAAATCTTGAGTTTTTATGAATACCTCAATTTTTTTTTAGTTTCTAGGCTTAAAAAAGGTCAAACTTATTGAGTTTCCAGGCTCAAACACCCCAAAACACCTGAAAATTGTGAAGGCAAAACAAATCTTCCAATGGTTCAAAGGGACCTCTGTCATTGACTTTTTCATGAATTCGACAGGATTTAGCTAGAGTATTTTTGGATTCTTATTTGTTGCTGCTTTGAGGCATAATAAAGCTCTAGAAATTCAAGGTTTTTTTTTCTCGAAAAATTTAAGTATTGTTAGTGAACAAAAACTCAAATTTTTAGAGAAAACAAAACTCGACCTTTAATAAATAGACCCCTACAGGTCCTCTTTCCCTTAGTGGTACTAAGCTTCTTCTAGCTGGAGACTTATGATTCAGACTTCTCAGCTCATTATCCTCTGGTCCACCAAAAATGGAAGAGCCATGTTCTCCCTCTATTCAAATCAGCTACAGGTAGAAACTAGTAACTCTGCCCCTAGCCTATGGGGACACCTCCCTATGCTCATTATAGTGAATGCATACTTTTGTTTAATATATGCCACCCCAGAGGAGTATATAGTAAGCTATGGAGAAGTTATCTATAAAAAAGTCTATAAAAAATGCACCCCACAGCATTTTTTCCATTCTATTATTCTTCATAGTTGTTTTTAAAGACCTGAAATGGAGCCTTTATGATCATAAGAATTAATATAGAACAAGAATAGTGATGGGCGAATTTGTCCCGTTTCACTTCGCCGCAAATTTTGCTGGTGGCAAAACACACAAATTTGCCGCTAATTCTCGCATGGTGAATAAATTCTCCCATCTCTAAACAAGAACATAGATAACAGTATACATATAGAAGAAAAATATAAAGAAAGCTCTCACTATATCAGCTGTTGCATTCACAACAAAGTATAACATGTTCTTCTGTGCATTTGCAGAATAAAATGTGTAGAGGTAGGGAAACAAAAACAAAATAATATTCACCCATTAATATTTACATTAGACAAACTCAAATAGAGAAGGAAAATAAGAAGGAAATTCTGTGCTCACCACTCAACCCCCCAAAAATGAAATAGAATAAACCTTCCCCATAATATATTTCTGATTATATTTAGTAAAAAAAATCATTTATAACCATACCAATTTCAAGAATTACTAGATAAATCAAAGTGTCCTAATGTATCTATATCCTATAAATAAAATTGTAGAAAGCATCCCAAAACTAGAACCTAAAATACATCCTGTAGGGCAGAACATCTCCCAAAGAATAGAAGAGATATACTGACCGGGAATATTGTCAGAAGAACATACTGGCTGCCTTTTCAGTCCTCTTACACGAATGTTCTATAATCCATTTACTGCAGTTATGAATTTTTGTACTGCATATTTATGTTGCATGAGTTATGATGACATTAATATGCAGCCGAAATGTAATATGACCTGCCTTCCTTTTTACTTTCTTACCTGTGATTGAATGACTTACAATAAAGAAATTGCTTTCTTTGTCCAGTTCTTAAAGGGATTCTGTCATGGGAAAACAAGTTTTTTTTTATAAAATGCATAAGTTAATAGTGCTCCTCCAGCAGAATCCTGCACTGAAATATGTTTTTTTAAAAGAGCAAACAGGTTATTTTTATTTTTAATTTTGAAATTCTGACATGGTGCTAGACATGTCAGTTTCCCGGGTTACCCCAATCATGTGATATGTGCTCTGATAAGTTTCAGTGACTGTTTACTGCTGTTCTGCAAGTTGGAGTGATATCACCCCCTCCCTTTCACCCCCTATAGCAGCCAATCAGCAGCCTTTCAAGAAAACAATGGAAAGGTAACCAGATAACAGCTTTGTGAAACCTGCATTGCTAAAAATGCTCCCATGACCTTACCTAGTGGTAGACATGAAAACAGCACTCAACTCTTGCAGTTATATTGAGTAGTAGAAACAGAAGCTTATCTGAAAGCAGTTACATTGTGAAATGCTGGCCTTTTCTGAAAGTAATATAACAACTAAAATATACATTTTTTGGTTAAAAATAACATTTGTAAATGACATAATGAATTATGTGCAATGTACATAGTGTAATTTAGTAATTAAAACAATATCATAAAAATCATGACAGAATTCCTTTAAGTTTTAAATAACATCATTATTTATAATTTCACACACTAAAGGCACAATCTTTCCCCAGTAGTTTGAATTAAAAGGTATTTTTAAACATGTTGTTGCTAGCAGGAGAGGTAACTTCCATTTGCCAAAAAAACAGTGAAAAGAAAGACCAACAAATACATTTCCAATTAAAGACTGCTTGCTATAAGTTAACAAATATGCATACATCTTATTGGTTCATTAATGTTACTTGACTTGAATTGTTTCACGGAATTCACATGGTGAAAATTAAACATAAGTTTTGTAAAACATTGTGTTCATTTTGTATTCTATTTTTGTTATTTAAATCTAGCAAATTGAGCAAGATATTCTTGGCATACACTTGTATTTTGTATATTTTCTTTCAGTGTGTATGACATCTATGTACCTTGAGAGAAGTTAATTTTGTGTACTGGGTATATTTATGTATACAGATGTATTTTTGCAGACAAAATGTCATACTTCATGAATCAGGGACTTCTGGATTAGGAATTTTGTTTATGCATCTTTATACAAAAATATACAAAATTCCCTGATTCATAAAGTAAGTGTCTTCTAGCAGCCAGTAGAGAAAGCTCTTTAGTACAGGGTACTTAATGTTTAGATGTATTGTGTATTCATACAGTGGTATAAATATATGAATGACATTGTTCATAGAATCATAATGCATGAAAAGATCATAAAAAGTCTGGGATAATAAAAATAAATGGGTAAATAGAGAATATACCAGAGTATAGCCCCCAGAACTTACAATTTAATTGAAAAACATTGTTAAATACTTAAACTCTGTTTTCTTCCTATCCAGAAGAAAAACCACCATAAATTAAATAAAAAACAATATACAGAGTATAATAAAGGGATTTTTTCAATCTGCCCATTAAACCCCATAACAATCATTTCCATACACTTTTACATTGGTAATCCAAAAAAAACATATAAACTCTAACAATGTGCAGAACAAAATAATAAATAATACAGTACATGCATCTGGAAGGCAAAACTTGCTGTTCAGGAATCCTTTTGCTGGGCCAGAATCAAAGTCTTCATATAAAATCAATGTGGAGATTTTCCTCTGTTAGATTATAAAGGAGATAGCTCTTTAAACATTTGGGGCATTCAAATGGGTTAGAAAGGATTTGTGTGCAGTTATGTGTGATTATCACAGTCACAAAACAATTACCAACCCATAAAATAAATCAAGTGATTAGAATGTTGCCACTTCTGGCTATGGGAGGTTGCTTTGCAGACATTGACAAAAGAAACATAAAAAATAAATTGCAATTTAATGAAGCGTGAAGTTGCTACACCCACAATTGATAAGTTGGTGAGATAAATATATGATTTTTTGGGCAAAAACTCAAATCAGAAAATCTGCCATCCCAGACCTGTCGAGGTCCTGTACAAGTCTACAGGAGAGGCACTTATCTCAATTTGAAGTTGTAGTGGTTTCGCTGGGTTTAGCCCAAAAATATAACTTTTTCAGGGGGTTTCAGACAAAAACTCTGAAAAAGCCTGGGAAAAAGCCAGAAAAATGTGAGTCATTTGGGTTGTTGCTCAATTTTATAGAGTTTACCGAGTTCTATGATCCAATTAAAGGAAAACTATACCACCCAAACAATGTAGGTCTCTATAAAAAGATATTGCATAAAACAGCTCATATATAAAACCCTGCTTCATGTAAATAAACCATTTTAATAATAATATACTGTTTTAGTAGTATGTGCCATTAGGTAATCATTAATAGAAAATTGCCATTTTAAAAAATAAGGGCCGCCCCCTGGGATCTTACGATTCCCTGTGCACACAAACATACCAAACAAACTATACTTCTTAGGTCACATGAGCAAATTAACAGAGTTCTGTCTTTTGCTTCCTCACTTCTTCCGGTTAAAGTTAGGGGCACATTTACTAAGCTCGAGTGAAGGATTTGAAGTAAAAAAACGTTGAATTTCGACTTTTTTTTGGGTACTTTGACCATCGAATAGGCTACTTCGACCTTCGACTACGACTTCGAATCGAACGATTCAAACTAAAAATCGTTTGACTATTCGACATTCGATAGTTGAAGTACTGTCTCTTTATAAAAAACTTTGACTACCTATTTCGCCACTTTAAACCTACTGAGCACCATTGTTAGCCTATGGTGACCTTCCCCATAAGGTTTCCAAGCTTTTTCTGATCAAAGGAAAATCATTTGATCGGTGGATTAAAATCCTTTGAATTGTTCGATTTTTCCTTTGATCGATCAAAGTATTTGTGGTAAATCCTTCGACTTCGATATTCGAAGTCGAAGGATTTTACTTTGATGGTCGAATATCGAGGGTTAATTAAAAAAAATTAGAAAGGAAGGGGTGTACACAGAAGAATATTAGATTACTTTGAGGACTGAACAGTATCAATAACAGTAATTTAAGAATATCTAAAAGAGCACTCACAGTACAATCATCTGAGGAGGATAAAAATGTGACCAAACCAATTATGCACAATAACACTCCTGGGAAAAATTACTCTCTATGCTTTTATTTTTTCTATTTTCAAGAAAAAGGCTAAATGCTACAAAAGGACACAATTTTAAGAGTTTCTATGTTTTCTCCTTATCTGTGTGGGTTTCTGATTCTTTCCTGAAATCCAAAAACATACAGACAGGTTGACACGTATATTTGTCTCTTAATAAAGAAAATTACAATAGTGTATGTGAATGTGATAGGGACTAAGCTCCAATGAGATTCAGGTAAAACAGCTGTTTTTATAGACGATGAGCAGCAAAGAATCCCATTCCTGGAGGAGACAAAAGCATTAATGCAATAGTACAACATATTGCTAATTTATGCAAATAAATTAACAGTGATTATAAAGAATTGGGTTATTGGTCCCCTTTGAAATGTTACATGTTTTTCGTGGTTACTGATCTCAAAACTACAAAGGAGATCAATCCTGAAGCTTGATTATTATTGTTACTAATATTTTATCACTCATCTTTCTATTCAGCCCTAATTTAATTCATTCTCCAGTGACCAGCATCTCAGTTTCGCCTGGTTGCTAAGGCAGGAAAACTAGCAATAGATTAATTTCTTCCAAAATGGAGAGCTGTGAACAAAAAATAGCAGAAGAAGAGGATTCCAAGTACTGGGCCAGGGAAGTCTAAATATAGAATCATGATAAGGGGGCTGCTGTGCATGGGGTGTAAACCATTATTTACAAATTAGCTACAGTACTAATTGTCTTCCAATATTGAACATTAACTTTGAAGTGTACTGCCCTAATACTATTCATAGTATGAAACTTTTTCTAAAATGGAACATGGGTGTGTCATGGCTGAACAATTTAACTACATAGCAGAACTGGGCAGCAAATTGGCAAATGAGGTTCAATGTTCATAAATGTAAAATTTTGCACTTTAGTAGAAATAGCTACTAGTTGTACACTAATGTGGTAGTGTGTGGCCTTTTTATTGTGAATGATTTGGGAATTTCTGTGGATAAAAAACTGTGTAATTCTAGACAGAGTCACTTACCGGTAGTGGCTAATAAATTCCAAACTGGAGAACTGCTGAACAAAAACTTAAATTGTTCAAAAACCACAAAAATTTTGAAAATCTCAGAATATTACTGTCTCTCCATCATACTAAAACCATTTCACTTATAAAGATGTAACACATTTGTGCAAGTTGGGCAGAGACCCTCTACTTGGTGTATAGAACAACGTGTTCTAAATACAATAAGTAACTGACATAGGAAAGTTTTATGTGACCTTTAGATGTTTTCACTGAACTGTAATTACTTTAGTGTATCGATGGGTGAAAATATGAGCTAAAATGAAAGCTAAGGTCGTGTGGACACAAAGACATTAGGTGACAGGTCACAAAGGTATTAAATCTTTGAAACACAATGCACTTTGCTGCTGTAAAGCATAAAAGCCAGGGCATTTTTTTGGATGACATATAATTTGGCAGGGGCCTTTTATAGCAGCATTATCTAAGACATTAATAAAAAAGACTGTTTCCCATATTTTAAAGAAATGATACTAAATATTCATATTCATATTCTTATATTACAAAAAGCCATGCAACCATATACATATTCAGTTTGTGAGAATGTAGGAAAATCTTTTATGACTAAAACGGCCTTAAATCAACACCAACAAATTAATACAGTTATCTGTATATTTATCTTTTCTGTTTTTTACAAAGTTACTAAGAACTTTCTTGAAACTGTACTTTGTCCCAATTAGGAAGCAAAACGTATTATTTAAAAGAGCAAGGAAAGGATAACACACAGGGGGGTGTTGAGATGTTAGGCACCACTTATATAATTGCTAACTTTTTCACCTAGACCAATGCTCCTGTTTGCAAAAAAAAATGGCACTGGCACAATATATTGCTTACTTAGAGCCCATATTTCCAAAGGCCTCCTTGAGCCTCTTGCATAGTCACAAAACTGTAGAATTTCAAGTTTTACCATACTGTGCATGTGCAAGCATAGAAAAACCTTAATGGATCCTTGAAAAATACTGGCAATTAGTAAGAAAGATCCCTATACTGGTGCATTTTTTTCAAACAGGACTACTGGTCTGGGGAAGAAAGCAATTTAAAACACTTGGTGTGCGTAACATATGGACACTCTCTGTGTCTTGCCCTTTTATTGTCCTTTAATACACATTATGCCCCATTTTACTTGCATTACTGAATTGTAATTGATACCTTGATGTTGATGCAATAAACCTTAATATCAAAGAAGACAATCTAGTTTATAACCAGTAGCCAGGAATGCTACAACACTTGCAGAAAAATATTTCTGCAGTGCTATTCTCAGAATCCTATATCCTGGAGATGGCACTTTTTTCCAAATTGCTATATTTTAGGAGTCACAGCAGCCCGGATTCCAAACACCACCAACCGAGAAACACTTTCAGAAGGTGGGATGCTGCGTGCAAAGTGGGCAGTAGTAATTGGGATGTAGAAATGTGGTGGGTTGCAGTCTTGAATATATTGCAGGTTGAACAAAAAGAAGCACTACTGTCTCTGCAAGAAATAGAGGAAGCAATATGATGCAAGTTGTTGGAACGATTCATTTATTAGGGATTTTGTTTTTATTCCATTGTACTTTAGTTGTATCAGTGACCTGCAAATAATATATAAATACATTTGAGGGGAGTCAGAGCTATCAAATTTCTATGTAATATGATAGGGGTATTTTAGGCGCTGCTGAAAATATCCTGGTCCCAGAGATAACAAGATTTTTTTAGTATCATTTACATACAGTATTTACTTAAAAAAATGTTGCACTTACAATGTTGAACCAATAATTTTTTAGTATCACTTACTTACAATATTTACTTACTGTGGCCCCAACTGGATTGAGTAAATGTACCTATCTTGCCATAGCCAGGCCAAAACAAAAGAAAAATGCCTCCCATGGTGGGAGATGAATACTGTGGGTACAAACATCTGTACCTACTGGACCTACTGGACCTATAGATACAAAGGAAAGCCTTACTGGACCTATAGATACCAAGGAAAGCCATACTGGACCTATAGATACCAAAGAAAACCTTGGTGGACCTATAGATACAAAATAAAACCTTGGTGGACCTATAGATACCAAAGAAAACCTTTGTGGACATATAGATACCAAAGACAACCTTACTGGATCTATAGATACCAAAGAAAACCTTGCTGGACCTATAAATACCAACAAAAACCTTGCTGGACCTATAGATACCAAAGAAAACCTTGGTGGACCTATAGATACCAAAGAAAACCTTGGTGGACATATAGATACCAAAGAAAACCTTACTGGACCTATAGATACCAAAGAAAACCTTACTGGACCTATAGATACCAAAGAAAACTGTGAACAAGGTAAATACTGTATGTTCTAACGAAATCCCACCATCTGTTTCTGCTCTCTCTCCTGATTAGGCCACACCAGTCTGATCGATATAATATGCACAATAAATCTTTTGCAGTAAAAGCTGCCCTATTGTGTGCTCCATCCTACTTCGATTTTGCAGATACCAAAGAAAACCTTGCTGGACCTATAAATGCCTATAAATACCAACGAAAACCTTGCTGGACCTACAGATAACAAAGAAAACATTACCGGACCTATAGATACCAAAGAAAACCTTGCTGGACCTATAGATACCAAAGAAAACCTTGCTGGACTTATAGATACCAAAGAAAACCTTACCGGACCTATAGATACCAAAGAAAACCTTGCTGGACCTATAGATACCAATGAAAACCTTGCTGGACCTATAGATACCAAAGAAAACCTTACTGGACCTATAGATACCAAAGAAGAGGCAAATAATGGTTTACTGTAGTCTTGGTAACAAAACAGTGGGAACATACATACAGAAAACTAAATGTAGTGTTACTTATTAGAATAACAACAAGAGAAAAAAAAAAAGAATAAAGCATGAGCCCATTAATCATTGTGCTTCAAACCACTCTATTGTTTTGCAGGTCCTGTGACCAATACTAACTATATACAATGCACCGTCCAACTCTGTAATGAACGGGAGTGTAGTATATCAAATAGCACAAACAATGTTCTACCTGCCTTTCAGCACTTCTGTATATCACAGTATTTAAATGCAATTTTTGTTCTGAAGCATAAAGAAAGGGGATTTAATATGTAAACTAGTATAAATATCCTTTAATATGTAAAGATATACTTGCCATGTATCAGGGCTTAATTAAAGCAAACGTGTATAATAATAACCACCATTCTGACCCACTCGCAGGATCATTGTCAGAAACATATATTAAAATATGTAAAGTACCCTAAATGTGGATTTTCTTAGACTTTATTAGGGATGTAGCGAACGTCGGAAAAAAAGTTCGCGAACATATTCGCGAACTTGCGCAAAATTGCGAGCGGTTCGCGAACGGTTCGCGAACCCCATAGACTTCAATGGGAAGGCGAACTTTAACATCTACAAAAGACATTTCTGGCCAGAAAAATGATTTTAAAGTTGTTTAAAGGGTGCAACGACCTGGACAGTGGCATGCCAGAGGGGGATCAAGGGCAAAAATGTATCTGAAAAATCTGCCTGTGTGTGCTTGGAAGAGATAGTGTAGGGCGAGAGCTGTTAGTGATTTCAGGGACAGATGATAGTAAGTTTGCTGGCTAGTAATCTGCGTGATACTGCTCTGTATTGGAGGGACAGAAGTCTGCAGGGATTTGAGGGACATTTTAGCTTAGGTAGCTTTGCTGGCTAGTAATCTACTGTTCTCTTTAAACAACTGCCATACGTTGACCTTGTAGGCATTGTTTGCCCAGTTTTTTTGGACGCAGCCACTGAAGCACAGTTGCCAGAAAAAATATGCCATATAAATGCTGAAAATAGTCATTTTTCGCCATACGTTATTCAACCAACTGCTATCTAGCTGTGTGCCCGTGTTCACATTCTGTCTAAATATCCATAATATTACCGTCTCCAGAAAAAACACCGGAGTGACTTTTTTTCAAGCAGCATTCTTATATTTTACGTAATCCGTATCCACCGCTGTGTATACGTTGACCTTGTAGGCATTATTTGCCCTGTAGGCATTTTTTGCCCAGTGTGTTATTCAACCAACTGCTATCTAGCTGTGTGCCCGTGTTCACATTCTGTCTAAATATCCATAATATTACCGTCTCCAGAAAAAACACCGGAGTGACTTTTTTTCAAGCAGCATTCTTATATTTTACGTAATCCGTATCCACCGCTGTGTATACGTTGACCTTGTAGGCATTATTTGCCCTGTAGGCATTTTTTGCCCAGTGTGTTATTCAACCAACTGCTATCTAGCTGTGTGCCCGTGTTCACATTCTGTCTAAATATCCATAATATTACCGTCTCCAGAAAAAACACCGGAGTGACTTTTTTTCAAGCAGCATTCTTATATTTTACGTAATCCGTATCCACCGCTGTGTATACGTTGACCTTGTAGGCATTATTTGCCCTGTAGGCATTTTTTGCCCAGTGTGTTATTCAACCAACTGCTATCTAGCTGTGTGCCCGTGTTCACATTCTGTCTAAATATCCATAATATTACCGTCTCCAGAAAAAACACCGGAGTGACTTTTTTTCAAGCAGCATTCTTATATTTTACGTAATCCGTATCCACCGCTGTGTATACGTTGACCTTGTAGGCATTATTTGCACAGTGTTTTCTTCAAACCGCCATCTAGCTGTGTGAGCTTGTTCACATTTTGTCTAAATATTGATAATATTATCGTCTCTAGAAAAACCACTTGAGTTACTTTTTTTCAAGCAGCATTCATATATTTTACGTAATCCGTATCCACCGCTGTAGTAGTGTATACGTTGATCTTGTAGGCATTATTTGCACACTGTTTTCTTCAAACTGCCATCTAGCTGTGTGTATTATCGTTTCCAGAAAAACCAACTGAGTTTTTGTTGTTGTTGTTTTTTTAAAAATAATGCCAGGCAAAGGCAGGCCGCCACGCAGAGGCCGTGCTAGGGGCCGTGCTGCTATGCAATCCTGTGGCCCTAGCAAATTGCCCAGTTTTAAAAAGCCAATGACCCTGAACTCCCAAAATGCTGAAGAGGTAGTTGACTGGCTTACACAGCACACCCCATCCTCTACCGTTTCTAACTTTACCACAACATCCTCCTCATCCTCCACTGCTATGGCCACCCCACGTAACACTTCCTCCACCACCGGTGCCCCATCTTCACTGGAGTCAGAGGAGTTATTTTCCCATGAGTTTCTTGAACTGAGTAATGCGCAACCATTATTGGCAGAAGAAGATGAAGGAGATGAGGACGTTACACCAGATTTAATTCTGGCAGAGAACACGACAGAGATGGACATAATGATGAGTGATGAGGAGGAGGAGGAGGTCCCCGCTGCTGCTTCCTTCTGTGATGTGTCAGAAGAAATTGATGCATCTGAGGAGAATGATGATGAGGAGATTGATGTTTTGTGGGTGCCTAGTAGAAGAGAGCAAGAGGAGGGTAGTTCAGATGGAGAGACGGAGAGTCAGAGAGGCAGTAGGAGAATAAGACTTAGAAGAAGCAGGGAGGCCAGCCCGCAGGGATCAGTAGGGCAACAACATGTATCGGCACCTGTGTTCAGCCGGCCAACGCACCCGCCATTGCCGCCAACTTCTACTGTTACCGCCAGATCGCAGACTTCCAAAAAGTCAGCAGTGTGGCATTTTTTTAATGTGTGTGCCTCTGACAAAAGCATTGTAATTTGCAATGAGTGCAGTCAGAAACTGAGCCTTGGTAAGCCCAACAGCCACATAGGTACAACTTCTATGCGAAGGCACATGAGCGGCAAGCACAAAGCACTTTGGGAGCAACACCTCAAAGGCAACAGGCAAACTAAAAGTCACACTCCTTCTGGTCCAGCATCTTACTGCTCTACCTCTGCTCTCCTTGACCCATCTGAACCACCCTCCACTCCGCCTTCCACCTTGACCACCTGTTCCCATTCCCAGTCATCTGCCACCAGCCAAGTTTCTGTGAAGGCCATGTTTGAGCGTAAGAAGCCAATGTCTGACTGTCACCCCCTTGCCCGGCGTCTGACAGCTGGCTTGTCTGCACTCTTAGCCCGCCAGCTTTTACCATACCAGCTGGTGGACTCTGAGGCCTTCCGCAAATTTGTAGCAATTGGGACACCGCAGTGGAAGGTACCCAGCCGCAATTTTTTTTCTAAAAAGGGAATACCACACCTGTACCAACATGTGCAGAGCCAAGTTACCGCATCTCTGTCACTTAGTGTTGGGCCAAAGGTCCATATGACTACTGACGCATGGTCCTCCAAGCATGGTCAGGGCAGGTATGTCACCTACACTGCCCACTGGGTGAACTTGGTAATGGCTGGGAATGGGAAGCAGGGAATGGGTAGCTCAACAACAACAACAGTGGAGTTGGTGTCACCGCCACGGATTGCACGCGGTTCTGCCACCACCTCTACTCCTCCATCGCTCTCTACCTCGTCTTCTTCCTCTTCTTCTTCTTACTCTGCTGCTGGGTCCTCCTTCTCCTCCTCCACACCTGTGCACCCCCAGCTCCCCCTAGGCTATTCGACGTGCCAGGTACGCCGTTGTCACGCTGTCTTGGGGATGACGTGCCTGGAAAGCAAAAACCATACCGGATCTGTACTCCTGTCATCTCTGCAGTCACAGGCCGATCGGTGGCTGACCCCACACCAACTGCAGATCGGAAAAGTGGTGTGTGACAATGGAAGCAATCTGTTGGCAGCGTTGAGACTGGGAAATTTAACACATGTGCCCTGCATGGCACATGTGTTAAATTTAATAGTCCAACGTTTTGTCTCCAAGTACCCAGGATTCCAGGACGTTCTCACCCAGTCCAGAAAGGTGTCGGCCCATTTCAGACGTTCCTACACAGCCATGGCACGCCTTGCTGACATTCAGCAGCGCTACAACATGCCAGTCAGGCGTTTGATTTCTGACAGCCAGACTCGCTGGAATTCAACGCTCCTTATGTTGGAACGTCTGCTGCAACAACAAAGGGCCGTCAACGAGTACCTTTTTGAACTGGGTGGTAGGACTGGATCTGCAGAGCTGGGGATTTTTTTCCCCCGTTACTGGGTGCTTATGCGCGATGCCTGCAGGCTCATGCGACCTTTTGAAGAGGTGACAAATATGGTCAGTCGCACCGAAGGCACCATCAGCGACCTAATACCCTTCGCTTTCTTCCTGGAGCGTGCCGTGCGACGAGTGACAGATGAGGCTGTAGACCAGCGTGACGAGGAGCTGGAAGCGCACGATTTATGGTCGCAAACACCAGAACGAACCCAGGCACCTGCTGCAACGCAGGGAGAGGTGCCAGAAGTGGAGTCAGAGGAGGAAGGTGGCTTTGTGGAGGAGGAGGAGGAGGAGGACCAACAGGAGCAGGCTTCCCAGGGGGCTAGTGGTGACCTTTTGGGGACCCCTGGTCTTGTACGTGGCTGGGGGGAGGAGACCGTGGATGATGCAGTCCTTGATAATGAGGAAGCGGAGATGGATAGCTCTGCATCCAACCTTGTGAGAATGGGGTCTTTCATGCTGGCATGCCTGTTGAAGGACCCCCGTATCAAGAGGCTTAAGGAGAAGGACCTGTACTGGGTCGCAACGCTACTAGACCCTCGGTACAAGCATAAAGTGTCAGAAATGTTACCAACATACCACAAGTCCGAAAAGATGCGGCATTTACAAACCAGCCTGCAAAACATGTTGTACAATGCTTTTAAGGGTGATGTCACTTCAGGAACTCATCAACATTCCAGGGGCAGAGGTGCCAGTAATCCTGCCACGAGCACACCTGCAAGGACAAAGCCCTTTGGCCGGTCTGTAACGTCAGACATGCAAATGTTTTTCTGTCCAAGGCAGCGCCACAACCCTTCTGGATCCACCCTCAAAGAACGCCTCGACCGGCAGGTAGCGGACTACCTGGCATTAACTGCAGATATCGACACTCTGAGGAGCGATGAACCCCTGGACTACTGGGTGCGCAGGCTTGATCTGTGGCCAGAGCTGTCACAATTTGCCATGAACCTCTTGTCTTGCCCAGCCTCAAGTGTGCTCTCAGAAAGGACCTTCAGTGCAGCAGGAGGGATTGTAACTGAGAAGAGAACTCGCCTAGGTCACAAAAGTGTCGATTACCTGACCTTTATTAAAATGAATGAGGGGTGGATCTCGGAGGGTTACTGCACGCCGGAAGACTTGTTCTGACTTCTATGCAGCTGTCCTTCTCTTCAAGCCTCATGACTCCACACACAGCTGTCCTTTAGCGTCCTCCTCCCTCCGCCACCGTTACAAACTAGGGTGCAAACCCTACTGGTTTAATTTTTTCTGGCCTCTGTGCTTCAGTGGCTGCAACCAAAAAAACTGGGCAAACAATGTCTACAAGGTCAACGTATGGCGAAAAATGACTATTTTCAGCATTTATATGGCATATTTTTTCTGGCAACTGTGCTTCAGTGGCTGCGTCCAAAAAAATGCATATTTTCTGCATTTATATGGCATAATTTTTCTGGCCTCTGTGCTTCAGTGGCTGCAACCAAAAAAATGCATATTTTCTGCATTTATATGGCATAATTTTTCTGGCCTCTGTGCTTCAGTGGCTGCAACCAAAAAAATGCATATTTTCTGCATTTATATGGCATAATTTTTCTGGCCTCTGTGCTTCAGTGGCTGCAACCAAAAAAATGCATATTTTCTGCATTTATATGGCATAATTTTTCTGGCCTCTGTGCTTCAGTGGCTGCAACCAAAAAAATGCATATTTTCTGCATTTATATGGCATAATTTTTCTGGCCTCTGTGCTTCAGTGGCTGCAACCAAAAAAAATTATTTTTTCAGCATTTATATGGCATATTTTTTCTGGCAACTGTGCTTCAGTGGCTGCGTCCAAAAAAACTGGGCAAACAATGTCTACAAGGTCAACGTATGGCGAAAAATGACTATTTTCAGCATTTATATGGCATAATTTTTCTGGCCTCTGTGCTTCAGTGGCTGCAACCAAAAAAATGCATATTTTCTGCATTTATATGGCATAATTTTTCTGGCCTCTGTGCTTCAGTGGCTGCAACCAAAAAAATGCATATTTTCTGCATTTATATGGCATAATTTTTCTGGCCTCTGTGCTTCAGTGGCTGCAACCAAAAAAATGCATATTTTCTGCATTTATATGGCATAATTTTTCTGGCCTCTGTGCTTCAGTGGCTGCAACCAAAAAAAATTATTTTTTCAGCATTTATATGGCATATTTTTTCTGGCAACTGTGCTTCAGTGGCTGCGTCCAAAAAAACTGGGCAAACAATGTCTACAAGGTCAACGTATGGCGAAAAATGACTATTTTCAGCATTTATATGGCATAATTTTTCTGGCCTCTGTGCTTCAGTGGCTGCAACCAAAAAAATTTATATTTTCAGCATTTATATGGCATATTTTTTCTGGCAACTGTGCTTCAGTGGCTGCGTCCAAAAAAACTGGGCAAACAATGTCTACAAGGTCAACACACTGGGCAAAAAATGCCTACAGGGCAAATAATGCCTAAAAGGTCAACTTATACACTACTACAGCGATGGATACGGATTACGTAAAATTTATTATGGCTGCTTGAAAAAAGTCACTCCGGTGTTTTTTCTGGAGACGGTAATATTATGGATATTTAGACAGAATGTGAACACGGGCACACAGCTAGATAGCAGTTGGTTGAATAACACACTGGGCAAAAAATGCCTACAGGGCAAATAATGCCTAAAAGGTCAACTTATACACTACTACAGCGATGGATACGGATTACGTAAAATTTATTATGGCTGCTTGAAAAAAGTCACTCCGGTGTTTTTTCTGGAGACGGTAATATTATGGATATTTAGACAGAATGTGAACACGGGCACACAGCTAGATAGCAGTTGGTTGAATAACACACTGGGCAAAAAATGCCTACAGGGCAAATAATGCCTAAAAGGTCAACTTATACACTACTACAGCGATGGATACGGATTACGTAAAATTTATTATGGCTGCTTGAAAAAAGTCACTCCGGTGTTTTTTCTGGAGACGGTAATATTATGGATATTTAGACAGAATGTGAACACGGGCACACAGCTAGATAGCAGTTGGTTGAATAACACACTGGGCAAAAAATGCCTACAGGGCAAATAATGCCTAAAAGGTCAACTTATACACTACTACAGCGGTAGTAAAATAAAAAAAAAGTTAAATAAAAAAAGAATGAATATTAAAAAAAAAAAATTAAAGTTGGTGCTGCTGAACTACTAGGAGCAGCAGATTAGCACACCAGTCCCACTCCCCAACACTGCTAGACTAATAGCACTGGGCTCTTATAGTAGTAGTAGTAGTAGTAGTAGTAGTAGTAGTAGTAGTAGTAGTAGTAAAACAACAAAAAAATAAATAAAAGCAGTCCTTACAAGGACTATTGCTATTGCAGCAGTCAGCAGATGAGATCAGAAGCAGGACAGCTGCCCACTGCAGCTACATACAGAGCACTGCAGTAGAAGGTAGATTACTAGCCAGCAAAGCTACCTAAGCTTAAATGTCCCTCAAACCCCTGCAGACTTCTGTCCCTCCAATAACAGAGCAGTATCAAAACGATTACTAGCCAGCAAACTTTCAACTGTCCCTGAAATCACTAACAGGCAGCAGCTCTCTCCCTACACTATCTCTTCAGCACACACAGGCAGAGTGAAAAAAAGCTGCAGGGCTTCGGTTTTTATAGGGAAGGGGAGTGGTCCAAGGGAGAGCTTCCTGATTGGCTGCCATGTACCTGCTGGTCTGGGGTGAGAGGGCAAAAAAAAGCGCCAACAATGGCGAACCCAAAATGGCGAACGTCGCGCGACGTTCGCGAACTTCCGGCGAGCGCGAACACCCGATGTTCGCGCGAACAAGTTCGCCGGCGAACAGTTCGCGACATCTCTAGACTTTATAAAATAATCTTTCTAAGGATTTTTAACCAAGGGGCTGCAGGCAGTACGATGGTTTGAACACCACAACCAGAGCAGCTTATCAGATTTGGTTAGGATTTGGTAGAAGATATTATTGAGTTGATCCTATTGTTTGTACAGGCATAAAATGTCTTATTCAGAAACCTGATATCCAGAAATCTGAGAATCAATTGAGCTTTACAGTGTGCCACATTCTCATCAAGTTTTTTCTGAAAGTGACATTTATGTATTTGTTTGAAGAGTGTTTGAGTAAGGAAACCAAAATCGGCCAAACTGCCCAAGCAAATCTGCTCAGGTATATCCAAAATCCTAATGTTTGATTAATGGATAGTCTTTAATGCTCTTAGGGCTCTTACAGACGAGCGTTTTTACCTGCGCTCCCCTGCGCTCCGTTTTTCTGCGTTCAGCCGCAGGTGAGCGCAGGAATAGACGCATTACATTTTTTCCAATGGGGCTGTACTCACACAGGCGCGTGTAGGCACCGAACGCAGGAAAAATGTAGCATGTTGCGTCAACCTGCGTTCGGCGCCTACATGCGCCTGTGTGAGTACAACGCTCGTCTGTAAGAGCCCTTAAAGTAATCACTTATCAGTAGTGATGGGCGAATCTGTTCCATTTCATTTTGGCAAGAAATTTGTGAAACTCCGAAAAATGATTTTTATGACAATTTTGACACGAGCATCAATTTTTATATGTGCGACACTTTTGTCCAAATGCATTAAAGTCAACAAATAATTGCTATTGACAAGGAGCAATAGCGAATTTTCCCATGATGAATTTTCTTGGCAGTTTCGCAAAAACATTTGCCTGCAAAATCCAGAAATTTGCCGTGAATCCATGCCTGAGGAATAAATTCACCCATCACTACTTATCAGTTCTGCAACATTTGAACTGTAGAGGTATCTTATTTTAAATTAAGAGTGCTTGTACCACTGTAAAAGCAAACATAAAATATATAAAATCTATGGTACAAGATGTATTAGTTCATGTATTCAACTATGCCATGTTCTGTAATTTGCATTATATGGCAACGCAGAAACAAGTGAACCAGCCTTGTAGCTAGTGAATTAGTGAATTTTCAGCGAAATTCGCCAAATGGGCAAAAAATTCAGGAAACGAGAATCTTGACGCTGGCTTCAATTTCGCGGGCGTCAAAATTGCAGCCGCAGACATCTGACACATTAAAGTCAATGGGCGTCTGTTAATTGACGTCAGCTTCTAAATTGTCGCTGCCAATTTTCACTGAAATTTTGTGAATTTATTCACCAGCGGCGAAATGCTCAAATTCGCTGCGAATTTGCATCGCTACTTGTAGCATCGACTTCTCTGACACAGGTTCTCTCCCTTCATACTAATGCTTTGATTATTCTCAACACCTGATTTTCTTAAACTATAGTTTTACTTTAACAGGAGCCCCAACAATCCCCTTTATATAGCACCATTTAAAAAAAAAAATATGCTAAAATCTTTCCTGTTGCAAAGGTTGTCAGTAGTGGACCAAACGGGGGTAAAAGGGGATGTGTTGAGGGAGCTTTAAAATGAACACAATGGAGAGTACTTGCATCCAAATACAATCCTGTGTGGACCTCTATATTTTTATCTTTATTCCCGATTATTTCATACATAATTTTCACTGGCCAAGCTGGTAAAATGTTGGCTACATGGCAACTTCACATATGGCTGACAATTTTGAATGGTGCACAGCTGCACATACTGAAACTAGAAGAAACAGGAGCTACTGCCACCCTGGACCTGGAATTAGGTCGAGGATTCTCTGCAATGCATTATAGGGAAAAAACATAGAAATCTGAAATTGCATTTTGAACACTGCACTTGCATTTGTAAATGGCCTCTAACATTTGCTGCCCTGTATTCTGCCAGAGACATTTTAAGGTATTGGTGGGCCCTGGGCAAAGATCTAACAGGCAGACCCCTGTTATCCTTCTGCACAGCAAAAACATTTGAAGCCATGGCACTTTTGGTCACATAAATACCACAAACATTTTACCAAAACAAACCCCAGATGTGCCAGTATAATTAATAAAGAAAAAAACCCAGAAGTGCCAATATAATCCTTAATGGAGTAGGAAAGGTTAAAACTAAGTAAGCCTTATCAGAAAGGTCCACCTAAATATATCCGTAAACTCACTGCATTTATTTCCTTCTATTGTGTACACATGGGCTTCTGTATCAGACTTCCTGCTTTCAGCTTAAACCTCTTTGCCCTGGGCAAGAGCATGCTCAGTTTGCTCCTCTTCCCCCCTCCTTTCACTGCTGTAATCTGAGCCCAGAGCTATAAGTGAGCAGGGAGAGACTCAGGCAGGAAGTGCCTGACCACACCAAGCTAATACGGCAGCTGCTATCCTAAACAAACAGAGACCTTTTAGAGCTTGGTAAAACATTCTACAGAATAAATACAGCATTCTAACTTGCACTATTGCAACTGATCTATTGGCAATAAAATGCCTCTGTAGCTTTCCTTTTCCTTTAAGTAAAACGGACAATGGGAATATTAACCCTAGATATGCCAATATAATTACTACAGCCAATGAATAATCAGCATATTAGCCAAGACGTACCAGTGTGATTAATGCAGAAAATGGATAATCCGTATATTTACCCCAACTATGCAGAGCTGTCAACTTCAAAGTAGGAGAGACCGGGAGAAACGCTGCACACCTCTACAAACATTTGGAGCCCAGAAGTGATGTTGGCTGAAGCACAAGCAGGCCTGAAGTCATTGATTTTACTCGGCACTCATGCACACTGTATGCTTTGCACATGTTCACATCCGTTTTTTTCCTGCAGGAAATAGAAAACCAATAGAATTACTATAAGTGATGGGAGACCGGGGGAGGGCAAGATAGAGGGGTTGACAGGTTTAGCTGCGCTACTATAATCTCTGTAGAAATGGCCAAGGAGCAATCCATTAATTCCAGACATGCCAGGAAGACTACTGAAAAATGGCCAAGGAGAACTCCATTAACGCCGCACATGCCAGTTGAGAGCAATGAAAAATGACCAATAGGCAATCCATTAACTCCAGACATGCCAGGAAGATGAATGAAAAATTACGAATAAGCACACCATTAACTCCCCATGTGCCAGTAAGAGAACTGAAAAATTGCCAATGAGCACACCATTAAATTAACTTTTAGTAGAGATGTAGAGAGTGATATTCTGAGACAATTTGCAATTGGTTTTAATTTTTCATTATTTCTGTATTTTTTTTAATTATTTAGCTTTTTATTCAGCAGCTCTCTGGTATGCTATTTCAGCAATCTGGTTACTAGGGTACAAATTACCCTAAAAACCATGCATTGATTTAAATAAGAGACACCATTTTGAATAGGAGAGGCCTGAATAGAAAGATGAGTAATACAAAGTAGCAATAACAATACATTGGTAGCTTTACAGAGCATTTGTTTTTAGATGGGGTCAGTGACCCCCCATTTGAAAGCTAGAAGGAATCAGAAGAAAAAGGCAAATCATTTAAAAACTATAAAAAATAAATAACGAAGACCAATTGAAAAGTTGCTTAGAATTAGCCATTCTATAACATACTAAAAGTTGAACCACCCCCTTTAAATGATGGCATGCCAGTAAGATCAGTGGATACATTGAAATCATTACTTTACACTTGCACAAGCAAAATACCAATAGCAAATTTTCTTCTTTCCTTGTGCTCTCGCAGCTGCTTGGCATGCTCTATCTCTGCCTGTCTGCTCAATACACACATTCCACAGTGGAATATCAGAATAAAGAGCAGCGGGTATGAGGAGAGCAGTGGAAGCAGCAGCAATGGGGGCAAGGGGATTAGGAAGGGAAAAAATTGAAAACCTTGTGGCACAGTGGGCCCCACAAATCAGTGAGCACTGGGCAGATGCTCCTTTTGCCCATTTACTAAAGTAGCCCTTATTACTGCATTTCTAGCCATAATCATTTTCTGGGTTGTTTGAGTTGGGTTTTGTTTGTATGGAACATTCATTAACTGAGCATTTGGGCAGCCAAAAAGAAAATATGTGCAAGTATGTATGGGGTACGCACAAGGGGCCATTATTAAGGTTTCTACCTCACCCCTTTAAAAAATCCACATCCTGCATGGCTTATTAGCAATGCTTGCTGCAGACTGGACTGATTTATGTGCAGCCATGCATCTAAATGAATTGCTAATTAGTCATGCAGGCTGTGGATTTCATAAGTGTTCGTTTTTAAAGGGGTGAGGTGGAAACCCTACTCATTATATTCTCGCTACACCAAGGGTTGCCAACTTCTTTAAAATTCTTTACCGGCTGGTGGGGCGCAGGGACACAAAGGGGCGGGATGTGATGTCAAAATGGGCGGGCCATGATGTCAAAAGGGGCAGGGCCGCACCACGGACTCTAAAAGAACCAAAAGAAAAGCTAAGTTCAAGGGGATTGGTGGCAGGTCGAGGGCTCTTTTTAATCGTATTACAAATATACCGGCAGCTACATTGCCGGTAAATTTGTAATACCGGCCCCGGCCTTGGCAGGTATTTTACTGGCTAGGTCGGTAAAATACCGGCCGGGTGGCAACCCAAACTACACCCAGTGCAGCCCCAAACTGAATATACTGTAAGTCTCTTTCTCTTTCAGTTGATATGTTTGATTAAGCAATGAGCCTCCGATTATTACAGAACAGAACGCTTGCACATAAAATGCACATTTGCTTCCCACTTATCATTACTGGCATGTGAAGCGCACAAAGAATCCCAGTCAGTTTTGTGGAATAGTCAGTGTATTCAGAAGAGAATGAACACAACAAACTTTCTGATTAAATAAAGTTCACAGTTCACAATTAATAACCCCTCCCCTCTGTGAAATATTAGGGATACATAACATCTGCACCCTTTCCAATGTAGAGCTGTCACACACTAGAGCTCTCTCCCCCTCGTGTTTTTACTTTCTACTTCCTCTCTACTCCCCGGGAGGAGTTCTCAGTACTGACTGTGAGCAGCACACTGATGACCTCACTGAACCAGACAGTAACCAGCAGCCATCTTAGTGGTGGCACACTAACTCCTGCATGTTAACAGAGATTAGATTCCTACATGTTTAACTTACTTAAAAAAGAACAAAAAAAAACCTCCATGTGTTTATTATATGACCTCCCTAATCCATACCTCCCAATTGTCTAATTTTTCATGGTACAGTGCGGATTTTGACAGCTCAGTCCACAGTCCTGAATTGTTACTGAAATGTCCACAGTTTATCTTTGATCTCTGCACTGAACAGCCAGTTTCTGAAATGTAATTAAATACTTTTTTGTAATTAAATACTTTTTTTTGGCAGAGAACCCAGAACACTGGGCAGTAGTAATGGGTGAGCAGGCCCAATACCACCCTCGGGTCGGATGGGTTCGGGCCAACCTCACACTCCTTTTCGCAGGTTCAACTGCCGGCTTCTGACTTCCGGCTTTATAGCCGCGCTCCTGCTTGGCCCACTCCTTTCGAGACATCAACTGTGGGGCGGGTCTATAAAAGGAAGTCGGTAAGCGGGGGGCGCAGATGGAGGGAGGCTGGGCTTCAGGCTGGTGAGGATTGGGAAAAACCCGACCTGCACATCACTACTTGGCAGCTGCACTTAAGATACTTTTGTAACTATTTAAGATAAGCAAAGAAACAATTGTAACTAGTTAAGATAAGCAGGTCTCTTGGGGAAACTGTGACTTGCAGCTTAATAGGCAATTCACCTTCATTAAGCAAAACTGTAATAACACATAAAACCTGACCCTAACACCCCCAGTAATGTGTTCAACCTTTCCATAACCTACCAAATTTTATAATATGGATGTGGTATTTAGGTGGTGTGGCCATAAAATGGGTGCTACGCGTGGCATATCTTTTTGTCCCTCTTTCTATTTTTCAAATGTTGGAAGGTATATCATAACATATAATATAATACATACAAATATAATACATAACATATAATCATATAATCATAACATTGCCATTAAATATCATTTTCACTCTCCAGGTGCCATTTAACTGAGAAGGGAATTACAGAGCTGTCAACCTTTAACAAAGTAATCCCGAGAGAAATTGGGCCAACAAAGCCGCAATTTTAGGGGCGTGGCGTATGCATACGAGTCCTGAATGCTCACTGGGAATGCACAAGGGCATTTTTTTTGTGGAACTGAATGCTCAGTGCACATGCGCAATGAGCATTCATGTGAACGCTGGAAACCTGGGGAATCTATTTAAGCACCAGGAGACCAGGAAGTGGGAAGAAAATCAGTAATTCCCCTCCCCCAAGAAAAAGAAAAACTGAGAATTGACATCTTTGGAATTAGATGACGTGTGTATGATGTGTGAGGTATAAAATTCATTGTCCAGAAATCTTTTATCCAGAAAGCTCTTAATTATGGAATGGCCATCTCCCATAGACTCCATATTAATAAAAATATTTTTTTTAAAAAAAAAAACTGATTTAAAAAAATAATAAAACAGTACATTGAACTTGAGTCGAACTAAGATATAATTAATTAAAATAATCCTATTGGTATTAATGCTTAAACTGTTTTTTAGTAGAACTGAGGCATGGAGATCCAAATTGTGGAAAGACCCCTTATCCAGAAAACCCCAGGTCCCAAGCATTCTGTATAACAGGTCCCATACCTGTATATAAAATTGTATAAAAAAAAACTAGGAAACAAAAAGCTACTGAATACACACTGCAGGTGCATGCATACTCCCAATATTATAACTCCAAGACGATACACAAAGCCTGAGAAGAAGATTCAGCAAAAAATACATTATCTGTGAAATGGAAGGTGAAAAAAAAGAAAACATAATTCTAATCAACTTCAAATTATACATTTATTTAAAATTTTTGGTGCTTTAAGGGCTCTTACTGACGAGCGGTTGTAGCTGCGCTCCCCTGCGTTCCGTTTTTCTGTGTTCAGCCGCAGGGGAGCGCAGGAATAGACGTATTACATTTTTTCAATGGGGCTGTACTCACACAGGCGAATGAAGGCGCCGAACGCAGGAAAAATGCAGCATGTTGCGTCTCAACCTGCGTAGGTAATGTGTCTATTCCTGCGCTCCCCTGCGGTTGAACGCAGAAAAACAGAACGCAGGGCAGTGCAGCTACAACTGCTTGTCAGTAAGAGCCCTTAAAGTTTTTTGTAAAAACAATTGCTACTGAAAGCAGCATTTGCTTAACTTTTGAAACAATGTCGCAAAAGTCTTAGTTCCCCAGTAAAGACAGGTCTGTTAATCAGCTGCCTTGTCTTACATTGTATCAACAGTCTGAGCCACCAGGGCAGAGAATAGAAAAGGACATTCAAACACTGCTCTCAATAGCAATACATATACAAATAACTTACCATACCATAGAGAAATTGTAATGAATGTATATTGTAAAGTTACTCAGAATTATGCTTTCTTCTATTAATTTTTGAATTGACATTTCCTTTAAATATCTTCATTGGTACTATGTATAAATAATATGTGATCCCCTCAGTCAAGGATATGAAAGAGTAAGGGCAATCATAAGAGGGCATTTCTTATCTCCCCAAGCAACAGTGCACCCCTTAGAGCTCATGCACAAAGCACTTCTGCCAGGGGAATGACTGTCCACATCACAACAAATAAACTATCCAGTGTGAGGTGCACAGCATCATGGGGGCTCAGATGAGCCCCTTGTGTAGCCTGTGGCCTCTATCTGAATGACAAGCAAGTTGGGGGATGGATCATGAATACAGCACTTTTTAATTCAGGCAGTGTTGTATTCAAAGGAGCGACTGCTTCTCTCTGTGCTCCAAAATAGTTATTGTGGATGATTTTTTTGCATTTTGTGCACTCCTTACCTTAAGTTAATGACCCCTAAACTGTAACTAGAAACACATCAGGAGTAGGATATAAAGCTGGTCTTTCACTGTGTTCCTTTTGCACAACATAAAACTGCAAAACTACACACTCTAGGCATGCCCCAAGCATGATATATAGTTGAAAAGGTATTGCAGCCTCAGTGTTGGACTGGGATGCCAGGGGCCCACCAGAAAACCTTAGGCTGAGAGCCCACTTTCCAAACTATTATACCAGTTAAAGATTCAGACCCCCAAATCCAATTTTTTCTTATGTGCGTAACTTTCTTTGCATTTATTTTATAATGGAAGGGGTTTTAAGCCCCTTGTACACACCCCCATCCTAACCACCCTGGTTTTACCTTATTGGAGTGAATATCGAACTTCTTGTTTGTTTTTTTATAATCTATCTTATAATTTTATTGTTATCTTGAGAAATCATATACTGTGACAACTATTACAAAGTCCACTAGATGGCAGGAAGACACTGTTCAAAATTCCTTTTGTTTTGAGTAAAAGGATTCTGTCATGATTTTTATGGTGTAATGTTATTTCTAAATTACACTGTTTGCACTGCAAATAATTCACTCTATCATATAGAATTTTATTTTGGAACCAAGTAAATATATTTTTTGTTGTAATATTGGTGTGTGGGCAGCCATTTCATTTGCTTGATCCTGTGCTTTCAGAAAGAGCCAGTGCTGCACTATGGAACTGCTTTCAGATAAGCTATTTTTTCTCCAACTCAATGCAACTGAAAGAGTCGCAGTGGGACTTGGATTTTACTATTGAGTACTGTTCTCATATCTACCAGGGAGCTGTTATCTTGTGTCAGGGAGCTGTAATTGTGTTACCTTCCCTTGTTCTGTCGATTGGCTGCTGGGAGGAAAAGGGAGGGGGTGATAGCACTTAAACTTACAGTACAGCAGTAATGAGTGACTGAAATTGAGCATAAGTCACATGACTGGGGGAACCTGGGAAACTAACAACATATCTAGCCCCATGTCAGATTTCAAAATTTAATATAAAAAAACATGAAAATGGATTTCAGAGCATACGTCTACAGGAGCAGCACTATTAGCTGATGCATTTTGAGAAAAACATGTTTTCCCATGACAGAATTCTTCAGTCGCTGATATTATTATTATAATTATTAACATGTATTTATAGAACGTCAACATATTGCGCAGCGCTGTCAAATGTGTTTATACAAATAAATCACATGAATTACATACATAGAACATACCGAGTTACATACACCAACCAGTACCAGCACAAAAGGTGAAGAAGGCCCTGTGCAAAAGAGCTTACAATCTAAAGGGGAAGATAATGAGACACAAGGTGTGGGAATAGGCAAGATCAGAAATAAGCAGATGAGAGATGAAGCATAGGGTATTGCATTTGGTAGCTAAATAAGTAAGTTTTATGAGATCTTTTGAAAGCAGAAAGGTTGGGAGAAAGTCGACAGACTGTGGGAAAGAATTCCAGAGGAGTGCAGCCCTTTCAAAGTCTCAAATGCGAGAATGGGAGATGGTAATGGGAGAAGAGCCGTGGAGCAGTTCAGTAGAGGAGAGTAGTAAGTGGTTGGGTGAGTATCTAGAGATGAGTTCAAAGATGTAGGAGGGTCAGAGTAATCAAGTCTCAGAGATCCTCAGCATAATATTGGTATATTGGTTAGGAGAGCTAGCAGGCACAGGCTGTAACTAGGGTTCCCACCTGGGGAACAGAAGGCATCACCCCCTGAAATGCCATCGTAGTTCTTACAATGTAAAATACAAAAGGAGTGCAGGTTGCCTGATTTTTATAGTTTTCCTTCTACGTTCCTAAAACAAGCCATCATTGTTGTGCGATAAAACATTCAGCTGCATTTGCACAAGGCGTTGCCATTATCAACAAAATGTTCTTACATTCATAGAAAAATCAATACTAAAAGAAACCAAGGGAACTAATGTATCATTAAAGGGCCAATAATAGATTGTGTTTTCCAGAAGAACAAGGTGTCAGAGAAGACACAATGCTCAACTTTTCAATGTCCACTTTTATAATCAAAGTTTCTTTTGTTTTGCTGAGCATTGTCCTGGCATTCAGTTCTTGTGCAACCGCACTCCTCTACATAGATGAAAGAGAATACGGATTTGCTTTCGTTTTTGCATATCAGCTCCACCTGCCTTTGGCTAGTCTTCATCTCCTGGCAACAACTGCACTCATGTACCATTGAATTGGTATCTGCAGAGTACCTGTGGGAATAACATTTGAGATTGTTGGTAGATATAAGGGCTATATATTGGTTTTCCTTTTTTATTATTTGTGTTATTTAGCTTTTTATTCAGCAGCTCTCCAGTTTGCAGTTTCAGCAATCTGGTTGCTATGGTCCAAACTATTCTACCAAGCATACATTGATTTGAGAAAGAGACTGGAATATGAATAGGAGAGCCTAGCCTGAATAGAAATATGAGTAATAAAAAGTAGCAATAACAATAACTGTGTAGCCTTACAGAGCATTTGTTTTTTAGATTAGGTCAATGACTCCCGTTTGAAAGCTGCAAGGAGTCAGAAGAAGAAGAGGCAAAAAAATGATATATCACTAATGAAGACCAGTTGAAAATTGATGATTCTACAATGGTGAACTACCCCTTTAATCAATATGGGCCCATAAAGAGAGAGAAGTGAAATGAATCAATGCCAGGACACACTGAATTTTAAAATGAGATAGGAGGAAGAAAATACAGTGCCTGATCTATTGCATATGGTTCTATACATCTTTCTGACTATTTTTTCAGCGAGAATGAAATAGGGAATTGTTGCCCGTTCAATAGAAATGAGATGTCCCAGTGTATTCTGTAAAAACTGCCAAATATGGGGCTATAATTTTGCTTCTTCTGGAGCTCTCTTCACCCTCAATGCATGCTTACTTTAGGATTTCATAATTGTTGCTGGTGAGTACAGCTTTTGTTATTAGTTTATATAGGAGCAGTGGTCTTATTTCAGCTCCCATCATTCTCAACTTCCGTACTGACCATTTTTGAACTGAAAACTTGGTAAAATCAGCTGCCATCCCTATAAAACTGCATAGTGAAATTCTGGAATTCTGAATGAGATGTAAGTGTAGAAATGCCCAGACCAAGGGTGACTATTAGTCAGCCAACGTAAAGGAGTGGTTTACCTTTAATTTAACTTATGTTAGAAGTATGTTATGGATTAGCTAATTCTAAGAAACTTTTCAGTTGGTCTATATTACGTATTTCTTTCCAGCTTTCCAATAGGGGTCACTAATCACATCTAAAAAACAAATGCTCTGTAAGACTATACATTTTTTGTTATTGCTGCTTTTTATTACTAACCTTTCTATTCAGGCCTCTCCTATTCATATTCCAGTCTCTTATTCAAATCAATGCATGGTTGCTAGGGGAATTTGGACTCTAACAACCAGATTGCTTTAACTGCAAACTGGTTAGAAAGCTAAATAACTTAAAAACCACAAATAACAAAAAAATTAAAACCAATTGCAAATTGTCTCAGAATATCACTCTCTATGTCATACTAGAAGTTAACTGAAAGATAAACAATATATAGCAAAATAAGAAAACAATATTTTTTTTTTCTTAGTAGAATCTGCTCACCTATATATTAATGTTCTTTTATGTACAGATACAAGCCAGTACAAAGGATCTACATTTAATTACATCAAGGGGCACATTTACTATGGGTCGAATATCGAGGGTTAATTAACCCTCGATATTCGACCATCAAAGTTAAATCCTTCGACTTCGAAAATCGAATGATTCAAAGGATTTTAATCCATCGATCAAACGATTTTCCTTCAATCAGAAATTGCTAGGAAAGCCTATGGGGACCTTCCCCATAGGCTAACATTGGTGCTTGGTAGGTTTTAGGTGGCGAAGAAGGTGGTCGAAGTTTTTTTTTTAAAGAGACAGTACTTCGACTATCGAATGGTCACATAGTCAAATGATTTTTAGTTCGAATCATTAGATTCAAAGTCGTAGTCGAAGGTCGAAGTAGCCAAAAAAAAAAAACTTCTAATCCTTCACTCGATGTGCCCCTTAGTGATGGAAACACATTTTCTTGAACATGTCAGAAGCTTTCAAGCTTGACTTTAAAGTGGATCAAAACCCTTCATAAATGTGTCCCACTGCCATATTTGTATGTGATGTCTAAAGATTCTGAATATAATACAGGTTTCTGAATGTCATCCATGCTTCATAACTTACATTGATTTGGTACTGCAGCTTCCCTCACAGTAGGACATTTCCACTGGCTGTTCAGACTCACAGGTTCCATTTGTGATGTTTTTGTTTTCTTTATGGACAAGGCACCCAAACGGCAGAGCTAAAAATAGATGCAATGCACATCGATTGTAGTTAAGCAATAAGGACAGGGTCGGACTGGGCCGGCGGGACACTGGGGAAAAAACCTGGTGGGCCCACATGGCCCAAACCCCTCCTAGATAGGGCGAAACTGAAAAAAAATGTGCAGCACGGTGCACACTGAGCGCAAATGATCTCGCATGTGCGCAGCGTTTCTTTTGCATGTGCACACAGGGCAGTTTATGTGCATGGGGCCCCGAGGCATTTGGGAACCCAGTGGGTCCCAAATGCACCAGTCTGACCCTGTTTAATGGTCATGGATCATCTTTACTGTAACATAAAATCTGATCTAGTAAATGGTATTGAAATATCATTATATGCTAAATAACTCTTATAAGATGATAGGGATGAATAGAAAAAATGCAGGTATCAAAAAATGTATGAGTGGTTTCTAAGGAAAGACTGAAAACAGAGTTTTATATATGGTACAGGTATGGGACCTATTATCCAGAATGATTAGGACCTGGGGTTTTCCAGATAAGGGGTCTTTCAATAATATGGATCACCATAGGTTACGTCTACTAGAAAATCATGTAAACATTAAATAAACCCAATAGGATGGCTTTAACTCCAATAAGGATTAATTATATCTAAGTTGGGATCAAGTACAAGGTACTGTTTTATTACTACAGAGAAAAAGGGGATCGCTTTTAAAAATTAGAATTATTTGGTTAAAGAAGAAGGAAAGGCTTGTTGCACTTGGGGGTGCCAAATGTTAGGCACCCGCAATTGATTGTATTTACTTACCTGAAGCCCCGGGCCATTGCTCCTATCAGCAGAAAACTGCACCGGCCAGGGGTTATTCCAGCGAGCACCACAGATTGATCTTCTTCCAGCTTATTCTTTCTTCAAATTTCCCGGGGCAGACGCATTCGCAGTAGAACTAAACAGCCGACTACTTAAAATTAGACTTTTAGCTATTCTGCGTGCGCAGCCGCTCCAAGAAAGAGCAAGACGGAAGAAGATCACTCCGTGGTGCTCAGTGGAAGAACCCCGACCGGTGCAGTTTTCTGCTGATAGGAGCAATGGCCTGGGGTTTCAGGAAGTAAATACAATCACTTGGAGGTGCCTAATATTTGTTACCCCAAGTGCAAGATGGCTTTCCTTCTCCTTTAAAATGGAGTCCATGGGAGATGGCCATCCTATAGTTCAGAGCATTCTGGCTGACGGGTTTTTGGATAATGGATCCCATACCTGTACTAGAAATAGGAATTATATAGCAAAAGACAATACTTCATCTGTTGAATAGGGAGACTTTGTGAAAAAGACTCAAATGAAGGAATAGGATGTAACATGATGGCCAATAGAAAGATCATTCCAACCTACCCTCACAACTGTCACAGACACAAATGCCGCTGAAGGAGTCAGAGAGTAGGGTTCCTTTAGGACAGTAGCAGCCTTCAGTCACATAATCATTATCATTATTCAGATCCCTTGAATGAAACAGACATCAATTTTTATACTCGACCAAACTCCCAATATTCTCAACTTGCCTCTGGCTGCTGCTTCTTGAATATAGAGACTCAATATATGGTTGCTACAGTCTATTATTTATAGCAGTTACTGGATCCCATCATCTGTATCTTCTATCAGAACCTTATACCACATTGCTGTGTTTAAAAACATTCATGGCAGCAGTGCGATTACATAGTAGATCCATAGTAGATATTTGTAGATCCAAATAGATCAACGGAATATGACTGTGAAAAGCAATGCTAAATATTTACAATGAATCAAGTAATATAAATGGATAAAAATGGGAATTTGTTGAGTTAATCAAAGTCATAGTGGGAATTGTTAAAGAATTGTTAAAGAATGGGATAGCTGTTCCCCTTTAAAGCATTAACAGTTCATAGAGTTACTATCAAATACAGGTATGGGCACTATTATCCAGAATGCTCAGGACCTGGGGTTTTCTGGACAACAGATCTTTATGTAATGTGGATCTTCATTGCTTAAATCTCCTAGGAGATCATTTGAACATTAAATAAGCTCAATGGGCTGGTTTTGCTTCCAATAAGGATGAATTAGTTCTTAGTTTAGATGAAGTACAAGGTACTGTTTTATTATTGCAGATAAAAAGGAAATCCTTTGTAAATATTTGGAATATTTGGATTACATGAAGTCTATGAGAGGCAGCTTTTTCATAATTCAGAGCTTTCTGGATAACAGGTCCCATACCTGTACTATAAAGAAAAACAAAAATATGCAAAATGATAAATTGTGATTAGTACATGTATTATTAATTTATTTTTATTAGCAAATGTAAGCTTATAGGGTAATTTACTATGACCCTGGCATAGGGCACTAAGAGACCCAAGAGCTCATAGCTAAATGAAGTAATGATCTGGCTATTATGTTAGACATCCAATCACTCCAGCCTTTATACATTACATTTTTGGCTAACTAACTATATTAGAAACATTTTTTATTTTGCACAGCCTATCTATTTACCCAGTTTTTATTTTTAGACTGAACAAATCCTTTAAATTACCCTTTATGCATTTAAATAATCCAAGTATTTTGCATCTTTGGCAAATTTTTTAAGCCTGGTAACTTACCTCTGCTCGCATGTTTTTGGATGCACTGGACCACAAGCATTATAGACCATTCCAGCAGGACACATGTATGCTGTTTGATAAAACAAATCAGTTTTGTTATGCTTAAGTGCTATAACTCAATATAGACGATAGACCTGACTTTGCATTAGTCATTTTTACAGTTACAGGTCTGGGATGCGTTATCTGGAAACCCGTTCTCCAGAGAGTTCCAAATTACGGAAAGGATGTCTCCCATAGACTCCATTATAATCAAATAATCAACATTATTTTAAAATGATTTCCTTTTTCTCTGTAATAATAAAACAGTACCTTGTACTTGATCTAAACTAAAATATAATTAATTAAAACAAAATAAGATATATTCATCTTTATTGTAAGCAAAACCAGCCTAATGGATTTATGTAATATTTAAATGATTCTTTAGTAGACCAAAGGTATGAAGATTGAAATTATGGAAAGATCAGTTATCTGGAAAACTCCTGGTCCCGAGCATTCTGGATAACGTGTCCTATACCTGTATTATATTAATGTCTGCAATATTCCAAAACAGAGCGTTGGACTGGGGGGTTGGAACTCACCAGAGCTGCTGCATTAGGAATCTAAACCCCCAGACCCCCTCCGTTACCCCATGTCCCTCCCGCATTTATATCTGAACACTAAGCACTGTATATAAGGATCACAGGTTATTCATGACTCTTGTGTATCATCAGATTATTAGTGATGGGCGAATTTGTCCTGTTTCACCGAAAAAAAATTAGAATTTACCTCGAAATTCACGAGAAAAATTTGTGAAACGCATTAAAGTGAATGAGTGTCAAAATTATTTTGACTCACGTTAATTTGACACCCGTGACAATATTTATACATGCGCTTATTTAGTCCAAATGCATTAAAGTCAATGAGCGTCCGAATTGTTTTGATGTGCGTAAAATTTATGTATGCGACTATTCTGACAAGCGTCCACATTTTTTTAGCGAATTGCGCCGCAGCGTAACATGAAAATTTTCCCGCAAATTTATTCGCCCATCACTACAAATCATTGTTATTTTTTATACATTTTGGTTGGTTTAAACCTATAAGTAACTTACGGCAATGACCATCTGTATCTGCCCTCCAGTCAACGCAGACTCCAATGGAAGAACACAGGGATGCATAGACTTCTAAACTGGCACATTCCACTGATTCATTCCCAACTCGACAGGCATCATAAATGCAACCATCATGGTAAGGCTTTGGAAGAATTATTTTGTGGCATTCAGCAAAGACCCTAATTAAAAATCATTTCATACAGTAAGAGACAATTCCATACATACAGTAGATTTTTGTACATAAATGTGTTCATGGAACGTTGGGGTTAATTTAGTAACATTGTGCCAATTAGCACTGGTACCTCAGGGCAATCAATCAATCTTTGTTTTTATAAATATTTCAGCAGCTTGGGGAATAAGCTAATAACTAACTGGTTACTATGGGTCACTGTCCAGTTACGCATTTGCCCAGTGTTAGCAAAGGAGCTCAATGCAGTATTTAGCTTTAATTGCCATGCAAGAACCATAAGGGAATGATAATGATGAATTTGTTTAGTGCAAATACAAGAGTCCTCTGCACTCAACTCATTATCAATATATTAAGGACATTAAAACATTTGGTGCCTTAAGCTACTAAAAACGCCTTCCCCTTTAAACAAAACAGGGATTGTTTGTCCATATATTGCAATATATTTAAGCTGGCCAACTACGTCAAAGTTATTCCATATCCGGCCAGTCCTATGCTCAATATTCGTCTGATTCATTAAGGGGGTTATTTATCAAGGTCCGCATTTATCTCAATGTCGGCTGCTACAAACTCCGATCTAACCTGCTCGGGTTTTCCACTCTTATTTATTATTACATTTTCCTGAAAATTACCTTTGCAGGAAAAGCTCAGAATTTCAAAATGTTTTCGTGAATTTTCCCCGAAAACCCTGAATTTTTTGGAGTTTTCCTCCGAAAGCTCCGAAAACATCATGAAATTGCCTGAAACCTCCGACACAACCAAAAATCAATGGGACTGTTCCTATTGCTTTTATGCAACCTCGACAGGTTTGACATGCCGTGTTTTTATATTCGGGCTTTTTAGCCGTCTGGGTTTAATAAATTCTGAAAAATCTGTGATTTTTTATAAGCCTATTATAACACAAAAAATAATACATTTTTTGGATTTCGGGGAATTTTGGGCATTTGGAGCTTAGTAAATAACCCCCTAAGAATTCAATTGTTTTATTATACATTTTACAAAGGGACTACGTTTACCTGCAACTCACTCGCTGCTTTCAAAGAAAACTCCCAAACTTGGCTGCCCTTTTATTAGACACCAGTGGGATCACCTGACTATAGCTGGAGGGGGTGGGAGCTACAACATGGAGCTGGACACTGCTCCTATATGAACTATAACAAACAAGGGAAAGTTGTGATCACCACTAATTTTTTAAAACGGGGGAATTTGTTTAGTGCATTATATCTAATCTTCGTCTTAAATATATCAATAGTCACATAGAATTATGGTATTGTTTTCACAAACTATGGGTAATTCTACTTACTTGCTTAAGATGACATCACAGAGAGGAGAAGGGAGACAGGTGGGTGGTACTGAAGGAGGTACAGTTGGTGGAACTGGTGGTGGTGGGAGGTTGCAGTAAGGTTTTTCAGGCACATTCACTTTCCAATGATCAGCCATCTGACTGCAGTCTTGCAAAATCTTGCCATTTGGAAGTCTGCATTCATCACTCTGGTTGTTGGAGCACATGCCTGGGAGGGGCCAATTGAAATGCAGTTAAAAAAAAAAGTGAATAAAGTACCCTCTATTGTACAAGATAAAGTTATTATCAGTCACAGGGGAGTTCCAAGACCTTAAAAAGCACAAAGCCTAAGGGCTTTTATACAGATCATGGAACTCAGAGGTGATTTATAATAACAGATAGGCCGCACTCCGGATAAAATGAATAAAGAGTATTTATTCCAATATGGCCTTAAGCGTTTCAGGGAAAATTTCCTTAATCATAGTCCTATGATTAAGGGATTTTTTTTCCCCGAAATGTATAAGGCCATGTGGATTCATCTACTGTTGGATTAAATACTCTAAATTCATTTTATCCGGAGAGCCGCCTATCTGTTTCTATATAAGTAAGGCACAGCTGCGGCGCTGGTGGCTGAGCACCCAATATTTGAGTGGAACTGAGTGGAAAAAGAAAACCCACGAGGGGTGAGTCTTGTATAATATATAGATATTATAATTTACTGAGGCATTCCTTGACCATCTCCCGAGTGTTTTTATACAGGTCATGGAACTCTAAAGTGACTTCAAATATCCTCATATTTTGCAAAAGGTGATACTTTATTTGTTATAATACACAAGCTTCAGTGAGTCATGTGACAGAAATGACATCACTAAGCTCTGATTATAACCAATGACATCACTAAGCACCGTTTATAAAGATATCATTTACAGGATAGTCATGGATCTTGTGTATTATAAGGATATCATATATATATATATATATATATATATATATATATATATATATATATATATATATAAATATTCCTTATAAAGATCATTGAGTTGATTTTATTAACTCAGAACAAGACAAGAGATGTGGGTATCTTACCACATTGGCCTTCTGTATTGTAACCAAACTTGCTGTACGGAAGCTTGACTACAAAGTTCATTCCACTTAATGAGATATAGGCACCGATTTCAGGGATTTCCACAACCATGTTTATACCAGCACTGGTAACAGTAATACCATCTGTGGTGAATCCTAATGTGGTAACCCAATTATCGTTGAAACGAATCTGTTGGCAAATGCCAGTTCAAGTGAACAAATACAAATTGTTTAATGGAGCAGTAGAAGAACATTTGTAAACTAAAGTACATGTCAGCAAAAGTCCCAAGTCTATGAAAATGTTTAATCATAGAAAAATGTGTCGATTATATGATCGTGCTTTCACACCCTGGCCTTCCAGAAACTGATAGCCCGGTGCACAGTGATTAAAGTGTCGGCACCCTCCTTATCCTGACAAACAAAAAATTCACCGGCACACAAAGGCAATTACAAGCCCTTGCGTGATTATTGCAGCTGTGCAACATTTCGGGGTAGTAACCCCTTTGTCAAGCATACAACACAGTAAGTAAAAATCCTATTTAAAGGAGAACTAAACCCTAAAAACGAATATGGCTAAAACTGCCATGTTTTATATACTGAACTTATTGCACCAGCCTATAGTTTCAGCTTCTCAATAGCAGCAATGATCCAGGACTTCAAACTTGTCACAGGGGGTCACCATCTTGGAAAGTGTCTGTGACACTCACATGCTCAGTGGGCTCAGAGCAGCTGTTGAGAAGCTAAGCTAAGGGGGTCGTTGCAAATGATCAAGCAGAAAATGAGGTTGGCCTGTAATATAAGATGATGCTACAGGGCTGATTATTAAATTCTGGTGCTAGTTGCACTAGTTTATTTGCTGCCATGTAATAATTATCTGTATTAATTACTAATTAGTCTTATATTGTGACGTTTCTATTCTATGTGCACTGTATATTGTGAGTGGGTCCCTGAGCTCAGTAAGTGAGCAGCACAGAACATGTGCAGTGAATCAGCAGAAAAGAAGATGGGGAGCTACTGGGGCCTCTTTGGAGACACAGATCTTTACTGCTAAAGGGCTGTGGTTGCCTTGGGCTGGTACAGAAGCCCAAAACATAATGTACAACATTTGTAGCCTACTTCTTTAGTTTAACTTTCCTTGTCCTTTAACAACCCCCACATAATGGAAAATAGCATTTCATAAGACAAAATGCTGGCTTTTCTCATATTTTAAAGAGGGATTATGTTTCGGAGTTGTAACTGTTAAATAATATTTTTTGTACATTTTTTTAACCGTTTGAATCTCAATCCAAATGTGTTTTAGGGTGGGCTCATGTCTAGGACAATAGAGGATCTCTTTTGTATTCATTTAGATTACTTGGATATTTTAATTATAAGAGGCCACTTCCAGCAATGTCATCAACACTCACTAATAAAGACATATATATGACCTATATGTACCTTAGGGGTTTTCTTCCAATAAGGATTAAAAATATCTTAGTAGGGAATCATTTTTAAAAATGATTTGGATAAAAAGGAGTGTATGGGAGATGGCCTTTCCAAATTTTGGAGCTTTCTGGATAACGGATTTCCGGATAATGGATCCCATACCTGTACCTTGTACATGATCATAACTAAGATATAATTAATACTTATTGGAGGGCTATATTAAAGCTTGAATTATCGTTTATTAGACTTAAGGCATGGAGATCCACATTGTCCAAAAAACTTTCCCAAGCATTCCAAGGTCCCATGCCATACTTTATTTTTTTACATATTAATGAGAATAAAAGAAAATGTTATGAACATTTACCATATTTTTCATGTTTCTTCCAAACATCAAATGTGTCAGCAACACCTCATTGTTTTTATAGTAGATTATAATAGACTGTGGGCAGGACAATCCATCTTCAGTACTGCAGAAATAGTTATCAATCAGGACACGGAAGTTATCATACTTTGGTGTGATTTGTTGCACAAGGACATAGGTGCAGTTATCTAGGAAAGTGTAGTAGATTCCATCAAAGGTGACATAATGAGGGTCTCCCCACCCACTGCAAACACCTGTAAACCATAATGAGAAATGTAATGTAAGATCTTTCAAGAACTCTTTCCGTTAATACAACTGTAGAATATGCTAATGTAATTTTCAATCCGTGGCCACTTTATCTTTTGGGAACAATTATTACAGTTGACACAAACTGGGTACATTTACTATACAGCACACTGGCAATTGGTAGGTGGTCGCTGTCCTGTATGGCTAGTAGGAGAAGTAGATCGACCTTGAAACACAGCATGGGCTACTTCTATACCACAACAAGAGAACACAGAAATGTAAAGAGTAATGCAAAACATTTGAATGACCTTACTCCTGCTATGGTCAATTACAACATAACATAGATAGTCATCAGACTGCTATACAAGTTGACAGGTATATACTGTAAATACTTTGCAACCATGTGTGCACATATAAATCTAAACACATTGTACTTACATTGGCATTCATAATAAAAGCAGCAGCCATCTTGACTATAGACTTTGATCGGTAGGAAACCATTAGTACAGGTCAGCTCTTTCACTTCTGGGCATTTTACTAAGTCATAACTGATGACATTGTTCCCATGACAAGTGGCTGTTGTGCAATTTCCAGTCTTCCATGATTCATTAGGCTGTAACAGGAAAAATAATTTAACTTCTACTAATACTAAAATCATAGTAGTATGAACAATATTAATTGCAGTTCTTTTGAGTAGAATACTTGCAGAATATACAAACAGTATAGATTTCCTGAAAGATGTACAGAGTTTACATTCAGTTTGTTTGGTTATTTACCTTTTTATCAAGCTGACAACCAGCAGGGGGCATTGAAACTGTAGAATTCGAAACAGTAGTTGTTGGAGTAGTTTCAGTCGTAGTAGCATTTGTACTTTCTGTTGCTCTGGTTGTAGATTCTGTGGTGGGTGTGGCTGGAGCATCTGTTGTGGTAGTTGGATTTGTGGTTGTAGGTTTTGTCATGGCAGTTGGTGTTGGAGTTGTACTTTCTGTTGCTGTTAGAAATGTAATTTCTGCTGTGGTTGTGATGGTTGTAGCTTCTGTTGTAGTTGGAGCTTTAGTTATTTTTGGGGTGGTTGTGAACAGAGTCCAAGTTTCTGTTGTGTCAATTGGGGTTGCAGTTTTTGTTGAAGTTGTAATTTCTGTTACAGATGGAGTTTTAGTTACTTTTGTGGTAGTTTTAAATGGAGTTGTGGCTCTAGATTCAGTTGTAATTGGAATAGTAGAGTCTGTTGTGGTTGTGATCACAGTTGAGGTTGTTAATGGATTTGTAGTTACTGTTGTTGTGATAGCAGCTGTGGTTGTAGCCTCTTCTGTGGTTAAGGTTGAAGATGGTGTTTCAGTTGTGACTTGATGTGTTGACCCTGTTGCATTTGTGAATGGAACTGTGGTTATAGGTTCAGTTGTACTTGTTATTGACGGAGTTGTAATTTCTGTTGTGGTTGGAGTTGCAACTGGAGTTTCTGTTGTTGTGATTGTAATGTATTTTGTGGATGTGGTGGGAACTGTTGTTTCTATTGTGGTCAGTGCTCTAGATGTGGTTGTGAACAGAGTCCAAGTTTCTGTTGTGTCGATTGGGGTTGCAGTTTTTGTTGAAGTTGTAATTTCTGTTACAGATGGAGTTTTAGTTACTGTTGTGGTAGTTTTAAATGGAGTTGTGGCTCTAGATTCAGTTGTGATTGGAATAGTAGAGTCTGTTGTGGTTGTGATCACAGTTGAGGTTGTTAATGGATTTGTAGTTACTGTTGTTGTGATAGCAGCTGTGGTTGTAGCCTCTTCTGTGGTTAAGGTTGAAGATGGTGTTTCAGTTGTGACTTGATGTGTTGACCCTGTTGCATTTGTGAATGGAACTGTGGTTATAGGTTCAGTTGTACTTGTTATTGACGGAGTTGTAATTTCTGTTGTGGTTGGAGTTGCAACTGGAGTTTCTGTTGTTGTGATTGTAATGTATTTTGTGGATGTGGTGGGAACTGTTGTTTCTATTGTGGTCAGTGCTCTAGATGTGGTTGTGAACAGAGTCCAAGTTTCTGTTGTGTCGATTGGGGTTGCAGTTTTTGTTGAAGTTGTAATTTCTGTTACAGATGGAGTTTTAGTTACTGTTGTGGTAGTTTTAAATGGAGTTGTGGCTCTAGATTCAGTTGTGATTGGAATAGTAGAGTCTGTTGTGGTTGTGATCACAGTTGAGGTTGTTAATGGATTTGTAGTTACTGTTGTTGTGATAGCAGCTGTGGTTGTAGCCTCTTCTGGGGTTAAGGTTGAAGATAGTGTTTCAGTTGTGACTTGATGTGTTGACCCTGTTGCATTTGTGAATGGAACGGTGGTTATAGGTTCAGTTGTACTTGTTATTGACGGAGTTGTAATTTCTGTTGTGGTTGGAGTTGCAACTGGAGTTTCTGTTGTGATTGTAATGTATTTTGTGGATGTGGTTGGAACTGTTGTTTCTATTGTGGTCAGTGCTCTAGATGTGGTTGTTGAGAATTCAGTTGTGGGTTCGGTTGTGGCTGAAATTGTAGTTTCTTTTGTTGTGGCTGTAGTTTCTGTAGTATCTGTAGATTCTGTAGTAATGGTTGTAGTTGAGGTTAAAGTTTCTGTTCTGGGGGTTGTAAATGGAATTGTACTTTCAAATGTGGTTGAGTCTGGAGCTGTGTTTGTTGTTACAGTTTCTGTTGTGGTTAGCATTTTCGTTTCTATTGTTCTAGTTGCAGTTTCTCTGGTGGTTGTGGCTGTAGGTTCAGTTATGGTTGGAATTGTAGTTTCTGTTATGTTTGTTGTGACTGTAGTATCTGTTGTAGTTTCTGTGGTAATGGTTGTGGTTGGAGTTGTAATTTCTGTTGTGGGGGTTGTAAATGGAATGGCAGTTTCAAATGTGGTTGTGCCTGGGGTTGTGGTTGGAGTTGTTTCTGCTTCAGTGATTGTTGTGAATAGAACTGTGTTTGTAGGTTCCATTGTGGTTGGAATGGAAGTTTTTGTTGTAGTTGTTATTTCTGTAGTTTTTGGTGTAGTTGTAATTTCTGATGTGGGGATTGTGAATGAAGTTGTAGGTTGTGTTTTAGTGTTTGTAGTTTTTGTTATGGTTGGAGTTGTGGATGGAGTTTTTGCTGTGGATGTAGTTGAAATAGTTTCTGCTTCAGTGGCTGTTGTGAATAAAATAGCGGTTGTAGGTTCTGTTGTGGCTTGACTTGTAGTTTTTGTCATAGTTGTTATTCCTGTAGTTTCTGTTGTAGTTGTAATTTCTGTTGTGGGGGTTGTGAATGAAGTTTTAGGCTGTGTTACAGTGGTTGCAGTTGGAGTTATGGTTGCAGTAGTGGTTGTAGTTTCTGTTGTGGATGTGGTTGGAGTGGTGTCAGTGGTTGTTGTGAATAAAACTGCGGTCGTTGGTTCAGTTGTAGGTTCCATTGTGGTTGGAATTGTAGTTTTTGGTGTAGTTGTAGTTTCTGTTGTAGGGGTGGTGAATGCAGTAGGTTGAGTTAAAGTGGTTGTAGTTGGTGTTTTAGTTGGAGTTTTTGTTATGGTTTGAGTTGTAGTTTCTGTTGTGGATGTGGTTAGATTTGTAGTTTGTGTTGTGGATTTAGTTGAAGTTTCTGTAAAAGGTGTAGTCGTAGTGGGTGGTGGACATTGCCTTACACAGCATCTAACCCTAATCTCATAGTTGTAGCAAATTGGTGGCAGCTGATCTTTATTGTAGCATATCAGTCCATAGGAAGCATTGCAGTGGATATTCTGCTGTAATTCATTTATTGGTGTATCTGGGAATATTTTAGCTCTGCATTCTATGGCTTCTGGGTTATTACATATAGAGTGTCCATTGGCTGTAATTCTCTGAAATGTCTCAAAATCTCCATTTTGAGGCCCAGCTTTAGGATAGCTTTCATCAAACCACCGAGACCACTCACAGTGTTTCTGAACACAGACTGTTGACACTACAAAAAAGAAAATTAACACATTAACGTGAGAAACTATCAGTAAATGTGTACAGTCATGACTGGAATGTCTGAATTCTGAAGACTTAAGAGTTCTCCTTCAAATTAGAAGAATAATGCATTTAATAATTAATGTTTGGGGGTCCAAATCTATTTAGGACTTTGGAGCAAACACTATAAAGAAGTATACTTTTGTGTACAGACACACACACACACACACATATTGCAGGTGTGTTTATATAGTATGTAATATACTGTATGTCTATAGTATTTAATTAATTGTGACTTACCAGTAGGTGTTTTGGTCGGTGTGGTGGTAGTGACTGTATTGGTTGTTAGTGTGGTGGTTGCAACTGTTGTGGAACATGATGTATCTCTTAGGATTGTTCCATTTTCCTTACAAATGGCACTGAGACACCCCCCAGTGTTATCCATGGTGTTATAAATCACATCATTGTAACTGTATTTGGTGCTGTTGTACAAGCAAAAGCAAACTGAAAAAGAAATGGCCAGCATATAACAGATAGTGAGCCAACAAAAAGGGCTGTTGGCACAAGATTTGATAAACTTGCAAATTTAATGTAGTTGCCATATGTAGAGATGATAATTAAAGCAACATAGAAAAGGGCAAAATTCGAATTGTATATTTAAAGAATTTTTAATTACAACATCATCATGAACTTGAAGTGGCCATACATGGTCAGATTTAATCTGCAGATTCAGGCAATGTAGACCAATTAAGCAGCTTTTCTACCTGTGTATGTGAACCTCTGATGGGCCCTCTTGACCAATATCTGGGCAAAAATCAGCCATATGTCAATCAGGCAGGTTTGATTTTCCCTTTGTTGTCATATATATATATATATATATATATACACAATATATATATATATATATATATATATATATATATATATATATATATAAAACAAGGGAAAGTTGTGCTCACCACTATTTTTTAAAACCATTAGGCGGGGGTGCAATGAGGCTGTGACCACAAAATACATATAGTCAAACACAAGAGTCCTCTGCACTCAACCCATTATCAATATATTTAAGACAGAGACATTTTGTGCATACTGCTACTAAAAAATGCCTTACCCTTTAAACAAAACAGGGATTGTTTGTCCATATATTGCAATATATTTAAGCTGGCCAACTACGTCAAAGTCATCCCATATCTGGCCAGTCCTACGCTCAATTTTATCTGATTCATTAAGAATTCTATTGCTAAGGCATTTTTTAGTAGCATTATGCACAAAATGTCGCTGTCTTAAATATATTGATAATGGGTTGAGTGCAGAGGACTCTTGTGTTTGACTATATATATATATACATATATATATATATACATATATATATATATATATATATATATATATATATATATAGTTGTTCATCACTACAGAGTTGTTAGTGTGATATAATATGGTGTTTTATATTCTCCAGACTCCAGCACCCAGGCATGTAACCCTATTTGATGGAGTTCACACCTGTTTCTATATTTAAAAAAAAAAAGATTCACATTTTTTTCCTTACCAGCTTACCTGTCTTATCATACTTGCATTCAGTAAGGGAAGACGTGCTGCATACACTGCAGAAAGGAAAGAAATATGACTTTATTCGTGTGGAATAGAAAGCATTATAGAACAACAAATGTTTAAGCTCTTGTGACAATGTGTTTAGAAAACAAATCTGTGTGGCATGAAAATGTACAGAAAACCATGCATTTAAGATGTATGCATAGGAGAGATGTGTACACTTGCATACCTCCTAACATGTTTGAAATAAAAAGAGGGACAAAACCATTTGTCTGTGTTTTTTCAGTTATTACAGTTTTGCTTATGTAGGTGAATTGCTCTTTAAGCTGTCTAACTTTTCCCAAGGGACCTCCTTATCTAAATTATTACAGTTATTTATTTGCTTATCTCAAAATTGTTACAAAGTATCTTATTTCCACCTGTTAGCTTTTCTGGGCTCTCTGCCAAAAGCAAATTAAGTTAGAAACTTTGTTTCTTTTTCTGGCCAATCAGTGCAGAGAAAGTCAGGACTTTTCAGTACAAACGCGGGATTGCAGGTTGAGCTGTCAAAAGTGGGACTGTCCCGCTGAAAAAGGGACAGTTGGGAGGTATGCAGTTGTCTCTCCTCTGTGTTGTTTCAGTGCAAGGAGGGGGAGGAGCCCCACTCTCTGTGAGCTGACAGGAGGGAAGAGAGAGAGGAAGTGCTGCTGGGAGAGAGAAACAGCAGAGTACAAGCAAAGTGTGCACACTCCCAGATTTTCTGTGGGGAACTTTAGTAGGGAACCCCAGTGGCAGAAAAGGGTGCTCTCTTTAGGGTGCGGAAGGAAAGGGGGTCCTTGTCAGGGCTCTGAAGAACAAAGTGTGCTCTTCTCAGGGCACAGAAACCAAAGTCTCAGGACTTTGAAGCAACTGCCACATAAGTGGGGATTCCCCTCAGCAGTTCAGAGATCACCAGATGCGTTATTTCAGTGCAGTTGCTCCTAGCTGGCAGGCTACCTGTTTCACTGTAATTTAAAGGTATAGTGTCCTGCCAAATAAATCTATCAACCTTCCACTGTGTATGTGTATTGCCCAGTTCCCAGGGAGGGGTATTACAGTTCAGACTGTCCTAACCCTGGGTGGAGGCACGCCATTTTATAGTGTACCTGCTCTCCTATATAGCAGAGGTACAGGACTCCTGTAGAGCCATACGCAAGTAAATGCGAACTAGATCTCATGCAGTAGCAGACAAAGATTCTATATGAAATGGGCTGAATGGGGATGCCTAGTTCAGACAGTTTTTATATTCCCTCCCAGTCAGGTATTAGGTGGTAGCTGAAAGAAGAGTTGCTACTGTAGGTAAAAAGGGTGCACTCCCATACCACTGGTCTCTCCTGCGTGCTTGGAGGAGAGGCACAGTCTTGATTGTTCCTAGTGTGTGAAAGGAAGCATGAGAAAGGACCAAGGGGTCCATGGAGCCTGAGACACAGAGGGTGTCTGACAAAGAGACAGAGTGCCTGAGCCCAAGCTTGCGAGAGAAAGCGAGTGCCAAGGGACCTGAAACTGCACCTGGAGAAAGGCTGAGCTTTTTGGTGAAACTGAAGCTGACTTGGAGGTAGCGTGTGTGGCCTTACAGATAGACAGAAGTAATATCTGAACTGTGAGTAATGGCGCTAACCTTGTGGTGGTGGGAGAGGCCCTGGGGTAGCCGGGAAGACTACAATCTCATGCGTGAGACACTTATATTTTTGATGCCACATTGCCATATGAAGAAACACCCTGTTGATGTATTTTTGCTGTTACACAATTAAAGGAAAAGTCATATTTTTTGCATTTTTGTGTGTCCCTATTTCTTCTCTACATAAGAACCCCCACTCATCTACCATTATAAAAGCTAATCTTCCCGCACTTTCTAGACATATACTTCAAAGGATCTAAACGTGGAATATGAATTGAGGTGAACCACTAGTACCACATTCTGAACAAGTTTTCAAAGAACCCTTACCAAGTCTGGCAATTTTCCTTGGTCGGAACTAGGCTTCCTTGTGAGAAGTAATTGCCTTCATCATCATTGCAACCGCATTGGGCTACACAGTCCATTGTGTCCTCATTTAAGAAAGGCTTTTCTGCTGGGCAGTTAGGATAACATCCTAGAGAAGGGTGGTGCATTTACAGTTGTGAATGTCTTTACAGTCTTGAATGTTATTCACTGTACAGATCTGAGCACAATTTCCTGTTTATGAACGCATTGCTCAAGTCTGATCCAGGTATCAGTTCAGCTTTGAATTTGCATTCTTTGAAATGAACTGGAAAGTGTCTCTTACCTTCTAAACCTGGTAGGTCATAAATGCATTTCCCAGTGGGATTTCTACAGGTCTTAAGGCAGCCATGCCCACATGGCTTATAATGCCATTCATATTCCCCTTCTGAGTTGTAGTAATCACAAAAGAGAGCTACAAACACAATCAGATACATTATGGTTGATTATGAAACAACAGAAACAGTGCAATATGAATAGAATATTAGGTATTACTTACGGCAAATGCGTGGGGTCCTCCAGGAAACACAAATGCCAGCTTCACTACAGGCAAGAGCATAGGCTGCAATTGCAGTACACATGCACTCACAGTCTCCTCCGCTGTCACAAGCACAAGCGTCAGTAACACAGGTGTCATAATACTGTGATGGGTCAACCTATGAAAACATTGTAAGGTCATTAACATTTTTACTCACATTCCATATCCTGTAGAACTCAAGTGCCACATAGTTACATAGTTAAATTGGGTTGAAAAAAGACAAAGTCCATCAAGTTCAACCCCTCCAAATGAAAACCCAGCATCCATACATACACCCCTCTACTTTTAATTAAATTCTATATACCCATACTAACTATAGAGTTTAGTATCACAATAGCCTTTGATATTATGTCTGTCCAAAAAATCATCCAAGCCATTCTTAAAGGCATTAACTGAATCAGCCATCACAACATCACCCGGCAGTGCATTCCACAACCTCACTGTCCTGACTGTGAAGAACCCCCTACGTTGCTTCAAATGAAAGTTCTTTTCTTCTAGTCTAAACGGGTGGCCTCTGGTACGGTGATCCACTTTATGGGTAAAAAGGTCCCCTGCTATTTGTCTATAATGTCCTCTAATGTACTTGTAAAGTGTAATCATGTCCCCTCGCAAGCGCCTTTTTTCCAGAGAAAACAACCCCAACCTTGACAGTCTACCCTCATAATTTAAGTCTTCCGTCCCTCTAACCAATTTAGTTGCACGTCTCTGCACTCTCTCCGGCTCATTTATATCCCTCTTAAGGACTGGAGTCCAAAACTGAACTGCATACTCCAGATGAGGCCTTACCAGGGACCTATAAAGAGGCATAATTATGTTTTCATCCCTTGAGTTAATGCCCTTTTTTATGCAAGACAGAACTTTATTTGCTTTAGTAGCCACAGAATGACACTGCCCAGAATTAGACAACGTGTTCTCTACAAAGACCCCTAGATCCTTCTCATTTAAGGAAACTCCCAATACACTGCCATTTAGTGTATAACTTGCATTTATATTATTTTTGCCAAAGTGCATAACCTTGCATTTATCAACATTGAACCTCATTTTCCAGTTTGCTGCCCAGTTTTCCAGTTTAGACAAATCACTCTGCAAAGTGGCAGCATCCTGCATGGAACCTATAGTTCTGCACAATTTAGTATCATCTGCAAAAATAGAAACAGTACTTTCAATGCCCACCTCCAGGTCATTAATAAACAAGTTGAAAAGCAAGGGACCTAGTACAGAGCCCTGCGGTACTCCACTAACAACATTGGTCCAATTAGAAAATGTTCCATTTACCACCACTCTTTGTAGTCTATCTTTTAGCCAGTTCTCTATCCAGGTACAAATACTATGTTCCAGGCCAACATTCCTTAATTTAACCAGTAACCTTTTGTGTGGCACTGTATCAAATGCTTTAGCAAAATCTAAGTAAATCACATCCACTGCCATCCCAGAATCGAGGTGTCTACTTACATTCTCATAAAAAGAAATTAAGTTAGTCTGGCAAGATCTATTACGCATAAAACCATGCTGGCACAAACTCACATCTGAATTTGCAGAGTAAATCAACACACACCTGAAAATGACAGTCAGAAAATGTCTTGCTGTTGATAATACTGCATTTCCTCTGTGCCCATGATTTTCTATATGGATTAATAGAACAGGGATCCCTGGTTGGATTGACATCAGGACATGTTGGGTTGAGTTTCCAGCTGTTGCCAAATTCCACAGGATCTCCTATCACAGACAAGCTCCTAGTAGTAAAGTCATTGTTTCCATTTCCATCATAATTACCGCACTGACCATAGACTTTACCCTGTGTAAGAAATCCAATATGTTTATTTATCACCTGTAGTGATAAACAGCAATACAACTTTATATAGCCAATATATAAAAACATATATATCTTACCTCAAACTCTCTGCTAAGCTTGATGAAGATGCTAGTCTTCTTATCCCACAGCAGGATTAGACCGTGGTCAGACATAATCACAATATAGATACCCGTGTATAGCATATAAGGTAACTTAGCTCCAGGCTCTCTTTTTACAACCTCAAACTGTTCATCTGTGAGAATAATTTCAAAGCCCTGGTTATATGGAAGAAAAGGAAGGAGATGTCACTAATAAATCAAATATATCATAATAGGAACATACCTAGTCATTCTGCTAAATAAACCACAATTACTACTCACAACTCTTACTATTTTCAGATTTATCTTTGCCATATCTTTTCAAAAACAGAATAAGGAGGTCTTAAAATGATAACGCTATAGAGTAGGGAAGGACCTAAGCATACCCATTGCACTGGAAAATATTAGATGAATATAGGACAAAAGGTTTAGATCTTGCAGATTAGCCTGGTGCTTTTTTGCTGGACAAATTTTGAAACAGGGATAACTACTTACCCCTAGAAAGACCTTGATAGCTTTAGAACAGGTTGTTCCAGTTGTTCCACATGGGATGTTCTCAGTAATAACTCGGAAAGAAGCTTTGGTTTCCATATCACTTCCATGATCCTTAGATAATATTTGTTTATGATCATTTCATAAGCATGTAGACAAATACACTCAACCCGCTATCAATATATTAAGGACATTAATGTACCTTAAGCTACTTAAAATGCCTTACCCTTTAAACAAAACAGGGATTGTTTGTCCATATATTCCAATATATTTAAGCTGGCCAACTATGTCAAAGTCATCCCGAGTATGGTCAGTCCTACTCTCAACTTTCTTCTGATTCAATTGCTTCATTATACATTTTACAAAGGGGCTAAGTTTTACACACAACTCCCAAACTTGGTTGCCCTTTTATTAGCCACCAGTGGGATCACCTGACTATAACTGGAAAGGGTGGGAGCTACAACATGGAGCTGGCCACTGCTCCTGTATAGTCTATGATGTGAATTGTGTGGTCACAACCTCATTGCACCCCGCTTAATGTTTTTAAAAATTAGTGGTGAGCACAACTTTCCCTTGTTTGTTATATTTCATAAGCATGACTCTCATTGTAAAATTTTAAGCCGTTGATACTCCAAGTGATTAAACCTATACTTTACCTGAGCAAGAATATATTCACAATCTCCATTAAAAGTGTATTGTTTCCCATCAAAAGTGATATAATGGCCATCTCCATACACAGCACAGGTCCCTAGACATGGCTTATCTGTACAGTGCCATATTCGGTTTTTGCATGTACTGTGGAGAGAGCATGTTATATATTTATATATATATAGATATATAAACCAAAAAAGTTACCACAATCATTCGGGAACTAGTGCAAAGAAGTGATATATTGAAAAAAATTAAACAATTTGTTTTCACTGGTTCCCAAATAGGTGCGGTAAATTTTGTTTTATATTAACCAACACCTGGGACAGCTGACCTATAGTACATAGTACAGGGTGGGGCTTCTCTCTGACCATATGTGTATGAGAGGTGTCAACTGACCCAAAATTTTCTGGAGTTTTCCAGCGCTTGTGAAATTCACAATGCTATTGGTGTTCACTGTGTATTCAGTGGCACACTGATACCCCCTGGGATACCACCCCCCAGAGTTAACAGGTCTTATATGCATATATAAAGTGACAGAGAGGAACACTACCCTTTACTATAAAGGTCAACTCTTCCAGTGATGGTAAAAATGCAAACCAACCAAAAAAAGTACTGTGCTCATTCAGGAACTAGTGCATAGAAGTGATTTATTGAAAAAAATCAAATATTTCGAGCACTATTGTGTTCTTCATTTAATTGTCCAACATGCAGTTAGTAAATGGTCGGTACTCAGTGTTCAGTTGAACTTAAATGTGCGCAATTCTTGAGGGTATATATGCACTTGCATGCGTTCCTTGAGAAAACTCCCAATGGGGACAACTTTTTTAGCAAAGAAGTCCCCTGAGTGCTGGTCATCAGTGAATTCCATAAATATATATACTTATATAGACATACCAAGTATTGCATTTAAATGTAATATTTTCTCCAGGCTGGTAAGTGGCTTCGTTATGGACACATGGACACAATTCCTCTTTGATGCAGCCCCCTTCCCCATCTGATAACAGTCCATCAGGACAGACACAGCCAGATATACATTTTGTCCGATACTATAAGGGACATGAGAAAAATGTAAGTATAACAGTGAATAAAGGTATAATGGACCATTTCTAAATGCCCCAGTCACAGTTGTAAATGCACTGAGAAGCACAGAATAGCCCCTTTAGTACTAATTCAAGAAGCGCTAGCATTCACGGTTAGCGATGAGTGAATTTATTCGCCAGCCATGGATCTGCAGCGAAATTTCATTCATGTGCAAATTTTTACTCAAAACTGCGGCAAAAATTCATTGTGGGAAAAATCACAAAGAAAAAATGCCCATGAGAAAAAACGCCCATAAGAATAAATGCATTAGGACAAAAAAAGTTGCTATGAGAAAAATGCCCATTGACTTTAATGCATTAGGACAAAAAAAGTCGCTATAAGCAAAAAAGCCAATTGACTTTAATATATTAGGACAAAAAAAGTCCCAATAAGGAAAAACGCCCATTGACTTTAATTCATTAGGACAAAAAAAGTCCCAATAAGAAAAAACGCCCATTGACTTTAAGCATTAGGACAAAAAAAGTTGCCATAAGAAAAAACGCCCATTGACTTTAATGCATTTGGAGAAAAAAAGTTGCCATAAGAAAAAAAGCCCATCAAATTTAATGCATTTAGAGGAAAAAAGCTGCTATAATTAAAAACGCCCAAAAGTCGCCATTAGAAAAAAGCCCATTGACTTTAAAGCATTAGGACAAAAAAAGTTGCCATAAGAAAAAACGCCCATTGACTTTTATTAGGACAAAAAAAGTCGTAATAAGAAAAAACGCTCATTGACTTTAATGCATAAGGACAAAAAAAGTTGCTATAAGAAAAACGCCAATTGACTTTAAAGCATTAGGACAAAAAAAGTCGCAATAAGAAAAAACTCCCTTTGACTTTAATACATTTGGAGAAAAAAGTTGCCGTAAGAAAAAATGCCCAAAAGTCGCCATAAGAAAAAAATGGCCAGTGACTTTAAAACATTAGGACAAAAAAGTCGCCATAAGAAAAAACACCCATTGACTTTAATGCATTTTTGCGAAATTTCAGCAAAGCAAAATGGGACAGATTCTCTCATCACTATTCAGGGTATACAGTATTTGCAGTGATTTTTTGAACTCTGCCTAATGCTTCCATAACCAACTTACACATTCCATATCCAATGTCTGGCAACTTTTCTGACATTCAGCTCCCTCTGTGTTCTCTGTTGCATTCTTACAATCTAGATAAACCATTGGAGCAATGCATTCTGTGGAAGGAAATCATGTTTTAGGGGCAAATTTACCAAAGTTTGAATTTCGAAGTTATGTGTATTTTTTTTTTAACTCTAATAAATTCAAACTTACTCACAACTAGGGATGTAGCGAACTGCCGTTAATGTGAACGCCGTTCGCGAACACCGGCAAAAAAGCGAACAGTTCGCGAACAGTTCGCGAACTTCGAACGCTCGATAAAATCGTTCGATCGAACGATCGAAGGATTTTATTCGTACGATCGAAGGATTTTCGTTCGAATCGAACGATCGAAGCTATTCGATCGAATGATTTTAATTCAATCGAATGCTTATAATCGTTCGAACGAATGGAAATCGTTCGATTTTAGCGATCGAATGGTCGAACGGTCGAATGGTCGAACGAAATTTTACTTCGAATCGAACGCGAACACCAATTGGCGAACGTCGCGCGACGTTCGCGAACATTCGGCGGACGCGAACAGTCGAAGTTCGCGCGAACTAGTTCGCCGGCGAACAGTTCGCTACATCCCTACTCACAACTCGAATGGGAGATTATTTATGAAAAAACTCAAACATCTAATATTCAATCGAATATGAACATTCTGAAAATTCAAATCTAATTCTAACTGAATTCGGATGGAGTTTTCCTCTGGAAAAAAAAACCTTTAATGTCAGGCAATTGACATATTCAAATGGTTCAACGGACCTCTGCCATTGACTTTTAAATGAACTCGGCAGGTTTTAGCTGGCGAATATTCCAATTAGAACTGTTTCCGGGGTTGAGTTGTGATAAATCTCACATTCGAATTTACATCTTTTTGATTAAAAAAAAAATTCAAAAATTCGAATTTTCCATTTGAACTTAATAAATATGCTCTAGAAGGTCCCCATAGGCTAACATAGCACTTCGGCAGGTTTAATTTGGAAAAGTATTGAAGTCAAAGTTTTTTTTAAAGAGACAGTACTTTGATTATCGAATGGTCGAATATTCAAATGATTTTACATCGAATTGAATTTGAAGTCGAGGTCATAGTATCCTATTCGATGACCGAAGTATCAAAACAATTACTTTGAATTTCAAATTTTTTACTTCGACCCTTGAAAAATCTGCCCCTTGATATTGGTATAGTGCAACAAAATCCATGCACATACTTTAGTATTGTCAGTTTATTTGAGTTGGGTGGGATGTATGATTTTTGTAGCGTTTTGAGACATTTTATTTGCATGACATTACCTGGCTCAGAAGATCCAAGACAGCTCAACTCTCCTTGAGCACAGAAGCTGTGAAACAAAAAAAATAAGAAGACATTACATGACATTTATATAACATTAGTACAGGTATGGAAAACGGAAACCCGTTATCCACAAAGCTCAGAATTATGGAAAGGCTGTCTCCCATAGACGCCATTACATTTTTTCTTTGTAATAATAAAACAGTACCTTGTGCTTGACCAAACTTAGATATAATTAATCCTTATTGGAAGCAAAACCAGTCCATTGGGGTTGTTTAATGTTTACATGATTTTCTATTATGATTTTCTAGTATGAAGATAAAAATTACAGAGAGATATACTATCCAGAAAACCTCAGGTCCCTAGCATTGTGGATAACAAGTGTATGCAATAAGCGGACCTCAGGTTTATCTGTGCTCCTTTGTTGTCCCCTTTAGGAAACACCTCAAATTATGCCCACCAGTTCCATATATGATCCGAAACGTAGTAAAATATATTTTAGTAAACTAGAATATCGCAGTAAAATGCAAAGGGGCAGATGTATCAAGGGTCGAATATCGAGGGTTAATTAACAATAAAATTCTTTAAATCGAACGATTCGAAGGATTTTAATCCATCGATCGAAGGATTATGTTTCGATCAGAAAATTGTTGGCAAGCCTTTGGAGGACCTTCCCCGTAGGCTAACATTGGCCTCGGTAGATTTTAGGTGGCGAACTAGAGGGTCGAAGAAATTTTTAAAGAAACAGTACATCGAATCAGGGCCGGAACTAGGGGTAGGTAGAGTAGGCACATGCCTAGGATGCAAAGCTGGGGGGCGCCAGGCACATACAGTACCTGCTCTGTCGCCTACCCCGTATCCGGTCCCGTCTCTCCCCGATGTCATCTCTCGCGTAAATGCGCTTCTGCGCATGCGCGATGAATCCAACTTTCGTGCATGCGCGATTAGGCAAGTTTCGCGCATGCGCAGTACTGAGCAGGCGCCGTGGCCCGACAGGTTGCCTAGGGCACCTGGCTGGGTTGGCCGGCTCTGTATTGAATAGTCGAATATTCGAACAAATTTTAGTTCAAAACGTTCAATTCGAAGTCGAAGTAGCCAATTTGATGGTCAAAGTAGCCAAAAAAACATTCGATATTCAAACTATTTTTCCTCTATTCCTTCACTCGAACTTAGTGAATGGGCCCCATAGTGTTGTCCATCACTGCGTGAAAAAATTTCCTTTTTTTGTGCTCTTAACCCAAACAAATTAATTTATTAAATGAAAAAAAAACCCCCCCACAAAAACAGCAATACAAAACTTGATCATCAAAAGGCTGCTTGCTGAGGTCATGCAGACTTTCCAGTTGGAAAAATCTATTTTCTTTGAGCTTTTAGTGGTTTTGATGGGTTTTAGATTCTTGTATTAATTTGAAGATTCTTATGAAAAATAAAACTTCTCTAAAAATGTGAGTTCTTCAGACCATTACAAGCGAAAAAAGAATCAGCATACCTCTAAAAGTCTGAATGCTGAAAAAGAAATGTGCAATAGGATCAGTGCAGCTCCCATTGACTTCTATGGAACCTGATTTTACTTGGGGCAGATTTATCAAGGATCGAAGTGAATTAGAGGGAATCTTCAAAGTAAAAAAAATTCAAAATTCAAAGTAATTTTTTGGATACTTCGACCATCGAATAGGTACTATGACTTCGACTTTGATTCAAAGTAAAATAGTTTGAATATTCGACCATTCGATAATTGAAGTACTGTCTCTTTAAAAAACATCAATTTCAATACTTCGCCAAATTAAACCTGCCGAAGTGCTATGTTAGCCTATGGGGACCTTCTTGAGCAGTTTCCTATGTTTTTTGAGGTCAAAGAAAAATTGTTCGATCGATGGATGAAATCCTTCGTATCGATTCAATTCAAAGGATTTCATCGTTCGCTCTAACGATTTTACTTTGACCGCAAATGGTCAAATTTGATGTAAAAAACTTCGACTTCGATATTTGAAGTCAAAGTATTCCAATTCGATGGTCGAATTTCGAAGCTTTTTCTACTTCGAAATGCGACCTTTGATAAATCTGCCCCTTGTGAAGTTTTATATTGAGTGAGTTGTTTGTGGTTTTTAACACATTTCAAATTTTTAGAGTTTTATATAAATTTAAAAAACCCACATATTTTTGGCGAAAGATATGATTCGGAAAAAAAAATATCCAAATGTTAGTAAATTGGTCCCTTACAGTTCAGTTTATAATATTATTTTAATACGGCTTAGGAGATAATAAATACAAATTTTGCACCTCACCATTGCATTCCCTTGTCTTGGACCACTTCTCCAGAGGGTATGATGCTTCCCTTGTAGTAACAGGGGCAGGCAACTTCAGGAACACATTTGCCACTGTCATCCATGTAGAACCCCTTAGTGCAGCTACACCCATCTACAGGTGTGAACTTGATGCTGCAGGTGATGTCCGGCTCAAATCGAGAGCGACAGGTTTGCTGGCAGGTGCTCATAGAGTAGGTATAGTTTAATGATTCTGGGCAGTATTTGGTATATTTAGCTGAAAAAGCCACACGTGACTGTAATCAGATTACTGTATTATTTTTCATACACAGACTACAAGAACTTGGAAAATAAATATGATTGCAGGAAATATCAAAAATTTGAACTTTACAAATAATTTATTTGGACAGTATTTTGCAACCCAACTACTCAATGTTTGCATGAAATAGATTATCGATTATCCATATATATTACTTGGATACATTCTATTCAAAATCTGTTATATGAAATATACCCTTGAAACTTACAGCAAGGGGTGTCTGCTTGCCATCCTGTTAATTTAACACCTTTGTTAACGCATGCCCGGCTATAAGAGGAGAGGGAGGCACACATACAATCTTCACTCTTCTCACAATTACAGGTGTCAAACAAACAGTTCTAAGAATGAAAAGAAAACATACAGTTTATCATATACTGAACATAATCTAAAGTCAAATAGGGAGAGTCTTTATTTTTAATCAAAATGTAATAGGGTCAATACACCACATTATAATGTAAACTACAAAGCAAAAGCATAAGGGCATTCTTTACAGTCTCTCTTAGAGGGAGAAGGGCACTATGTATGTTATGATTTTCCCACACTCAAATCAGTTCAATTCCCATTAAGACAGAGTAGGTAGGAATAAGCAAATGCCTTACTGAATTCCATGATGGCAGATTTCTGTTGCCACTAGGGGTCATTTTATGGTTCACAGTTAATAAAAATCCAAAATGCATAATGTATGTCAAACTTGTTAGGGTTCATGATAAATGACTCATAAACCAGTGCATTCTGCATTACAATTTAATGATCAACCCTGTACTATGAGTGTCTGTGATAGGCAAACCACATAATGTGCTGGATGAGTTCATAGGTTTTTACTATTGAGTGCTGTTCTTACATCTACCAGGCAGCTGTTATCTTGTGTTAGGGAGCTGCTATCTGGTTACCTTCCCATTGTTCTTTTGTTTGGCTGCTGGGGGGGGGAGGGAGGGGGTGATATCACTCTAACTTGCAGTACAGCAGTAAAGAGTGATTGAAGTTTATCAGAACACAAGTCACATGACTTGGGGCAGCTGGGAAATTGACAATATGTCTAGCCCCCATGTCAGATTTCAAAATTGAAAATAAAAAAATCTGTTTGCTCTTTTGAGAAATGGATTTCAGTGCAGAATTCTGCTGGAGCAGCACTTTTAACAGATTCATTTTGGAAAAAAAAATTTCCCATGACAGTATCCCTTTAAATATAGAGGCTTGATAAAGGGCCCAGTGGAGGCCCGAAACGTTGCCGTTTTATTTATGAGATGAATAAATACTAATCACCTACTCAACTACAACAGTTGTGCCGCAGGTCTCTTGCTTTGTAGTATCCCTTTAAATATAGAAACAGGACCTGCTTGAACAGCTTCATTTGTTACCTTTACATCATCAGGTTATAAATATTGTGAATTGTTAGCGAATGAGACTTTGTTTTAGAGATACTCAGCAAATGTTAGTGATACCATAAACGACACACCATAAACTACTTACCTTTTGGAACATTTGTGGGTTCATTTGTGAGTGGCATGCAGCAAAAGGCCCATTTGGGTCAGTTATAAGACCACACCATTGTAAAGCATATTGTTCTAAAATTTAAGAACACACAAAAATAATGATTTTAATAAAAAAAAATGCAGATTTATTTTTTTTACTAACATGTTATATGATTTTTATTTAATTAAATGCCATAATACTCATACTCAAGGGTCCATTTGTGGTCAAATATTTTGGCAAAGCTCTCCATACTGCTCCTTGCAGAAAACTGCACTGGCCCGGGGTTGTACCAGTGAGCACCACAGAGCGATCCACTTCAGTCTTATTCTCTCTTAAAATTTCCCCAGGCAAACGCATGTGCAGTTTAACGAAATAGAGGACTTTTTAGTTATAGTTCAGCTTTTCATTCTACTGCGAATGTGTAGCCGAGCGAAGACAGAGGAAGACGGAAGAAGAGCGATCCGTGGTGCTCACTAGTATAAACCCGGGCCGGTGCAGTTTTCTGCCGATAGGACCCGGGGTTTCACGTAAGTCAATACAATCATTTGGGGGTGCCTAACATTTGGCACCTCCAAGTGCACCAAGCCTTTCCTTCTCCTTTAAGCTAAGATGCAAATTTATTCAAATTCTACAAAAGCATGTGAATTTGGGTGCTTGATGCAATTTGTGTAAATCCTGAAAAAAAAGCTAATTTGATTTTTTTTTAAACCAGAGTTATTCTAACTTAACTTTTTCAGATGTGTCAAATGTTCACCAACTGAAGTATGAAGAGCTTGTATAAAAGTCAATGGTAGGTGTATGTTCAAACTTTTTATTACAAACTCATTGATAGGAAATGAATGGAACAGTGTGATTTTTGTTGTGCTCTAGTTGTTTCTCCCTTGAATTAACTCAAAAAGTCAAGTTTTTCAATATCTACTATAGTATTGTTTCCTATTATTGGTTATTGAGTACATGGCTTTTATACTTAGTTCCTTTTTTTAAGGGTATATTTCTACAATACCTTGACAAACAGTAATTATTCCCTCAATGAGCCAGATTCAGTACAATGAGAAAAGGGTTTACCACGTGAAAAGTCATGGACGAAATTCCATTTGAGATGCAATTCAATTCAGAAAAACATCTAACTGCTTATCACATGAAAACTCTATGGGAAAAACTGGATCTGGAAATTTTTTCCCCACATTGAATCTTGTCAATTACTTTCACATGATAAACAGGCCCCCTCTTGAATCTGGCCCCTTATATCAACGTACAGTTATCTCACCACACATTTGGTCTTGGGAAAATTAATATTGTCATTTCTAGAAGGCCAAAGAACCATTGTAACAGGTTTTAACATTTAGAGCAGTACACAGTTTGTTACAGGTATTTACCATTTTCTACACTGAGGGAGCATGGATCTTCATAGACATTCTTTATATTAGGACAATCAGCTTGGGTCTTCCATGTGTTGGCAAATGATGCTCCAGTTCCTTCTATCACTCCATTTATGGCTTGGAAATCATCACTTTGCTTGTCATTGAAGTTTCCACAGAGACCTGAGGAAGGAGACCAGTTAGGCTGAGCTAGTAGAACTACTTTGTGTTTTTCCAGAAAAATTATCAAAAACCATCCCTACCACATGTCTTTGTTTTGAAGATTGGATCCAGTACCAAATAGACTTGCATGAGTGGAATGAGCTGAATGACCACCTGGATTCCCTTAAGCATATGAATAATAAGATAGAAAGAGGTAGGTCTGAAGATGGTGACTCTTGCTGCAAATAAAACCACACAATAAGAAAACAAAATAAAGAAAGCAGTAAATGTCCCTGTGATATTCTCTTTGCACATATTATATTCCTATGCCATATAATGTAAAGCATGACTATACCCTACCTGTAGATACTGGCAACTGAGTATAGACACTGTTCACATACACTCCACCACCTGGTTTGATCAAAACATTCTGTGTGGGTAATAAAAAAAAAAGCAACTTAAAAACAAGAAAAAGAGATACAGTTGTATATCTGCTATGTAAGTTAATATATGAGTAAAGAACATCTAGGGGCACATTTACTAAGCTCAAGTGAAGGATTCGAATGAAAAAAACTTCGAATTTCGAAGGTTTTTTTTGAGTACTTCGACCATCGAATAGGCTACTACGACTTCGATTCGAACGATTCAAACTAAAAATAGTTTGACTATTCGGCCATTCGATACTCGAAGTACTGTCTTTTTAAAAAAAAACTTCGACTACATACTTCGGCAGTTTAAACCTACCGAGGTACAATGTTAGCCTATGGGGACCTTCCCCGTCAGTTTTCTAAGGTCTTTTTGATCGAAGAAAAATCCTTCGATCAATCGACTCAAATCCTTCGATTTGAAGGATTTCATCGTTTTTTTTCGACCTTTAGTAAATGTGCCCCTTAATGAGTTTTCCCATGGAGTTTATTTTTGCTATTGAGAGAGTCTAAGAAGTGTTTGAGGACTTACAGTCTCCCCACCATCAAGCAGAATCATAATGCTCTTTAGACAGGTCTCACTTTGAGATAATCCACATTTGCGAAGTTCGGCAACAACTGTGAATTCTCCACCACTGCATATCTGTGAAGGTTAATATATTTCAGTTGTTGCATTTGTCTATGTATATCTTAATATCACCTTAAAAAAGGGAATTTGTTTCTGTTAAAATGTTGCAGAAGATTTTCGTTACCTTGGTCAGTATGTAGTTACAGTCACCGTGGATCCTGTAATGAGTCTGATCATAGGTTGTCACGTGAGAACCTCCTTCTAAAGAGCAAGTTGAGGGACAAGGCAAATCCTTACAGTTCCACTTCCCTGAAGAGCACACACTGTTGGAAAATAAGTATTTAGATAAATTATTGGTTCATCAGATATTTGGTCAAATTCAGTTCAGTGAGAAAAACTTTTCTCATGGTTTATCAGGTGACAGCTCAAATGAAGTCTATGAGAAATGTGCAATTCAACAAGAAAAAATTTTCTCGTTGATGAATATCAGCCCAATTTATGGTAACTAGCAGTTGTTTGCATGAAAAGGGAATGGTGACCAAGGAAGTCAAGACATTGTGAACTCAATCACCAAGACCAAGGAAAAGAAAAAATGTCCAGAGTATTCCTAAACCCATTTCACTTATAGGTGAGTTTGGAATATTCTTTGGAGAAACTGTGGCAAATGTCCTCCTGGTCAATCATATATAATAATGTTTTATAGTGTAAGTTGATTTCTATAATTACTGAATTCCAGAAAAAAATATTAATTTATGTTTTTACATTTTTCACTTTACACTTTTTACCTTTTAAAGTGATCCAAATAAATCAAAATAATTAGTTTGTCTTTATGTAACAACAGAATACTGCTGCATTTTGAGATAAAAATTGCATTGTGCAAGCTGGCACTAAATGCAACATTTATTTTTATTTCATTCAAAATTTTATGCAAAAGGGAATATGAAGCAACTGAGCTTTGATTTGAAGCATCGAAAGGGATTCTTCATAGTGAGCGCAATGAAGTTGTGGAATTCCTTGCAAAGCGATTTTGTGGCATATTCTATTAATGTCTTTAAGAGTGGCTTGGAAGATTTTGTGGGTATGTATATAATCCAAGTCTACTGTGATCTTAAAGGATAAGGAAAGCTATCGAGGCAGTTTATTTCCAACAGATGAGCCATTATAGTGCAAGCTAGAACTCTATATTTATTATAGCTGCAGCTGCCATATTACCTTGTTGTGACGTAATTTCCTGCTTGAGTCTCTCCCTACTCACTTATAGCTCTGGGATCAGATTACAGCAGGGAGGGAGGATGGAGAAGGAAGTGGGAGAGAGGAGCAAACTGAACATGCTCAAGCCCATGCCCTGGAGGTTAAGCTTACTTAGTTTTAAACTTTCCTTCTTCTTTAAGATCTACTGGTATTTTAGTAATGGTATATATATTATAAATTTACTTTATTATATGTTTAAATATACTGCATATACAGTATATATTTTTTTCAACCCAAATTACCAGTGTAACTGTGTGAAGACTGCTGTAACTCCATGGGGCAAATTCACTAAGATGCAAAGCGCCGAACGCTAGCATTAATTCGCTAGCGTTTGGCATTTTCGCTACTGCGCAAATTCACTAACGAACGCTGGCGTAGTTTCGCTAGTGTTACTTCGCAACCTTACGCCAGGCGAATTTTCGCTAGCGACGAAACTACGCAAATTCACTAACTTGCGCAGTGTACTGAACTCTACCTTTTACGCTAGACTTCCTTCACCACCTCAGACCTGGCGAAGCGCAATAGAGTAGATAGGGATTGTTTCCAAAAAAGTCAAAAATTTTTCTAAGTCCCAAAAAACACTGGCGTGTTTTCTACATGATGGGTGATAGGCTGAAAAAGATTGAACATTTTTTTGGGGCTCCCCTCCTTCCCCCCTACATTTCCTGACTCATGGCAACTTACCTAGACAGTGGGCACATGTGTAGGGCAAAATAAAATTTTTATTTGCTGATTTGAAGATTTTCTAGGCATTTGTAGTGCAGATACGTGTTCCTCCATTGAAATTTGAATTTCGCGCCGTATGCAAATTAGCCTTCGCTAGCGTAACTTTGCTTTATATAGCGAATCAATGCTAGCGCAACTTTGCAAACTTACGCTACCCCTGTGCGCAACTTCGGATTTTAGTGAATTTGCGGAGCGCTGGCGAAACTACGCCTGGCGAAGTGTGGTGAAGTTGCGCCTGGCACAACTTCACATCTTAGTGAATTTGCCCCCATGACTTTCTGTAGGGTCATAACTCTAAAAAGGTGACATCAATATAAGATTATATCCAGATGAAGGATAATTATATTCTTATACCAATACAATAACATGGTGTGGCTGATCACTATACATTATTAATGCATGTCTACATGAACTGACCAGGCAAGGCATGGAGTAGAATAAGATGCTTCAGAAGCGTATGCCTCTCCCCTAATTGTACAGGGGCACATATCCACAGAAATACAGCCTGAGTTGTTGATGTCATCAAATACAGTTCCTACGGACAACAAATGTGTTGGGGGTAAATTAGCAATTGATGACTTTACCAATAAAACAAATGATAAAACACATTTATGAATCAAGCCCACACACAGTGATTCAATACACAGTAATGTGCTTTATGGCAAAGTGAACTGAGGATGCAAACTACAATACATTTATAATGAGTAGGCATTACTTACTACTTACCGTTATGTGCACTAGAAAATGATTATTACCTTTAGGACAGTAACATCCTTCCAAACATTGTTCGTCACAAAAAATTGCTCTTTCAGGGATGGTACATGTGTCAGTGCAAGGAGATCCACATTCTTTGTATTCCATGTTAAAAGGGCACTTCTGGGCTGTAGTCAAAAAGAGCATGATTTGTATTATTAAACAGTCATTTTTCACAAAACAGGTGTTTTTATCCATCAGCCAATAACATTAATTCATTTTAAAAGCGATTCACGCAATGGAAAACACTCACGGCAAAAATCTTTTGTTCTCCAGTTACTTGGCTGACCACCGGCATGGGCGCACTGTCTCGAGTACTCAGCGAATGTGTTACACATGCAGAGGGAAGCCACACTGCTATCACAGCGGCACAGATCCTGCACACAGGCTTCAATGTAGGGGTCAACATCTACCAACAAGTGACAGTTTGCAAAGGATGAACCCATTAGAGTATTTTCACAGATGTTTTCCTGAAATATTAGAAAAGAAAATGAAATAGAGTTTCAACATCTTGTTACATTAATTCCTACAATTAGACTGCAGACAAGTATTCATGGATCCATGGTATACAGTAGTTTAATATTTTATCTGTTAAAGCAGCTAATGTGCTGGTTTAGACTGATATCGGCTTGAAAAGCCAACCACAGAGCAATAGCAGAACATCTTCTCGAAAACTGTTGTTTGAAATTTAGAAGGAAGATCATGTGTAGTATACCATTCTAAGAATACTATATTTTTCTGTAAATGAAGCAAATAATGTAAAGGGCTCATTTAAAATATTCAGGAACAACTGCTTCTCACACTGATAAACATAGTGAGGAGTTGACATTTCTGTCATGTTTCCAGTTTAATACAAACTATGACCACATTCTAGGATGGAATGGCAATCAACCTTCAGACCTCCTGTCTTTGACCTATACTAGAGTGGACCATCCATGGGGTATAGCAGAGCTCTGTGGAATTGTAGAGAAGCAGCTGTGAAGAGAATGCACCGGCGAGCTTGTTAAGTATTTTAAAATCAAGGACTGCACAGAGTTTCCTTGTTCATCCATGGGACTAAATGCTGCATAAGGAACAAACACTAGGCAATAAGCACAGTGAAACAGGGAATCTTAGCCAACAAGCCATACTGTACATGCATACCATTTACAGTGAGACACACTGTTGGTCATTTATAAACTTTGCGCAAGGCAGATTGGTTCGCAAAAGTGAATATATTTGCCCTGTGCATGGTAATATTTATAAAGCTGAATAAGTGTGGTGCAAACAGAAATGCAAAATTTCACAATGCGAATGTCTATAAGAGCTTTTTAAATATGTCAAAAATCGCAAATTGTGAATATTTATGCTATGCAACCAAAATTTTGGTGGTGGAGAAAATATTCGCAAAACAGTTTTGCAAAATGCGAATTTCAGTTACTGTCAACATTATTTTCGCACACAACATGCTGATTCAATTAATGCCTTTAAGAATGGCTTGGATGATTTTTTGGACAGACATAATATCAAAGGCTATTGTGATACTAAGCTCTATAGTTAGTATAGGTATGGGTATATAGAATTTAATTAAAAGTAGAGAGGGGTGTATGTATGGATGCTGGGTTTTCATTTGGAGGGGTTGAACTTGATGGACTTTGTCTTTTTTCAACCCAATTTAACTATGTAACTATGTAACTATGTAACAACCTCGCACATTGGGTGCTCCCATCTCATTTGCACACCATTTGCTAAATATTTATTCACAATGCGAATTCGCAAAAAAAAGAAAGACGGGCAGAGCAGTGCAATATATTAGCATTCAGGGAAAAACATGGGCAATACAACCATTTGTGGAAAAATATGCGATGCACAACCTTTATAAATGACCCCCACTGTGGGAAAAAACATAAGGGGTGTCCTTGTCATCCCCATGTAAAAATGCAAGAGAACTACCATGGAACATTTCTGTCCTGGGGAGTAACTACATTGTATACCATGTGGTGGGAAAAAAGGCTTGAGTGAGGATCAGAGCAGGGGGAAACAGGCCAGCCTTTGGACAGATGGTGTGGACAGGACCACATTGTGTTCTACTGCTTTCTCTCTTTGGTGTGGGGCGAAGCCTATGTGCCTACCCTTACCCCTCACAAATATAAATTTGCTCAATCCAGACAACATTGTATCCATGGGGAAGGACTTTGTATCCTTGATGCAATTCAATTCAGAATTCACATGAAAACTCTATTGACGTTTATCAGGGAAAACTAGAACTGAATTTGCAGAAAAGTTCTCCTCAAACTGAATCTCATCCATGATTTTTCATGTGATAAACCATGAGATAAGTTTTTCTCACTGAATTGAATCTGGCACAATTTTCCCTATAGTAAATTACACCTGTGGTGTAATTAATAGATTGACTCTCTAGTCTTTGGTATTCACTCTTTTACTTACAAAATCTGTACAGTTGCTTTTTGGCAGTGGCAGTACATCTGGGCACTGTTCTGTGGGACCATCCAGTCTCTGAAGGTTTCCAAATTGAGCTTCTGTGATGAAGACACCTTTCATAAAAACATATACAAACATGTATTTGTTTTGTTCTGTTTATGAACTTTAAAGGGGATCTATCATCTAAAATTTAAATCTCCCTTTGGCTTTGGGGAGTTAATATAAGCATTTTTCCAATAGTGATTAATTATTTTTTATGAGCAGTTTTTCAGGCAAACACAGCGCAATCATATCTCCCACATACCTGCATCCGCTTTAGCATTGCGCAAAACCTCCACGAGCCGTGGCCATCTCCTCTTCTTGGTCTGCCTACCTCTGCTAGTCCCTGCTCGCCTACCAATGAAAAACGAGTAGGCAGTGATGGTGAGAGAGATGGTGAGGCACATAGAGCAGGCATCTGCAAACCGTCACTGCCTACTCATTTTTCATTGGTAGGCAGGCGGGGACTAGCAGATGTAGGCGGATCAAGAAGAGGAGACAGCCACGGCCGTAAAGGTTCTGTACAATGCTAAAGCTGGTGCAGGTATGTGGGCTTATATTAACTCCCCAATGCCAAAGGGGGATTTCAATTTTTGACCATAGATCCCCTTTAAGAAACAGGAATATTAAATGATAATTAGTATCTGAGATGGAAGGTGTGAAATAAATAAATGAGAGGAGAAAAAATTAAGAGAAATGCTAGTCATGGGCAAGGCAAAGAGAGAAAAGGACAAAAGAGAAATACGACTTTAAAAAACTAACCATTGTTAATAAATTCATTGTGGATAGATATTCCGTTGTAGTCTCCACACAAGCCACAGGTCTGGTTAGAATACTTTTCATCCAGCTCCAGCTACACAGAATAACATTTTGTTATTTGCATTTGATGAGAAATCATAGTAAAGAAATGTTACATGAATGATATTGGTAGTTCTCTCCCAGTCTAAATGTGTTTTCTTACCAAGACACTATTATCATCATCATTCCACATTAGCACCAGGTCAGTCTTACTGCTGACCTGATAGTAGACACCACGTTTCTCAATCTGAACACCAGAGCCACTGTAGGGCAATTGCACTCTGTATAAAGAACAACATAAAAAATGAATAACTTGATTATATCGATTGCATTGACATTAGCAAAATATTTATCAAGATGATGGTCTAGTCTTTACTTGTATTGGTATAGGGATCATAATACAGAAAATATATGCTACTGATTGTATTTAAGACATTTAAGGAACATTACCAATAACTAAGAGCAAATGCAGCATAAATCGAACAAGAAAATATAGGGCTAATTTATTAATATTCATTTTTAAAAAAATTTCACTTTTAATTTTTTTTCCAATCTTTTTTTTCCTCTAAAAATTTTTTTTATATATATATTTATATATAAATTTCTCTAGAACTCTAAAAATTTAAGATTTATAAAATAAAAAAAAAACCACGAAAAACAGCTCCCATTGAAAGAAGTCAATGGGAGCTGTGCACATCCTTTTTTCTTAATCCATTCAGTCTTTTAGAGCTTTTTTTTTTTTGCTAGAACAAACTAAAAATGTAAGAGGATTTAGAGTTTTTTGTATTTTTTAGCACTTTTTTTCTGTTTCTACTTTTTATATTCAGATCTTTTAACAATTGACATGCCATTCGTGGTTTTAGAGAAAATGAGCTAATTTGTGCTTTCAAAAACCTATAAAACTCTTGAGATTGTCCTGTTTTACCAATATGTATATTTAAATGACATTAAATAGGGCCTCATGGGGCCCCTATACTTCCTACGCCTCTGATTTATATGAAACTACTTAATAAGAGGTGAGTCAAACAGCAAACATCTGTCGTATGGGTTTGCATTTGTTCATAAATACTTTAGCTATAATGCCATGGATATTGTGTTTCATCTATGGTAGTGCACCAGTTACAAGACAAGAATAGTCACAATACTGGATGTCTTTAAATATATACATGCAAACACAGTCATTCTACTGTCTTTGGCCATAGTGATTTTTCCACAGTAACTATTATAGTCATATAATCATAAGCCTTCATTGTACAGCCACATTCAATAAATAACAACGGGAAACCTACACTTTTCTATCAACCAGCACAATCTTCTCAATGACCTGCACCACCACCCCATTGATCCTCATGGTGATTTTACTGATCACTGGCATACTGTTGATGAGGGTGCGTTGAATTTGGATGTTGAAGTCTTCATAATCACTTTTGCAATGGGAAGAGAAAACATAGTTGCAGGTTCCCAGGAAATGGAATACATCACCATCAAAATTCTTGAAGTTGAAATTCCCCCAAGTGCTGCATACTTTGTTATTGTGAGCGGTGTTGATATCTGGAGGTAATGATATGAAATGTCATGATGTTACATAACATGCAAACAAAAATCATTTTGCTTAGGGTATTGTTTGTAATTATTTATTGTTTATATAGTGGTCAAGGTGCTGAATATTGCCATCTTGTTATCACATTGCATAAACACTTTGTTACATTAAATAAAAGGGTGCAAAATACAATGAACATTTTTTGGAAACATTTCTGTTTGTTCCACAATTACAGTATAATGTACATTAGCCACATTTCCTTCATGGCAACTGGTTGCAAAAGTTTGCGACAATTGGAAAATGCCAGACGAATGTCTAAAAATGAAGTACAGGGCTCCTTTTACTTTTATACATTTTACAAAGCACCTAAGTCACATTAATCAGCAGAATGATAACATTGGCACATGTAAATTTTGTGTTATTCTTGTTAAGAAGTTTGCATGACTTACCTTATAAATACTTCGAAATTTGACCATCGAATGGCTTTACTTCAACTGCAAATATCGAAGTCGAAGTTTTTTTCACCAAATTTGAGCGTTTTGTGGTCGAAGTAAAAACGTTCGATCGAACGATGAAATCCTTCAAATCGAACGATTCAAAGGATTTCATCCATCGATCTAACGATTTTTCTTCGACTTCAAAAAACTGCTCTAAAAGGTCCCCATAGGCTAACATAGCACTTCGGCAGGTTTAATTTGGCAATGTATTGAAGTTGAAGTTTTAAAGAGACAGTACTTCTATTATCGAATGATCGAATATTCAAACGATTTTACGTCGAATCGAATTTGAAGTTGAAGTCATAGTATCCTATTCAATGGTCGAAGTATCCAAAAAATTACTTTGAATTTCAAATTTTTTTACTTAGAAAATTCCCTCGAATTCACTTCGACTCTTGATAAATCTGCCCCATACAGTAAAGTATGCAATAAAAACATGCTATATAGGATAAAAAGAAAATGTTATGTGATAAACCGCTGCTGTTAGTTAACAAGTAAGTGAACACATTTGTTCAACTTTAAATTATCTTTTAGTGTGATATAGAGAGTGATATTCTGATACGATTTTCAATTGTAATTTTTTTTTTTTGTTATTGTTTGTGGTGTTTTAATTATTTTAATTATTTACCCAGTTTGCTATTACTGTAGCAAGCATGCATTGATATGAATAAGTGACTGGAATATGAATAGGAGAGGCCTGAATAGAAAGCTGAGTAATAAAAAAATAGCAATAACAATAAATTAGTAGCCTTATCGAGCATTTGCTTTTAGATGGGGTCAGTGTCCCCGTTAGAAAGAGTCAGAAAAAGGCAAATACTGTACCATTTAAAAAATGAAGAGCAGTTAAAAACTTAAAATTAGCCATGCTGTAATATATTAAAGTTAACGTAAAGGTGAACCACTCCTTTAAGATGTACTTGTTTTGATTAGTTCTATGCAGTGAGTAGTCTATACTTTCACCAGATGTTGATCCCTGGTGTTTATGGTTATGATATCTATACAGTTGAGCTGCAAAGATCAGATTGTAAAAGAACAGACTAGAACAAGTAGAGAAGCCTCAAGACCAACATAAACTTAACATAAGATCAACAAATAGATCATCTTTATGTTTAAATCCTTTTTGAATACCATTTTTTCCTTTGCCTGCATAATTCCAATTAGAAGTATTCATTCGCCAGCAATGTACCTTTTATATAAAAGATACAAAGGTAAAGGATGTTTTTTTTTAATACAACTGGGATACCATCTGATTCATATTACACATGTAGTTACATTGGTGTCATTGAAGCAGTTCCACTGCAACACATAATATGTTCTGTTTCTAGATGCTATTAGAAATATACCTCCTCCAATACACACCCACAGAATGCAACACATAGCAGTTCTAACTAAATACTGTATTTAAATCTGCTTCTGTTAAGTGCTCATTTATACCTACCATTCAGCAGGCCCAAAAAGATTGGCAGGATCCACAGTGGGATCCCTCTGAAGCTTCCCATAGTCTTGCAGTTAGTGGGATAGAGGACAGAGCTGATCACATTGAGATGATCCTTTTATACAACTCTTAAAGCAGCTTGGCAGGACATCACATTTTTTTTTTAACACAGGTAAATTGGGAGTGGCTGCTGCAGGTGTGAGGGAAGATGCTGAAGGGATGTGTAAATAACTGTGTTTGCCTTGTTAAAATATCCTAGAAAGAATTGAGTGAGGTGAAGATCAACATACAGGTATTGGACCTGTTATCCAGAATGCTCGGGACCTGTGGTTTTCCAGATAACAAATCTTTCCATAATTCTTTATACCTAGTCTACTAGAAAATCATGTAAATATTAAATAACCCCAATAGGCTGTTTTTTTTCAATAAGAATTAATTATTAGGGATGTAGCGAACTGCCGTTTATGTGCTCGCGAACACCGGCAAAAATGCGAACAGTTCGCGAACAGTTCGCGAACTTCGAACATCCGCAAAATCGTTCGATTCGAACGATCGAAGGATTTTAATCGTTCGATCGAAGGATTTTCGTTCGAATCGAACGATCGAAGCCATTCGATCGAATTTTCGATCGAATGGCTTCGATCGTTCGATTCGAACGAAAATCCTTTGATTTTAGCGGTCGAAGGAATCGAATGGTCGAATGGTCGAACGATTTTTGTTCGAATCGAACGCGAACTCGTATTGGCGAACGTCGCGCGACGTTCGCGAACATTCGGCGGACGCGAACAGTCGAAGTTCGCGTGAACAGTTCGCTACATCCCTATTAATTATATCTCAGTTTGGATCAAGTACAAGGTATCATTTTATTATTAGAGAAAAAAGACATCATTTTTAAATATTTTGATCATTTGGATAAAATACAGTCTAATGGAGACAGCCTTTCCGTAATTTCTGGATAATGGGTTTCCGGATAACGGGTCCCATACCTATACTAGCAAATAAATACCACATTTTTTTGTATTTGCCCTAAAGAGTTATTGTCATTGGAAATGTCACATGACTGTGCAACTGATCCAGAGCACAAGTGTTCCCTTCATCCAAAAAACAATGTTTAGCCTTTCTTTGCAAACCACTGTATATTTATCACATGGGAAATTTCAAACATATCAGGGGAGAAATAATGATGTTAATCATTCATGCCATGGAATTCGTTTAGTGCACTGATCCATCAGTACATAATCTCTCACAAGCATTTGTAATGCATATATAGTATCATCATTTAGAGGGCTTTATTATATAATATAATAATAATTTAAAGTAGGGCCAGCATTTCAATAACTCCTATTGATTAGGCAAGATTGGACACTTCATTGGGCGCAATTGCTTCTTTGGTATGATAATCTTAGGAAAATCAAGCATAATACAGTGTTAATGCAGTTACATAATAGAGTGTTGGATGGCACACAAGTAAATGGAACGGGGGAAGGTGGGTGTTCACTGTAGGAGACAACCTGAAAACGATAAATATATAATGAAAACACACAAAATGAATGCTACACTCATTGTAACATACAGTATTAAGTTAGGTTGAAAAAAGATACACGTCCATCACGTCTGTATATAACCTGCCTAACTGCCAGTTGATCCAGAGGAAGGCAAAAAACCCCATTTGAAGCCTCTTCCATTTGCCTCAGAGGGGGAAAATTCCTTCCTGACTCCAATATGGCAATCGGACTAGTTCCTGGATCAACTTGTACTATGAGCTATCTTCCATAACCCTGTAATCCCTCACTTGCTAAACACCATCCAAACCCTTCTTAAAGCTATCTAATGTATCAGCCTGTACCACTGGTTCAGGGAGAGAATTCCACATCTTCACAGCTCTCACTGTAAAAAACCCTTATGAATATTTAGGTGGAGCCTCCTTTTCTTCTAATTGGAATGGATGCCCTCTTCTCAGCTGGAAAGACCTACTGGTAAATAAAGCATTAGAGAGATTGTACGGCCCCCTTATATATTTATACATAGTTATCATATCACCCCATAAGCGCCTCTTCTACAGCGTGAACAACCCCAACTTGGCCGGTCTTTCCTCATAGCTAAGATTTTCAATTCCTTTTACCAGCTTAGTTGCCCTTCCCTGTACCCTCTCTAATACAATAATGTCCTGTTTGAGCACTGGAGACCAAAAACTGTACGGCATATTCCAGATGAAGCCTTACCAGTGCTCTATACAGTGGAAGAATGACCCCCTACTCCCATGAATCTATGCCCCTTTTAATACAGCTGAATACAGCACTCAAATTTAAATAAACATTTATTGTTACATATTACAAAAAGGAACCCAATGTATTTTGACCCCATCTGTAAGGGGTCTTTCCCATACAGATGAGGTTGAAACTCATTTGATTTTTTTTTTTTTTTTTTTTTTTTTTAAAATTGAAGTTTAGGAGGAAAATAACATTTAGGACAATGGCAAATTGGCTAATTCTGTATAATTTAGGTCCATGCTTGCACACCCTGACTCTCCCTAAGGTGAATGCCTGGTGCTCAATGATGGAGGGCTCTGCAACCTCCCAATACTTGTCATGTGAAAGAATATCTGAAGTTTGTGACCAAACTGAAATGTGGGGAACAGGTTTTGTACTTAGATAATACCTATATATAAAAAATACACTATACCAACAGTGAAAATAATGGTGGTGATCCAGAAACAGATGAAAAGCCGATACCTTGAATGCTGCAAATGGGGTGATCCCTAATTTATTGCATGGTGCTTCAGACAACCTTACACATGATCAAACCTTTCGGGACCACATGTCCCTTCCCCAGTGATAGACTATGGGGCCGATTCACGAAGGGTCGAATATCGAGGGTTAATTAACCCTCGATATTCGACTGGGAATTTAAATCCTTCAAATTCGAATATCGAATTCGAAGGATTTAGCGCTAAAAATTCGATCGATCGATCGAAGGATTTTTCATTCGATCGAACGATTAAATCCTTCGAATCGAACGATTCGAAGGATTTTAATTCAACGATCGAAGGAAAATCCTTCGATCAAAAAATCACAGGCAAGCCTATGGGGACCTTCTCCATAGGCTAACATTGACTTCGGTAGCTTTTAGCTGCCGAAGTAGGGGGTCGAAGTTTTTCTTAAAGGGACAGTACTTCGACTATCGAATGGTCGAATAGTCGAACGATTTTTACTTCTAATCGTTCGAATCGTTCGATGGTCGAAGTACCCAAAAAATACTTCGAAATTCGATTTTTTTTTTATTCGAACCCTTCACCCGAATTTCGTGAATCGGCCCCTAATTTGCTGTAAAATATTTATGGGTTTAAAGGACCAGTCACACCAAATTTTTTAATACAGATTTCCCCCCAAAATAGCTTTAATAATATGTAAGGCTTATTTCCCCTTGGTTTTTTTCAAATCTTCAGCTTAAACTTGACATGCAAAGTTCCCCATTGAAAGTCGAAAGGCGACGGCAGCTTGAATTCCTCTGTTCACTGAACCAGAAGTCAGCTTGTACCGATAACCTAAAGCACCTAGGCTACTTTTTCAATGTCTGCAGCTAAAATTTATGTTGGAACATAAAGGTAATGGAGGTAATGATGTGAACATATATTTAAGCTGCAATTAGTGAAAAAAGCATAGGTCATCTATGTGAGGCTGACTTCCAGGTCAGCGCACAGAGGAATTCCCACTTCCCTGCTTTCTCCTTTGGGCACTTTGTCAAATTCAAGCTGAAGATTTGAAAAAAAAAACCAAGGGGAATTAAATAATTACCTATCTTATAGCTGTTTTGGGGGAAATTAAGCAATAAAAAAATTGGAGTTACTGCTCCTTTAATACATAAAAACTCACCAAAGCTCTATTCATTCCTATGGGATGTCTAGAAGTGTATTTATGAAATGATGAACTCTAACGTTCACCCATTGATAAATACGCTTCTAGAAATCAAATATAAATTAATAGAATTTGGGTGAGTTTTTAATGTATTAAGCTGTAAACTCACATGTTGATACATCTGCCCCATAACATGATGATCAGTTATCAGTTTTGCATCCATTAGTGTCGCTTAGTTAATAAATGAGCCCTTGAGTCCTTTAGTGATGTACAAAATTGTTTGCCCATTTTTTCCATGAAAATGACGACCATAGACTCCAATGGGTGAAAAATTTGTTGCACGTGATAAATTAATTGTCGCCCATAGACTCCAAGACATTTTGGCGAATTTGCAACGAAGAGGAACAGTTCAGATTCACCCATCACTATGACTTGAGTCCTTAAAAACAGTCCTTAAACTTGTTATGTTATATCAGGAGATACATTTACTAGGGCTAGTAACCAATCATAAGTTTACTTTTCAACAGCAGGCCAGATAAATGCTAGTTAATAACTTATTGCTGTGTGTAACAAAAAATCAAGTACAGGTATGGGATCATTTATCCAGAAATCCAGTTTCCAGAAAGCTCAAAATTACAGAATGGCCATCTCCCATAGACTCTATTTTATCTAAATAATCCAAATTTTCAAAAATGTATTTCCTTTGTCTCTGTAAATATTAAACAGTACCTTGTACTTGATCCAAACTAAGGTATAATTAATCATTATTAGAAGCAAAACCAGCCTATTGGGTTTATTTCATGTTTAAAGGATTTTCTAGTAGATTTAAGGTATGAAGATACAAATTACAGAAAGATCCATTATCTGGAAGACCCCAGGTCCCATATCTGTACGTGCACATTTTGTTTTTACATTACCCCATAGGTGCTTAGTATATTTTTTATTTCAATAAACTTTTTTCAGTATTGTTTCTATATCATAGTAAAAAATGAAGGGTCAAATATTTTTGAAATTTTTTTTAAAAGCATTAAAAGAAAATTTCATAAAGGCAATTCTCAACAAACCAATGGGCGTAGTTCATTTCAGCTATGCAATTGATTTGACTGATACATTAAGTAGAAAATGTAAATACTAAATTAATAATTACAGAAAGCTCTGAGGAAGGACATTTTTTGACCTGTGATACAGCAGGAAGCAACTAGCGCCCTGAAAATTCTTTCCTTATGTTCACAAAGATCTGTTAATGTGTAAGAATATGTCATGGTTTTCATCAACAGAACATAAGAAAAAGGAGAAATAATCACAATATTTACAGGAACAATTCCAGAAGACAAATTAATACAAGTATGAGATCCGTTATGCAGAAAATTTGCTTTTAGTATGCTGTAGAGAGTAATATTCTAGATATTTTGCAGTCGGTTTCCTTGGTTTCTCCTTGGGCAAAAATCCCCAAAATTCTGAGTTCTTAGTAAAAAGCCTACAAAAATCGAGTGATACGGGAAAAAACTCTGATAAAAATCATACGATTTGGGTTTTTGCTTGATTTTATCGTGTTTTTCTCCCATCCAATTACATCAAGTTTTTTTAATAATAAATAAGGTCAAATTGTGGATTCTAGTTTGGTCGGAATTTTTTAAAATGAAAAAAATCAAAAAAATCAGATTTTGATAAATAACCCCCTAAATGTTGTATTATTTTGGAAAATGTTACGATCATTTTACATCTAAAAAGAACAATTTAAATTACATGTATTCATATTTTTTTAGATTGTATGTACAAAAACATTGGATTTTTGATAGGAATCCAGTTCCACCAGTCTTGCTGTATAGTCATTTTTATGTTGAAAAAATGCTCGATGCATTGAAAACTGTGTGTGTGGGGGTGGGGGTGGTATGAGTGTCAAAGATGTGTATGTCCTAACTGGGTGCAAGCAGACAGACAAAAGGAATTAGGAGGGCGGCAGCACTCAGGAGGACCAAGTGGGCCAGGCTAGAAGTACAAAGACAGGAGGCTATAACTGAAAGGACAACAGCAGATGTGGTTTCCACTTGTTGTCTTTTGTTCATCTAAGGTTGGGGGGACACTATCAAAATGGCAGTTTCTCTTCAAACTGATCCCCAATTTTTGAAGTCTCTATATCTTCCCTGCATTCAGTCAAAATACTGTTACTTAAGCATTAATTTTTGTGTGCCACCTTTACTTTAGTTCTCTTGTATTCATGCCACTTTTACTTTAGTTCTCCTGTGTTCATGCCACTTTTACTTTAGTTCTCCTGTGTTCATGCCACTTTTACTTTAGTTCTCCTGTATTCATGCCATCTTTCCTTTAGTTCTCTTGTGTCCATGGCCCTTTTACATTAGTTCTCCTGTGTTCATGCCTCCTTTACTTTAGTTCTCCTATAATCATGCCACTTTTACTTTAGTTCTCCTGTGTTCATGCCACTTTTACTTGTGGTCTGTGCAACTGGTCATAACAGGGTTTACAGGTGATAGGTGCATATGTAATCATGATGAGCAACATTAAATACAGTATGCCCCCATGCCTCTCAAACTTTGCTAGTAAAGGGACACCATTAGCAAAAAAATAATATTTGTATGTGAGTCTGACAACGATGTGTAATTAGAAAAAATATAACCATCATTTGGGCTGAAGAAGATAAATGAAAATAGGGGTTATAATTCCTTTTCTCTTTTTTCACAATTTATTTGGAATGCATTTCCTTTCGCATAGCTAGATTTAATAATAACCATGGTAAAACAAATGCTACATTGTTACATATCTGCTTAAAACAAAAACGCATTATTCATTCCATTTTCACCCTTCACCCGATCAATGTTAATACACTGATCCAGAAGGCAGGAAAATCCCATCAGCAGATCTTGCCAATTTCCCTGAAGAGTAGGGAAAAAACAACCTGTCTTATAAATAGCAATTGTACTGTCCTGAACTGCCTTGCTCTAATGTCATGACTGTAAACCAAGATATTTTGCTATTTCAAGCGTTATTTTAGGTCTACCATATTATCATGAATGAATTACCCTTTTTGTAATAATTCAGTTTTTTTACAAACACATCATATGTATTCTGATTTTTTTAAAATATATTATCAATTTGACTTTCATGCATTTTTATGGTTTATACTTTATTAGTAGAATTCTCTACATGAAGAGTAATTGCTGCAGGTGTTTGTCCTACAAAACAGAGTGGAGATTATTGACATGTTATGAAGATGTCTTCCTTTTGCATCCTTCCTACTTGGGCACAAAAATGATATAGTGCCAGTGGGTGCAGATCACAGTTAGAAGTGCTCTCTGCTTGAATACTCGCATCCCTTAGTGCAATTGCACTTCTGTTTGGGCTTATAGTAAATGACACCTCTAGTGGCTGGGTATAGGATGGATAAAATGGGAAAGTCTGGAGCAGATTTGCCGGATAGTAGGAAATTTGTCCAGTCTGGATGAGGGCTTGCATAAATGGTTTGAGACAGAAGGGGAATTTGCTATACAATAAGAAACAGCAAGTTTATCCCAGAGCTTTTTTTGAAATAAAGGAAGTATCAAAAGTAACACCTATGGGCACATTTACTTAGGGTCGAATATCGAGGGTTAATTAACCCTCAATATTCGACCATCAAAGTAAATCCTTCAACTTTGAATGTCGAAGGATTTACCGCATTTAGTACGATCGAACAATCAAAGGAAAAATGATGAACGAGGAAATCCTTTCAATCGAAGGATTTTAGTCGATCGATCGAAGGATTTTTCTTCTTCAAAAAAAACCTTAGAAAACTGATGGGGAAGGTCCCCATAGGCTAACAGGTTTAAACTGCTGAAGTATGTAGTCAAAGTTTTTTTTTAAAGAGACAGTACTTCAACTATCGAATGGTCGAATAGTCAAACGATTTTTAGTTCGAATCGTTCGATTCAAAGACGTAGTCGAAGGTCGAAGCAGCCAATTCGATAGTCGAAGTAGCCAAAAAAATACTTTGAAATTCGAAGTATTTTTTATTCTAATCCTTCACTCGAGCTAAGTAAATGTGCCCCCTAGATAATGTGTTCAACCACTTGGTAGGATATTTTTTCCATCTACCCCCAATAATAGTTAAATATGACAAGATGTAGGGGAATACAGTATGTATTAAACCTCAATTTTTTATGGTTGCGTTTTTAAAGTATAAAATTAGAATTTTTAGAGGAAAAAAAATTGAATTTTTTAAAGATTTATTATACCCCAAACCTGCCAAAAATCCAAATCCAAAAATACTCCAGCTAAAACCTGTCGCGGTCATGAAGAAGTCTGTGGCCGATGTCCCTGAAGATCCATGAAGATGTTTCATGACATTGTGACCTGCGTTGGTTTTCGACAGGGTTTTCAGGTGATCCAGAGTCAAACTCAGTTCTAATTGTCGCACAATTTTGTCGAGACTTTTCCTGCACCAATCTTTTCAAGCCGATTTCTTGATAAATGAGTTACATTTGTGGATGGGAGTTAGGTTGACTTTGTTTTATTTAAAACATTAGATGAATTTGAGTTTTAGTAAATACCTCCCTTAATGTTAATACTATGGGTTTTTATTATATCAATATGAGGGGGAGGGCAGCACCAACTAGTTACACCACTGCACTAAGCTATTCAGAAACCCTCCGGAATATATAATATTTTATCTTTATACCCAAGAGCCTGTGGGAGATAAAGGGATCATTTTTCAGGTCTTTGCTGGAATTGAACCTAGTACACCAGTATTGCAAGATAGCAGTAATGACCATTGAACCTCCACGATCCTGTATATGGTGAGGTTGTACAATATTCATCAAGGTTACAAAGATGCAGTAATATTAATTGGCTGAGATTTTTCTACAGCTTTACAGCAGAGATAAAAAGTGCATTACATAAATAAAAATATAGTCAGTGCAGAACTCTTCCAGTGGAGGCAGCTATTCCCAACTCAACTTCCTCAAAGAAGGAACATGTCCAAACAACTGTAAAAACCTAAAGGGAAACATACACAAAATTGTACTTGTGTAATACATTCTAGAATGAATATGGGGAGACATGTTAAACAAAAAAAAGTGTCCAAAAGCAAACACTACAGGATCACCACATGCCGGGGGTTATTATTCTGAATTTTAAAAACTCGAAAATTTACAATAAAATCTGAATTTTTCATGGGAAAAAAACTTTGATTTTTCCACATTTATTTTACCCAGAGGATGGAAAAAGTCAGCATCTGAAAATCCGGCATCTCAGACCTACTGAGGTTGTATATAAGTTAGTCGGAAAGGTCCAGATCCTATTTGAAAGTTTCTGTGGTCTGCGCTGGAATTACCCAGAAAATCCGACTATTTTGGACTTTTCGGGTAAAAATCTGAAAAATTCTGGCTTTTCTGGGAACAAGCCAGAAAAAATCAAGCAATTCAGGAAAAACGCAGAAAAACTCATTCAGGTTTTCCATTGATTTTATCAAGTTTGTTCCTGATCCGATTAAATTGTGCTTTTTTATAATAAATAAGGTAAAATCACATAACTCCCAACTGTCCCTTTTTCGGAGGGACAGTGCCTCTTTTGACAGCTCAACCTGCAGTTCCTCATTTGTACTGGAAAGTCCCTATTTTGTCTGCACTGAACAGCCAGGAAAAGAAACAAAGTTTCTAATTTAATTGGCTTTTAACAGAGAGCACAGAACAGCTAACAGGTGCAAATAAGATACTTTGTAACAATTTTGAGACAAAAAACATTTTAGATAAGGAGAATTATTTTCAAAATTTCATAGCCTGCCAAATTTTGTAAAATGAACATAGTAGTTAAGGGGTGTAGTCGCAGAAAGGGGCATGGTCAAATAAATGTTGCTGCACTACTTGTGAAAAAAAAAAATTGTCACACTTTTTACTGGGACAAAATGAAATCATGGATTCTAGTTTGGTATGACTTTTTTTTTTAATTTAAATACTCATAAATAATTCAGATTTTGATAAAAAAAAAGACCTGGAGTGTTAATCTAAATACATGCAGTGTGCCTGGGTACTCACAAGAAATATAGAATTTAGCAGCGTATCTCACTCGTGTCAGTTTCATATATGATGCCGAATTAAAAAAAGAAAAATATATTGTATAGCAGATTCCATTTATTAACTAATGGCAAACATTTACTCACAGACACAGGATGGGTAGTAAGCGTATAGATATACAAAACATAGATGCCACACATCTGCTCAGATGTTCCCCAATCCAATTGGAGCAAATTCCAATTGGGCACTGAAAATTACTTTAAAAAAGCTACATACACCTTACTCCAAGCAGCTTCATAGAGATTACACCTCCACTTCTTCAGGCATAGGTGGACATGAGGCTTCCACATGTGTTCAAGGCCTCAAAAGGAACCTAGTGATGATGTCATCAAGTAGCACACAGCTTTATAAGGAGGCACTAACTTAAAGCGGCCAACATGGATACTGCAGTACCCTTAAATAGTCACTAGATGGCATGAACCAAACATACACAATACAAATGTAGAATCATTCACAATGTTCTTTGGATAAAAGTTCAAAACCACCCAAAACTCTTAAATAAGGTTCACTAAAAGCAGCATGATCTAGTCTTTATTGAGACCGGCTGGCATTGTGTTTAATTTAAAAATCCAAAAAGTCTCTTCTTTTTCTTAAAGGGCGAGTCAAACCCAAAATGAAAATTTGCCTAATAAAAGGAAACTGAATTCCAAGCAACTTTTTAATACACATTCATTGCAAAAATGTTTTTTTTTTTTTAAATAATATTTGTATTGATTTTAGAAGGATCACAACAGGTTTGGTGCTCATGGCACTGGAGGTGCATTAAACAAAGTATATAGCAAGGTTACATTGCATAAGTTCGAGTACACAAGTAGTCTGCAACAGACGTAGAAACATTTTTGGAGCATTTTTATATGCTGGTGATTTAGAAGGCTGACATAGCTGCAAGGAAGTTTCGGATTGCCAGCGTAGCTGCTTGAGAGCAGTAACCACCTTGTTGTGACACCGTCGGTGCCATTCCAAATGGGAGAATGTGAAAAGGGGTAGAAAAGGTGGAAGAGAGAGCAGGTAGAGGACAGATTGGAGGAGAAAGAGAGGGGGGAAGAGGGAGATAGGGGTGAAGAAAATGAATTGAAGCTAAGGTGGAAGGGGGATGACACACCTGACTGAGTGAAATTTGTTACCTAAGTCGTTGATCAGTTTTAAAAAAACTGAATTGGCTGACCTGGTAATTTCGGCTGCCAGTCGACTCCAGCGCTCCAGGTGATGTGTAGTAAGTTCCAACCTTAACTATGGTAAATTATTCTGATGGAACCTACCCAAGACTTAACTGTTTGCATGAATCAGAATCAAGGAATTGCATCCAGTAAAACCATCTTTTGGTAAAGTTCTGCGAGTCAGTTGAGGAAACAGCCCTCAACGCCTCAAATCTCTGGATCTCCCTCATTTTGTGTAACCAATTGCTCACTGTAGGGGTAGTGGTTTGTCTCCATTTAATAGGAATGAGTGCTTTGGATGTGTCTAACATTACGGGGGCTAGTGCCTTCTTGTATGACTTGATTGGGAGTGGAGAGTCATGAAGGAGAATGGCTAGAGGATCATCAGCGATCTCAATATCGGTTACTTGTCGGATGGGACTCCAGAATGTGGTTAGTTGGGAACAGTTCCAGAAAATATGGATTAGCGTACCTGGATGACTCCCGCTCCTCCAGCAGTTGGGGGAGACTGCTCTGTAGATCTTGTTTAGTTTTGTGGGATACCTGTACCACTTCGTGAGGAGTTTATAGTTGAGCTCCTGAATTCTAGCGCACGGGGAAGACTGATGACAATTGTGTGATTTTGGCCCATTGTTTGTCCATAATGTTAGAATTGATATTCGCTTGTCATTTTTTTTTAAGCGAGGCGGTTGGACTGGGTTTAAGGTCTAGGATTAGGCTGTATAGTAGAGAGATCACCTGTGTTGGGGGTTGTTGGTTTTTGTCGGCCCAGATGTAACATTTCGTAAGCGAGTATAAGGCTTGGAATGTCCCTTTGGGTGGTGGGTAATGTATGGTCTGTGAGGGTAAAGGAAACGGGGTAGGACGTTCATTTTCAGCGTATTAATACGACCTAACCAGGATAAAAGTTAAAAATTTTGCTCGACCAGTTTCCCAGGTCAGATTTGATAGCATTTAAAAAATCTGTGTAGTTTTGATTGATCGACTGTTGCACATCTGGGAATATTTTCAGGCCTAAGTATGTGAGAGAAGTGTTCGAGACAGTGATCGGGAAGGAATGCATGACCGATGTGAACTCTTCCGAAGGGATCGATATATTTAATGCCAAATTAATCTTAAAATTGCTGACTAAACTCATCTAATTCTCTCAGTAGATTTCGAAGAGAGATTCTAGGGTTTCTAAAAAAAAAAAGAGTAAGTCATCAGCATATGCCGCCATTTTATGCCCCTTTAGGCCTATTGTAATGCCATTGATATGATATCTTGCTACGAATTCTGTTAAGGAAACTTTCGATGGATAAGACAAATAAAAGGGGTTTATGTATTATATCTTGTTTGTTAACCTCATCTCGGAGGAGAGAGTCATTTAATCTCCACACATGAGTTCTAGCAGAGGGGGTCCTGTTTAAGAGGGTGCAAGTGATCGGGGCGTGGTCTGACCAGGTGATAGCATCAAGTCTTTAAGCAATCTAATATCTGTGTGTCGGATGAATATGTAGTCTATTCTACTGTAGGTGTTATGAGTGTGGGAGAAAAATTTATAATCTTGCGCTGAAGATTTATCTACTAGGGTATGATCTCTGAACTGCTTTTTAAAAGTTTCTAGCTTCCGATGAGAGATGCTAGATCTTCCAGTAGAGGAATCCAATACTGGTTCTAGTGTCCTGTTTAGGTCCCCTCCAAAGATGAGCGTGCCTTCCTCGAATTCACTCAGAGCGTGGAGTGTTTGTGTCAAGGCTGTATGCTGCTCCGTGGGAGTGGGGGGGGGGGAAGTAAAAACAAAGATTGTTCCATTTCTTTTACCAGCTTAACTGTTTAAAAAACTTTTTAAAACAAATGCACTTTTTATTGACTTCTACAGCAGGTTTTAGCAGCTGGATTTGAATTTTTTAGATTTTTCAATCATTACATTTTTTAAAATTCACTTGAAAAGCTTGAATTTTAAAAAAAAGCTTTGGGTTATAATAAATGTCGAAAAATTTAAGGTTTTTTTCCCTTGAGTTTTCCCCTTTAAAAGCCCAACCAGAAAAATTTGAGTTTAGTAAATAGCTCCCTAAAATTGTGCTCAAACCCAGAAAAATAAAGTACACATTTTGTTTCAAGAAAATATAGTAAATCTTTACTTAAAAAAAGGATCGTTTTCAAAAATACATTGGAGACGAAAGTTTGCACCAATTGATTACTACTTAGAATGAAGGAAACAATGAACATGTCACAGATTATTGTAAAGTCATACCAGTATAAATGAGGAAATCTGTGAGTATGTAAATTATCCAATAAAATTCAAACTGAATTCTTTCAATCTGGAATGCAAATTTGAGCGCAGCTATAGTTAATTCATGTGTCCTCACTGTATGGAGAAAACTCATTTATTTAAAGGAATAAAAATTGAAATAAGGCATGTTCTGATTTTCTGTTTCCTTAAAAGAAACCACCAGTTTTTGTAATTATTCATTAAAAAGGCATTAAATTGCATACATACAGTATGAGTAGTTGAACAAATCATTAAAGTGGACCTGTCACCCAGACATAAAAAGCTGTATAATAAAAGTCCTTTTCAAATTAAAATGAAATCCAATTTTTTGTTTTATTAACGTTCATACAGTAGCTGTTGTAAACTCTTTTAAAAATCTCAGCTGTCAATCAAATATTGGCTGCCCCTCCTCTATGCCTTAGGCATAGAGGTGGAGCAGGCAATTACTTTCACTTTCCATTCAGCATTTCCTAGATGTCACTGCCCTCCTCACATTCCCCCAGTTCTCTTAACCATTTAATTGTGTAGCCAGGGGATGGGCATCAGGTTCCTCTTCTTGTATATAAACAAGACTTTGAGATGATGCAATGCTCTTAACAGGGTCCACAAAATGGCTCCTGCCTGCTTGCTATAATTATAAATTCCCAGACTGAAGGAAACAAAATAATTTATATAGTGTAATTAAAGTTGGTTTTGCTTCACTAACTGGATAAAATAGTATTTGGAATTTTTTTTCAGCTGACAGGTCCCCTTTAAAGTGTGCTTGCAAGAAAAAAAGCAATGCTAAAACTAACAAATTAAGGAGAAAAAAAAAGTATAATTAAAAGGAAAGTATAGGTTTCATATTCCAGAGGAACAAGGTGTCACAGAAGATATAACGCTCAACCTCCTGGGGTTGCCATTGTCCTCTTTCACAAGTAGTTTAAGTCATAGTCTGGCATTCAGTGCTTGTACAGCCACACTCCTCTACGTAAATGTAGGAAAATACTGAACTGCTTCCATCTTCACACTGCAGATCTACCTGTCGTTGGCTAGTCTTCAGTTCCTGGCAACAACTACACTTGTGTTCCATTGAATTGGAATCTGCAGAGTACCTGTGGGAATAATATTTCAGGTTATTGATAAATAAACCTTAAAAAAAAATCAATGAAAAAAATGTAAAATTCAGCTCAGGGTAATTTTCTGAGCACTTTTGCAATTTACATATTTTTTTTCTATTTAACTGCTGTTCAGTTCCTGTACAGTCAAAGAGATACACGGTCAGAAGGAAAACAGAGACATGTTCTGATGTTGCCCTACTTAGAAAAGAGATGGGAAATGGAATCTGAAATTTCTGATCTCTTTCCTGAGCAGAACAACATTAGAACATATCTATGTTTTGCTTATGAATGTATATATCTTTGACTGTACATTTAGGGACAGATTTATTAAGAGTTGAATTGAAAATTCAACATTTTTTTATGGTCAAAATTTTACTAGGAAAGTACCAAACTCGATTCGAGTTTTTTTAAAATTTGAATTCGATATACTCTGACACATGTCTTTGGATATGTTTGCAGCCTTCCTGACATTCCAGTTTTTTTTTGGAGAAAAAACTCGAATCGAGTTTGATTGGATTCAATTAAAATTTTTGGAATTTTTCAATTTGTCTGAGTTTTAATAATTACATTTCATTAATAAAGGGCACAGCGGGGCTGTGGAGGGTTTACTATCCGTTTAAGCACTTCGATAAATTCTACATAACACAAGTTTCTGAATATCTGGCTGCACTTACATTGATTTGGTACTGCAGCTTCCCTCACAGTAGGACAATTCCACTGTCTGTTCAGACTCGCAGGTTCCATTTGTGATGGTTTGCTTCTCTTTAAGGACAAGACATCCAACTTGTTCTTCTAAAAATGAATACAATCCATTTTGAATTTAGTTTACCATGCATTTATTGCAAACACCAATAGATAATAGATAGATTATAATATAATGCAACTCATAAATATATTAAATGCCATTGGGGCTTATGTGCTTCTGTAAGAGCACAAAACTGCATGGTCAATCCTTTTACACAGAGCACAATATTATCAGCAGCTGTCTAATTTATTTATACAGTACAGTTAGGTATATATGATGTTGGGAATCATAAATTTAATATGACAGTTTCCACAATCTTGCCATTGTGTAGTCTTGCTACTACTTAAAGCTGCTCTATTTTCTACTATTTTCTACTATTATCATTACATACAGTACACAATCAATGCTATCTTGTGCTGACTACAAGTCTCCTGCACTGTGTGTGCGTTTCACATATGAAAGCAGCTGGAGTAGCTATAATTGTTACATGAAGCTCAGAAATAAGGCAATTTAAAGTTATAAAACTCTCAATGATGTTTGTAGGGAAGTAGGGCAAGACCCTTGCACTTATCCCTGTAAAGGAGCAGGCATAGCAGGGTTGCAAGGTATTACATTTCAAAACCAGCCAGAGACTATAAAAAAATAACCAAAAAGTAGCCAAAAGCCATTTTAAAAGTAGCACAAAAATAGCTCAATTTGTACACTGAAACAAATTGTGCTGAAGCCTGAATGGGGGAGCTACACATAAACCCCCCAAACGGACAGCAGGCAGACTCAGGGGGAATCAATGTCTGTTTCCATAGTGAAATTGCCAGGGTCAGAGGGGAATAAGGAGATTTTTCATTTTAAAATAACAGGCACAACTAATAAGAGTATGAAAGCTGGGCTGTGAAATTGGGCGGGTTTTTAAAATCCAAACCCGGGTTTGGGCGGGTTTGATCTTCTAAAACCCTCCAGTAACTTTTAAAAGTAGTTTGGCTATAATACCGCCAACCTGGCAACCCTGAAGAGTGAGTAGCTGGCAGGAAGAGGAAGTAGTTGAAGAGAGAAGCCTGGCAGAGAGAACCACACGGTGGACAGAGAGAGAGAAAACTGCTGGTGGGCCCAGAGAGCTGGAAGGCTCCACCAAAAGCAGACATTTGGATCAGGCTGGCACAGGGATGCTAGATACTGTGCCTGGAGTAATAGAAAGAGAAGTAATGGGCGAATAAATTCGCCAGGAGCGAATTTGCTGCAAATTTGCTGTGAATTTCTGCGTTTTACCACCAATTAATACATTTGGGAAACCGCTGTGAAAATTCGCAGTGTCAAAAAAATTTGAATATTCGCGCACATAAAAATTGTCACAAGTCAAAATTATTTGGACGACCAATTGACTTTAAAACATTTGGACAAAATAGGCACATGTATAAAAATTGTCGCTGGCGTTCGAAATTGAATTTTGTCGCTGGCGTTCGAATCATTTTGACACACATTGACTTCAATGCTTTTTGTGAATTTTTCACCATTTTTTTCGTGAAGCAAAACAAAACTCGCACAAAAAAGAGAGTGAGAAAAAAATCCAGATTGGAGAAACCAGCATCAGTAGGGGATTTCCATCTGAAAATCCAAAGGGGCTTGTAGTTACACTGCAGGGCTGCAAGTGCTGGACTCGCTGAAGGACCTGTGTGAATCATCAAAACAGACTTTTGGAGTGAGTATCCTGTTCAAAGGGACAGTACCCTAAAGTAGTGTTCCCCAATCTTTTTTGCCCCATGGACCAGTGTAAATAGTGGGCTCAGCGGCCCAGTACAGGTAGATCCACGGCCCGGCAATTGGCCGAGGCCCAGCGGTTGGTGACCACTGCCCTAAAGGGGAGCTTGAAGATCCAGATCCAGTTGTTGGGAATACATTAAAGGACTTTGAATTCCTTTAGTTAGGCAGATAGTTAGTGCCTACTTAGTCAGATAGTACGGCCCTATTGCCACCTGTTTAGGACTGCTGCTTGTATTAGTTGGTCGTTTATTTTAGATAAACAGTTTTTTAGTTTAACAAATACTGTGTTCCTAGTTATGCTCTGAGTTCACATTGGGGCAAATTCGTTAGTTCGCTAGCGTTTGGCATTTTCGCTACTGGGCAAATTCACTAACGAACGCTGGTGTAGTTTCGCTAGTGTTACTTCGCAACCTTACACCAGGCTAGTCTTCGCTAGCTACAAACTACGCAAATTCACTAACTTGCGCAGTGTACTGAACGCTACCTTTTACGCTAGACTTCCTTCGCCAACTCAGACCTGGCGAAGCGCAATAGAGTAGATAGGGATTGTTTAAAAAAAAGTCAATTTTTTTTCTAAGTCCCAAAAAACGCTGGCGTGTTTTCTACATGATGGGTGATAGGCTGAAAAAGATCGAACATTTTTTGGGGCTCCCCTTCCTCCCCCTACATTTCCTGACCCATGGCAACTTACCTAGACAGTGGGCACATGTGTAGGGCAAAATAAAATTTTTATATGCTGATTTGAAGGTTTTCTAGGCATTTGTACTGCAGATACGTGTTCCTCCATTGAAATTTGAATTTCGCGCCGTATGCAAATTAGCCTTTGCTAGCGCAACTTCGCTTTATATAGCGAATCAACAGTAGCGCAACTTCGCAACCTTACGCTACCCCTGTGCGCAACTTTGGATTTTAGTGAATTTGCGGAGCCCTGGCGAAACTTCGCCTGGCGAAGTGCGGCGATGTTGCGCCTGGTGCAACTTCGCATCTTAGTGAATTTGCCCCATTATGTTTTCCATTGTGGCAATTGTCAGAAAGACCTTCTATCAAATGTAAGCCAGGAGATAATTAGTCAGATGAGATTTAAAAATGTTTTAAAAGGAGCTTGGCTAATGTTCCTAAAAATACATGGGGCAATCGACCATTTATGCTGTAAATTGCTACCTCTGGTATCAGATCACAGGGAGTCCGTTTATATAAGGTTATAATTTAGGAAGTTACAGCTATATAATAGAATTTCTCTTACCCATACATAGTTTGCAGCAGCCATTTTTGGACATTGTTATGATACCGTGTTTCTAAAAAATAAAATAAATACATTTAAGATGAATGATTAGTGGGGGGAAACATATGATCATGTAATGTAAATTGCAATATAAACATGCTCTATACATATCTTAAAGTTTTAAAATAACTAGAACTAGGAGAAAGAGATGTGTAGAGATGAGCATTTTCTCTGTTCCACCCCCGACACTCCATCTGTAAGCATGACTGCTTAGTCCAAACTGCAGCACACACAATACATTTCACAATTTTTCATGTCTGTTCCATATATTAGTTTGCATGATGCCTGTGCATTTGGGAAATTAAGGATGCCAACAGAAATACGGGGTAAAAATTAGGTTAGGCAGAAGAGCCAAACAAGCTATGCTTACTGGTTTATTTATCAACTTCATATACATATTGTATAGCATCCAGAAACACATGACTCAGCTCTGAAAAACATGGAGGCCATTTCCCACAGAGGAAACCTGAATTTTCAAATTTTGTGTTTTTTTTTTTTTTTAGAGAAAACAAAACAAACTCTTGCTTATTTATTAAAAAACTTGAATTTCAAAAACTTCGACTAAAAAACTTCAAACACAGCAAAATCACATTCTACTCATTTTCAAATTTTTACTCGTTTACCAAGTTATTTTGCACTTCATAAATATAGAAAATTCAAGTTTTCGTAAACTCAAACATGAATTTGTTAAAGAGCAAAAAAAACCTTTCAATTGTTGTAAAAACGTGTTCTAAATGTGTTAGCAATGATTTACTATAACTCAAAATGCATCTGTAAGAAAATAATTTACCTCCTTGCAAGCCTGTTCATCAAAAGGAGGACAGGATTCCTTTATAGTTACAATATCATAATTAGATGTACACGTATAGCTGATACACTTGTCGTCTTTAGGTATGTAGGTATTTCCAGGCTGAAATGTTAACATAAACATATGTGTGTGTGAATGGAGAGATGAGAAAGTGGAAAGTAAGTGGAAATTGTAGAATGTCATAGTGAAAGATTAGTCAATACTGAAAACCCTTAACATTACGTCAATAGCGTGAATCAGGTGAAGGCCCATTTACTAAAGGTCAAATTTTAGTGGTATTAGAGCTTTTTAAAACCACAGTTAAACTCTATTTCTCTAAAACCATGAATGTTGTTAAAATATCCGAACATAAACATTTCGAATGGAAAAAAGTTGCTGAAAGATCCGAAAAAAATATGAATCTCTCTAAAACCTCTAAAAGTTCAAGTTTTTCGTAAAATTACTACTGAAAAGAATCCAAAAACCTCTAAAGCTGTGAATGGTTACTAAAAAATTCCAATAGGACAAGCACAGCTCCCATTGACCTACAGTATATGAGACCTTGACCGCTATTTTTACACTTATTAAATCTCACATTTTTGGAGTTTTAGAGAAATGTAAAACTTTTTGTGGGAAAAAATGAAATCTCAATTTTAGCAAACCAGCCCCATAGTCAAAGCAGTACAAGTTATGAATAACAATAAAATCACCATACTTATATTATTAACCAACATGAAATGCAGTTCACTATTCATTTAAGAAATAGGTTTTAAGGCAAAACACCAGAGCTAAGGGGCAGATTTATCAAAGGTCAAAGTTCCAAGTTGAAAAAACTTCAAATTCAAAAAGATCAACCGAATGGTGGTCGAAGTTTTTTGGGGTCGAAGTGGGCCTACTTAGAATCATACAATTTGAAGTAGCGCTACTTCAATCTACTTCGATTCAAAGTTTTTTTAACTTTGACTTTCGATCTCCCAAACTCCCCCAATTGCCTCCATACAGGTTCTAGGAGGTCCCCTATAGGCTAAAACAGCACTTCGGCAGCTTTTAGGTGGTCGAAGTCGAAGTTTTAAAGAGACACTACATAAATAATTTCCGATATTCAAATTTCAACGTTTTTTTCAACTTCGAATCGAAGTTGAACTAATCGAGGTTCAAAGTACCCAAAAATTACTTGGAAATTCTACGTTTTTAACTTCGAACCTTCACTTCGACCTTTGATAAATCTGCCCCTTAGTGTAATGGTATCCCCCACTAGGAGGGAAACAATCTAAAAGATGTCTTACAATAGGTTTTAAAGTTTTCCCATCCCTGTATGCTATGTTAATGGCTGACTTATAGCCATTAATGCAAGATTGCAATGTCAAATCAGTCTTGTCTGTATATATATATACATTCACATACAAATATATATATATAATAGGCCACATGATCAAGTAACCATGTATATAACAATGTACATGTTATTCTATGCTTTATTTTAATGCTCTCACCTGTTTGTGGATGCACCAGGGAACATGAATCATGTGAATTAGTCTTGTGATATCATAGAATCGGTTTTGGCCGATTACAAGTGTGTTTTTTTGGGAGTTATTCATGATAACTTGATTTTTTTTTCTGGTTGGGCTTTTAAAGAGGGAAACTATTTTTTCATGTGAAAGTTTTTTTTTTCCTTCAATATTTATTATACCCCAAAGCTAGGAATGGGCGAATTTTTTCGCCTTGTTTCGCCATGAAAATGACGCCCATAGACTTGTATGGCACTTTGCTTCAAAAAAAAAAAAAAGACGCGCATCAGAAAAAAATTTCACCGCACCACAAAAATTTTTTGACGCCCATAGACTAATGGCCGTCAGCAACATTTCGATGGCAGCAAATTTTTTGGTGAAGCGAATAGGGTCAAATTCGCCCAAGCCTACCCAAAGCTGCTAAGTACGAATCCAAAAAATGGGGGTCACTGATCCCATCTAAAAAACAAATGCTCTGTAAGGCTATAAATGTATTGTCATTGCTACTTTTTATTACTCATCTTTCTATTCAGGCCTCTCCTATTCATATTCCAGTCTCTTATTGAAATCAGTGTATGGTGGATAAACTATTGAAATTGCAGAGAGCTGATGAATTAAATGCTAAATAACTCAAAAACTACAAACAATAAAAAATTAAAATCAATTGAAAATTGGCTCAGAATATCACTCTCTACAGCATTATACAGGTTAATATCAAGGTGAACAAAGGTTTCACACTATTGATTGGTTATGCAGTGTCGGACTGGCCCACCTGGATACCAGGAAAACTCCTGGTGGGCCCAGGTGTCAGTGGGCCCTCTTGCTTCTAACCATTTAGCCTACTTCATAGTCATTCTCTATTTATTTATGGGAAAAAATGCTTATTAATGGAAGAATATAGTAAGTAGATATAAAAGACTAGGAGAATAAAGAGGGTGAGTGAGGAGAGGAGGAATAAGAGTCTGGAAAGTCGGCCCACGGTCTAAGATTTTTTGGTGGGCCCCTGACATCCCAGTCCGACACTGTGCAAAAGGGGAGGGGTATTACGAAGGTTCAACCTCTTTCAGGTGTGACAATGAGGTATTTTTAATGTACATTAATAAAGTATTTTATATTTATAAATTCTAAGGAGTGCCCCAGATTTGCATACATTTGCATATTTGTATATACACACACACATATTCCTTGATCCATTACCTCTTCATTTAAGGGTCAACATGAGTTGGAAACATACCTTCAAGATTTTAGTGGAGTTATTAGTCATTTTTATTACACATGCCACTTGTTTACAATGTCCACAGCATTCACGATCAGCATCTCTTTTGTATGTATAACCCTGTGACACATAAAAGTACTGTGAGATGCAAAAGGCAAAGGTTTTATGCAATGTTGGCACAGATAGTCTTGTTATAATATACCCTAATCCCATGTAAACTTTATTGAATAGTCATGTGTTAGCAGGCATAGATTCACAGCAAAATTTCGAGTTTCACCATGGTGCAATTATTTTTCAAAAAACAACTAAACAAAAAAAGAGCACTCTTTGACTTCAATATATTTTGCATGAAAAATGCCCATTGATTTTAGAGTATTTTGCCCAAGAAAGTTGCAGCAAAATAAAGATTGAATCCACTGTATTTTTTTCAAAATAAATACCCATTGAATTCAATGCATTTGGCAAAGAAAAAAAATACTGAAAAAAATGGCTTTTGGCTTTTTCATTCTGTAGATTTTCCAGTGGTTTAGCTTATTTATCGATGAAGCGAAACAGAACAGATTTTCTCATCACCATCACTGAATAAATGAAGGAGTCAAAGAATGAATCACTAAAGGATAAACGTATAATGCATATTAAGGTGCAACTAGGATAATGCAAAAGGCTAAAGAAGCTCAAAGACAGATTATCCCTCTGTCCAGTAATGATGCTGCTGATTGTGGAGAGGAATTACAGAAGTGAAAGGAGGACAAGTGAAGACCATAAGGTTAAACAGATGTAATACACAAAATCAATGTGATGTGCAACCAATAAAAAGGTGCATTTTATTAAATGTTATTTGGATATGTTAAACCAAAGTTAAGTATAAGCACCCATTGGTTTTATTTAAATGGCTCAATTAAAATTATCCTGACCAGCTAAAGTGATGCTCATAATATTGTTTCAGGACATTCTACTAACTCTACTATTCTATCTAACTCTGACAAAATTACCAATTTCTTAACAAAATGACCAGCTAGTATTCAGAATTATCTAGAGCCAGCTTAATCAAATTTAGTTATATAGAACAGAAGATTCAGCAACTTAGTGAAGGTAGTTCTGGACGATAAAGAACTGATCTGGAAGTACTAAAGTATGCATTTCTCTTGTAAAGATCTGAGCAGTAAGTAAGTAAGTCAGATGCTTACAATGAATTACATTTAGATCTTCTCATGAAACAGAAACTTACTGGTAAGCATTGAGATGGTTCAGCAATGGCACATTTCTCTGTCTGTGATTCCACTTCAAAATTAGATTTACAGGTATAAGTGATACACTTGTTTTCTTCTGGGGTGTATTCATCTCCAGGCTAGAATGGAATCTATTGTTAGCAATGGTTTTCAAAACAGGAAGATGCTATAAAGTGATCAAGGCAGAATGTCTACATTATACAAGCTTCAGTCCCCATTGTTATTTTTCAATAGCAATAACAAAAATCAATGTTACAGAATCACGATTTTTTTATGAGCCTTAAGAAACTAATATTGGAATTCAAGTACCTCCATGATTTTAGCAGAGTTGTCAGGGAGTGTCATCACACATTGGTATTTTATGCATTCTCCACAGCATTTTCCTGGAAGTTTTTGGTATTTATATCCCTGTGAAAAATACAGTAAAGCTCTGTCAGACAAGACTATTTCCTGGAAAATAAACCAGCAGCAGTTTTCTGCCATAATTTCTAGCAGGGATTCTAGAATTTCCACTTATAGAATCAGAACAAGAGTAAAAGTCCCACTTGATTGTAAGCAAATCTGATACTACTTTAATTGGACTCCAGTGCAAAAGTCTTGGCCTTGACCTCCGCTCCAAGGATAACTCATGACCATTTAGTTAACCCAATCTAATAACAGAAATGTCCCTGTAAGGCAGTGATCCCCAACCAGTAGCTCGTGAGCAACATGTTGCTTTCCAACCCCTTTGATGTTGCTCTCAGAGTCCGCAAAGCAGGTGCTTATTTTTGAATTCTAGGCTTGGAAGCATGTTTTAATTTAATAAAAACTAAGTATAGCAGCCAAGTAGAGCCTCCTGCGGGCTGTCAAATAGCCAATCACAGCCCTTATTTTGCATCTGAAGGGACGTTTTCATGTTTGTTTTTCTCCCCAACTCTTTTTATATTTGAATGTGACTAACGGGTAAAAAAGATTGGGGACCCCTGCAGTAAGGAGTGCCCTGACATTTCCAGGCTAATTACTCTGAGTAATTCAAATTCAGTTTCATTAAATCTAATGTAATTATATAGAAAAGAAGATACAGCCACTTGACCAGAAGTATTGACTTTAAGTAGTAAAGTGTGCATTTCTCTTGTAAAGATCTGAGCAGTAAGTAAATCAGGTGCTTCCAATTAATAACTTTCAGATCTTCTCATGAAACAGAAACTTACTGGTAAGCATTGTGAAGGTTCAGCAATGGCACATTTCTCTGTCTGTGATTCCACTTCAAAATTAGATTTACAGGTATATGTGATACACTGGTTTTCTTCTGGGGTGTATGTGTCTCCAGGCTAAAATGGAATCTATTGTTAGCAATGGTTTTCAAAAGAGGAAGATGCTCTTAAGTGATCAAGGCAGGATTTCTACATTATACAAGCTTCAGTCCCAATTGTTATTTTTCAATAGCAATAACAGAAATCAATGTTACAGAATCCCACATTTTTTATGAGCCTTAAGAAACTAATATTGGAATTCAAGTACCTCCATGATTTTAGCAGAGTTGTCAGGGAGTGTCATCACACATATGTATTTTATGCATTCTCCACAGCATTTTCCTGGAAGTTTTTGGTATTTATATCCCTGTGAAAAATACAGTAAAGCTCTGTCAGACAAGACTACTTCCTGGAAAATAAACCAGCAGCAGTTTTCTGCCATAATTTCTAGCAGGGATTCTAGAATTTCTACTTATAGAATCAGAACAAGAGTAAAAGTCCCACTTGATTGTAAGCAAATGTGATACTACTTTAAATGGACTCCAGTGCAAAAATCTTGGCCTTGACCTCCGCTCCAAGGATAACTCATGACCATTTAGTTAACCCGATGTAATAAAAGAAATGTCCCTGTAAGGCAGTGATCCCCAACCAGTAGCTCGTGAGCAACATGTTGCTTTCCAACCCCTTGGATGTTGCTCTCAGCGTCCTCAAAGCAGGTGCTTATTTTTGAATTCTAGGCTTGGAAGCATGTTTTAATTTAATAAAAACTAAGTATAGCAGCCAAATAGAGCCTCCTGCGGGCTGCCAAAAAGCCAATCACAGCCCTTATTTTGCATCCGAAGGGACGTTTTCATGTTTGTTTTTCTCCCCAACTCTTTTTATATTTGAATGTGGCTCACGGGTAAAAAAGATTGGGGACCCCTGCTGTAAGGAGAGCCCTGACATTTCCAGGCTAATTACTCTGAGTGATTCAAATTCAGTTTCATTAAATCTAACGTAATTATATAGAAAAGAAGATACAGCCACTTGACCAGAAGTATTGACTTTAAGTACTAAAGTGTGCATTTCTCTTGTAAAGATCTGAGCAGTAAGTAAGTAAATCAGATGCTTACAATGAATAACTTTCAGATCTTCTCATGAAACAGAAACTTACTGGTAAGCATTGTGAAGGTTCAGCAATGGCACATTTCTCTGTCTGTGATTCCACTTCAAAATTAGATTTACAGGTATAAGTGATACACTTGTTTTCTTCTGGGGTGTATGTGTCTCCAGGCTAAAATGGAATCTAGTATTAGCAATGGTTTTCAAAACAGGAAGATGCTCTTAAATGATCAAGGCAGGATTTCTACATTATACAAGCTTCAGTCTCCATTCTTATTTTTCAATAGCAATAACAAAAATCAATGTAGCAGAATCCCAAATTTTTAATGAGCCTTAAGAAACTAATATTGGAATTCAAGTACCTCCATGATTTTAGTAGAGTTGTCAGGGAGTGTCATCACACATACGTATTTTATGCATTCTCCACAGCATTTTCCTGGAAGTTTTTGGTATTTATATCCCTGTGAAACAAACAGTAAAGTTCTGTCAGACAAGACTACTTCCTGGAAAATAAACCAGCAGCAGTTTTCTGCCATCATTTTTAACAGGGATTCTAGAATTTCCACATATAGAATCAGAACAAGAGTAATAGTCCCACTTAATTGAAAGCAAATGCGTTGCTACTTTTAGTGGACTCCAGTAAAAAAAGTCTTGGCCTTGACCTCCGCTCCAAGGATAACTCATGACCATTTAGTTAACCCATTCTAATAAAAGAAATGTCCCTGTAAGGAGTGCCCTGACAGTCCCAGGCAAATTACTCTGAGTGATTCAAATCCAGTTTCATCAAATCTAATGTAACTATATAGAACAGAAGATACAGCCACTTGAACAGAAGTATTGACTAAGTACTAAAGTGTGCATTTCTCTTGTAAAGATCTGAGCAGTAAGTAAGTAAATCAGGTGCTTCCAATGAATAACTTTTAGATCTTCTCATGAAACAGAAACTTACTGGTAAGCATTGTGAAGGTTCAGCAATGGCACATTTCTCAGTCTGTGATTCCACTTCAAAATTAGATTTACAGGTATAAGTGATACACTTGTTTTCTTCTGGGGTGTATGTGTCTCCAGGCTAAAATGGAATCTAGTGTTAGCAATGGTTTTCAAAACCGGAAGATGCTATTAAGTGATCAAGGCAGGATTTCTACATTATACAAGCTTCAGTCCCAATTGTTATTTTTCAATAGCAATAACAGAAATCAATGTAACAGAATCCCGAATTTTTTATGAGCCTTAAGAAACTAATATTGGAATTCAAGTACCTCCATGATTTTAGTAGAGTTGTCAGGGAGTGTCATCACACATAGGTATTTTATGCATTCTCCACAGCATTTTCCTGGAAGTTTTTGGTATTTATATCCCTGTGAAACATACAGTAAAGCTCTGTCAGACAAGACTACTTCCTGGAAAATAAATCAGCAGCAGTTTTCTGCCATAATTTCTAGAATTTCCACATATAGAATCAGAACAAGAGTAATAGTCCAACGTGAATGAAAGCAAACGTGATGCTAATTTACGTGGACTCCAGTGCAAAAGTCTTGGCCTTGACCTCCGCTCTAAGGATAACTCATGACCATTTAATTTACCCGATGTAATAAAAGAAATGTCCCTGTAAGGCAGTGATCCCCAACCAGTAGCTCGTGAGCAACATGTTGCTCTCCAACCCCTTGGATGTTGCTCTCAGAGTCCTCAAAGCAGGTGCTTATTTTTGAATTCTAGGCTTGGAAGCATGTTTTAATTTAATAAAAACTAAGTAGAGCAGCCAAGTAGAGCCTCCTGCGGGCTGTCAAATAGCCACAGTCACAGCCCTTATTTTGCATCCGAAGGGACGTTTTCATGTTTGTGTTGCTCCCCAACTCTTTTTATATTTAAATGTGGCTCACGGGTAAAAAAGATTGGGGACCCCTGCTGTAAGGAGAGCCCTGACATTCCCAGGCAAATTACTCTGAGTGATTCAAATCCAGTTTCATCAAATCTAGTGTAACTATATAGAACAGAAGATACAGCCACTTGACCAGAAGTATTGACTTTAAGTACTAAAGTGTGCATTTCTCTTGTAAAGATCTGAGCAGTAAGTAAGCATATCAGATGATTACAATGAATAACTTTTAGATCTTCTTATGAAACAGAAACTTACTGGTAAGCATTGTGAAGGTTCAGCAATGGCACATTTCTCAGTCTGGGATTCCACTTCAAAATTAAATTTACAGGTGTAAGTGATACACTTGTTTTCTTCTGGGGTGTATGCATCTCCAGGCTAAAATGGAATCTAGTGTTAGCAATGGTTTTCAAAACAGGAAGATGCTCTTAAATGATCAAGGCAGGATTTCTACATTATACAAGCTTCAGTCCCCATTGTTATTTTGCAATATTAATAACAAGAATCAATGTTACAGAATCCCAATTTTTTTGTAAGACTTAAGAAACTAAGAAACTAATATTGGAATTCAAGTACCTCCATGATTTTAGTAGAGTTGTCAGGGAGTGTCATCACACATGTTTTCTTTATGCATACTCCACAGCATTTTCCTAGAGGTTTTTGGTATTCATATCCCTGTGAAACATACAGAAAATGCTCTGTCAGACAAGTCTACTTCATGAAAAATAAGCCAGCAGCAGTTTTCGCCCATAATTTCTAGCAGGGATTCTAGAATTTCCACATACAGAATCAGAACAAGAGTAATAGTCCCACTTGATTGAAAGCAAACGTGATGCTACTTTAGGTGGACTCCAGTGCAAAAGGCTTGGCCTTGACCTCCACTCCAAGGATAACTAATGACCATTTAGTTAACCCGATGTTATAAAAGAAATGTCCCTGTAAGAATGCCCTGACAGTCCCAGGCTAATGATTCAGCTCCAGTTTCATTAAATCTAATTTAAATAATGTAACTATATAGAACAGAAGATACAGCCACTTGACCAGAAGTATTGACTTTAAGTACTAAAATGTGCCTTGTATAGGTAAAGTTAAAACAACTGGACTTGCTGAGTAATGAATGAAGACGTTTCACTAATCATGCGAGCAGCTTCTTCAGTATGCATTTCTCTTGTAAAGATCTGAGCAGTAAGTAAGTTAATCAGATGCTTACAACGAATTACGTTAAGATCTTCTCATGAACACAAAAACTTACTGTTAAGCATTGTGATGGTTGAGCACTGGCACATTTTTCAGTCTGTGATTCCACTTCAAAATTAGGTTTACAGGTATAAGTGATACACTTGTCTTCTTCTGGTGTGTATGTGTCTTCAGGCTAAAATGGAAATCTAGCGTTAGCAATGGTTTTCAAACAGGAAGATACTATTAAGTGATCAAGGCAGAATTTCTACATTATACAAGCTTTAATCCCCATTGTTATTTTTCAATAGCAATAACAAAAATCAATGATACAGACTTCCAAATTGTTTATGAGACTTAAGAAACTTATACTGAAATTCAAGTACCTTCATTATTTTAGTAGAGTTGTCAGGGAGTGTCATCACACATACGTATTTTATGCATTCTCCACAGCATTTTCCTGGAAGTTTTTGGTATTTATATCCCTGTGAAACATGCAATAAAGTTCTGTCAGACAAGACTACTTCCTGGAAAATAAACCAGCAGCAGTTTTCTGCCATAATTTCTAGCAGGGATTCTAGAATTTTCACACATATAATCAGAACAAGAGTAATAGTCCAACTTGATTGAAAGCCAACGTGTTGCTATTTTAGGTGGACTCCAGTGCAAAAGTCGTGGCCTTGACCTCAGCTCCCAGGATAACTTATCACTATTTAGTTAACCAGATGTAATAAAATAAATATCCCTGTAAGGAGTGCCCCTACAGTCCCAGGCTAATTACTCTGAGTGATTCAAATCCAGTTTCATCAAATCTAATGTAACTATATAGAACAGAAGATACAGCCACTTGACCAGAAGTATTGACTTTAAGTACTAAAGTATGCCTGGTATATGTAAATGTAATACAACTGGACTTGCTGAGTAAACAATAAAGACGTTTCACTACTCATCTGAGCAGCTTCTTCAGTATGCATTTCTCTTGTAAAGATCTGAGCAGTAAGTAAGTTAATCAGATGCTTACAATGAATTACTTTTAGATCTTCTCATGAACACAAAAACTTACTGGTAAGCATTGGGATGGTTGAGCAATGGCACATTTTTCAGTCTGTGATTCCACTTCAAAATTAGATTTACAGGTATAAGTGATACACTTGTTTTCTTCTGGTGTGTATGTGTCTTCAGGCTAAAATGGAAATCTACTGTTAGCAATGGTTTTCAAACAGGAAGATGCTATTAAAGGGCATGTAAAGGCAAAAAAATAAAATCCCGTTTTTACTTTCTTTGATGAAAAAGAAACTTATCTCCAATATACTTTAATTATAAATGTGTACTGTTTTTATAAGAGTCCTGACTGTATTCAGTGAAATTCTCCCATCATTTACTGCTGTGGATAGGAATTGTCAGACGGTCCCTAACTGCTGAGCAGGGAAACAGTCATACTTTTGAACAGCAGGGGGAGCCCCCACCTTACTTCCCAGCCTTTCAGAACTCCAGCAGCTTTGTTTGTTTCCCTGTTTGATAATTTATGACGATCCCTAAGAAGCTCAGACTACACTGAGCATATGCACAGTCTTGGTCTTGAAAAGATGTTTAACAAAGTTACAAGATGACATACCCCTGTGGCCAACTTTGAAAGCATAAATCATTTGTTTGATTAGGCTTGTGGTGCAGTAAGTTCAGGTTTAGTATACAAAATACAGCATTTCTAGCCTCATTCTATTTTAGACTTCCCTTGTCCTTTAAGTGATCAAGGCAGAATTTCTACATTATACAAGCTTTAGTCCCCATTGTTATTTTTCAATAACAAAAATCAATGTTACAGAATTCCAAATGTTTTATGAGATTTAAGAAACTCATACTGAAATTAAAGTACCTTCATGATTTTAGTAGAGTTGTCAGGGAGTGTCATCACACATACGTATTTGATGCATTCTCCACAGCATTTTCCTGGGAGTTTTTGGTATTGATATCCCTGTGAAAAATACAGTAAAGTTCTGTCAGACAAGACTACTTCCTGGAAAATAAACCAGCAGCAGTTTTCTGTCATAATTTCTAGCAGGGATTCCAGAATTTCCACATATAGAATCAGAACAAGAATAATAGTCCAACTTGATTGAAAGCAAACGTGATGCTATTTTAGGTGGACTCCAGTGCTAAAGTCTTGGCCTTGACCTCAGCTCCACGGATAACTTATCACTATTTAGTTAACCAGATGTAATAAAATAAATATCCCTGTAAGGATTGCGCCTACAGTCCCAGGCTAATTACTCTGAGTGATTCAAATCCAGTTTCATCAAATCTAATGTAACTATATAGAACAGAAGATACAGCCACTTGACCAGAAGTATTGACTTTAAGGAATTAAGTGTGCATTTCTCATGTACAAATCTGAGCAGTAAGTAAGTTAATCAGATGCCTAAAATGAATTATAATTACAATGAATTACTTTTAGATCTTCTCATGAAACAGAAACTTACTGGTAAACATTGTGATGGTTCAGCAATGGCACATTTCTCTGTCTGTGATTCCACTTCAAAATTAGATTTACAGGTATAAGTGATACACTTGTTTTCTTCTGGGGTGTATGTGTCTCCAGGCTAAAATGGAATCTAGTGTTAGCAATGGTTTTCAAAACAGGAAGATGCTATTAAGTGATCAAGGCAGGATTTCTATATTATACAAGCATCAGTCCCCATTGTTATTTTTCAATACCAATAACAGAAATCAATGTTACAGAATCATGATTTTTTTATGAGCCTTAAGAAACTCATGCTGAAATTCAAGTACCTCCATGATTTTAGCAGAGTTGTCAGGGAGTGTCATCACACATACGTATTTTATGCATTCTCCACAGCATTTTCCTGGAAGTTTTTGGTATTTATATCCCTGTGAAACATACAGTAAAGCTCTGTCAGACAAGACTATTTCCTGGAAAATAAACCAGCAGCAATTTTCTGCCAAAATTTCTAGCAGGGATTCCAGAATTTCCACATATAGAATCAGAATAAGAGTAATAGTCCAACTTGATTGAAAGCAAACGTGATGCTACTTTAGGTGGACTCCAGTGCAAAAGTCTTGGCCTTGACCTCCGCTCCAAGGATAACTTATGACCATTTAGTTAACCCAATGTAATAAAAGAAATGTCCCTGTAAAGAGTGCTCTGACAGTCCCAGGCTAATGATTCAAATACAGTTTCATTAAATCTAATGTAACTAATGTAATTATATAGAATAGAAGATACAGCCACTTGACCAGAAGTATTGACTTTAAGTACTAAAGTGTGCATTTCTCTTGTACAAATCTGAGCAGTAAGTAAGTTAATCAGATGCCTAGAATGAATTATAATTACAGTGAATTACTTTTAGATCTTCTCATGAAACAGAAACTTACTGGTAAGCATTGTGATGGTTCAGCAATGGCACATTTCTCTGTCTGTGATTCCACTTCAAAATTAGATTTACAGGTATAAGTGATACACTTGTTTTCTTCTGGGGTGTATGCATCTCCAGGCTAAAAAGGAATCTAGTGTTAGCAATGGCTTTCAAAACAGGAAGATGCTATTAAGTGATCAAGGCAGGATTTCTACATTATACAAGCTTCAGTCCCCATTGTTATTTTTCAATACCAATAACAAAAATCAATGTTACAGAATCACGCTTTTTTATGAGCCTTAAGAAACTCATGCTGAAATTCAAGTACCTCCATGATTTTAGTAGAGTTGTCAGGGAGTGTCATCACACATAGGTATTTTATGCATTCTCCACAGCATTTTCCTGGAAGTTTTTGGTATTTATATCCCTGTGAAACATACAGTAAAGTTCTGTCAGACAAGACTATTTCCTGGAAAATAAACCAGCAGCTGTTTTCTGCCAAAATTTCTAGCAGGGATTCCAGAATTTCCACATATAGAATCAGAATAAGAGTAATAGTCCAACTTGATTGAAAGCAAACGTGATGCTACTTTAGGTGGACTCCAGTGCAAAAGTCTTGGCCTTGACCTCCGTTCCAAGGATAACTCATGACCATTTAGTTAACCCAATGTAATAAAAGAAATGTCCCTGTAAAGAGTGCTCTGACAGTCCCAGGCTAATGATTCAAATCCAGTTTTATTAAATCTAATGTAACTAATGTAACTATATAGAATAGAAGATACAGCCACTTGACCAGAAGTATTGACTTTAAGTACTAAAGTATGCCTAGTATATGTAAATGTAATACAACTGGACTTGCTGAGTAAACAATGAAGACGTTTCACTACTCATCTGAGCAGCTTCTTCAGTATGCATTTCTCTTGTAAAGATCTGAGCAGTAAGTAAGTTAATCAGATGCTTACAATGAATTACTTTTAGATCTTCTCATGAACACAAAAACTTACTGGTAAGCATTGGGATGGTTGAGCAATGGCACATTTTTCAGTCTGTGATTCCACTTCAAAATTAGATTTACAGGTATAAGTGATACACTTGTTTTCTTCTGGTGTGTATGTGTCTTCAGGCTAAAATGGAAATCTACTGTTAGCAATGGTTTTCAAACAGGAAGATGCTATTAAAGGGCATGTAAAGGCAAAAAAATAAAATCCCGTTTTTACTTTCTTTGATGAAAAAGAAACTTATCTCCAATATACTTTAATTATAAATGTGTACTGTTTTTATAAGAAACTTGACTGTATTCAGTGAAATTCTCCCTTCATTTACTGCTGTGGATAGGAATTGTCAGACGGTCCCTAACTGCTGAGCAGGGAAACAATCATACTTTTGAACAGCAGGGGGAGCCCCCACCTTACTTCCCAGCCTTTCAGAACTCCAGCAGCTTTGTTTGTTTCCCTGTTTGATAATTTATGACGATCCCTAAGAAGCTCAGACTACACTGAGCATATGCACAGTCTTGGTCTTGAAAAGATGTTTAACAAAGTTACAAGATGACATACCCCTGTGGCCAACTTTGAAAGCATAAATCATTTGTTTGATTAGGCTTGTGGTGCAGTAAGTTCAGGTTTAGTATACAAAATACAGCATTTCTAGCCTCATTCTATTTTAGACTTCCCTTGTCCTTTAAGTGATCAAGGCAGAATTTCTACATTATACAAGCTTTAGTCCCCATTGTTATTTTTCAATAACAAAAATCAATGTTACAGAATTCCAAATGTTTTATGAGATTTAAGAAACTCATACTGAAATTAAAGTACCTTCATGATTTTAGTAGAGTTGTCAGGGAGTGTCATCACACATACGTATTTGATGCATTCTCCACAGCATTTTCCTGGGAGTTTTTGGTATTGATATCCCTGTGAAAAATACAGTAAAGTTCTGTCAGACAAGACTACTTCCTGGAAAATAAACCAGCAGCAGTTTTCTGTCATAATTTCTAGCAGGGATTCCAGAATTTCCACATATAGAATCAGAACAAGAATAATAGTCCAACTTGATTGAAAGCAAACGTGATGCTATTTTAGGTGGACTCCAGTGCTAAAGTCTTGGCCTTGACCTCAGCTCCACGGATAACTTATCACTATTTAGTTAACCAGATGTAATAAAATAAATATCCCTGTAAGGATTGCGCCTACAGTCCCAGGCTAATTACTCTGAGTGATTCAAATCCAGTTTCATCAAATCTAATGTAACTATATAGAACAGAAGATACAGCCACTTGACCAGAAGTATTGACTTTAAGGAATTAAGTGTGCATTTCTCATGTACAAATCTGAGCAGTAAGTAAGTTAATCAGATGCCTAAAATGAATTATAATTACAATGAATTACTTTTAGATCTTCTCATGAAACAGAAACTTACTGGTAAACATTGTGATGGTTCAGCAATGGCACATTTCTCTGTCTGTGATTCCACTTCAAAATTAGATTTACAGGTATAAGTGATACACTTGTTTTCTTCTGGGGTGTATGTGTCTCCAGGCTAAAATGGAATCTAGTGTTAGCAATGGTTTTCAAAACAGGAAGATGCTATTAAGTGATCAAGGCAGGATTTCTATATTATACAAGCATCAGTCCCCATTGTTATTTTTCAATACCAATAACAGAAATCAATGTTACAGAATCATGATTTTTTTATGAGCCTTAAGAAACTCATGCTGAAATTCAAGTACCTCCATGATTTTAGCAGAGTTGTCAGGGAGTGTCATCACACATACGTATTTTATGCATTCTCCACAGCATTTTCCTGGAAGTTTTTGGTATTTATATCCCTGTGAAACATACAGTAAAGCTCTGTCAGACAAGACTATTTCCTGGAAAATAAACCAGCAGCAATTTTCTGCCAAAATTTCTAGCAGGGATTCCAGAATTTCCACATATAGAATCAGAATAAGAGTAATAGTCCAACTTGATTGAAAGCAAACGTGATGCTACTTTAGGTGGACTCCAGTGCAAAAGTCTTGGCCTTGACCTCCGCTCCAAGGATAACTTATGACCATTTAGTTAACCCAATGTAATAAAAGAAATGTCCCTGTAAAGAGTGCTCTGACAGTCCCAGGCTAATGATTCAAATACAGTTTCATTAAATCTAATGTAACTAATGTAATTATATAGAATAGAAGATACAGCCACTTGACCAGAAGTATTGACTTTAAGTACTAAAGTGTGCATTTCTCTTGTACAAATCTGAGCAGTAAGTAAGTTAATCAGATGCCTAGAATGAATTATAATTACAGTGAATTACTTTTAGATCTTCTCATGAAACAGAAACTTACTGGTAAGCATTGTGATGGTTCAGCAATGGCACATTTCTCTGTCTGTGATTCCACTTCAAAATTAGATTTACAGGTATAAGTGATACACTTGTTTTCTTCTGGGGTGTATGCATCTCCAGGCTAAAAAGGAATCTAGTGTTAGCAATGGCTTTCAAAACAGGAAGATGCTATTAAGTGATCAAGGCAGGATTTCTACATTATACAAGCTTCAGTCCCCATTGTTATTTTTCAATACCAATAACAAAAATCAATGTTACAGAATCACGCTTTTTTATGAGCCTTAAGAAACTCATGCTGAAATTCAAGTACCTCCATGATTTTAGTAGAGTTGTCAGGGAGTGTCATCACACATAGGTATTTTATGCATTCTCCACAGCATTTTCCTGGAAGTTTTTGGTATTTATATCCCTGTGAAACATACAGTAAAGTTCTGTCAGACAAGACTATTTCCTGGAAAATAAACCAGCAGCTGTTTTCTGCCAAAATTTCTAGCAGGGATTCCAGAATTTCCACATATAGAATCAGAATAAGAGTAATAGTCCAACTTGATTGAAAGCAAACGTGATGCTACTTTAGGTGGACTCCAGTGCAAAAGTCTTGGCCTTGACCTCCGTTCCAAGGATAACTCATGACCATTTAGTTAACCCAATGTAATAAAAGAAATGTCCCTGTAAAGAGTGCTCTGACAGTCCCAGGCTAATGATTCAAATCCAGTTTTATTAAATCTAATGTAACTAATGTAACTATATAGAATAGAAGATACAGCCACTTGACCAGAAGTATTGACTTTAAGTACTAAAGTATGCCTAGTATATGTAAATGTAATACAACTGGACTTGCTGAGTAAACAATGAAGACGTTTCACTACTCATCTGAGCAGCTTCTTCAGTATGCATTTCTCTTGTAAAGATCTGAGCAGTAAGTAAGTTAATCAGATGCTTACAATGAATTACTTTTAGATCTTCTCATGAACACAAAAACTTACTGGTAAGCATTGGGATGGTTGAGCAATGGCACATTTTTCAGTCTGTGATTCCACTTCAAAATTAGATTTACAGGTATAAGTGATACACTTGTTTTCTTCTGGTGTGTATGTGTCTTCAGGCTAAAATGGAAATCTACTGTTAGCAATGGTTTTCAAACAGGAAGATGCTATTAAAGGGCATGTAAAGGCAAAAAAATAAAATCCCGTTTTTACTTTCTTTGATGAAAAAGAAACTTATCTCCAATATACTTTAATTATAAATGTGTACTGTTTTTATAAGAAACTTGACTGTATTCAGTGAAATTCTCCCTTCATTTACTGCTGTGGATAGGAATTGTCAGACGGTCCCTAACTGCTGAGCAGGGAAACAATCATACTTTTGAACAGCAGGGGGAGCCCCCACCTTACTTCCCAGCCTTTCAGAACTCCAGCAGCTTTGTTTGTTTCCCTGTTTGATAATTTATGACGATCCCTAAGAAGCTCAGACTACACTGAGCATATGCACAGTCTTGGTCTTGAAAAGATGTTTAACAAAGTTACAAGATGACATACCCCTGTGGCCAACTTTGAAAGCATAAATCATTTGTTTGATTAGGCTTGTGGTGCAGTAAGTTCATGTTTAGTATACAAAATACAGCATTTCTAGCCTCATTCTATTTTAGACTTTCCTTGTCCTTTAAGTGATCAAGGCAGAATTTCTACATTATACAAGCTTTAGTCCCCATTGTTATTTTTCAATAACAAAAATCAATGTTAAAGAATTCCAAATTGTTTATGAGATTTAAGAAACTCATACTGAAATTAAAGTACCTTCATGATTTTAGTAGAGTTGTCAGGGAGTGTCATCACACATAGGTATTTGATGCATTCTCCACAGCATTTTCCTGGAAGTTTTTGGTATTGATATCCCTGTGAAAAATACAGTAAAGTTCTGTCAGACAAGACTACTTCCTGGAAAATAAACTAGCAGCAGTTTTCTGTCATAATTTCTAGCAGGGATTCTAGAATTTCCACATATAGAATCAGAACAAGAGTAATAGTCCAACTTGATTGAAAGCAAACGTGATGCTATTTTAGGTGGACTCCAGTGCTAAAGTCTTGGCCTTGACCTCAGCTCCACGGATAACTTATCACTATTTAGTTAACCAGATGTAATAAAATAAATATCTCTGTAAGGATTGCGCCTACAGTCCCAGGCTAATTACTCTGAGTGATTCAAATCCAGTTTCATCAAATCTAATGTAACTATATAGAACAGAAGATACAGCCACTTGACCAGAAGTATTGACTTTAAGGAATTAAGTGTGCATTTCTCATGTACAAATCTGAGCAGTAAGTAAGTTAATCAGATGCCTAAAATGAATTATAATTACAATGAATTACTTTTAGATCTTCTCATGAAACAGAAACTTACTGGTAAGCATTGTGATGGTTCAGCAATGGCACATTTCTCTGTCTGTGATTCCACTTCAAAATTAGATTTACAGGTATAAGTGATACACTTGTCTTCTTCTGGGGTGTATGCATCTCCAGGCTAAAATGGAATCTAGTGTTAGCAATGGTTTTCAAAACAGGAAGATGCTATTAAGTGATCAAGGCAGGATTTCTACATTATACAAGCATCAGCCCCCATTGTTATTTTTCAATACCAATAACAGAAATCAATGTTACAGAATCATGATTTTTTTATGAGCCTTAAGAAACTCATGCTGAAATTCAAGTACCTCCATGATTTTAGCAGAGTTGTCAGGGAGTGTCATCACACATACGTATTTTATGCATTCTCCACAGCATTTTCCTGGAAGTTTTTGGTATTTATATCCCTGTGAAACATACAGTAAAGCTCTGTCAGACAAGACTATTTCCTGGAAAATAAACCAGCAGCAATTTTCTGCCAAAATTTCTAGCAGGGATTCCAGAATTTCCACATATAGAATCAGAATAAGAGTAATAGTCCAACTTGATTGAAAGCAAACGTGATGCTACTTTAGGTGGACTCCAGTGCAAAAGTCTTGGCCTTGACCTCCGTTCCAAGGATAACTCATGACCATTTAGTTAACCCAATGTAATAAAAGAAATGTCCCTGTAAAGAGTGCTCTGACAGTCCCAGGCTAATGATTCAAATCCAGTTTCATTAAATCTAATGTAACTAATGTAATTATATAGAATAGAAGATACAGCCACTTGACCAGAAGTATTGACTTTAAGTACTAAAGTGTGCATTTCTCTTGTACAAATCTGAGCAGTAAGTAAGTTAATCAGATGCCTAAAATGAATTATAATTACAATGAATTACTTTTAGATCTTCTCATGAAACAGAAACTTACTGGTAAGCATTGTGATGGTTCAGCAATGGCACATTTCTCTGTCTGTGATTCCACTTCAAAATTAGATTTACAGGTATAAGTGATACACTTGTTTTCTTCTGGGGTGTATGCATCTCCAGGCTAAAATGGAATCTAGTGTTAGCAATGGTTTTCAAAACAGGAAGATGCTATTAAGTGATCAAGGCAGGATTTCTACATTCTACAAGCTTCAGTCCCCATTGTTATTTTTCAATACCAATAACAAAAATCAATGTTACAGAATCACGATTTTTTTATGAGCCTTAAGAAACTCATGCTGAAATTCAAGTACCTCCATGATTTTAGTAGAGTTGTCAGGGAGTGTCATCACACATAGGTATTTTATGCATTCTCCACAGCATTTTCCTGGAAGTTTTTGGTATTTATATCCCTGTGAAACATACAGTAAAGTTCTGTCAGACAAGACTATTTCCTGGAAAATAAACCAGCAGCAGTTTTCTCCCAAAATTTCTAGCAGGGATTCCAGAATTTCCACATATAGAATCAGAATAAGAGTAATAGTCCAGCTTGATTGAAAGCAAACGTGATGCTACTTTAGGTGGACTCCAGTGCAAAAGTCTTGGCCTTGACCTCCGTTCCAAGGATAACTCATGACCATTTAGTTAACCCAATGTAATAAAAGAAATGTCCCTGTAAAGAGTGCTCTGACAGTCCCAGGCTAATGATTCAAATCCAGTTTCATTAAATCTAATGTAACTATATAAAACAGAAGATACAGACACTTGACCAGAAGTATTGACTTTAAGTACTAAAGTATGCCTAGTATAGGTAAATTTAAAACAACTGGACTTGCTGAGCAATCAATGAAGATGTTTCATTACTCATCCAGGCAGCTTCTTCAGTGGCAATTTCTCTTGTAAAGATCTGAGCAGTAAGCAAGTTAATCAGATGCTTACAATGAATTACTTTTAGATTTACTCATGAACACAAACTTACTGGTAAGCATTGGGATGGTTGAGCAATGGCACATTTTTCAATCTGGGATTCCACTTCAAAATTAGATTTACAGGTATAAGTGATACACCTGTTTTCTTCTGGTGTGTATGTGTCTTCAGGCTAAAATGGAAATCTGGTGTTAGCAATGGTTTTCAAACAGGAAGATGCTAGTAAAGGGCATGTAAAGCCAAAAAAATAAAATCCAGTTTTTGCTTTCGTTAATGAAAAAGAAAGTTATCTCCATTATACTTTAATTAAAAAATGTATACAGTTTTTATAAGAAACCTGACTGTATTCAGTGAAATTCTCCCTTCATTTACTGCTGTGGATAGGAATTGTCAGATGGTCCCTAACTGCTGAGCAGGGAAACAATCATACTTCTGAACAGCAGGGGGAGTCCCCGCCTTACTTCCCAGCCTTTTAGAACTCCAGCAGCTTTGTTTGTTTCCCTGTTTTGATAATTTATGACGATCCCTAAGAAGCCCAGACCACACTGAGCATGTGCACAGTCTTAGTCTTGAAAAGATGTTAAACAAAGTTACAAGATGACGAAACCCTGTGGCCAACTTTGAAAGCATAAATCATTTGTTTGATTAGGCTTGTGTTTCATGTTTATGTTTAGTATACAAAATACAGCATTTCTAGCCTTATTCTATTTTAGACTTTCCTTGTCCTTTAAGTGATCAAGGCAGAATTTCTACATTATACAAGCTTTAGTCCCCATTGTTATTTTTTAATTACAATAACAAAAATCAATGTTACAGAATTCCAAATTGTTTATGAGACTTAAGAAACTTATACTGAAATTCAATTACCTTCATGATTTTAGTAGAGTTGTCAGGGAGTGTCATCACACATAGGTATTTGATGCATTCTCCACAGCATTTTCCGGGAAGTTTTTGGTATTCATATCCCTGTGAAACATACAATAAAGCTCTGTCAGACAAGACTACTTCCTGGAGAATAAACCAGCAGCAGTTTTCTGCCATAATTTCTAGCAGGGATTCTAGAATTTCCACATATAGAATCAGAACAAGAGTAACAGTCCCACTTGATTGAAAGCAAACGTGATGCTACTTTAGGTGGACTCCAGTGCAAAAGTCTTGGCCTTGACCTCCGCTCCAAGGATAACTTATCACTATTTAGTTAACCAGATGTAATAAAATAAATATCCCTGTAAGGAGTGCCCCTACAGTCCAAGGCTAATTACTCTGAGTGATTCAAATCCAGTTTCATCAAATCTAATGTAACTATATAGAACAGAAGATACAGCCACTTGACCAGAAGTATTGACTTTAAATACTTAAGTGTGCATTTCTAATGTACAAATCTGAGCAGTAAGTAAGTTAATCAGATGCCTAAAATGAATTATAATTACAATGAATTACTTTTAGATCTTCTCATGAAACAGAAACTTACTGGTAAGCATTGTGATGGTTCAGCAATGGCACATTTCTCTGTCTGTGATTCCACTTCAAAATTAGATTTACAGGTATAAGTGATACACTTGTTTTCTTCTGGGGTGTATGTGTCTCCAGGCTAAAATGGAATCTAGTGTTAGCAATGGTTTTCAAAACAGGAAGATGCTATTAAGTGATCAAGGCAGGATTTCTACATTATACAAGCATCAGTCCCCATTGTTATTTTTCAATAGCAATAACAGAAATCAATGTTACAGAATCACGATTTTTTTATGAGCCTTAAGAAACTCATGCTGAAATTCAAGTACCTCCATGATTTTAGCAGAGTTGTCAGGGAGTGTCATCACACATACGTATTTTATGCATTCTCCACAGCATTTTCCTGGAAGTTTTTGGTATTTATATCCCTGTGAAACATACAGTAAAGCTCTGTCAGACAAGACTATTTCCTGGAAAATAAACCAGCAGCAGTTTTCTGCCAAAATTTCTAGCAGGGATTCCAGAATTTCCACATATAGAATTAGAATAAGAGTAATAGTCCAACTTGATTGAAAGCAAACGTGATGCTACTTTAGGTGGACTCCAGTGCAAAAGTCTTGGCCTTGACCTCCGCTCCAAGGATAACTTATGACCATTTAGTTAACCCAATGTAATAAAAGAAATGTCCCTGTAAAGAGTGCTCTGACAGTCCCAGGCTAATGATTCAAATCCAGTTTCATTAAATCTAATGTAACTAATGTAATTATATAGAATAGAAGATACAGCCACTTGACCAGAAGTATTGACTTTAAGTACTAAAGTGTGCATTTCTCTTGTACAAATCTGAGCAGTAAGTAAGTTAATCAGATGCCTAAAATGAATTATAATTACAATGAATTACTTTTAGATCTTCTCATGAAACAGAAACTTACTGGTAAGCATTGTGATGGTTCAGCAATGGCACATTTCTCTGTCTGTGATTCCACTTCAAAATTAGATTTACAGGTATAAGTGATACACTTGTTTTCTTCTGGGGTGTATGCATCTCCAGGCTAAAAAGGAATCTAGTGTTAGCAATGGCTTTCAAAACAGGAAGATGCTATTAAGTGATCAAGGCAGGATTTCTACATTATACAAGCTTCAGTCCCCATTGTTATTTTTCAATACCAATAACAAAAATCAATGTTACAGAATCACGATTTTTTTATGAGCCTTAAGAAACTCATGCTGAAATTCAAGTACCTCCATGATTTTAGTAGAGTTGTCAGGGAGTGTCATCACACATAGGTATTTTATGCATTCTCCACAGCATTTTCCTGGAAGTTTTTGGTATTTATATCCCTGTGAAACATACAGTAAAGTTCTGTCAGACAAGACTATTTCCTGGAAAATAAACCAGCAGCTGTTTTCTGCCAAAATTTCTAGCAGGGATTCCAGAATTTCCACATATAGAATCAGAATAAGAGTAATAGTCCAACTTGATTGAAAGCAAACGTGATGCTACTTTAGGTGGACTCCAGTGCAAAAGTCTTGGCCTTGACCTCCGTTCCAAGGATAACTCATGACCATTTAGTTAACCCAATGTAATAAAAGAAATGTCACTGTAAAGAGTGCTCCGACAGTCCCAGGCTAATGATTCAAATCCAGTTTTATTAAATCTAATGTAACTAATGTAACTATATAGAATAGAAGATACAGACACTTGACCAGAAGTATTGACTTTAAGTACTAAAGTATGCCTAGTATATGTAAATGTAATACAACTGGACTTGCTGAGTAAACAATGAAGACGTTTCACTACTCATCTGAGCAGCTTCTTCAGTATGCATTTCTCTTGTAAAGATCTGAGCAGTAAGTAAGTTAATCAGATGCTTACAATGAATTACTTTTAGATCTTCTCATGAACACAAAAACTTACTGGTAAGCATTGGGATGGTTGAGCAATGGCACATTTTTCAGTCTGTGATTCCACTTCAAAATTAGATTTACAGGTATAAGTGATACACTTGTTTTCTTCTGGTGTGTATGTGTCTTCAGGCTAAAATGGAAATCTACTGTTAGCAATGGTTTTCAAACAGGAAGATGCTATTAAAGGGCATGTAAAGGCAAAAAAATAAAATCCCGTTTTTACTTTCTTTGATGAAAAAGAAACTTATCTCCAATATACTTTAATTATAAATGTGTACTGTTTTTATAAGAGTCCTGACTGTATTCAGTGAAATTCTCCCATCATTTACTGCTGTGGATAGGAATTGTCAGACGGTCCCTAACTGCTGAGCAGGGAAACAGTCATACTTTTGAACAGCAGGGGGAGCCCCCACCTTACTTCCCAGCCTTTCAGAACTCCAGCAGCTTTGTTTGTTTCCCTGTTTGATAATTTATGACGATCCCTAAGAAGCTCAGACTACACTGAGCATATGCACAGTCTTGGTCTTGAAAAGATGTTTAACAAAGTTACAAGATGACATACCCCTGTGGCCAACTTTGAAAGCATAAATCATTTGTTTGATTAGGCTTGTGGTGCAGTAAGTTCAGGTTTAGTATACAAAATACAGCATTTCTAGCCTCATTCTATTTTAGACTTTCCTTGTCCTTTAAGTGATCAAGGCAGAATTTCTACATTATACAAGCTTTAGTCCCCATTGTTATTTTTCAATAACAAAAATCAATGTTACAGAATTCCAAATGTTTTATGAGATTTAAGAAACTCATACTGAAATTAAAGTACCTTCATGATTTTAGTAGAGTTGTCAGGGAGTGTCATCACACATACGTATTTGATGCATTCTCCACAGCATTTTCCTGGGAGTTTTTGGTATTGATATCCCTGTGAAAAATACAGTAAAGTTCTGTCAGACAAGACTACTTCCTGGAAAATAAACCAGCAGCAGTTTTCTGTCATAATTTCTAGCAGGGATTCCAGAATTTCCACATATAGAATCAGAACAAGAGTAATAGTCCAACTTGATTGAAAGCAAACGTGATGCTATTTTAGGTGGACTCCAGTGCTAAAGTCTTGGCCTTGACCTCAGCTCCACGGATAACTTATCACTATTTAGTTAACCAGATGTAATAAAATAAATATCCCTGTAAGGATTGCGCCTACAGTCCCAGGCTAATTACTCTGAGTGATTCAAATCCAGTTTCATCAAATCTAATGTAACTATATAGAACAGAAGATACAGCCACTTGACCAGAAGTATTGACTTTAAGGAATTAAGTGTGCATCTCTCATGTACAAATCTGAGCAGTAAGTAAGTTAATCAGATGCCTAAAATGAATTATAATTACATTGAATTACTTTTAGATCTTCTCATGAAACAGAAACTTACTGGTAAGCATTGTGATGGTTCAGCAATGGCACATTTCTCTGTCTGTGATTCCACTTCAAAATTAGATTTACAGGTATAAGTGATACACTTGTCTTCTTCTGGGGTGTATGTGTCTCCAGGCTAAAATGGAATCTAGTGTTAGCAATGGTTTTCAAAACAGGAAGATGCTATTAAGTGATCAAGGCAGGATTTCTACATTATACAAGCATCAGTCCCCATTGTTATTTTTCAATACCAATAACAGAAATCAATGTTACAGAATCATGATTTTTTTATGAGCCTTAAGAAACTCATGCTGAAATTCAAGTACCTCCATGATTTTAGCAGAGTTGTCAGGGAGTGTCATCACACATACGTATTTTATGCATTCTCCACAGCATTTTCCTGGAAGTTTTTGGTATTTATATCCCTGTGAAACATACAGTAAAGCTCTGTCAGACAAGACTATTTCCTGGAAAATAAACCAGCAGCAGTTTTCTGCCAAAATTTCTAGCAGGGATTCCAGAATTTCCACATATAGAATTAGAATAAGAGTAATAGTCCAACTTGATTGAAAGCAAACGTGATGCTACTTTAGGTGGACTCCAGTGCAAAAGTCTTGGCCTTGACCTCCGCTCCAAGGATAACTTATGACCATTTAGTTAACCCAATGTAATAAAAGAAATGTCCCTGTAAAGAGTGCTCTGACAGTCCCAGGCTTATGATTCAAATCCAGTTTCATTAAATCTAATGTAACTAATGTAATTATATAGAATAGAAGATACAGCCACTTGACCAGAAGTATTGACTTTAAGTACTAAAGTGTGCATTTCTCTTGTACAAATCTGAGCAGTAAGTAAGTTAATAAGATGCCTAAAATGAATTATAATTACAATGAATTACTTTTAGATCTTCTCATGAAACAGAAACTTACTGGTAAGCATTGTGATGGTTCAGCAATGGCACATTTCACTGTCTGTGATTCCACTTCAAAATTAGATTTACAGGTATAAGTGATACACTTGTTTTCTTCTGGGGTGTATGCATCTCCAGGCTAAAATGGAATCTAGTGTTAGCAATGGTTTTCAAAACAGCAAGATGCTATTAAGTGATCAAGGCAGGATTTCTACATTATACAAGCTTCAGTCCCCATTGTTATTTTTCAATACCAATAACAAAAATCAATGTTACAGAATCACGATTTTTTTATGAGCCTTAAGAAACTCATGCTGAAATTCAAGTACCTCCATGATTTTAGTAGAGTTGTCAGGGAGTGTCATCACACATAGGTATTTTATGCATTCTCCACAGCATTTTCCTGGAAGTTTTTGGTATTTATATCCCTGTGAAACATACAGTAAAGTTCTGTCAGACAAGACTATTTCCTGGAAAATAAACCAGCAGCAGTTTTCTACCAAAATTTCTAGCAGGGATTCCAGAATTTCCACATATAGAATCAGAATAAGAGTAATGGTCCAGCTTGATTGAAAGCAAACGTGATGCTACTTTAGGTGGACTCCAGTGCAAAAGTCTTGGCCTTGACCTCCGTTCCAAGGATAACTCATGACCATTTAGTTAACCCAATGTAATAAAAGAAATGTCCCTGTAAAGAGTGCTCTGACAGTCCCAGGCTAATGATTCAAATCCAGTTTCATTAAATCTAATGTAACTATATAAAACAGAAGATACAGACACTTGACCAGAAGTATTGACTTTAAGTACTAAAGTATGCCTAGTATATGTAAATTTAAAACAACTGGACTTGCTGAGCAATCAATGAAGATGTTTCATTACTCATCCAGGCAGCTTCTTCAGTGGCAATTTCTCTTGTAAAGATCTGAGCAGTAAGCAAGTTAATCAGATGCTTACAATGAATTACTTTTAGATTTACTCATGAACACAAACTTACTGGTAAGCATTGGGATGGTTGAGCAATGGCACATTTTTCAGTCTGGGATTCCACTTCAAAATTAGATTTACAGGTATAAGTGATACACCTGTTTTCTTCTGGTGTGTATGTGTCTTCAGGCTAAAATGGAAATCTGGTGTTAGCAATGGTTTTCAAACAGGAAGATGCTAGTAAAGGGCATGTAAAGCCAAAAAAATAAAATCCAGTTTTTGCTTTCGTTAATGAAAAAGAAAGTTATCTCCATTATACTTTAATTAAAAAATGTATACAGTTTTTATAAGAAACCTGACTGTATTCAGTGAAATTCTCCCTTCATTTACTGCTGTGGATAGGAATTGTCAGATGGTCCCTAACTGCTGAGCAGGGAAACAATCATACTTCTGAACAGCAGGGGGAGTCCCCGCCTTACTTCCCAGCCTTTTAGAACTCCAGCAGCTTTGTTTGTTTCCCTGTTTTGATAATTTATGACGATGCCAGAAGCCCAGACCACACTGAGCATGTGCACAGTCTTAGTCTTGAAAAGATGTTAAACAAAGTTACAAGATGACGAAACCCTGTGGCCAACTTTGAAAGCATAAATCATTTGTTTGATTAGGCTTGTGGTTCATGTTTATGTTTAGTATACAAAATACAGCATTTCTAGCCTTATTCTATTTTAGACTTTCCTTGTCCTTTAAGTGATCAAGGCAGAATTTCTACATTATACAAGCTTTAGTCCCCATTGTTATTTTTTAATAACAATAACAAAAATCAATGTTACAGAATTCCAAATTGTTTATGAGACTTAAGAAATTCATACTGAAATTCAATTACCTTCATGATTTTAGTAGAGTTGTCAGGGAGTGTCATCACACATAGGTATTTGATGCATTCTCCACAGCATTTTCCGGGAAGTTTTTGGTATTCAAATCCCTGTGAAACATACAATAAAGCTCTGTCAGACAAGACTACTTCCTGGAGAATAAACCAGCAGCAGTTTTCTGCCATAATTTCTAGCAGGGATTCCAGAATTTCCACATATAGAATCAGAACAAGAGTAACAGTCCCACTTGATTGAAAGCAAACGTGATGCTACTTTAGGTGGACTCCAGTGCAAAAGTCTTGGCCTTGACCTCCGCTCCAAGGATAACTTATCACTATTTAGTTAACCAGATGTAATAAAATAAATATCCCTGTAAGGAGTGCCCCTACAGTCCAAGGCTAATTACTCTGAGTGATTCAAATCCAGTTTCATCAAATCTAATGTAACTATATAGAACAGAAGATACAGCCACTTGACCAGAAGTATTGACTTTAAATACTTAAGTGTGCATTTCTAATGTACAAATCTGAGCAGTAAGTAAGTTAATCAGATGCCTAAAATGAATTATAATTACAATGAATTACTTTTAGATCTTCTCATGAAACAGAAACTTACTGGTAAGCATTGTGATGGTTCAGCAATGGCACATTTCTCTGTCTGTGATTCCATTTCAAAATTAGATTTACAGGTATAAGTGATACACTTGTTTTCTTCTGGGGTGTATGTGTCTCCAGGCTAAAATGGAATCTAGTGTTAGCAATGGTTTTCAAAACAGGAAGATGCTATTAAGTGATCAAGGCAGGATTTCTACATTATACAAGCATCAGTCCCCATTGTTATTTTTCAATACCAATAACAGAAATCAATGTTACAGAATCCCAAATTTTTATGAGTCTTAAGAAACTAATATTGGAATTCAAGTACCTCCATGATTTTAGCAGAGTTGTCAGGGAGTGTCATCACACATACGTATTTTATGCATTCTCCACAGCATTTTCCTGGAAGTTTTTGGTATTTATATCCCTGTGAAACATACAGTAAAGCTCTGTCAGACAAGACTATTTCCTGGAAAATAAACGAGCAGCAGTTTTCTGCCAAAATTTCTAGCAGGGATTCCAGAATTTCCACATATAGAATCAGAACAAGAGTAATAGTCCAACTTGATTGAAAGAAAACGTGATGCTACTTTAGGTGGACTCCAGTGCAAAAGTCTTGGCCTTGACCTCCGCTCCAAGGATAACTCATGACCATTTAGTTAACCCATTCTAATAAAAGAAATATCCCTGTAAGGAGTGCCCTGACAGTCCCAGGCTAATAACTCTGAGTGATTCAAATCCAGTTTCATCAAATCTAGTGTAACTATATAGAACAGATACAGCCACTTGACCAGAAGTATTGACTTTAAGTACTAAAGTGTGCATTTCTCTTGTAAAGATCTGAGCAGTAATTAAGTAAATCAGATGATTACAATGAATAACTTTTAGATCTTCTTATGAAACAGAAACTTACTGGTAAGCATTGTGAAGGTTGAGCAATGGCACATTTCTCTGTTTGTGATTCCACTTCAAAATTAGATTTACAGGTATACGTGATACACTTGTTTTCTTCTGGGGTGTATGCATCTCCAGGCTAAAATGGAATCTAGTGTTAGCAATGGTTTTCAAAACAGGAAGATGCTATTAAGTGATCAAGGCAGAATTTCTACATTATACAAGCTTTAGTCCCCGTTGTTTTTTTTTCAATAGCAATAACAAAAATCAATGTAACAGAATTCCAAATTGTTTATAAAACTTAAGAAACTCATACTGAAATTCAAGTACCTTCATGATTTTAGTAGAGTTGTCAGGGAGTGTCATCACACATTGGTATTTGATGCATTCTCCACAGCATTTTCCGGGAAGTTTTTGGTATTCATATCCCTGTGAAACATACAATAAAGTTCTGTCAGACAAGACTACTTCCTGGAAAATAAATCAGCAGCAGTTTTCTTCCATAATTTCTAGCAGGGATTCTAGAATTTCCACATATAGAATCAGAACAAGAGTAATAGTCCCACTTGATTGAAAGCAAACGTGATGCTACTTTAGATGGACTCTAGTGCAAAAGTCTTGGCCTTGACCTCCGCTCCAAGGATAACTAATGACCATTTAAATAACCCGATGAAATAAAAGAAATGTCGCTGTAAGGAGTGCCCTGACAGTCCCAGGCTAATGATTCAAATCCAGTTTCATCAAATCTAGTGTAACTATATAGAACAGAAGATACAGCTACTTGACCAGAAGTATTGACTTTAAGTACTAAAGTGTACATTTCTCTTGTAAAGATCTGAGCAGCAATAAGTAAATCAGGTGGTTACAATGAATAACTTTTAGATCTTCTCATGAAACAGAAACTTACTGTTAAACATTGTGAAGGGTCAGAAATGGCACATTTCTCAGTCTGGGATTCCACTTCAAAATTAGATTTACAGGTGTAAGTGATACACTTGTTTTCTTCTGGGGTGTATATGTCTCCAGGCTAAAATGGAATCTAGTGTTAGCAATGGTTTTCAGAACAAGAAGATGCTATTAAGTGATCAAGCCAGGATTTCTACATTATACAAGCTTTAGTCCCCATTGGTTTTTTTCAATAGCAATAACAAAAATCAATTTTCCAGAATTCCAAATTGTTTATGAGACTTAAGAAACTCGTACTGAAATTCAAGTACCTCCATGATTTTAGTAGAGTTGTCAGGGAGTGTCATCACACATACGTATTTTATGCATTCTCCACAGCATTTTCCTGGAAGTTTTTGGTATTGATATCCCTGTAAAAAATATATAGTAAAGTTCTGTCAGACAATACTACTTCCTGGAAAATAAACCAGCAGCAGTTTTCTGCCATAGTTTCTAACAGGGATTCTAGAATTTCCACTTATAGAATCAGAACAAGAGTAATAGTCCCACTTGATTGAAAGCAAACATGATGCTACTTTAGGTGGGCTCCAGTGCAAAAAACTTGGCCTTGATCTCCGCTCCAAGGATAACTCATGACCATTTAATCAACCCGATGTAATAAAAGAAATGTCCCTGTAAGGAGTGCCCTGACTGTCCCAGGCTAGTTACTCTGATTGATTCAAATCCAGTTTCATTAAATCTAATGTAACTATATAGAACAGAAGATACAGCCACTTGACCAGAAGTATTGACTTTAAGTACTAAAGTGTGCATTTCTCTTGTAAAGATCTGAGCAGTAATTAAGTAAATCAGGTTCTTACAGTGAATAACTTTTAGATCTTCTCATGAAACAGAAACTTACTGGTAAGCATTGTGAAGGTTCAGAAATGGCACATTTCTCAGTCTGGGATTCCACTTCAAAATTAGATTTACAGGTATAAGTGATACACTTGTTTTCTTCTGGGGTGTATGCATCTCCAGGCTAAAATGGAAACTAGTGTTAGCAATGGTTTTCAAAACAGGAAGATGCTATTGAGTGATCAAGGCATAATTTTTACATTATACAAGCTTCAGTCTCCATTGTTATTTTTCAATAACAATAACAGAAATCAATGTTACAGAATTCCGAATTTTTTATGCACCGTAAAGAAACTAATATTGGAATTCAAATACCTCCATGATTTTAGTAGAGTTGTCAGGGAGTATCATCACACATAGGTATTTTAAGCATTCTCCACAGCATTTTCCTGGAAGTTTTTGGTATTTATATCCCTGTGAAACATACAATAAAGCTCTGTCAGACAAGACTACTTCCTGGAAAATAAACCAGCAGCAGTTTTCTGCCATAATTTCTAGCAGGGATTCTAGAATTTCTACATATAGAATCAGAACAAGAGTAATAGTCCAACTTGATTGAAAGCAAACGTGATGATACTTTAGGTGGACTCCAGTGCAAAAGTCTTGGCCTTGACCTCCGCTCTAAGGATAACTCATGACTATTTAGTTAACCCGATGTAATCAAAGAAATGTCACTGTAAGGTAGTGATCCCCAACCAGTAGCTCGTGAGCAACATGTTGCTCTCCAACCCCTTTGATGTTGCTCTCAGCGTCCTCAAAGCAGGTGCTTATTTTTGAATTCTAGGCTTGGAAGCATGTTTTAGTTGAATAAAAACTAAGTATAGTGCCAAGTAGAGCCTCCTGTGGGCTGCCAAAGAGCCAATCACAGCTCTTATTTTGCATCCGAAGGGACTTTTTCATGTTTGTGTTGCACCCCAACTCTTTTTATATTTAAATGTGGCTCACGGGTAAAAAAGATTGGGGACCCCTGCTGTAAGGAGAGCCCTGACAGTCCCAGGCAAATTACTCTGATTGATTCAAATCCAATTTCATCAAATCTAATGTAACTATACAGAACAGAAGATACAGCCACTTGACCAGAAGTATTGACTTTAACAATGAATTACTTTTAGATCTTCTCATGAAACAGAAACTTACTGGTAAACATTGTGATGGTTCAGCAATGGCACATTTCTCAGTCTGGGATTCCACTTCAAAATTAGATTTACAGGTATAAGTGATACACTTGTCTTCTTCTGGTGTGTATTTGTCTTCAGGCTAAAATTTAAATCTAGTGTTAACAATGGTATTCCAAATAGAAAGATGCTATTATGTGACCAAGACAGGGTTTCTACACTATACAAGCTTCAGTGCTTGTTATTTTTAATAGCAACAACCAATGCTACAGGATCCCAAATTTTTTATGAGATTTAAGAAACCAATTTTGGCTTTCCAGTACCTTCATGATTTTAGTAGAGTTGTCAGAGAGTGTCATTACACAGGATCGCTTTATACATTCTCCGCAGCATTTTCCTGGAAGTTTTTGGTATTCATATCCCTGTGAGACACAAAGTAAAACTCTGTCAGTAAAGACTGCTTTCTGGAACGAAAAGAAGCAGCAGTTTTTTTTGCCATCATTTCTGGCAGGGTTTCTAGAATTTCCACATATAGAATCAGAAGAAGAGTAACATTAATTATTGATTGAAGGTAAGCTTATTGCTACTTTAAGTGGGCCCTAGTGCAAAAGTCCTTGTTCTCAACCTTTACGCTAACTAATCACTAACTGATGACTTTTTAGTTAACCAGATTTAATAAAACTGTAACGGTACCTGGTGGTCTAGCGGTGCAGATGCCCCGCGCTTTCTGCTCCTTCGTGTGCCTATGCGCAGATGATGTGTGCTCGCGCTGCTTCTGAATTTCAAATGTTTAAAGGACCCTTTCAAGACAACTCATTGGTCAAGGTAAGGACGTGATTTCTAAGTGTTTCTGATTTGTTTCTGACCCTGCCTGTCCCTGACTAGTCTGCTGCCTGTCCTTACTCTTGCCCATGTACTCCTCTCTCGGATCCAGCCTTGTACTGCGATATTGGTGTGTTTGACTAGGCCTGTGACCTCGACTACTCTCTCTCGTCTCTTGAATCTGTATTCCTTCAACTGATTGGTATCAACCTGGCCTGTCCGTTGACCACACTCCATGTTCTTCATTCCCATTACAACGTTCAGATTTTAAGACCTGGCAACACCCGAGTATTGAAGGGCTCATCCCAAAACGAAAGGTGATTGTTCAAGGGAAACAGTGGGTCTCAACATTGGTGATAGTTCTGGGTTTATGACTCCATTTGTAACAAAAACCTAATCTGCCCTATGTGCAACCACTGTTAAATGTCTTAGTAAATGTTTGGATGTTTTACACTAAAGCTAGAGATAATCTCCATTTCTTTTGTTTTATTGAATCACTTAAATCTATCCTGAACTCTACACTTTTTTCTACTAGCTCTACTACTCTGTTTTTTTTTATTCTACACTCCAAGGGTTCTATTGTAAATTGACAACACTAGTTTGGTCTGCAAATACTTTCCTAACAAAATGACCAATGTCCCAGACTAACTATTCTGAATGATTCAAATCCAGTGTCATTAAATCTAATGTAGTTTTAAAGAACAGAAAATAAGATACAGCCACTTGACCAGAGTTTTTAACCTTGAAGTACTAAAGTGTACATGACTCTTGCAAAGATCTGTGCAATAAGTAAGTACATCAGATGCTTACAGTGAATTACTTTTAGATCTTCATGTGAAACAGAAACTTACTGGTAGACATTGGGATGATTTAGTAATGACACATTTCTCGGTTTGGGATTCCACTTCAAAATTGGGTTTACAGATATAAGTGATGCACTTGTCCTCTTCTGGGGTGTATGAGTCTTCAGGCTAAAATATAACTCGAGTGTTAGGAATGGTTTGCAAAATAGGAAGATGCAAGTATGTGAAAAAGGCAGGATTTCTACATTATACAAACTTCAGTCCCCATTGTTATTTTGCAATAGCAATAACAAAAATCAATGATACAGAATCCCATTTTTATATGTGACTTAGGAAACTAATATTGAAATTCAAGTACCTTCATGATTTTAGTAGAGTTGTCAGGGAGTGTCATCACACATAGGTATTTTATGCATTCTCCACAGCATTTTCCTGGAAGTTTTTGGTATTTATATCCCTGTGAAACATACAGTAAAGCTCTGTCAGACAAGATAACTTCCCGGAAAGAAACCCAGCAGCAGTTTTCTGCCATCATTTCTAGGATGCTAGAATTTTCACATATAGCATCAGAACAAAAGTAATATTGCTTTTTGATTGAAGGCAAATTTGAAGGGATTGTTGACCTTTGAGTTAACTTTTAGTATAATGTAGAGAGTGATATTGTATGGTAATTTGCGATTGTTTTTCATTTTTGTTTGAGGTTTTTGAGTTTAGTTTTTTTGTTCAACAGTTCTGCAGTTTGCAATTTCATCAGTCTGGTTGCTAGAGTCAAAATTACCCTAGCGACAATGCCTTGATTTGCATAAGAAACTGGAATATGAATAGAAGATGACCTGAATACAAAGATAAGTAATCAAAAGTAAGAATAACACCAGAGCATTTGTTTTCACATAGGGTCATGGCCGCCATTCGAAAGCTTGAAAGAATCAAAAGAATGCAAATAATTTAAAAACTATAAGAAATATATAATTAAGACTAATTAAGAAGTTATTAAAATTGTCCATTCTATAATGTACTAAAAGTTAACTCAAAGGTGGACCACCCCTTTAACGCTACTTTAAGTGGGCCGAAGTACAAACTTCTAAGTTCTGACCTCCATCAAGGATAATTGATGACCATTTAGTTAAACAGATGTAATAAACTAAATCTGCCCTGTGTGCAACCAATGAGGGAGAAACATCTTAGTAAATGTTTGGATGTTTTAAACACCCTTTGCTTTTGTTTAAATTAATCGATTGTATCTATCCTGAACAACTGAAATAATACTAATAATCTTGTTTCAGCACATTCCATTAACTCTACTTTTCATCTTTTTTAATTATATACTCCAAGGGTTTTATTGTAAACTGACAACACCCAGACTAGTTTGGTCTGCAAATGAATACTTTCCTAACAAAATGACCAATGTCCCAGACCAATTATTCTAGTGACGCAAATCTAGTTTTATTAAATCCAATGTAGTTATATAGAACCAAAGATACAACCAATTGAGCACAAGTTTTGACTTTCAGCACTAAAGTGTACATGTCTCTTGTAAAGATTTGTGCAATAAATAAGTAAATCAGATGGTTACTGTGAATAACTTTCAGAACTTTTCATGAAACAGAAACTTACTAGTAAGCATTGGGATGGTTCAGCAATGGCACATTTCTCCGTTTGGTATTCCACTTCAAATTTGGGTTTACAGATATAAGTGATACACTTGTCTTCTTCTGGGGTGTATGTGTCTCCAGGCTAAAAATGATAATCTAGCATTAGGAATGTTTTCATAAACCATCTTTATATCAATGGACTGAAATTGTTGAATTTCTTGCAACACATTTTTTCATCCATTTAAAATTTACTAAATACAGTAGGCACTGCTCCTCATGCTTAGTTACTGGATGATATAAATACCATTTTCTTTAAAAAAAATATAATATAAGTACCTTGAGGGTTATAGTGGAATTGTTACTTGTTATGATAATACATTCTGTATGTACACATGATCCACAACATTCTTCATCAGCCTTTATATATTCATATCCCTGTAAGACAAATAATAACCTTGAGAAAAGCATGTTTTTTGTATGTAAATAAATGTCACATTGGTATAACTATGAAGCTAGGGGTTCCAGTGTAAAATGTGGCCTTACCCGCAACACTACTGCAAACTAATGTCCTGTTTGAAAAATGACATATTGTTTTTTCTGCTTTGTCAATTTACCAAGTTGGATATAGTGTATTATTTATATGTATTGAGTGCCCTCTGTCTGGAATACAGGTATAATAGTGTTAACTCTAATATGAACACAGGTACACACAGCTTTTGGAAAGGAAGCTTTGAAAAGGAAAAAAAAATATTTCAATACTAAAGCTGATTTTATTATTCAAATGCTATAGCTGTCCAGACAAGTGTCACAATATGAGGGCAGGAAATTGAATATTTTCTATATCCCTGTTAGTCATCAGGTTTAGGATGTAGCAAGGACCTGGAAACATCTTTTCCCTTCAGGTAAACTGAAGCTGGAGTAAACTGAAGTTATTTGTAAACTGCAATTGCTAAAAAAAAGCTTTATCAGTCTGTCTGTTAACATTCTCTAAACATCTAGTTATAACTCCTACATACAGTATTGCAGGCTTGGTGATAGTAGAGACCTAGAGGAGACCCTGTTATATAGTTTTAAAAGTAAGACACATATTAAATAAAGTTATAGACAAACACTGTGAGGGCAGCCTGCTCACTCTTCACTTTGTAATGGTAACCCTGCTGTGCAAAAATCTAAAGAAATAGAGTACTATACATTTCATTGTAGTATTATTATGGGAATAATTAAAGCCTGGGAAGTGAAGATTGATGATCTTACCTTGTTGCACACTTCATTGCACTGGATTGGCTTGCACTTGACCTTGTTTAGAGATGTACTAGTATCCTTTTCCTCTGTGCACTCACAATTATCACAGGAGTCTTTGGTTCCTGTGATAAGGTCTCCAGGCTGTAAATAAATATCAGAAATCATTATACCTATGTAGGAGGGTAAGGTTTTTCTAACCCAGAGATTGAGTTGGTCAACTAGGCTGGGTCCCCATAGGTTATAAAAAGGGATGCCCACATGTGATCAGCCTCTTTCAAGTGCACCCACTAGCTGGAGGAAGTAAAGTGTTACTACTAGGGCCTGAGGTGGAGGTAGACCTCAGTATAGGAGAAGTAAGTGTCCGGACAGAAATTGTTATAGGTCACCCTAGGGGGCAGATCTATCAAGGGTCAAAGTGAAATTAATTTTTTAGTGAAATTCAACTTGGGAATACTTACAATTCTATTAGAGTTTTTAAAAAAAATTCAAATTGGATTTTTGAAATGTATCATGTACTGGCCCTTTAAGAATTCAAATTCAACTATTCGCCACCTTAAACCTGCAGAATTGTCGTTTTAGCCTATGCGGGATGTCCTGGGATCTATTTGGAGTTGTCTGCAGTCTTCCTAAAGATTTAGGTTTTTTTGGTGAAAAAAACGATTCAAATTCGATTTGAATTTGATTTGAGTTTGCGAGTAGATCCCATTCACCTGAGTTTGAAAAATTTGCATTTTTTCAATAAATTGCAGTTGGTCGAATATTGTTTCAATTTCAAGGTCATGGGAGTTTATAGGAGTTTATGGGATTGTGGGTTTGAAAAATCTCCCATGAATTTGAAATACGACCCAGGATAAATCTGCCTCTATGAGTGACAGTTAGGATCAGGAAAGTTAATAAACAGCTAAGGCTCCAACGAGGAGTTTAACGAGGGTTAGTACCCCGCGGACCCTCTACTGCCATTTTAGGGACTCGGGGCTCAGGATTAGGTAGATCCTGGATTTACACACCTCTGCAGGCTTGCCTAGGGATGGGAAGTTGGCGACCACAAGGCAGGTAATACTACACATTGAGAAAGTTAATGTAGGAGCAAAGAAAGATTTAAGTAACACTCCTGCTGCCACTGGCTTGTTATACTAACTGAGCACATCCTGCAAATTGTACAAGATTGTAATCCTGAAGTGTTCGTGTATAATCTGTTAAATAAATTGGTTCATTGTTTTTAAAAACCACTGGCACCCAAGTTATTTGAGAGAGAGTGAATTCTGTATGCCCATACCAGAGTGGTATCCCTTCCTCCATTTCATAAGCGAGAACCCACCGGAAGATACAGAGTCTAATTATTTTACCAGGAGTTGCTGTGAGTTTGACCCCTTGTCAAGGTCTAGATAATGGTAGACAGTAACAAGAGGAAGATTGGGACCTCCCCCCGACCCATACACCTGTTACACCTAAAATAGGGTTTTATTCAACTGAATCGCTAGTTGTCTTCATATTCCCAAGTTCATAATGTTAGTCTTAAATCACAATGTATCTAACTAAATTATATAGTAAAATGTGGTCTTTCCTAGCACAAAGACCATTGTTTCAATTTTCATGATATAAGCAGATGATATTTGCTCACCTTGTATTCCTGATTACCTACAACACAGACGTTATTGGGTGCTGGAAGAAAAAAAAACGTTACTGGTACCCAACTAATTCAAGAGAAAAAAAAAGGTAAGTATTTATATGGCATCTTCCAAAGTGCTGACCCTGAGATTTAAATCAACATATCTGGAATGTAGTGTCAGAAGCGAAAGTCAGAAACGTGTTGGCCTACGTATGGTGCCTGATGATTGGCCTGCTTGCCTATTATCTGATCAGCTCAATTTGGCCAAAAAAATGGGTGGATAAATCAGGCAAAAGAACTGATTGCCTTCTTCTACCTCCTACCAAACACTTCACAGGTCCTTAATTTAATTTACAACTCAGCCCACGATGTTATGCAACAAGGATTCTACCATTATAAAAGTATGATATATAGAAGCATGCATGCTCAAATTTATTTAAAATGGAAATTAAATGTGTTGCAATTCTTATAAAATGAGCTGGAATATATGGGCATGTGATATTTCCAACATTGGTTTTTATTCTGTGTTGCCATAATTCAAATGAGATTATAACTGACACTACTGCCAAAGAAATAAACACTTACTGCAATTATATGACGGGCAGCAATGTCCTTCCAGTACAACCGGATTGCCTTTAAATCCAAGTGGACAGCTTATCACGATGGCAGGACAAGTGTTAGGTTTACAAACTGTTGGGGAGAAATATCAAACTGAACTGGATAGCCATACAAATAAATTGTCTTTCTAAATTCTGCATACTGCTTAGTGAAGTTTATTTTTCTATTACTTAAAATTGGGCATACCGCATTTGTTCTCCTTGCAACAGGGATTCACCAGGCTTTCCTCAAGAACAAAGCCAACCTGCTCACAGGTCTGAATTTCAGGCTTGCTACATGGGAGTTGCTCACACTTGACAGAAAGAGGGTTTTCTTTACACGTGCAAGTGTTGCAGTCACTGATCCAGGAATCTCCAACCTGTCAAGTAAACATTTATGTTGTATAAATTATAGACTAATAGTAATAAAATAAATGAATGCATTAATAATATTGTAAGATAAATGTAAGATTGATGCATTTGTACCTGGAATCATATATGAAAGGTCAAAAATGTATTTGTCATATTAATTGAAAAATACATATGCATACATAAAAATCAGTTTTTCTTTTTGAATGAATTTAGACTTTTAACTTACATTTACTGGTTTTCCACTGGGTCCTTGGCAAACTATAAAACAAAATATTTAAAAAAACATATAGTTTAGATGCTGTTCTAAAGAATGAGACATCTGGAATACATAAAAGAAGCTATCATTATCATATATAGTTGAATAAGGTTTTATGCCTTCCTCCTTTTATGCTGTTTACTATGGTTATGAATAGGGGGGCCTTCCCAGTTGACTCTCTTAAAATTCCCGGTTGACAACCCCCTTCATGGGACTTCAGCATTCTCAAGTTCTACTTATTTTATACTGTATTTACACCACTGGTTATGAATCACCTTCACTGTAATATAAAGCTTACAGTTTAGGAAAAGGTATTCCTAGTAAGAAATGCCACTTATCAGTGGTAAGGTGATAGCAGAGACACATTAAGAAAATTATTGAATTATGCAAAAAACAAAAATTTCATTGGAAAGAGTTCTACAAATGGAGCAATGAAATGGGCTATTGGTTAAACTAATGGATTGAGAGGCTTAAATGATAAAAATTATAGACTGAGATGATATGGGGAAACAGATATTTAGATGTCATTTTCAACCTACCATTACAATCTGGAACACAGATGCCACTGAAGGAGTTGAACAGCACGGTTCCATTGGGACAGTAGCAGCCTTCAGTAAGATCATTTCCACCTTTATTGACATCCCTTAAATAAATTAACAAGACATTATTTTCAATCCTTGCTTCCACACTGTAACATTAGGTGCACTAATACATGGAAGTGGACACATCATTCCAAATTTCTGCAGGTTTTTACAAGGGGTAGTTAGTTAAATCTAATCAACACAGTAGCTTAGTGGATACCACTTGTGCCTGGCTGCACTGGGGACCTGAATCAGTTTGTAGGTTCTCCCTATGTCAGCGTGGGCTTCCTCCAGGTACTCTGGTTTCCTGCCGTACAGTTTAATTGGCGTCTCATAACATTTATAGTATGTAAAAGTAAATACAAATTTTGAAATTGGTCACAAAATAATTATATAATCGCCTTCTTTTAATTAAATCATCTGATCACTGTGTATACCAGGAAGTTCCTTGCAAACCTGAGCATACAATTCACAGCTTCTGCTAGCTTGAAATATGACAGTTGAAATAAAATCTGGGCTATGGCAAGCTCTTTCCGAATGATAAATTACCTCTGATCACAAGTCGGTGGATACACTGGACCACAAGCGTTATAGACTTTTTCAGCAGGACACTTGTATGCTGCATGACAAAACAAACAGCAGTTGTGCTGTGACTCAATATAGAATATCTGATAGATCAATAGAATATGCTGAACCTTTGCGACTATACTCAAATTGTTCCAGTTTTTTGTGGTTCATCCCCCACCCTTTACTTTCCACGTTTAATCAGATTGACCTCCCCTTATACCAGTGTTACAAGTATTGAATAACATATAAGATAACAGGCAAATATGGAAAATTGGATTTATTCGAGTTTAAATTGAATTGTAATTGATATTTTTTTTCTTGCCGATTTGCATATTTATGTAAAAAAAAGAATCAGGAAATCTAAATAACACCGTTCCATACATTTTTACAAATACAACTGTTCAAAAAAAATGGATCTAAAATAGCTTAACTATTGCATATACCCCTCTCACTGACTACAGACTTTGCCAATTTTTTCTATAAAGATTTTTTTGATGATAGATCTAAAAAATTTGCAATGAGAAAACTCAAATTCTGGAAACATTTCTTAAAACATATTTAAAAAATGTGATCTTGAATTTCAATAAATAGGCCCCAATTCTACAATATATTCCCTGGTTTAAGTTTCCTGCCCTGCCCCAAGACTATAATAGGAAAATGTAATAAAAAAATGCAAATGGGAAAACATTGCAAAAATAATAAAAATTGCATTTCAATGTACTACTCTTCATTAGACTGTTATTGCACAGCAAATTTTAATTGTTCATAGCTTACTAGATGTGCTTAAAAGTGAAGCAAATTTCTTCAGTATGAAGTTTTATTACATACACCGCGCACTGGTGCATACTATAAATTGTCCAACCAAATGTGTATACTTCCAGAAAAATATGCACAAGGGATCAGTGCCTGTGGCAACAGAAATAAGGAACTCGTAGCGATGGGTGAATACAATTTTCAACACAACACCTCCACCGTTTAGAAAAATTGCCTAAACGGTGGAGGTGTTGTGTTGAAAATTGTATTCACCCATCGCTGCACCGAAGAACTCTGCTTTTAAATTGGCTTTTAAAGTTGTTTTTAATTTGCACCCCCCAGCACCTGTTCCCCTTGACCAGTTGTGTATAAGGGAAATGGGAGCACTCATAGAATAATCTAAACCAAAAAAAGGGGGAGCACACTGGGGGGCCGATTCACTCAGCTCGAGTGAAGGGTTCGAATGAAAAATACTTCGAATTTCGAAGTATTTTTTGGGTACTTCGACCATCGAATGGGCTACTTCGACCTTCGACTACGACCTTCGACTTCGATTCGAACGATTCGAAGTAAAAATCGTTCGACTATTCGACTATTCGATAGTCGAAGTACTTGCCCTTTAAAAAAAACTTCGACCCCCTACTTCGGCAGATAAAACCTACCGAAGTCAATGTTAGCCTATGGGGAAGGTCCCCATAGGCTTGCTAACCTTTTTTTGATCAAAGGATTTTCCTTCGATCGTTTGATTAAAATCCTTCGAATCGTTCGATTCTAAGGATTTAATCGTTCGATCGAATGAAAAATCCTTAGATCGATCGATCGCAGGATTAGCGCTAAATCCTTCGACTTCGATATTCGAAGTCGAAGGATTTCAATTCGAGGGTCGAATTTCGAAGTATTTTTAACTTCGAAATTCGACCCTAAGTGAATCTGCCCCATAGAGTAAGCTAATTAAAAGCACATGGTGATATATACCATTCACATCGAACGTATTACGCTATGCGAGTTCCTTATTTCTGTTGCCACAGGCGCTGATCCCTTGTGCATATTTTTCTGGAAGTATACACATTTGGTTGGATTTTTTATCTACAGCGGAGAGACTGTGAGGTGATCGGCAAGAAATAACTTAAGAGACTGACATTTTTTATTGATTGTGTGTTTCAAAAAATTGATTCTTTATTGTAATACTATAAATTGTGCATTGTTTCTCACTGGAGGAAGTGGTGGCTTAACGTTTTCTGGGTTCGCAAAAGCTATATTAAATTTGTTCAAAGGAAAATTCGTTACTGCAAAGGCATAACTAAGCTTGAAATAATAGCATGACTTTATTTCTTATATGAAATCCATTTGTATTAGGGATGCACCAAATCCACTATTTTGGATTTGGTCGAATAGCGAACCGAATCAAAATCCTAATTTGCATATGTAAATTAGGGGTGGGAAGGAAAAACATTTTTTACTTCCTTGTTTTGTGACAAAAAGTCACATGATTTCCCTCCCACCCCTAATTTGCATTTGCATCGGTGCATCCCTAATTTGTGTAAAAATATTTCAGTGATTTCAGAGAGTCATTTAACACCATTTCTAATCCCCGTTTATAAATATTTATTTCTCAAGTTATTCATGACGCTTACGCATAATGAACAAAAATTCTAATTTTTGCTCTATGTCTTAAGGTCTAGTTGCTTCCATCATATAAATCACTTACGGCAATGGCCATTTGTTCTGTTCCTCCAGTCGATGCAGACTCCACTGGAAGTACACAGGGATGCATAGACCTCGAAACTGGCACATTCCACTGTCGTATTTTTAACTCGACATGCATCAAAAACACATCCATCATAGTAAGGCTTTGGAGGAATTATTTTATGGCATTCAGCAAAGACACTAAAGAAAAATAAATAAAATACAATAACTGAGGTTTGCTAAGCAAATCATGCCTTGATTGCACAATTGGGCTCATTTACTAACTGTGTGCAAATCTGTCATGAGAAGAATGAAAGAATCAGCTTTCTTCATTGCCTTATTTTCCCCAACTGGCTGAATGTAGATTAGCACTTACTGATTGCTTCTTGGATTGGTGCTGCCCAAGTGCAAATATACCCACTGTTGATTAACAAACTAGGTGTTTTCAGGAACGATGCATTGTTCCATAACATAACAACAATTCAATAAACATATAAGATATAATAATTATTACATCATTTTGATGCAATCAAGTAAGTAATTCTACTTACTCGCTTAAAATGACATCACAAAGAGGTGAAGGTGGACAGGTTGGTGGCACTGGAGTTGGTTTGGGTGTTGGCTTTGGAAGGTTGCAGTATGGTTTCTCAGTCACATTCACCTTCCACTCATCAGCCATTTGACTGCAGTCTTGCACAATCTTGCCACCTGGCAATCTGCATTCATCCCTCTGATTGTTGGAGCAAGTGCCTAGGTGGGACCAATTGAAATCGGTCATTTATCATAATGAAAACAATTACAATGAAAACATCATTTATAATAGTGTCATGGTACAATGGTCTATATTTTAATCTAAGCTTTTCTATAATTCATACATACTGAATTTAATTATTTACTATGATCTTAATGATCTTATGATCTTAATGAATATTTAAGAAAAATAATTGCAGGCAAAAGATTGGAGCAGCTTACCACATTGGCCTTCTGTATTGTCACCAAACTTGCTGTACGGAAGTTTTATTAAAAAGATCAGTCCACTAAATGAGATATAAGCCCCGATTTCAGGAATTTCCACAATCATTTTTATACCAACACTGGTAACAGCAATACCATCTGTGGTGAATCCTGGAGTTGTCCAGACTTTGTTGAATCTAATCTGTTGGCAAAAAGTCAGTTATACATGTAAATGTGTTTTCTACTGGTGAGCAAAAAGAATCAACAAAGATATTTATTGGCCATTGGTAAACAATTAATGAACAAGAACCCTTGCTAATCATAGAAAATGTTTAAGTTAATAAAAATTAATTAATTAAAAATGTTTTGTTATTTTTTTAAATCCAATTTCTTTATTCCTGTAAAATAGTGGGAGTAATGCAGGACTGGGCCAATCTGACCAGGTGGCTTACCCCATCACCCTTGAGCACGCAAGCGCCATTATGGAGGGGGGAAGTGTAGGAGAGGGAGGTAGAGGCGAGCGTCAGAGGGGAGGGAGGTAGGAAGGGGAGAGTGACAGAGGAGGGGGGCAAGAGGGGAGCAAATCTGGACTAGGAGTAGGCAGAAGACCCTTGAACAGGCACCTGCCTAGTGCCCCCACATCATTGTGCCATAGGTAGGTGTCTCTTCTGCCTATCCCTAGTTGTGGCTCTGGAGTAATGTTAAGCAAGAAGTGGGTCTGGACTGGTGGGTTCCGTGAGAGTCAGGGCCCACAGGGTTTTTGCAAAGAGTCCAGCCGGCCCTGTCTGACCCTGAGATGAAAATTTATTTATTGAAACATGCTTAACATGTCACAGTGAAGCAAATATTTTGCAGAAATGGCATGTTCTTCAGCTTTGTGTCAGATACCAGAGGATAGTTACTGGACCCTTGAGCTCACAAAACCTTCAAAAGATGACCAGCTCTGTGAATATATTTGAAAATTGTCCATCCGTTAGAACCCCCACCAACCTGTCTAAATTTCCAAGCTTCAAAGTTATTTTTGGGCCCGCTGTCTCTATGATAAAGCCCTTTTCAGATAAATTCATAAACCCTGTTCCAGAAATAATTTTGAACAGGCTCATCATCAAGTTTAATCAACCTTGAATTTTATCACAGAAATCATATCAAAAAATGTAACAGTAATAAAAAAAAATTAAGCCAAATGTTGACAGCACTTACCATATTTTTCATCTTTCCTGCAAACATCTGACGTGTCAGCAACACCTCATTGCTTTTATAGTATATAATAATAGACTGTGGGCAGGACAATCCATCTGAAGCATCACAGAAATAGTTATCAACTAAGACTTGGAAGTTACCATACTTTGGTGTGATTTGTTGCACAAGGACATAGGTGCAGTTATCTAGGAATGTGTAGTAGATTCCATCAAAGGTGACATAATGAGGGTCTCCCCATCCACTGCAGACACCTGGAAGAGACATATTCAAAAGGTAAAAATGACCAGAAGGAGACTTTACATGTAAGATCTTTCAAGATCATTTTTCTTTAGTACCACTGTTGATTATGGGGGTTGTATTTAAAATGTATATGTACTTTTGCATATCTGGGTCCACTTTGGTTTTGAGTATAGTTATTACACATGACACTGAACTGGGTACAGGTTTACTATACAAGACACTACCTGCTAGCCAATGGCAGGTGGGTCTTTGAGTGCTATCAGGGTTGTTTATTAAATCTGAAGTTATCCTGCTTTAGCATTTATTGCACTTACATTGACAATCATAATGGAAGCAGCAGCCATCTTCACTGTAGACTTTGATTGGTTGGAAACCATTAGCACAGGTGAGCTCTTTCACTTCTGGGCATTTGACGGAATCATAAGTTATGACATTGTTCCCTAGACATGTGGCTGTTGTACAATTTCCAATCTTCCAGGATTCATTAGGCTGTAATAGTAGAATTATTGCCCATGACTAAATAATATATATTTATAGCAAAATTAAACAACTACTTCTTATATATTAAATATGAGCTGTAGTTATAAGAAAAACCTTGACTTACACATTTTTTGCCTGTGATGCTTAAACAAAAAACATATAGATTACAAAATTTCCATAAGATTGCCAGATTTCACTTTCAACACTTAAAGGAGAACTAAATGCTAAAAAAATGGCTAGAAATTGCATATTTTATACAGGAATGGGACCTATTATCCAGAATGCTCGGGGCCTGGGTTTTCCATAAAAATGGATCTCCATACATTAACTTTACTTAAAATTAATGTAAATATTAAATGAACCCAATAGGATTACTTTACTTTATCTTTATTACTTTACCTCTAATAAAGATTAATTATATTTGCTAGGTACTCTTATTATTACAGAGAAAAAGAAAATCAATACAGAAAAATAAATCAATTCGCAAAATTAATTTTGATGCAAGCGACACATATGCGTGACTATTTGGTCCAAATGCATTAAAGTCATTGAGCGCCTGAATAATTTTGATGCGCGACAAATTTGACTTGCTTCAATTTTGATATGCGGCTGATTTTTCGCCAGTGAATTATCGACGCAGTTTCGCAAATTCATTTGCTTGCAATGAAATTCACAGTGAATTCATGTCTGGCAAATTATTTTGCCCATGACTAAAAATCAATTTTAAAAATCTTAATTATTTGATTGAAACGGAATCAGTGGGGAATGGCCTTCCTGTAATTTGGAACTTTCTGGATAACGAGTTTCCATGTAATGGATTCCTTACCTGTATACTGAACTGAGTAAACTAGCCTAAAGGTTCAGCATTTCTATAACAGTAATGCCATGTAATAAGAATCTGAATTAATTATTAATCTGTCTTGTATTGTCACACATTTACAGTATATTATTTAGTATATTATGTATATATATATATATATATATATATATATATATATATTTATATATTATTCTGTATCGTATGCATCGTTACCTAAGCTCAGTAGCACAGAGCATGTGCGGTGAATCAGCAGAAAAGAAGATGGGGAGCTACTGGGGTGAGACACAGATCTTTACTGTGGGGTTCCCTAGGGCTGGTACAGAAGCCCAAAACACAATGTACAACATTTTGCCTTACTTCATTAGTTCAGCTTTAGTTCTCTTTTAACATGGCCAATTACCTGTTTATCAGGCAGACAACCATAAGCAATTGTATTTGTTGTAGAACTTGTTGGGGTAGTTGTAATAGTTATTGTTGGGGTAGTTGTTGTTGGAGTAGTTGTAATAGTTGTTGTTGGGGTAGTTATTGTTGGAGTAGTTGTAATAGTTGTTGTTGGGGTAGTTGTTGTTGGAGTAGTTGTAATAGTTGTTGTTGGGGTAGTTGTCGTAGGTGTTTTTGGACAATCCTGAAATATTTCAGCTTCACATAAGTCATTACAGACCGCGTAAAAAGAACAGCCCGCATGATCTTCCTTTTTGTATATAACATCACCTGGGGGAAAAAAAAACATTTAAAATAATTGAAATAAATGCTTGTTTTTATCCGCAAACACAAATATGAATCTGCAGCAGCAAAGATAACATAGCACTGTGGACGTGGAAGAAGGAGAGTCTAGAAGGAGACCTGACTTATAGAGCAGTGATGCTGCTAGAGAAGGTGGACATGCCTTACATTTCCCTTTACATTCTCTACTCTAGGCTGGGCATAATCTAATTGGATAGTTATAGGCTAATGGGCAGTAACGGAAAGCATCCCTCACTGCCATGATAATTTCATATGCGTATTTCCAATGTCCTGAATGACAACTCTTATAATCCCTCTGCGAGAGGTGTGCAAACTTTTATCTTCAGCATCATTTGAAAGGAATGTCCAACCTACTAAATGGCATCTCCTAATATTCCCTGAAAAGAATGCAGAGCCTACTGAACTACATCTTTCATTCACAGCATAGGAGGCTTCTGCTAATATGAAGTGCAGTTTAGCAGCTAGAGAGCTACAGTCATGTATGATTTATATATATATTTATATACTCAACCCATTATCAATATATTTAAGACAGAGACATTTTGTGCATACTGCTACTAAAAAATGCCTTACCCTTTAAACAACACAGGGATTGTTTGTCCATATATTGCAATATATTTAAGCTGGCCAACTACATCAAAGTCATCCCATATCTGGCCAGTCCTATGCTCAATTTTATCTGATTCATTAAGAATTCTATTGCTTCATTATACAGTTTCCAAAGGGACTAAGTTTTACCTGCAACTTACTCGCTGCTTTCAAAGTAAAACTTCCAAACTTGGCTGCCCTTTTATTAGACACCAGTGGGATCACCTGACTATAGCTGGGAAGGGCGGGAGCTACAACATGGAGCTGGTTTGTGGTCACAGCCTCATTGCACCCCTGCCTAATGGTTTTAAAAAATAGTGGTGAGCACAACTTTCCCTTGTTTGTTTTATATATACATATATATATATATATATATATATATATATATATATATATATATATATATATATATATATATATAATTCCAACGTTTATGATGCACTAATCCCAATGTATATCAGAGTCAAGGGTGCTGATCCCAATAGCAGTGAGTAATTCCGCTTCTTAGTTATATTGGTCCAACCAGATCGCACTCCATATTTAAAACATAGCTTTTATTAGCTTGTTAAAATGTATCACAAAATGGCATTATTGGCAACATAGTAGCAGCGTCATTTGTATCAAGACACTTATCTGTTAAAAGTCCAGCATAAACGCTATATCCATCCACACTCACGCGACGTTTCGGGACACACCCGATACATACGCTTGAGAAAGGGAACGGATGTGTCCCGAAACGTCGCGTGAGTGTGGATGGATATAGCGTTTATGCTGGACTTTTAACAGAAAAGTGTCTTGATACAAATGACGCTGCTACTATGTTGTGAATAATGCCATTTTGTGATACATTTTAACAAGCTAATAAAAGCTATGTTTTAAATATGGAGTGTGATCTGGTTGGACCAATATATATATAAACATTTACCTGCTTGACAGTACAGAACTCCATTCCCACTCCCGCAAGTAATACATTCTTTCAAGGACCCCCCAGTCCTTCAGAAACAACTAAAACTTTGAACCACACACTATTCAATGCCTCTCTATGTGGGCAGAGCCATATCTTCTGTATAGACAACTGAGGTTCTGTGTCTAGGATGGCAGCTTTAAAGGAGTGAACTATATATAAAAAATATATATTGCCCACATTTATATATACATATAAAACACTTAAAAACGCAATAGAATTGTTTGCCATGAGCAATGATTTTTTTCTAATTGGAACACTATGGGGATGGCCTTTCCTGATTACTGAGCTTCTGTATATGTGTGTACTGTATGGGGCAAACTTATCCATGGTCAAATTCAAATTCAATTTGAATAAAAAAATAAAATTCGAATTGGAAAAAAAATTCAACTTCGACCAATCACCATCTAAAACCTGCCGAATTGCTGTTTTAGCCTACGGGGACCTCCTAGAACCTATTTGGAGTCAATTGGGGAACAACTTTAAATCGTACAATTCGAATGCGATATTACTTCGATTGGTATGATTCGAATTCGATCGAATATGGCCCTATTTGATTGAAAATGGACCTATTCGGCCAAAAAAAACCCTTTTAATTTCAGTTAATCTTTTTAAATTGAATTTTCAAGTTTTTCAAATTTGAAATTTGACCCTTGATAAATCTACCCTATGTGTGTGGTTGTGTGTGTGTATGTATATATAAAGTTGGCAACATACATTTTGTTTAAAACAAAGGATACATTATTATAACACCCCAAAACAACTTCCCAAGTGCCTATGAATTAAAACATTCTTCACTGAAAACATTTGTCTAACTATATGATTATTGATTAAAATAAGAAATCTTAAAACATACCTGGTGCATAGAAAACATGATCAACGTAGCAGAAGCAATTAGTAGTTGAGCTTGGAGTGATAATTGATGTTGAACTAGATGGAGTAGTGGTGGAGGGACATTGCATGTCACAGCATTTGACCCTAATCTCATAGTTTAAGCAAATGGGTGGTTCCTGATTTTTATTATAACATATCAGACCAAAGGATACATTGCATTGGATATCCTGACCTAGTTCCTCGAGTGGGACATCAGGATATTTTTTAGCTCTGCATTCTATTTCTTCTGAGTTTTTACAGATAGAATATCCTTTTGCTCTAAGGTTCTCATAAGTCTCAAACTCTCCACCGTCATATTTTGATTCAGGATAGCTTTTATCAAACCAAGGCGACCACTCACATTTCTGTTCACAGATTGTTGTTGTGACTGTATGGGTAGTGGGAGAAGTTGTAGTTGTCGAAGTTGAAATAGGTGTCGTTGTTATGGTTGAACAATGACTATAATCATCACAACAAAGTAATTTCACTTGGTAGTTAAGACATTCTTTAAAATCACCTTTTTGCTCTTCATTTTTGCACACAAGACCGGTTGTTACATTACACTGCACAGCCTGATCAATATTATGAATTGTCTTTTCAGGGAATTTTTCTGCCCTACACTGAATATCAGCTGGCTCCTTACAAACTTTTATTCCTGCTGCACTAATTTTTTCATAGGTTTCAAAATCTCCTTCACCCTTCCCCAAACCTGGTGCATGGGCATCAATCCAATTAGTCCATTTGCACATGGGTTCACAGTGTGTTGTAGTTGGTCTTTCAGTTGTGGTTATTGTTTTAGTTGTTGTTAGAGTTGTAGTTTCAGTTGTTGTTGGAGTTGTAGTTTCAGTTGTAGTTTCTGTTGTTGTTGGAGTTGTAGTTTCTGTTGTTGTTGTAGTTTCTGTTGTTGTTGGAGATGTAGTTTCAGTTGTAGTTTCTGTTGTTGAAGTTGTAGTTTCAGTTGTAGTTTCTGTTGTTGTTGGAGTTGTACTTTCTGTTGTTGTAGTTTCTGTTGTTGTTGGAGATGTAGTTTCAGTTGTAGTTTCTGTTGTTGACGTTGTTGTTGGAGTTGTAGTTTCAGTTGTTGTTGTAGTTTCTGTTGTTGTTGGAGATGTAGTTTCAGTTGTAGTTTCTGTTGTTGAAGTTGTAGTTTCTGTTGTTGTTGTAATTTCAGTTGTAGTTTCTGTTGTTGGAGTTGTAGTTTCAGTTGTTGTTGGAGTTGTAGTGGTGGTTGCAGTTGATATGAATTTGCAACCCCTTATTTCACAGCATTTTACACTAATCTCATAGTTGTAGCAAATAGGTGGCAGTTGATCCCTATTGTAGCATTTCAATCCAAAGGAAGCATTGCACTGAACATTCTGCTCTAATTCATTTAGTGAAATTTCAGGGAATGTTTTAGCTCTGCATTTTATTTCTTCTGGGTTATTACAGATAGTTAGTCCTTTAGCTCTAATGTTGTCATATGTCTCAAAATCTCCACTGTCCCGTTCTGATGCAGGATAACTTGTATCTATCCAATCAGACCACTCACAGTACTTCTGAACACAGATTGTTGATGCTACAAAATTAGGAAAAGAAAAACATTAACTTAAGACATTACCATACCAATAAATATGTATATCATGCTACGGTTACTGGTTTTACTAAGAAACATTCTTGAAAGGATAAGCACACTATTAACCATGTATTTGATTGATATTGCAACATTGTGAGCTCCAGTTCAGCATCAGGACCAATAACTCCTTTTTGAGGACATTTTCTGAAAAATTAGATTTTGTGGATCAAAAAATATATGACAGGAGTATCTCTGCAGTCTAAGGAAAATGCGAGGATAAGAATAGTAGTAAGAGGGAATTCAATGTAGAGCATTTATTGAAATATATGGCTTTCTAAAAGGATTTCTTAATGCAATCATTATTTCAGGTTTTCAATTGTTTTAAGACCTTGTGAGCACAATCTATTACATCAATAGTCATATTTGAAAGGATTTAAATGACTATGCATTTGATGTAATAAATTACTTGTTTAGCTTTTTAGTTCACCTAGAGCAGGGTTTGCCAACCTATGAGTTTAATCAAAAGAGTTGGGAAGCAACACAAGTATGGAAAAAAGTTCCTGGGGATGCCAAATTAGGTCTATGATGGGATATTTGGTGACCACCAATGTGGACTAGCAGCCTACAAGATTAGTTATTTGGCAGTAGAGCTGGTTCTTATGATACCATACCTGCTTCCGAGCCTGGATTTCACTTAATAGAATGTAATTATTTGTGACTTACTACTAGTCGTCGGAGTAGTAGTAACAGTAGTGATTGGTGTGGTGGTAAAAACAAATGTCGTTGTGGGAGTTGTGGAACACATAGTATCTCTCAGGATTGTTCCATTTTCCTTACAAATGGCACTAAGACATGCGCCAGTGTTATCCCTTGTGTAATAAATCACATCATTGTAATTGTATTTGATGCCGTTGTACATACAGCAAGCTGTGAAGAAAAGGGCAAAACAGAAGAGAACATGAATCAGCAAATGGACTGACGGTGCAGGGCTTGGAGTGACTGAATATTTAGGGGCCGATTCACGAAATGTGAGTGAAGAATTCGAATGAAAAAAAATTCGAATTTTGAAGTATTTTTTGGGTACTTCGACCATCGAATTGGTTAAATTCGATCGAATCCGATCGAATTCGAACGATTCGAACGATTAGAATTAAAAATCGTTCGACTATTCGACCATTCGATAGTCGAAGTACTGTCTCTTTAAAAAAAAAATTAGATCCCCTAGTTCGGCAGCTAAAAGCTACCGAACTTAATGTTAGCCTATGGGGAAGGTCCCCATAGGCTTGCTAAAGTTTTTTTCATCGAAGGATATTCATTCGATCGTTTTTTTAAAATCCTTCGAATCATTCGATTCGAAGGATTTAATCGTTCGATCGAATGAAAAATCCTTCAATCGATCGATCGAATTTTTAGCACTAAATCCTTCGAATTCGATATTCGAATTCGAAGGATTTAAATTCCCAGTCGAATATCGAGGGTTAATTAACCCTCGATATTCGACCCTTCGTGAATCGGCCCCTTAGAGTCATGGGTGTCCACAAAAAATTTGAAGATGAACCTATTCATGACAATGCAGAAGATTAAGGCTTGCCTTGGGATGGGAAGTATAAAAAATATATCTTATTTGGTTGAGATTAAATTTACAAATAGTGATGGGCGAATTTGCGCCGTTTCGCAGAAGAATTAGCGAGTTTCCAGTGAAAAATTTGCAAAACAGCGCCAGCATCTCGTGCGCCGGAGTCAAAAAAATGGCGTCCATTTTTTTTACGCCAATGAATTTTCGCCAGCAAATCTTCGTGCTGTTTAACGCTGCAAATTTGCGCCTGGCGAATAAATCTGCCCATCACTATTTACAAACAATTTCTTGGAACTAGCTGGCAACTGCCCCCTTCTGCAGACACCCATGTTTAGAGTACTTGTCATACTTAGAGGAGATCATAAAAGATATATAGAGAACAAAAACTGCTCCAACATCCAATTAAAATGTAATTACTGTAGATTTATAAGCAAAGTCAAAAGCAAAATCACAATGGACGTCACCATCAAGAGACGTGCATTGTTTCTTTCCAAGCTTACCTGATTTATTATAATTGCATTCAATAATGGAAGACATGCTGCATACACTGTAGAAAGAAACAAATATGCTTTCAGAATGGAACACACTACTGAATAACATGTTTTAATCTGTACCTTTCAAATAGTAAGTGGGTATTTAGAAATTTCCAAAGAACTCCTAAAGAAGCCTTACCAGGTCTGGCAATTTTCCTTGCTGGGAAAGGGGGTTCCTGGTGGGTAGTGATTTCCTTTATCATCATAGCAACCACACTGGGCTACACATGCCATTGTGTCCTCATCAAAAAAAGGCTTTTCTGCTGGGCAGTTAGGATAGCATCCTAATTCAAGATAAAAGAAATGTAACTCAACATTTAGGAGCCAATTTACTAACATTCTAATTTTTTTCATGAATCAAATTAGTTCTCTGAAATTTTAAGTTTTATATTTCTTTAAAACTCTATGGGGGTATTTACTAAAACTAAATTAAAATTTTTAATAGAATTAAATTTGACATAACTCCCATGCACAAATTGTTGTAATTTATTAAAAAGTTTGGTGGGGAAAAATCAGTGCTGCAAAAGTCTTGACAAAATTGTGCGACTTTTTCAAATTTCAAATTGTGCAACTTTTTTGATTGGTGCCCGATAACGTTGACTCTCTCTTTCGTATTATCAAACGAAAACCAATGCAGATCAAGATGGCAAGAAACATCTTTAAAGTGTACAAGACTTCAACAGGTTTTAGCTGGAGTATTTTCGGATTTGGATTTTTAGCAGATTTAGCAGAGGTATAATAAATCGAAAATTTGAGGTTGTTTCTCCTTACAAAATTTGACCAGAAAAATTCAAGATTTAATATATAGGCCCCTAAAATATGTGATTTATTAAGTGTAAAAACCATGAAAAATATTTTCCAAGTAACAGTAGTCAAGGTCCTTTTGGGTTCTTTCTGCACCACGCCCCTAGGCTTGATACAAGTAGAAGCACCAGCACGATTGACTTTATATGACTTAAATGAGTCTCTGTGTGCCACATCTTTTGAAATGCAGGCTAGTATCATGGTTATGTAGATAGCCTGTCCGTTAATTTTTTGGATGTGGGTGACCATTGTTGGGGTATAGACCTAGCTGAGTGTAAATGATGTATGCCTTACATTTACCTGTATATCTTAGGGCTGGCTTATGCCTGACATTAAAGAGAGTATAGCTTAGCCATGTCTGGACACAATATAGAGGGAAAGGGGGGCATACTCCTCTGAGCCTTCATTAAGGGGGCTATTTATCAAAGTTCAAGTTTTAGAGGTATTTGAGGTTTTTTTATACAAGTGTTTTCTAATTTATGAAAAAACTTGAATGTAAAAAACTCGAATCAGTGAATTCGGGTGAAGAACCCAAAAACTCAAGTTTTTGCCGAACAAAACTTGAATCTCTCAAATTCATCCTTAAATGGACCACTGGCAATGACCTTTACATGTTTTAGCTGGAGTATTTTTGCATTCATTCAGATTCTGGTTATAATAAATCTTGGAAAATGTTTTTTTTAGAAGGGTATTATTTGTATGAGAAAACTCAAATTTAAGGGGGTAAAAATCAAGTCGACCTTTGATCAATAACCGCCTAAGTGTATTATTTTTTTTTATTTCTTTGGTACCAACAGATATGATTGGTGGAATAGGAATAATATGATAGGTTATACTAGGATACTAGCATATATTACTAGCTATATACTACAGTAGATATGCTACATGATGGTCAGTGGGTGGTGCTGTATGATTATGTTTGAAGTGTTTTAATCTGTATTTGTTGTTCTATTTATTGGCTAATAAAGTATGTCTTTGTCTTTTATTATGCTTACCTGTGGCATAATAAAAGACTCACTCGTTTGAGTGAGTGTGCCAGTAAGGCTCGCAGTTAGCTGAACTTATCTATAAACCTCTCTTACCTTCCAGACCTGGTAGATCATAAAGGCATTTTCCAGTGGGGTTTCTACAGGTCTTTAGGCAGCTGTGCTCGCATGGCTTGTAATGCCATTCACATTCACCTTCTGGGTTGTAGTAATCACAGAAAATAGCTAAACACAAAAGATTTTACAGTTATATTGATTACAATTGTAATAATGAAACATTTATATGAATATGAATATTGGTTGTTTCATGTTGTCGTAAGGCAAGAATGAATATGACATTTCTATTAGAAAACAATAGTAATAAAATAATACTATATAAGGGATATGAAGGCATTTAACCATCCCTACTTTGAGGAAGTATAAGAAGTCCCTGTTTCCTATCATATACAAGAGGAGGGAGCAAATGGTTCTGACTTCACTCTATAGATGGGGTGCTGTTGGAGAGCATGAGGAAAGAGGCCTCAATAAAAGCCTGAGGTGGAGAAAGGCCCCAAGACTGGAGAAGGGTTAACCCTAAGGTACACAAAGCCTTAGGGAAATTAGGTATTAGGAACCCTATAAAGTAAAGATAATTGCATGTTGCTCCCATTAGGAGATGCCTGGTCATGTGCTTTCAGAAAGAGCCAGTGCTACACTATGGAATTGCTTTCTGACTATTGTTTATCCTACTCAATGTAACTCAAGATGTCACAGTGGGGCCTGTATATTTACTATTGGGTGTTGTTCTCAGATCTACCAGGGAGCTATTATCTTGTGTTATGAAGCTGTTATCTGGTTAACTTCCCATTGTCCTGTTAGGCTGCTGGGGGGGGGGAGTGATATCACTCAGATTTGTAGTACAGCATTAAAGAGTGATTGAACAAGTGATATGACTGGGGGCTCCTGTGAAATTGACAATATGTCTAGCCCCATGTCAGATTTCAAAATTAAATATATAAAAAAACAAAAAAACGTTTGCTCTTTTGAAAAATGGATTTCAGTGTAGAAGTCTGCTGGAGCAGCACTATTAACTGATGCATTTTCAAAAAAACAAAAAAAACAAATGTTTTTCTATGACAATATCATTTTAAGAACTTCAAGTGCTAAAGTTTCTTTGTGAAAATGAATGTGTTTAGTTACAGTTTACCCTGAAGACCCATTCCCAGGCCCTAACAGGAACGAGGATTCACCTGTAGCAGTGCGCTATCTTTAAAGGCAGTGGAAAAAAGTATCCCCAATCATCTCTAGTGCTACACATTACTTACGGCAAATGCTTGGTGTCCTCCAGGAAACACAAATGCCAGCTTCACTACAGGCAAGAGCATAGGCTGCAATAGCAGTACACATGCACTCACAGTCTCCTCCGCTGTCACAAGCACAGGAGTCGGAAACACAGGCATCATAATACTGAGACGGGTCAAGCTATATAAAAAAATGTTAGTTCATTAGCATGTCCTGTAGAATTCAAATCTTTCTACTGTACCATTTTAATATTTTCTCTTCATTGATTGTTGTAGTGCCTAATTTTGAATTGGCATTAAAGAATGTTGAATCAAATCCAGACCTACCTGAGAATGGCAGTCAGAAAATGTCTTGCTCTTGATGATACTGCACTGCTTTTGTGCCCATGATTTTCTATATGGATTGGCAGAACAAGGATCTCTTGTTGGACTGGCATCAGGACATGTTGGGTCGTGTTTCCAGCTGTTTCCAAATTCCACAGGATCTCCTATTAGTGACAAGCTCCTAGTAGTAAAGTCATTGTTTCCGTCTCCATCATAGTTACCGCACAGACCACAGACATCACCCTGTGTATGAAATATAATATGTTATTCAAAATTATATAAATTGTTGACAGTGATACACAGGGTCAGTGTAGAAGAGACAGCGCACTCCTGGGTCTTTTCTTACAAACCGCTCAGCTCCAGATAGTAGGTAAAAAATCCATATATTTTATTTGAACATACACAAAATTATAACAGCATCTGAGGTCTGACGCTTTCATGTTTGAACACTTCCTCAGAGACATCAGAGACCCCCTAGTGACGGACTCGGGGCAGCAGCACCCGGGTCATAACAGGCATGGGGTATGAGCTGGAGCTTGATTCATTTGATTTATCTATGACTGATGTTCTGAGTGAGGAGTTAGCGGTGAGAATATTGACTCCATTCAACGAGTGTCTGGTTTGGGGCTTAAGGCACCCGGACCACTGCACACTAAGGGTGAGCTACACACAGGCAGAAACTATAACTCCCAGCTTGTTCAATGAAGTTTACGTATAGCGTATAGCCTATTGCCTGTGTAACAAATTGAATATATTGTAATCCAAGGTTGATGCTGGGCATATTTGTCTAGAAAAATTAGATACACAGGGTTAGACTGGGCCGACGGGACACCCCAGGAAAAAACCCGGTGGCCCCCAGGCACTTATGGGCCCTGCCGGCAGGCCCGGATTTGTGGAAAGGCCACCTAGGCCTGGGTCTAGGGCGGCAGGATTTTAAGGGGCCACCCCCACATTGGTTCAAAAACACTGGGATGCCATCATTTTTTAAATTTCCCATGCACCAATCCCCATTGCTCTGGTTCAGATGATGAAAATTTGCATGAATACAGGGGAGGGGACAGGGGCCATTAACAGCAGTGGGCCTAGGGGCCCACTATGTAAATCCGGCCCTGCCTGCTGGCCCAGATCCGCACCCAGATCCTTCAATTTGCCGGCTCCTGCCTGCCCTGAAAAACATAGTGTGCATTTGCATACCCGCGCACAAGCGCATGCGGGGGTTGGGGGGTCCGGAGGTGGGTTCTGAACAGCAACCCTGGTTGGCCCTGGGCCCCCCAGTCTGACCCTGGTGATACAGTATATTGTACAGGTATGGGACTCTTTAGTATCCTTGGGACCTGGGGTTTTCCAGATAACTGATCTTTCCATAATTTGGGTCTTCATACCTTAAGTCTACTAGAAAATCATTTAATAAATTATAATCTATAATTATATATAATTAATATAATTAAATAAACCCAATAGGCTGGTTTTGCTCCCAAAAAGGATTCATTATATCTCAGTTGGGATCATCACAAGGTACTGTTTTATTATTACAGAAAAAAAGGAAATCATTTTTAAAAATTTGGTTTATTTGGATAAAATGGAGTCAGTGGAAGATGGCCTTTCCGTAATGAGGAGCTTTCTGAAAAATGGGTTATAGAATAACTGATCCCATTCCTGTAGTATTACGCATCACTCAGCAATAACATATCACTGGGTGCTCATTGGAATAGACTTGCCAGGTCTTCACAATAATATTGTCTGTTTGCAGACTCAAATAAGTGACTTTGAGCCTGCAGAAAGTGATACAGCACATGCAACTGATGAAAACTGTATAATGTGTGCATAAAAACAGCATTTTGTATTTATATATTGTAATTAATATCATGTTAGTACAGGGTGTTGTTCAGATACATGATCTCACCTTAAAGTCTTTAGTGAGCTTGATGAAGATGCTAGTTTTCTTATCCCACAGCAGGATCAGTCCACTGTCAGACTCAATGACAAGATAGATACCCATGTATCGGATAGTATATGGCACCTTGGAGTTGGGGTCTCTGTTTACTATGTCAAACTTTTCATTTGTGAGACTAAGTTCAAAGTTCTGTTTATGGGGGGAAAAGCAAAAGTGAATGATAAAGCTTATCTTCTTACAGCCTGCCCTTACTACTTACAGGTTAGGAAAGAAAAAGGCTACACATTGATAGTGCACAGGTACAGTAGTTACGAACAATTTACACCACTTACCCCTAGATAGACCTTAATAGCTTGAGAACAGGTTGTGCCAGTCGTTCCACATGGGATGTTCTCAGTAATGACTCGGAAAGAGCTCCCGCCTTCAGTTTTGCCACAAAGATCCTAAAGATGATATGGTGAGAGACAAATTATAAGCATGCCCCTCTATTTTAGGCTGAGATCCCTTAAAGGAGAACTAAAGCCTAACTAAAGAAGTAGCTAGAAATGTTTTACATTATTTTTGGGTTTCTGTACCAGCCCAAGGCAACCACAGCCCTTTAACAGTAAAGAACTGTGTCTCCAAGATGCCCCAGTAGCTCCCCATCTTCTTTTCTGCTGATTCACTGCACATGCTCTGTGCTGCTGTCACTTACTGAGCTTAGGGACCCACTCACAATATATAGTTCACATAGAATGTCACAATATAAGGTTGATTAGTAATTAATACAGATAATTACTACTAATTAGCATCAGAATTTAATAATCAGCCCTGTAGCATCAGCTTATATTACAGGCCAACTTCATTTTCTGCTGGATAATTAGTGACGACCCCTAAGCTTAGCTTCTCAACAACTGCTCAGAGCCCACTAAGCATGTGAGTGTCGCAGACACTTTCCAAGATGGTGACCCCCTGTGACAAGTTTGAAGTCCTGGATCATTGCTTCTATTGAGAAGCTGAAACTTTAGGCTGGTGCATCAAGTTCACTATATAAAATATGGCATGTTTAATCATATTCATGTTTAGTTCTCCTTTAACATGTATTCTCCAAATGATTAAAGCCCATACTGTACCTGCACAAGGCTATATTCACACTTTCCATTAAAGGTGTATTGTTTCCCATCAAAAGTGATATAATGGCCATCTCCATACACAGCACAGGTCCCTAGACATGGCTTATCTGTACATTGCCACAATCGGTTTTTGCAGGTGCTATGAAGCGAGAGGGATGTTGGATGTTATTTTTGAATTGTGTTTTTGAAAAGCATTATTTGTACAGTACCTTGCGTGGGTCTATATTCATACCCTTACCAAGTATTGCATTTAACTTTAATTTTTTCTCCCGGCTGATAACTGGCTCCATTGTGTTCACATGGACATTGATCCTCATTGATGCAGCCCCCCTTTCCATCTGACAATAGTCCATCAGGACACACACAGCCAGAGACACAATTTGTTCTGTACTGTGAGGTGAGAAAAAAGTAAGCAAGACATAACGTTATAAGAACTCATTTTTGAAGTAGTAGAAGTAGTTATTGGCATCTCAACTAATACAACTTTATCAGCCCTATGGTCTGTAGTTGTGTGTTTGTTTTGTGTTTCCAAAACTATTGCAGCCACAAAAACAACAAGACGTTACAATACCATATGCATTAAAATATACCAAATAATATTTTGTAGTAAGTGTTTGATTTGGGTTACCCCTAGATAGACCTTAATAGATGTAAGTATCTTGCATCTGTTCCTTAAAACACATTCCTGACAGTCAAAAAAATGGAAAAATATCAGACTACTGCAAAGGCCTCTAGATGCCCAATTTCAGTATTATATAAAGCTGTCCCTTATTCTCATTCTATATTTCTTGTTTCGAGAAAAAAAAAAAAAAACTTACACATTGTGTCCCCAGTATCTGGCAACTCTTCTGGCACTCAGCTCCCTTTGTGAACTCTGTTGCATTATTACAATCAAAATAAACCATGGGAGCAGTGCATTCTATGGAGAGAATCACATAAAAAAAGATGAATTATGGTGGTGGTAGTAAATTGATGCATTGTTGATGCAAAGCAGCTCTCCACTGTGTTGATATAATCAATATACAATCAATACAATCCATATACAGGTACAGGATCCATTATCTGGAGACCCATTGTCCAGAAAGCTCCCATCTCCCATTGGCTCCATTATAATCCAATTAGTGATGAGTGAATCTGTCTCATTTCGCTTTGTCGAAAAAATTAGCATTGAAGTCAATGGGTGTTTTTACGCGCAACAAATTTTCAACCGAACTGCAATTTTTCTCGCTTAAAATGCATTAAAGATAATGTGCACTTTTTCTTATGGCGACTTTTTTTTACTAATCCATTAAAGTTAAGACGTTTTTTCTTATGGGCATTTTCTTTTGGCAAATTTTTCACTGCAAAATTTCTCAGTTTCGCAAAAAAAAAACACACACATGGAGAAATTCGGAATTACACCCTGAATCCATGACTGCCGAATAAATTCACTCATTACTAAATATAATCAGTCAAATTTTTAAAAATTATTTTATTTTTTCTCTGAATTAATATAACAGTACCTTGTACTTAAACCCCAACTAGGAAATAATCCTATTGGGTTTAATTACTGTTTAAATAATATTTTAGTTGACTAAAGGTATGGGGATTCAAATTACAGAAAGATCCCTCATCCAGAATACCCAGACTGAAGGGTAACACTCGTAATTTACAGTACTTGGCAGGGGACATGTACAAAGGCACAAATTGCCATGTTTTTCACACTTTGCAACCTGCCCAAAGCTTAGTTCCCATTAGGGCAACTTTTTGTGCTCTCCAGAATTCGACAATTCATAAGGGCAGCACCCCTATCTCACCCCCTAACTCGTGTGTCATTCAGCTGGATGCACAGGCTATTCTTAACAAATTCCTGATGCAAGTTCTTTGTAAATGAGTACAAAGGGGTGCTATTATGCTCTAGCATGTCTATTCAATAAATTACCCCTATCAGTTTTGACTGCAACTTTAATGCAGAAGACACAGAAAGCAACAACATACAACTTGCATTAGTACTGAGATCTGATTTCATATAACAAAGTATAGTTAAAAATAATTAAATTTAATATTAATGATCAACATGATATAAGCTTCATCTCATGGAAATAAGAATAGCCAATTAAATATTCTGTACTGTTTCTGAAATAATCAGATTTCTCTTCACCCTCCCTCTCAGCTATTTCTCTGCCTTCATGTATTTTAAAAGAAACTTATTTAGAATACATTATCTTGGCAAAGAAAGAACACACCAATGTATTTGACCATACAGTTAATCAAACATGTAGGGAATTTAGAGAGACAGATTTATTTTATTTAGAAAGCTTAATTTTTCCCCATGAGATGAAGCTTCTAACAAAATTTTCATTTTTGCAGTAGTTCGCCTTTAAGCGATTTGTGAATAAGATATCCGAGTTGTAGAATTTTACCTGGCTTATTAATTCCGATACAGCTCAAAACACCTTCAGTGCAGGAACTGTGAAATAAAAAAGAAGTATAAGTAAGAAAATGTGATTGATCTCTGAGTGTAAGGTCCATTATCTAAAAGACCTGTTACACAGAAAGCTCTGAATTACAGAAAGGTCATCACCCATAGAATCCATTATAAGGAAATAATTCTAATTTCCTTTTTCTCTGTAGTAATAAAACAGTACATTGATGGTAACTAAGCTGCATGAATCTGTATGGGTTTATTTAAGGACTAAATGATTTTTAGCAGACTTAAGCTGGCCATACACAGGGAGATCCATTCATTTGGTGATCTCTCCCACATTGAGGTGGGCAATATACTGTAGGGCTGATCCATTTATTTCTATTTTATCGGTTCCTCTATATTATAAATAGTATAGTATATGTTAGCATATATTGTTTATATTGCACAAGAATGCAGGCAAAGTTAGTAATCTTAGATTTTATGTACAGTTGTTGATATTTTGGTTGCAAAATTGATGTTACAGCTTCTAAAACACAGACCTTCAGATATATATGAGCTTCCAATGTGCTGGCTTAGAAGAAAAAAAAATTGCAACTCACCATTGTATTTTATTATCATGGACCACTTCTCCAGAGGGTACAGCACTTCCCTTGTAGTAACAGGGGCAGGCAGCTCCAGGGACACATTTTCCACTGTCATCCATGTAGAACCCCTTAGTGCAGCTACACCCATCTACAGGTGTGAACTTGATACTGCAGGTGATGTCCGGTTCAAAGCGAGAGCGGCAGGTTGGCTGGCAGGTGCTCATAGAGTAGGTGTAGTTTAATGATTCTGGGCAGTATTTTGTATATTTAGCTGAAAAAAAGGGAGTGAGTCACTGCAATAAAATTATAGTGTTGATTATTTTATGCAACATCAGACTTCCAACACTTGGATAATAAATATGCTTGCAGATAAATCAGAAAGGTGAGTTCCACAAATGTGTCTGTATGTCACAATGGATTATTCAATTCTATCCCTAAATAGATCATTATTACCAAGGTCATGATCTAGAAACTCTGACTACACAAAAATGTATTATAGAAACCATCAGCAACTTACAGCATGGGGTATTTCCTTGCCATTCTGGCAGTATGACACCTTTGCTTAGGCAGACCCGACTGTAAGAGGAGAGGGAGGCACACATACAATCTTCACTCTTCTCACAGCTACAGGAGTCAAACATGCAGTTCTATGAAAGAAGATAAAACATATATTATGTAGGGACCCATAGAGTTAATTCCCCCCGGGAGCTACAGGGTTTCCTAGGGGCTTGGCAGGGGCCTGAGCCCTTGTGTTGGTGCATCATGGCCGATACCAAAGGAAGTCACTAGGTGTTGCTGCTGCACCACTATAAAAAGAAGAACCATGTGCTCAGACAGCAGAAATTAGCTGGATACTACTTTATGGAGTACATAGTGATCTCAGCCACCAAGATGTAGGGCAGGAGGCCTCTGAGGCTGGGGTGCAGCAGCCCCATGCCTGGAAGCTAGAGCAGGAGGGTCTGAGGCTCTCTGATTCCAGAATCTGGACTTGGAATGCTCGCACTATATACAGTGCTGGGAGCTACAGTTCTGAAAGTGCAGCAAGCTTCAAGGTTTTTGGATAAAGGATGTCATTGCTGTGGATGCCTGCTCCAGCTCTTTGTGAGCCTGCCAGCTCTGTGTGAGCCCCGGGGCGAGTCTGCCTGGGGACGGTAGAGGGGAAAGAGGATCCAGGATGTCTTCCGTTTGTGACAGACGCTTTTTGTGTGCCTGCCACGTGGGAGCAGCACTTTGTCCAGTTGGTAAAAGTACTTGGGGCAGGTAACACTACCTGGGAACAATGTACTCTTTGGGGAAAGGGAATTCAGAAATATATGATGTATAACCTTTGGCACAGGGGGGCGACCAATTATATTTATGTCACATTTATCATTGGACAACCAGAGAGCTCAGGATACAGAAGTGTTAGGGCATGGGTGGTGTCACTCATGTGCTTCAAAATACAATGAACCTCTATGTAATGAACCTCATTTCAAGGGGTATCCATGCAATGTTGTGCCCTTAGCACTGTAATCCTTGGTTAGTTGACTTGAAGTCCAAAACTTTGCTTGGAAATTAAAGTGAGAAGTGTGGACTTACCTTTTGATATCTTTTTGGATTCACTTGTGAGTGGCAAGCAGCAAATGGCCCATTTGGGTCCGATATGAGACCACACCAGAAGGAAGCATATTGTTCTATAGAAGCATGAAAAGTCAATTTATTATTTTGGGACAAATTGTAGATAACTTTTTCATATATAAATCCAACCCTATCATTTGTGAATCTCATATTTTCAGAATAGATTGCATGGGTATCCTGACATGGACTAATTTTTAGCACACATAAACTGGTCTTTGAGACCCCTCATGATTGAAATAAAAGTCCAAAATAAATGATAGGTTTTAATAATATAAACACGTGGGGGGTTATTTACTGAAATCCAAATTTATCTCATATTTTATTTAAAAATGCAACCAAACTCCCATGCCTATTTTTATCTTATTTATTAATAAAAAAAAACCTCAATTTAATGAGATTGCAGAAAAACTCGATAAAGTTGAGTGAAAACCCGAATCACTCAAAATTTTTCAGGCTTCCTCCTAAATTGTTTAAAAAGTTTTGCTAAAAAAGTCAAAAAGCCTAAATCCAGTGCAGACCACGAAACTTGAAATTGAGATAGTTTCCTCTCCCACTGACTTATAAAAGACCTCGGCAGGTCTGAGATGAGATTTTCAGATTCTGGCTGTATGCAACATCAAGGTATAATAAATCTTTCCTTTAAGAATTTGAGTTTTCTTGTAGAGAAACTTGAATTTTTCAAGTTTTTAACATTCATATTTCAATAAATAACCCTTTAATGAAGCAACCATGTTGATGTTTACCATTTTCAAGACTGAGAGAGCATGGGTCATTATAGTCATTCTTTATATTTGGACAGTCTGCCTGGGTCTTCCAAGAATTGGCGAAAGAGGCTGCAGTTCCTTCTAAAATTCCATTTATTGTCATGAAATCATCTGTTTGTATGTTGTTGAAGTTTCCACAAAGACCTGCCAAAACAGACCACATAGGCTAAGCTAGAAAACATGAAATATTTTTGTTTGCTTTTTTCAAGAAAAGACTCAGGACTATCCTTACCGCATGTCTTGGTTTGGAGGGCTGGGTGCAGTACCACATAGACCTGCATAAAGGGAGTGAGCTGAACAACCACCTGGAGCCCCATATTCGTTTGAACAATAATGTAAAAAGAGGTAGGTTTGAAGATGGTGACACTAGCTGCAAACAAAATCACAAAATAAATGACTCATACTCCATCTTTCTGCCCATTCATATATTAAACTAAACTATTACCCATAGGTTATTTTTTCGCAAACTGTTGGAAGCTCTACACTATTAGATACTGTAGAGATACAAAGGATACACTTTACATTCCCTGGCATATAATACCAAACATGAATATATCTTACCTGTAGATACTGGCAATTGGGTAAAGATGGTGTTCACATACACACTGCCACAGGGCTTGATCATAACACTCTAGGGTAAGAAAACATAAGAACAGGAGAGGATAACACACATTTCTCCATATATCTATAAGTGTTTGTAATATTGGACATCATTGCACCCTTGCTAAAAATGTACTTTAGGCAACATACACAATTCCCCCAGATTTAGAGCATGATGGCAAATGCCCACAATGATGTCTAAATGATGTGCAAGTTAGGAGACATTTAGGAGGCAAATACCTATGTGCCTCTCGTCTAATGAATACAGTAAGCCTAATGCTGGCAAAACTGTATTCATAAGTGTGTCACATATCTCTGTGCTCCAAAACAGAGTGCAAAGACCTTTCACAATTCATTTAGAAAACCTGTATGAAAAGTGTGCAAAATGGTGATATGTGAATCGATTCCCATTATGTCTTGCCAGGACAACAAGCAAAACCATAGGAACATTTTTGAAACAGCAAAATTTATCAACATGACAAAAAAATTCTAAATACATTAAAGGGTGTTTTTCCGTAGCAACTTTTTTGTGGCAATTTTTTTTTTTTTTGCAGCAACTTTTTCTTCCCAAAATACTTTGGCATTTATGGGCATTTTCCACTTTTCTGTACATAATACATTGGAGTCTATTGGGCACATTTACTTAGCTCGAGTGAATGAATAGAAGAAAAAATACTTGGAATTAATTAACCCTCGATATTCGACCCTAAGTAAATGTGCCCCGATATTTTTTTTTTTCATGGAAAACTTGTTTGCACAAAATGAATCGGGGTCTATGAACGTTTTGGTTGCTGCATTTTTCATGGCAAAAAAAATGTCACAGAATTTTTTGGGTTGTTTGTGAATACATTCAGCAGTGGTGAAATATGGTGAAACATTTGTCCAAAATATGGTCCATTGTGCAAATTTTGCCATCCATCCTTCCCAGTCGTAAATACTAACACATTTTCACACTGCTCACAAGCTACTGTCATGACAACTAAACAATTAAACCAAATAAATGTTGGTTCATCTTAAGTAAATCAAAGATATCTGATTTGATGTCTTCTTTTATGATAGATAAAGAAAACAGAACCTGAATGAAGTGTGAGGACTTACAGTTTCCTCTCCATTGAGCAGGATCATAATGCTCTTTAGACAGGTCTCACTTTCACTTAAACCACATTTGCGAAGTTCAGCAAGAACTGTAAATTCGTTACTTTTGCACATCTGTGAAGAAGAAAAAAATAACTGAATTATTTTAGTACATTACATGAGGAACTGATGTATCATTGTTCAAATTCAAATTTTTACTGTGATTACATTTTTCTGTTCTAAAACTCACAAGTTCGAATTAGAGTTTCCAAAACTTGAACTTTCTATGTACAGTATATATTGTTGAAGAATTTTAGAGCTTTTTACCTTGGTCAGTACATAGTTACAGTCACCATGGATGTTGTAATGAGTCTGATCGTATGTTGTAATATGGGAACCTCCTTCTACGGAGCAAGTTGAGGAACAAGGCAATTCCTTACAGCTCCACTTCCCAGAGAAACATACGCTGTAGGAGAGATATAATAGAACCATCAGTTCACCAGATATTATATGGAAACTAATAGCTGTGCTTAGAATATAGATGTACAAAATTATGGCAAATATTCTTTCAGTCATGAATTTATGCATCCTATAGTGTAAAAATGTCTGTAATGAATTAATTACAGGGAAAAAATACAGTATGTTGTATAGAGATAACAGAGATACATAATTGTATTATTCAATAAATCAGTGATCCCCAATCAGTAGCTCGTGAGCAACATGCTCTCCAACCCCTTGGATGTTGCACACAGTGGCCTCAAAGCAGGTGCTTAGTATAGTGCCAAGTAGAGCCTCCTGTAGACTGCCAGTCCATATAGGGGCTTACAAATAGCCAATCACAGCCCTTTTTTGGCACCCCAAGGGACTTTTTTATGTTTGTCTTGCTCTCCAACTCTTTTTACATTTGAATGTGGCTCGCGAGTAAAAAAAGGTTGGGGATCTCTGCAATCAATCCACCGTTTTATAAACAACTATAAACTATTTGTGAAAAGTGGATTTATAATAATTATAATAATAATAATTTCTTTATAGTAGCATTATTTTTGCAGATGATACTAAATTGTGCAGAACTATAGGTTCCATGCAGGATGCTGCCACTTTGCAGAGTGATTTGTCTAAGTTGGGAAACTGGGCAGCAAACTGGAAAATGAGGTTTAATGTTGATAAATGCAGGTTATGCACTTTGGCAAAAATAATATAAATGCAAGTTATACACTAAATGGCAGTGTGTTGGGAGTTTCCTTAAATGAGAAGTATCTAGGGGTCTTTGTAGATAACAAGTTGTCTAATTCTGGGCAGTGTCATTCTGTGGCTACTAAAGCAAATAAAGTTTTGTCTTGCATAAAAAAAGGCATTAATTCAAGGGATGAAAACATAATTATGCCTCTTTATAGGTCCCTGGTAAGGCCTCATCTGGAGTATGCAGTGCAGTTTTGGACTCCAGTCCTTAAGAGGGATATAAATGAGCTGGAGAGAGTGCAGAGACGTGCAACTAAATTGGTTAGAGGGACGGAAGACTTAAATTATGAGGGTAGAATTTCAAGGTTGGGGTTGTTTTCTCTGGAAAAAAGGCGCTTGTGAGGGGACATGATTACACTTTACAAGTAGATTAGAGGACATTATAGACAAATGGCAGGGGACCTTTTTACCCATAAAGTGGATCACTGTACCAGAGGCCATCCCTTTAGACTAGAAGAAAAGAACTTTCATTTGAAGCAACGTAGGGGGTTCTTCACAGTCAGGACAGTGAGGTTGTGGAATGCACTGCCGGGTGATGTTGTGATGCTGATTCAGTTATTGCCTTTAAGAATGGCTTGGATGATTTTTTGGACAGACATAATATCAAAGGCTATTGTGATACTAAACTCTATAGTTAGTATAGGTATGGGTATATAGAATCTAATTAAAAGTAGGGAGGGGTGTGTGTATGGATGCTGGGTTTTCATTTGGAGGGGTTGAACTTGATGGACTTTGTCTTTTTTCAACCCAATTTAACTATGTAACTAGGTAACTATCATAAAATCAAGTCATTAAATATGTTTGTATAGGTAGTAAATAGTCATGGGTTAATCTGACCTGTTTCTCTTTGCCTATAATTCGCCAAAATGCATTGAAGTCTACAAATTTTTTATCCCATAAGAATCTATTGGCGTCATTTTAGCGGTGAAACGTGGAGAAAAAAATGCTCATCACTGGTAGTAAAAGGACTTTAAACTCTATAGTTAATACATTTAAAAGATGAAGTTGGCACTCAAACATAATGTTTTAAAGAGTGAAGGCATGAGACATTCTCTGGAAAAGTAAAGTCAATATAAAATTATAGCCACGTACAAAGATAATTTACTGTATATTATTATATCCCCACAGCTAAATAAATTAACAAATGATTTTTAATGGATTTTTTTTTTAATTTAAATTTTAAGCATGCACTTGCCAGGTACTGCATGGAGTAGAGTAAGATTCTCCAGAAGAGTATATTTCTCCCGCTGTTATACAGGGGCACATATCCACAGGAATACAGCCTTTGTTGTTGATGTCATCAAAAACAGTTCCTATGGACAACAAATATTTTGGGTTAAATTGGTGTCTGATGACTTTAACCAATAATAAGAGTAAATGCCACACATTTATTTTGTACATTAAAAAAACTACAATTACCTTTAGGGCAGTAACATCCTTCCAAACAATGTGAATCACAAAGAGCTGCTCTTTCTGGGTTGGTACATGTGTTAGGGCATGCTGAGCCACATTCTCGGTATTCCAGGTTTAACGGGCACTTCTGGGCTGCTGTGAGAATGAAAATTTTTGAAATGAATTGAACAGTAATATCTCAAACTTCAAAACAGTTTTATACTTTTTGTAAGCCATAGGAACTATTCAGACAAAGAAAAACACTCACGGCAAAATTCTTTTGTTCTCCAGTTTCTTGGCTGACCACCGGCATGGGCGCACTGCCTCGAATACTCAGCGAATGTGTTACACATACAGAGGGAAGTCATTTTGCTATTACAGTGGCACAGATCCTGTACACAGGCTTCCATATATTGTTCAACATCCACTAATGAGTGACAGTTTAAAAAGGCGGAACCCATTAAGATATTTTCACAGATGTTCTCCTTAGATACATTGAAAAGGAAAATAAAACACAATTTCAACATTTTGTTAGAATTTAACATTTTCTTACATAATTTATAATGGGGTTAGAATGCAGGGACCTGAAGTACAGGTATGAGACCTGTTATCTAGAATGCTTGGGACCTGTTTTTCATTTGGATCTCCATTAGTGATGGGCGAATTTTTACCAGGCATGGATTCGCAGCTAATTTCCACACTTTGCCACCTGCAAATTTTTTTGCGAAACTGCTGCAAAAATTTGCTGCAGAAAAATTTGCCACCACAAAAAAAAAATGTTAGGCTTGTAAAATGTCTCAGGCGTAAAATTTATTTTTGATGCCCATTGACTTTAATGCATTTGGACAAAAGAGTCGCTCGTGTAAAAATTGTTGCGCATGTAAAAATTGTCACACATCAAAATTATTTTGACGCCCATTAACTTTAATGCATTTGGACAAAAAAGACATGTGTAAAAATTGTTGCACATGTAAAAATTGACGCACATCAAAATTATGACTTCAACCATTGACCATTGACTTCAATGCGCTTTGTGAGTTTTTCGCATTTCACTTAATTTTTCGGTGAAGCGAAATGGCACAGATTCGATCATCACTAATCTCTATACTTTTAGTCTACTAAAAAATAAATTGTTTTGCCTCCAATAAGGATTACTGATATCTTAGTTGGGATCCAGTGCAATATATTTTATTCCTATAACAGAGAAAAATAAATTTATTTTGGTTTTTTTTAAATTTGAATTATATGATTATAGTGAAGTTTATGGAAAAATCACCTTCCTGTAATTCAGAACATTTGGATAACAGGTTTTAATTTCCAAATAATAGACACCATTCCATGCTCCCATTTGCTGCTCCTTACATACAGACTATTCTAAGTCATGTGCAAACCTCTGTTCCTCCTGCAAGTATTGGAACTGAATCCAGAATAGTCAGGACTTGGGGTCTTCCATATAAGGGTAGAGACACTCGCTCAGATTTGGGGAGAGCCCAGCAACAAATCTACTCTTCTTTGGGGAGACTAATCTCCCCGAACTGCCTCCCACCGGCTAGAATCTAAATTCCAGGCGGGATGGCAATCGGTGCGATTTGTTTTACTAAGTTGCCCAAAGTTGTCTCATGATTATTTGCCTCAAATAATTTTGAAGTCTACTAAAAAATGATTTAAACATTAAATAAACCAGATAGGCTGGTTTTGCTTTCATTAAGGATTAATTATATCTTAGTTTGGATCAAGTGCAAGGTACTGTTTTATTACAGAGAAAAAGGAAATCATTCTTAAAAATTTGAATTATTTGGTAAAATAGAGTCTATGGAACTTTTTGGATAATGGGTTTATGAATAACTGATTCAATACCTATACCAGACGCGACAGCAGTGAAAAACCAGTGGAGCATCAATGTGCTTTTGGGCAAAAAGATAGTACTTCTGCACTTTATTCCATTTATATAGTATGTGAACCCTCTTGTCTCTGTTTTACTTACAAAGCGTTTACAGTTGCGTCTTGGCTCTGGTTTCACATCTTGGCACTGTTCTGTGGGGCCATCCAGCTTCTGAAGATTTCCAAACTGAGTTTCTGTGATGTGGACACCTTTAATGTAAACAAACATAAAAAATTGATTTCTGTGATTAAATGTTTTATATTATACCACTATACATATTTATTTCCTTTTGTTTCACTGTCTTAGATACTAATGTTACATTTCATGTTTCTGTAATCTGAAAAATCTATTTGTGACAATAATGGGTTTAATATGGGCATTTAATATAATATGATTCTAAACCAATATCACATAAAATAAAAATGTTCATGAGTGGTGCAACGTCAAGCCATTCCATCTGGCCTACCCCATAAACAATTTAAATGTCTCCCTTTTCTTGATACCCTAAGAACACAATAAATCTAAAAGAGTCACAACTTTGTTACAAATCACTTTGATTAAAGGGGAAGTAACATCTAAAATAAAGCTAGAAATGTTGTATTTTGTATGCTAAACATAAATTTACTGCACCACAAGCCTAATCAAACAAATGATTTATGCTTTCAAAGTTGACCACAGGGGGTCACTATCTTGTAACTTTGTTAAACATCTTTGCAAGACCAAGACTGTGCACATGCTCAGTGTGGTCTGGGCTTTTTAGGGATCGTCATAAATTATCAAAACAGCACAAGTCAAATAATATCTGCCAGAAGCCAATACAGCAAGACTGATTAATAATCAGAATAGGCAGACTGGGTCCTGTGTTGTCATGTAATCTAATGTGGATTTTATAGTTTTTGTATTGTTTAATACAAACTTTCTCCAACTCTGCAGAACCAGTGGTTGCAGAAAAATAATCCTCCAAATAGAATTCCAGTTTGAGTTTAAATCTGGCTCCATGATCTTTGTCCCTGCAGTTGGAGTTGGAAACAGTAAAGGGAATGTAAAGGCAAAAATAAAATCCAATACAAATCTCTACAAAGTCGCCGACTGTTCTACAGGGAAACAAACAAAGCAGCTTGAGTTCTGCAGGGGCTCCCCCTGCTGTTCTTAAGGAGGATTGTCTGACAATTCATATCCACAGCAGTAAATGAAAGCAGAAATTCACTGCATACAGTCAGGTTTCTTATAAAAACGATACACATTTTTTAATTAAAGTATATTGGAGATAGGGTTCTTTTCATTAAAGAAAGTAAAAATGGGATTTTATTTTTTTGCCTTTACATGCCCTTTAACCCTGTGTAAGAAAAATTTAATTCATATCAAACTGAATTCAAGACAAACAATGTGTGAGCAAACGTCACTTTGATTTCCAATATGCATTAAAGGGTTAGGATGGCCTAGAAAGTTGTCAGGACAACTAATTTCCAGTGATGGAAGGCATCAGCAGATCCTCCAATTCACCCAGTTGTTAGAAAGGAGGTAGAGAAAGAGACATAAGAGAGACAGAAGAAGGAGAACATTGGTTATGAGAATCGACAGAGAGAAAAGATAAAATAATATGGCTTGAATAAACTGACCGTGGTTAATGAATTCATTGTGGATAGATATGCCATTGTAGTCTCCGCACAAGCCACAGGTCTGGTTAGCATACTTTTCATCCAGCTCCAGCTACAAAGAATAGCACATACAGTAATTTAGCATTTATGAATGATATTGCATATTACCTATGAGTCCGATTATAAATAAGGGCATGTTTTCTTACCATGAGACTGTTATCATCATTCAACATTAGCACTAGACCAAGTTTGCTGCTGACTTTAAGGGAAACATCGCGTTTCTCAATCTGAACGCCAAGACCACTGTAGGGTAACTGGACTCTGTATGACGAATAAAGCATAAACAGATAATATATTTGTATTGATTGCAGAAGACCTTGACTACATACTTGCCATGTAGAGGGACCTTAATCCCAAATAATGTATACCACACATTGTGAAGAAGTCATTTTAAGGAGTTTTACCAACAATAATGAGCTATTATCAATAGAATGTAGCATAAATGCAGCAAGCGAATATGTGAAGCTACTTGATGTTATCAAATTGAAAGCATCAAATGGGAAACCAGCCAAAGAGCAAACAACTGTGCTAAAATAAGAGTTTACATTCCTCAAGTAAATATAGGTTTTTAGCTATATTCCCACTATTAGGGGGTTATTTATCAAAATCTGAATTTTTCTGATTATTTGATTAAAAAAGTCTGAACAAACTAGAATCCATATTTTGACCTTATTTATTATTAAAGAAGCATGATTTAATCGGATCAGGGAAAAACTTGATAAAATTGAGCGAAAACCTGAATCATACTGTTATTTCGTTTTTTTCCCCTGAATTGCTAGATCTTTTCAGGCTTTTTCACAAAAAAACTTACATTTTTCAGATTTTTCCAGCCAGTCCAGCCAGACATAGAAACTTCCAAATAAGATAGGGACCTCTCCCATTCACTTATATACAACCTCAACAAGTCTGATTTGGCAGACTTTTGGAATGGGACTTTTATACCCTCGGGGTATAATAAATCTCGAAACATTTGATTTTTTTTCCCACTAAACATTTCGATTTTATAGTAAAAAAAAACTAAAATTTTTCAAGTTTTTAGCATTTGGACTTTAATAAATAATCGCCTTAATGTGCAGTAATTAATATCTCATGTGTTCTAAATGTCAAATGTGTATTTTTTTAATACATTCAATTTCATTCAAAATTGGAATGGTATGTTATATATGAAAAAATTAAAAGGTCTAAAATTCAATCGAATAGTCCTGACCCGAAAACTCAAATTGAATATGAATCGAATTTGAGATAAGTTTTTATCCGAAAAAAAGCTCTTCTTTTGCGCTTCAATTTTTTTTTGACACACAATATTTTATTCAAGCCATTGACTTCTACATGATCTTGTCAAGTTTTTAATTGGAGAATAGTCGAATTTGTTTTTTTTTATTCTGACTGTAATATTCCGGAAGAGCACTGGGGCCAGCAAAAAAAATAAAAAATTCTGATGAATTATGACTTTTAAAACTCATAATTATGATTTTTAACCTCATAATTATGACTTTAAAAAGTCGAAATTATGAATTTTAAACTCATAGTTATGATTTTTAATATCATAATTATGACTTTAAAATGTATAAATTATGACTTTTAATCTCATAATTATGACTTTTAACATTATGAGTTTAGAAGTCATAATTATGAGATTAAAAATCATAATTATCAGATTAAAAATCATAATTTCATTAAAAGTCATAATTTTGATTTTTTAAAGTCATAATTATGAGATTAAAAGTAATAATTTTGAGATTAGAAATCATAATATGAGTTTTAAAAGTCATAATTCATCAGATTTTTTTTTCTGGCCCCAGCGCTCTTCCGTATAATAAAGCTAACATTTGATTTCAAATTTTAATTCAAGATGGGGAATGTATAACTCGAAATAGTACGTTTTTACCAAAAATCCCAACTCAAAAATTTCAATTCAAACAAAACCAAATCCAAATCTACCCCATATATGTCTATAGAACTTTGTGAACCTTTTTGGCACCGCTTCAGGTTATTCATTGAATATCTCTAGGATGGCTTTCTTCTGTTTAGACAATTTGTTAAATAATGAAAAAAAAACAACTTACACTTTTCCAACAACCAGCACATTATTCTCAATGACCTGCACCACCAACCCATTAATCTTCATGGTGATTTTACTGATCACTGGGATGCTGCTGGTAATGCTGCGTTGAATTTGGATGTTGAAGTCTTCATAATCACTTTTGCAATGGGAAGAGAAAACATAGTTGCAGGTTCCCGGGAAACGGAATACATCACTATCAAAATTCTTGAAGTTGAAGTTCCCCCAAGTGCTGCATACTTTGTTATTGTGAGCTTTGTTGATAGCTGCAGATAATGATATGGAGTATACAAATATACATGGTATCAGTCATTATAAAATAGGCTATCCTACTCAATACAGAAACAAGAAAGCCGCTGTTTTACACATTTCTATTTTTTAAACATTGATTTTTTCAATGAATTATCTAAACAATGGGCAAAGTGTAAATTACATAAAATCAGCCCAATTTGCCTTGGGTTTTTTTTTTGTCCACAATATTTTTTTTTTTTTATTTCTAACATACTTGCTCACAATTTAAATCAGCATCCTAGGGGCAGATGTAACAAGGGTCGAATATCGAGGGTTAATTAACCCTCGATACTCGACTGCCGAATTAAAATCCTTCGACTTCGAATATCGAAGTCGAAGGATTTTGCGCAATTCCTTTGATCGAACGATCGAAGGAATAATCGTTTGATCGAGTGATTAAATCCTTCGAATCGAATGATTATAAGAAAAACCTTGGAAAGCCTATGGGGACCTTCCCCATAGGCTAACATTGGCCTCGGTAGGTTTTAGGTGGTGAACTAGGGGGTCGAAGAAATTTTTAAAGAGACAGTACTTTGATTATCGAATGGTCGAATATTCGAACAATTTTTAGTTCGAACCGTTCGATTCGAAGTCGTAGGTCGAAGTAGCCAATTCAATGGTCGGAGTAGCCAAAAAAACATTCAAAAATCTATTTTTTTTTCCCTCTATTTTCCTCTATTCCTTCACTCCAGCTTAGTGAATGGGCCCCCTAGTGTATGGCTTAATATGTGCAAATTTCGCAAATTTTTTCACATAAAGTTCACAGCTGTCTTAAGTGAATAAGGTCCTGATGAGAAGTTTATATGGCTTACCTTTAACCACTGGTGTTGGGTACACAGCTGGGATGAAGCTAACTGTAAAATAGAATTAGAGTATTATAGCAAAGTCCCTATACAGTATGTGGACACTTACGGTACGGTATTCAGTCAAATTTGCTACAAATTGTAGGTGCCAAAGGCATACATTAATAGTAACACCATTTTCTGTGTGTGAATAATAGAATTAAGGGTTTCCACTAAATGCTGTATATGCAGCCATCTCAAGTCATTGTGCCTGATCATATGCTTACAGAAAGAGCCATAACTTCACAATTGAACTGCTTTCTGATAAGCTATGGTTTCTCAGACTCTTTTTACATTTCACATCTAAACCTATACAAGTGTCTGGGAGCTGTTACCTTCCTATCATGCTGTTGTTAGACTGGAGAGAAATGGAGGCGTGATATCAGTCCAACTTGCAGTGCAGCAGCAAAGAGTGACTTAAGTTTATCAGAGCACAAGTCATATAACTGAGGGCACTTGGTAAACTGACAATATGTCTAGCCCCATGCCAAATTTCAAAATTACACATAAAAATATCTGTTTGCTCTTTAAAAAAATTGACTAAATTGCTGCCGCAGTACTATTAACTGATGCGGTTTGAAAAAAAGAATGTTTTCCAGTAATAGAATCACTTAAGAATAGGCTCTGTATGTGATTGAATGTGATATGTATCATGTTTGCATAAGCTATATTAAATTCACACAAAAGGAATTGTTTCCACAAAGCAAAATATATTTAAATTGTGCATAATTTTTTCCTGTTAATAATAACTTTTATTACATTTACCTTACTTAGTTACTGGGTTATGCGGGAACAGGAGCAAAGTTATTGCAATGTTGCATTTTCTTTTACTGCTTTGGAAAGATGCAGTAAGGAAAGCAAACATTTGCTTGGTTGCTATGTTACTGTAATGGCACAAACATTGGTTTGTTGTGTGATATAATATTGTTGAGACTTATAATTACTAACAACAAATAAAATATGACTGGTAAGACGTACGTGTCTGGTTTTGGATGGTTTCATGGATAAGGTATTCACCAGATGATGACCCCTCTATTTCCTCATTATACAGTTGAGCTGCAAAGAGAAGGATTGAAAGAAACAAGTAAGAATAAACCTCAAGCTCAAAACTTCCAAAATCCAAAAATCAAATGTATCTGATTTTTTATTAAAAATGTCACAATCAAACTCCCATACTCAATGTGATATTATTTATTAATAAAATTAAAATGTAATAATTAAAATTGGAACTCGGAAAACTGAAAATCAAGCAAAAACTCAAATTGCTAAAAAAAATTTAGTTTCTGCCCAAAAACCCTAAAAAAATCCTGATTTTCAAGCAAAATCCCTCCAAGACTTCAACTTCAATATGAGATAGGTGCCTCTCCCATTGACTTATATAGGACCTTGACAGGTCTGAGATGACGGATTTTCAGATTCTGGATTTTTGCAGCATTGAGGCATAATAAGACACATTTTTTGAGTTTTTTCCATTCTGACTTCAATAAATAACCCCCTCAATGTTCACATTATGGGACAGATTTATCAAGGGTCGAATTTCGAAGTTAAAAATACTTCGAAGTTCGACCATCTAATTGAAATACTTCGAATATCGAATTCAAACTTTTTTTCATTGAATTTGACTATTCTGCGGTTGAAGTAAAATCGAACGAGCGAACGATTAAATCGTTCAAATCGAACGATTCGAACGATTTTATTGTACGATCGAACAATTTTTACTTCGACTTTAAAAACGTAGAAAAATGCTGTCGAAAGTCCTCATAGGCTAACATAGCACTTCGGAAGGTTTAATTTGGCGAAGTATTGATACAGTACTTCGATTATCGAATGGTCGAATATTCAAACTATTTTTACTTCGAATTGAAGCCGAAGTAAATTCAAAGTCGTAGTATCCTATTCGATGGTCTAAGTATCCAAAATTTACTTCGAATTTCAAATTTATTTCTTTGAAAATTCCCTCAAATTCACTTCGACCCTTGATAAATCTGCCCCTATGTATCTGGATGATCTGTAATATTGTGTCTATTTGAGTTATTTAGGCTATGTATGGGGGGAATACCCAGTAGTAGTAGTAATAATAGTGGTATAAGATAGTAGTAACTGAAACATAACACGTACAACACCTCAAATGCAGTGACCCAGCTTAATCACAGGAAATTGTCCTTTTATGCAAACGTCAGACCATTTAAATATTACCCACTTTGAGTTAGTGCTGACACCTGACCAATTTTGACCTGGACGGCCCCTTGAAATCTGGGCTGCTCGGTTTTCCAAATTAAAGGCAATCCATCTGATCTCATACACTCCACCCCCATTGTTATCTGCCCCATGATGTCACAGTTACGCCCTTGTGATGTCACCAACCATCCCCCTGCCTGGCTTTTCTGAAGCCGAAAGGTGGCAACACTACTTTGAATCCAGCATCTTTATTACAGGTGTGTGCATGCAGGCACAAGGACATAAGTAATTGCTGAACTATATTTGTCATTAAAGAAGCTTATTGGCGTTGTTAAAGATCAGTCATAGTTGAAGGCCCGCAGAGGCTTCAAATACTTCAGTATTGTTACAACTGTTATCTAAAGAACAATTTTGAATTTACAATATTTGTAATACATACAGCAACATGCCTGCATTTTTACCAATACAGGTAGAAGATCTATTATGCAGAATGCTTGGAACCTGGGTGTTTCCAGATAAGGGTACTTTTTGTAATTTGGATCACTGTAACTTAAGTCTCAGGATTGTTTTGCCACAAATATGGATTCAGGCAACTTAGATGCCATCGAGTACAAGATACTCTTATTATAACAGAGAAAAAAGAAAATCATTACAAATATTAGAATAATTAGCTTAAAGTGGACTAAATGAGAGATAGCCTTCCACTAATTCAGAACTTTACGGATAATGTGTTCCTGGATAAGGGATTCCTAACATTTTCAGCTTTTATAACTAAACTTCTTTGACAACCCCACACAACTACATGGTTATTAGCTGAACTCATAATTAAAGTCACTCTCTAATGGGACTGCTTTAGACACTACTGTTACTTATTCTTACAAAAATATGTGCACCGTGGGAATTTTTGCATATGCAGGCACTTCTAAATTGACAGACAAATATGAATATCAGGCATAAGATTGATAGAATTTCATATTTGCAATTCTGTTCTTACAAGAAACCTATAAGGAAGTGCATTGTTACAAAGGTTTACAAGACAAAGTTTCATAAGCATACATTCCTCCCCTGTTCTGTTGGCATTCTCCAGTGTGGTATATGCATTGAAATATGTTACTGTTACTCTGCATTGTTAAAAGTGATAGCTTGTTAAACACTTCTATAGTTTATATAATAAGTTGCTAAGTAATGAAGGGGGGAGTGTAGTTGTAGTTACAAACTATTTTGACATTGCTAATCCTTTAACAGCAGGAAATGTAAAAAAGTATTCATCGTTTTATAACAGATTTTTTCAGAATAGTTTTGAGAAGATAAGATTGCATTCCACGTATATATTGCAACAAGAAAACAATTGAAATCATTTATAACGGCAGCTGCAATGGAGGTCATTGATCTTTTTTACACATTGATACCATGGATTACTTGCATCTAAATACTATTCTTGCACTTGTGGGTTTGGGACAAATTTGCATTGTTGCATTGTTTTAGTCATTGTGTTTTATGTACAACTATTGACACAGGGAAAGTCTAAGGGCAGGGGCACATGTGATCTGTGGCAAAATACAAAGCGCAATGGGATAATTGTGTCTGATGAATTCAAAAAAGTACCCCATTGTGCTTTGCATTTTGCCACAAATCAGGCACAATTGCACTAAAAATTTGTATTTATTTTCGTACTTTGTATTATTTGTATATATTCATTGATTTTATTAACTTATTGTACTCATAAGCATTTGGAGTTGTGTTTTATTGTATTTGCATATCATTGTGGATTTTACAACATAATACACTGCATGTTCTTGTCCTTGATAGGTGTTCAAGAGCCAAAACAATAGAGGGCTGCATTTGGAACTCAAAAAACATGCATTTAATTGTTTTTACGCATTCTTCATGCGTTTGTAAACTCATAGGGGGTTATTTATCAAAGTCTGAATGCCAAAAACTTGAAAATTTATATGTTTTTTCACTGTAATATCTGTATTTTTAAAATCTGAATTAAACCCTGAGACTTCAAAATGTCGGAATCCAAAATTCCGGCATCTCAGACCTGACGAGGTTGTATATACTGTATATATAATATATAAGTCAGTGGGAGAGGTCCCTATCCTATTTGGAAGTTTCTGTGGTCTGCGCTGGAATTAGCCTCAAAATCTGACTATTTCGGACAAAAATCAAAAAAAAAAAATGGGGGGGAAAAATCTCGAAAAATCATACTATTCTAGGAAAACTCCCCCAAAAAATTGTATGAAAAATCCTATTGTACATTTTTTTCGGTCAAATTGTGGATTCTAGTTTGGTCAGACTTTTTTCATTTTAAAAATTAGAAAAATTCTGATTTTGATTCTTCTTTTGATTTTTGTATCTCCTACCCACAACACACACAAAATGCAACATACAGTAATTCTAACTCAATACCCAATTTAAATTTGCTTCTGTTAATCTAGATTTTAATTGTAAGGTACAAGGTTACTTACCATTCAGCTGGCCCAAAAAGAGTGGAAGGATCCACAGTGGGATCCCTTTGAAGGTTCCCATAGTCTTGCAATTAGTGTGAGAGAGGACAGGGGACAGATTTATTTAAGCTGAGGTGATCCTTATATACAGCTCTTAAGGCAACTTGGCACAGCATCAGGATTTCTTTACAGAAGTAAGATGGGAGGGGCTGCTGCTCCTTCCCCAAGAGTAGGTGTAAGGGAAGATGCTGAAGGAATGTGTGATATTTAAATGGGTTGTTCACCTTTCAATTAATTTTTAATATGATGTAGAGAGTGATATTCTGAAACAATTTGCAATTGGTTTTATATTATTTGTGGTTTTTGAGTTATTTAGCTTTTTATTCAGCATCAGCGGCTCTCCAGTTTGTAAATTCAGCAATCCAAATTTCCCTAACAACCATGCACTGATTTGAATAAGAGACTGGGCTATGAATCGGAGATGCCTGAATAGAAAGAAGTAATACAACGTAGTAATCAAATGTGTAGCCTTACAGAGCAGTTTTTAGATGGAGTCGGGGACTCCCATTTGAAAACCGAAAAGAGTAAGAAGAAGGAAAATAATTCAAAAACTACCAAAAAGATAACAATCAAGGCCAATTTAAAAGTTGTTTAGAATTGGCCATTCTATTACATACTGTACTAGAAGTTAACTTAAAGATGACCCATCCCCCTTTAATGAAGTGGAGATCAAAATCCTGAGAGTGTTACATGTTTACAAGTTCCCAGGATGTTCATGAAACTGGAAAACCTTAAAGCAAATTGTAACTTATTTCCTACAATTCCTGTTGTACTATAGCACAATGAAGTATACAAGCCTTATGATTAAGTATTCCGTTTTATTTACACACTGATAGTGGGAACATTTGTTTTTCCTTCTACCTTCAGAATTACTTTTAGGAGCCTATTTATGAAGCATTGTTTTTTTCTTGTCAAGTTTTTAAAAGAGAAAACTCACATTTTTGGAGGAAAAAAACTCAAAATGTTCAGAGATGTTTTATACCCCAAAGCTGCTAAAAAATCGAATCCAGAAATACTCCAGCTAAAAACGGACAAGGTCAGAAAGAAGGCAGATATCCCTTTTACAATTTAAAGATATTATCTGCGGGGCTGTTCCTGCCATGATGCAAAGTGAGACTTTTATGATTTGTAGTTTTTGTCGGACAACTCAAAAAAGGTTTTCTTGACTTTCACAACTTTTCTGCTACTTTTCCCATTCATACTTTTTTTTAAATTCAGATATTTTAATAAAATGTCATGACATTTTTGGTCTTAGAGATAGCGAGTTTAGTCATGGTTTCAAAAACCTCTAAGACTGCTAAAACCAGATAAATAGGCCTCCCCAAGTTAACAACAGCATTACAGAAACAGAAACAGACAATTTGAAGAATACAATACAACAACCACCATACACTGCTAGAATGTCACAACAAACATAAAGATGCACATTAATGACTTGTGTGCTCACCACACCATCCTGGGGAAGCAGTCAATATTGGAAAGGGGGAATTTATTTACTTTGATTAATATTTTCTTTATATTACATGGTGGCTGACTATTGTAAAACTATGAAGTGAAGGACTGATATTATTATTTGCATCAAGAGTCTATACCCAAAAGAATAGATCTGGAAGAGAATCACAATGCTGGATCTTCTGGAATATAGCTCTTCAGTCACTTTTTTAAACACTTTGTGGCTCTATTGGCTTTACTACTTATCTTTATAATTTAAGATAGTTCTGCTCTATGTGTGCACTCTCTTTTGCATTCTATTGTAGATTCCCTGTCAAATGAAATACCATAGTTATCAATTAAACAGTAAAAGCTCTACCCTGACAAATATTGCTCAAATTATTTATGATTTTGACAGCGTTGCAAAATAAGACTAATTAATGTACATACTTTGCCCTATAGGAAGCTCTCAATTGAGAACTTGATGGTTAGGATTCTAGAAAGGAAACAAAAGGAAACATAGCACAAAGAATGAAAATGCAAATTGGTTCTCAGGTTACGATGTAAAAGTTGCACAACAGCTTTTATACAATACAGTTACTTTTGTTTTTGTATTTACTTTTTGTATGTCATAATGACATACAGTAAGGCAATAAGTTGAAGAGCAGGAAAATAAAACAAAGCATACAATTGGACAAATGAATGTGAGAGATGGGGAAAGGGATGTTGCAAGATATGTATTCATGTATGGTTCCTGGTTGTGGACCTGTGTCAGGGGTGTCTTACGTAAAGACCCTTTGTTTGCAGTGTAGAAATGGTTTATCAATCATTTAGTAATTCACAGGTCAACGGAAATGCTTTTACATTTTATGCCTTTGCCCATGGATCATCATTAGTGATGAGCAAAAAATGTGTGAAACGCATTGAAGTCAATGGGCGTGTAAGGACTCACCCTGGTGGTCTAGTGGGCAGCGGGGTCCACCGCTGTGCTGCTCCTTTCCCGTGTCTGGTTCCCCTATGGTACGCGCGCCGGCTCACTTCCAGGTTTATGCGCCAGCGTCATGACGTCATGGGCAAAAAAGGGGAATTCAGTGTACAAGAGATTACCATTGTTAGGTTCTATTAGTGAAGTTCCTGGGTATTTTGTCCTTTTCATTCCTGATTGATCTTCTGTGTTTGACCTTGACTATTCTGGTCCTCTCCAATCCAGACTTTTGCCTGCCTAATTACTTCGACCTCTCAGATCCTAATCCTAGCCTGCTTGTGACTTCTCTGACCTCTCCAATCTGACCTTTGCCTGTCCACTTGTGTAGGCCCGGCCTGCCTGTCCCTGGTGGTGTTCCCCCTTCCAGTATCCTGGTGAGATGATCATGCCCCTTTGCTCGTCCAGAACCGTTAGCTTTGCTCCTCTCTCAAATAAGACCTGGCGGCATCTGATTAGCCGAGGGGTCCTCCCGAGGTGAAAGGCGGCGGTTAGAGGCAGAAGTTAGAGCTGAGACCAGGGAGCTTAGCTTGAGTTCTGGATATACAGGCACTACAATGTTTCTCTCTAAAAATGTTTTTTCTTATGGCGTTTTTTTGGTCCAAATGCATTAAAGTCAACGGGAGTTTTTTCTTGTCGCGACTTTTTTTTCCCAAATGCATTAAATTCACTTGGGCATTTTTTCTTATGGTGACTTTGTCTTGTTTATTTTTTTTGTCACCGTGAATCCATGGCTGATGAAAAATTTTGCTCATCACTGATCAAACATACTGTATGTGCAGGGAATGCCATTAACCATTTCTATAACTGTATTGTGTGCTAAGAATGGCCTGTTCCACCACCGTATAATATGATGGAGGATGTCAGTAGTGGCGAGTGCATTTTTCTGCCATGTATGGTCTCACCACAAATTTTGTATTTTGCCAGGCGGGCAGTTTCATGTGATGCATATTATCTTTCCATCTCCTTCCACATTAAGCAATGTGATTTCAGCAATTGTACTTTTAGCATCTAACCCACGAACCGCTGCTGAGCGCAGATCAAGAACACCATGATTCCGGAACGTTTAACATCAACGTTCGGCTTTATTCACGCATCAGAAGGATAACAGTGGAGGGTGTACAATTCTAATGCGTTTCATGCCCCATAGCTGGGCACTTCATCAGAGTACTTTTAGCACCCAGCTATTACCTGTTGGGATTTGTTAGTTGTGCTTGTGTTTGTAAGCTGGTAGTGACATATACAGTGAAGATGGTACTTTTCGGTTAAACAGCAACAGTGTTACTATGTGTTGTAGTAGATGCCATTACCAGTCAACCAGAGGTAATGTCTAAATTCACAGACATGTTTTTAAGAAATTGGCAATGTGGGAACTTTTTCTACTGAAACAGCAGTTGTAGCCTAGTGGATAGGAGATCATCTAACAATGTTGGGTATGTGTGTAGTATTGTACTGAGTGAAAAATGCATTTCATTTTGCCTTCCCACTGACTACAATGTAATTTGGCAAATTTTGACACCGGTTTGTGGACAGAAAGCAAAATATGGAAGATTTGAAAGTTGGAGGTTTTGCTGGTGGCCAAAAAGCAGAAAAAAGTTGCCACGAAAAAACTCCTACTTGGTTCTATACTTCTCTCTTGAATGCCTGGTAATGACCCTAGCCAGTTATCCAAACCATTTTCTTTATCTAATTTGGCATCAATTTTAGTACCTTGTAGAACATACTTATTGTAGGTGCTTTGCTGATTATTTTCCGGTTGAATAAGAGACTATAATTATTACTTACCATAATACCTTGTAAAAGGCAATCATCTGACTCACCACCACAGGGTCCCTCCTTAAATGAATTACTTATTCTTGTTACTTTCCTGATTTTCGTCCAACGTCTCTGCAATCCTCTTCATCCAATCTGAAAAACAGGAGAAGTCATGACATGAGATATATGGGGGACAGTCCAGTGGTCCAAACATTACACAGGGTTACAGGAGACGTGTAAAAAAACAAGATTGTGCCAGTGCATCATCCTCTGATATAATTGTACATCACTTTTGATGCATCTAAGATGGCCCAGTGGTTCTGACAGCTATCCATGTACTCTGCATACAAATCAGTTTGCCAAATTTTTATATTTGACAATGTGATCTGCAAATGTACAGTCACTTTCTTATTTTTCAGTCATTCAAGTTGTTGACCTGAAGGAAGGGAACAATAGAAAGGTAGCCATACTATATGTGGCCCCTCATATGTCATTCATCTGTTTGGCCATGAGCTAGGCTGTTAGCTACCATGCAAGGTTGGCCAAGTATAGCCAATATTCACATGTTCCACTATTTTGCACTACTAAATTTACTATATGTAAATTAGATATTCAAATTACATGTATAATTACAACGGATGCTGGCGTGCATGCGCAAATGGATGCGCAAGCCGACTCTACTGAAGGGAGGGGATCAGATTAGGGGTAAGCAGGCAGCATGGAAGGTACGTGCCTGGCACCCCTCTAGCTTTGCGCCCTAGGCACGTGCCTACTCTGCTTACTCCTAGTTCCGGCCCTGAATATGGCTAGTAATGTCATATTTTATAAACTGACCTTACTGTGCCAGCCTTAACTAATCAGCCTTGTATTTTTCACTTTTATATTCTCTATACAGTATAGTGTGAGTCTGTCCTTAAAATCAGATAACTTGACAGCAAACCGCAAATAAGATGTGGAGCTACCGGTACATCTTCAGCGTTCTTCCCTGCTAAAGGGCTGTGGTGGGCTTTGGCTGGCATAGAACACTAAAATAGTATTTCTGCCCTAAGTCTTTGTTGAGCTTTAGTTTGTGTATATGTATAATGTAAATCGACTAATGCTGCTACTGTAGATTTGCTTAAAATTAAATTAATTTGGCGCTTTCTTGATAATGGGTCTATCTGTACTGCTTTAAATCTCTGAGGTGCTCTTAGATTAAATCAATTCAATCCTCTTCCAGCACATTTGAGGCTCCTATACAGGGTCTTCTGTCACCAAAGTATTAACTCCATTACAGTTCCTCAGTAGAGCTTAGGGTTCCTCACCTACCTAGCTCTTTTGGTCTTTTGTATTTAGAGCAACTCAGGTTTAGGTCCTTCTTCACTCAGTTTCTTCTAATTTTCTCCTGCCCTACATGTTACTTTAAACTTTCGATGGGGAATTCCATGCTAGTGACCATAGTCTGAGTCTGAGTCCCTGTGACAACTCTTTGTGACAAGTCCTGGAATCTCCTGGAATCCCAGCATACTTTGACCATTAATGGTTGCCTTGATTGATGTAAGATTACTTTACAACCCATGGGTGAAAATGATACCCTTTACTTTTTACTCGGTTTCTGGACACACAGCTCCACCCACCATCTTTCATGAGGGGTATCCAAGAGAAAGATCTAGAAATCTCCACAATCTTATATACTAAATAGGCATATTATCCTGTTCATCATGTAGAATCCTAATCATTCCAGGCAACGCAAATAACAAAATATAGTGTTTATAATGCAATACTTACTATGAAATATAAGATTATTAGACGTTACCTGTTGTATCTCTCTATAGAAGTTATTGAGTTGACCCTACTGTGGAGAGCTCTATTTACAGGTCTGTTTTACGGGCCATGATACACATGATATGGAAGATGACATGGGAAGTTATGTTAAAGAAGTCCAAAGCTGCAAGCTGAACCCAAAATGCTTTCACAGAAACTAGGGAGGAAAACTGCAAAAAGGAAGGATTTGTATATTCAGCTTTTAAGATTAGGGATGAGCATTTTTTTTCCTGGTATTGATTCTCGCAAAATCTATGTAAAATTCACATACTGGCCCATTGATTCTAATACAGTTCAAATGAAACAGAACCCTCAACAGACCACACTGTAAAGTCTCCCTTCCAACACAAACATGAGAGCCCACTCATATGGATCAATATAAACATTTAGTACAGTATGTGGGACATAGTACATGGTGAATTACACTCTCTCTTAAAAGCAAAATGCCTAGACAGTTCTTTTTTCATAGACGGTGACAAGGCTACTACAGAACATTGTTAGAGGAAATAAAAAAAACAAATGTTTTTTTTTTTAAAATCACATGTTGCCATAGACCTACTTACCCATGAGTTTTAGCTTTCAGGCAAAATTGATTAAGATAAGATAGACAAAAGCCATAACATGCGGAACAAACCAGTTTGATTTTTTTTAAAAAAAGAAGAATGTTTTCTATCTTAGAATGTTATCTCATTGTGGATGGAAATCGTTTTAAATAACATTTTTGGCTTTATGAAATGAGCTCTCTCATTTGACCTTACGTAGAAAATGTGCTTTTAACCCACAAATGTTAAAAAAAATGATATATGTATATATATGTATATTTATACAGACTGTGAGCAGGATCAGATGAACAGACAGTTCTTACACGGGGTAAAGTCCATTTATTATTTAGGTATTAAGATTCTGTGAACAAGTAAAAAAAACAAAATAAAACAAAATCTTTACCACACTCGGGTTCTAATACATGGGGTTTTTTCCCTCACTACTAGGATTCCTGGTCAAAACCAAAATGTACAACTCCACAGAGTCACAGTACCTCACATTTTCTTTTGGGAAAACAAAACAGCAGCACTTTAAACTGTTTCACTCAGATCCCAGGTCTCAAGCCTCTCAGCATGTAGATCATTCTCACTTTGGGCCACACTGTCTCTGGCAGCTAGCAGTTCTAGCCTGTTAATTATTCCCCAGGTGAGACTTCCACAGGAATTAACCCACACTTTTCCACTGTACATATGGGATTAAGAGATGAATCTAGAGGAAATATATCTCCCATCAAACGTTTCTCCAGTTAACAGTTCACAAGACATATGGAAACCATGATACTCTACCTCTGACTTCTATCAATAATTTTTCAACCACTATTTACACTTATTTCTTGAAGGGGTCAGTGACCCTATTTGAAAGCTGGAAGGAGTCAGAAGAAGAAGGCATACAATTAAGAAACTATTACAAAAAGGAAGACCAATTGAAAACTTGCTCAGCATTAGCCATTCTATAACATACTAAAGGTTAACTTAAAAAAACCCATCCCTTTAAAGTCCCAGAATCCTTCACTTCACAATGGAATATCATGAGGGAAAGGATGAATTACTCTGTGAGCCTATGGGGCAGGTTGGGTAATGGCTCCAACAAGTCACAGGCAGGATAAGAGATGTCTTTTTAGTTTGTGGAATTATGTATGTACAGTACTTTATGTCTGTGTTAGTGATGGGCGAATTTATGCCGTTTCGCTTCGCCGAAAAATTCGCGAATTTCACGCGAAATTCGCAAAATGGCGAAAAATTTGCGAAATTGCGCCAGCGTCTCGTTTTTGACGCCGGCGTCCGTTTTTTAGAAAAAAAAATTTTGACGCTGGCGAATTTTTGCCGCAAATTTTCACGGGCGTTTCGCGAATTTATTTGCTGATGGCGAATGGCGCAAATTCGCCGCGAATAAATTTGCCCATCACTAGTCTGTGTCTATGCACTTTTTTTTTTACAAAAGCCTAAATGAATGATCTTATGTCAAAAAGGGGGTATTTTGCATCCCTTAAAGCACATTTGTAACATAGACATAGAAAAAATATGGACAATCATGTTTTTACCTGGAGAAAACACTCCTTTTGGTTACAAGTAGAAGAACATGATAATCTTTATGAATAACAATCAATTTTGTTAAGGCAGATCAAATGATCCATGTGATGTCTACAGATCCAGATAAACTGGAGAAGTTTTTATTTCCCAGCCATCTCCATGGCAGTACACTAATGGGTATATCCCCTGCTTACCAATGGATAGAACGATCCCACCCCCTCACTTAATTTAAGGAGTCCTGCCCCCTTTCCCAGTGTTTTTTTTTCCTTCTGCTGGCCAGGGTAGTAGGATCCTGTGGAATGGTTTTTCTTTTAGCCTTACCTGGGCCATTGTTAGTCCATCTGCTCAAGTTACCCCTCTTGAAGTGAAGCCCCGTGTAAGGAGCCTCTCCAAGGGCTTTCCTGATCGTGGGACCCCCGTAGTGAACCGGGGTTTGCAGCACTTGTCAGCTTAAACTGCAGTTTGCGAGCAGATCAGGGCAGTGGCCATATTGGATTTGGGAATTTCTATATTTCAAGTTAATAGCATCCATTTTTTGTGGGAAAATGTGCAATCAGGAAATTACATCAAGTTAGTAGGACTCTGTGGAGTTTTCAAACAGCCTGCAATCAACTTTCAGCATCTGTCAGTCCTGGAAGTAGCTGATGTGCTCAACATTTCATTTTTTGCTTTGCCCCAGCTGCCCCATCTTGTCAGATCTGCTCACTGAAGGCTGTTCACATCATCGGTGTATAGGTAGGGCTGTATTTTGTATTTTTATTTTTAATTTTTTGTTTAAGTGGAGAAATATTTTAAAAGGGGAAGAGAATGCTTAAACAGTATTCTTGGCTTACAGGCGATCCTCAAACCAAGAGGAGTCTTCTTCTGAGCCCAATGCCCACAATAGAAAGTGGATGAGTAATTTAGCTGGGAATACAGCCACATTTTAGAGGAGGACAGTACTTCAGATGACGAATCTCTGGATATGTCCTTTGATGCAAAGCTTGTAAATCCACTGATTAAGTCAGTAAAGTCAGCTCTTAGTTTGGATGACAAGAAGTATATACCATCATTAACTAAGAAGAAAGCATCTTTTCCTTTGTTAGATGAAATTAAAAAAAATAATTTCAAACAGAATGGGCAAAATTGTAGAAGAGCGTGGCCTTGCAAGTTAGGATTAACAAGGGTTACCCTTTAAGGAGGAGGATTGCGCTCAGTGCCAGACTGGGCTGGCCTAGATTCGCATCCTGCGCCTCCCCCTCTCTTCACTGTGCCTCTTCCTTTCTTTGCTGGTCACGGCAAAAACAGTGCGCATGCACAAGTGGGTGGGCCCCGGGCCCCACAGTCTGACCCTGATTGCACTAATTGGAAAAAGGCACCAAAAAGTAGGGGCAGCTATAGTACATTTAGCAAGAAACACAACACTACTGGTAGATGATGCAGCCACTTTTAAAGAGGTTATGAATAGGAGAATGGAGAATGAACTAAAAAGGTATTCTATACTTGAAGCAGCATTTAAACTTGCTTTAGCCCTGACTTCCACTACAAAGGCAATGTCGGTATGGTTGGGAGACAGAGCAAGCATTGAGAGAAGAAATAAAGAGAGAAGATAATTCTCTCTTTGGAATAATTAAGTTGGTTGTAGAGTTTGTGGCGGAATTATCTGTAAATTCGGTTTGACGACCAGTAAAAACAATGGGTTTATCAGTTATAGCGAGAAAAACCTTATGGTTGAGGCCATGGGCAGCTGACAACTGACGCAAGAATAATCTTTGTGTTTCCATTTTTCGTGACAAATTAGATGAAACAATAAATGAGATTTTATCTGGCAAGAGTATGTTTTTGCCCAAGGAGAAGGACGGAAGTCCTGTAAAGCCCCAGTCACAGAGAGAGACTATCAAAACACAGTAGATAGCATCCAGAAAGAGAGTCTGGAAGAGAGTCGTGGAAAGGTGGTTAGTGAAGTTCCCTTTGGAGAGGGTCAAGATCTTGAGGTGGATCCTTGGGAAGAGGAGTCGCTAAAGTAAGTATTACATGCCCAAATTCTCAAGATTGGTGGAAGGTTGTGTCTTTTTTCAGGAATTTGGGCTGCCTCGATCAAGGATCAGTGGATTCTGTAAGTCATTCTCATGGGGTATTCTCAGGAGTTTCATCAATTACACAAACAAGATTATTTTGTTCCATCACAGCTGCTATCCAGTCAAGAAAAAGGCAAACATTAAGGGATTATGTTCAGGAGCTACAACTTGGGAACACTTTGCAGAGTACCAAAGGAACAGCAGCGAAAGGGGTTTTATTCCCATTTTTTCTAGTCAAGAAGGCAACCAGTGGCTTCTGGCCTGTATTAGATCTCAAAGCTCTCAGCAAATACCTTCAGGGTGGAATTCTTAAAACAAGCATGAAAGAGGTTCAGCCAAAGGACTGGATGATATTGATAAAATAGACAGATTCCTGCACATACCGATCAGAAGAGGTCATCAGCAATTTCTGAGATTTGCTACATTTTCAGTTTTTAAGTCTTCCACTTGGCCACTTGGAGAGTTTTTACAAAAGTTCTGGTTCCTATAATAGCAAACATATTGGAACAGGGTGTGAGAATATTTCATTATCTGGATGATTTGATACTGTTGGCCTCTTCAGAACAGGAGATTCAGAGGCAGATGAAGATGTGATTCAGAGGTTGGTTGATAAATTACCAGAAAAGTAATTTAATACCGACCCAGTTCCTAATTTATTGGGAGCCCTGTTCAAAACAAGAAAGGGGATAGTATCCCTTCCAGAAACCAGGAGACAGAAGGTGGTTGCAGCAGTCACAGCAAGACATGATATGAGAATATTAGGTCTTTTAACAGTGACTATTCATATAGTCCCATGGGAAAGATGGCACATGAGGTATTTCAAAACAATTTCCAGAGTCAATGGAACAATAGGAGTTTGGGTCAAACGATTATGCTCCCAGAGGAATGGAAGATGGAGTTAACCTGGTGGCTGTCTCACCATAATCTGAGGTCAGTGGTGCAGCTGCTCAAACTAGAATGGAAGATCTTAGTCTCAGATGCCAGCTCACCTAGGTCCTCATTATCACAGAGGCATTGGTAGCTTTGACATCAGAGATCAGTGGCATTGGTACAGATCAGCTAAAGACTTTAAACAATTCTGAGGAATTGCCGATTGTACGGGCACGAAACTCATTAGTTGGAACACCCGCTGCTGTAACATTAATATGTGCACTTTAATAAAGCCTATTTGATATTAGAACGCCTGCTCTGTCCTGGCCAATGCTCAGAAGTGAGGGAAATAATGCACCTGTTTGAACCGGAGAGAAGGGACCAGGTTCTCGCGAGAGTAGCAATCACAGGGGGGTGCAATGGCAGCTGAGCTCCACCAGGACTTTCTGGCAGACAATTTCTGGACAGACACATATGGTCTTTAGATCCCCAGGTGTTTCAGCAAGTGGAGTGAAGGTTCGGCTGTCCAGTTTTGGATTTATTGGCCTCGTCAGAAAATACAAAGCTTTTTCTCAAGAGATAAGTCAGGATGAGAGAGAGGACTAAGGTCAGTGCCTTAAAGACTCAGGTGGCAGCCTTGCCGGCTTTAACAAAAAAGCGTTGGGCTCTAAAACCCCTGATAATGCAATATTTTCAGGCTGTCTTAAAGGAAAGACCTCCACAAAAACATTTTTCCTAAATGGAATCTTCCGGTGGTGCTGGAATATTTGGCTTCCTCAACTTTTGAACCAATTCAAGAAACAAGTTTACAGCTTTTATCTTTTAAACTTCTGTTTCTAATTTCTATTACATCTGAAAATAGAATGTGAATTGGGAGCCTTATCAATTGAGGAACCATTAATGGGCCTTTTTAATGATAAAGTAAAATTTAGGCGCAATCAAAGTTTTGCTGAAAATAGTCTCTGTACGTAATATTGGTCAAGAGATTACATTGCCAATCATCAAGGAGACAGCAGAAAATGGACTTGCAAGTCTTGATGTTGCTTGATGTCTTAGGGGCCGATTCACTATGGGTCGAATATCGAGGGTTAATTGACCCTCGATATTCGACTAGGAACTAAAATCGTTCGACTTCGAATATTGAAGTTGAACGATTTAGCACAAATCCTGCGATCTATCGATCGAAGGATTTTTCATTCGATCGAACGATTAAATCCTTCGAATCGAACGATTCGAAGGATTTTAATCCAACGATCGAAGGAAAATCCTTCGATCAAAAAATCCCAGGCAAGCCTATGGGGACCTTCCCCATAGGCTAACATTGACTTCGGTAGCTTTTAGCTGCAGAAGTAGGGGGTTGAAGTTTTTCTTAAAGAGACAGTACTTCGACTATCGAATGGTCGAATAGTCGAACGATTTTTAGTTCGAATCATTAGATTTTCGTAGTCGAAGGTCGAAGTAGCCCAAAAAAACTTCGAAATTCGAAGTTTTTTTAATTCGAACCCTTCACTCGAATTTAGTGAATCGGCCCCTTAAAGTCTATCTGGAAAGAACTGAACAATTACATAAGACAACAGCTTTTTATCATTCCAGTCGGTCCAAAAAAACAGCTACACTTTCCAGATGGGCAATATCCATGATTAAGGGAGCCTAGACCTCAAAGTGACTCAAAATACCCAGTGGGTCGAAGACACACTCGACTAGATTAATGGCAAATTCATGGTCTGTGGAGACAGACCTGTCCACAGACCAAATTTGCTCAGTGGTTTCCTGGTCTTCTTGGAAGACATTCATAAACCATTATAGGCTGGATGTCAAGTCAGCAGCAGAAGCCTCATTTGAAGAATCAGTTCTCAGAACAGCTGCTAATAGATGCCAAGAGACATATATTAAACAATTGAGCATGAGAAGACTTTTATTGCATTTTTGTTTTTCCCCCTCCCTATTTGTGATACTGCTGTAGGAATTCCCATTAGTGTGCTGCCATGGAGATGGCTGGGAAAATGGAAAATTCCCTATCATACTTACCGTAATTTTCTTTTCCCAGCTATCCTCCATGGCAGCACAATATTTCCTCCCAGTTGTTTAGCCAGAAGAATTGCTGATAAAGAGACACTTGGAAAGGGGGCAGGACTCCTTAAATTTAGTGAGGGGGTGTGATCCTTCTATCCATTGGTAAGAAGGGAATATACCCATTAGTGTGCTGCCATGGAGGATGGCTGGGAAAAGAAAATTACTGTAAGAATGATAGGGAATTTTACATTTTCCCTTTAAATTATATTATACTTTTAGTTGATCAAAGCAGCAGTAAATTTTAGATAATTTCTGAAATATTTTGCAAATATATGTCCCAGGCTGTAATTAGAAGAAGGGGGCTCAAAACAACATTAATACCTTTCCGGTTATCACATTGCAGATGATAGAGACCATTAGTGGAATATTGAGATGATCAATTCCCAGATATAGCCCATATTTTTATACAATATTTATCATCTTTAATGGTCTTCCTTCTAAATGGATCTAAACCTTTTACTTTAACCTTACTGTTCTGGCTAAGTACTTCCATTTGTTTCCATAAAGACAACAGCACAGGAGAAAATATGAATTTGCTGCACTCTTAAGGGAAAATGTAATAACATAAGCAGAGAGCAAAAGTTTGCAAATAAAAGTTTACCTGTCATAATGTAATATTCTTCATTAGGCATTAATTGCATTGCGAATCTTAATTGCGCATTGCAAACTTTTAACACATCCTCAGGAGTTTCATTAAACATTTTGTTGCAAAAAACGGTTTGTGAAAATTTTATTACATACACATCAAATGTTCGCAAAAGCATTTGGTCGCAAACTTTGCCAGGAAGTCGAGTTGAGGTCTTAAACGAGCAAAAGATGGCACAAACATGGTCGCTAATGTGCGCAGGCGTCTTTGCAAAGATTTTTGCTCTAACAAACCATATTACATTCCCCCCCATTAGAGGCCTATTTATCAAAGGTTGGAATTTTAGAGGTTTTAAAAGTTTTTGAAGCCACGACTAAACTCACAACTGAAAACACAAATGTCATGACATTAACCCTTGATATTCGACTAGGAATTGAAATCCTTCGACTTCGAATATCGAAGTCGAAGGATTTAGAGCAGAAAATTAGATCGAAGGATTATTCATTTGATCCAACGATTAAATCCTTTGAATCGAACGATTGGAAGGATTTTAATCCAACGATCGAATGAATATCCATCGATCAAAAAAACGTAGGCAAGCCTATGGGGACCTTCCCCATAGGCTAACATTGACTTCTGTAGCTTTTATCTGCCGAACTAGGGGGTCGAAGTTTTTTTAAGAGACAGTACTTCGACTATCGAATGGTCGAATAGTCGAACGATTTTTAGTTCGAATCCTTCGATAGTCGTAGTCGAAGGTCGAAGTAGCCCATTCGATGGTCGAAGTAGCCCAAAAAAACTTCGAATCCTTCACTCGAAGTTAGTGAATCGGCCCCTAAAAGATCTGAATAAAAAAAAAGTACAAACAGAAAATAACGTGATAAAAAATATGAATACCTCCGAAACCGCTAAAGATTTGAGCTTTTCAGAAAATTCCTAGTAAAAAAAAAATCCAAACACCTCAAAAATGTCAGAATTGATTTAAAATCCCAATAGGATCAGCCTGGCAAAGTTTTGTATTAGTGGTTTTCATGGTTTTTACACTTAATAAATCTCACATTTTTAGAGCTTTAAAAAAATAAATAAATAGTTACTTTATGGGTCCCTAAATTATTAACACAAGCAAATATTCCGTAGTGCAGCATACCAAAACAACTTTTAACTGATCTAGTTAGTAGATATCAATATTTATCTACAGGTAATATCAGCAAAGACACTCCTATGAGTAGTGATGGGCGAATTTATTCGCCAGGTGTGAATTCGCGGCGAATTTGCACGATTTGCCGCCAGCGAATAAATTCACGAAACGCCCGCGAAAATCAGCGGGAAAAATTCTCCGGCGTCAAAATTTTTTTAGAAAAAACTGGCGCCGGCGTCAAAAAACGAGCGTCAGCGTCAAAAACGGGCACCGCCGACAAATACGAGACGCCGGCACCGTTTCACAAATTTTTCGCCATTTCGCAAATTTTTCAGTGAATCGGCGCAAATTCGCCCATCACTACCTATGAGTTATTAGTTGACAGAACCTGTTAATCTTCAGGGATAACATAATCAAGACCAGCAATTTGATGGCAGCCAATCTTATTTTTACATTTTAAAAGTAATCCTCGTGTTTTTGTATCTTTTTCTCCATGTAAGAAAAAAGAAACTTAAAAAATGCCCTTTTATTTTAATTCACAAGTATAAAAATCTGATCTGGAACATAATTTAGATATGTTTCTCCAGAGCTCTGGCATACATTTAGCATTGGATTGGGGGGCCAGGGGCCAACCATGATTGCTGCCCCACACAAACTTCCAGGCCTACTGAGGTTTCAGTGGGAGCAGGTTTTGTTTTTGCTACTTTTTTATTACTCGTCTACCTATTGAGACCCTCTCCTATTCATATTCCAGTCTTTTCTTCAAAACAATAGGGTAATTTGGGCCCTAGCAACCTGTTTCCTAAAACTGCAAACTGGAGATCTGCTAAATAAAAAGCTTAAGAACCACAATAATAAATGAAAACTAATTGCAAATGAATTCAGAATATCACTCTCTACATAATACTAAAAGTTAAATTTGAACAACTCTGGAAAATAATCGGAATATAAAAATCTCAAAACCCTCTCATAAACCCAAAAAAACTCCAAAAGCTTGCAATAAAGAAATATTTCACAATTGGACAAGGACAAATCCAATTGATATCTACAAGACCTCATCAGGCTTTTAGATGGTGAGGTTTTTTTTTGTGTTTTTTTTTTTTTTTCATTTCATAAATCACAATTTTTTCATGGTTTAGCTTTGGAATATTTAGTATAATCCACTATTTTTAGCATCAAAAAATAGGAACATTGGTAAAGCGACCCCTAATTAAAAGTTAAATGTCAATGGTTTATAATTTATATAAAGTAGGAAAGTGTCCAGTTCAATGAGGCATACATTCTTATTTCCCACCCCAAAAATTCAACTGTCTTAAACGTGATTGAATCCATTTGGCATGCTGGAACCCCCTACTTCCACCCCTTGCCCGGTGGTCTGAGTGTGTAAGGTTGGGTTATGAATAGATCACCATGTCCCCCAGATTACTTTGGGTTGATGGTAAATAAAACATAATTGTGGCTAAATTACTTCTAACGCCCCTGCCCACTTAAAGACCCAGAGTAGGAATACTAGCATAAATGACTGTGCACCCATCCTACTAAGGTCATTTTGCCACCTTACCGTTCTCTCACCTCTTGCTCCTAGGTGCAGTGGGTAGGGAGCAAATACTGTACTTCTGTTTTTTTTTTCATGTAACTAGGTTAGTATGTGTTAGCATTTGCTAGGGACATATTTCAAGGTGCCCCTCAACCGGAATGTGCTAGAGATTCATAGATCCCAATGTACAGGAGTCTGTGCACATGGGGCACATTATAAGTTTGTACTTGAGACCAGTGAGTTAGAGAAGAGATTTCTTAACTTGTGTTTTATTTCTATGGACAGTACCAATGAGTACTGTGTGTAGAACAGATTACAATCTAACAATTGTTTGTCCAAAATGATTGCTGTCCACGTCCCAGTCTGTGATTCGCATAGAGAATTGATGATTTTTATGGTGATTAGTGTTCAGTGCTGCTCGTGAGATGCACTGAGCACTAATACTTTAAAAGTAGTGCAATTTCTTGACAGACTTATTTTGGTAAATCTTAAATAGGATCAAACTCCTGGAAATCCATCTTTATTCCCTTGTTCTGTCTTTCATAAAACTGGTCCAGTTTGGTTTACAGGATCCTAGGTCAATATCTGATAAGAGTATGTGCTGTGCAGTTCCAAGTTAAGTCTCTGTTCAACTACATAAGATGTGGTCACTGGGTCATTAAGTACTATGGAGAGGGCTTGTAGTCCAAACTATGATAAAGGTCATCTGTCAGATGGCTTCATTATACTGAATATTTCAAGAATTTGTGCATGGAGTTAATAGTTGAGCATGTTCTAGGGATCATTAGGCCAGACTTTATAAGAGTTGCTACACAATTGCCTGTTGGAGTCAGTGGGATCTACTTTCATTTTAGTTTTGCTTAAGTACCTGTGATAAAAGTATTCTTTAAATTGTCTTCTATTGCGCAAGCTCTATTACTAAGATTGTAAGCTCTGTTGACATACAGTATGTCATATATTCAATTCGGCTTAAACAGCTTATCATCCTTTTGCACTGAATACACTTGAGTTTTGTTAGAAAGTTATGATTTTATGATTTATGATTTGCTGCAGAAAATTTTGCTGAGAAAAAGCACCCATAACAAAAAAAAGCCCATTGACTTTAATGCCCTGACAAAAGTCCAACTTTAAGAAAAAAAGCCCAATAACTTAAATGCATTTGGACAAAAAAGTTGCCATAAGAAAAAATGGCCATTGACTTTAATGCATTATGACAAAAGTCCGCCATAAGAAAAAACGCCCAATGACTTTAATGCATTTTGACAAAAGTCCACCACAAATAAAAATGCCCAATGACTTTAATTAGGAAACATTAGGAAAAAAAGTCGCCATAAGAAAAAACGCCCATTGAACGCATTTGGAGCGAGAAAAATTGGAGTAAGCGTAAAAAAACTGTTATGCGTAAAAATGTTTTGCCGGCAAAGCGAAATGGGACAGATTCTCTCATCACTATTTATTACAACTTCCACTCCACAGTTTTGCTTATAAATTTCATAAATTTGTGGTGGGGGAGAAGCAAACAAACATTAGCTGGAGGTCTAACAGCAATGAAAGTTTGACTAAGATTTTTTACAGTAGGAGTTTGGTTTCTTCTCCTATCCGGAAGCAAAGTTTTTGGCTAGGGTGTCTTATTTTGCATTTTGTGCTAAACTTTACCCTGAATTCAGTTGTACAATACATAAATCAAGTGCTTTATGCACGTGTAAAAGCAATGAGTCATTGATGGAGAATGCAGTCTCCTATCATTGACTGTGTTAAGATGTCACGTCTTTGACTACAAGTTCCAGGGCAAACCCAGCTGGGCATATGCCAAACCTCATGACCTTTGAAGCCTACTTTTATTATTATGTTTCAATGTTCCCTTTCTATCACTGAGATTAGGTGGAGAATATTGTCTCTGTAAACGTCTATTTATCTATAAACAGAGGAGTCAACTGCAGTTACCCTGTGGGCAGAGGATTCTACTATATATTCAGTAGGGATGTAGCGAACTGTTCACCGGCGAACTAGTTCGCGCGAACTTCGACTGTTCGCGTCCGCCGAATGTTCGCGAACGTCGCGCGACGTTCGCCAATTGGTGTTCGCGTTCGATTCGAAGTAAAATTTCATTCGACCATTCGACCATTCGATCGCTAAAATCGAACTATTTCCATTCGTTCGAACGATTATAAGCATTCGATTGAATTAAAATCATTCGATCGAATAGCTTCGATCGTTCGATTCGAACGAAATTCCTTCGATCGTACGAATAAAATCCTTCGATCGTTCGATCGCACGATTTTATCGAGCGTTCGAAGTTCGCGAACTGTTCGCTTTTTTGCCGGTGTTCGCGAACGGTGTTCGCGAACACATTAACGGCAGTTCGCTACATCCCTAATATTCAGACTGATTCTAGACACTTTATAATATCAATAATTAGGGATGCACCGAATCCAGGATTCGGTTCGGGATATGGGCAGGACTATGCCTTTTTAGCAGGATTCGGATTCAGCCGAATCCTTGTGCCTGGCTGAGCCGGATCCTAATTTGCATATGTAAATTAAGGGCAGGTAGGGAAATCATGTGACTTTTATGCACAAAAGAAGAATTCTTTCCACTTTTTCCATCCTACCCCTAATTTGCATATGCAAATTCGGATTCGGTTCGGTATTCGGCCAAATCTTTCACCAAGGATTCAGGGATTTGGCGAATCACGAATAGTGGATTTGATGCATCCTTATCAATAACTTATATAGATGATGAAAATTCAAATTCACAGCAATAGCCATTTCATTACTTTTAAACACCACACTGGCCAAGGTGCTTTCCATGTGCCCATACAAATATATGAGCTGAGAAACACTCACAGCTGGTCTTATATAGGGATGTAGCGAACTGCCGTGTATGTGTTCGCGAACGCCGTTCGCGAACACCGGCAAAAAAGGCGAACAGTTCGCGAACAGTTCGCGAACTTCGAACATCCGGAAATCGTTCGATTCGAACGATCGAAGGATTTTAATCGTTCGATCGAAGGATTTTCGTTCGAATCGAACGATCGAAGCCATTTGATCGAATGATTTCATTCAATCCAATGGCTTCGATCGTTCGATTCGAACGAAAATCCTTCGATTTTAGCGGTCGAAGGAATCGAATGGTCGAATGGTCAAACGATTTTTGACGCGAACGCCTATTGGCGAACGCCGCGCGACGTTCGCGAACTTGCGGCGGACGCGAACAGCCGAAGTTCGCGCAAACTAGGTCGCCGGCGAACAGTTCGCTACATCCCTAGTCTTATATATTTGGGAATTGAAATGTGTACACAAAGACCCTTTGATCTGCTCAACCAGCTTCATCACCACCTTGTATTCTGTAAGAAGTAACAAAAATTAAAACCTTTAGCAAGGAAAAGAGATTTTTCTGCCTGCCTTATCAGTGCAGCTGCCTGACCCACCATAGGGAATACCAGTGTGGTCAAATGACAGTCAAACCAATGAGAAGTAGAAACAGCAGGTAGTAGCATGATGCTCCGTGTATGTGTGAATTAAATGCCTCTAAAGTTTGGATTTGTAAATTCAGTATACATGGATATCTTTTATAATGGCCTTAGGCCACCTTTGTGTCATACACCAAAGAACTGCTTCTACAATATTTAGGGGGCGATTTACTAAAATCCAAATCTACTTCATATTTTAGTAAAACTCCCATGCCCGATTTTAGCCTATTTATTAATAAAAAAAAACATGATTTAATCGGATTGCGGAAACTCAAATAGCTCGAATTTTTCAGTCTTATTGCCCGAATTGCTCATTTTTCAAGTTTTTGCAAAAACCCCCAAAAAAGTCTGATTTTCAGGCTAAACTCAACGCAGACCACGAAAACTTCAAATGCAGATAGGTGCCTCTTCCATTGACTTATACAGTGTTATATTTTTGCTTGATTTTATTGAGTTTTTACCTGATCTGATTAAACCGTGCATTTTTAATAATAAATAAGGTCTAATCATGGATTCTCGTTTGGTCAGACATTTAAATAAATAAGGCCATTGTGGTTTAAATTTTATTACAATGGTTGCTAAATATAGCTAACCACTATATTATACTGTAGCTAATACTCAAAACACAAAGAACATCCCCACTCACAGGGCATTTCCTGTTACGAAGTTTAACTGTAAATGATTATTTCCAAAATATGCTTCTTGGAGGGAGAGAAAAATATTTTCAAAAAGCAATGCAAGTTAAAGTTAGTATGTATAAAAAGCAATTTATGTTGAAGGCATGGTGATTTTTCAGGACATATATATCATGTATTGTATATTACTTTTGTAATATACTGGGGTCCATTTATGACAGCAAGTGCAGTATGTAAATTGCAATGTTGCGTTCAATGTCAGAGGAAACAGGTTGAAATCTCATTGTTTCATTCATTATTTTCGTCAAACTTTATTGCAACCATTCCTGTGGACTTTTAAAGGGGTTGTTCACCTTTAAATTAACTTTTAGTACAAACTAAAGAGTGATGTTCTGAGACAATTTGCACATTGTTTTTATAATTTGTGTTTTTTTAATTATTTAGTGTAATGTGCACAGCGGGAAGCCTCTGTAACAGGAGTTAGTCTCACACTTGGAAGTGGGTATGGTGGAAGCCCAGGGGGATAGCCATAAACAAGTAGAGAAGGCATAGTGATTTTGCAGGTTTAATGGTAACATAAGAAAACAGGAACAGGCCAAAAATCAAATACAAGGTCAAATATAAGGTCAAAACAAAGTCATTACCAGGAAGGCAAGGAATGCTGGTACAAGATCACAGGAACAAGGAACAAAGGTTATCCAGGATCAATCAAATTCAATCATTCACTGATTCAGCCCTGAGCAAAGTTTAGGGCATGGTTTATAAAGGGCAGGTGATTGGGAATAAAAAACACATGACGATAACGAGAAGGGAGGAGACCAGGGAGGAGACAAATTGGAAACAGGCAGAAATACAGGAACATCAAAGACCAGATCAGGACCAGCCCCAAGAGCCTCCAGTGGCTCACATGGTATGTGCAATTGTGTCCAGAACAGCATTAACAAGAGTTCAAGACACGGCCTGAATAGAAAGAGGACTAATTAAAAAAATAAAGACCAATATCAAGAAGAAGGTGAATAATTCAAAAACTAAAAAAAAGAGAAAATAAAGGCCAATTGAAAAGTTAACCATTCTATAACATAGTAAAAGTTTTTTTAAAGGTGAATCACTCCTTGAAATATTAAAAATCAGAAACTTGATTGCAAATATATTCAGTATCAAGGAATGCTTGCTATGTCAATAATTCCAAGAAAGCTCTGCCAGAGAGGACTTTTACCAAACCATGCCCACCATTTTAAAGAATAAAAAATGTAATTTAAGGAGTATGTCTGTAAAGGTTGTCATTCATCCAGGTCATGGTATATACTGTATTTAGTAATAAGTCAAATCAACTGGACTTGCTGTATTTTCTTTTTCCTTGAAGACATTTCCCTAACTAGCAAAATGTCCTAGTACTGGGCACTGAAGAAACTATGATGTCCTATGAAGTTACTTCCATTTTTACATGCATAGCCATCACAGAGCCAGTTGAAACTGTGAATACAAGACAACACCCATGGCAAGAAAACTTAACACAGATCAAGTGTGTTCTTTATTGGACCTACTGTATGCCTAGAACATATTTCAAGTACAAGGATAAGTTTTACAGGCAGAAGCATGGCTGCACCATGGGATCACTATCACCCATTGTGGCAGACCTGTACATGCAGGAAGGGGAAGAAAAGGCTCTGGATTCCCAGTAATTGGTTCAGATATTTGTACCTGAGTTAAGTTACACAGACAAGAGGTACAGACTTTCACTGAACACAGTGGACCACATCAAGTCTACATGTGAATATGTGCAAGAAAACACACTGGACTTTTTGGACTGCTTGGTAACGGTCAGAGAGGGTGAAAAGCTGGAAATAGAGGTCTACAGGAAACCAAATCACAGGCCCAGACTGGACTTTTGTTAAAACTGGGAGGAGGAGAAAGAACACCACCAAAACTACCGGTGAATGTGGAAATCATACAAAATAACTTTGTCTTCCCATATAGTTCTTGGGTGTCCGAAAAACTTAGAAGGATATTTATTAAATACAGCATCCCAGTCTGCTTTAAACCCAGCAACAACTGGTTCATCCAAAAGCCCCAAAACCAAAGCATAAGAAGAGTAACATCATGTATGCAGTGGAGTGCAATGAGGAATGCTCAGACTTATACATGGCAGAAACATAACAACAGTTACACAAACATATGGCGCAGCACAGGAGAGCCAGCTTCTCTGGTCAAGACTCAGCTGTGTACCTACATCCAAAGGAAAAAGGACACATAAACTGCCAAGTTTACATCCTGGATATGGAGGAAGACTGGCTCAAAAGAGGGGTTATAGTATCCATATATGTGAAAATGGAAAAAAAAAAAAGTTTGAACAGAGGTCAGGGCGGGGGAAGAGGGAGGAAAAAGAAAATGCATCAAGTCCAGTTGAGTTGACTTATTACTATAGATAAATTTGAGGGGTCAATATACTTCATTTTTGGTTATTGTGAGGTAGATGATTCGATTTCCAGTAGACAACCTTCCTCTATATACCCTTTGTTGTGACTGTTTTGTTAGCAGGAGTCCAGTATGCAGGGAGATCTATGCACTGGTAATCTTATTATATACATTACAAGGACGAAGAATGAAGATGGAGTAGATTCAGATTCCCTGTTTAGCTCAAGAAATAATAGTTCCAAAGATTTATAATTATTAAGACAATATGCAAAATGTATATTCAGCTCCAGTCCTATTCATTGTAGTCATGTTGAATGGAAGGGAGTGCACTGCCCCTTTAATATTGCTTCATATGACATGGCTTTCCTTTAACTATGGTATATAGTCTTTGCTATCTAAGAAATAATCTCGGACATGTAGAACTTGAATACTAAAATATGACTTCACTACTCTGGGACTTGGATTGAGCCTGAAAAACAGGTTTCTTTTTTTTCTAGGTACTTTGGTATTTGCTAAAGTGCTCAGGCACACCAGACTTGAAGTGTGGGAACAGCTGTAGGGAGATGTTTAATCATGAAACAGGATCATTTTGGACCTTTTAACTGAAGACAAAGTAGGATTGAAAAACCCCATCTATTTTCATATTATAAAAATTGAGTGATGTATTCATTAGATTCACTATTAAGGCATATAACGTGTCTATGTTAGTATATCCAGGTATGTATTAAAGGTCCTATTGCTCAGTAATGCTGTTAAAGGGATATAGTCAACATTGTTTCTTAAGGGGCTTCCCTAACTATTGCAAAGTAGCTGCTGCCCTCAGTGAAGTTTATTTATATTCTTTATACTGATCCAAAACAATAAAAACATTTCCTTGGGTAGATGGGTCTTTCTCAGTCATAAACAGGAAGGATGAAGGCAGAAGAATGCCCAAAGAAGCAGCAACCATGAAATAAAATGCTAATAGTGGAATATATAGTGAATAAAATACCCCCTCTAGTAAAACAGAAGGATATTATAAGTTACCGAGGAGTTCCATGACCATATAAAAACACAAAGCCGCATGGAACTCCGAGGCGACTTCTAATATCCTCATATATTGCAACAGGGGGTACTTAATTTATTATAATACACAAGTTTCTGTGAGTCATGTGACAGAAATGACATCACTAAGATCCGATTATAACCAATGACATCACTATGCACAGTTTATAAGGATATCATTTACAGGATATTCATGGCTCTTGTGTATTATATAATATTAGTAGAAGGCAAGCAAACATTTTTGAGCAGACAATTTTTCTTTGCAGAAATGTAGTACAGGTGCTACTCATAGGGGGTTATTTACTAAACTCCGAATGTAAAATTCACAAAAAAAATTGGACTTTTAAAAAACCACAAATTTTTTGGAATTTTTTAAACCTCGAGGATGTAAAAGTCAGAATCAGACCTGTTGAGGTTGTATATAAGTCAATGGGAGACGTCCCAATGATTTTTTGATGTGTGCTGGGTTTCGTGCAATACCCCAAAGTTTTGTGCAAAAATATGAGTTTTCGGCTGAAAAATCTGAAAAGATTATGAAAATCGGATGAAAAATGGAGTAGGGAAAAAATTTTGAAAATCTTATTTTTTTTTCCCGTAAAGCACATTTTTGGAAAAAATGTAATAATAAATAAGCGCAAAAAAAACAGAGCGGATTTGATTGGAGTTTGTAGCAGAAAATATTGAGATAAATTCGGTACATGACCCTTTAGTATTTATTAAGTCATCAACTAGTGTAAAACTGATTGTGAATTTTATAGTTTCGCTAGTTTCAATGTATCTCATAAAACTTCTTACTGAGAAAGTCATTAGGGGCCATTCCCTATATACAGGGGTGCAATCTCTAGATCTTTAGGGGCACAAGAGGATAATCCTTAGTCCTTCTCCTTTAAATTGACTTTTAGTCTGATGTAGAGAGTGATATTGTGCAACTGCAATTTGTTTTCGTGTTTTATTGTAATTGTATTATTGTAATTATATATTGTTTTTGTGTATTTAATGAATTATTTTGCTTTTTTTTTTTTTTACTTTTTATTCAGCAGCTCTCCAGTTTGCAATTTCAGCAATCCGGTTTCTAGGGTCCAAATTACCCAAGCAACCATGCATTATTTAAATTAGAGACGTAATTATTAATAGGAGAGGGCCCTAACAGAAAGAAGAGTAATAAAAAGTAGCAATAACAATTGGGGGCACATTTACTTAGCTCGAGTGAAGGATTAGAATGAAAAAAAATTCGAATTTCGAAGGTTTTTTTGACTACTTCGACCATCGAATTGGCTACTTCGACCTTTGACTACGACTTTGAATCGAACGATTCGAACTAAAAATTGTTTGACTATTCGACCATTTGATAGTCGAAGTAATGTCTCTTTAAAAAATTTTTTGACTACCTACTTCGCCACCTAAAACCTACCAAGCACCAATGTTAGCCTATGGGGACCTTCCCCATAAGCTTTCTAAGCAATTTCTGATCAAAGGAAAATCGTTCGATTGATGGATTAAAATCCATCCAATTGATTCAAAGGCTTTAATTGTTTGATCAAACGATTTTTCCTTCAATCGAAGTAAATGCGGTAAATCCTTCGACTTCGATATTCGAAGTCGAAGGATTTTACTTTGATGGTCGAATATCGAGGGTTAATTAACCCTCGATATTTGACCCATAGTAAATGTGCCCCTAAATGTATAGAAGAGCATTTGTTTTTTAGATGGGTCAGAGACCATCATTTGAAAGCTGGAAAGAGTCAGAAGAAGGAAAATAATTAAATTGAAGACCAATTGAAAAGTTGCTTTGAATTAGCCATTTTCTAACACGCAAAAAGTTATTTTAAATGTCAACCACCCTTTAAGATGCACTTGTGCCCTAGGCTAAGCTGAGTGCAGTGTCAGAAGGTGCAGTTTCCTTAACCTTTAACAGCTAGTCCTGTCCTTAAACAGCTAGTCCTGTCTTTATTGCTGGCCTTTGAGAAAGGGGTATGGACGGGGATCCAATAATCCCTAATTTGTGTGTCTGAATGATGCACAAATTAGAAGGGGGTATGGGGCAAATTGGATGTTTTTGTGCCTCCCCCACCCCTTTTGGATCGAGAGGAAGGGCTCTGTTAGATTAATGCTGCAGGTCTCTGCTCTCCAAAAAAGAAGTGCAGAGACCATTCTTCCAATGTACCATTTAATATGAAAAATGCTACATAATTGACTTTGCTTTGCACAACTTTGCACACTCTGCGGTGCAGTGAATGACCCATATTATATCTGCCCCAAGTAATCTTCAAATCCTAAAAAATCCAGATGTAATAACTCACTTGAACAATCAAACATTATGCAATATTTTTCATTTACGACTGTCTTTTATATACTTCCTTATCTTTCGCAGAGATTTTGAATAATGTGCAGAAGATTCTTTGCAGATTTTTTTTGGAATGACAATTAAGAAAAACTTCAGATTTTGTGCCCTTGATCAGTTTTTACATAAAGTGCAGAAGTCCTTAAAGACTCTCTTGGATTTTTTGGACACCAGCAGACTTGCTTGTCTTATGTTATTTCTGATTATTCAGAGATAGCAGTGTATTACAGTTGTATTGTTACTGGTTAGTATGTTGGCATTTTTAATTCTTATTTCGTTAAAAAGTGGGCCACATTGACATTTTTTTTAACTGAATGCACCCAGTTTTAGGGGGGTATTTACTAAACTCTGTTCTTTTTGGGGCAAAACTTGAATTTTTTGGGTTTTTTAAAACTCACATTTTTGAGATTTATTAAAGTCCAATGCTGCAAAAAGTCTGACTCAGAAATTCTGCCATCTCAGACCTGCTAACGTTGTGTATGGCAATGGCAGAGGTCCCTAACCTATTTTGAAGTTTCTGTGGTCTGCATGGGAATTAGTCTGAATATTTGACCTTTTCAGTGTTTTCGGGCAAAAATCTCAAAAATTCAGACTTTTCGGGAAAAAGTCCCAAAAAATCGAGCGATTTAGGAAAAACCTCTAAAAAAATCGTACACTACAGGTTTTAACGTGATTTTATTGGGTTTTTTGCCCGAACCGATAAATTGGAGCTTTATTTTAATAATAAATAAGGTCAAATTGTGAATTCTAGTTTGGAGGGACTATTTTTATTTAAATACACAGAAAAAAACAGATTTTAGTAAATAACCCTCTTTAAGTTTAAATAATTTTTGCCTATTTTCACTCCCATCAGTTCTCAAAATCAAATCAGGCAACATGTGCCGCGGAATGTACGAAAAAGGAACGGCGTGGAAGCACAGGTACAAAAATGTGCAAACAGGCCCCTAGGGTGATGTTAAAACAGGCATTCAATCTGGTACATAGTTGTAAAATGATACATATATGTCTCACAAGAAAATATTTTGTGACAATGATAAATTAATGCAGGTATAGGACCTGTTATCTACAATGCTCAGGACCTGAGGTTTTCCAGATAACGGATCTTTCTGAAACCTGGATCCTATTCTTCATTCCTCAAGTCTACTAGAAAATTATTTAAAACATTAAATAAACCCAATAGGCTGGTTCTGCTTCCAATAAGGATTAATTATATTTTAGTTGAGATCAAGTACATGGTATTGTTTTATTATTACAGAAAAAAAGGAAATCATTTTTAAAAATTTCGATTATTTGGATAAAATCGAGTCTCTGAGAGATGCCTTTTCCGTAATTCTGAACTTTCTGGATAACTGATTTCCAGATAACACATTCCATACCTGTAATTCTATATGTGTTTGTGGAATATTACAGAGAGCAAAATATAAAATACTTTAAAGCAGAAAAACTGTTTTAGAAGAGACTGTAGGACATCAATGTGCAGAGAAGGTGGCACAATGCAAAAAAACTGGTGCGATCTGACGGTTATCATCTAACTCCCACCCTGTCCCACTATTGAGATACCCCTTAGCCCTCTACTGGTCATAATAAACAGCACTGAGACAGGAGTGTGGGTGAAGATCGGCCACAGCTTTATTAATATCACCAGATCCTTGCCAATTTCAAAACACTTATATGGTAATGACAACTGTATAACGACTTGCTTTTCTTACTCGAATGCCGGCCACTGTTCTCATAACTGGGTGGACGAGATGAGGTTGTGCCTGTAGCTGCTATGGGCGCGAAGAGTGAGCCGTGGAGTAGGCGCTGTTATTTAAACAAATGCGTCTGCGCATTTGCACCTGCGCGATGATGTCACTTGTCCCCCCCCCTGCGTAAAGACACACCTGCACGTCGGAAGTGGGGCAGAGAGGGAGGAGAGCCGCTTTGAGCCGTGTCTCCTCTCAGTCTGTAGCACTCACGCTAGGCGCTTCAGCGCTGTTCATGAACTCTGCACCTTGCACTTTTTTGATTTTTTTGTTCTTGTAAAGGCATGGGACCTGTTATCCAAAATGCTCGGGACCTGGGGTATTCTGGATAAGGGATCTTTCTGTAATTTGGATTTTCATTTCTACTAGAAAATCTTGTAAATAATAAACCCAATAATAGGGTTTTGCTTGCAATAAAGATCTTGGTTGGGATCAAGTACAAGGTACTGTTTCATGATTACAGATAAAAAGCAAATCATTTCATAAAAATTGGATTATTTGGATAAAAGGAGTTTATAGGAGATGGCCTATCGGAAACTCTGAGCTTTATGGATAATGGGTTATCAGGAGAACGGATCCCTTACCTGTACACAACAAGGGAGGTTGTGGGAGGCTAAGTAAAATAAAGTACAGTGGAAGTGCAACTAATCTGAACATTAGCTACAAATATACAATGTGATCAATGCACATTCCCTGGTCTCTAGGTCTGAAACCTGATTCACTAGTTATTTAGTATGTATGCTAGTGCACATACAGATAGGAGCTCTTTTATCCAGAAACCAGTTATCCAAAAAGCTCTGAATTAGGGGAAAGCCATCTTGAGTCTTTTCTCTTTTTTTTCCTGTAATATAGAAAAAGTAACTTCCACTTGCGCCTAACTACAGATGAAGCCACTTTGGTTTGTCTGTTTGACACAGAATAACTAAACACAGATATCCCATTTATCTCATTTAACACAGAAAACTGCGTCACAACATCCCATCTAATTAAAGCATTCACCATTGTGAACAATGGAGCTTTGGTATGCTAATGAAAAGGTTAAATGCATTAAATGAGTTAAGATGACTTAAGATAACACAGTTTCTTCAATTACCCCTGAGTCATGACGCATTTAACTCACAAATCCAAGTGGCTTCATCTGTACTCTGTATGAATCCATATTGGTTGCAAAACAACACTACTGTGTTTAAATGCTTTTTAGCAGATACAGTATAGTTGATCCAAATTACAGAAAGATTCCTTATCTTGAAAATCAAAGGTCCCAGGCATTATAGATGCTATACCTGTACTATCAAAAACAGGGGTTTTTAGTTATAAAGTTATGGTCATAAAATTGAAAAGGGCTGTACCACAAACAGCTTTGTTCAACAGTGCCCATTATGTTATAGTTACCCTACTGTGCATTGTGTAAATATTTTCTTGCTGTATTTTGTATTATGAATGTATTTCATATCATCATACAAGCTGGGTATTGCACAGATGTTCTTTGAAGGTAAAACAAATATTCCTTTCCTCATAACTTTCATATTTGTGTACCAATATAAACACAAGTACTATACATTTTGCAATAGCAAACTAGCAAATTCACCCCTGAGGTGAATTTGTACACTTCCCTTCAGAATTTTTTTCACATATTTTAATAGCTGGCAACAACAGCATGATGTGGGTGTAGAACAGCCTAGAACAGGCTAAGAAGTATGTAAAGGCAAGGCGATGATACTTAATGCAGAGCAGATGTAACAAGCATATGGAAAACAGAACACAGCAGAAGACATGCAAATCCATGCCTCCAGCAGTTTGTATGAATGTGAACAGGTGAACAATGAGGGCAGTTTAGTCTGGGTCTCAGGTGTGAACAGTACAGGGTTTTAAGGATGTTAACAATAGACTTGTTGCAAGTGTGAACAATGCAGGGGGAACAATGCAGGGAGATTACATGTATGAACAATGCAGGGGATTATGTTCCACAGGCAGAGCAGGGAACACACAGGCAGAGTATGGCACATTCAGGGAGCTTAGGGCAGGCAGAGTATGGCACACACAGGCAGAGCACAGGCAGAGTATGGCACATTCAGGGAGCATAGGGCAGGAAGAGTGTGGCACACACAGGAAGCATAGGGAAGACATGCAAATCCAGCCCTCCAGCAGTTTGTATGAATGTGAACAGGTGAACAATGAGGGCAGTTTAGTCTGAGTCTCAGGTGTGAACAGTACACGGTTTTAGGGGTGTTAAACAAGTGTGAACTATGCAGGGGGATTACATGTGTGAACAATTCAGGGGATTAAATCTTGAAGTTAAAGTTTAAACAATGCAGGGGCACATGTAAGCAGACACAGCAGGCAGATTTTCATGTCGGGGGCACACAAGGGGGGGCTGGACAGCTGTGTTCTAGGACATTTCAGCTAGTGGAGTGCCACATATGTACCACATCTCCACTTTATTTAATAAAATATAAAAAAAACCTGGAAACATATAATACGATTTGAAATACAGTGATGGCTCAATTTTACATAGCCTGATTTAAAATTTTCCATAATTTTACACCATTTATCTTGGAAATTACTAAGGGGCCCATTTATTTTTAATCAAATTCAGATTTTTTTCCAGGAATCTTTAAAAATTTGCAGTATTCTATTTTGTATAAAAAGCTCGAAGATCTTTTTAAGCTCGAGATTTGTGAAGATTAAAAACTACAAAAACCTCTAACAAAACTTCGCTAGATAAAAGTTGGTCCTATAGACATTAATGGAAGCTGTGCTGATCCTATTGGACAGCTTTAACTCAATTCAGACTTTTAGAGGTTTTCATTTTTTTTCCTTGGAATTTTCTAAAACTCTAATTTTGAGAGATTTTTGAGGTATTTGTAGCTCCATGGCTACACAGCAGCTTTGTTATATAAACAATAGTTGTGTTTCTGAAGCAAACACACCAGTTTCACAAGTGCAGGGCAACACTGCATTAAATTTTTATCACTTTAAAACAATTTAATTTTTTGATGTTACTGGTCCTTTAATAAGTTTTGTTTTATCCATGAACAGTGCTGATTTAAAGGGTATGTAAATGCCCCACAAAAATATAATCAGCAAGCAGCCTCTTTGAAATCTTTAGATACCTGCCACTCTGGTTGTTAACATCTTAACAGTAAGGCAACAGCATCCCCTTAATCACTTAGAATTCATTCTCTTTCTCTAACCCACTCTGCCCCCTCCCTCAGGAATTTACTTTGGCTGTTGGCTAATATGCATGCTCAGTTCGTCTCAGTTCAGATACTAAACACACCCTCCAGTCTAACAGCCAATGAAGATATAGCATAGTTCCCATACTAACTATTTGAGTTTATTTTTTTTCCTAACCACCTCTACTGAGCTCAGCTTAACTAATACAGTGCTCAACCCCAGCAGAGCTTTTTATCAAAATATGTTGTGCCTGTGTAAACCTGCATTCTGCATTGCATGAACTTTACAGCATACAGTACATGTCAATATTACTGATCATGTGTCAGAGGGAATATGGCCGCCGGGTAAAAGCTGCTATTTGTTTTATATTGTCTTAAATGGAGGGGGTATATGCAGTAGAAATGATGGGGCTTGGGTGGTGAAGATATCCCCAAATTATATACATTGTAGGAAAATGTAGGCTTTACATATCCTTTAAATGTATACATTAATACATCCATGTTATACCCTTTCTCCAATAACTTGTCCGGTAATTTGCAAGCCTCTTAACAAACTCCTCATTTGAGCTACAATTCCTCCACAACCGCAGGTATTGTCCTCTTGGAATGTCTTTATTAAAATGGCGTGGATAGCAGGAGTTCACTCTCAACAGAGAATTACCTGCATAATATTTTGTATACACTGTATCTCTCTGTCTCTAACAGAAATTAACAAATCCAAATACATTATTTCTTTAGCATTATAACAACTTGTAAAGCTATGTTTTAAATCCTCTGTTATCGGGCTTTTGATGAAACTCTTAAATTGTTCCTCTGTGCCTGCCCACACAATCAAAAGAGCATCAATGAAACAGCTAAACATCACATGTTCTAGGCCGAAGGTACCAGCCCCAAGAATGTGGGTCTCTTCCCACCAACCCATATATAGGTTGGCATATGTGGTGCATATTGCGTCCCCATAGCCATCCCACATTCTTGGATCCAATACACGCCCCCAAATGTGAAATAATTGTTTGGGGTTTATTATTATTATTACAGAGCATAAGGAAATATTTTTTATACAATTTTGAATTACTTTGATAAAATGAAGTCTATCGAAGCTTTCTGGATAACAGATTTAAGGAAAATGACTCTAATACCTGTAATAGTTAATATTATGAATCCAGTGTTTTCCTAAAATACATTGCTAAACAACATTAAACAAATAAAACATGAGCTGGGTAAATTAAAAAAGGCAAATAAAGACAATTTGAAAATTTTACACCAATTGAACAGGTCATTTTACTACTCTTTTAAATGACGCTCAAAGACCTGTCCCACATTGTTAAGCAACTCCATCGAAATCTAGTTTGATTACTCTTAATGGCTATTTTATTATATTTCCTTGTTTGTTCTGTGAAAACAATAACGTGAGTGTGATATTACTGAAGAAATGTGGTTTTCAAAGGGAACTTAGAGTCAGTGGTTTGACTCCGACCCAGGGTGTATTCCCTTCCATGTGCTCAGTAGCCTCAGAGGAAGTCAGTAAGCGACAAAATGCATCAGGTGATTGTTGACATAATCCCCAATCGCCGAGGAACCAACACGTGGAAGGGCAGACACCACAGGTCGGGATGACACGATATGCTCAATCTTAACTTCAAAATTCAAGGATCCCATTGGGAAGCTAGTCCAATTTCTTTGATATATGTGAATATATTTTGAAACTTTGTGAGTATCCACCTATCATCTGCACATCGGTGTTTAAAATTGAACATAAAATAGGAATACAACAATGCATAGTGTGTAAATAGGTGGAGGTGTTGAACTACAACATTTTAAAAAATGCTACACCATAAGTTCTCTCTATGCTATATTCTTTTTTTTTCCCTCGCTGACCGCTGAATATTACGCTCGAGGAGAATGAGTTTTTTCGGGTCACATTAAAGGGGAAACTACAGAGACTTTGGACACTTTTTGCTCTTAGCATAATTTGTGATATTACCGGTACATTCACATAAGAAAATATTGACCATTTCTATTAATCCAAGCATACTTCATTGATTAAAGTAACAGGAATGTAGCTTGATGAATAATATATCACATTTACTTAATGCTAAACCAGAGCATTTGGACTAGTTTCCGAATGTGGGAGGCTTATTTATTAAAGGTAGAATTTTAGTGGAATTAGAGCTTTTTGAAACCAAGATTAAACTCTTCTCTAAAACTACAAGTGCCATGAAAGCAATTCAAAAATTTGATTATAAAAAGACTGAATTGATAAAAAAAACTGAACATTGCGCTAAAAATAAGAGTTTTTTGGATGATTACTAGCAAAAAAAAATCCAAAAAACTTGAATTTCACTTTTTTTTTACACATCTCTAGAAATGTGTGGTTTTTCTATTTTATTTTTTAAAAATTGAGATTTATTAAATGTAAAAACCATGAAAACCTCTAATACAAAAGTTTGCTGGGTAAAAGTTGTCAAGGTCCTATATAAATTAATGGAATCTGCACTGATCCTATAGGTCCATTGTAAATCAATTCGGATTTTTGGAGTTTTTTTCAATAGGAATTTTCTGAAAAACTAAATTTTTTGAGGTTTTAGAGATATTTGTATTTTTTTCAGATTAGATCATTTTCCGTTTTTTGATTTGTTTTTTTTAATAAAAGTCATGACATTTGTGGTTTTAGATAAAGTGAGTTTAGTTGTGATTTCAAACACCTCTAAACCCTCTAAAGATGGTCATCAATAAATAAAAAATGGCTAAAAAAGTTGAATAGGATCACTGCAGCTTCCATTGACTTCTATAGAAACTCTTTTACTTGCTGAAGTTTTGTATCATGGTTTTTGCACTGAATAAATCACAAAGGGGTTATTTATTAAAACTCAATTTTTTACAGATCGAGCTTTTAAAGAGGAAAGCTTGATTTTTAATGGAAAAAAAAACCTTGAATTATTCAAGATTATACCCCAAGGCTGCAAATAATCTGAATCCAAAAATACTCCATCTCAAACCTGCCAAGTTCATGGATAAGTCAATGGCAGATGTCCCTTTTCCAATTTGAAGATATTGTGGATTACGCCTGGTTTGTCCAATATCACAACAAAATCAAGTGTTTCTGTCGCCATACTCGATAAATACAGTTGTCAAGTAACAATCCAAAAAAGTTGCACAATTCAAATTATTGCTTGAATTTTTCTTGTTTTTTTCTCGATCCACATTTTTCAAGTTAATTTATTAATAAATAAGGTACAATCAGGGATTGGAGTTGGCCAAGTTTGTTTGATTCAAATAATTAGAAAAAAGTTGAGTTTTAATAAATAACTCCCTAAGAGTTTTAGAGAAGTTAAAAAAAAATGGGTTTTTAGAGAAAAAGTGCATTTCGTGAAAAGAACAGAAGTCTATTTAGTAATTTAGCAAATTTTCTAATTAGTGGGAAAAAATGAACACCTTTTAAAACACAGAAATGTTTTCCTCTCCCCATATTATTCTGAATTGAGACTACATAAATATAAGTAGAGTAAAACCTTTATAAAATAGCAATGTTTAGACAATACAGATTATTTGAATGGAGGAGAGATGAAGGAAGTTGTAAGAATCCAGTAAAATGAAATATTAGGATATTACTAATTGAACTTTTTTGTTTTCATTGCAAACATTTGTTAAATTTACTTACAGACTATACAAATCCAAGGAGAAAAATATCATGTCAAGATAAGTGGAGTAGAAATGAACGAAACATGCATGTTTTGCAAAAGTTTACAAAATCACAAAGTTACACTGAAATGCTTCGGAGTCAATGGGAAGGTGAAATTACATTGCAATTAAGGCATTTTAAGATTTGCATTAGCATATACATTTGTCATATGTATAATTGTATGTTTAAAATATAAACCCATTTATTGTACAACACTGTGGAATATGTTTATAATGTCAATAATCTTAACACTAATAATATACAATTGGCAATAATACTAATTCTGCTACTTCTACTTATCATAGTAACACTACTACTAATAATATAACCTTTATAGAAATATAATTTTTTGAAGAGGAAATATGAAATGTGAATTTTTTAGCTCTATTAACAGGTGTTTTCTTTTTTTTTTTTTTGGAAATACAAAAATGACAAATAGATGCCAGAGTCAACATTTCTTACATATATTTCAGATCAAGCAGTTAGACAGGATGATAAAGCAGGATGGTGAAACTGTTGCTTTATTAGATTTTACAGAGGCTTTTGAACCAGGAAACAAGACAAGAAAAATATGACGTGGAAAGTTTTTAAATTCTCAAAATTGTTTAGTGAAGCTAAATATGGTTTCAGCTTTCCTCACAGTCAGGTCTAATCAGTAGCTCTGCTCCATCCATTATGATAATTTTCCACCAAAATCTTTTCAACAGTAGTTCATCATAATAGACAAACACTCATGCTGATATGTAAGATAAGGGTCTACCAACAAAAGATCCTCATTCCGGTTAAATAATGCCTACCTTTACAATCTCATTCTCATGGCAAGAGAATACTAACAAATTTTAATTTAATTAATTTATAGATAAATTATAAATTGTATAGGATGAAGACAGAAGCATATTTAAATTAAAATTTCACAGAACCTTATTATTTAAAAAGAAAACATACAAAACAGCCCCAGTAATTTTGTTGGTGGGTGCCCCTGCTCTGTTGCGATAGGCTACCTTTGTTTTTGGTTCAGGCAATGATTGAACTAAATTCTCATGTTACAATAGCATGACTCATTATAGATCTAAATATAATAACATTTAGAAATCAATGATCCAGATTGAATTCAATGAGAAAAAGATTTATCACATGAAAAGTCATGGACAAGATTCAATTTGAAATGCAATTCAATTCAGAAAAACGTATCTCATGATTTATCACTTGAAAACTCTATTGACATCAATGGGAAAAAAATGGAAACAAATTAGTAGAAAAGTTTTTTCTCATTGAATTGAATCTAGTCCATGAGTTTTCAAATGATAAACCATCAACTTTTTCTCCCTGATTTGAATATAGGCTCTCGATCAGATTGGTTAATCCGAGGGGTAATTGCACATTAATTTCCCAAGTATTTATACATAATAGTTTTCACCCATAAAAGAGTCCATGCAACAATTTAGCAATGCAGGTACCAAATAGGGTAACTTTTAGCAAATCCCTGAGTGTGTAACCTTCTGTCACATCAAAGCATATGGGACCATATACAACTCAGAGTTAGCATTGTCACTAGGTAGAAGTAAATTCAATACTAAAAGTAACACCTTTTAAGGCAAGTGTCAATGCCAGAGCTCCCTTTATCTGTGTTTTGTTTAATTTGCACCATATGCACAACCATATTTAAATCATCAAAGCATGTGAATTAGGATTATGGCCTAGATAGTTTTCACCATTTATACCACTAGTGAATTCCCCATACTCCGCTGCATGCACACCCCCACACACACTGGCCCTGCAAGAAGGAACCAGCTACCACCTTAGTCACCACATACAAAAAATGTGCACATTTAGGGGATTTTTTATTAAAATCTGGATGTTAAACTCTTGAAAAAAATTTTTTCATTGGAAAACGGATTTCTGAATTTTTAGAGGAAATGTTTTTGTTTTTTTAAATTTTACGTTTTCGGCTAAAAACTATAAAGATTTCAAGTGATTTGGGAAAAAAGTGAAAAAAATTTGATCCATTTGGGAAAAAAACGGAAAAATAAGAGTGATTAGAGCGATTTGGGTTTTCACTTGAGTTTTTCAGCGATCCATTTAAATTAAGTTTTTTATTAATAAATAAGATAAATAGCAGGCGTTTTTTTTTAAATAAAATATTAGGATTTTAGTAAATAACCCCCTTAATGTAGGCTTGTGTGAGTACATGTGGGTCTCACTATTGAAATCAGTCTGGGGCTATGATAGGCTTTTGTGTTAAAACTATTTAACTTCCTGAAATTACACATAAAGGTTAACATTCTGCTGTGAACATAATTCAATCAGCTTGGCAGCTTAGAATTTTTCAAGATGCTGATCTTATCCCCTACCATCTTTAGGGCCCTATCATTGTTAGTTAGTTCCCTCTTTCTATGCCTAAATAAATCCATACTTCACTTGTAGTATTGAACTACATTGCCTTGTTTAGCTTTGTCAAAAAGAAAACATAAAAATTTGCAAATATTTGCTGAAATGTGTCAAATGCATTGGAGTCAATAGGGCAGATTTACTAAAGGGCGAAGTGGGTATTTTAGTGAAAATTCACCAGAATGACAATTCGAAGGGACATCACCAATTTACTAAAAGGCAAAGAGGGCAAATCCCAAAGAGCTCTGTGATTTTGCTAAGGGTTCCTGGGCATGCATCACTAGAGATGGGTTACAGTAGAGTAGGTGCAGGGCTGATAAAGATATAGGATCTATAATTGTGAATTGTTGGGACCTAGAGTTCCTGACCACTAATCATCTGATTATTAAAACAACAACAAAAAACAAGAGACTCATTCTTAAAATGCTAAAAAAGATTTTTAATCTATATATAAATCATGTTATACTCTGGATCTGAAATACACAACACAAAGACAATCGCACAGATGTAAAAATTAAGTCATATAATCACTTGTTCAGACAAATAAATAGCTTTTCTGGCCTCAGAACATGAAAAGAAAAAAAAATTCAAGTTCTGAAAATACATATAAAGTTTACAGTCCTTCATGTTTACCTATTGGTTAAATTCGGATTATTCAAATATTACTTTTATTTCCTCTTGTTTTAGTGTGGCGTGTCATATATAAACACTATCAGATCTTAAGTGCTGTAGACACAGTCCTTTGGCAGAGAATTTTATGTGCAAATTCCTTTTCTCTGTCTTGATTATACACATTGGTATTTGTTAACCCAGAGAAGGGGAAAGAAATATGGAGATTGTTTCCTAAAAATGTAATCCATGTTTCAAAGGTACTTAAAGATACGTAAATGATTACTATTGGGAACAAAGGGAGCAGTGGGAATGTACTGTAATGGTATAAAGTAATGGCAGTGTAAAATAACAGATTATAAGTATGCTAAATGCGTTTTTGTAAATATTCATTATTAGGATTACACTGTATTTCCACAGGTTGATAAAGATATCACTAAAATGTGCTTACATTCAGAGAAAAAGCAGTGCTCAAAACAGACAAATGAAACAAAGGTATAATTAAAAGGCAATTGATAGGTTGTGTTTTCCAGAGGAAAAAAAAGTGTCATGGGAGATATAATGGAAAAAATTGTTAATGTCCACTTTCATCACTAGATTAGAGCTTCTTCTTCGATTGCTGAGCATTGTCCTGGCATTCAGTTCTTGAGCAGCCACATTCTTCAACATAGGTGTAAGAGAATACTGATTTGCTTCCATCTTTGCATTTCAGATCTATCTGTCGTTGGCTAGTCTTCATCTCCTGGCAACAACTGCATGTATGTTCCATTGAATTGGAATCTGCAGAGTATCTGTGGGAATAATGGTTCAGGCTGTTAGGCTTAACTCCTAGTTAAGAATTATGAATGTGTCTTCTAAGAAAACTTAATTAAACCCATGGTTTTTGAATATCATCCATGATTCATAACTTACATTGATTTGGTACTGCAGCTTCCCTCACAGTAGGCCATTTCCACTGTCTGTTCACAGGTTCCATATGTGATGAGCTGGCTCTCTTTATGGACAAGGCAACCATTTTTCGGTTCAACAACTGAAAATAAATGTAAAAATGTTTGCTATAGTTAACTATGTATTATTTATTTACTATAAACAAGCAATAGATTATTATCATTTCATTTGAAATAGTCTTTATTTACAGGTATGGGTCCTGTTTTCCAAAATGCTAGGGACCTGAGGTTTTCTGGATGAGGAAACTTTCTGTAATTTGGATCCCCATAATTAATGGCTTATAAAAAATGATGTGAACATCAACTAAACCCAACAAGATTGTATAACTTTGTTGGGATCAAATACAAGGCACTGTTTTATCCCTATAGGGAAAAAGGTAATAATACAAATCAGAATTATTTGATTAAAATAGAGTCGATGGACGATGGCCTTCCTGGATAACAGGTTTCCAGATACCGGATCCCATATATATCTCACGGGTATATTTATAATATAAACACATACAGTTGATAATATGTCAGTGACAATGTCTAAATATACAGTATTAGAGTTCATTGAGGCTTTGCAATCTTATAAAAACATAAGGGTTTTATTCTGGGCACTTAGGGGCACATTTACTAAGCTCGAGTGAAGGATTCAAAGTAAAAAAATTTGAATTTCAAAGGTGTTTTTTTTGGGTACTTCGACCATCAAATACGCTACTACAACCTACGACTACGACTTTGACTTTAATTCGAACTAAAAATTGCTCGACTGTTCGACCATTCGATAGTCGAAGTACTGTCTCTTTAAAAAAACTTAGACTACCTACTTCGGCAGTTTAAACCTACCGAGGTACAATGTTAGCCTATGGGGACCTTCCCCCATCAGTTTTCTAAGGTTTTTTTTGATCTAACAAAAATCCTTCAATCGATCGATTAAAATCCTTTGAATCGTTCGAACGATTTTTACTTTGATCATTCGATCGTAATATTTGCATTAAATTCTTCTAATACAATATTTGAATTCAAGGATTTTATTTCGAGGATCGAATTCAAGGGTTTATTAACCGTCGATATTTGACCCTTAGTAAATGTGCCCCATTATGTTGAATAGACTTCTAATATAGCTGTAGAGTATAGAAATAAAACTCACAGTTCACTCTCTTTGCTCCACATTTGACAATTCCACATTTTTATAAATTACTACCTCTGATAGATATAATAAGGTTGTAAATTAAAAGTTATAAATAATAGGATGGTACATCAACATAATAGAATACTTCCTTACCCTCACAACGCTTGCAGCAGCCATTAGCTGATGTCTTTACAGTACCTTGTTTCTAAAATAAAAAAGGGGTAAAAAATGAAAAAAAAAAACAGTAAATACATAGGATCATTATAGAAAAAAAAGTGTAGTTGGGGTTTCATTTTTTCTATCAGGAATGCGCTCTAGAATTTTTCGGTAAACAATGAAAGAGTGGTTGCAGCAGAATAAATATTTTAAGTCATATTATAGATGCATATGGACAGTAATAATTGTGTCGTAAAATTAGCCATAAAAGAATAAGCAATAAAATAGCAAGTGTCTGGCTGAATTTCAGTTCGTACCTAAAAAAAGATTGAGACCCAAACAGATGGAAGAGGTTATAAATCCAACTATTACATTTCCAAATAAGAAAATGTATGTTCAAATATTCATACTTAGGCATTTCATATTTGTTCACTTTAGGGGTGAGTGAATCTGACCTTGCTTCGGCAAAAAATCATGAAACCATTTTTTCACCCATTGGTTCTACTTCTGGGCGTCATTTTTGCAGCGAAGCTTGGCGGAAAATTTCGCTCAACACTAGAACTTTGTTTCATCCCATATTATCTATTTGGGTCCTAATATATTAATTTAGATATTTGTTTATATAGTCTGGTGACCCGGTTTGGAGAAATAACCTTTATGAAATTATTAAGTAGGTTATTTGTTCTGTATATATTTCAACAAGCATTTTTTAAAGTGTTCAATAACCCATAAACAAAAACAGAAATGTATATACAGTACATGGATTCCTGTGCTACTGAGAATCGAAAAGCCCGTCATTGTGTGTTCTTTTCTACCTGCTTATATAAATAAAATAATCAATGTATTTGTATGTATTGCTGTTTTTATTGTCTGCATAGCATGGAGACTCTTGTGGAAACGATACCCAAATTGGGTATGATACGTTCTTTAATCCTTATATCAGTTAGAGAAATATATTAACATTGATTTGTATTTAATTAAGAATTTAACATGTAGGTTTGAGAACAAAATGTACCTCTTTGCATTCGTTTTCATCAAAAGGAGGACAGGATATCGTTATATTTATGATATCATAAGTAGGGGAACATGTATAGCTTTTGCACTTGTCATCTTCTGGGGAATAGGTCTCTTCAGGCTGAAATGTAAGCAAACGTTAAATGTGAACAGATATATTATTGAACTCATTAAGCCACATCAAAAAAATGTAGGCGCGCGTTAGAATAGTTGCGCGCATAAAGACCGTTGCACGTCAAAATTATTCAGACGCCCAATGACTTTAATGCATTTGGAAATAGGCACACGTATTAAAATTTTCGCAGGTGTCTAAGTTGACGCGCATCAAAATAATTTTGATGCCCATTGCCTTCAATGCGTTTTTTTCGGCAAAGAGAAGTGGGACAAAAATCTCCAATCACTACTTATTTATGAATGTAAATGCAAAGTGCGAGTTTAGATGCAAACAGTTGTAATTGTATTGATGCAATAAACAAAGTTATTTGCACATTTACATGCTTCTGGAAACTTGAGGTTAATTGTGGAATTATTAATGCCACATGTTTGAGATGCCGCCATTCCAACACAAATGCAGGGGAAATAGCATGTGCATGCAATTAACCAAACTGACAGCACCTTGTGTCCACATTGGCGAATCACACATCAGTTGCAGCCCCAACAACATAGTGGGTGCCTGCACTGAAACTGCAATTTTGTGAAAAAAAAAATGACAAATTGCATTCGAAAAGTCCATCTTGCACTTTGCAATCACTCCATAAGCTGGTCTTGATTTTTATGATTCAACAAAGAATTGTCATTGAAAATGTCCTAGAAACATATCAGAAAACGTACCTTAAGGACTTTGGTTTTGTTGTCATCCATCTTCATTACACATGCCACTTGTACACATGTTCCACAGCAGGCTCCCTCCATCTTTTCATATGTATATCCCTGTTTTACATAAAACAATAATTTTTGTTATCTGAAGCAAGAAAGTAATATGTTCAGCTAATAAAGAGTAGTGAAGGAGAAATCATTACTAATTTGTTTTGTGTAAATAGACCCTTTAATGGACAATGAATTCTGAAAGCCAAGTGTATCTGAAAAAACAGAGTCTTACCTCTAAGCATTCTGATTGTTTTGTGATGGGACATTTCTCTGTAAGGGTGTGCAATTCAAAGTCTCGTGTACATTCATAGGAGATGCATTTGTCTTCTTTAGGTGTGTAGGTCTCTCCAGACTACAATGTATAACAATAAAATACTGAAGTTATATTAATGTTCATATTAATATGTTCATTAATGAATATGTTAATTGATCAATATATTAATGAATATCTTAACATTAATGTTCCTAAACATATTAATATTCATATTTTTATCCATGTATTTTATATAGTCTCACAATATAGCATATTTTCTGGCATCATTAGACATTAAAAAGCTGAACAGTGTTACTTTATGGGGCAGATTTATCAAGGGTCGAACAATGAATTCAAATTAAAATTTTCTAGTGTCAGAATTCACACATTTTTAATCCCACTATTCGAATCTAAGTTTGAATGCGAATCTCAACTTCAGGTGGCACATCTCTTCAATATTTGCCCAGAGTGCACAGTAAATATAAGTAAATCATTCAGAATACCAGCACAATAGAAAGTATGCATATTTTGAATAATTAGCAAGTACCTCAAGGAGTTTGGTTGTGTTGTTATCCATCTTCATTACACATGCCACTTGTACACATGTTCCACAGCAGGCTCCCACCTTCCTTTCATATTTATATCCCTGTTTGACATAAAACACAATAATGTTTTTTGTAATCCTATAGAAAGCAAACATCAGTTCATAAAGAAAATTAAGGAAACATTACTACTTTAGTGCTTTATAAATAGGATATAGGAAGCCAGATGTACATAGAAATGCAGAATCTTACCTCTCGGCATTCTGATTGATCTGTGATGGGACATTTCTCCTTAAGGGTTTCCAGTTTAAAGTCTGCTTTACAGTTATAGGAGAAACATTTGTCTTCAGGTGTGTAGCTTTCTCCAGGCTGCAATGTAAATCCAACAATATAATATTGTAGTTGTCCATATTAATGTTCACTATTTTATCCAAGGATATGCGTGTTCCAAAAAGTCTCAGAATAAGGTACAGTATATTTCCTGCCATCATAATAGTTTAGTATATGCATAATAGTATGGTAGCAAAACATGGTGGTGCATTCTGGAATATTTGTCTGTTATTCTATTCTAGGTACTTGTCATTCTATGCAAATCAATACATATAAATCCACATACCCATCAGGATATATACATATATTTTCAGTAAAGAAGGTCCGCAATCTCAGGACTTAAAAATTAGATAATGTTTTATTAACAAAAGACTAACGTTTTGGCCTTTCTCTTTGAGAAAGGCCTCGGAGAGCCTGAAACGTTAGTCCTTTGTTAATAAAACATTATCTAATTTTTAAGTCCTGAGAGTGCGGACCTTCTTTACTGAATAATTATTTAAAAAATGTTGGACACTGCACCCAGGCAAGTTGAACCTAGTGATGAGAGTGATGACTCATCCAAAGTTCTTGTATCTATCTATCTATCTATCTATCTATCTATCTATCTATCTATCTATCTATCTATCTATCTATATATATTGTGACAAAGAGCTATGTCCCAATAGGCTGCCTGTATATGATGGGAGGTATATAGCACCCAGCCTGAGGTATTGGCTCCTTTAAATCTCCAGGGTAAGACAGGTTAGGACCCTGGAGCAAGGATAGTTCAGTATGCTGTCCAATTAGTCCGCAGGTGGGACTGGTTAAGGGAGCCGGTTGGGGAGAGGGAGTGTGTTGTACTGGGAGTCAGAGAGAACCTCTGAACACACGCTGTGAACAAAATGTGTATTTGACTACAAAGAGTGACTCTTTGTTACCATCGCAAGGAACTTTCCTGTGTACTGTAACACTGCAAACCGGTGAGGTTTTCCTTATTATTGACTGTTAAAGCACGGAACTTGTGCCTGTTTAATTTGTCCGGTTTGAACAATAAACCCCAGGCAGGAGCCTGTTTCATTTTTGTTGCAAACCTAAGCCTCCTGTCTCCTCTGTAAGAACTGTTTTACGTGAGCCCTACCTGCTGCTTTGAGCTATTCCCCACAATATATATATATATATATATATATATATATATATATATATATATATATATATATATATATAACACGATGGATCAGCACACACTGTTGTTTGGTGAAGCAATAGTGTTTATTTCATACAAAACACATTTTTATCCGACGTTTCGGACCGAAAGCCTTTGATCGTGCACTACTGGCAACATCGGTTTGAGTGCTGGTACTGTGGGACTCTCTCTCTCTATATATATATATATCATATATATATGTCAGCACTATAGAATACAGTTGTAGCTAACTTGGATTTTTCTACATTGCTTTTTGTAACTTGTTTTTAATAAGTAACTTATTACACTGCACAAAGTATTCTTATCATGATGAGCATTTTCACTTGATTGGTTTTTTAGCAATTGTCACTGTTTGAGACAATGTCACTTTATTTATGAATTTTATATAAAAGTATTGCACATTGCCACTTTTATACCTTGCACCAATCACTTTAATGCTTTGAATGTGATGTCATTCTCTAATTGCCTATGGTTCATTGGCTATATATATATCACATGATGTTTAGGGTATGGTTGCCTTGAGAAAGGTCCCGGTAGGGACCGAAACATTACGTTGGCTGGAACATCATGCTTCACTAAATACACTTTCTACTTTTAAAAAAAGATCCCTGTGTTGCTGGTTCATTTGAGAGTGTATATATATATATAATTTTTTTTTTTTTTTTTAATTAACATGAAAAGTACCTTAAGGAGTTTGGTTGTGTTGTCATCCTTCTTCATTACACATTCCACTTGTACACATGTTCCACAGCAGGCCCCCACCTTCTTTTCATATTTATATCCCTGTGAGACATAAAGCACAAGATTTGTTTGTTGTTATCCTAAAGCAAAAGATGACATCATATAATTAAGAATAGCTAAGGGAAAACATTACTACTTCGGGGAAGCCAAATGTATATAAAAATGCAAAATCTTACCTCTAAGCATTCTGACTGATCTGTGATGGGACATTTCTCCTTAAGTGTTTCCAATTCAAAGTCTGGTTTACATTCATGGGAGATGCATTTATTTTCTTTAGGTGTGAAGGTCTCTCCAGGCTGCAATGGTGGGGATGGTGAAACTTGATTATATTGTTGAACTAAGCAGATTAATGACTATGTAAAATGACTGACTATAACTCTACAGTATATTCTCCTGGTAACTTAAGGCTACTTGGGGGTGCATCATTGCACCTATCCAGCCTGCTCTGATAAATTTGGCAAGTATACATATAGTAGCTAGGGAACCTTGGAACTACCACCTTACTGAAAGTGCCAGTAGGTTCAGAGTTCAGAGCCACAGAGGATGTTCCAATTGAGGGTTATTTCAGGATAATTCCATTATTAACACAGAGCACCAGAAGTGACCCCATTCAATACAATTACAAGGAAAGTAACATTAGCCCATCATTTACCAAAACAGACAGCACTGGTGCACCCAACACAAGGTGCCATGTGATGGTGCTGGAATATTGTGTGCACTCTATTGTGGGTAAAATAACATGAATTGTGCCTAAAACGTCATAAATTAGCCCTGTTGTCTATTCTTTCATAAAACTACTGTGCTTTCACAAATGCCATGCTTTGTTTCAGTTTTTCCCAAATCTAAACATATTAAGCTACAGTGGGCTATACAGGTATGGGACCTGTTATCCAGAATGCGTGGGACCTGGGGGTTTCCAGATAATGGATCTTTCCATAATTTGGATCTCCATACCTTAAGTCTACTAGAAAATCATGGGAATATTAAACAAACCCAATGGGCTGGTTTTGCTTCCAGTAAGGAGTAATTATATCTTAGTTTGCATTTTTTATTATTACAGAAAAAGAGGGAATCATTTTTAAAAAAATTAGATTATATGGATACAATGGGGTCTATGGGAGATGGCCTTTCTATAATTCAGAGAATTCTGAATAACAGTTTTCTGGATAACACTGATTGGCACACTGAATTGGCATACTGATCCTGACTTTATGATTCAACAAAGCATGTCTTTGACATTTATCTCTAAAAATAAATGGGAAAAAAAATACCATAAGAAGTTTGGTTGTTTTGTCATCCATCTTCATTACACATGCCACCTGTACACATTTTCCACAGCAAGCTCCCTTCACCTTTTCATATTCATATCCCTGTTTGAAAAAAAAGTAATTTTTTGTCATCCTTAAGCAAGAGATAATTTCAGTTCAAAAAGAATAGTGAAGGAGTAACCATTACTACTCTAGTGCTTTATAAAATGGACTCTAAGTAGAAAATTCATTGTGGTAAGAAGAAATGCTGAATCTTACCTCTGGGCAATCTGTTTTGTTTGTGATGGAACATTTCTCCTTATGTGTTTCTAGGTCAAAATCTGCTTTACATACATAGGAGATGCATTTGTCATCTTCAGGTGTGTAAGTTTCTCCAGGCTACAATTTAAACCCAACAATAAATTACTGTAGATGTCCACATATCCAACTGCAAAATTTCATACATTCATATCAGCAGCTTATAAAGTAAATGTTTAAAAAAAACAAAACCCATTGTTATATGTTTACATTATGTTATTTTATAAAAATACTTTCAAATTGTTTTCAAATAATATATTTTTCACATCAAAACTGAAATATATAGGAAATATATTTGAAATATAAAAGGGCAGATTTATTAAGGTTTGAGATGTGTTTTCCAGGAAAATTTTAATTGTCAATATATTTTTTGGTCAAAACTCACATTTTTGGTTTACAAAAAATTGCATTTTTTGAGGTTTTTTTTTTAAACTAGAATTTTCCAAAATGTATTATACCCTGACCCTGGAAATAGCTTGAATTTGAAAATACACCATCTAAAGCCTGTTGAGGTCATGTAGGAGTCATAGTAACAAAGTAACATAGAGTCAATGGCAGAGGTTCCTTCAATCATTTTAAGTAATTAGCCAGCATGATGTTTGAGTTTTTTTTCCAAGGGTTTTGCAGCAAACTCAAATAATATGAGTGAGTCGAGTTTAATTGATTAATTTGAGTTTTGCAACTCAATGCTACTTTTTTCTTAAATAAGAAACCATTCGATTTGTGAGTTAATTTGAGGTATAAAAAACTGACCTTTGATAAATAACCCCATAGTGTGCAGTACAGGATACTAGAGTATGTACTTTACTTGCTCATGGTTTACCAAAACAACGCTACTTTGCCTACATACTGGTGCATCGATCACAAGTGGCCATGTCCACAATCTAGCAGGTATCTGCAATGGTGCTGGTATTCTGTATGCACTCCATTGTGATATAAAATTGCAAAATAAAAATAAATTATGCCCAACAATTGCGAAATAAATTATGCCCAACAATTGCGCCTTCATAAATTAGCCCTGTATATTCTTTGATAAAACTACTTTCACAAATGGCATGCATTGCTTCGGTTTTTCCAAATCTAAACACAATTCTATGAATTGGCACACAGATCCAGATTTTATGATTCAACAAATCATATGTTTGATATCTAAAAAAAATGACCTTAAGAAGTTTGCTTGCTTTGTCACCCATCTTCATTACACATGCCACGCGTACACATGTTCCACAGCAGGAACCCTTCGCCTTTTCGTAGTCAGTTCCCTGTTTGACATAAAGTACAACCATTTTGTTGTTTTTAAACAAGGGATAACTTCAGTTCAAAAAGAGTATTAAAGGAGTAAATATTACTACTATGGTGCATTATAACAAGAACTCTGCATTAACAATTTATTGTAGTAGCCAAATGTAAAGTATATAGAAATGCAGAATCTCACCTCTGGGCAATCAGATTTATCTGTGATGGGACATTTCTCCTTTACTGTTTCCAGTTCAAAGTCTGGTTTACATTCATAAGTGATGCATTTGTCTTCAGGTGTGTAAGTTTCTCCAGGCTGCAATGTAAATGCAACAATAAAATACATTTAGATGTCTACATTAAATTGCAAAACTCCATACATGCATAAACAGTAATAGGATTCTAAAGCGTGTTAAATTAACGTAAATAAAGAATCTAGAGTATCTACTTTATGTGATACTTGATTATTTGAACTAAGCACATAAGTGACAATTTAAACTGACAAATTAGCAGGAAAAGTACCTTAAGAGGTTTGGTTGTGTTGTTATCCATCTTCATTACACATGCCACTTGTACACATGTTCCACAGCAAGCACCCTTCACCTTTTCATATTTATATCCCTGTTTGACATAATGTACAATTGTTTTTTTTTATTCTTAAACAAGGTATAATCAGTTCAAAAAGAGTATTAAAGGAGTAAACATGACTACTGTGGTGCTTTATAACAATTGACAATTTATTGTGGTGCCAAATATAAAGTATATAGAAATGCAGAATCTCACCTCTGGGCAATCAGATTGATCTGTGATGGGACATTTCTCCTTTACTGTTTCCAGTTCAAAGTCTGCTTTACATTCATAAGTGATGCATTTGTCTTCAGGTGTGTAAGTTTCTCCAGGCTGCAATGTAAATCCAACAATAAGATACAGTAGATGTCTACATTAAATTGCAAAACTCCATACATGCATAAACAGTAATAGGATTCTAAAGCGTGTTAAATTAACGTAAATAAAGAATCTAGAGTATCTACTTTATTTGATACTTGATTATTTGAACTAAGCACATAAGTGACAATTTAAACTGACAAATTAGCAGGAAAAGTACCTTAAGAGGTTTGGTTGTGTTGTTATCCATCTTCATTACACATGCCACTTGTACACATGTTCCACAGCAAGCACCCTTCACCTTTTCATATTTATATCCCTGTTTGACATGATGTACAATTGTTTTTTGTTATTCTTAAACAAAGTATAACCAGTTCAAAAAGAGTATTAAAGGAGTAAACATGACTACTGTGGTGCTTTATAACAATTGACAATTTATTGTGGTGCCAAATATAAAGTATATAGAGATACAGAATCTTACCTCTAAGCATTCTGATTGTTTTGTGATGGGGCATTTCTCTGTATGGGTGTTCAATTCAAAGCCTGCTTTACATTCATAAGTGATGCATTTGTTATCTTTAGGTGTGTAAGTTTCTCCAGGCTGCAATGTAAATCCAACAATAAAATACTGTAGATGTCTACATTATATTGCAAAACTCCATACATGCATAAACAGTAATAGAATTCTAAAGCGTGTTAAAATAACGTAGATAAAAAACCTAGAGTATCTACTTTATTTGATACTTGATTATTTGAACTAAGTACATAAATGACAATTTAAACTGACAAATTAGCAGGAAAAGTACCTTAAGAGGTTTGGTTGTGTTGTTATCCATCTTCATTACACATGCCACTTGTACACATGTTCCACAGCAAGCACCCTTCACCTTTTCATATTTATATCCCTGTTTGACATGATGTACAATTGTTTTTTGTTATTCTTAAACAAGGTATAACCAGTTCAAAAAGAGCATTAAAGGAGTAAACATGACTACTGTGGTGCTTTATAACAATTGACAATTTATTGTGGTGCCAAATATAAAGTAAATAGAGATACAGAATCTTACCTCTAAGCATTCTGATTGATCTGTGATGGGACATTTCTCTGTAAGGGTGTTCAATTCAAAGCCTGCTTTACATTCATAAGTGATGCATTTGTCTTCTTCAGGTGTGTAGGTCTCTCCAGGCTGCAATGTTAATGTAATAATAAAAAAGATTTCCATATTAAAGTACACAATTTCATCTATGCATCTACAGAAATAAGATTCTAGAGAGCATCAGTAAGATATATTTGTAATTAATTTAAAAAGCAGAACCCAGGGTTATATTTATGAACTTTCATCTATTATTTTATAAAAAAAAATACCTTCATGTGCTTCATACAAAATATATATACTCTCATGTGCTTACAGGACAGATGTTACAATTATATTAGCAGATGTATCAACAATCTAATGGTTGCAGGAATGGTACCTTAAGGACTTTGGTTGTGTTGTGTTGTTATGTTGCAAAAGCCACAATTTACTCATGATTTACCATAACAGACACTATTTTGTATTCATACTGGTGCATTAAACACAAGCTGACATGTCTGCAATCTACCAGATGACTGATGCGCAAAATCTGTGTGCACTCAACTGCTAAAATAACATGACTGATGCCCAAAAATACACCTTGCACTTAAAATTTGTCATGGTACCTATTATTTCATAAAATCACTTTTACAAATGTCATGCTTTGCTTCCATTTTTCCAAATCTAAAAACATTAATCTAAAGTTTGCTGTACAGAATATGGTGATACAATTCCAATAGATCACACTGTTCCTGATTGCATGATTCTACAAATCACATTTCTGACACATCTCGAAAATAAAGAGAAAAGTACCTGAAGCAGTTTGGTTGTCTTGTCATCCATCCTCATTACACATGCCACTTGTACACATATTCCACAGCAGGCTCCCTCCTTCTTTTCATATTTATATCCCTGTTTGACATGATGTACAATTGTTTTTTGTTATTCTTAAACAAGGTATAACCAGTTCAAAAAGAGTATTAAAGGAGTAAACATGACTACGGTGGTGCTTTATAACAATTGACAATTTATTGTGGTGCCAAATATAAAGTATATAGAGATACAGAATCTTACCTCTAAGCATTCTGATTGTTTTGTGATGAGGCATTTCTCTGTATGGAATGTGTGCAATTCAAAGTCTGCTTTACATTCATAGGAGATGCATTTGTCTTCTTTAGCTGTGTAGGTCTCTCCAGGCTGCAATGTTAATGTAATAATAAAAAAGATTTCCATATTAAAGTACACAATTTCATCTATGTATCTACAGAAATAAGATTCTAGAGAGCATCAGTAAGATATATTTGTAATTAATTTAAAAAGCAGAACCCAGGGTTATATTTATGAACTTTCATCTATTATTTTATAAAAAAATACCTTCAAGTGCTTCATACAAAATATATATACTCTCATGTGCTTACAGGACAGATGTTGCAATTATATTAGCAGATTTATCAACAATCTAATGGTTGCAGGAATGGTACCTTAAGGACTTTGGTTGTGTTGTTATGTTGCAAAAGCCACAATTTACTCATGATTTACCATAACAGACACTATTTTGTATTCATACTGGTGCATTAAACACAAGCTGACATGTCTGCAATCTACCAGATGACTGATGCGCAAAATCTGTGTGCACTCAACTGCTAAAATAACATGACTGATGCCCAAAAATACAGCTTGCACTTAAAATTTGCCATGGTACCTATTATTTCATAAAATCATTTTTACAAATGTCATGCTTTGCTTCCATTTTTCCAAATCTAAAAACATTAATCTAAAGTTTGCTGTACAGAATATGGTGATACAATTCCAATAGATCACACTGTTCCTGATTGTATGATTCTACAAATCACATCTCTGACACATCTCGAAAATAAAGAGAAAAAGTACCTTAAGCAGTTTGGTTGTGTTGTCTTCCATCTTCATTACACATGCCACGGGTACACATATTCCACAGCAGGAACCCTTCACCTTTTCGTAGTCAGTTCCCTGTTTGACATAAAGCACAACCATTTTGTTGTTTTTAAACAAGGGATAATTTCAGTTCAAAAAGAGTATTAAAGGAGTAAATATTATTACTATGGTGCATTAAAACAAGAACTCTGCATTAACAATTTATTGTAGTAGCCAAATGTAAAGTATATAGAAATGCAGAATCTTACCTCTGGGCAATCAGATTGATCTGTGATGAGGCATTTCTCTGTATGGAATGTGTGCAATTCAAAGTCTGGTGTACATTCATGGGAGATGCATTTGTCTTCTTCAGGTGTGTAGGTCTCTCCAGGCTGCAATGTTAATGTAATAATAAAAAAGATTTCCATATTAAAGTACACAATTTCATCTATGCATCTACAGAAATAAGATTCTAGAGAGCATCAGTAAGATATATTTGTAATTTATTTAGAAAGCAGAACCCAGGGTTATAATTATGAACTTTCATCTATTATTTTATAAAAAAAAATATCTTCATGTGCTTCATACAAAATATATATACTGTCATGTGCTTACAGGACAGATGTTGCAATTATATTAGCAGATTTATCAACAATCTAATGGTTGCAGGAATGGTACCTTAAGGACATTGGTTGTGTTGTTATGTTGCAAAAGCCACAATTTACTCATGATTTACCATACCAGACACTATTTTGTATTCATACTGGTGCATTAAACACAAGCTGACATGTCTGCAATCTACCAGATGACTGATGCCCAAATTCTGTGTGCACTCAACTGCTAAAATAACAAGACTGATGCCCAAAATTACACCTTGCACTTAAAATTTGCCATGGTACCTATTATTTCATAAAATCACTTTTACAAATGTCATGCTTTGCTTCCATTTTTCCAAATCTCAAAACATTAATCTAAAGTTTGCTGTACAGAATATGGTGATACAATTCCAATAGATCACACTGTTCCTGATTGTATGATTCTACAAATCACATCTTTGACACATCTCGAAAATAAAGAGAAAAAGTACCTTAAGCAGTTTGGTTGTGTTGTCTTCCATCTTCATTACACATGCCACACGTACACATTTTCCACAGCAGGCTCCCTCCTTCTTTTCATATTTATATCCCTGTAATGCATAAAGTACAAGACTGTTTTGTCATCCTAAAGATCCAAGAGATAACTTCGTAAAGTGTAGTAAAGGAGTAAATATGACTACTTTTGTGCTTTAATAATAGTGCTCTGAATGGATAATGTATTATGAAAGCCAAAGGTATATAGAAAAGCAGAAGCTTGCCTCTAAGCATTCTGATTGATCTGTGATGGGACATGTCTCCTTTTGTCTTTCCAATTCAAAGTCTGCTTTACATTCATAGGAGATGCATTTGTCTTCTTTAGGTGTGTAGGTCTCTCCAGGCTGAAATAAAAATGCAATAAAATACTGTAGTTGTACTTCAAAATTTATCAATGCATATACAGAAATGAGATTGTAGAAGTTGAAGTTCATGCCTGGCTCATTCACAAATTCTCTTTGAAGGGGTCCTACACAGTGTCAATATGCCCCTGCATGTAAATCTATAGTTTGCTGTACAGGAGATGTGAATATCAGCTTTTCCAGATGATACAATTCCACAGCATGATTGCTGGTCTTGATTGTATGGTATTACAAAGAATATTATATATATTATTCAATATATATATTAGGGATGCACCAAATCTACTATTTTGGATTCGGGCGAATACCGAACCCAATTCTAATTTGCATATGGAAATTAGGGGTGGGAAGTGGAAAAACCTTTTTACTTCCTTGTTTTGTGACAAAAAGTAACACAATTTCCTTCCCTGTCCCTAATTTCATATGCCAATTAGGATTTGGTTTGGCCGGGAAGAAGGATTCGGCCAAATCCTGCTGAAAAAGGCCGGCCGAATCCCGAACTAAATACTGGACTCGGTGCGTCCCTAATTATATATATATATATATATATATATATATATATATATATATATATAATATGCTTTGTATATAAGTTACAAATATGTTATAGATGCTCTCTAGAATCTAAGGTCTGTATATACATGGATGAAAAGGCTTTGATAAAGGCTAAGAGTGGTAGCCGAAACTTTAGTTTTTTGCTCCAATAAACACCACAATTTTTACATTAAGTCCTGTGAGTGCGATCCTCTGTCTACATTATATATATATATATATACAGTATATATATATATATATATATACATAGCAAAATGATCAATAAACCGCACAACCAGGACTTTCATAAGATTTGAAAAAACAAAATTTATTTTATTTTCGACGTTTCGGCTCCTAACTTAAGCCGTCTTCAGGAGCTTAAGTTAGGAGCCGAAACGTCAAAAATAAAGTAAATTTTGTTTTTTCAAATCTTATGAAAGTCCTGGTTGTGCGGTTTATTGATCATTTAGCTATTTATGTTTTAACCAGCACCCAGGCATTTATTAACACTTGGGAGTGCTACAGATTGCGATATATATATATATGGTGGTGTCCAGATATCACCAGGCTAAAATAAATAAAGAATAATTTAGAATATTTTTTTTGAAAAAGAATGAATGGATACAAACTACTTTCTTTCCAGGTAGATTTAAAGCCAAAAACAGCCTAAATCCATATTGATTTGGAAAGCTCACATTTTTAGCTGGAAAAAACTTAGTTGAACAGGTTGCTATAGGGGACTAAATATGTAGCAAGCTTTGCACTTTTTTATTAGATACCCCCGATTACTGTATGTTCAAAGATGGATGACATCAAATATCACACATGTGGTCAGTCATGGTCTCTACAGGTCTGTGATCATTTTATTCATGTAGACAAGGAATGTTTCAAGTTCCATCCTTATAATACAAGCCACCTGCACATATTTCCCCCAGCATTCATCCTGTTTCTTATGTACGTACATATTTTTATAAAATATGACCACTAAAACTATTATTACTATTGGATAAACCTTGATGGTTATAGTAGATAGTAGTGGCCCTAAAAAGCTTAGTTTTTTTTCATTGTTCAACATTTTTTAAATGTCTTGACTTTTTAAACATTTGAAAATGGAAAATGTAAATCAAGATCGGAGATGCTTTACCTTGATAACAATAGTTTCATCTTTGTCTGTCATTATGCATTCCTCTTGCTTACACTTTCCGCAACATTCACCCTCCACCACTGTGTATTGGTGACCCTGTTGTGAGCAAATAATGGGAATATAACATTTATATACATGATGTTAGTATATTATTGTTAGCAAATAAAGTCCTGGAAGTACAGAACTGACCTTGCCACAGTCTTCATTGCACTCAACTGGCTTGCACTTGACCTTGTTTAGAGATGTACTGGTATCCTTTTCATCTGTGCACTCACAGTTATCACAGGAGTCTTTGGCTTTTGGAATAGCGGACCCGGCCTGAAATGTCAGAAAATAGATTTGATTTGTAAAATGGCCTTTGGTTCATTCATTAGCTGTCTCTTTAACTAAAGGATTTTTCCCCTTTCTTACGGATTTTATATCAAAAGCATGCTGGGACTCCGAGGATTGCCAGCCCCCAAGATCACAAAAAGATTCTTAAATGTAATATTTTTTGCTAAAATTAGATGTTTTTCATGGTCCCCAAGACCCTCATTTTACTTTTTTAATTCCATGACATTTGCTCACCTTATATATAATGTCATCCACAACACAGACGTCCATGGGTTCTGGAAGAAAATGATATACAATGATATACTTAACTAATTCAGAGGAAAAGTAACAAGGTAGTATATACTGTCCATATATATATATATATATATATATATATATATATATATATATATATATATATATATATATATATATATATATATATATATATAGTAGTCCAGTGAAAGCACTCACGGCATTGACCCTTCAAATATATATCAAAGTATTTTTATAGTGCATGGTGCATCAACGCGTTTCGACTCACATGAAGCCGTCGTCAGGATATATATATAGATATATACTGTATATATATATCCTTATAAACGGTGAGTTCTGATGTCATCAGTTATAAACTGTGAGTTCTGATGTCATTTCTGTCACATGCGTCACTGTAATTTGTGTATTATAATAAATAAAGTACCCCAGTTGTAAAATATGAGGATATTACAGGTTACCTCGGAGTTCCATGACCTTCAGCCTCGTGTTTTTATATTGTCATGAAACTCCTCGGTAACTTATAATATCCTTATATTTTACAAGAGGGGGTACTTTATTTACAATATACACATATGAATATCATCTTTTTCTATATGGCTAATTGATGAGATAAAGTCCTATATCTCATTCAGTATATCCGTCTGGGGAATGTCATACTATGAGATAACTATTGCCAATATTGCTATAATATACTGCTAAAAAAATGAAACACTTACTGCACTCAAATGAAGGGCAGCAATCTCCTTTCATTATGGTCGAAACGGTTTCAAACCCAAGAGGACAGCTCTTTACATGGTCTGAGCAAGTGCTAGGCTTACACTCTGTGGGGGAGGAAAGAGACAAAACAGACAATCTGTATAAATAACCTGTCTATATAAATTATACATGCTGCTTAGTTGTTATTTAGTTTTACAATTAAGAAACCATTTTTGATCTTACCGCATTTGTATTTCTTGCAGCAAGGGTTACTAGGGTCTAACACTTCCTCGGGTACAAAACCATCTTTGTCACAGGTCTCCGTTTCAGGTTCACTACATGGGAGTGGCACACATTTGGCAGAAAGAGGTGTTTTTTGACATGTGCATTTGTTGCAGCCACTAATCCAGGAATCTCCAACCTGTCATAGAGATACAAATTAGAACATACTGTAACATTGGGTATTGAATACATGAAGATTTTTTTTAATCATATATGGCAGACCAATACCTGCTTTGTAATATAAATATCAGGAATACATGTATATAATGAGAGATAGGATGGTGCACTCATGGGATGTTTTATTTAAGTCAATGTTTGGGTCCCACAGGGAATTTCGAGAGAGAGAGAGAGAGAGAGAGAGAGAGAGAGAGAGAGAGAGAGAGAGAAGACTTGTGTGGAATTTACATTCTGCCTATTGTTTTAATTAGAAATAATCTATGTTTTTGTATTTTTTTTTTTCATTCTAAAGCACTAATCTGAAATGTGGGCTATGCAGTTTGTTCAGAACTATCTACCTTTAAACAAACAAATCTCTCCCCCTATCTAAGCAGCAGCCTTTGAACACCATATGATCAGGGGCTTCTTATTGAACTGGTAATTCATTCATCAGCTCTTTTGATGTTCTGTGGGACTGGAAGTGACGCGAAACTGAATTCTACTTTTTGTATAGTTCTTCTTGTTTAGTTCAAAATATATAGAAATAGCTTAATTAAAAATTATTCAGACTTTATTTGGTTATTATGCCAGAATATATATATATATATATATATATATATATATATATATATATATATATACATATAAAACTGATTTTAGAATTTAAATGTGACTTACGTTCACTGGGTTTCCATCAGGTCCATGGCAAACTATAAAAGAAAATGATTATGTATATAATATAATTATACAGTCTTGTTAGTCTGCAATGCAAGAAATGCAATATTTTACATGATTGGTCACTTTCTAATTTTTAAACAGCAGTGTAAACATCAAAGTTTATAACCCTGGTTATGAATCATCCTCACTGTGTTATCGGGCCTAGAGATCTACTGTGTTAAAGGTTTGATGCTCATAGGGTGATAGCAGAGATGCATTTAAAATAAAATTATGTAATTAAGCAGCTAACAGAAAGAACAGTATGTGTTACTATTAGACACATGAGAACACTTTGTAATAGAAGCTCACAGGATGGACATGGATGTAACAGTATATGCAGGGTCGGACAGTTTCAGGACCCCCCTCCGGACCAGACCACCCACAACGTGAGTGTGTGCATGCGCATAAGCACGTGCGTGCCATGTAGTTTTGCCGCAACCGGCCCATATAAGGGAGGTCGCAGCAGGGGGAAGACAACCATTGCACGGTGCAGATCTGGGGTAGAGGGGCCCACAAGAGCCGAGGGCCCACAAGAGCTGGGGACCGACCAGGTTTTTTCCTGGTGTCCCGCTGGCCCAGTCCCACCCTGGTTATATGCAGGTTTTATATAAAGGATAGATGTTAAATTATAATTTCAACCTACCTTCACAATTTTCTTGAACACATTTGCCACTGAAAGAGTTGAAGAGTACAGTTCCTTTTGGGCAGTAGCAGCCTTCTGTCTCAAAATCGCTGACCTTATTAATGTCCCTTTGATGAATTAATGAGACATCAAATTAATCAAAAGGTTGCATTAAACGCATCAGGTAAAGCAAAATTATGCATTTTAGAAATCAAATTATTACCTTGAACATATTGATTTCACAATCAATAGAATGCAACAGTAACAGTGGAGACATGTTCAAGTACTCAATCTTTGACAAACTCTCTTAAGTTGATAACTTACTTCTGTTCACAAGTTGCTGGATGGACTTGGCCGCAAGCATTATAGACTTTTCCAGCCGGACAATTGTATGCTGTGTAACAAAACAAAAAAGATATTTCTATTGTGCTACCATATTTTCAAGAATATCTAGGACAGCAAATACATAATCACGCCGATTCTCACCCTAACTAACCTTGATGGGGAGCCCCTCACCTTTTTTTTAGTTTGTTTGTGTCTCTTGTGTATTAAAAGTAAAGAAAAGTTTTTCTATTCTTGTACACACTCAAGTAATGGTTGCTTCCATCCTATATGTAACTTACGGCACTGGCCATGTGTCTTTTCCCTCCAATTAATGCACACTCCATTGGAAGTACACAGGGATGCATAGACTTCTAAGCTGGCACATTCCACTGAATCATTTCGAACTCGACAGGCATCATAAACGCAGCCTTCATGGTAAGGTTTTGGAGGAATTATGTCGTGGCATTCAGCAAAGATCCTAATTAATAAAAAAAATATATGAAAAATTATTCAGTTTTGCAAGTCATTTACATATTTATTATAAGCGTGTTATCCTCGCTAGAAACAGTATATTAATGGAGAGTTTTTTTTATTGTATTATGTGTCATCTTTGCATATTATCAATATATACTGTGGTGGTTATTTATGAAAAACTCAAAAAATCCAATCACCCGATTTTTTTTGGATTTTTTGCCCAAAAACCATGAAATCTTCGAATTATTGCATGAAGCCCAGCTCAGATCAGGATATCTTTGGGACTTGTCCCATTGATTTCTGCATGAACTCGGCAGGTCTTAGTTGGAGTACTTCTTTAGTCTGACTTTTAATACTCTCTAGTTTTAATAAATTCTGAAAAAAATTCCACTAAAAATTTTGATTTTATAGTTAAAAAACTCTTTTTTGGCATTCAGACATTAATACATAACCCCCTGTATGTATAGCAAAGGTTACCTTTCATTATTACATCAGGTTTGCTAACTCTACTTACTCGCTTAAGATGACATCACAGAGAGAAGAAGGTGGGCAGGTGGTGGTTGGCACTGGAGGCTGCTCACTTGGTGTAATTGGTGGTGGTGGGAGGTTGCAGTAAGGTTTCTCAGGCACTTTCACTTTCCAGTGATTGGCCATCTGACTGCAGTCTTGCACAATCTTGCCATCTGGCATTCTACATTCATCACTACGGTTGTTGGAGCAGACACCTGGTTGGAACCAATAGAAATGCAGCCTTTATCATAATGAAAACAATGTATTTTGCTATCAAAAATGTTGTAATATGGTCGAATTTTCTAATTTCTAGGCATTAAACAATATTTATGCATACATATGTATATATAAATGCATAAATCATGTATCTAGAAATATTTTAGAGCACATTTTTACAAACAATGACAATAGATTTTAGTATCTTACCACATTGGCCTTCTGTATTGTAACCAAACTTGCTGTATGGAAGTTTAACCACAAAGATCAATCCGCTAAATGAGATATAGGCACCAATTTCAGGGATTTCCACAATCATGTTAATACCAGCGCTGGTAACAGTAATACCATCTGTAGTAAATCCGGGTGTTGTCCAGACTTTATTGAATCGAATCTGTTGGCAAATGACAATGATCGCAGTTTTATATTTGTATTGATAGCTTCCATTTCTGATCAAAAATACCGTAGGATAATATTTATGAGCCATTAATGATCGATTACAAAAAAATATATACCAATAGCAGAAGAACCCTTGGTAACTTTGGTGAATATAAGTTAAAGCTCCAAGTTTATGAAAATGCTTTTTCCCAACAAAATACATGGGGAGAGTTAGGGGCCCATTCACTAACCTCGAGTGAAGGAATAGAGGAAAATAGAGGAAAAAAACGTTGATTTTCAAATGTTTTTTTGGCTAGTTCGACCACCATTAATACAATAGTTGCTAATATTCCAGAGATGCTGCTGAGAAATTTATTTACTAAGGGGCCCATTTACTTAGCTCGAGTGAAGGAATACAAGAAAAAATACTTCGAATTTCGAATGGTCGAATATGGCTACTTCGACCATCGAATTGGCTACTTCGACCTTTGAATCGAATGATTCTAACTAAAAATCGTTCGAATATTCGACCATTCAATAATCAAAGTACTGTCTCTTTAAAAAAAACTTCGACCCCCTAGTTCTCCACCTAAAACCTACCGAGGCCAATGTTAGCCTATGGGGAAGGTCCCCATAGGCTTTCCAAGGTTTTTCTGATCGAAGGATAATCGTTCGATCGATGGATTCAAATCCTTCGAATCGTGCGATTCAAAGGATTTAATCAAATTGCGCAAAATCCTTCAGCTTCGATATTCGAAGTTGAAGGATTTTAATTCGGCAGTCGAATATCGAGGGTTAATTAACCCTCGATATTCGACCCTAGGTAAATGTGCCCCTTAATGTTTCATTCTAAAAAAAAGTAGGAGAAAATTAAAGGAACAGAACACCTACCCTATTTGTCATCATTCCTTCAAACATCATACGTGTCAGCACCACCTCGTTGTTTTTGTAGTATACCAGAATAGACTGTGGACAAGACAATCCATCTAAAGCATCACAGAAATAGTTATCGACCAGGACACGGAAGTTATCATATTTTGGTGTGATCTGTTGCATAAGGACATAGGTGCAGTTTTCTAGGAATGTGTAGTAGATTCCATCAAAGGTGATATAATGAGGGTCTCCCCACCCACTGCAGACACCTGGAAGAGATATTTTCAAAAAGCTAAGAATTTCTAGAATGAACCATTTAAATGATTCTTCTTTGAATGAATTTGATTTGATTTGTACTTACACTGGCATTCATAATGGAAGCAGCAGCCATCTTGACTGAAGACTTTGACTGGTGGGAAACCATTATCACAGGTGAGCTCTTTCACTTCTGGGCATTTAACCGAATCATAAGTTATGACATTGTGCCCATGACAGGTGGCCGTTGTGCAGTTGTTAATCTGCCAGGATTCATCAGGCTGTAACAAGAAGAAACTAGTTAAGGCAAAATATTATATATTCATTACAATACACTGCAAGAACTATTAATATTGTTAAGCCTGTACTGTATAGTAGTAGTAAGAAAAAAACATAACTTGCAGTTGTTTTGATTATACAGGTATGGGACTTGTTATACAGAATGCTTGGGACCTGGGGCTTTATGTATAATGGATATTTCTGTAATGTGGATCTTCATACCTTAAGGGGGTTACTTATTAAGGTCTGAATTTGAAAAACTCAAAATAATGTAGTTTTTGTGACTATAAAATCATAAAGTGGGTTTCATGCAAAAATCTGAAGATTTTGTGGTTTTCAAGCAAAAATCTGAAAAGTTTATACGATTTGAATCTTTGGACGATTTTCACGATATTTTAGAGTTTTTTTCCCAAACTGGAAATAAAAATAAAAGAATAAAGGGAAATAATTCATTGGTGGATGTATATTTCAGAAATAAATAAGGTAAATTCGGATTTTCATAAATAACCCTACTAGAAAATCATGAAAACAATGAATACACTCAACAGGCTGGTTTTCTTCCTATAAGGATTAACTATATTTTAGTTTGGATCCAGTACAAGGTCTTGTTTTATTATTAGAGAGAAAATGCAAATCATTTTTAAAAATTTGGATTATTCAAATAAAATTGAATCTATGATAGACAGTCTTTCCGAAATTCGGAGCTTTCTGGATAATGGATCCCATACCTGTAATTGGTATGTTATTAATAAAGATAACAAGAAGAATATGCAGATTTTACTATCATATTTCATTGTATTTACCTTTTTATCAGGTTGACAACCAGTAAAGGCTGTTGTTATTTCTATCTTTTTTGTAGTAATGGTAGTAGTAGTTTTTGGAGTAGGCGTAGTAGTTGGTGAGCATGATCCCTGGAATCTTTCAGCTTCACACAGATGATTGCACATTGCAAAAAAATGGCATCCCTCATGATCCGTCATGTTGTAAATCATTTCCCCTGAAGCAGAAAAACATATTTGTTTGTCAATGAACAAATAAGGACCTGTTTTTATGAATATGGGCTTTTTCTGTAATGTGGATAACCACACTTTGGGGCAAATTTACTAAAGGGCAAAGTGACTAACGCTGGCGAAAATTCGCCAGCGTGACAACATTTTGGTACTCCGCTGATTTAGAAATGGTCGCTGGCGTAACTTCGCTAGCGAAGGAGATAGACTCTAGCGGTACCTCTTTCCCTAACGGCTGGAGAATTTGCGCTCTGGCGAATGGACGTAACTGCGCAAATTCACTAAGATGCAGATTTTACTGACCGTTACATTCTCCACCTCAGACCTGGCGAAGTGCAATAGAATAGATAGGACTTCCTCAAAATTTAGTTGAAAAATGTTCTAAGTCCCAAAAAAGTCTGGCGTCTTTTAACTTTTTCAGGGTGATAGGCTGCAAAAGAGCGTAAACATTTTCTGAGGTAACCTGCTTCCCCCTACATTTCCTAACATATGGCACATAAACTATACACTGGGCTCATGTGTAGGGCAAATTAACAACTCTATTTTCTTTATTAAGGTTTCCCGGGCTTGTGTAGTGTAATGTATTTCCTGCAACATATACGTCCATTCAACTTTAACTTCTCGCCATATGCAAATTAGCCAATGGTAGCGCAACTACACTTTGCTTGGTGCAGTAACGCTAGCGCAACTTCGCCAGGGTTCGACGCCCTGAATACAAATTCGGATTTTAGTGAATTATTGTTGACTTGGCGAATCTATGCCTGGCGAAGTATTGCAATGTGAGAGAAGCCATCGCTGGCGAATTTTCAGAAGTTAGTAAATTTGCCCCCTTAAAGGAGAAATATTCCCTAAAATGGAAATTGTTAAAAATGCCATATTTATATATTGAACCAGTATAACGTTTCAGCTTTCAGGATTTCACAGGTGGTCACCATCTTAGAAAGTGTCTGTGACACTCACATGCTCAGTGGGCTCTGAGCAGCTGTTGAGACGCTAAGCTTAGGGGTCATTGCAAATTATCAAGCAGAAAATGAGATTGGCCTGTATTGTAAACTGATGCTTCAAGCCTGATTATTAAATTCTGATGCTAATTGCACTAGTTTATGTGCTCCCATGTTGGAATTAGCTGTATTAATGACTAATCAGCCTTATATTGTGACATTTCTATTCTATATGTACTGTATATTGTGAGTGGGTCCCTAAGCTCAGTAAGTGACAGCAGCACAGAGCATGTGCAATGAATCAGCAGAAAAGAAGATGGGGAGCTACTGGGGCATCTTCGGTGTCACAGATCTTTACTGCTAAAGGGCTGTGTTTGTTTTGGGCTGGTACAGAAACCCAAAACATAATGTACAACATTTATACCCTACTTCTTTAGTTAGGCTTTAGTTCTCCTTTAAGTCTGCTAAACATTGAAAAAACTAAATAATTTTATTTTACCACAAATATGAATTTAAAAAAAAACAGGATGGAGAAAAAAGTACTACATATATATATGGAATGTCCAATATGCCAACACTCAATCCTTAATAATGTATACAAGGTGCAAGATCACATTGTATTATCCTTAAAAAAAGGTCCCCAGGTGGAACTGTACACTATAAGATCCGATCATTTGGCGAGGTTGCCAAACAAGTGGATCTTTCCGCGATATATTCACCAATGGCAGCACAATATCAGGCTAATCCGATTGCCTGGGTGCAAACCTCAAAGATGAATGGATATAGGAATCAAAAGAAGTTGCATTCACAGGTCTTAGCAGAAAAATTAAAGAAAAATGTATCTGTTTTTGCTGACTTTATTAATTAATATTAAACATAAAAACCTTAACATACCTGGTGAAAAGAAAGCATCATCAACATGACAGAAGCAGTGAGTAGTATGACTTGTTGCTGAAGTTGTTGTTATTGTGGTTGTAGTTTCTGTTGTGGTCGTAGTTTCAGTTGAGGTTGGAGTTGTAGTTTCTGTTGTGGTTGAAGTTGTAGTTCCTGTTGTAGTTGTGGTTGGAGTTGAGGTTGTTGTTGTTGGTGTTGTGGTTGGAGTTGTGGTTGGAGTTGTGGTTGGAGTTGTGGTTGGAGTTGAGGTTGTTGTTGTTGGTGTTGTGGTTGGAGTTGTGGTTGGAGTTGTGGTTGGAGTTGTGGTTGAGGTTGTTGTTGGAGTTGTTGTTGGTGTTGTGGTTGGAGTTGTGGTTGGAGTTGTGGTTGAGGTTGTTGTTGGAGTTGTTGGTGTTGTGGTTGGAGTTGTGGTTGGAGTTGTGGTTGGAGTTGTGGTTGGAGTTGTGGTTGGAGTTGTGGTTGAGGTTGTTGTTGGAGTTGGTGTTGTGGTTGGAGTTGTGGTTGTTGTTGGTGTTGTCATGTCTGTTGTGGTTGGATTTGTAGTTGTAAACACAGGTGGAGTGGTTGCTGGGGAACAATGACTATAATCATCACAACAAAGTACTTTCACTTGGTAGTTAAGACATTTTTTAACATCACTTTCTTGCTCTTCATCTTTGCAGACAAGGCCAAATATTACATTACACTGAACAACCTGGCCAAGGTGAACAATAGGCACATCAGGGTACTTTTCTGCTCTACACTCAATATCATCAGGCTTCTTACAAATATTTTTTCCTGCTGCACGGATATTATCATAGGTTTCAAAATCTCCTTTGCTTTTGCCTGGCTCATCAACATCAATCCAATTAGTCCATTTGCATTGGGGTTTACAGTGAGGGGATGTTGTCATATCTGCTTTGGGTGTTGTGGCTGGAGTTGAGGGTGTAGTTTCTGTTGTAGTTGTTGTGGTTTGGGTTGTAGTTTCTGTTGTAGTTGTGGTTGTTTCTGTTGTAGTTGGAGTTGTGGTTGTTTCTGTTGTAGATGTAGTTGGAGTTGTGGTTGTTTCTGTTGTAGTTGAAGTTGTAGTTGTTTCTGTTGTAGATGTGGTTGGAGATGTGGTTGGAGTTGTGGTTGTTTCTGTTGTAGTTGGAGTTGTGGTTGTAGTTGTGGTTGTTTCTGTTGTAGTTGGAGTTGTGGTTGTTGTTGTAGTAAGAGTGGTTGTTTCTGTTGTAGATGTGGTTGTTGTTTCTGTAGTAGTTGGAGTTGTGGTTGTAGTTTCTGTTGTGGTAGTTGGATGGGTAGTGGTGGATGTTGTAGTAATAGGTGTCGATGTTGTGGTTGTTGGTTTTGAGGTTGATGTTGTGGTTGTAGGTACAGATGATGTGGTTGATGGTGAACAATGACTATAATCATCACAACAAAGTACTTTCACTTGGTAGTTAAGACATTCTTTAAAATCACCTTCTTGCTCTTCATTTTTGCAAATAAGGCCAACTGTTAGATTACACTGAACAACCTGACCAATGCGACCAATGGGCGTATCAGGATATTTCTCTGCTCTACACTGAATACCATCTGGCTTCTTACAAATATGTATTCCTTTTGCACGGATGTTGTCATAGGTTTCAAAATCTCCTTTACCTCCCCCCACACCTGGAACATTAACATCAATCCAATCAGTCCATTCACACTGTGGTTTACAGTGAGGGGTAGTATAAGTTTCTATTGTGGTGGTTTTGGTTTCAGTTGTGGTTGGAGTTGTAGGTTTAGGTGTAGTAGGTGTAGTGGTGGGTGTAATGGTTGTAATAGACTGTGTGGTTATGATGGGAGTTGAAGTAATGGAGTTGCATGGCCTAATTTCACAGCATTTGACCTTAATTTCATAGTTGTAGCAAATAGGTGGCATTTGATCCTTATTGTAGCATATTAGTCCCAAGGACGCATTGCAAGTGACATTCTGCATTAATTCACTTAGTGGAGTATTGGGGAACATTTCAGCTCTGCATTCTAATTCTTCTGGGTGATTACAAATATGATATCCTTTGGCTCTAAGTTGATCATATGTGTCAAAATCTCCACTGTCACGTTCTGGTTTAGGATAGCTTCCATCGATCCACTGAGACCACTCACAGACTTTTTGAACACAGATTGTGGTTACTACAAGAAAAAGGAAAAGAAACAAATTTACCGCGTTCACCATTATTTGTTTTACTTAACGCATTCTGTAAGTATCATGTCCCATTGACTATTTAAAAATAAAATTTTGAAAAACACAAAAGTGTAAAAAGCACAAAAAAACTATAATAACCATCTAAAAGCTGGTGAGGCCATGTAGAAGTCAATGGGAGCTGACCATATCAAATTATAAAATCTTTATTAGGTTTTAGAGGTTTTTTTCACTAGTAAGTGCATGACACTTCTTACGAAAAAAAGAGGATATCAAGATTTTCGTTGTAGTCGTTCTGTGGTTTTATTCATTCATGCTTTTTATAGTCAGATCTTAATAAATAAGTAGACGTTCATGCTTTTTTTTTTTAATGTGAGTTTAGTCAAGGTTGAAAAAAAAACCCTTTAAAACTACACAAATTGAAATTTTGATAATTATATTATTTATTTGATTTTTTTAAATAAAAAAGTCAGACAAAACTAGAATCCACGATTGGACCTTATTTATTATTAAAAAAAAAACAAACCAGTATTTAATCGGATCAGAGAAAAACTCGAATAGTACTGTACGTTTTTTTCTTCCCTAAAAGTCAGAATTTTCCGGATTTTTGCCCAAAAAAATTTTCTGGATTTTTGCCCAAAAAAGTTTTGCCCAAAAAAGTTCACCACCTAAAACCTACCGAGGTGCATGTTAGCCTATGGGGAAGGTCCCCATAGGCTTTGTAACAATTTTTAGGTCGAAGAAAAATCGTTAGATCGATGGATTAAAATCCTTCGAATCGAACGTTTCGAAGGATTTAATCATTCGATCAAACTATTTTTCATTCAAACTATTTGCGGTAAATCCTTTGACTTCGATATTCGAAGTCGAAGGATTTACATTCGGCAGTCGAATATCGAGGGTTGATTAAAACTCGATATTTGACCCTATGTAAATCTGCCCCTAAATCTTGAAAAATTCACATTTTTTTTCCATTAAAATTTGGATTTTCTAGTAGTAAAAAAAAAACTCCCATTTTTTGCGTTTTTAGCAATTGGACTTTAACAAATAACCCCCTAAATGCTTGCATTGATGGCCTTTTCAATATGTTCCTATATTCTTACATTGCAGTTTTGCTCACATAGATGTCATTTGATAAGGAAGTGTTTGGGACTTATCAGAGGGGTTTTCAGTAGTGATAGCAGCAATTGTTTTGGGTGTGGTAAATACAAATGTAGTTTTAGGAGTTACTTACTACTTGTTGATGGAGTAGTAACAGTAGTGATTGGTGTGGTGGTAAAAACAAATGTTGTTGTAGGAGTTGTTGTGGAACACAAAGTATCTCTCAGGATTGTTCCATTTTCCTTACAAATGGCGCTGAGACACCCTCCAGTGCTATCCCGGGTGTTATAAATCACATCATCGTAATTGTATTTGGTGCCGTTGTACATACAGTAGCAAGCTGTGAAAGAAAAGGGCCAGAAAGTAAGTGTATGTGAACTTTAAAAACAAAAAAGACATATGGCACAGGGCTTATTATTATATTTTGGTGTAGGAAATTGTTAAAGAAAGAGACATTTCTTTCTTCAATACATGTTTAAAGATAGTAAGTAACTTCGTAAACTTGCTTGGAATTAATGTATTCCTTATTTACATAGGTCATTCCAGCATTAAATGAGACTGGTAAACAGACCCCACTGGCAGCCATAGCTCTGTTGCCTTTAGCTACTGTAGATACTGAGTCTATTTTATATAAACTACTTATCACAGGGGGACATCCTCAAGTACATTCTCGTCCTTCATTGCGATTAGTTGAGCTCATTCCCAAGATATTCTCCAAACTTACCTGACTTATCATATTTGCATTCAGTATGGGAAGACATGCTGCATACACTGCAGAAAGAAACAAATATGCTTTCAGAATAGAACACACAACAGAACAACACCTTTTTTTTCAAAATGCATATCCATTTCTCAAAAGAGCAAATTGATTTTTTTTTAATTTAATTTTAAAATCCGACATGGGGCTAGACATATTGCCAGTTTCCCTGGAGCCCCCAGTCATGTGACTTGTGCCCTGGCAAACTTCAGTCACTTTTTACTGCTGTACTGCAAATTTGAGTGATATCAACCCCCCCAGCAGCCTAACAACAAAACAATGGAACGTTAACCAGACAGCAGCTCCCTAACACAAAAACAATACTAGCAGCTCCCTGGTAGATCTAAGAACAGCACTCAATAGTAATGATACAGGTCCCTCAATGACACTTTCAGTTATATTGAGAGGGAGAAACAATAGCCTATCAGAAAGCAGTTCCATAGTGCAGCACATGACCAGGCAAAATTACCTGCCTACACACCATTATTACAACTAAAAAAAAATACACTTGTTGGGTTAGGAATGAAGTTTTATATGGTAGAGTGAATTATTTGCAGTGTAAACCGTGTAATTTAGAAATCAAAGCTACACCATAAAAATCACGACAGACTCCCTGTAAGTCATAAATATATTAAAGTGGGAACTCCACTACGAAGACTTTCGCTATAGTGTTTCAAGATTTACAGCCAACACTGCATAAAGAGACAAGCAAAAACTGCTTTCAATTAAAGATTGATGGGTAAAGTTGTCCTTTAAGTGGGCATTTAAATAGAAGTTTTAAATGAGCGCCTAAAGAAGCCTTACCAGGTCTGGCAATTTTCCTTGCTGGGAATTTCGCCTCCTCGTGGGTAGTGATTTCCTTCATCATCATAGCAACCACACTGGGCTACACAATCCATTGTGTCTTCATCGAAAAATGGCTTTTCTGCTGAGCAGCTAGGATAACATCCTAAAGGTAAATTAAAAAAAAAATAGCCAAGTTAATAAAAATAGAAAAGTGAGGCAAATTTACAGTCACATGTCTTGATGCTTATTAGAATGTTATTCAATGAGCAATTAAGGAGCAGATTTGATGGTATGTGACAGTACAACTGTATGTAATAAAACTTTATTCTGGAAACAAAACAATGAACCATCATAGATTTAATGCCATATATTTCAAAGAACTGACTACATCAAAATATTGAAGGTTTGTGGAGCTCTATTACTGTCATCAAAAATTAATTTGTATCCTTTAGACTATACCTATAGTTTGGAACCTTATCCCATGTATTCAGCTAATACTATGTGCTGGCACACAGGATAGAGTTTAGCAGCAACAATTGTGTCCTTGATTATTGTAGTATACTGTTCAGTACAATCAGGTCTACCAAAAAACTTGGCCCTCCAATGAATCTTCTTTTTAGCCTATGGGAAAATATGGTGCCCAAGTCCAACACGTATAAAGACTGTAATTGATTGTGTACGTTTCTGGCTCCCATGTTTTATTCCTTATACCCACACTACACTCTTTATACACCATTCTATATTTCTGCACAAAGAGTGCATCATGGTGTGTGTGCCTGCAACCTTGTGACCATGATTTTGTATGTTCTCCCCTTGAGTCTGTTATGCCACAAACTTCTGTAACCCCTTAGTTCATGATTAGATATATGTGCCATCAGTCTTAAGTGTCTTTTATCATAGCATCCTCTTCATTGCCTTAAAATGCTGAGCTTTTTAATGCAGTAGCCATGCAAAAATGTCTGCTTGAAGGCTATATATTTCCATCGTTCACTTTCCAGTCATTGCAGCTATATGGCGTGTCAATTATTACCACTACTATGCTCTTTTGTGGGTGTAGAGGATCCCCTCAGAACTGGAGGCCGCTTGGTTATTACCCTGTATTCCAGAAGTCAACTAACACCTTCTGAAATTATCTATAAACCTCTCTTACCTTCCATAGCAGGTAGATCATAAAGGCATTTTCCACTGGGGTTTCTACAGGTCTTTATGCAGCTGTGCTCACATGGCTTGTAATGCCATTCACATTCGCCTTCTGAGTTGTAGTAGTCACAGAAGATAGCTACAAAGACAAACAGATGTTGTTAGAAACACATAGAGAAACAGCTGAATTTAAATATTTGTTTTATTTTTTTGGCATCAGTCATTGTCTAACATAACCTTTTGATTAAGACATAAAACAAAAAAAAGGAATAACGGCTAGAGAATAGTAAAATAATACTTACGACAGATACTTGGGGTCCTCCAGGAAACGCATATGCCAGCTTCACTACAGGCAAGAGCATAGGCTGCAATGGCATCACACATGCACTCACAGTCTCCACCGCTGTCACAAGCACATGAGTCGGAAACACAGGCTTCATAATACCCAGATGGGTCAAGCTATAAAAAACATTTTTTTTATATTAGCATCCTATATCCTAAAATTGTAATTCACGCTTTTTTTGGCCATTCTAGTTTAATACACATTATAGTAGTGCTTTGCTTGAAAGTACTGAGTAAACTACACACACCTGAGAATGGCAAGCAGAAAAAGCCTTGCCATTGATGATACTGCACTGCTTTTGAGCCCATGATTTCCTGTATGGATTGGCAGAACAAGGATCCCTGGTTGGATTGACATCAGGACATGTTGGATTGAGTTTCCAGCTGTTGCCAAATTCCACAGGATCTCCTATCACAGACAAGCTCCTAGTAGTGAAGTCATTGTTTCCGTTTCCATCATAGTTACCGCACAGACCACAGACTTTACCCTGCGTATGAATTTATTCATACATTTATTATGTGCTAAGAGAAATTACTGAAACTGCGGACGATGATACAGCATATTAAGCTCTGCTGAAAAGTTCAATACTGTTCAAAACTGTTTATGTTTATATAGGTAGCAAATCTTACCTCGAAGTCTTTACTGAGCTTGATGAAGATACCAGTCTTCTTATCCCACAGCAGGATCAGTCCACTGTCAGACTCAATAACAAGATAGATACCCATGTATCGGATCTTATATGGTACCTTAGCTCCAGATTCTTTTTTCAATACCTCAAAATGGTCATTTGTGAGAACAAGTTCAAAGCTCTGGTTATAGTGGAAGGTAAAAGAACATGCAAACAATAAATTAGATTACTCATATTTAGATCCCATAATTGTCACCCACTGCTCTTCTTCCAGCCTACTCTCACTAGATCCAGATTTAAATTTGCCATCACTTTTACAAACAGGAGTAAGGATAAGAATTATATATATCTATAAAGTATTTTCCTGCAATTCAAGGGGTAGGGTGGGGCTTGTTGATGTTTCCACTTGACCAATTATGCCTTCTGGTCAGGGTTTCCAACATGGTAAAACAGATATTACAGGTTGACATCTCACCAATAATGGGCCTTCTGCTCCAGGAAATATTATACTTTACTGCTGGACAAATGATATAATGAAATATAATTTAGAGTTCACAACTTACCCCTAGAAAGACCTTGATAGCTTTAGAACAGGTTGTGCCAGTCGTTCCACAAGGGACATTTTCTGTAATGACTCGGAAAGAGCTGCCGCTATCAGATTTACCACAGTGATCCTGCAATTATAGTGTAAGAACCAAATCATAGGCATGAGGATGGAATCACTCAACATGCATTCTCCAAATAATGAAACCAAAACGGCACCTGCGCAAGAATATATTCACAGTCTCCATTAAAGGTGTATCGTTTCCCATCAAAAGTGATATAATGTCCATCTCCATACACAGCACAGGTCCCTAGGCATGGCTCATTCGTACATTCCCACTTTCGGTTTTTGCATGTACTGTGGAGAGAAGGAGGGGTGTTGGATGCTATTTCTTAAATTGTGAAAGCATTATTTGCACAGTACAATGCATGGGTCTGTGTTAATAGTCATACCAGGTATTGCATTTGTCTTTTATTTTATCTCCGGGCTGATAAGTGGCTTCATTGTGGACACATGGACATTGATCTTGTTTAATGCAGCCCCCTTTTCCATCTGACACAAGGTCAGCAGGACAGACGCAGCCAGAGACGCATTTTGTTCTGTACTATAAGCGACATGAGAAAAATGTAATTATAACAACAAAGCATAATGTTATTATCTTTAGGTGTGTGCATCATACATCATATACTGGGTCTATAATTTCATTTATAACAAATGCCTCCACAAAATGCAGACTTGGGGGTAATAAGCATGATTAATTTAGTATTGTTCCATAATTACAGTTTTAACAACCAACTTACACATTCCATATCCAATGTCTGGCAACTCTTTTGACATTCGGATCCTTTTGTGTCCACGGTTGCATTCTTACAGTCAAAATAAACCATAGGAGCAGCGCACTCTGTAGGGGAAAAATATATGTATAATACCCTAAATGGTGGTGGTTGTAAACATAAGGGCATCCATAAAACTTTGATGTGTGAAGTCTCTACTTATAGGAAAATGACACCATTGCAAATTGACAAAGTTTGCCTTGATCTAAGGAAAACACAAATAAGGCATAATTTATCACTAATACAATTGAAGTAGCAAAGGCACAATGAATGAAGTAATGGTTCCTTGGCAATAGTTGGTGCAATTTGCTTGTTACACCTGGCAATGGATGTAGTACCCAGTGGATGGCATTGAATACATAACTGTCAGGCAAATGACTCTCAAACTGCTTCACACCAACAGCCCCCCTGGATGAACATTCATTATATTTGACTGCAGCTTTAATGCCTAATGGTGGGAGCTACAGTAAATGATTTCATATTACCTTAAAGAGTTTAGCAAATGAGATATTGATTTATAGGACATTACCTGGCTTAGCAGATCCAATACAGCTCAACTGTCCTTGAGTGCAAGAACTGTTTAATAAAAAAAAAAATGAAATACATGACAGTTGGACAAGGCATTAGTTGTAAAACAGTCTGATGGCTCTCTGTGCACTTTATATTAGTGTTTTAGTAGTGCACACCTCTCTGTTCCACATATTTTCCAATAAAGCAAGTGTAGTGTACCAGAAAAGTGTCCCTACTAGCCAAACAAATGATCAACACAATAATATTTTTATTTCAAGATACTAAATTGTTAAATTGTAAAACACAGATCTTCAGCAGCCAAATATATTATATTTCATTGCCCTGGATTAGAAGAATATAAATGGCAAATTTTGCAACTCACCATTGTATTCCATTGTCATGAACCACTTCTCCAGAGGGTACAGCACTTCCTTTGTAGTAACAGGGGCAGGCAGCTTCAGGGACACATTTGTTTCTGTCGTCCATGTAGAACCCCTTAGTGCAGCTGCAGCCATCTACAGGTATGAACTTGATGCTGCAGGTGGGGTTAGGCTCAAAGCGAGAGCGGCAAGTTGGCTGGCAGGTGCTCACGGATTCAATATAGGTTAGTGTTTTGGGGCAGTATTTTGTATATTTAGCTGAAAATAAAGTGAGAAAAATTTGCCAAGAATTAATTCTATTCTATTATTTTTATAAACACCTTCACATATCATAAACTTATCTGTATAAGTCTCTGCATGAAAAGTCAGAAAGTCAGAATTGCAACTCAACTATTTAATAAATTATTATAGTTCAATGCCTAAATATACCAAAATCTCTTATATTAAAGCTTCCTCAACTTACTGCAGGGGGTGTTTGCTTGCCATCCTGTTAATTTAACACCTTTGGTTATGCAGGCCCGGGTATAAGAGGAGAGGGAGGCACACATACAATCTTCACTCTTCTGACAGTTGCAGGTGTCAAACATACAGTTCTAAGAAAGAAGAGAACATGTTACATGAAAAACATTAAAAATGAAAACAGATAGTATGTGCAGTAAACATGAGCATATAAAACATAAGGGCATTTGACAGTAGAACAACTTGGGTGATTTCTTCTTCATGATTAAGTCATGAGAGTACTCAACAAAATCTTTGTGTGCTTCTGTGCATACGTGAGCATTGGACTTACCTTTTGGTACATGTTTGGGTTCACTAGCAAGTGGCATGCAGCAAAAGGCCCATTTGGGTCAGATATGAGACCACACCAGTGTGAAGCATATTGTTCTGCAAAAGAAAAACATGAAAATTCAATTTGTTTTTTATAACTCTTCATTTTTTTGTTTTTAATTTTCTGATGCGTACAGATCAATTTTCCATTGGTGGTTCTCAGACTATATGGAACCTATTTACGATTACATGAGCTTTTTGGCTTGAGCAATCATCAAGGAAACCTGGCGTGGGTTGACATACTCACGCTAGGTTTCGGGCTGAAACAGCTTGGCATTTTCCACAATGTAACGTAGAAAAATTGGCATCTAAAAGCTGCTGAAGTTTTTCTTTTTTACAAAAGCCCAGTGTGGATTTGGAAAATCAAGCTTGCTCAAGCTTTTTGGCCAATCAATCATCAAGGAAGTCCACCTTGAGTTTCTGTAGTCACTCTAGGTTTGGGCCTGTCAAAGTTTAGTGATTGCTGCAATTTCCCCAAACAGGTTTTCGGCAGCTTTTAGATGCTTTACTACCATACCATATTTTTACCGTAAATAAAGTGTACCTAAATGAAAAATATAAACATTTAAAGCAGTGCATCATTTGTTACAGATAGGTACCATTTTCCACACTGAGGGAGCACGGATCTTCATAAATATTCTTGATGTTAGGACAGTCAGCTTGGGTCTTCCATGTATTTGCAAATGAAGCTCCAGTTCCTTCTATCACTCCATTAATGGTTTGGAAATCATCACTTTGCTTGTCATTGAAGTTTCCACAAAGACCTGAAGAAAGAGACCAGTAAGGCTGAGCTAGTACTACTCACTACTTCAATTTTCCTTCTGAAAAAATGCTAAGATATATCCTTACCACACGTCTTGGTTTTGAAGACTGGGTCCAGTACCACATAGACCTGCATGAAGGGGGTGAGCTGAGCAACCACCTGAAGTCCCACTTTTGTATGGACAATAATGTAGAAAGAGCTAGGTCTGAAGATGGTGACGCGTGCTAAAAACAAAAACAAAACAGTGAGTGCAGATATTAATACACTGTGCCAGCTCTAAATGACAAAATACATATTTATTTTGTCAAGAATTATGAAAACACACAATTGTTATGTTCAATACAGACACAACAGGCACAGTTGACAGATCCATGCAATACAATATCAAAAAATATAATTGGATAATATATCTTACCTGTAGAAGATGGCAGCTGGGTGTAGACACTGTTCACATACACACTGCCACAGGGTTTGATCACAACATTCTGTTAGGGTTAAAAAATAATCAGCAACATTATATCATGGAACGAAGAATATTTTTACATGCCAGAATAAACTGATGTTCTGATGTTCACTCTTTAGTAAATATGCCACCAAATGTGAAACACTGGTCTAGAAATATAGGTTCTGGCAAATAGCTTGGCCTCACACAGTCTTAATTTAACCAAATCTTTCATGTCTCCTTAAAAAGGAAGTCTAAAGCTTGAGGACTTACAGTTTCTCCTCCATTGAGCAGGACCATAATGCTCTTTAGACAGGTCTCACTTGCAGTTAAACCACATTTGCGAAGTTCAGTAACAACTGTATAATCTCCACCATCGCATGTCTGTAAAAACATCAAAAATCTATTTCAGTATATTAGTAGCAATGTTGTCGATTGTATGTATATTTTTATTGCACCTCAAAGTGATTTTGTTTTTTATATATGTTATAGAAAAATTTTGGATCCTTTACCTTGGTCAGTACATAGTTACAGTCACCATGGATGCTGTAATGGGTCTGATCATAGGTTGTAATGTGAGAGCCTCCTTCTACAGAGCAGGTAGAGGGACAAGGCAAGTCCTTACAGCTCCACTTCCCTGAAGAACATGAACTGTAGGAAAAAATAACATTTAATCAAATTATTCATCCACAACTGGGTGTTTTGTAACTAGCGGTTGTTTATGAAAAATGCAAAGGCGATTGACAGCTGTTAAGAGAATTTACAAAAAGTCAGTTGCTGTTGGGATTTATTTATCAAACGGAAAAAGTACATTTTCCCGAAAATACTCTAACTGATTCTCTTAAACAAAAGTCACTAATAAATTTGATTAGAATATTCCCCATAGTGCAAATAGTTTCCAATAATTACTGGAAATTACAGGAAAATAATGTTTTAGCATAAATAATTACAGAGAACCCAAAATTGAAAAATAATTATTTTACTGAATTTCAAGGCAGTTAACACTAACATTTTAATGATATTATAAAAAATATGTTTCTCAATCAGTAAGTAAGACCTTAAATTATTGGTTTAATTTTTATTCTTGCATTAAAAAAATCTAAATTGCAATTGTGTTCTTCAATGAGGTCTTGTAACTTCCCTTAGATCGGTACAGTATATATTTCTGTATTATGTTTTATATAATATTTGTGATGTATGTTGACCAATGTACAGTAGCAATATAAAATCACGACACTCAATTTAATGACAGTAAATTAAGGCATACATATATAGTGGAATACTTTAAGCTACATCAATAAAAACAATTTGTTGGCTTTCTAGCTAACCTATATGGAGATAGAAGGCGTGGTGCCGTCACATTCAGCAGTCTTATCTCTGGATAACCAAAATCAATATAGAGTAGGATTAAAGCCAAGAGGAGGACAAAGTTGACCAGGGTGCTGGAATGTGGCAAACCTTTGTGCAATGCCATATATGCATTAATCAAGGAGAGAATTTTGTAGTTAAACACTGCTTGTTTGAATGAAGGGTGTTACTTCTGTTACAGTTAGCTTGGGCTATCATTATGACTGATATTAAGTTAAAGGAGGGCACCACCCTGTGGGTGAGAGGGTTTGAGAAGAATGCAGAAAACTTTTCCCATCTAATAATTTTATCCCAACCAACCAGACCTTGTTCTTTTTACTGATAGGTGCAATGAATGTCAGTGCCATGTTGCAAATTGTTTGTGGTTGATTGCCTTGGCGTTGCCCTCCCCATCCTTCCACTCCCTGTCATTCTTTATTCTCTATAAATAGTAGGGATGCACCAAATCCACTATTTTTCGGACGAATACCAAAACGAATCCAAATTTGCACGTGCAAATTAGGGGGAGGGGAAGCATTTGGTGAGTTCCCTCCACCTAATTTGCATATGCAAGTTAGGATTCTGTTCCACCGAATCCGAATCCTGCTGAAAAAGGCCCGAATCTGGAACCGAATCTTGGATTCAGTGCATCCCTAATAAATACACCCCAACTGTTAGGGGGTTATTTGTCAAGGTCCGAATTTATCTCAATACCGGCTGCCGAAAATTTGCTTTGCTGGAAAAGCTCAGATTTTCGCGATTTTATCGTGAATCTTCACCGAAATCTCAGAATTTTTCTGAATTTTCACCAGAAAACTCAGAAAACATCGTGAAATTGCCCGAAACCCCCGACACAACCAAAAATCTGTTCCCTTTGACTTTTATGCATCCTCGAAAGGTTTGAAATGTCGTGTTTTTATATTCTGGCTTTTTAGCCCTCGGGGTTTAATAAATTCTGAAAATTATTTTATAAAAAAAAAATCATGAATTTTTCAGATTTCAGGGAATTTCGGGAATTCGGAGCTTAGTAAATAAGCCCCTTAATGTTGGGTACAATGTAAGATGTTGTACAGAGTACCTTGTTACACCCCTACAGTTACATGAAGAGATAGGTGACAATTAATTATTGAACTATGAACTGACCAGGTACTGCACGGAGTAGAATATGATGCTCCAGAAGAGTATGTCTCTCCCCTAACTGTACAGGGGCATGTATCCACAGGAATACAGCCTGAGTTGTTGATGTCATCAAATACAGTTCCTATGGACAACAAAAGTTTTGGGTTAAATTGGTATTTACTGACCTAATAAGTATGGATGCCGAAATATATGCATGAATTAATTGATACATATTATTTTCATAAAGCGAACTGGCCTGACAATTTAAAATACAATACATATATATATATATATTACCTTTGGGACAGTAACATCCTTCCAAACAATGCTCATCACAAACAGCTGCTCTTTCTTGGTTGGTACATGTGTCAGCACAAGGAGAGGCACATTCTCGGTATTCCATGTTAAAAGGGCACTTCTGGGCTATAGTGAGAATAAGCACGTTTGAAAATTATCCTATATAATAAAGTTGAAGTGTCTCTGCGTCCAGTCCCTGTGTCCGTGGGATTGCGCTACTGCGCATGTGCCCCACGGACCGTCTCTGGCTACATATGTTCTAGCGCCCATTAATTTAACGGGCTTAATGTCTAGTTAAACAATAATATGAATTTCTCACATTTCAAAATATATTTCTAGGCCAAATGCACTCATTAGTTTTAGGAACTATTCAGACATAAGAAAACACTCACGGCAAAAATCTTTTGTTCTCCAGTTACTTGGCTGACCACCGGCATGGGCGCACTGCCTCGAGTACTCAGCGAATGTGTTACACATACAGAGGGAAGCCACATTGCTATCACAGCGGCACAAGTCCTTTACACAGGCATCAATGTAGGGTTCAACAGCCACCTTGGAGTGACAGTTTCCAAAGGCTGAGCCCAGTAATATTTTTTCACAAATGTTCTCCTGAAATATATTTAAAATGTAAAATAAAACACAAGGACAAGGCATTCAGAAGTGCTTTTTTCATGGGGGGAGAGCATATAGGTGTCCCTATCATGTCCCCTAGCAAAGCAAACTGCAGAGCAAGTGCAGGGTAAATATGCACTAAAGGTGCAATTTTGTGTCCCATAGTGCTCTAACTCTCGCATCTTGGGCATTGTTAAGTTACATAGTTAGTTACATAGTTACATAGTTACATAGTTAAATTGGGTTGATAAAAGATAGGTAAATGGGCCATCTACAAATTTCTTTTACATACTGTAGGTGTTTTACTTACAAAGTCTGTGCAATTGCTTGTTGGTATTGGCTGTACATCTTGGCACTGTTCTGTGGGGCCATCTAATCTCTGGAGGTTTCCAAACTGAGTTTCTGTGATGTGGACATCTTTAATACAAACATACAGACACATGTAGAAAAGTGACTTCTGCGACCAACTGTCTGTGCAGATTACAGTATAAAGAAATATAAGCAGTGCCTAATTCTAAACCAGCATCACTCTGCATCCAGAATGCCGGGGTTCCAGAAGATAACCATATGGTGCATTTGTGTCACATACAGAATACTTTGTTTTACTGATCTGAGTCTTTTTGACCGTTCAGGGGAAGCACATTTATTTTGATGTTTTGCAGTAGGTTCCATGAGGAATTGAGTGTGTACTAGTCTGATAATGCATTATAATAGCTCTATACTATAACATTATCATACAAACAGAGCAGATGTGATTTGTGCAAACACTCCTATTCCTTTAAATCACAGATAAATACAGATGGAGCAATATGTATTTCACGTGGGACCAGTCTGTTCTGTCCTTACTCCACCTGTCAAGTAGACAATTAACATTTGCTACCTCTGTAGTTCTATATATAGTGAATAAAGTACCCCCTCTTGTAAAATATAAGGATATTATAAGTTACTGAGGAGTTTCATGACCATATAAAAACATGAGGCCGAAGGCCGAGTGTTTTTATACGGGTCATGGAACTCCGATGTCACTTCTTATATCCTCATATTTGACAACTGGGGCTACTTTATTTATTATAATACACAAATTTCAGGGAATCAAGTGACAGAAATGACATCAGAACTCACCGTTTATAACTGATGACATCAGAAGTCACCGTTTATAAGGATATAATTGACAAGATATTCATAGCTTTTGTGTATTAAATTTTTATAATGTAATTATGAGTTATCAAGGGTTGTACAAGAAGGCAAACTGGTAGCAGGGAAATGTAAGTCAGGTCAAGACAAAGAAAAAAATAGAGAAATCAAACTTGAATAAACTGACCATGGTTAATGAATTCATTGTGGATAGATATGCCGTTGTAGTCTCCGCACAATCCACAGGTCTGGTTTGAATACTTTTCATCAAGCTCCAGCTGTTTAGAATAACACATTATTGAATTTACTGCATTATTATAAGCATTTAATAATTGACATATCCATTCATAATAAGATAATTAAATGGTTCTATAAAAACCTTTGCAAACCATGTTTTAAAGTGTTTTCTTACCAGGAGGCTGTCATCATCATTCCACATTAGCACCACACCAAGTTTGGAGGTGATTTTAAGGTAAACACCTTGTTTCTCAATCTGGACACCAGAACCACTGTAGGGCAATTGCACTCTGTATGAAGAAAAACATGACTTGGTTAGGTGACTGCTCTGACAATGGCTATATTTTTTGTGTCTTTTCACAGCACAGTAAATATATTGCTAGAGGGATCATAATTCAGAAAGGACATGCTACAAACTCATTTGCAGTCATATTAGGAGCATTACCAATAAATAAGAAGCAATGTCAATAGAGCGGAGTGTAAGTACGACAAGAAAATAGGTCAGGGATTAGATATTATCAAAACGAGAGCACTGAATGGGAAGCCAGCCAAAGAGCAAACAACTGTACTGTGAGTTTGCATTTCTTAAGTCAACAAAGGGTTTTACCTATGTTACCAATGTTTCTGAGCTGCGATTCATTGACTGCGATACCAGCTGTAGTACAACAACTGGACGAAAACAGGGGTAGTCAAAACACTTCACAGAACAACATTGAATATGATAGGTACAAGCAAAAATGATTCGCCCACCCTTTGACTATATTGCCTTTTTCTGGCACATTTTTTTTTGTGCACTTGTGCAGCACCTATAGCAAATAATAAACAAGTGGCTCTAAAGAGTGTTTTGTAGGTTATAACCAATGTCTGATGGATTCTAAGCGTTATTTCAGTGGTTCGACACATTTTATATGAAAGACTGAAAGTAAAGTAACCTACGCTGTGCCACCAACCATCGCAGAATTCTGACCGAGCTGTATCACCACCCCGTTGAGCTTCATGGTGATTTTATTGATTTCTGGGATGCTGTTGATGAGGGTGCGTTGAATCTGGATGTTGAAATCTTCATAATCGCTTTTGCAATGGGAAGCGTAAACATAGTTGCAGGTTCCCGGGAAATGGAATATATCACCATCAAAATTCTTGAAGTTGAAGTTTCCCCAAGTGCTGCATACTTTGTTATTGTGAGCGGTGTTGACGACTGCAGATAATGATGCATAAGGGCATGTATTAATAAAAATAGTGGCTAAGTAGACTTGGCCTCGTTTATTCATGTTGCAAATAATGCAGAATTTACTATACAGGTATGGGATCCGTTACCCGGAAATCCGTTATGCAGAAAGCTCCAAATTACAGAAAGGCTCTCATAGACTCCATTATAATAAAATTTTTAAAAAATGATTTCCTTTTTCTCTATAATAATAATAATAATAATAAAATAGTCGGTTGTACTTGATCCAAATTAAGATATAATTAATCCGTATTGGAAGCAAAACCAGACTATTGGGTTTATTCAAAGTTTACATGATTTTCTAGTAGACAAGGCACAAAGCTCCAAATTACAGAAAGATCTGTTATCCGGAGGACCACAGGTCCCTGAGCATTCTTGATAACAGGTCCCATACCTGTAATTATTTTCTGAGATCCTAGAAATATATCACAGGCAAGTTCACCTAGCCATGACATTACTCATGGCAATAGGGGTATTTATTTATATGCAAAAATGAAGCTCAACTAGGACCTTAGCCATCCTAAATACTACCACTTAATACTAATACACTGGGAGCCCTCTCACAGAGCCATTTGTCATTTCCAAAGCCATTGCTGACCAGCATCATGTTAAGAATATTCATCTTCAGCCAGGTCTGGTTTAGCCACAACTGTGCATGCTCCTGAGGCAAGAGCACTGGGGTGGCTTGAGATAGCATCTGCTGACTATTCTGCCACTACCCAGATGTGTTCCAAATAGGTTAGAATTAGAGGTCTGTTGTGGTTCAGGAAGTTGCATCTGCCTTAGACACTTCTTGTTATACTCGCTGAGAAGTTTATAGGACTTACCTTTAACTACCGGCGTTGGGTGCACAACTGGGATTATGGATATCTTTGCAGGTCCATTCCCAACTGCAGAGTAGAGTAGAAGCAATATATCAAGGTCAGTTTATAAGGCCAAATACGGTACAGTAAACAATCAAAGCCATATTCGGTGCATAAATAAGAAAATGAAGTTTAATTACTATTAACAAAAATCTGTTGAAAAAGTTACCATGTTGAAATGGTCCAGAGAAGTTTATGTTGTATTGATATATGATTTGTGTGATAGAATTCTGTATAGAAACGTGACTAGCAGGGTACAATTTAAAGGAATTGCTCAGTATAAAAATAAAAACCGGATAAATAGATAGCCTGTGCAAAATAAAAAATGTTTCTAATACAGTTATTTAGGCAAAAATGTAATGTATAAAGGCGGAGTGACTGGATGTCTAACATAATAGCCAGAACACTACTTCCTGCTTTGCAGCTTCTTGGTTTCCACTGATTGGTGACCAGGCAGTAACCAATCAGTGACTTGAGGGGGGAGGGCTCATGTGTCATAACTGCTTGCTCTGAGCTGCATGCTGAGGATCAGTTGCAAACCCATTGAACAGTTATGTCCCGTGTGGCCCCCCTTCAAGTCGCTGACTAATTCAGATTGTTCCTTTAAGAAAACTTATACTGTATCTATGGGATTCCTTCCTTTTGTAATACTTGTAATACTGGAATACTGGAATAACCAACCAGTGGTTAGCTTTTATTACTTTTGTGAAGTTGCAATAAGGGAAGCAAACATTTATATGGCTGTACTGGGGGCAAATATTGACCTTGTTCGATTATAACCCTGTTCTGTAATCTATTCACACAGATATAAAGAACACATTGTGTAAAATAACAGATATATAAAAGACAAATGACTGGCAAGACTTACATGTCTCGACGTTCTGGATGGTTTCGTGAATCGTGTAGTCAAAACTTTCACCACCGGACAATCCCTGTGATTGCTCACTATAGTCGGAATACAACTGAGCTGCAAAGACAAGAATTGAAAGGAACAAGATCAATATTTAATAGAAAGAGGAAACAATATAACAATGTTACCTAGAGGAATAGTTTACCTTCAGTTAATTTACGTTGGAAAGGGGTCAATTCTCAAAGGAGTAATCGGGCTGATGATGGACTAACTAATGAACCAACTGGTTCTGGATGGAGTTTGTTCAATAGACAAATACTTTGGAAACCAAGTGTGTGATTGCTATGAGTAGAACTTTTAAAACCAGTCAGGAGGCAGCTACTTGCAGGGCAAAATGCTACATACTCCACACAACGATGGCGAGAATCTTTATACAGGTACGGAACCTGTTATCCAGAAAGTTTGAGACTTGGAGTTTTTCGGACAATGGATCTTTCTTAAATTTTGATCTTCATATCTTTAGGGGCAGATTTCTAGTCTGAGTTGTGTTTTCGACAAAAAAAATTTAGTTTTTGAGCTGTATTTTTTGGTCAAAACAAATTTTCAGGTTAAAAAAAAAACTTGACTATTTGAGATTTATTATACCCCAACCCTGGAAATAGTTTATAATACACCATCTAAAACCTGTTGTGGTCATGTAGGAGTCAATGGCAGAGGTCTCTTGAACCATTTGAATATGTTAACAGCCTTAATGATGTTCGAGTTTTTTTTTTTTTTGGAGGTGTTTGCCCCGAAAACTGCAATGATTTGAGTGATTCAAGTTTTTTTCGCTAAAAACTCAATTCATTTGCGTTTTCCAGTTGTGGGACATGAATCGGATTTTTGCCATTCGCGTTTTTTCTTAAATAAGATACCATTTGAGTTAATTTGAGGTAAAAAAAAACTCTAGCACTCGACCTTTGATAAATAACCCCCTAAGTCTACTAGAAAATCGTGTAAACATTAAATAAACCCAATAGGCTGGTTTTGCTTCCAGTAAGGATTAATTATATTTTAGTTGGGATCAAGTACAAGCTACTGTTTTATTATTACAGAGAAAAGGGAAATCACTTTTAAAAATTTGGTTTGTTTGGATAAAATGGAGTCTATGGGAGATGGCCCGTAATTTGGAGCTTTCTAGATAACAGGTTTCCAGATAATGGATCTCATTCCTATATATTATGCACCATGGGCAATAAAGAATTATGGGGTGCCAAACATACATCTGTATGTACTGTAACTGCAAAATGAGAAAAACTATATAGTACTAAAAAAATATTTTTAGTACTGTATGAACATAAAGAACAAGGGTATTTATGCATTGTAGTACCTTTGAACCTACATCTTTAGTTTTCTCTACAGTCCAGCTGTGGTTGAACAAGTGCCAAAACAGAAGCTCCCAGGGATTACTATTGATCATTCATAGCTGGAAAGTACATAAATATGCCCTCTGGTTGCAGAGAGACTTGCATTTCAGATTCAGCTGAAGTGCTCCAATATTTAAACATTCATCTAAAGAACGAGGCCTCTTTTTAACTTAAAAAAATTTGCCATCATTAACACAAAATAATTAACTGGCGGTTTTTGTAACTCCTATCCCTTATACATGGGATGGGACTTTTGGGATCTTTCCATAATTTGGATCTTCATATCTTAAGTCTACTAGAAAATCATGTAAACCTTATATAAACCCAATAGGCTGGCTTTGTTTTCAATAAGGATTAATTATATCTTAGTTTGGCTCAAGTACAAGCTACTGTTTTATTTACATTATATAATTGAGATTATTTGATTGTAATGGAGTCTATGGGAGACGGTCTTTCCCTAATTCTGAGCTTTTTGGATAACGGGTTTGCAGATAACGGATCCTATACCTGTACTAATCCTACTCTCCCCGCAATTCCACTTCCAGATAGACATACTAACTGGTGCACAATCACTAATAATATAACAACTTCTTCTGTAGTTCATTAGAAGCAGTTTTTGTTTCCTATACTGGAGCAATGGTCTGTGTAGACTAAAATGCTACATTTTCAGTATGCACCCCATGGGGCAAAGTATAAAAAGCAGGGTGCTTTGTTTCTATATTTTGCATTTTCCATCTTTGCCCGTATATGGTAAATGAGCCCTATGATGCTGACTTTATCACATTAGTAATGCTATAGCTGCAAGAAAAGGCAGCTAAACAGATTAACCTGCAAGGGAGTGTATTGTTACAAAGGTTCATAAATGAGCATTTAAATACATTCCAACCCATATAATATAGCTCTGTTCTAATTGCCTGTTGTGCAATAGGGCTCAATAACAGGAAAACCATAATAATTTCCTACCAGAGCAGCTCCAGCACAAATAATGCATTTAAATTTACTTTATATGGCTGCATTGTTTAGCTGTAGGCATAGAGTATATATTTATTGCAATTATTATACTGACATAATATTCAAGTGTTTGTGTGAGCTCACAGGTGGTGCCTAGAGACTAAAAAGATAACAGGCTGCCAATGAAATAAATAAAATGCTAGTAGGCATGGAGGGAAAATTAAAATTTAAAGTACATTATTAATTCATCCAAGAAGATATTAAAGGGGTAGTTCACCTTTGAGTTGACTGCCAGCATGATATAGAGAGTGATATTCTGAGACAATTTGTAATTGTTTTTCATTCTATATTATTTGTGGTTTTTGAGTTATTTAGCTTTCTTTTCAGCAGCTCTCCAGTTTGCAATTGCAGCAATTACCCAAATTACCCTAGCAACCATGATTTGAAATGAATAAGAGATTGGAATATGAAAGAGTTAGAGATGGGCAAATTTGGGGTGTTCCGCTTTGCCGAAAGAAAAGTTGAATAACGTCCATTTTTTTTGATGCCAGCAAATTTTCGTGGCGGTTTCGTGAATTTATTTGCCTGCGGCGAATTACGGGAATTCGCACCTGCCGAATAAATTCGCCCATCACTAGAAAGATTAATAAAAAGCAGCAATAACGATATACTGTATTTTTAGATGTTTTAGATGGGGTCAGTGATCCCCATTTGAAAGCTGAAAAAAGTCAGAAGGAGAAGGCAAATAATTAAAAAAAACTAAAAAAAAATTGATAATGGAGGAGAATTGAAAAGTTGTTTAATTAAATCCTAATGTAACATTAGTTAGGCCTTTCTGTCTGTATAACTCGTAGAAACAGTATTTCATTCTTCATCAATCAGTTAAAATATTTTTAACATGAACATGAATCTGATATATTTTCCCCTTACTGTATATAATTAAATCGCTATCGGTAAACCAATAGTACAGTATATTTTATTTTAATTCAATCTGAATTCATTTCAAAGCTACAGCAGAGAGTTCTATACAAGTTCACTAACAATACTTTAACGTCTTCAATAATGCATGGCCACCATTCAACACACACCCATGAAATGTAAAATATAGTCATTCTAACGGAATACTTAAAACTGATCAGAATTGATATACTTTACAATTAAGGTACATACCATTTAACGAACTCAAAAGCAGTGGTAGGATCCACAGTGGGATCCCTTTGGAGGTTCCCATAGTCTTGCAGTTAGTGGGATGAAGGACAGGGGACAAATCAGTCTGCACTGGCTTGGTCCTTATATACAGCTCTTAAGGCAGCTTGGCCCAGAATCAGGATTTTTTCACACAGGTAAGTTGGGAGGGGCTGCTGCAGGTGTAAGGGAGGATGCTGAAGGAATGTGTGAATAACTGTGTTTGCCTTTCTTGGTGTATCATAGAAAGGGTTTAATGAGGTGAAGAACCAAATATTAATAAATAGCAACCCCGTTTTCATATTTGCCCAAGGGAGCTATTTTCACTGAAGATATCAAAGGACGTCAGAAACAAATACTTGCTTCATTCCCAAATGTCCTCCCCGTTTACCCTGTAGTTATCAATGGGGTCTCTGAAACCTGTTATCCAGACTGCTTGGACCTTGGGGTTTTCCACATAATGGATCTTTCCGTAATTTGGATCATGGCAACAATAAATAAACCCAATAAGATGATTTTGCTTCCAATAAGGGATTAATTATATCTTCATTGGGATCAAGAGAAATAGGAAATCTTTTTTATAATTTGGATGTTTTTAATAAAATGGAGTTCTGTAATTTCTGGATAACAGGATTCCGGATAAGGGATATCATAGATTCAATAACGTTTGTGTATGTCAGGGAACCAAGAATCATATGGAGCACTGACTAAGCAATATGCACGATCACAAGTATGGGATCTGGTATCCAGAATGCTCAGGACATCTGGGGGCAAATTCACTAACTTCCGAAAATTCGCCAGCGACGGCTTTGCTCACATCGCAACACTTCGCCAGACGTAGATTCGCCAGGACAACGCTAATTCACTAAAATCCGAAGTTGCGTCCAGGGTGCCGAATGCTGGCGAAGTTGCGCTATTTTTACTGCACCAAGCAAAGCGAAGTTGTGCTAGGGTTGCCTAATTTGCATATAGCGGGAAGTTAAAGTTGAATGGACGTATATGTTGCAGGAAATACATTACACTACATAAGCCCAGGGAACCTTAATAAAATAAAATAGAGTTGTTATATTGCCCTACACATGAGCCCGGTGTATAGTTTATGTGGCATATGTAAGGAAATGTAGGGGGAAGCCGGTTACTAGTGATGGGCGAATTTGCGCCGCTTCGCCGAAAAATTTGTGAATTTCCTGTGAAATTCACGAAATGGCTAAAAAAAGGTGAAACAAATTTTTTTCACGCAAATTCGCCACAAATTCGAGCCTGCCGAATAAATTCACCCATCACTACCGGTTACCCCAAAAAAAATGTACACTCATTTGCAGCCTATCAACCTGAAAAAAGGAAAATACAGACAATTTTTTGAGGCACTCCTATCTACTGGTCTGAGGTGGCGAAGGCAAGTCTGGCGCAAGAGGTAACGTTCAGTAAAACTCGCATCTTAGTGAATTAGCGTAGTTACATAAATTCGCCAGAGCACAAATTTGCCTGGTGTTAGGGAGCAAAGTACTGCTAGAGTCTATCGGTTGTCGGATTTTTGCCAGCGTTAGTCACTTTGCCCTTTGGTAAATTTGTCCCTTGGGGTTTTCAGGATAAGGGATCTTTCCATAATTTGGATCATGTAAATGATAAAACCCAACCCAACGGGCTGATTTTGCTTCCAATAAGGATTAATTTTTTCTTAGTTAGGATCAAGTACAAGCTGCTGTTTTATTACTAAAGAGAAAAGGGAAATGTTTTTTTTAAATTTGGATTATTTTAATAAAATGGAGTTTACGGGAGATGGCCTTTTCATAATTTGGCGCTTTCTGGATAACAGGTTTCCCAGAAAGTGGATCTCATACCCGTATATCAGAGATTGAACAATGTTCATTATAGAACCAAGGTTCATATGGAGCACTGACTGAGCAATATGCATGAACACAGGTATTGGATCTGTTATCCAGATTGCTCAGGACATTTGGGGTTTTCTGGATAAGGGATCTTTCAGTAATTTAGATCTCCATACCGTAAGTCTATTACAATCATTTAAACAATCATTAAACCCAGTATAATTGTTATGTTTCCAATAAGTTTTAATTATATCTTATTTGGATCAAGTGCAAGCTTCTGTTTTATTATTACAAAGGGGAATCCATTTTTAAAAAATGATTTGATTATAATGGAGTCTATGGTAATAGCCTTCCGGTAATTCAGTACTTTCTGGATAACTTGTGCCCCCACAACTATTACTCACCATCACTTACTCTCAACATATACAGTAGAATAACCCTACTAAAGGACCAGTACTGAGGAATTAATTGACCATAATTAGGCACAAGACAGGTCAGGTCAGAATGCAGTCACACGAAGTGATGGACGAATTTGCACGAATTCGTGAAACAGCGAAAAATTTGAGAAATGGTGACGCCGTTTCATTTTTGAAGCCGTCGTCCGTTTTTTTTTTATGCTGGCGTATGTTTTGGACATTTTTTCTTTTGACGCTGGCGAATTTTCACCAGCGAATTTTCGCGGTTGTTTCGCAAATTTTGTGAATTTCCTGCAAACTTCCCGGAACGGCGAGAAAAAATTTGTGAAAAATTGTGAAATCGGAAAGTTCACGAAAAAAAACTTGAAATTCAAACATTTTCACGAAAAAATTGTGGAATTCGAACAGTTTCACTAAAAAAACGTGAAATTTGAAGGTCTTCACAAAAAAATTGTGAAAATCTAACATTTTCATGAAAAATCTATTTATTCGCCGACAGCGAAACGCTCCTTGCACTTCAATATAGAACTGAATTGTGTGCTAATGCACCTATTGATGCTGTTGATCCCTGGAGCTACTACCACCCTGATCCTGGTGCTATTTCCAGGGTTCCCATTACTGGTTTCATCAGATGGTGCATCAGGATTGGGCAAAAATAATACCACATTATCAGTCATTCTGCTGCTGATCAACAGAAGTCATGTAATGCACTCTCAGAGTAGAATTCTTAAATGTAATTTCTAATTTACCAAGACAAGTAAAGTCTGAATTCACTCCTATTGCGTTTCCTGTCATAATATTATAGTTATGTGGCTCACTTAAGTCATCACACACTTTATACAGGTATGGAACCTGTTATCCAGAATGCTCGGGACATGTGGTTTTCCAGAGAAGGGGCCTTTCTGTAATTTGGTTCTCCATACTTTAAGGGGCAGATTTATCAAAGGTCAAGGTGAATTTTCGAATTAAAAAAATTTGAATTTCAAGCTATTTTTTGTGTACTTCAACTAGGGAATAGTCCAAATTAGATTCAAAATTGGAAAAAAAAATAGAAAATTCGAAAATCTGAATTTATTATTTACTGTCTCTTTAAAAATTCAACTTCAACCATTCGCCATCTAAAAACTGCTGAATGGTTGTTTTAGCCTTTTGGGGGACTTCCTATTTGGACCCAACTGGGGGACTTTGAAAAATCAAAGTTTTTTTGGGGAAAAACTTTGAATCGCATTCAATCAAATGCGTTATTCCTTCGCTTCGTACGGTTCGGATTCGGCTGAATACAGACCCATTCGATCGAAAACTGACCTTTTCAATGAAAAAAAAAACTTTGACTTAATTTCGGTTGGTCTTTTTGAATTAGAATTTCGAAGACCTGTACAAGGGACTGGATTAATTATACATTAGTTGGAATCAAGTATAGGTATGGGGTTCTTTATCTGGAAACCCGTCATCCAGAAAGCTTATAGTTACGGGAAGCCCATCTCCCATAGATTCCATTTTAATCTAATAATGCACATTGTTAAAAATAATTCAACTTTTCTCTGTAATTAAAAAATTATACCTTGTGCTTGATCCCATTAAAATATAACAAATCCTTATTGGAGGCAAAACAATCCTGTTGGGTTTAGTTAATGTTTAAATTATTTTTTTAGTAGACCAGGTATGTAGATCCAAATTAAAGAAAGATCTGTTATCTAGAAAACACCAAGTCCCAAGAATTCTGGATAACAGGTCCCATACCTGTACAAGATACTGTTTTATTATTACAGGAAATATTAATGACCAGTTCATTTTTCTGGGATTACAGAATTCCCATGCACACACATATACTAATGTGCACATGAGCATGTATGTGATTCCATTATTTAGAGGGAATTCCAAAGATAAGCTTAATCACATTTTCTCCTATCAGTGGCAATAATAGCCTCTCCCCTTCATGAGTCACTGATGTAACAGAAAGCCTCTTACAGAAAGGTTAACCATCAACTGTTGGTGCTCCTTACACTATTATCCTGCCCTCGGGAAACCACATGTACAACATGGGGATGATTTACTAACTTGCACCAGTAAACTTAGGGACACATTTACTAAGCTCGAGTGAAGGATTCACTTTTATTCTGGGTACTTCGACCATCGACTACGACTTCGACTTTGATTCGAACTATTCGAACTAAAAATCGTTCGACTATTCGACCATTCGATAGTCGAAGTACTGTCTCTTTAAAAAAAACTTTGACTACCTAGTTCGGCACTTTAAACCTACCGAGCTACAATGTTAGCCTATGGGGACCTTCCCCATAAGTTTTCTAAGCTTTTTTTGATCGAAGGAAAATCCTTCGATCAATGTATAAAATCCTTCGAATCGTTAGATTCAAAGGATTTAATCGATGGATCGAATGTTTTTTCCTTCGATCATTCGATCAAAGTATTTGGGGTAAATCCTTCAACTTCAATATTCGAAGCCGAAGGGTTTTACTTCGAGGGTCGAATATCGAGTGGTAATTAACCCTCGATATTCGACCGTTAGTAAATGTGCCCCTTAGCTTTTCATTTGCACTTACTGTAGCTACTAACTTTTAGTAGACTTATAATAGAATTCCTGATAAAGACTCAATTCTGAGCTGAAATCTTGAAATAAAGCAACTTGATTTTTAACTTTTTTTTTGGAAGTCTGTGTGCTGGAATTTTCGGTTGAATAGGGTTATTTATATTCCAAGCACCCGGACAGGTTCGCTTAAGGGGTTGTTCACCTTTGAGTTAACTTTTAGTAGGACAATTTGCAATTGGTAAGGTTTTTGAGTTATTTAGCTTTTTATTCAGCAGCTCTGCAGTTTGCATTTTCAGCTGTCTGGCTGCTAGGGTCCAAATTACCCTAGCAACCATGCAATGATTTGAATAGGAGACTGGAATATGAATAGGAGAGGGATAGAATAGAAAGCTGAGTAATAAAACGTAGCAATAACAATAAATGTGTAGCCTTACAGAACAGAGGGACAGTGAAAGGGACATATTTTATCACTAAGAAAGGAGGTGGGTCTAGGGTTGCCACCTGTCCGGTTTTGACCCGGACAGCCTATTTCTTTTTTTTTTTGAAGGGCTTTCCGGGTTAAAACTGACTGGCAGGTTTTTCCAGATTAAGAAAACTGGGCAAGATTCCCTATAATTAATGCAGCCAATATACCTACCCCTGATGTCACAAGCTAAAGTTTTCAAGCGAAACCCACCAAAAAAGGCTATTAACATCGTTAAATGGTTCAAGGGACCTCTACCATTGACTTCTACATGACCTCAACAGGTGTATTTTCAGATCCAAGATATTTCCAAGGCCGGGATATTATAAATCTCGAAAAATTCATGTTTTTTAAGAAAATAAAACTTTTTTTTTTTTTGACTGAAAAATACCCTCGAAAACGAATTTTTTCGTGGAACATACAACTCAGCCTTTAATAAATCTGCCCCTTAGTATGACATAGAGAGTGATATTCTGAGACAATTTGCAATTGGTTTTCATTTTCTATTATTTGTGGTTTTTCAACGATGACGTTTTTTATTCAGCAGCTCTCCAGTTTGCAATATCAGCACTTCTCTGCTGCTAGGGTCTCATTTACTTTAGCAACCAGGCAGTGGTTTGAATAAGAGACTGGAATATGAATAATAGGGGGCGTGAAGAGAAAGATAAGGAATAAAACAATAATAATAAAAGTGTAAGCTCAAAGAACAAATAGTTCTAATTTGAAAAGCTGGCAAGAGGTTAAAAAGGAAGGCAAATAATTAAAAAATGTAACATGCTCCTTGTACTTTGCAATGTTGTGCTGAGCATCAATGAGCCCACCCTGTCTAAACTGATGAATTGCTGCACCAACTACTGCACTTACTGATAATCAGAACTCAGGCATTACTGCAGCCTGAACATGGTTGTGATTCAAGGGTTGGTTGTGAGGCACAGTTGTGGTTCATTTGCACTCTATGCTACACTGGTAACTGATGTGTCAGCTGTTGACTGTTTAAGGGCTCTTACTCACTGGCGTTCTGACCTGCGCTCCCCTGCGTTCCGTTTTTTGGCGTTCAGCCGCAGGGGAGCGCAGGAATAGACGCATGTCATTATTTCAAATGGGGCTGTACTCACTCAGGCGCGTGTAGGCGCCGAACGCAGGAAAAATGCAGCATGTTGGTTCTCAACCTGCGTTCGGCGCCTACACGCGCCTGAGTGAGTACAGCCCCATTTGAAATAATGACATGCGTCTATTCCTGCGCTCCCCTGCGGCTGAACGCCAAAAAACGGAACGCAGGGGAGCGCAGGTCAGAACGCCAGTGAGTAAGAGCCCTTAGGGCAATTAATTGTTCATTTGGGTACATTCCAACAAGATTGTCTGGTCTCGGCTGCAACCCCCCCTTTGGTCTTTGTACATGAACCCTCATATATCTACAGACAGCACACATAAATATAGACTCCATGTGCAACATGTGGTGCTATGTGCCCAGTTATGTAAAGGGGTGTTTCACTTTCAAACAACCAGTTGAAGTGTAAAGCTTCTGAAGCAGCCCTGGGAGGGGGGGGGAGTCGCTGACCCCGTAAGCTGTTATAAATCGATACATTAAGTTGATACATTTCTTATCGTTGTCCCTGCTGAGCAGAATCTCTGGGATTCATTACAGGCAGCTGTTACAATTAATACAATAGTTGCTAATATTCCAGAGATGCTGCTGAGAAATTTATTTACTAAGGGGCCCATTTACTTAGCTCGAGTGAAGGAATACAAGAAAAAATACTTCGAATTTCAAATGGTCGAATATGGCTACTTCGACCTTCGACTACGTCTTCGATTTCGAATCGAACGATTCGTAGTAAAAATCGTTTGACTATTCGACCATTCAATAGTCAAAGTACTGTCTCTTTAAAAAATGCTACGACCCACTAGCTCGCCACCTAAAACCTACCGAGGCCAATGTTAGCCTATGGGGAAGGTCCCATAGGCTTCCTGACAATTTTCTGATCGACTGAAAATCCTTCGATCGATGGATTAAAATCCTTCGAATCATTAGATTAGAAGGATTTAATCATTAGATCGAACGATTATTCCTTCGATCGTTCGATCGTAGGAATATTGCTAAATCCTTCGACTTCGAATATCGAAAGTCGAAGGATTTACATTTGGCAGTCGAATATCGAGGGTCCATAACACTTTCCAGAGATATCAAGGATATATATATATATATATATATATATATATATATATATATATATATCTATACATTTTTTTTTCTCTTGATAATAAGCTCTGTCCTGTCACATCTGACTCTGTAAATTCCTAATGACTAGGATATGAGTCTGTCAAGCAATACAGTGTTGCAAAACCGAAAAAATTCACCAATGCCTTGTAATTAAATATGTCTACCACCTGCAAGAGGATCTCAGATGACTGAAGGAAGTCCCTGTGATGCAATTTTTAGAAAGTGGACAAAAGGGAAATATTGCACAAGCATACCAATGAATTGCCAATGACGCTTAAGACTTTTAAGCTTTATTCTAGAATTACTTTCATGGTAAAGTGATTTCTAAATTCCTAGCATGGGAAATCTACATAATTTGTTAGATGAATGATCTGTGTTTTATATAGAAGTGGTCCACTAGCACTGCTAATCTAAGGGGCCGATTCACAAAGGGTCGAATATCGAAGTCGAAGGATTTTAGCGCAAATAGTGCGATCGAACGATTCGAAGGATTTTAATCCAACGATCGAAGGAATATCCTTCGATCAAAAAAACTTAGGAAAACCTATGGGGACCTACCCCATAGGCTAACATTGAGTTCGGTAGCTTTTAGATGGCGAACTAGGGGGTCGAAGTTTTTTCTTAAAGAGACAGTACTTCGACTATCGAATGGTCGAATGGTCGAACGATTTTTAGTTCGAATAGTTCGATTCGAAGTCGTAGTCGTTGTCAGAGGTCGTAGTAGCCCATTCGATGGTCGAAGTAGCCCAAAAAACACTTTGAAATTCAAAGTTTTTTTACTTCGAATCCTTCACTCGAAGTTAGTGAATCGGCCCCTTAGTGTTATGGTCTAGGTTGTTTTAAACATGGCCATCTAGACAGTGATGACCCTGTAAAATACACTCAAAAATCTGTAGGATTATGTGATCCACTATATACAGCACAGGACCCAGTTTTGGATCCCAACTAATAGGTTAAATAACACTTAAAGAGATGAGGAGGTTCACCTTTAAGTAACTTTTAGTATAGAATGGCTAATTCTAAGTGCCTTTTCAACTGGTCTTCATTAATTATTTATTATAGTATTTTAATTATTTACCTTTTTATTCAGACTCTTTCAGGCTTTCAAATGCGGATCACTGACCCCCATCTAAAAAAGGAATGTTCTGTCAGGTTACAACTTCACTGTTATTGCTTCTTTTTATTATTCATCTTTCTATTTAGGACCTCTCCTATTCATATTCCGCTTTCATATTCAAATCAATCCATGGTTGCTAGGGTAGTTTAGACTCTAGCAACCAGACTGCTGAAATGGTAAACTCAAGAGCAGCTGAATAAAAAACTAAATAACTCAAAAAAAAACCACAATTGATAAAACTGAACGCAAAGGTGAACAACCCCTTTAAGTTATCATTTACACTGTCCAATCATTTTGGATCAAATCATAAAATACAGCCATATGAGGAATTGTGATTTTCGGTGAAAGTTCATAACTAGTGATGGGCGAATTTATTTGCTAAGCACAAATTCGCCGCTAATTCCTGAATTTCACCACCGGCGAATAAATTCGCAAAACTGCAACGTACATTCGCCAGTGAAAATTCGATGGCGTCCAAAAAAATGGACGCCGGCATCTGTTTTTACAGACGCCGGCACATTTTCGCCGGGAATTGTGCTCCAGCTGGCATCCAAAACGAGACACTGCCGGCGTTTGGTGAATTTTTTGCTGTTTCGTGAATTTCACTGGAAATTCGCACATTTTTCGACTAAGCGGGACACATTCGCCCATCACTATCCATAACTCTTTCTGGATTTTGATGCACTACACACAATTGTAAAAATGATGGTTCATATACATAATTCCATGCTTGTATGGTTTATTATTTTCAGAACATTGACAAATATTTTGTACTAAAGATGAACAGCATACCACAAAAAGCAGAGGAGCCATAGGTCAGTATCTGTGGTGTGCGTAGGAGGAGGACCAGAATAGTGTTTGAGTAAACTGAGGTGTAACCAAGAATGACATTTTAATATATTCATATTTAAAAATTGAATATTCTCAGGCATAGAGTTTCCTTTCTACATACAATGCAGCATTTTCATAAAACAAAGCATAAAGGTGGTTTTAGAAACAGAATCAAAACAGAAAATTCCCTCACGTGTCTCACGTTTCAGATTAAAAGTAGAGTTGAATGAGCCATTAAGGCCTCATTAGTGAAATTCTGAAATGAAATCCCAAACCATAACAAGCCCTGATCATGTACTGATTTTCTAATTCCAGATTGATGTCTGCAAAACGGTGGCCTTTCACAATCCAATATTTTGCACATTTTTATAAGCTATATTTTAAAGGATATGTTGTTCTCGTGTTTCATTAAATGGATATACCTTCTGCTTCAATATATATAAGTGTAACTTTAAGGAGAAGGAAAGTCGTCTTGCAGTTGGGGGTGCCAAATATTTGGCATGCCCAAGTGATTGTATTTACTTACCTGAAACCCCAGGCTGGTGCTCCTATCAGCAGAAAACTGCACCGGCTCGGGGTTATACCAGGGAGCACCATGGATCCTCTTTCGTCTTCCTTTTTTCTTTGCGCGGCTGCGCATTCGCAGTAGAACGAAAAGCAGAACTTTAACTAAAAAGTCGGCTATTTAGTTCTACTGTGAATGTGTCTGCCCTGGGAAATTTTAAGAAAGAAGAAGCCAGAAGCAGATCGCTCTGTGGTGCTCACTGAATAACCCAGGCCGGTACAGTTTTCTGCTGATAGGAACATCGGGGTTTCATGTAAGTAAATACAATCACTTGGTTCTGCCTAACATGTAGCACCCCCAAGTGCAAGACAACTTTCATTCTCCTTTATGGAATCCCAAACTTAGAACAAACCCCAAGGAACAAACCCCAAGGTCCCAGCCTCGGCCCACACTTCTGCATATAACTGCTGCCTTCCGCTTTGAGAGGAGACCTCCTCTACTCGGAGGTCTTATAGTAAGAGGACAAGGTAGTGCAGTACAAATTTCGGTAGACAACAGTGTAATTGAGGTCACAGGCCGGTCAAAACCAACAGTATTGCCGTACAGAACGGCAATAATGGACAGTAAATTGGCAAAGGTCAGGACAGGCAGCAGACTAGGAATGATGATCAGGGGCAGGCAAGATGAGGAACAGATTGGACAGACTTGAATAACACCCATGAAATAAGCCTACATTGGGCAGTGAGTTATTGCCCGCAGTCCCCTTAAATATTCGAATTTGCACCAAACGGGACGAAATTTCACACCAAATGGGACAAACCTGGAAGCAGCGTGAGCATGCGTCATTAGCAGAACGGTGCATGAAATGAAGAGGATGTGCTGGGTGTTTATGCCACACCACCTCTAGACCAACGTGTTTTCTAACATTAAGCACTTGAATACATTGTGAATTAAGCTACTCTAAGATTCCAAAACAGAGATTGTTTGTCCATATATTGCAATATATTTAAGCTGGCCAACTATTTAAAAGTCATTCCTGGTCTGTCAATCCTACACTCACTTTCATCTGATTCGTTATCTGCTGAATTACTCATTTTCACTAAGTTTTACCATCAACTTGTTTTTAAGGTTATGACTCCCAAATGGTTGCCCTTTTTACTGGTCAGCACTGGGATCACATGACTGTAGCTGGTAATAATTTGAGCTACAACATCAAGCTGTCCAGTGCTCCCTTTTTTTAATATAGTTCATAGCTTCATGTTGTAGACAAGACTAAGGGGGCCGATTTACAAAAAAAATTTATTTTTTTCACACATCTTATTTTTTCTCTAAAAATTTAAGGTTTATTTTGTATTTCTATAAAACTTTTAAAAATGTGAGATGTATTATGATTAAAGGGCATGTAAAGGCAAAAAAATAAAATCCCATTTTTACTTTCTTTAATGAAAAAGAAACCTATCTCCAATATAGTTTAATTAAAAAATGTGTACCATTTTTGTAAGAAACCTCACTGTATGCAGTGGAGTCTCCCTTCATTTACTGCTGTGGATAGGAATTGTCAGACGGTCCCTAACTGCTCTGCAGGGAAACAATCATACTTATGAACAGCAGGGGGATCCCCCACCTTACTTCCCAGTCATGCAGAACTCAAGCAGCTTTGTTTGTGATGATCCCTAAGCAGCCCAGACCACACTGAGCATGTGCACAGTCTTGGTCTTGCAAAGACGTTTAAAAAAAATCCAAGATGGTGACCCCCTGTAGCCAACTTTGAAAGCATAAATGATTTGCTTGATTAGGCTTGTGGTGCAGTAAGTTCATGTTTATATTTAGTATACAAAATACAGCATTTCTAGCCTTATTCTATTATAGACTTTACATGCCCTTTAAAAACCACAAAAAGCTGCTTCAAGTAAAAGCTGTTGAGGTCCCATACAAGTCAACTGATCTTATTGGACCATTTTTAATCAATTCAGGTTTTTAAAAGTTTGCTGATTTTTTAATCGCTAGTAATTATTCGAAAACTGGAATTCGTAGAGGTTTTGGCGATTTCTGGAATTTTTAGTGCATAGTTCAGAGCTTTTTTCCATTCACACTTTTTATTTTTGGATCTTTCAAAAACTTTGAATGGCATTTGTAGTTATTGACTTTAATTGGGTTTCTTTAACCACTAAAACTCTACCTTTAGTAAATAGGCCTCATTGAATCAGCTCAACATTGCTTTGCACAATTATAAAAGGCATTTATAAATATTCCAGTCACGATATACAATAATTTGAACAGGTTGAGCTGGTAGAACTCTATATTTTGCTGCAGGGTCTAATATAATGTATGTCAAAGCACTTATTATTGTTGATAAAAGCAATGTAAACAAATGCGCCATAAGCACATTATATACAATTTTATTTCCTAATATTTAACCCTGGAGATAGGAATAAGAAGTAGACCCCACATTTCATTCATTAACCATTTGACTAGTAGTTAACTATTACAGTTTTAAGTTATCATAATCAGCATCAGTGACTTCTTTCTGGAGGCGGGGGATGCTGTAAAAATTTCCGAAGGGTAGAAATCCAATTGTGGATTGAAATGATTCATGGAGTGATAATACCTGGGGATTTCCAGATAATGGATCTTTCTGTAATTTGAATCTTCGTAACTTAAGTCTACTAGATCATGTAAACATTTAGGGGCCGATTCACTAACTTCGAGTGAAGGATTCGAAGGTAAAAAACTTCGAATTTTGAAGTTTTTTTTGGGCTACTTCGACCATCGAATGGGCTACTTCGACCTTCAACTACGACTTCGAATCGAAGGATTCGTAGTAAAAATCGTTTGACTATTCGACCATTCGATAGTCGAAGTACTGTCTCTTTAAAAAAAACTTCGACCCCCTAGTTCGCCATCTAAAAGCTACCGAAGTCAATATTAGCCTATGGGGAAGGTCCCCATAGTCTTGCCTAACTTTTTTTGATCGAAGGATATTCCTTCGATCGTTGGATTAAAATCCTTCGAATCGTTCGATTCGAAGGATTTTATCGTTCGATCGAAGGAATTATCCTTCAATCGTTCGATCAAACTATCTGCGCTAAATCCTTTGACTTCGATATTCGAAGTCGAAGGATTTTAATTCCTAGTCTAATATCGAGGGTTAATTAACCCTCGATATTCGACCCTAAGTGAATCGGGCCCTAAATAAACCAAATAGGCTGGTTTTGCCTCCAATTAGAATTAATTATATCTTAGTTGGGATCAAGTACAAGCTACTGTTTTATTATTACAGAGGATATAAGGAAATCCTTTTTAACAATTTGGATTATTTGGATAAAATGGAGTCTATGGGAGATGGCCTTTCCTTAATTGATGCTTTCTATATTATGGGAATCAGGGTGACAGACCCCATACCTGTATAAACAAAGACTCGGAGCACAAATAGTACAATAGCTACAAAAGAGTTCAACATAGACTATGGAGCCTATTTACTAACATTCAGATATCTCTTTTTTTCACAAATTGTATTTTTTCTATAAAAATTGTATTTTTTATTATTTTTCTAATACTCTTAAAACCATGAAAAACTTGATACAAAACTTAGTAACAAGTAAAAGCAGTCCAGGTCCCATAGAAGTCAATGGGAGCTGCACTGATCCTATTGGACCTTTTTTACCATTCAGATTTTAAGAGATTTTCATTAGTTATAAGTAATTTTGTCCCATTTTGCTTTGCAAAAAAATTTGCGAAACGCATTGAAGTTAATGGGAGTCAAAACTATTTTGACGCACGTCAATTTCGATGCCCACAACAACATTTTTATATGCGCTCCTATTTGGTCCAAATGCATTAAAGTCAATGGGCGTCTGAATAATCATGACGTGCGATAATTTTTATTCGCGTGACTATCCTGACACGGGCCCAAATTTTTTCAACGGAATTTATACGCCGGCTGTGAAACGTGGAAATTCGCCACGATTCGCACTTGCCAAATTTATTCGTCCATCACTAGATATTTTTAGCTTTTGATTGTCTGAAAACTCACATTTTTAGAGGTTTTAGAGATATTTGTAAATTTAATTTTTGGATCGTTCACCACTTTTTTCTGTTTGTACTTTTTATATTTGGATCGTTTTATTCACGGCATTCATGGTTTTAGAGAAATAGAGTTTAATTGTGGTTTCAAAAACCTCTAATACCACTAAGGGGGTTATTTATCGAAGTCCGAATTTATATCAATATTTTCTGCTACAAACTCCGATCAAATCTGCTCTGGTTTTTTTTGCGCTTATTTATTATTACATTTTCCCAACAATTTTCAGAGTTTTTTTTTTTTTTGATCTTTCATCCAATTTTCATGATTTTTTTTAATTTTTGCCCGAAAACTCCAAAAACTTTGGGGTATTGCACAAAACCCATCGCACATCAAAAAATCATTGGAACTTCTCCCATTGACTTATATGCAACCTCGACAGGTCTGAAATACCAGATTTTAGGATTCAGACTATTCCATCCTCGGGGTTTATTAAATTTGTGATTTTTTAAAAGTCCGATTTTATAAAAAATCACAAATGTTTTTGATTTTTGCATTCGGAGTTTAGTAAATAACCCCGTAAAGTCAAACTTTAATCAGGAGCACAAGGGTCCTGAGGCGAAAGAAGAGGTACATGCTTGGTGCCCCCACTTTGTTGTGCTGTAGGAGCGTGCCTCTTCTGCATACCCCTAGTTCTGGCCCTGACCCATTCTCTACTGAAGACACCTAGAAACTGCTGATTTTGAAAAATAACAAACAATTTAGTGTGCCTTTGGGTAAAACAATCTTGTTTCCCTGCTGGTTTGTTCTATGCTTTATGACTTGTTATCTTATCTCACTTTTAAACCAGCAGTGGGTGGAAGCTGGAATTCACAACTGCTCAGAGTAGCATTACGCACAACTTGTTCCATAGATACTCGTGAAAGTGTTGTGGGAAACATTGGTCTTGGATCGGTTCCACTAACATGGACTGTAATAGCTCTATCATGGTTAATTCTAAGCAACTTTTTAACTGGCCTTCATTCTTCTTTTTTTATTTGTCTAAAAAACAAATGCTTTCTTGTAAGGCTGGAAGTTTATTTATTTTTTTTTTTTAACTTATTTCTATGTAGGCCTCTCTTATTCATATTCCAGTCTCTTATTCAAATCAGTGCATTGCTGCTAGGGAATTTCAGACCCTAGCAACAGGATTACTGAAATTGCAAACTGGAGAGCTGCTAAATAACCACAATTAATAAAAAATCAAACCAAATTGCAAATCTACTCTGATTATCACTTGCTATGTCAAAGTTGAACAAACTCTTAGGGGCATATTTATCAAGGTTCGAATTTCGAATTGAAAAAAGTTGAAATTCGAATTCAAAAATACCAACCGAAATTGTCAGTTTTTTTCTGGTCGAATAGTTCCGTTTTTGATCTAATACTGTAGGTCTATATTCGGCTGAGTTCGAATCGAAGGAGTAGCATATTCGAACGAGTTTGATTCGAAGTTTCCCCCCCAAAAAACTTTGATTTTTCAAAGTCCACCAATTGACTCCAAATAGCTTCTAGGAGGTCCCCCATAGGCTAAAACAGCAAATCGGCAGGTTTTAGATGGTGAATGGTAGAAATTTCAATATTCAAATTTCCGATTTTGTTTTTCAAATTCAAATCGAATTTGGACTATTCCCTAGTCGAAGTACACAAATAGCTCGAAATTAAAAATGTTTTCATTCCAAAATTCACCTTGACCTTTGATAAATCTGCCCCTTAGTTTGTAAATCATGCATATATGACGATTTCTTCTGCTGATGCACCATTTTGGCCAGTGCATTGGCAGTTGCGGAACTTTGGACAAGCTGCAACTGTTCTTCTTCTCTTCCTGGTTTTCCAAACAGCCAGCCAGAACAATAGCAAGGTAGCAATTCAGTGTGGCCAGTAATATGGTATCCCTCTATCGAGCCCATGTGATGAACGGTTGGAAACCATAAAGCATTTGCTGGTGCATGGCCACCTTTATGCAACACAAATCTCACATGAAAATCTTGGAAACCAGAAGAGAATAAGAATATGATATTGCAGGTGGTCATCTCTGAAGTCCTGTGAAACCCCAATTTTACATCCCCTGATTTTAAAGGGTGGATCATCTTTAAGTTAATTTCTAGTATGTTATAGAATGGCCAACTCTAAGCAACTTTTCAATTGGTCTTCATTATTTATTTTTTTAATAGTTAGAGTGATTTGCCTTCTTCTTCTGCCTCTTTCCAGCTTTTAAATGGGTGCCATCTAAAAAACAAATCATCTATAAGGCTACACATTTAGGGGCAGATTTATCAAAGGTCGTGGTGAATTTTTTGTGACTAGGGAATAGTCCAAATTCGATTCAAATTTGAAAACAATTCAAAATTCGAATATCGAAATTTATCATGTACTGTCTCTAAAAATTCAACTTTGACCATTCGCCATCTAAAACCTGCTGAATTGCTGTTTTAGCCTATGGGGGACCTCTTAGAACCCATTTGGAGTCAATTGGTGGACTTTTTTGTGAAAAACTCCAAATCGAATGAGCTACTTCAATTCGTACGATTTGAATTTGGCCGAATACGGACCTAATCAATTGAAAACGGACCTATTCGACCAAAAAAACTTCAACTTCATTTCGATTGGTCTTTTTAAATTCGAATTGCAAAGTTTTTTCAATTCGAAATTTGACCCTTGATAAATATGTCCCTTATTGTTATTACTACTTTTTTTTGTCACTTATTTTTTCCGGCCTCTCCTATTCATATTCCAGTGTCTTATTCAAATCAGTACATGGCTTCCATCTAAATAGAAAATCATTCTAAAAAGGGCTAATATTCTGTTTGTGTCCATGAAATCAACACTATGGGGCATATTTATCAAGGGTCGAATTTCAAATTGAAGAGTAGGCAGAAGTACTGTACAAGAGCTCTAAGTGGTAATAAGAGCGCACCCCTAGGTGCTCATTTAGGGAGTACTTCTACCACTGGTCTGGCTGCAATTTGCACCTTACACCAGATAAAAAAAATCCAATGCAATGTGCAAAATTCATCATTAGCAGGGCAGACAATGTACATCTATACCTGAAACATAAGATTTGAGTTGGACTGGTGTTATAGCACGGGGAAATATGCGCTCTAAAAATACGTTATTAAGAACAATAATGTTTATAAACTTGCACTTAATTAATAAACTTATTTTTTTATGATCTGTTTATTACACTAATTATTCCTATTTATTATTTCTTTATCAGCATCCAGTGCTCCTCCTGGAATTCTCTCTCTCTCGCTTTCAATCTCTAATATTGCTACATTACACTAATGGAATACTGCTAGTAATAGGAAGCTGTGGAAAGTAACAGCCCAACCTTTCAAGGCTTTCCCTTTAGTAGGGCTGCACCTTTATTAAACCTCGAGCAGCAGAGTTCAATTGACTCTACATTATCCTATCCATCTCAGATCAATATTTACCTATTGGGCTTTTGTTGAGATTTTTGTGCCTTATCTACTGTGTTAATTCCTTCATGAGAAATAATACGTATGGGGTACTTTATATTTGATTTCAGTTCTAGATGCAATGCTTGAATAAAATATTTAATACCTGGGCCAAATGAGTATCACACACAGATAACCCAGTTGTAATGAGCAATGCAAATAGCAAAAGAAGCAGTATAGCTCATCATACATGTTGGCTAGTGAACCTAAATGCCAATTGGGTAATCAGCCAGCTAAGTCGATCAATTATAGATACCAGGGCACATACACTTATATTGACAAGTGCAATTTCAGACTCAATTCCCATGTTTCTTCCAGCAATGCAGCATTATCCCAGAATTCATGCGCCATTGTGAGCACAATGCATGCATTGAGTTAGATGCAATTACACATTGTCTGACTCAATTACACTGCATCTGGTGCAACATTGTTGGCAAAAATACCGCTCCTGAAAACTTTAAGAGATGAATTTCAGGTTAGCACAGAGAGCGCAATTGTGCTTTTTTGCACTAGCAAACTGGATGCCCTGGACCCACCCAAAAATTTAAGCATGGAGGGGGACAGCAGCCAAAGCCACCTCAGCGACAAAGGGACCAGGGACTCGGGATAGAAGACAGGAATGATTGATCAGTGCTGAGTACCTTTAATGAAAGTGGTTTTAGATGCAGCAGTTGTGAAATGTGCAAGATGCCCACTTCGTCTGTGGACATAAATGAGTCCTACCATTTACAATTATGCAGCAGCCACAGTGCAGATGTCTCATATATGCACTAATGATTAATAAGTGACCGCATTGAGTACCTTCATGTGTGCCATGCTTTCTGTTAAAGGAGAAGGAAATGCTTGCAGTTCTTGGGGGTACGAAATGTGAGGCACCCCCCAACTGATTGTATTGACTTACCTGAAACCCCGTGCAGGTGCTCCTATCAGCAGAAAACTGCACCGGCCCGGGTTATACAATGAGCACCATGGAGTGATCCTCTTCCGTCTTCCTCCTTCTTTGCGCGGCTGCGCATGCGCAGTAGAACGAAAAGCCGAACTTTAACTATTTTGTTCAACTGCGCATGCGGTTGCTCCGGGAAATTCGAAGCGAGAAGAAGCCGGAAGAGGATCGCTCTGTGGTGCTCACTGGAATAACCCGGGCCGGTGCAGTTTTCTGCTGATAGGAGCACCAGCCCGGGTTTCAGGTAAGTCGATACAATCACTTGGGGGTGCCTGACATTTGGCACCCCCAAGTGCTGCAAGCCTTTCCTTCCCCTTTAAGCTGTGTTTTATAGTTGGAATATTGCATGATATTGTATGGTCATACATATGTACATTTTCTAAGATAGAAGCAAGATAAATATATTGTAGCTTTAAGGGGCCGATTTGTCAAATGATACAATGCTTTAAAGCAAACAGTTTTTTGTTCTATTATTATATTGTAAATGTGCTTATGAATAGCTTAAAAGTTTTATTTATCTGTTCAAAAATAACTCTTAAATGTAATTATATACACTATGATCTGGTGCAAATTATATATTTTTTCACAGGTTAATGGGTCACTAAAAGCTTAAAAAATGTGGAATGCCCAACAAAACCAATATGGAGCAGGCACTCAATAAGGCAAACTTCCACCAGGCAAATGTTCAAAAGTGAAAAAGGTTTATTGTGTCCACAGCCTGACACGTTTCGTGTCACAAACACTTAATCATAGGCTGATGTGTGGAATGCCCTTCAAGATAGTTTTAAAAAAATGCCTCACACATAAATTTTTAATAGTTTGGACTTTTGAAGGCACTCCCGTTTAAAAAAAAAAAAAAAAGTCGCCAGCGTTTTTTTACAACTTTAATGAATTTATGGCATACAGGATATGATGTCACTGACATAAGATTAAGGCAGATGTAGCTTTGTTTTATCAGTTTGCCTGGTCTGAAGTGGCAAAGTAAACTCTGGCGGAAGTAGTAACTGTACGTAAAATTTGCGTCTTATTGAATTTGCAAAGTAGCGACCATTCGCCAGTCGCCTGGTGATAGGGTGCGAGCTAGCGATGGTCTTGTTCGCTAGCAAATCGTCCTCTACGCCTGTCAGTGAATTGCCGATATCCCTGCTGATGAGATTTCTGACAAATGTTCACTAGCGATGGCCAATTCACCCTTGAATCTACCCCCAGGAGTGGTGAGAATACTGGGTGGCTCTTGGAGAGAGACTCCTATTTCTCAGTCTCTTAGCTTCTCATGGTGAAAATTTATTATAGTTACTGCCTGATCCCTGATTAAACTCCAATATGCTCACATCAATTTAAAGCCCCAGGATAGGGATTATAATACAATGTTTTTCTTGACCCATATTGTACTTACAATCAATCCCTTTTTAGGTTTATGTCCACTTTAGCATTTTGGAGGAAATAAAAATTGGTGTGTCCCACATCCCTTCCAATGCTTTTGAGGAGAGTGGTAACAACTGTTAAAATATATGAACCTTATCAGGGGTCCCTCTGGGCAACCTATAAACTTGATGATCTCAGCCTTCCAAAAAGACAATAATAATTATATTAAAAAAATTCTTGTAATGTACTTGTAGGTGAGCTGGGTGAGAAACAGATACTGGAAAATGCTAATAAGGCCATTAAGTGCTGGGAATCAGTCTGCTGGGAGTGAAGTTATTAGGACTTTTTGCAGGGGCCACTAAAACAGGAACATAGGACCAATATATTATGGAGGTTGTACCCAGTTCACTATACTAACTTTACTGAGGGTTACTGGGCAGTCATCTTCTGGGTTAGTCACTGTGCTAGAGATCACTTGGTTCATCCAGTACAGGGGTCACTTGGTCAGCAGGAACCAGGGAGGGTGATTATGGACCATCATTTCATGGAGCTCATTGTGCGTTCATGTTTGGAGAGTGATTGAGGGTACTGGTTCCAGTCAGTAAAAATTTGTGATTATGCTTAGAACCAAGGGGATATAAGCACCTTTTTATGTACATTTCACTAAAGGCTTTCATTGATCAACTTTGCCATATGTCAGGCATCTTGCCAATCTCAATGAAATGTCTTCTACTGACGTAAGTAAACTTCAGAGATGTTTCTTGACTCATTCAGGCACACCACCCAGGTAACACATGGGTCATGTATTCAATGGCATCTGGCATAACTGGTTTAATCTCCTTTGCCTTGATTGCAAGCAAAATGTTGTTGATTGTCTTACAATACCTCCTATCCCTCAGCCCAGTCTCTACCAAGATGCTGTAATCTAAACTGCTATATTTTTCATCTCATCCAACTGCAACTACAGGCACTATCTCACAATACTATAGATACATATATATTGTTGATTGTTGCTATATGGACCAAACAGCAAGAAGTACTGTACTATTTAAGAAGTACTAACTAGTACATTATAGCAAGCTTTGGCCCATCATGAATCTATTCAAACTGCTTACACTGCTGCTCTGCTGGTAACTGTCAGGGCCCGAAGGCTCAGTTTGGAGTCGCGGACCAAGGAGGAAGCTGTAGGCTTCAACACACAGTTCATGTTACAAAAGGGGTCAAGAAGAAGAGTAGTCAATCCAGGAAAAAAGGTCATTTCAGGCAGCAAAGGTTCTTAGTCAGGATAGAGGCCAATAAATCACACCCAGGAACACAACAGAATTGAACCTTTAATCAGGCAATGGCTGAAATCTTCTGGCATCCTTTTGTAGGTGAATTTTTGCACCAAAACATGCATCATGGTGTCATGTGTCACGCTCTGACGTTGCACATCAATGTTTGACGCAGACGTCATGATGCTGCATCCAGATTGACACACTGGCGTTGGATAGCCATGTGGTTGCCCTTGGGTGCCGCTATCTTAGACAGGACGCCGCAATGGAAGGACGCGACCGTGATCGCTCATTACAGTAACCATTCTACTCATCAAGCAACAGGATACTTAGACAGCTCAGAAATAAAAGGTGCTAAGGTCTATATTATTACTTTTTTCACCTGTAAGGTATTAGCATGAGGAGCTCCTGTTTGGAAAAGACAGTTTTTGTAGGAAAATTCTGAACTTGAAGACAAAATTGCTGCTAGTGATTTGTTTTGAACCTTCCAAGGCTCATCATTTACCATCACTACAATGGTATTGGTTACATTTAATCAGACACAGTGCTTATTGATGCCATTCATACTTGTGTCCAAAGACACCCCTTGCACTTTCCCATACTTGTGCTCACTGCCAATGTGTTGTAAATGAGGCACAAGTGCACTTATTGACACCAGAGAATCCTACTACTGCCACCTTCAAGCTGGCGGTAATTCGAAGTTTCCTACTGTGAGCTACATCAAAATGAGTTCATTGCTCTGGCTGCAAATCTGAACTGTTGATGTCCCTTTGAGTGTTTTGAATTTTGAGTTCTTTTGATGAGAATATTTCCTGGTGCCTAGTCCAGGGAGGAAAATATTTGTCCCAGAGTCCCTGTTGCCATAAGTTATACAATGAGCTCATTACTATGAGATTTCTAGCCACCCTTGTTTAAAAAAACAGATCTGCTTCTACGATAATGCTGGTGATGTTCTTTTCTATTTTACATTTTTTTCTGCATGTTCACCCTATGCCTAGCAAAATAATTTGTATGCCTTTCCTTGAGGCATAAGAATTGATCCATCCATTCCATTTTAGATGACCTTATCTACTTAATTTCGGTGGCAAAAAGGATATTTACTGCATATGGAGATCAACCAACAAACTGGTGCAATTCAGTTCTTCAAAACATTCCCTTTTGTTTTGGCTCATCCTATTTCACATTCGGTCATTTCGAACTATGGTGTAACAATTGGCTTCTAGAGCTTGAAGGGCCTCTACATAATTTGGTTTTAAGTTGAACTTTTACTTTATGATTTATGATTCTTAGAGAATGGTGTAACCAAAAGGATTAAGTAGTCTCTAGAGCATTTTTTTTTCATTTGCATCAGGACCTGTGAACTAAATTTGATGGCAATAATCTTTTTTGTGATCTTTGTCCTTCTGGTTAATGTCCCAGCAGCCGAAACCTTGTTGTCTTCTCTACAGCCTCATCATACTGGACTCTTTCCAAGTTTCTCTGCTTGAAAATATCTTGCTCAGTCAGTCCCCCTAAAGCTCCCATTCTGGTTAATGGCCACCATTAACTCGATGTTCAAAGCATTTTGTATTCACTAGACCCAAATGTCAGTATAGTGCACTTGGCTCAGAGGAGAGCATTCTGTTTTGAGGCCAAAGCTGATTTTATTAACTAGTGAAGGCATTGATGCACCGATGAAAGAGATGTGCACTTAAAATGTGTATAAAATGTGCATGGCAGTGCTGTTTCCTTATTGGAATTAGGGATGGGCGAATTTGACCCATTTCATTTCACCAAAAATTCGCCGCCGGCGAAATGTCGCAGACGCCCATTAAAGTCTATGGGCGTCAAAAACAATTTGTCGCGCGTCTTTTTTTTGACGCACGTCTCCATATAAGTCTATGGGCGCCATTTTTTCGGCGAAACGAGGCGAAAAAATTCGCCCATCCCTAATTGGAATATAAAGTCAGTTTGAATGACTAACCAGTCCTGTGGCTTCTGGCAACCCATGCATATTGGATAATTAATTGGGGTATAAACTATGCTTCTAAGTTACTCAGAAAGCTTTGTTTCACATGCAGTCAGAAACAGAGTTGCAACCCTGCAAAAATAAATTGCATGCAGCAATTGATAGCACCCACCAAAGAGATTTACCTTGGCAGGGCTTATAAACGTATATAATACACAAAAGCCATGAATAATTTGTTAATTATATCCTTATAAATGGTGACTATTGACTTGTTGGAAACTATGAGGATATTAGAAGTAACCTCAGCGTTCCATGACCTGTATAAAAGCCTCATACTATATATGGTCATGCCCAAATTGATAAAAAAAAATGAAACCCTCCGTGCCTTATCACTCAGGTATGAGTCAAACAACTTACTTATCTGCAATCAGGCCACAAACTATCGAAAAAAAATATAAAGGGAAAGCCTGGAAATTAAAGACCTTGTAGAATAAATCACAGCTCATGTTTATATTTAAGGCTGGCTTCAATCTGATATTTTATTCTTGAATCTTTATTGCCGCCCTGAGTAAACTGTTTCTATGAGTGTTCAAAGCAGTAGTTGCTAGGTAAATCAATATGATATTGAAGCAGATATAAAAGCTATTCTTAAGAATACACATTAATAAAACATGTTTCTAAAGCTATTAATGTTAGGAACTCCAAATTTAGTACTAGGTATACAAATCAATTGTGATTTTATAGTGCATAGGAACAATGAATACATAGGGCAAGGGTTCCCAACCTTTTATGAGCCACATTCAAATGTAGAATGAGCCGGGAAGCAACGCAATCATGGGGTGCCAAATAAGGGCTGTGATTGGCTATTTGGTAGCCCCTATATGGACTGGCAGCCTACAAGAGGCTTTGTTTGGCAGTACACCTGTAAGTGTCAGGGAAAAGAAATACATGTAGCAGTGTTGGGATAAAGTATTTTGGAAGCCAAGCTGAAGATGCAGATTTTCTCAACCATATCGCCAATAAAAAAAATTCCAAGTTTTTGCACCTGGATTGGTTTTGATTAATCATTGACTTTGTGATGGGTGAACCTGACCTGTTTCGCTTCGGCAAAAAACTCATATAAATGCTAGTGAATTTTTCTCCCCTCCACCCATTGGAGTCTATGGGGCAAATTCACTAATCTCCGGAAATTCACCAGCGACGGCTTTTGCTCACATTGCCACAATATGCAAGGTGAAAATTTGCCAGGACAACGCTAATTCACTAAAATGCGAAGTTTCGTCCAGGGCGCCGGACGATGGCGAAGTTTCCCTAGCGTTAATTCAGCAAGTAGAGCGAAGTTGCGCTAGCGTTGGCTAATTTGCATAAGGCGGAAGGTAAATTTCAATGGACGTATATGTTGCAGCAAATATATTACACTACACAAGCCCAGGGAACCTAAATAAAATAGAGTTGTTGTATTGCCCTACACATGAGCCCAATGTATAGTTTATGTGCCATATGTTAGGAAATGTAGGGGGGAAGCCGGGTACCCTTAAAAAAAAATGTATGATCTTTTGCAGCCTATCACCCTGAAAAACTGAAAAGTCACCAGCGTTTTTTGGGACATAGAAACATTTTTTTTGAGGAACTCCTATGTACTCTATTGCACTTCGCCTGGTCTGAGGTGGCGAAGGCAAGTCTGGTGTAAGAAGTAATGTTCATTAAAATCTGCATCTTAGTGAATTTGCGTAGTTACGTCCATTCGCCAGAGCAAAAATTTGCCTGGCATTAGAGTGCGAAGTAGCGCTAGAGTCTATCTCCTTTGCTATCAAATTTACGCCAGCGCCCATTAGTAAATTCGGTGAAGTCCCGAAATGACATCACGCCAGCGTTAGTCACTTCTTCCTTTAGTAAATTTGCCCCTATGGGTGTCATTTTTATGGTGAAACTTGGTCAAAAAATTTTACTCATTGCTACGTCATTATACTTTTGCCCCTATATGTAATAAAAGGCACGAAGTTTGCCCAAGAGCAGTAACCTATAGCTACCAATGGGATGTTTGCTTTTAAACAGGTGATGAGTAAATGCTACCTACTGATTGGTTGCAATGGGTTACTGCTGCTGGGCAAACTTAGTGCCTTTTATTACATATATCCCCCTTGGTGCATTATGAAACAAATAAAAAAGACAAAGGAGACCCCGAACTGTTGAGCAGCTAAAATGCAATATCAGGCAAGAATGGTTTCACAAATTGTGACACCTTACAAGGAACAGGTAAAATTAGATCAAGCGGCTTCCAAGATGGTGAGAAAAATGCTGGTCCAAATTTTTTTAAAAGGTTTTGCTGGCATCAAATTCAAAATAAGCAAATATATTTCAAAAAAACAATAACATTTCTCAGTTTCAAAATTTGATAGTTTCTTTGTACTATTTCCAATTAATTAAAGGGTTTAAATGATTTGCAAATCGGCCCAACTGTTCTGGAAACGGGGTTGTTTCTTTTACTTTAGTTCATACCTTGACCAGTGTAAGTGAATATAGATACATATTTTTGAGATACTATGCAGACTTATTTTTAATTTACTACATAGAGGCATGTTCAATTCTGTAATAATTTATATTCATCATTTTTTAAACATGTCTTGAAAGCGCTTATGCCAAACAACGGGAAAGATAATGCTGGTATGTAAATATTGAGCCTGTCTGAGTAAGAAATACTAAGCAAACATTGTTTTAACAATCCAAAGTGCAGGTGAATATGTCTCGTTCCAGGCACGAGAGCATATGTGAAAGCTGGAGGAGGAGAAGTGAAAAAGAAAACATTTTTTCTGGGCTCCAAAGCAGAAAGCTTCAGTAAAGCTGTTGAAATTAAACAATGGTGATAAATAATTAAAGGTCTCAAGGGTAACACTGGGGGGCAGATTTACATAGGGTCGAATATCGAGGGTTAATTAACCCTTGATATTCGACTGCCGAATGTAAATCCTTCGACTTCGAATATCGAAGTCGAAGGATTTACCGCAAATAGTTTGAACGATTTTTCTTCGACCTAAAAATCGTTACAAAGCCTCTGGGGACCTTCCCCATAGGCTAACATGGCACCTCAGTAGGTTGTAGGTGGCGAAGTAGGGGGTCGAAGTTTTTTATAAAGAGACAGTACTTCGACTATCGAATGGTCGAATATTCGAAGGATTTTTAGTTCGAAGTCGAAGTCGAAGGTCGAATTAGCCAATTCGATGGTTGAAGTATCCAAAAAAAAACATTTAAAATTCGAAGTTTTTTTTATTCTATTCCTTCACTCGAGCTAAGTAAATGGGCCCCTGGGTTTTGGACCCATAGTGGTTCATAACCTAGTGTTACCCTTTATGTGCTTTCTGGTAATTGAAGCCTGTTGGAAAACCAGAACAGGGTACGCCTAATTCTTAATTGTTTTAGAGTGCCAATCTAGAGCAATCTATGCATGTTCAGGGTTTTATTTTTTAAGGAAATTCTTGAAGAAGCTTTGGATTTCTAAAGAGATTTTGTTTTTACAAAATATTTAAAAAATAAATGAAAGCTAGAAGTAACTGAATTAAGTTGAAAAAGCATTGAGTTTAAAAAAATATATACACAAATTATAATTGTTCTGAAGGTCTTAAAGGAGATATTTTGTGTGAAAAACAGGAATGTACCAGTGCATTATAGTCTTGAAATAGAGACAGAATATACTAATAAAAAAGTAGTGTTTCAGTTCAGGTTAATAATTTGTTGAGAATTTCTCCAAAAACCCTACTGGCCCTGCCCATCTGTTTCAATTCCTGCTGCCTCCTTTTCCAGGCTTTGTAGGGGAGCCAGCAGCACTCAGCACAATGCACTATAGTATAGAAACCAGTATAGAATCAGTAGCTAGGCTGACCTGATAGGGAATAAAATCCTGCAGGGCTGTGATTGGCTCTCCTTCTGTGCTTCTGGCAGGAACCGTTAGGACACGGCAGGGACCATAATATTAACTCTTAGCCCAAAGTGAAACCAGCATCATAAAGTATTCATTATTAGCAACAATATTAGGGAAGGGCTGAAATTACCCTATACATCTCCTTTAAAATCTATTTTAATATTACAATATTCAAATGAAAGTAGGTACAGTAACAAAATAAAAACCAAGGTATGACAATATCTGAGCTTTAGGACATCATTAATTTAATAGATTATTGATGTAATTGATGACAAATTTGCTTGATTCCCATTTAATGGAAGCTTCTGGAAATCTCTTCCATTTATTAGTACAACAACTGCAAGAATAAAATGGCTTATGCTTGTGTGAAGTGCCCACATCTCAGTAAATATGCAGAGCTAAGCAGCATAGAAAACCTGACCCCGTGGGTAACTAAAAGCCAGGTGCCTCACACTTTAACTACACAAGGTTTAAACTCATTGGGGCAAATTCACTAAAGGGTGAAGTATCGGTCGCTAGCGAAAATCCACCAAAAATCCAATCCACAGGGACATATGCAATTTCCTAACGGGTGCAGAGGACAATTCGCTATTGAAAGAGTAGATCGTTGACAAAGTTTCGCCAGGCAAATTTTCTCGCCACGAACGATCGTTGCTCGTCAAATTTTTCATAACGTTACCTCTTTCACCAGAGTTTCTTTCGCCAGCTTAGACCTGCCAACTGATAAGCTGAAGCTACATCCTCCTCAATCTTATGTCAGTGACATCATATCCTGTATGCCGAAAAGGTATAAAAATTAAACAAATTGCTGGCATTTTTTCATATTTTTAAGTGGGATTGTGTTTAAAAGTTGTAACTGTTAAAATTTTTTAAATTTAACCTTTTTTTTACCATTTGTGGGGCATGCCACATTTGTTTTAGGGTGGACTCATGTCTAAGACAATAGAGGATCTCTTTTGCCTTATTTGGCTTCCTTGGACATTTGTAATAATACTAATAATAACAATAATAATAATAATAATAATGTGGCCATTTCAAGCATTTGCACCAACATCTCTAATAAAGACATATTTAGGGGCAGATTTATCAAGGGTCGAATTTCAAATTGAAAATACTTAGAAATTTAACCATCGAAGTCAAAGTTTTTTTTTCATAGAATTTGGCGATTTGCGGTTGAAGAAATCCTTCGAATCGTATGATTAAATCCTTCGAATCGAACGATTTAAAGGATTTCAGCGATCGATCGAATGATTATTCCTCGACTTTACAAAACTTCGAAAACTGCTGTAGAAGGTCCCCATAGGCTAACATAGCACTTCGGCAGGTTTAATTTGGCGAAGTATTCAAGTCTACTTTTTTTAAAGAGACAGTACTTCGATTATCGAATGGTCGAATATTCAAACTATTTTATATTTTCATATCAAATTCGAAGTCGTAGTATCCTATTCGTTGGACAAAGTATCCAAAAAATTACTTTGAATTTTGAATTTTTTTACTTCGAAAATTCCCTCGAATTCACTTCGAACCTTGATAAATCTGCCCCTTAGTGTATGACCTATATGTACCCGACCTATTCAAATTGACCTAAGCACAAATGTACTAGCGAAGTTTCACTAGGCAGAAATCAACATTAGCGAAAGTCCGCTATGAAATGCTTGCGCTTACAAATTTACGCGAGCAAAACTTTCGCAGTGTTTGGCTGCCGAGATGCAACTTCGCATTTTAGTGAATAATTGCACTGGTGGCAAATCGGCGCCTGACGAAGTGGGGCGAAACCTTCACAGCCGAAAATTCACCCCCTTTAGTGAATTAGCCCCATTGTGTATAGAGGAGGGCTGGGACACACAATGTCCATTTACATTCAAACTCCTGTGCTCACAGCAATGTGATAGGGGTTCTCTGATATTAAAGTCAGAGATTTGCCTTAGACAATTCTTACACCCAAGGTCTGAGGTTATCATTTTGGGTATCTATATGAAAAGTTCATTTGGTGATAAGGTACTGTGCTGTAATGTGATGAGTCTTATTGAGTATACCAAACATTGTTATTTCAAACCATTATACCCAAACATTTTCCAGCAAATAAATGACTTTTTGTGAACCAGCATTACCCCAATGACTTAATATCCATCCCCTCTTCTACTCCTGTAATGTTTTTTTTACTATCTGATAAATTAGTTGTTGGCATTTTTGAGCAGTAGACATTTCAGTCCCTCCCTCTATCTGAACTGAACTGACGAATAAGGGTCTGTTAGGTTACTATCACACAAAACAAACATAATAAATCACCCCCCCAAGAAAAAATAGAAAATATAATCGATCAACAAAAGCTTTATGTAAAACATTATGGAGAAACATTATTACCTTGGCAAATGTTTGCTTCTATTTGAACTCCATGTTAGAGACTAATGAAATCACAACAAATGCTGTCATTTTTTTTTCTAACCATCACTGCTAAAACTTGCATTTATAAACTAATTTTTGTGCTGGAAAGGAGCCAGGTGCACGGGGGTTTCAGCACAGCTATTAGACATGGGGAAAACAAAGTGGATGTCTTGGCAAAAAAGATAAAAACAAAGAGCCAGATATAAAGCAACTAAAAATAAAAGAACAAGAAATTGATTTCAGTCAAAATAATGACTTCTGTAAATGTTTCGGAAATGCATTGGTTATCATCAATCATAGGGGTGTTAGGGTTGGCTGGGATTCGAGCCAGGAACCTACAGGTTTCAGTCTCTTCAACTATTAGGGCAGAAAAGCACAGGTAAGTTTGCACAACTCTGGTTTACCCATCCTCATTTATTCTCAGGTTTTCACCTTGCCCTCCTATCATAACCCAGCAGCATTATTGGTCAGCCAATAAGAGCTGGCCAAGTCCTATTTAAACCCTTTCTTGACCTGGTTTGATATGTAATTCTAATACTGTGACCTGTCCCTAGTTCTTGCACCCCTTACTCTATGCTGCAAACATCTAATTCAAAGCAGTGTCATCTGTGGCCACTAAAGCAAATAAAATACTGTCTTGGATAAAAAGTGCAATGACTCAAAGTGTGAAAACATAATTATGCCTCTTTATATGTCTCTGGTAAGGCCTCACATGGAGTATGCAGTGCAGTTTTGGACTCCAGTCCTTAAGAGGGATATAAATGAGCTGGAGAGAGTGCAGAGACTAAGTGCAACTAAATTGGTTAGAGGGATGGAAGGGTTAAATTATGAAGGGAGACTGTCAAGGTTGGGGTTATTTTCATGGGAGAAAAGACACTTGCGAGGGGACATGATTACCAATTACATTAGAGGACATTATAGACAAATAGCAGGGGACCTTTTTACCCATAAAGCGGATCACCGTACCAGAGGCCTCCCCTTCAGACTAGAAGAAAAGATTCATTTGAAGCAACGTAGGGGGTTCTTCACAGTGAGGACAGTGAGGTTGTGGAATGCACTGCCGGGTGATGTTGTGATGCTGATTCAGTTAATGCCTTTAAGAATGGCTTGGATGATTTTTTGGACAGACATAATATCAAAGGCTATTGTGATACTAAACTCTACAATTAGTATAGATATGGGTATACATAGTTTATGTGAGTGTGTGGAGGGGCCGGTGTGAGCATGTGTGTGTGTGTGTGTATCTGGGTTTTATTTGGAGGGGTTGAACTTGATGGACTTTGTCTTTTTTCAACCCAATTTAACTATGTAACTATGTCACTATGGAAAGCTGCTGAATAAACTAATTCAAAAAACCACAAATAATAAAACATGAAAATCAATTGGAAATTGTTTCAAAATATCACTCTCTACATCATAATAAAAGTTAGCTCAAGGGTGAACAACCCGTTTAAGAATTCACCAACCATCTAATCCCTTACCGAATGCTCAGGACAGGAAGTGAGGTCAAGGAAAGGTTTAAAAAGGGCTCAGTCAGCTACGATTGGCCGACTAATAACGTTACTGGAAAATCTGAGAAAAATTGAGGATGAGATTAAATCAAAAATAAGAGAAGTAAAGCTTCTCCTCTGGCCTAATATGTAGGGATGTATCGAACTGTTCGCCGGCAAACTAGTTCGCGCGAACTTCGACTGTTTGCGTCCGCCGCAAGTTCGCGAACGTCGCGCGACATTCGCGTCAAAATCGTTCGACCATTCGACCATTCGATCGCTAAAATCGAACGATTTTCGTTCGAACCGAATGATCGAAGCCATTGGATTGAATGAAATCATTCGATCCAATGGCTTCGATCGTTCGATTCGAACGAAAATCGTTCGATCGAACGATTAAAATCCTTCGATCGTTCGAATCGAACGATTTTCGGATGTTCGAAGTTCGCGAACTGTTCGCGAACTGTTCGCATTTTTTGCCGGTGTTCGCGAACGGCGTTCGCGAACACATACACGGCAGTTCGCTACATCCCTACTAATATGCTCAGCCGATCCTAACAAGGGGTTTGGAGCAATCAAAGCTTTGGTTAAAAGGATATTTACCGTTTTGCTTCATTGTAAAACAGAGGCAGTGATTAGAATATTGCTGCTCCTACAGTCCTATGCAACACTCTTGGCAAATGTAGTCTATCCTTTGTCTGTCTGTACCTTAATAAAGTTAGTTCTATACAACACAATCACCTTGGTCTATGGTGCTTCATCCTCAAAAATCTCTATACTTATTGAGTGAGGGTTTGTAAACCATAACTATTTTGGGCAGATCCTGATACAGAAGATGTTTTTGGATACACAGTGGGTTACACTCATAAGAGATACATTAAAATTCAGTAAATCTGGGTTCTGCCTGTTTCTACTAAAAAGTTAATACAAATATAATGCAGTGTTGCCCTGCACTGGTAAAACTGCTGTGTTTGCTTCAAAAACACACACATATATATATATATAATATATATAAGCTGCTGTGTAGCAATGGGGGCAGCCATTCAAAACAGAAAAGGCTCAGGTTACACAGACATAATGATGTTATCTGTTATCCACTATTTAACCTGTGCCATATAGCCTTTTTTTCAATTTCCACTATTGCTACACAGCAGCTTGTTTATATGAACTATAGTAGTGTTTTTGAAGCAAGCACATCAGTTTTACTAGTGCAGGGCAACAGTACATTTTCATCACTTTAATACATTTTAATTTATTGGTGTTATTGTTCCTTTAACAAATATCCAGCATTTTGTTGCAGCGCATTGAAACATGTCGGAATCGTCCGCGTAGTCCTACTCTTAGTCACAGTGTCGGACTGGCCCACAGGGATACCAAGAAAACTCCCGGTGGGCCCAGGTGTCAGTGGGCCCTAATGCCTCTAACCATTTGGCCTATTTCATGGTCATTCCCTATTTATTTATGGGAAAAAAGAGGCTTAATAATGGAAGAATAGACTATAGTAAGTAGAGATAAAAGACTAGAAGAATAAAGAGGTTGAGTGAGGAGAGGAGGAATAATAGTTTGGAAAGTGGGCCCATGGTCTAAGGTTTTCTGGTGGGCCCCTGACATCCCATTCCGACACTGCTCAGTCAGCCTGTCTCTTTCCTCATCAGCCAGCAGTTTAGTGCATGTTATTAATCCCCTTGCCTCCTTGTTATCTTACTCTCCAGAATGAAATGAAGCATTGTGCATTTGTATTTGCCAGTGCACAAATAACTCCTTTAACCTCTACTTCACTGAACCTTTTATTATTTTACTTTAAACATGATTATATTACCAGTTGTGTTTTTATATGCACAACAGCATTCCTATCTGAAACAAAGCATCTAATAGGGCACTTCTTGTAGGCGACCCCACTTACACAGATACAAATCAAAAGATATTTGCATTTTGTCTCTGTTTCCTTGTTTTCAACATACATAATTTCACAATCTACAGTAATGCAATTACTTGTTCCTTGGATATATTTGGCAGTCGTGTTCATTTACGTTGTAAGTCTTTTCTTGAAAGATTTAGATAAGGTCGCCGTTAATTATCTATTCACACCTTACTTTCACAAGGTTTGTCACAAAAAAGACAAAGAAACAGCTTTTCCTTTCAGCTAATTAAGCGTAATAACGTAATAAAAGTTGTAAACAGAAAATACACATGCTTACATGAATGGCAGCACTTATATTATCCTCATATTTGGGTCTGAAAATGACCCACCCTCTTAATTGTAAGCTCTACAGGTGCAAGGACCTCCTTCCACTTGTCGTATAAACACAGCGATAGATATATGATATATGTAGATATACGACTGCCTTCTCTACAGCACTGTGTAGAAAAGTAGCACGATGTTAATACAAATATGCATGTATAAAACTATTTGGACACTTCAGCACCCCTAGGAAACAGAACAGAAGGCTTTCCTAGTTCTTACCCTACTCAGACTTAGCAAGTCTCAACTCCCCGCAACTCCTGATCATGTGTTACATGGTGGCCCACACTGTAGGATGGAGAAAGGGTTAACCAGGCTAATTTCACAACACAGAATAGATGCTCCTATGGTTCGTAAAGCAGTGGTTAACCTTTAAGTTAACTTTTAGTACGTTATAGAATGGCCAATTGTAAGCAATTTTTTTTGCTTTATTTGTTATAGTTTTTTGAATTATTTGCCTTCTTCTTCTGACTCTTTCCAGCTTTCAAATGGGGGTCCCTGACCCCTTATATAAGCAAATGCTCTGTAAGGCTACAAATGTATTGTTATTGCTACTTTTGATTACTCATCTTTCTATTCAAACCCTCTCCTATTCATATTCCAGTGTCTTATTCAAACAACTGCCTGGTTGCTAAGGTACACAAGACCCTAGCAACCAGATAGCTGCTGAAATACCATACTGAATAGCCGTTGAACAAAAAGCTCAAAAAATGATAAATAAAAAATGCAAATTGTCTCATGTATCATACTACAAAGTTAAATTTTTAAAGTAATGAAAAGTTAATTTAAGATTTACAACCAGTTTAAAACAGATAGTCAAAAGTGTAGTTCACCTTTACGTTAATTAAGTATGTTATAGAATGGCTCATTCGAAGCAACTTTTTAACTGGTCTTTGGTTTTTTTTTTATAGTTTTTTTAATTATTTTTTTACTCTTTCCAGCTTTCAAATGGGGGTCACTGACCCCATCTAAAAATAACACATTTAGGGGTTATTTATTAAAATCTGCATGTTAAAATCTCGAAAAATTCAAGTTTTTTTTTCACTAGAATTTTTCAAGATTCATTATACCCCCATGCTACAAAAAGCCGGAATCTGAAAATCCACCATCTCAGGCCTGTTGAGGTCCTGTATAAGTCAATGGGAGAGGCACCTATATCAATTTCATGTTTTCGTGGTCTGTGCTGGGTTTAGCCTGAAAATCAGACCTTTTTCTGGGTTTTCGAGCAAAAAAAAAAAAAAACTATTCGGGAAAAAAGCCTAAACATTAAAGCAATTTGGTGGGGGAAAAGCCAAAAAACAAACAAAAAAACAAAAAGGGTGTGTCAGGTTTTTTCTAGATTTTATCACGTTTTTCTGGTTAAATTGAATTTTTTTATAAATAAAGAAGCTAAAATCGAGCATGGAAGCATGGTTGTCGTTTTTTTTAATAACATATGAGATAATTCAGATTTTACTAAATAACCCCCTTATTTTTATTGCTACTATTTATTACTCATCTTTTTTTCAGTCCCTCTCCTATTCATATTACAGTCTTTTAATCAAATAAATGCATGGTTGTTGGGGTAATTAGAACCCTAGCAACCAGATTGCAGGAATTGCAAACTGAAGAGCTGCTGAATAAGAACAAATCTCAGTACTGATCAATTGTTGAAATGAGTCACTTTTTTTTCCCCCATCAACACCCTCCACAAGGAAGACTTATGTTGACCAAAGCACGACAAACAAACAAAGGCAGGAGAGGAGTGTATGTTTGTTAGTGACAAAGAAATCAGATTTCAAAAGTGCTTTTGCGTTGGTGAGTTGTTTGCTCTTCTCAACTTTACGTCTTTCTTTTATATGAGTAACATGGGCTACAAGCAGAATTTCTTTTTTAACAACACCAAAACAAATAATTCATTGGGCACTGTCCAATTAACAAATATAATGGTTATTACTAACGAAAAAAAATACATTGTAGGCACTTGACATTTAATGGGTAATTTACTTAAAGGGAATTTTTTTTTTACAAAATCCATCAATTTATAATTCTCTGTTGAAATATTGTTGAAATATCATTTGTAAAAATATCTCCAAGTCTTATTGTAGCGCAGTTAAAACCATTGCATTATATAATTAAAGGGCATGTAAAGGCAAAAAAATAAAATCCCATTTTTACTTTCTTTAATGAAAAAGAAACCTATCTCCAATATAGTTTAATTAAAAAATGTGTACCATTTTTATAAGAAACCTGACTGTATGCAGTGACATTCTCCCTTCATTTACTGCTGTGGATAGGAATTGTCAGATGGTCCCTAACTGCTAGTAGGGAAACAAACTTATGAATACTTATGAACAGCAGGGGGAGCCCCGCCTTACTTCCCAGCCATGCAGAACTCAAGCAGCTTTGTTTATGACGATCCCTAAGCAGCCCAGACCACACTGAGCATGTGCACAGTCTTAGTCTTGCAAAGATGTTTAACAAAGTTACAAGATGGTGACCCCCTGTAGCCAACTTTGAAAGCATCAATTATTTGTTTGATTAGGCTTGTGGTGCAGTAAGTTCATGTTTATATTTAGTATACAAAATACAGCATTTCTAGCCTTATTCTATTTTAGACTTTACATGCCCTTTAATAGTTCTCCACCAGCAGAATCCTGCATTGAAATCTGTATTTCAAAAGAGCAAACTGATTTTTTATTTTTGATTTTGAAATCTGACATATGGCTAGACATATTGTCAGTTTCCCAGAGCCCCCCCAGTAACGTGACTCTGATAAACTTCAGTTACCCTTTAGGGTCTGGCCACACTGGCAGATTCGGGGAGATTAGTCGCCAGGTGACAAATCTCCTCTTCTTCGCAGCGACTAATCTCCCTGATCTGCCTTCCCCTGCCTTACGCTGGCTAAAATGTAAATCGCCTGGGGGCAGGAACAAGGATCGCTTAGTTTTCCGAAGTCGTTCCGAAGTGAGGCAATTAGGGGTGACTTCGGACCTGGCCAGGGACAGGTTTATAAAGGGTCCTGATTACAGGATGGAGAACACATGGGACTAATGATGCCCATCTAGTTGCAGCATTGTTGACTAAAAGTGCCACTTGCGTATCTAGACTTATTGTATATGTATTCAGACCTATAAAACCATCATAATAGATAAGAAGATATCTGCTGAGAGGAACTGTGTAATGATTGGTTCCCTAAATCCAGAACAGGTGCTAGGCTCCCTGGTCTTGGCTCTGTTTCTGCCTGTAGCAGCTGCCTTTCTCTTCGGGAGGAGCCCTCCGCTAATCAGATGCCACCAGGTTTTAATATGAGAGGAGCCAATCAAGAATTATGGACTGGAAAAGGGGGACTGTCGTTAGCAAGGTTTTGGACGGAAGGTACAATTCTAGGAATAGACAAAAGCATAGTCAGACAGGCTGGGTCGGAGCAGGTGGAGTTCAAAGAATTGTCAGGCAGGCAAGGGTCAATACTGCTAGAATCAGAATAGTCAGACAGGCAAGGGTCAGGATTGGCAGAGTTAAGAGTAGTCAGGCAGGCAAGGGTCAGGACAGGAATTAAACAGGACAAAAATCACACCAGGAACAAGTTAGACCTAACAACGGGCAATGAGTTTTTTTAACTGAAGAATTCAGTGCCAATATAATGACATGGACTTGGAACAAAATCTCTTATTGCAAATGTCAGCTCTAAGAAATGAAGAAAAATAATGAAATAGCAATATATTTGCAGTCAGTACAGGAACTGGACATCTAACAATGTATCATTGGGACATATTAATCTTTATACAAGGTCTTGTTAAATGTCACACTATGTAATTAAATTATACCATACCATTGAAAAGTGTAACAACCAGTAGCAAATTCTTACTGTAAATGACCACCAGGGGGCACAAAAGGGTCCCAGGGCCACTGAGTGCATTTGGATTTTAGGGACTATGGAGGAAGCTGAGTGGGAAACAGGTAGGACAGATGCTTGGCAAGCAGGAACACTTTATTTAAGCAAAGGCCGGATTAAAAAGGCAAGGCAGAAGGTAGGCAGTGGTCCAAGCAGAGTCAATAGACAGGTTAAAAAGCTTACTAGCAAGACAGGGCTGGAACTAGGGGTAAGCAGAAGAAGCAGCTGCCGAGGGTGCAATAATAGGGGCGCCCTCGGCAGCTATCTCTAAAATTGTCTTCTTCCAACCCCTAGTCCGCACGTTTCAGTCTTACTCCTTCCCTCCTGACACCATCCCCCTCTGTTGCTGTCCCTCCCCTCTGTTGCTCTCCCTCCCCTCCATCGCTCTCCCTTCCTCCCCTCCATTGCTGCCCCCTCTTTCTCTTACCCTTCCCTCCCTGTCCGTCTCTTCACTGCCTCAATCGTGCATGCGCCCGACCAAGTTTCTTAGGGCATCCGGCCTGCCTGGCTCGGCCCTGCAGGGAGAATTCCAGGGCTCAGCACAACACAGTACAAAGTCCAGACTAGGATTATTTTACCACCTGTTCATTTTTAACCAGGACAGCCCATTTTTTGGGGGGAGGGCTGTCCAGGTGGAAACTGCCTGACTGGATTTCCAAATCAGGATATCTGGACAGGTCTTTTAAATAATTTTTTTCCCCTTTAATGGTGGTCCCATGCCTATTAATATTAATTTGCAGTTTACAGACATTAAAGAATAATTCATTGGCATCTCTTCATCAAAATATGTAACAATATTACAACACTTTAATGAACAGGGAACAATAGACAGGTGAATGAACAAATGTACCTTACGGGTAAATTTTTTTGCAAAACTCCAAGTGTTTCTGTTTATCAAGAACAAGAAGCGTGAAAATATGAGGATTCACCGGCTGTAGCCTCAGGGAAGATCTTTGCAACACTGTTACCACAAACTGATTCATTTGTTTCAGAAGGAGTGTCTCAATAGTATTACTGCAAGTCATCTTTCATAGTGAGTACACAGTATGTTTCAGGTCATAACCCTTTATCACACTTGATAAAGGGCTTTGACCCATATCATGCAAGGGTTGAAATGAACCTGGACCCCAGGGCTAGAGTTGTTCATTCAAGAAGCACCTGCCCCCTGGGTTTGCTGTGCTTTGCACCTTGCACTGGTAAATGTTTTGCATGTTAGAGGATGGGCAGTGATGAATAGGAGTAGGGACCTCTATGTGTCCTCATGAATAAATTGTGGCCAAACACAGACAATGCTATATTCATGGGGAAGACAGAGGTCTATGTGCTCCATGTTGCAAAACAATGATGTGAGGCTACTCAGCAAAATGCAATGAAGGGTGTGCAAAAAACATGGCATACATTTGTCATATAAAGACTTTCATTTCTATTCAAAAAGTAGTAAGTTCCTTAGGAGTTGTCCTAAATGTGACTATCCCTCTCCAAACTCTTTTCACTTCCTTTAGGAATGTCCTTTAATTAAAAAATTTTGGAACGACATTGAAAGTTATTTAAATACCAACCTATATTTACAACTGTCATTGTCTTCATTTACGGCCCTTTTAGGTGAGACTAGTAACATAAATTTATTTTCAAGTGAATGTCAATCTAAAGAATGGAGCTCTTAACATATTTCGAAATACCTAAAGTTGATATTAGCATCGGCATCGGCAATAGTTCTATACCGACACTGAAGGAGACATTGCTAGAATTTAAATACACCAATGAAGCTATGAGCTACAGGTTTCATAAAAAAATGCATAAAGTTTGATTCCATTTGGAAAATCTTTTCCCAAAAATTAGATCCAGATGAGAGAAAAAGATTTAATCACAGCTTATATTGTTCCATGGACAAGTAACTGATCTAACCTTGTCTTTTATTTATTATATGTATTTTTATTTATTTTATTTTCACTTTCTAATTCATTAAGTTTAATTTTGCTTTATTACTTACTTTTTTTGTGATGATAACAGTGTCAGACTGGGAAACTGGGAAAATACCCGGTGGGCCCTGGCCCTCATGGGCCCAACCGGCCCAGACCTGCTACCCCCGCACCGGATGTGCCATTAAGAAATTTAGTATTAACATTCAGGAGCAGCAGGATGTGTCCACGCATGTGCGAACAGTGCGCAAACAGTGTGCGGCAAGCCAGGGAGTTGGAGCTTGGGAGGGGGCCCCCGAGGGACTGCCAGGACGGCCTTTAGTTTGCAGCCCCGGTGGGCCCCCAATGCTCCAGTCTGACCCTGGATGATAATCAGCCTCTTCGGCCGCCATTGCGGCTACTTAGGACGCACACACCGAGGTCTCGCAGGATTTTTTGTGATTCCTGTTGTGACCCCTGCCTGGCTTTTGACTATTCTGACTTCTGGATCCTGACCTTTGCCTGTATAACGACTACCTCTTCTGATTAACCCTCTGATTGACTTCCTGGTTTGATCCTTGCCTGCCTGACTACGTTTATTCTCTGCCTGCCTCGACCCGGCCTGATCTGACTACTCCATTGCCTAACGCCTTGTACTACGACCTTCTGTCCAAAGACACTGCTATACAGTCGAGTCCCTCTGCCTATCCAGAACTCTCATCTTGCACCTCTCGTTTAAGTCCAGGTGGCATCCAAGTAAGCCGAGGGCTCCTCCCGAGGCCCAAAGGCGGTCACACTACTGGTGAAGCATGAGCCGAGACCAGGGTGCTTGGTGTTTGTTCTGGTGTTGGGTGCTGACCGTGACAAACGTTTTTCCACTGTATTAAGAAAATCAAATAAAAAGAGATTAAAAAAACATGGCATTTTGCTCCAATATGCACTATGCACATGAGGCATTTTGGGTTCCGACTACATTATTGAAAGATTCTCTTATTATTATGTTTTAATGTATTGACAATGCTGTGGTTGAAATTACGCAGAGAACCTTAAAGTCTCAGATCCTATTCTTTCCATTTTTCCCATATAATCATTTCATGAATCATATGTTTTCACTGATCATCTTGGAAATGTGATGACACATATTTACAACCATCATACACTGTGATAGATTATAGAAGTCTTCAGAAACACTCAGAAAGTCACATGCTCCAAAATAGACACAGTGGAGAGCACATGTTGACGTGTTTCATTAAGGTACTTTCCTCCAAAATGTTCCTGCAGTTTGATATAGGGGAACATTGCTTCCATCCTGATCTTGGGATTGGTGCAAAGTGCAGCTATTGATGATACTGGGGAATCCTGAATGCAATGGACTTTGAGTTTTTTTTTTTTTACAATAACAAGTAATATTGGGCCATTTAATAAAATAAAATATCTACTTGCTCATTATTTCTGCCGATCCAACAATAGCGTATTAGGCACATAAAATTGTGTTGAAAAACTTTGTACGACTGTATGACTTCATTCAACGTCCTTATTTTTCATGTTTTCTTTTTAATAAATGAACTGTACCAAAATACTGTATATATATATATTTTTTTTTTTGGGGGGGGGGTGTTACTCATTATTGACATTATAATGCAGTGATCCAAAACCAGTATCTCCTGAGTAACATGTTGCTCACCTACCCCTTGGATGTTGCTCCCAGTGGCCTCAAATCAGGTGCTTATTTTTCAATTCCAAGCTTGGAGGCAAGTTTTAGTTATAAAAACCAGATGCACTGCCAAACAGAGACTCAATGTAGGCGGACAATCCACATAGGGGCTATTAAATGGCACAGCACTTTTTCATGCTTGTGTTGCCCCCCAACTCCTTTTACATCTTAATGTTGCTCACGAGTTGAAAAGGCTGGGGATCCCTGCTGCGGATTATCAACAATATCAAGGTTGCCTCTTAAGATAATAGCATATTAAAAAAAACTATAGTGTGTGTTTTATACAGTATAATATTACATGGCAATATATGGTAAGAGAATTAACATTATGGAACGACCACATTATCAGGAAACTTGTTCAGCCACAGTACCTTTGAACACACAGATGGACCCTGTGGGTTCTGGTCTTCACCGACGCCCTTTTGGGGCCCCGGAATTTCTCCTGCGGAAGCCAAGTCCATAAGTGAGGTACCGGCAGGGATAAAGAGAAGACCTAGTCTAAGTCAGCCAAAGGGTTCATAGTCTAGGGTCAGGCAGACGTCAAAACCAGGAATTCAAAGTCACAAACAAAAACTTTGGAAGGTACAGTAAAACTGGAACCAGCTTGGACACTCACAACATGGAGGACTAGGCTTTTAAGGATGTTTTTGGTGCCAAGATTCAAATTTGGCGAATCTTCATGACGTCATGCCAGGATCCCGGAAGTGCCTGCGCACGGAACTTCTAGGAGATGCAATGGGAGGTAAGAGAGCTCTGCAATCTCCCTGCGTGTCTTGTAAGAAATCTCTTTTGAGCAACATTTAGGTGAGAGGGATACTGCCAAACCTAATATTGGTGCAAAATATCTAAAAAGATCACATCTGTATAATTGGATAACTGAAATAATTGGAAAAGCTAAAAAGTAATAGGACCTATATTTTACCTTGAAAATGTTTATGCAATAGCGAGCAGCCCCACATACAAAGTAACTCATAACTATTGGAAACATCCCACATAATGTACCAATTACAAAAGCAATCTTTACTAAATCATTTTGTGGCCAAATGGTAAACGCTTTGAAGAAAGCTAGGGAAATGGGATAAATACAGAATAGAATGAACTGCTTTTATGCCTTTACACTGCCTTTCTTTGATCAATTATATTTCAAATATTTGATCAGTTTACTTATCACCCAGAGACATTTAGTAAGTCTGTGCTATTATACTGTATTTTATATATTTTATAACAGGTAAGATTTTAATCAGATAATTCTGTTAATCATTAACCTTCTGTTAGCTTTTACCGATTTAATCTTTTAAGGAAATACCTGTCAATAATTATCCCAGGAACTAGTTATTTATTGGGTACCAGGAAACAAGATGCAATACTAAATATATATTAGTTGATAGAGTAAAATGATGATTCTATCCCCATACACTGATTCTGTGTTTGTTACTATTAAAAAGAGTCAATACTTTGTGTGTCCCCAAACCAACTGTTTTGAGAGGACCATACAGACTTACAGTTATATACCTTTTAAGTCTAATTGCTAGCCTTGCATAATATTTTGGCAGGCCTAAGAATAACATTAGGCCTAATGTTTTAAGTAGACAAAAGCTCAAACATCCGAACACATTTTCAATATAAAAAAATCGGTCTATGGCACCCATAGAAGCCCTAGCGCTGGCTATTTTCATGTATTTTGGGCATGTGCAATCTCATTTGTGAATGACATAAAAATTGATGATGACTAATTTGTATAAGATTTCCATTGCATCAACAGGAGTACTATTTTAGTTGTTTTGATTTTTGGTCATTTCAATAAAACGCCCATGAGCAAACTGCCTGAATACACCCAATACTCTGGTCTGAGTGGTGGCAAGTTGCATTGTTGTTTAACATTATCATATCTATAAGCAATAAGAAAAGCTGGGTGCTATTAACATTCTTTCTCTTTGATTATTTAGCCTCAAAAGAACTAACACAAAGTTCTTTTATTGTTGTTGTGCATATAGTAGTGCATATAGGCACTCCAGCACAATATAATCTGCTATACATCAGTACTACTTCATAAGAATTTCTTTGGAACAGTCCAACCCTGTCTTTTTAGCAGTGAGACTAAAAGGTGTATTAATAAAGTGTCTGGATAACAATCTATGGAAAACATACAGTAACTGCTGGTGCATGAAAATTGTAATACTACAAGAAATATTCATATCAGTCCAGTTCCAAAAATAATGGAATTGCGTTGCTTTGATTTATATTTATCTGATTAAAACATGATATTATCTAAATTGATACTCTAAAGTTGATATATTCACTTTCTAATGAATAGTTTATAATTATATTGATAACTTGCTGCATTATGTGATAAGCAAAAATTAAGAGCACATAATGTATCTGGAATCATCAGTACTCACTTTTAGCCCTTGATTAAACCCATAGTTAATGCATTTCAGACAATGATTTTCTTGTGCCTTGTTAGTCTTCTGCATATTATTCTTTATTTCTGTCTTTTTTTAGCATACTTTTATAGTTTACTATTTCCTATTAACCAGTGTTAGGATTCTGGTGGACACCTTATTACATTTTTTAGCATCAATTTGTAGTTTACTATTTCCTATTAATGAGTTTTAGGATTCTGATGGACGTGTTATTCATTTTAGTAACCAGGACTCTTCAAAATACTCTTTTAGGGCCAGATTCATCAACATTTGAATTCAAATTTTCACCACGATATGAGTTTTTTTCGTGGCAAATATTGCAAATTTGAGGTTGAGTTTTTCAAACTTTCAAGAATAATTTCAAAAGTAGCAAATTGTTATTGCAAACAAACTCAAAATTAGAATTTAAAAAAAAAGTCAGTGGGAGTTGTATATTTAAATTTTAAGCCATTTTCCAATTCAAGTTTTTGAGATGAATTCAATAATCTTAGGTTTAAAGTGATTAAATTTTAAGATATTCCAGTTTTCAAGATTTTTCAAATTCAACAAAAATCTTGAAAATTCAAAAGCCTGGCCTTTACTCCTTTATTTGAACTACAGGAATTGATTTGTATGGCTGTAAAATCTGCTGCTTTGACTTCTCTTTTACCTGGTTTCCTTGAGGGATGTAGTTAGCAACATTTTAAGTAAATTAGACGAATACTCCCTTCATACTTTTCACACTTTGTTTTCCTTTATATGCTTAATAATTCATAATAATTCATGCGTGCCTGAGATTGCTTTTTCTGCCTGAGAATGGAACATGTATAGGACAAGATGATTGTTCTAAAGCTGCAGATGATAGTACACCAATAACATTTTGACCATTTTGAAGTAAGAAATAAAGTGCATATTTGCCAATGTAAGTGATGTGTAGAGATTGCAGCATTTCTAACAGCCAAGAGACTTGCAGGACACAGTTTTAAAGGAGAAGGAAAGCTAACAAAGCAGTTTATTGCCATTAGATTAGCCACAATAGCACACGCTATAACATTATATTTACAGTATTCTGCAAAATGCTTTACCATACCTGAGAAAACCGCTCTATACGCTCTCTCTGTTTGTTTAGTATAGCAACTGACATATTAGCTTGGTGGGACAACACTTCCTACCCAAGTCTCTCCCTGCTCACTCATATAGCTCTGGGCTCAGATTACAGCAGGGATGGGGAAAAGGGAGGGGAAGAGGGAGAGAAGAGCAAAGCAAGCATGCTCATGCCATGATCTGGAGGTTTATGCTGAAAACAGGAAGTCTGATACAGAAGTCCATGAGTACACAAAAGAAGGAAAGAAATGGTGTGTTTCTTTTGACAGAGGACTCAGAGCAGCATTACTTTGAGGGTTTACTGGTGTATTTATATAGACCTTTCTGATAAAGCTTACTTAGTTTTAGTCTTTCCTTCTCCTTTAAGGGTAGTTAATACTTTAAGGGTCATAAAGGTTGGAGAGTTTATAGAGGTGCCATCAAGAATTAGTTTTGAAGGAAAGAAGTTGCAATTGTAATGGAAGGAATCTGTGACATTTTTTAAAAGCGTAAATGCCCAATTGTATACAAATTCTAGGAGTTGATGGGTTTTATGGTGGATTGTAGACTCTGAAATAGCTACAGAAGCTAGTTTCCATAATGGATGAGGGAATGCACAAGTGTGCTAGAAATGGAATGAGCCAGAAAAGGAAATATATGAAAATGTTTACAGAGAGGTGAATGTGGACCAAGAAGCAGGTGTCAAAGTTCATCCCTATGAAATGTGTTGAGTGGTAATCCCTAGACAATGTTTTTAAACACCTGTAGGAATCTTTATGCACCATTGTGCTAAATCTGAGGCTGTTTTATTGTGCCCCAATATATTTTACTGAGAAGAAATAATGGTAAGAATTAGGAAATTCGGTTTCAAGAATCACCTAAAAATGATGTTTGACTACTCAAAGCAACTGGACTCACTGAGTAATCCTGAAAACCTTTCATGACATTTCAAAAAGATACACTTCCTAATTGTAAAGCTTCAGTGCTGAATGCAGTTTCAGCTGATCAGTCAACATTTGTTCCAGGCACTGAAACATTAAACAAACTTATTTTAAAGAATGGAGATGTTTTTAAAGATTTGGATCAAACAACCTTTGCATTTAATTACCTACAGGAATGTTTAAAAGGCTTCATGTTTAAAAGAAAACACTTCAAAAATTCCCAAATCATAAAACAGTGTACATAAAGCTATAGGCAATAAAAATGTTAATAATTAAATGTGCTTATTTATGTATTAATGAAGGACTTTCAAAGGGCAATGTAACAAAGGCCCCTTTTTGAGCTTCTTACATTTTGCCAATGTACTTGGTCCTTTGCTTTTTAATTTGTACACAATGACCTTGAGGTTGGTATTGCAAGTATGGTCTCTATTTCTGGGCAAAATAACATAAATGCTAACTGTACTTTAAATGGGAGCATACATCCTATATGTAAAACACTGTAGACCATTTTCATAAAAATATACTTTTCTAGTAGTATGTGCCACTGTGTGATTCTAAATATAAAAACTGCTATTTTTAATACTAAGTACTCTCTTGCATAAAAAGAGCAGTAAAAACATCATTTTGCCCAGGCCTCATGGTGAGTATGGATTGCAGCTTTGGGTCCTATCCATTAAGAAGGATTTTAATTAGCTGGAAAAAGTGCAGGGATGTGAAACTAAACTATTTGGAAAGACTGTCAAGGTTGGGGTTGTTCTCTCTGGAAAAAATATTCTTGCTAGGAGACATGATTACTCTTTAAAAGTACATTACAGACAGCTAGCGGGGGATCATCTTTCCTATTGAAAATATCAACAAACCAGAGGCCACCCCTTTAGACTAGAGGAACAAGACTTTCATTTGATGCAGTGTAGGTGGTTCTTCATGGTGATGACAATGAGGATTTGGTATACCCTGGTGGGTGATGTTGTGATGGATGATTCTATTAATTCCTTTAACGTGGCTTGGATACAGTAAATTCTTGGAAATCATAATCTAGTGTGTTACAGATGGTTACTACAGGTATGGGACCTGTTAAACAGAATGCTCGAAACCTGGGGTTTTCTGGATAATGGATCTTTCCATAATTTGGATCTTTATACAAATAAATGGTATGCCCTTGGGGAAGAATCCAAAGAGGGCATATGAAGGCAAGAATTAGAATTAGTTTCTTAGTTAGAACTTATATGTTGTTGTTCTAGATAGCCTTGAGATATCAAGGCTATCTAGGCCCCACAGGGAGAGAATGGGATGGAACCTGTTGAGATGGAAGGCCGCAATGAATGGTGTATCCTTGGGGAAGAATCCAAAGAGGCCATATAGGGGCAAGAATAACAATTAGTTCCTTACTTAGAATGCATATGTCATTGTTCTAGGAGCACAATTTAGCAAGGCTATCTAGGTTATCCACCAAGTAGTATTAATGGGATTAGCACCGCAAGAGAGTAACCCACCAGGATAAGTTTAGTGCTTGGAACTAGGGTAGAAGATTTGTCCTGGCAGTCCACTGAGGGCTCCTCTGCAGAGGGGGAAATCTTACAGGATGAATATTGGGTGGGAAATGGGCCACCTATGTGGCTCCCCTGGCTGACCCTCAAGAATACAGCCCTACTCAATTCAGGAACACTGCATTCATGGGGTAAGCACATGTCGCTGGGCTCCATTTTCCAACCATTGCTTGTATTTATAGATAAGAAGACTGTTATTCAATGACATGATAAAGCAAGTATCCTAGTTTCTTTTAACGTTTCCAAACTGTTTTATGATCAACATAAATCAAATTAGGGTTCTGAGTTCAGTTTTCTATTTAAAAAATTTAAGATTTGTGTATTCCTAAAATCAATTGATCAATTAGTCAAAACGATCAACTGACTCAATATGAGTTATATAGAAAAAGATACAAGAGGGCAATTAAGAAACCCGTTGCACACACTATGCATTCATGGGCATTTTAATATCCAATTACAATCACTCAGCAATTATAGAAGAAGCATAATAAATGTAAAGGTCAATGGCCTTTGAATATGCAAAGTGTAATTAAGGAGTAAAAAATAAGGCAAGATAATAACAGGGCATTGGTTGTACAGTATTTATACATTTTCATTTACTCTACAGATCCAGTTTGTCTGGTTTCCCGTTATTGCCCTCTTATTATTGCTTTATATTTCCTTGTTATTTCTATAACAAATAACAAGGAAATAGCATAACTGAAGGATACGACTGATACATTCCCTTTATGCATAAGTCAATATTTGCCATTTCTTATGATCACCCAAGAATTCTGTATAATTAAAGCAACAGTAATGTAGGTTGATGAACTAGATATAATACATTATCTTTTATTGAACTATAGCATTGTACATTTGCAAAACATTTTGCAGGAAAAATTCTAAAATTGTAGGTATATGTTATTGAATATAATGTTAATTTGTGTGTATTATCATGATACAAGGTATGTCATATGTGAGAATCTTTCTTTCTAAATGAAAACATAATGTTAATGTTGATCTCTCCCTTTGCTCAAATCATACAAAAATGATGAGGATTTGAAACATATAAGAAGAGCTTGACAGTCCATTCCCCATTCTTAAGGGTTGCCGACAGTTTCCTCGAAACACTTTACTTGTATGCAGGAACACTGCTCCACATGAATGTACATATAGGATGACACAGTTCCATTTGGACAGTGCAGCTGAACTTTTCTACTGCTTTTTTGTGTCTCAGCGCAACAGGAACACCGTCGAGTGATCATTTCAACTTCATGTGAATATCTAGAGAAATAAATGTCTTGCATTTAGAGAAGAGTAATGAAGAATATATTATGTAGAAAGCAGTGGTTATTTGATTTCTTTTTTGCTCAAGCCCCTCTTGGGTACTGATGGGCGAATTTGGGCCGTTTAGCTTCGCTGAAATTTTTTTTTATGAAACTGCGCCAGTAGGGATGGGCGAATTTGACCTGTTTTGTTTCTCCTAAAAATCTGCCGCTGGCGAAATGTTGCAGATGCCCATTATAGTCTATGGGCATGAAAATAATTTTGTCGCGCGTCTTTTTTTTTTTTTGACGCGCGTCTTTTTTTTTGACACCCGCCGCCATACAAGTCTATGGGTGGCATTTTTTCGGCAAAACGAGGCCCATCCCTATGCGCCAGCCATTTTTTTTATGCTGGTGAATTCGCCACGAATTTGCACCTGGCAAATAAATTTGTTGATCACAACTCTTGGGCTTTTATCTTTGATCCAGGCTTACTAATTATTACAGTTTCCTGAAAATTTGCTTTGTGCGCAAAAAAAATCAGATTTTCATGATTTTTATGAATTTTTTTATCTGAAAACTCAGATTTCTTATGCTTTTTTGCCTGAAAACTTTGTGGTATTGCACAAAACCCAGCGCACATCAAGAAATCATTGGGCCTTCTCCCATTGACTTATATGCAACCTCGACAGGTCTGAGAAGCCAGATTTTCTGATTCAGACTTTTCCATCCTCGGGGTTTAAAAAATTCCCAAAAATTTGGAAATTTTTTAAAACTCAGATTTTATAAATAAAAAATTCTGAATGTTGGGGATTTTTGCATTTGGAGTTTAGTAAATAATCCCCTTATTGTCTTGAGTTTGATCCTTACTGTATTGGAGCCTCTTCCTCTCATACTTTGTGGTATGTCACAATCAAAGCTATCACAACATCATAATTTTGGTGTGTGCTGGGCCCCCTTTTTTCTAATTTTACTGTAGGATTCCTGTAGGATTCAATCTTGCAGCAGTTTTGATTGACTTGATCAAACTGACCTACTGTAGGCTGATTTGTTACATTATCTGTAACCTTCAGGGACATGATATAGTAGTATTACCATTTATTTATAAATACCAACATATTCCACAGTGCTTTACAGAGATAATATATAATTTATATATAATTTACACCAGTCCCTGCCCTGGTTAAAGTTCCCCTTTAAAGGAGAACAAAACCCTAAAAATTAATACAGTATGGCTATAAATGTCATATTTTATATACTGAACTAATTAGTAATTATCCTAAAGTTTCAGCTTCTCAATAGCAGCAATGATCCAGGACTTCAAACGTGTCACAGGGTGGTCACCATCTTGGAAAGTGTCACATGCTCCATGAGCTCTGAGCATCTGTTGAGAAGCTAAGCTTAGGGGTCATCACAAATTATCAAGCAGAAAATGAGGTTTTCCTGTAATATAAAATGATGCTACAGGGCTGATTATTAAATTCTGATGCTAGTTGCACTGGTTTCTGTGCTGCAATGTAGTAATTATCTGTATTAATTACTAATCAGCCTTATATTATGACATTTCTATTCTATGTGTACTGTATATTGTGAGTGGGTCCCTAAGCTCAGTAAGTGACAGCAACACAGAGCATGTGCAGTGAATCAGCAGAAAAGAAGATGGGGAGCTACTGGGGCATCTTTGGAGACACGGATCTGGGTTGTGGTTGCCTTGGGCTGGTACAGAAACCCAAAGCATAATGTACAACATTTCTAATAAATTCAAAGTGTGAGTAAAGAATACCATAAGGCGCAATAATCTGCTGCTACCCACACTTTGAATTTATTGGATTCGTGCTGTGGATGGAAGCAGGGGTATAAGATACTTAAAGAACTTTAATAAGGGTAAATATACCAGTTTACATTGTTCACGTACAACATTTCTAGCCTACTTCTTTTTTAAGCTTTAGTTCTCCTATGGGATATTCTGCAGTATTCTTGTAGGATGCCAAGCCATTCAATCTTTGCAGGGATTTTTGTAAGATCGATCAAAGTGGTCCATTGATTTCTTCAACCAAATTAAATTAACACCATGCCAAACTTTAGGAGATCAGTTATTTCGGAACTCAAAAAATATTGACTGATCTGAGAGTAGTTTCATAGAATGGCACTGGCAATGTAAAGATTGGATTTTCATATATTTTATTTTGTGTGAATCCAGTTAGTGTTGATATAGGTGATCTAGAACAACAATTCAGGACAAGTTTGCTGTGTGTGACTTTGCGGCCAAAATAGAGTTGAATTTCAGTTCTTAATTGGATAATGATTTTCTATATATCTCTGATGCTGTACCATTTTTATTGTTTGTCTGTGCTAGATGACCTTGATACAGTATGTCTGTACCTTACAACATATTACAGAAAATGCAGTTTCATAGTGAAAGATCAGTTATGTTTTCTTTTCCCCATGAAGAATTATACTGCAGCCAATTATTTCACCTTTATTTCCTTATTTCCTAATTGTAGCACAAAAGCTTCCAAGCTGAGTCCAGGAGGTAGAAGTTTATGTAGCATTTGGGGAGTGCCAGCTGACATACTTGTCTAGCATTTTTCCAGCAATAGTCACTACTTAATTCATTTCTCTATGTGTATTGCTTGCTATAGCATATTTAACACTGCAATATTATATGGTGCAGCCAAAAGGTTGGGGCCTCTGCTAATGTTCTGGGTTCAGAGCTTGCCTGTTGGTAAAGCCCACACATTTTCAACTGCCAAGAACTGTGATGGATATTGCCTACATTTCTGTTTGAGGGCAGAACCATTAGTATATTAAAGTGGAAGCATTATGTCATAATCACATTTATCATCAGTTTTGATGATCATAACTGAGTAACAAAGTAACAAGAATCTGCCAGGGTTGGAACTAAGGGTAGGAAGAAGGAGCAATTGTGTACAATGGTCTGGAGAGTACTAGGCACATACTTCTCTGCCGCCTCTCCCTCCAGCCTTGCATATGACCAGGTTAGAGGGTGGGAGAAGAGACAAGCTATTTATGAGTAGGGGGACTGGCGAGGGGAGTGGGTTTTTTAGGGTGAGGAAGGAGTTACCAAACTGAGGGAAGAGTTGTGAAAGGAGGTAGATGAGACTGAGGAGGGGGGCTGGCTTGGGTGCCCTACAGGGTTGGTCTGGTTCTGCGAGCTGCTTGGCAAAGTAAACCTGCAATTTAAATCCCTATTGTGGAGACCTAATCGTGGGTTTCAACATGTTTATGAATGTGCAAGAGGATCAAGCCTATGAATGTTTGCAGTATATACTTTACAAAGCTGTCAAGGTGGTCACTGCAAAACGCAAGACCTGTTCCAAGCAACAGCCCTCATCGTACTGACTGCCCAAGCAGGACAGTGTTGCATATTGCCCCATTCCCGGCAATTTCTTGTTCTTTAAATTGATGGGCTCGCACCTCATCAAGCGAGTGAACGGACAGCAGGGGGGGGGAGCACATGAGGTTTGGGCAGGAGTACCTATGAGTGCCAGGCCTTCATAAAAAATTTCTGGCGGGGTGGACCCGCCGCTCTGTTATTAGGCCCCTGCACACAATACATCAAACTAGATGAAAAATAAAGTTGGTGTTATTGATCAGAATCACTTGGTGGTCAGTTGCAGCTATTGATGCAACCCAGGCTGACACAAGTTGAAAAAAAGAGTATGTATGGCTTTCTGAATAGCATCTATGCACATAGTTTCATGTTCATTTTAGCATTTTGCACTTGCTTTTGCATTGTCTTTATCTATGGTGAACACCAAGTCTACTATTTCATTTTTGTATTCAGACCCTAGAAAATCTAGCAGCTAATTTAATTGGTCCTTTAAAACCAATCCAATTTAGAAATGCAGCACTGATTTAGGCCTTTGCTGTTGTCATCCTTCTGAGCATAAATAGTCCATATCATAAACCTCCAATAAGTGAAGTAGGAAGGTATAGGTTTTAGTTGTCCATGGGAGAGTACGCAACTGTTACTGCTGCATATACTGCTCTTCTTTTTTGTGGAGGCCAAGCCTACCTAAACCTTCATTATTCTCCAACTATGCACTTTGTCATAAACAGATTACATCACATTTAACAGTCTTCTACAGATCCTTGGACCTCATCTACACCTACATACTGGACTTCCCTAACTTGGGATGTATTTGCCAAGGTAGTTTATCATACTAAACTTCTTTTTGTGTCATAGATGCCCTTGCTAACCAGCCAAATTACCTCTCAAGTCTGAGTTAAGCCATAACAGGGCTAACCTGGCTACACGGTCCATCTGGACCCATAGAGCCTTGCCATGACAGGGAAAAATACTTCCCGGCCTCTAGTGTCCATTTGAGATGTCATGCAAGTTGAAGAGGTCATGTGCATAATCCAACCGCCCTTTATAGGCCTTTAGACCTCCCCCTTCACTATGGTTAGGGTAGGACTGTCTAACCTAAGTCTAGAGTTGAACTTTCCAGTGTATTTTTGGCCCTCTTCCTGCCCAACGACTCCATAGTCTGCTGGCATCACCATTTTTATATAATTCAGCCCTCAACCATTTAATACTGGGGTCTCCAACCTTTTTTTTATCTGTGAGTCCCATTTAAATGTAACAATAGTTGGGGAGAAACACAAGCATGAATAAAGTCACTGGGGATGCCAGAAAAGGGTTGTGATTTGTTATATGGTCTTATGTGGACTGGTTGCATACAACAAGGTTTTACTAGATTTTATGCAATTAAACCCTGTCCCCAAGCCTGGAAAAAGGCACCTGCCTTGAGGCCACTGAGAGCAACATCCAAGTGGTTGGAGAGCCACTGGTTGGGGATCACTGATGTAGTACATGAGCTATCTAGCCCACTATATGGTAGCAAAAGAACCTCAAATTTGGGATTAAAAAAAATAAATGTACACTTTATTTTACCTTCAATTCCAGCCCAAGTCAAACCCATCTAGTAAACACATGACACACTATCATTATGGCTGTATGTAATACCTGAAAACTTCCTATTATTTTACAGGTCTAAAATTTCCAATTTCAAATGTCCCTTGTGTTAAAACTTAATTCCACACAAGCTTTTGCATCCCCTAATATTAGGGGTAACTATGGTTGACAAATTGCTAGAAAACCAAAGTGTCTGAAGAGATGTCCTCTTTGTACAGAAAATAATCGAGGCTTGTTACATACCTTGCAAATGTGGCACAATGTCCAGAGCAATAATTCACTGATACCATCTCCTGTGTGGTGCATTCTCCCTTTGATATATATTCATTATTTGTCACCATTAGGCAGTCCCCTGGGAAAGAAGATTGGAATTAATATAAAATGCAGAATAGGATTTACTTATTTGTAACTACAGTAGCAGGCATTTGAATGTAAGTGGATTGAAGGAAATGTGCTGTTGTTATGCCATTAATAGCCTAGGTTCTAGAAAAAAACAGCATTATTTATTCTAATTCACAGGGTGAAAGTGCTTTCTATAAGAATGGAATAGAGTATAGTCCCATCTGCTGGTTGAATAGAGGATTGAATGCAATAGAGCTAGGCATACCATATTATTTAGTGACATCTGTTGGTTAAATAGGGAATTGGATGCCCTACAGCAGTGGATATATTTGTTTAGCAACATCGGTTGGCTGAAGATGGAAAAGCCTAATACAAAATAATGGAATAAACATTTGCAACTATTCTTCATGTAATGGGATTAGACATGTGGAGACCACAGTGGAGAACATGTAGCGGTTGCTAAAACCATCCATGCAATATAAAATGTCATTCATTTCAGTTTATTCATAGGTACAGGTATGGGATCTGTTATCTGGAAACCGTGATCCGTCTCCCATAGACTCCATTATAATAAATGAATCCAAAATTTTAAAAATAATTTAACTTTTCTCTATAACAATAAAAGAGTGTGTTTTACTTGATCCCAACTAAGATATAATTAATCCTTATTGGAATCAAAACCAGCCTAATGGGTTTATTTAATGTTTGCATGATTTTGTAGTAATGCAGAATCGAATAGGATACTACGACTTCGAATTTACTTCAACTTCGATTCAAAGTAAAAATTGTTCGAATATTCGACCATTCGATAATCGAAGTTCTGTCTCTTTAAAAAAAACGTTGACTTCAATACCTGCCGAAGTGCTTTGTAAGCCTATGGGGACCTTCTGCAACCATTTTCTAAGTCTTTAGAGGTCGAAGGAAAATTCTTCGATCGATCGCTAAAATCGTTCGAACCCCAGGATTGCCAAATTTGTTAAAAAATTTGAATTCGATATTCAAATTCAAGGTTTTTTAAATCGATGGTCGAATTTTGAAGTTTTTTGTACTTCAAAATTCGACCCTTGATAAATCTGCCCCTACAGGTATGATGATCCAAATTACAGAAAGATCCATTATCCGGGAAATCCCAGGTCCTGAGCATTCTGGATAACCAGGTACCATACCTGTACTAAATTCTTGCCCTTCCAGCTAAAAAAAAACTTTGGCAGAGGCCAGTGAAACCCAGTACAAACCCCTACCCAGCCCTCCCTCTGTCTGTAAGAATGCTTGGAATTCTAAATTTCACCCTAAATTAACATTGGACTTGTCTCTGTCAACTACATTTTCCCTCTCCCCCCCAGGAGGGACAGCCCTAAAGCCTAAATGTTTTCACTTACCTGCTGGTGGTATTGTAACATGGGGTGCCGAAGCTAAATTGAAAAGAATATAAAAACAATTAAAACGTCTATTAAATGGTCTAATTACATATGTTGTTTAATTTACTGAAAAAGTTAATCAAGCTTGATTTTGTAAAGAGAATACCATGACTGCAGTAACTGTTTATTTATGTCAATCTGGTGCAGAAAAATTGTGAACATCATGATTTTAACTGAAATGCCTTTACAGTATTTTTTTTTGGGGGGGGGTAATTGAAGTGGTTTTCACAGTGGGCCAGGCCAAACGTGGCCATTTATACTTGATAAAGTATTTTGTATAAGTGTACTTCATAGCTAATCTAGTACCCAGCATAACAATAAAGATATAGTTAAGTTAAAAAATTAAAGTCAGTGCTGTTCAAAATTTCTTTGCTTTACATTATCCAGTGGAATGTTGCTGCTGGGGTATTTATTACAATAGTGTAATATTGAGAATTTTGGGAGATGGTTTAGGAAACAGTCCATAAGATTGAGTGGAGAAGGACATGTATTTTGTACCTATCTGAAGCAGAAGGTTCTGTTGACTGTTGCAATTTTGCAAAGGAAAAGTGCACAATGTAAAATAGCAGAGAAATTTGCAGCATTTGCACCCACAATGCAATATTCTCTCTAAGAATCCCAGAGAGATATCATTTACTTCAGTTAGGTGTAAAGGTTTGTGCCAGGCACCAGAGGGACACATTTTTGCTCTGGCTATTGAACTGCAATATGTACTTTATAGATAAGGGACAACAGAGCCACTTCATTTCATAGTCCAGCAACATTTTTGTGGAAAAATGCTGATTTGGAAAGACTCCTCTTGAAGGTTCTCTCTCCTCCCTTGTTTTATTGTAAGTGTTCCTCAATTTACAATACAATAAAGTGCATTTGTATATAAACTCATCTTGTATGTGTTAATAAGACTAAAATTTGTATTCTGTAGCAAATCCATCACTAGAATTTCCATGACAACAGCCGGCAAAAGGTCTACTCACTTGTCAACGTTTTTCCTGTAAGTAGTTGTGTAACATTCTCTCTTTCTTTTGAGACTAATGATGTTGTAACTGTAAACGTGGTCTTTTCACTCAGTCCTTTTACTGTAGTCTTCAAAGATGTTGTGGCATTGGATGAAATAGCAGACGTAGTGGCACTTGTGGAGAAGACTGCTGGAATTGTTGTAAGTAGGGTCGATTTCTTTCCTGATGCTGGGACAGTAGTTGTGATATATTGTGTTGTAACAGGTATATAGATAGGCTCATGGGTTCTGCTGTGAGTTTCTTGTGTTGTTGGGGAGGTATTTTCATTTCCTATTGAGGGGGTGGTTGCCGATGAAACACCCTTGGTTGTAATTAATATTCTAGAAAAATTTGTCAATGACACAAAGATTTGTGTTGATGAGTGCTGAAAAGGTGTTGTAAGATGGGTGGTTCCCTCACTGGTTCTTGAAATCGCAGGAATCACAGTAGAGGTTTTCATGGGAGCAGACAGAGTAGAACTTGCTTTGCTTGTAAGCAAGATTTCTGAGGTTGGCAACTTACTTGTAGAAGGAGAACCTGGTTGGAGAAATGATGACAATGGCACTACATTAGCTAAAATAAAGTTTGTAATAAATAAATGTGATTTATAAGAAATATTATAGCCCAAAAACAGAAGGCACAATGCAAACAAAAAGTACACTTAGGGGGTTATTTATTAAAATCCGATTTTATCTCATAATTTAAATTTAAAAAAAAGCTTGACCAAACGGGTCGAGAAAAATCTCGAGCGAATCGAGCGAAAACCTGAATCACTCTATCGCCTGAAAACCCAGAATTGGTCAGATTGTCAGGATAAAGTCAACTAAAACCACGATAACTTACAATTGGGATAAGGACATCTCCCATTCACTTATACATGACCTCTAGAAGCAAAAAAATCCAAAGGCACACAGAGCTGATGATGCAAGGAACACCTTGCACGTTTAATGCAGAAGTGTAACATTTCAGGGTCACACCCCTTTGTCAAGCATACTGTTGTGAAGTGCAATACAACAAATAAAGTGGTGTAATGACAGTGATTGGTTGATGATGACAAGATGTCTAGAGTGGATTTGGGGTTGCCGGACCTCTACCATTATGCACCAGACATCATTGTATGAATCTTCTTCAAGGGTGTGCGAGAGCCAGATTTCTAATGTACATTATACATGACCTCGACAGGTCCGAGATGGTGGATTTTCGGATTCTGTTTTTTTGTTGCTTCTGGGTATAATAAATCTCAAAAAAAATTTAACTTTTTTTTTCCATGAAAAAATCATGTTTTTGCCCAAAAAAACTTCGACCAGAAAAAATTAAGTTAATTAAATAACCCCCTCAATCTGTACTTTTGTTCCACAGTTAAAAAAAAAAACGGTTGAGGGTTACTTTCGGGGCTTGTGCAGGTTCAAACCCTGGACTTTACAACAAACTGGCTTTGCATTCAACTGCTGAGCCATTGGAGGCTTTTTGAATTTTTCCTTATGAATTCCTTTGATTACTCATATATTTCAGGATGCAGTACCCGGATTGTCAAATAAGCTGATTCTGTTGTTCTGGTTTACTTACCTGGAATACTTTTAGGTGCAGGTGTAGATACTGTGGTGCTGACACCACAGATGGTGGATGTTAAAATGATGTCTCCGTCAGCGCCACAATATCCAATCACACAGCTTTTTCCCTCGTGTATGACAGAGATCTCCTGTAAGAAACGATATGTCTTTCCCTCATGGCAGCAAAGGCACTCTAGAGAAGGATAATAGAATAATTAACAGCATGCTACATTAAAAAGAACATTTGTTGATGCTAAATGTTGTATCCAAAAAGTGTGAGGGTCTCCAAAAATAAAGAAACAGATGTAAAAAGTAGAAAATTTATTAGGACATGAAGACCTAACACGTTTTGTGCCTATAGGGGCACTTACTCCTCCGTATTATTTCTTTCATTATACATTTTTGTATCTTTATTGATTTAATATTTATTTTTGTAAAGTGGTACCATAGATACTCTTATTGTGGCAGTAGCACAAACCAAAGTATTTTCAGATGCTAAATGTTGCCAAAATTACAAAACTCCTTCAAGGATTGATGATTTAGAATCACCATGATGGTGGCCATCCTTTAAGTCAAATGGTGAAAATTACCTGCAGATCTTTCATTGCAAAGCTCTTCTTCTGAAACACTATAAAAATAAAAAAGATCACATATGAAAATGAATCTAAGCTAACAAGGACAGTTAAAAGGGGTGGTTCACCTTTAAGCTATCTTTTAGTATGTAACTGAATTCTAAGCAACCTTTCAACTGGCCTTCATTTTTTTATTTTTTTATAGTTTTTGAATCATTTGCCTTCTTCTGACTCTTTCAAGCTTTCAAATGGGGGTCACTGACCCCATCTGAAAAGCAAATGCTCTGTAAGGCTACACATGTATTTTAATTGCTAATTTTTATTGATCATCTTTCTATTCAGTCATCTCCTGTTCATATTACAGTCTCAAATTAAAATCAATGCATGGCTGCATACTATATATTAAGTATTGTTTAATGCATTGGACTGTCATTGTTTGTTGTATTTAAACACAATGTTTTGGAATGATCAGGGTACATTTCACTACAGGTTTTACTTGTATAACTTTGTATGTGACTAGTGATGGGCGAATTTGCGCCGTTTCGACGAAAAATTCACGAATTTCCCGCAAAATTTGAGAAACGGATAAAAAAATCGCGAAACGACCCGTCATCTCATTTTTGATGCCGACATCCGTTTTTGGCGTAAATTTTCGCGGCCATTTCGCAAATTTATTCGCCGGCAGCGAATCACGCAAATTCACAGCGAATTCGCACCTGCTGAATAAATTCGCCCATCACTATATGTGACAAATAAAGGAATCTATCTATATATCTAAGTTAATTTAACGGTGTACAACCCCTTTAATCATCATATATTAAAAAACTATGCCATGTCAAAATAAAGTCCTCTCCACATGTAGTTGCTGCTTAATTAACTGGACAATAGATAGTCTCCGAAGGTCCTCACGGTCTCTTCCTGCAGCCATTAAGCCACAGTATTTTGCTTACTTGGCATTATAATATCAGACCTTAAGGACTCCTAGAACTCCACGGGCGATTTCGGCGCGATTCTAGGCGCTGTGTAAAAACGCAGGCGTCAAGTCGTATGCAACGGAAATAAGGTAAGAGATGGAAATGTTGGATGAAGTCGCATTGTTCATCCGATGCAACACGACTGTCAGATGTAGACGCAGCGTCTGCATCTGACAGTCGTGCCGCGTCAGGCGAATGCTGCAACACCATCTGACATTCCTGTTGTTTACCTTATTTCCATTGCATTCAACTTGACGCCTGCGTTTTTGCGCAGTGCGTTGGATCACACCGAAATCGCCTGTGGAGTTCTACCTGTAACATGGTGGAGTGTTAATACTCCAGACCCACACCTGTAGGGCAGCACCTGCCTTCAACATACTTACATATTATTACTATATATTTGCTAAGGGGACATTTACTAATGGGTTGATTTATCAAATGTTTTAGTTACGAGTAGTACCAATTCATACTTCTCAAAGAAAGAAAACAAAGATTTCCTATTTACCAAATTAAGTAAATAAATTGTCTAAATCCTCCCAATCACTGTTCATTTTTTCACTTCTAAATTTGACTTTCAGTTTCAAAAAAAAATTATAACAATATATGTGAGCATTGGATTTATTATTCAGTAAAATAAGTCTATGATCTCAATACATTTCAAAGTAAATTAGTTTTTTTTCCCCATGGAAAAGACTCTTTAAAACTAGTTCAGTAGATACATACCAAGTAGTACAGTTCAAAACCGGGACACAGTGGTTGGTGTTCTCGTCAAAATAAGGATGAGTCTTACTACATATTGGGTAGCATCCTGGTAAAAGGGAAGAAAATCTAAATCTGTTTTTATTATATTATCTATGTCAAAGATAAAGATAGGTATTATATTTGGGTTTATTATTAAGGAAAATTAAACATTTTGGGGCCGATTCACTAACTTTGAGTGAAGGATTCGAAGTAAAAAAACTTCGAATTTCAAAGTGTTTTTTGGGCTACTTCGACCATCGAATGGGCTACTTCGACCTTCAACTACGACTTTGACTAAAAATCGTTCGACTATTCGACTATTCGATAATCGAAGTACTGTCTCTTTAAAAAACAACATCGACCCTCTAGTTCGCCATCTAAAACCTACAAACTCAATGTTAGCCTATGGGGAAGGTCCCCATAGGCTTTCCTAAATTTTTTTGATCGAAGGATATTCCTTTGATCGTTGGATTAAAATCCTTCGAATTGAATTCGATTCGAAGGATTTAATTGTTCGATCGAAGGAATAATCCTTTGATCGTTCGATCATACTTTCTGCGCTAAATCCTTCGACTTCGATATTCGAAGTCGAAGGATTTTAATTCCCAGTCGAATATCGAGGGTTAATTAACCCTCGATATTCGGCCCTTGGTGAATCGGCCCTTTTGTGTTCAGCCAGAATAAGTAACAACACAAAAAGTTGATTAAAGAGTAATAAGAACAAGAATTAGCTGAATAAAATGTAATAATGATATGGGGTATAAAAATAAGGGATTAGATTTTGAGCATGTAAATGTAACTTTCAGTGCTCAAAGATAAAGTAAATGGTCAGCACAACAACTTATATTTAGAAGAACAATGGCAAGAATATAGCAGGCACCAATATTGTTGAGCATTTTGGATTATTTAAATTGATATAAATCCATCTGAATATGTATGACAGGTCTGGGGCCATAGTGACAAAGCATCAAGCCATCCTATCATATCACAGAGGGGCTAACATGCCTGATAATTGAATCTGCCGATGCACCATGTTGCTAAATGAATAGTACATGGGCAGATGAGAAAATGTAAAAAGGCCACAACTCCCATTCACGTCTTAAAGTCCCAGTCATTTGTAATATTTGCTCAACTGTTTGGAACTATAGGATGGTGACCATAAACATATATGACCACTAATGTTGATCCAGCAAGAAGAATCTTTGGATACCAGAGTATGGCCACCTTAATAACTACAAAAAATAACAGATCAATAAGCAGTTTTTTTTTGGTTTTCCTTTTACTATAGGACCGCATCCATGAACAGATGCAGCTTCTCATGAGGATTTTTACCCCTGCCCGATCGACATGTGGCCGAATTTTGGGCAGATATCGATCAGGGAAGCCCGTCATATCTCTCCACACTGGCCAATAAGCTGCTGACTCAGTCTGTCTTTCTATTTGCATTATAGTTCATTCTGCTTTTAGTTGGAATATCTAGTAGCTACCTTCAAGTTGTTGGGTTTCATTATCACACTTTCCCATGGGATTTCTGCAAGTTACCAGGCAAGGAGCACCACAAGGCTGATAGTGCCATTCACATTGTCCATCTTTGTTGTAGTAATCACAGAATACAGCTGAGAAATAATAAAACATAATCAGAAATATAAATATATATATATTTTGCATTCATCAAGACAGAGAAAAAATATTTAAAAGAGAGAAAATTTAGGGTCACCCTACGGCAAATGTCTGGAGTCCTCCATGCAATACAAATGTTGCTTCTCCTGCAGGCAGAAGCATAGGCTGCTATAGAGGTGCAGAGGCACTCGCAATCTCCACCATTGTTACAGCTGCAAGAGTCAGTGACACAGGAATCATAATATGGGATCGGATCAACCTGCAAAGAAGCATAATGTTCTTAAGGAGTGTGGTTCCCAAACTGTGGGGTTGACTGAGAAGGAACTTCAAGCAGTGAATTAGTTCCTACTGTGAAGACTAGTCATGGTGAGATTTGTTGTTAAATGTTTATTTACTGTACTATATCCCTAAAATATAATAATATAATAATCTTTTTATATCTTGTCATAAGCTTAGGGGCCCAGCCAAAGATTGACAACAAGGGGGCCTAAACACAACAAGTCTGAATATAACTTTATAGCGAGAAAAATATTGTAATAAAATTACCTACGCGGCGGGGTCGGCCGCCGCTCCACCAGCAGGGACGCCCGCCGCATGGCTCTTCGGCGGCCATCTTGATTCTCCTAGGGTGCGCGCGGCGCGCCTGTGCGCCTCTTAAAGGTACAGGCGCGCTGGCGTGATTGCGCCAGCGCACTATAACAACTTTATTTTATTTTATTAAGGTTTCCCAGGCTTGTGTAATGTAATGTATTTGCTGCAACATATACGTCCATTTAACTTCCCACTGTATGCAAATTAGCCAGCGCTAGAGCAACTTCGCTTCACTTGGTGCAGTAACGCTAGCGCAACTTCACCAGCGTTCGGTGCCCTGGATGCAACTTCAGATTTTAGTGAATTATCATTGTCCTGGCGAATCTACACCCGGTGAAGTGTTGCGCTGTGAGCGAAGCCGTCGCTGGCAAATTTACAGAGGTTAGTGAACGTGCCCGTAACAGTGTATTTTATCCCAGACCTTTTTTTGGGTGGGGGCCCTAAAACAACCAAAGTCATCTCTTCACCCCTTTCCACAAATAAAGGGGCCATTAAAATAATAAAATACATATAAAGCTTTGTGCCAGCTTATCTGAAGGGCAAAGTTTATGTAAACTGAGCACCTTCCCGATGATCAGCTTGTAAACCCTAGCTTTGGTTGCATCTGAATTTCAGAAGAATTTCCCCTGCAAGCCGCACTAATGTTGTACTCAAAACACCTATCTGCATATTTCTCTCTATATTACATTTTTTACCCAGTAAAAATGTGTGATATTGTTTCTGTTTGTAGCTCAGTCCCTAAAAAGCTGAAAGGTTGCATTACCTTTGCATGACAGGAAGCAAAGACTTCACTTTTAATGATGCTGCAGTGTTTTTGAGCCCAGGGGAACCTAAAGGGGTTGGTCAAACAATTATTTTCCCGTACGGCACTGTTACAACTCGGAGTCACTTTCCAGCTGTCTGCAAACACTTTTTCATTCTCCTCCAAAGACTGCCACGAAGAAGTAAAGTCATTAACTGAGAGGCCATCAAAGTTCCCACAGAGTCCACAAACGTGTCCCTGGGAAGAAAAATAGTAACAACACAAAGGGGGTTATTTATCAAAGTCCGATTTTATCTCAACATTTTCTGCTGCAGTCCCCGATCAAATCCGCCCGTTTTTTTTACGCTTATTTATTATTACATTTTCCCTAAAGTTTGCTTTGCGGGAAAAAATCTGATTTTTTTAGATTTTTCACCTGAAAAAACTGATTTCAAACTGATTTCTTATGATTTTTGCCCGAAAATTCAGGGTATTGCATGAAACCCAGTGCACATCAAAAAATCTTTGGGACTTCTCCCATTGACTTATATGCAAGCTCGACAGGTCTGAGATGCTGGATTTTCTGATTTGGATTTTTCCATCCTCGGAGCTTAATAAATTCAGAAAAAGTCAGATTTTATTTAAAAAAAAAATCACACATTTTTCGGGATATTTGCAATCTGAGTTTAGTAAACAATCCCCAAAATGTGAGATCCCAAGTTCTACATTTATCAAAATCTTGGCATGAATGTTTATTTGCAAAATGAGGTATGATTTATTTACAAAGCCACTGAAGGTCAGAGAAGCAATTTAAAATACATCATTCTTACTAATAGACGGGCTTCCTCTGAATTTTTCAGGTCAGTGATTCTCCTCAACTATGGACTTGTCCTATGCTTTTAGAGAAGGATGAATACCTCTAATGATATAAGGCAAGGTTAGGCCCTGGGTATACAGACCCCATAATAATCACATTGTTGACTGCAGTTGTATAGGCCTATAGGAGTCATACAGTTTTATTGGGGCACTGAGTACTATGGAGCAATGAGAAGCCTTTCAGTAGAAAGTTGGTGTAGTCTAGGATGAACAGGATAATAGTATGGATAAGTGCTTTAGTATTTGCTTGAGCAAGAAAAAGAGATTTACTATATTGTGAATGCCAAATTTTTGACTTTATGACTAGAGAAAGAATTGGATGAGTCACTGACTACCCCATGGAAGTGTGCTGAATCTGCAGGGATGCCTTCAACAGTAATTACTAAAGGGACAGTAAGACCAGATTTAAAGAAAATAGGTTAGGTTCAGTTTGAGAAGGTGTTCCTATATATAAGAGGATATAGATAGGAGTCAGTAAAGTAATGTGAGAGCAAATTTCAGGGGTTATTGGAATGGTGTCAGAAAATTCCTATATTTTCCTTTATTTTCTTACCTTGAATGACTGTGAAAGTTGGACAATAGCTGTGGTTTTCTGGTCCCACATGAAGGTGAGACCATGAGTGGTATTCAGCACAATGAAAAGTCCAACTATATCTATTGTATAGAAATTGCTGTTGTTAGACTCTCTGGTAGACTCTTCCACCCGACCTTCAAAGAGTTCAAGGGTTGTGTTCTACATGAATGAAATATTGGATTAGTGTAATGTTAAGAAATTGCAGCAGGGGCTTTGAAGTAGCACATAAAATTCAATTAAGAACCTTAACCTGAGCAGACATTTCCATAGTTACCACAAAACCCCTTATTAGTTGTGACACATATATTTCTGGTTACTGTGGGTCACTAGACCATGGCAAAAATTTCCAAAATTATGTAATAATTGTAAACAGAAGATTCAATTTGATGGACTTATGATGAGGTACTTTTGTGTTGACATTCAATGATTATTTTGGTCCTTTTCCCTTTGAACCAACTCCCAAATAAATTGCAATTGGTCTTAGTGGTGGTTTAATGTTAGGAAAAGGTAATTTCTGGTCTTTATTCAATTTATTTAAATGGGTATTTGCTTTGCACTAGGTTGCCACCTGTCCGGTTTTGTCCTGGACAGCCCAATATATAGAAGGGCTGCCTGGGTAAAAACTTCCTGGCCGGTTTTCCAAATAAGGAAAACTGGGCAGGATTCCCCATGACTGACACAGTCATCGGCCAATGCCGCGTCATAGACCTGCCCCTCAATGTCACGGCCTGCCGCTCTACATAATGACTTCACCCTTCACCATCACAGCTCCAACCCCTCAAAATCACCGCCCACCCCCTGCCTGGTCTCCATTGGGGGAAAAGGTGGCAACCCTACTTTGCACTAAACTATAGTATATACTACTTATATATTGAACAAACAGAGTAGAACTCTCACTCCTAAGATGATCTTGATGCCAAGAGAGCAGATGGATTCAGCCTCTCCGCATACAATATTTTCAATGATGATTCGGAAGCTCCCATTATTTGTATTGCCAGGGCAAAAGTCCTTTGGAAACAGAAAAATAATAAAACACAAAAGCATCAAGGTACATATGTAATAGCTGGTATAGGATCCCTTATCCATAAACCCTGCAAGTGTTTCTGATTCTGTAAGCATTGCTTGGTTTTTGTAGCAAGGTGAAATTGAACTACAGGACTAGAATTAACGCCTCTCTGGTTGATAAATGAAAGTTTTGCTTGATTTGGTCACCTACATTCTGGCCCAACTTGATATACAGTGAACCTGAACCCATGGTCATAAGGAACATGTGCCCAAATAAAAATAAATGTGGACACATATAGGGGCAGATTTACTAAGGGTCAAATTTCAAAGTTAAAAAAACTTTGAAATTCGCCCCTCGAAATTGAAATCCTTCGACTTCGAATATCAAAGTCGAAGGATTTTTAGCGTATTCGAATGGTCCAATGATCGAATAGAAATCATACGATTGAACGTTTAAATAGTTCGAATCGAACGATTCAAACTATTTTTAGGGATCGAAGGATTTCTATTTGATTAAAAAAAACTTTATTAAGCTTTAATTTGGCGAAAGTAAAAGGTTTTTATAAAGAGACAGTACGTAGATTATCGAATGGTCGAATTTTCAAACGATTTTTACTTCGAATCGAAGTCAAAGTAAATTTGAAGTCGTAGTATCCTATTCGATGGTCGAAGTACCCAAAAAATTACTTTGAAATTCGAACTTTTTTAACTTCGAAAATTCACTCAAGCTTAGTAAATCTGCCCCAAAGTCAGTGTGCATATATAAGCCAATTTGGAAAAACCGCACACCTCACAAACCCCAACAGAGTTACCTGGTGCTCAGTGATGGGGGAATCGGCAACCACCCAGTCAAGGTACATAGAAGGATCACCGGCACACAGGAGTTTAGTTAAGCAGGGCAAGCCCTTGCAATTGTATTGAGTGCAGTGCACTGCATTCAATAAAATTGCAAGGGCTTGCCCTGCTTAACTAAACTCCTGTGTGCCGGTGATCCTTCTACGCAGTGTGCATATATATATTCATGTATTAATTTGGTGCATGGCCAGCTGGATGCGGCCAATAAGGGGGTATATTAGCAGGAAGACCTCCTGTTTTCTGTACAGGGAAATACCATAAAAATGTGTTCAAAAAGATATCTCCTTCAGACATGTCAACTCATATTTGTCAGTAGTGATGGGCAAATTTGTTCCCGTTTCGTTTCGGCGAAAAATTTGCAAAGCGCATTGAAGGCATTGGGCATCAAAATTATTTTTTATCATTGTAATACGCGCACCTATTTTGGCCAAATGGGCGTCCGAATAATTCTGATGTGCGTCCAGATTTTTTCAACACATCGGATTTTTCACCTGGCGAATTTATTCGCCCATCACTATTTTTCAGGAGTCTCCCACATCTAAGTTTTTCTCACCCAGTCTCCTGCACAGGTCAGTCTCCCACATTTATAGGGACTAATTTGCAGTCGAAACTTAACTTATCAGCTGCATTTAAATGCATTTAATTGTTACCCAAAGCAGTGGAGCAGGAAGTATGGCAGGGGATGGGGAAAGAGCAGAATGGATATGGCAGGCAGTACAAAGATGCCCTGGATCACTTTAGATATGGGATAGAATCTCTGCCCCCTGCATTAAGGTTAATTCAGGCAGCATGGTTCTGCGGTGATTAAGGAGGAGGTGTAACTCCCATGGTCTTATCTGCAAGAAATGTATATATTCTGCCTGTGCTTGTGGAACTTTCCTACAAAAAAAAGGTTATTTTACAGATAAAATTGACCATAGATAGGATCCTTAGACTGTGATCTCCACCAGGACGGGGCATGATGTATATTCTCTCTAACGTGCTGTTAAATATGTTGTTACATTTATAAAGAGTAAAACTTTAGCAGAGACATTTTAGGATATATAGTAGCTAAAAAGAGAATAAGCAAGAGAAAGCAATGTTTCCTTTTAAATATAGGTATATATTTCCTTTCAAATAACTGGTTGAGAAAGGGTTCACCTGGGCTAAGATATAATCACATTCCCCACTGAAGTCAAATCGGGATCCATCAAAGGTGGAGTAGTGACCATTACCATACACTGTGCAAGTTTGGGGGCAGGGGTTTTCCGTGCAATGCCAGGTTCTGTTCTTGCATGTGCTAGTGGGTAAAAAGAAGGCCAAACATAAGAAACATTCAATATAAAGGCAGTAGCAATAAAAAAACAAGGTTTCCTAATTTATTTTATTTATGAATGTTTATATCACTGCATACAGTAATTTCATTTAGCAATCGAAGCTGTTTATATGCAGTGCTCTTATTAGCAGCCATCAGTTGCCTACCATGTGTTGCAGGGTATATCAATGCTCTCTCCTGTCTCGTAAAATGTTCCTTCATATACACAGGGGCATTGGCTTGGTAAAATACAGTTGCCTTTGTCATTCCAAACTAAACCACTAGGACAGACACATCCTGGTACACATTCCTTGCTGTACTGGAAAGAAAGACGAAAGCCCAATGTTTGATTTAACATACTGTAGCTTTGAAACATACAATTTTATTATTATCAGTAATATAATATATAACAGTGATGGTGGAGATTTCTAGTCCAACCTTAGGCCTGACATTTAGACTGAATTCAATGGGACAAGTTCAGGTCAAGAAGCATTTTGGAGTATTAGGGCAAACATTTATGGACATACATTCTCACGGTCAAACTGAGCTGGCGGGACAATGGGAGAAAAAAACAGTGGGCCCTGGTGACCCAGATTCTTGTGGCCCTTAGACCCCCAGTCTGACACTGCACCTTCTAATTATGGATCCATTGAATCCAATCAACAGATTCAGTTTGTTCTCTCTCTCATGTTTTGCTTCATCAACTGCTTTTTTTCCCCTTGTTATTTTTTAAACCCATGCTCAGGTATTTTTCAATAAATGAAAAGCTTGCAACTGTTTTATTTAAGAGAAAAAAAAGCATTGTGGATTTTTTTTAAAAAATTGAAAAAAAAAAGCAATGGATGGAAAACATGAGTTAGATAAAGATCATTCTGAACCCAATCTTCTAATAATAAAATTGCCCCAAAGTGTTTAACCAGACTTAGAATTCTTTAAATCATGAGACTGTAAGGCTCTGGACAACTGAAAGTAAAATGTTTTGTTTTAAATTGATAGATTCAGTGGCATAGCTATCCCCATCCTCCCACCTACTTCCCATATACGTCCCACCCCAACTTCGCCCACATCCTGCCCCACTCCACCCATGGCCCGCCCCGACTTGCATCTCCTTCCTCTTCGGTAAGAGAGCGGCTGGTGGGGAGGTGGTTTTCTAATTAGCTATAGAGGAAGCAGACCCCACAGTCCGGGCCCTCCTGTTCCCTGGGCCACCCTGCAACTGCAGGGTCTGTGTCCTCTATAGTTAAGTCACTGGAAGGATTGTTAACATTTTCCTCACATTTGAATATTTGGGTTCAATATTCATCTGAATCCACAAAACTATAGATTTGCTGCTTTCTTACTTCTAGAGATTGGAATTACTTTTTAATTAATGCTTCCTACTTTGTGGTAACAGTTTAGGGATAATGACCCCATGCACAAATAAGGTCAAAATATAACTAGTTTGAAGATATGGGACTAAAATAACTTAACTGGCCTGCACATAAACCTGACTTCAATCCAAAACTTGCTAATATATATATTTTTTTAATCAGCATGCCTTCTTCAGTAAATTCAAGTGAAATGTATTATTTTTAGTATTTCCCACCAGTTTCCCAATCAGTTAATAATTTAAGGGGACCACTGGGTCCAGATGTGACCCAAAGTCTAGGTAACCATAAAAACTGGTAGGGGTAGGGAGGGTCCTGACTAATGTTCAGTTTTAGGACAACTGTAAGAATGAGAAGAATCTTTGACAAAGTTTGGGTGGAATGGAAAAGATTTTGCTGTACTGTCAGATAACTGACCAATATCTCTTTTAGGCTGGAACTGCGTCTTCATCAGATCCGACGCAATGAGAGGAAACTGATGCGACGAGACGGATGCGACAAGACGGATGCGATGAATATAAGGTAAGTAATAGAAATGTCGGACCTTGTCGCTGCATGCATCCGTCACAACACGACTGTCGGATGTGAACGTTGCACGTTGCGTCTTCATCTGACAGTCATGCTGTGTCAAATGCACGCAGTGACAAGGTCTGCCATTTCTATTATTTACTTATTATTTTTTAGTCGCATCCATCTCATCGCATCCGTTTCTTCTCATTGCGTCGGATCTGATGAAGACGCATCGTGTAGTTCCAGCCTTACACTGCCATACCTCCTAAAATTTCTTAAAATTTCACCTAGTACTGTCATGTGACTCTACTAATTCTAAAACACAGATGCATGGGTCAGTTCCTTGAACAACCATCCAAATTAGCAGTTTGAGGGTTCAGCTATTTGCATTTTGTCAATGAAGGAATAATATGTAAAGAACAGAGATTCTGAATCCCCTCTGAGGCTTCCACTGCCTCACAAATACGGCATGGAATAGAGATACGTGAAGCTATACTTATTTACTATGTGCCTTTGGGAATGCTGCTTCTTAGAATGACATTCATACGTTGGATTTACCACTGATTTCTGAGGGTGAATGGATCTGAAATGTTTGCCTTACACACTGCATGTCCTGTGTCTTACAACTTTTCTGACACTCTGATCCGACTGCATTTGGGTCAGCTGTTTCGCAGTCAAAATAATACATTGGTTTGGCGCACACTGCAAAAGTAACAACAAATAGTGAAAATTAGTCCAATGTAAAATAATGGATGCTTTGTTACAATAATTACGTGTGTGTGTGTACAGTATGTGTGTCGAGTTATAATAGGTCACTTAAAAATTATTATTATTCTATCTTTACCAACACATATATAATTCTCAACTTTTATATGTGTTGGTAAAGATAGAATAATAGTAAATTTTAAGTGACCTATAATAACTTGATTTAAGTGGGGCACTTTTCTTTTTCTTTAAACTATTAACCAATCCCATTGATCAATGTGCCATATAATACATGTACAGCTATGGGATTCGTTATCGGAAAACCCATTTTCCAGAAAGCTCCAAATTACAGAAAGGCTGTCTCCCATAGGCTCTATTTTATCCAAATAATCCAAATTTTTAAAAATTATTTCCTTTCTCTCTGTAATAATAAAACAGCACCTTGTACTTGATCCCAACTAAGATATAATTAATCCTTAGTGGAAGCAAAACCAGCCTGGTGGGTTTATTTAATGTTTACATGATTTTCTAGTAGACTTGAAGTATGAAGATTTAAATTACAGAAAGATTCATTAGCCGGAAAAACCCAGGTCCTGAGTATTCTGGATAACAGGTCCCATACCTGTATATTAAAGTATAGTCAGAGCACTCAGGTCTTCAAAAAATTGCAAAACCGTATATAAACATTTTGGTCTGAATCACAAACCTTTATCTATTGGAATAAAATATTGCAATAAAATATTACAATAAAAGTTGGACAGCACTGAAATATTGCAATACAATATTGCAATAAAATATTGGAATAAAACATTGGAATAAAAATTGGACAGCATTGAAATATTGCAATAACATATTGGAATAAAATATTGGAATAAAAGTTGGACATTATTGAAATATTGCAATAAAATATTGCAATGAAATATTGCAGGGCTGTCCAACTGGCGGCCTGCGGGATGGGTGTGGCCTGGGACCCCCCCTTTTGCCCTAAGGAAAATCTTTATCAAGATACCAAACAGCGTTAGAACTCCACATTAAATACCCTAGTGCAAGATTTGGCACAAACGTTCTATCGTTTCGTTTTTTCCAGGCAGTAGCAGATTGTGGGTACATGATCTATGGCGGATGCATAAAGAGGTTGCTCACCTATGAATTCACTTTTAGTATGATGTAGAGAGTGATATTCTGAGACAATTTGCCATTGGCTTTAATTTTTTTATTATTTGTGGTTTTTGAGTTATTTGGCTTTTTATTCAGAAGCTCTCCAGTTTGCTTTTTCAGCAATCTCGTTGCTAGGGTCCATATTACCCTAGAAACAATGCATTTATTTGAATAAGAGTCTGCAATATGAAGAGGAGGGGGCTTAACTAAAAGATTAATAATAACAAGTAGCAATGACAATAAATGTGTAGCCTTACAGAGCATTTGTTTTATATGGGGTCTACAAGAAGGCCAATTATTAAAAAAAAAAATAAAGACCAATTGAAAAGTTGCTTAGAATTAGCCATTCTATAAAATACAAAAAATGAACTTGAAGGTGAACCGCCCCTTTAATAATCTGATCAGTTATAAGCAGTGTTTAGTGATGTAATTTCTGTCACATGACTCACTAAAACTTGTGTATTATAATAAATCATTTCCCCCCTGTTGTAAATTATGAGAATATTAAAAGTCACCTCTGTGTTCCATGACCTGTATAAAAGCACTATTTCTTGCGAAATTAGTGAAAAATTTGTGAAACGCAGATTCTGACGCCGGCGCCCATTATAGTCAATGGGCATCCGTTAATCATCACTGGCCGAATTTTCACGGCAAATTCTTGAATTTATTCGCCGGCGGCGAAACTCGGAAATTGTCCGCAAATTCGTGTCTGGCGAATAAACTATTGCTGTGTGACTCTTTTTATAACAATGGGTGTGGCTTTTGGTTATGGGAGGGGCTTATTTTAGCAAACTGCTACGCTCACTCCACTTTTTCCACTCCAATTCAAGCACTGCCTACAGCTAACTTTTAATATACATTTTAAACATATTATATTTATATTTATACATTTAATAATTCTTTTTAGTGTCAGTATCACTTTAAGGCCTTTGAGCTAGTGAAATGCAAGTGAAAATGTGTTTATGAAAAGCTTTATTGAAGGTCCCAGAGTGATAATACAATGCCATTTGCATTTATGGAACAAAATAATTTTTTCAGTTTCCACATACCAGCTTTGATACCAAAAGGTGTGGGACAGTGAAGTTTCCCCCATACGCATTTGCTATAAAAGAAATAACAATGTTGTTATGTGAGAGTGCATCACGGAACAGACATTATTACTTATACTGATAAATACACTTGTTTGTTGCTTAAAATAAGGATTATTCAACACAACAAAACTAACAGAAAGGTTGATATTGAGTGTAATACAGCAAATAATACTAAGTTAGTATCTATCTTCTATGTGTCTGTCTGTCTGTATATCTATGTATTGACAGTTAGGGGCACATTTACTATGGGTGGAATATCAAGGGTCAATTAACCTTCGATATTCGACCGTCAAAGTAAAATCCTTTGACTTCGATATTCGAAGTCGAAGGATTTACCGCATTTCCTTTGTTCGTATTAATCCATCGATCGAACGATTTTCCTTAGATCCAAAAAAGCTAGGAAAGCCTATGGGGATCTTCCCCATAGGCTAACATTGATGCTCGATAGGTTTTAGGTGGCGAAGTAGGTGGTCGAAGTTTTTTTTAAAGAGACAGTACTTCGACTATCGAATGGTCGAATAGTCAAACGATTTTTAGTTTGAATCGTTCGATTCGAAGTCGTAGTCGAAGGTTGAAATAGCCAATTCGATGGTCGAAGTAGCCAAAAAAATACTTTGAAACTCGAAGTATTTTTTATTCTATTCCTTCACTCGAGCTAAGTAAATGTGTCCCTTAATGTATGATCACTAGACGGCGCTGTTACATGTAAAAGAGATATTGTCATCCTGTTCTGCTGGTAATTAGTGATGGGCAATTTCTCCCATTTCGCTTCGACAAGAAATTTGCAAATTTCCCACAAAATTTGCGAAACGGCAAAAAATTCGTGAAATGTGAATCTTGACGTCCAAATATTTTTGACACCTGCGACAATTCCGATGCCGGGACAATTCTGACGCCCATTAAAGTCAATGGTCGCCTAGAATTGTTGCAGGCGTCAAAAATATTTGGACGCCAACATCAAACTATTTCGCCACAAATTTTCGCTGGCAAATTTTTGCGGCAATTTCACAAATTTATTTGCCAGCAGCGAAATGCGGAAATTTGTCGCAAATTCGCGTCTGGCGAATAAATTCGCCCATTACTACTGTTTTTGTTCTCCCTGGCATTTGCCTGTCTAGCTGTTCCTTCGTCTCAGCTTGTTGGCAGTTCGGCCATGTTTTGCTTAAAAAAAAGTTTGTTCTTCTTACCAGATGCTGTGAACCTCTTCTGTACTAATACAGGGTCCAGAAAATAATGATATCTATCATAACCTTTCATTATTTATCATCATCATCTATCTGCAAGCATTTGTACTATTTCATAGTAGGGTTGCCCAGGTTTTTACACCTGCTTCACACCAGTCTGGTGGACAAGTATGTTCCCTGCTTCCTGTGCGTTTTGCCCAATCATGGACTGCCACATCACAGGCCCACTCCTTAGCATCACAGACCCGCCCATTCAACTCACTCACCCGCCCTTTCACATCATCAGCCCCAAATCTGGCATTACAGGTACCGCCCCCTGCCAGGATTCCAAGTGTAGAAAAGGTGGCAACCCTAGTTGCCCATTTTTGTGGCCACACCCCACAATTACCATGTTCATTTAAAAAAAAATTGGAAGGTTATGAAAGTTTGAACATATTCTGTTACAGTACAGTCTATTACAGTTTTGAAGCTGAATTGCCCTTTAAGATGTGAGTCTAACTTCTCCCAAGGGACCTGTTATCTAATATTGCTACAATTACTTATTTGCTTATCTGAAAAGTTTCCAAGTGCACCTGGTGGCTGTTCTGGGCTCTCTGCCAAAAGCCAATTAAGTTAGAAACATTGTTTCTTTTTCTGTTCAGTGCCGAGAAAAACTGGACTTTCCAGTACAAATGAGGGACTACGGGTTGAGTTGTCAAAAGAGGGACTGTCCCTCTGGGCTGAGCTATTACGTGGCGATTGTTTGATCGCTGCATCAATCTTAGGGAATCCTGCCTGGATTTCGAAATTAGGAAAACCGGGCAGGCAGTTTTGATCAGGACAGCCATCCCGAAAAAATCCAGGTCAAACCTATATCATAGACATCTAAACAATGATACAATGCTTTGTTTTCTTCAGCTGAGGAGGTGATGATTTCTATGCCTGTTTTACTCAATGCTGGTTGCACATGTTTATCTATAACAACATCCCATTCTGTCTATCAGCTGTCTCCAGTTTTCTCAACCAACCATGGAAACCTACCATAGGATTTCATCCACTTTAATAGCTTCATCAGGGGGTACACCACGACCTTTGTAATTGCAGGGACATTTGTTAGGAGTCACGCACTTCTCATTCGGTGTCAGAAAGGTTCCCTCTGGGCATGTGCAGCCCTCTACTGGAATATGGGCGACTTTGCACAAAGGGTCAGGCTCAGACAAAGAGGCACAAGTAAAGTTACAGGGCTTTGGGTTATAGCTGAACACCATGGTCTCAGGACAAGTCTCCTTAGGATCTGTAAGAGATCTACTGCATTATCAGCAATTTTAGTATCAAAGTACAAATAATAATGGGTAAGACTCAATATCACAGATATGCTATTAGCCATAATATAATTACAGGTACTGTATGGGGCCTGTTATCCAGAATGCTCTGAACGGTTTTCCGGGTAAGGGATTTTGCCATAATTTGCCATAATCTCCATACTTTAAGTCTTCCAAATTGATTTAAACATTAAATAAACCCATTAGGGTTATTTTGCTTCCAATAAGGAGTAATTATATTTCAGTTGGGATCAAGTAAAAGGCACTGTTTTATGAGCACAGTTATGGGAACTGTTATCCAGAATGCTTGGGACCTGGTGCTTTCCAGGTAAAGGATCTTTCTGTAATTTAGATCTTCATACCTTAAGTCTACTAGAAAATCGTGTAAACATTAAATAAACCCAATAGGCCGGTTTTGCTTCCATTAAGCAGGACTAATTATATATTAGTTTGGATCAAGTACAAGGTACTGTTTTAATATTACAGAGGGAAAAAAATTGGATAATTTGAATAATATGGAATCTATGGGATTCCATACAAATTTCTGTAATTTGTAGCTTTCTGGATAACGTGTTTCCAATTAATGGAGCCAATACCTGTAGCTAAATTGAATCATTTTTTAAAATTTGGATTATTTGGATAAAATGGAATCTGTGGGAGACTGCCTTTCGGTAATTCCAAGCTTTCTGGATAACTGGTTTCCCAGATAACGGATCCTATACCCGTAAATAGGAAAATATATTTTTTAAAAGTTATATATTTTTTTATAGTTTTCAAAAATGATTTGATTAAAATGGAATCAATGGGAGATGACCTTCCCATAATTCTGAGCTTTCTGGATAATGGGTTTCCAAATAACGGAGAAATATGCTTATAGTACTATTCTGCAAATTCAGTTCCTTTAATTGATGTAAATCATCAAACAAGCTATAAATTTAATTTGTATGGTCCAAAATGACCCTGGCCAGGTACAGTTACAATGATACATGTTGAAATTTGTCTAACACCCTGTCCACTCTTTAGTCAGCTTCACCACATGGAAAGTATGAGAAGCTTTTTGCTTATTATTCCCCATCCATAATATAAAGGTGATTTTCATTACCGCAGACTTCCTTTCTCCATCCCTCTAGGTTTACTCCTCTTTGTTTACAATCTGAGACGTACACAGACAGCCACATGCACAGAGAATTCTCAGCATGGTCAGAGTTGCACACGTCATACATGCAGAGCTGAATGTAAAGGAATTGAAGGAATGAAAAGATTAATTAAGGATGGAACTGATGCTCAAAAATGAGAAGGAGGGGGTTGAAAATGTAAGGGACACTTCACAAGACAATGTTCTTTCCTAGATTTCCAGGGTAATTGCAGCCACACATCAATGGCACAGGATGGAACTAGTGATGGGTGACAAATTCGCAAAACACATTAAAGTCAATGGGCGCCCGTATAATTTTGACCACAGTTTTTCGCCACAGTTTCCCTAATTTATTTGCAGCCAGCGAAATTCGGAAATTTGCCACAAAGCCATGTCTGACTAATTTATTTGCCCATCACTAGATGCAACAAATAGAAAACTCTTGCACATGCATGTTGCAAATCAGGTGCAATTTGTAGATAACGTTTTCAGAGTGGGGATTGCGTCAGCTTGGCCCTTGTGTTAAAAACAGCATTAGTGTCCGATACATCTATGGTGAGAATTTGCGGCATGCGGCGAAAATTGCAGGCAAAAAATCAGCTGTGCTAAAAAAATGTAAGCGTGCGTCAGACTAGTTGAGCACATAAAAAATTGTCGTGCGTATTTGGACACTCATTGACTATAATGCCGTGGGCGTCGAAATTGACGCACAACAAAATTATTTTGACACCCAGTGACTTCAGTGTGTTTAGCAAGCTTTTCACCATTTCACCTGTCAGTAACAGTGTTAAGCTTACTTAACACTCAGCTTTCTTGGTCATCTTTATTATTTTGTGGTACTCGACCCTTTCGATCCTTTTTGGATCTCCAACTTCCTCTATTTTTCTTCCCTTGTTTCTTTTTTTCTACCTCCTTTTCTATCCTGGGACTTTCGTAACTTCCCTGTTTCTCATTCCCCCTACTAAGGGGCCGATTCACCAAGGGTCGAATATCGAGGGTTAATGAACCCTCGATATTCGACTGGGAATAAAAATCCTTCAACTTCGAATATCGAAATCGAAGAATTTTAGCGCAAATAGTTTGATTGTTTGATCGAAAGATTAAATCCTTTGATCGAACGATTAAATCCTTTTTTAATTAATGATTCGAAGGATTTTAATCCAACGATCGAAGGATTATCCTTCGACCAAAAAAACTTAGGCAAGCCTATGGGGACCTTCCCCATAGGCTAACATTGAGTTTGGTAGGTTTTAGATGGCGAACTAGGGGGTCGAAGTTTTTTCTTAAAGAGACAGTACTTTGACTATCGAATAGTCGAATAGTCGAACGATTTTTAGTTCGAATCCTTTGATTCGAAGTCGAAGTCGAAGGTCGAAGTAGCCCATTCGATGGTCGAAGTAGCCCAAAAAACACTTCGAAATCCGAAGTTTTTTTTACTACGAATCCTTCACTCAAAGTTAGTGAATCGGCCCCTAACTGTTTCCACTCCCGTTGTTATGGTAAAAATCTAAGTGTTTTGGTTTTTGTAAACTGGAAAATAAACCAATAAAACAAAGTAAAATAAAAACATAAGAACGAGGGGTCAAGATATGAATAGCATCATATTTATTACCTTAAAATAAGAATGGGGGTCAAGATATGAATGGCATCCTGCAAAGACGTCATTGGCGTTTGTTAGAAGTGTGCACCAATGGTTTCCAAATTGTTCTGTGGAAAGTTAGACACATTATAATAATTTCAAAATCATTTTTAAAATTTCAAATCAAATAAAACATTTCCAGTGATGAAAGCTCTGATAAAAATCCCAGAAACAGCTTTCTTTTTAATTGGAATTGTACTTTCAGCCAGAAATATTTAAGGCTTCTTCGAACTAATTCTTCTGCCTTGTGGTTAAATTCTGTTGTTTCTTTCCTGTTCCCCAAAACCTTCTTCTCATTATTTTATTATTATTCTACAACCCTGTTTAAGTTTAAGTTGACTGGGGGGGGGGTTTAGTCCGATGCTACTGGTGGTGTAGTCATCCAAAAACTTCTGAACCTCAAAAGCAAGACCCCAAGCAACCCCGTTTAGCTTAATCATAGTGCAGAGCGCAGACACCTGCTTACTCTGTCCAAGAGAAGTGGGTGGGGAAAAGCACATAGTTGTTCCATCACCCACCCAGCCTCTAACTCACCAGCCAACAATTAGCTTGCCACTTGTGAATTGCCACTTAATTGCGCACCTCTCCTGTTAAACATGGATGCAGTCTTAGAACTTAGGAAAACCCTATGTTTCTCCATTATGGGGGGAAGCCACAGCAAAAAAATGAATTTAAGATGAAAGAATATGTAATTCTGAGGAATATTTCAATTAATTAATTCATTAAAAATGTATAATGGTTTCTTGTGAATGTTTATTGCTATTGAAAGCAGTAATTTCCTATCCCTTTTAATTCCTTGTACCACTTCTCCTGACTTCAGAAAGGCTCTATTTCCCATAATGCCTTGGGTGCTTCTTTACAGGACTGTTACCCACAGAGCATGTAAGGCATAATGGGAATGGACTCTTGGCTACAGAAGAATTGACCTCTAAATATTTCATGTCATTAAGTATCATGGGTATTACAATGGTAGTTATATGTTCTAAGGACAACTGTACCTCTGTCGATGCTGTTGGTGCAGGGGTTATTAAAGTTGTCAGCCACATCAGAGCACAGAGCTTGTGATTTCCACGAGTTGCTGAAGGATGAAGCTGATGTCTCCAAAACACCACTCAGCGTTTTCATGTCATCAGCCTGGGCTCCATTAAAGTTCCCGCAGATTCCTGAAGTATGTGATTTTGATTGAGGAATCCAGTATTACACATGTATAACTATTTTTATGCAGGTGTCCTGGCTTTACTTCAACAAATCTCTTTATTGTTATGTATATATAATATGAAATCCCAGTCTTTTAATGTAATGTATTTATATACGATTGATATTAATGTGGCACTGTTATAAAACTGTAAGAAAGGATTGTCTCAATATGGCCACTTTACATTTTTCCAGCTGTCACTCCTTTCCAATGGGCAAGATAGCAGGGAGAAACGTTCCAACCCTCCATTTTTGGGGTTTAAGATAAGTTTAGGGAATGATTTTAAATTGTATTAACTTGCCTCTAAAGCTTATTAAAGGTTGCTACAGTTTGTCTATTCGAGATCCATTGGACTGGACTTCCACTTGTACTTCATCCTAGGCTATGGTCTTTCTGAATTGAAGAGTTTATGGGTGATTGAGATATGTTTTGAGCTGAGTTAAGGGTACAGTGTTCAAGGTCTGTGTGCTGGATTTGTGGTGAGGTGTTCAAAAACTAGGACAGAGGAGTCTAATCTTTGTGTATCTAGACTCTGACAGGTCAGGCAGGGAGTGCATCTGACTAAGGTGATGCGGTGTATTTAGCACACTATCCACAAACAGATGATACATTCATTTCACTTCTAACTTCCAGGAATGCAGCAAAATGTGAGAAGTTACTGTTGCTCCACAACATGCATGTCAGACCACAGCAACCCTTTCTTGTTAGTTAGGAGTGCCATAGGTTGGGGACCCCCGGACTAAGTGTTTCTTTTAGCTTGCAGTGAAGTGGTTGAAGGTTAAGTTGGGGAATAGAGCAGGGGCCTTGTGTTGGGGATTCCATGGTATCTGAAAATGTTAGTTACTTTAAGAGGGCACTCGGGGTCTGTCATAAGCAGAGAGTATTTTAAAACGGTTTTATAATATTAATACTATATGAAAATACTTGCTGGTAACAGTTTCACTACATGTTACAAAAAGGTTGTGCTCCTTTACATCCCAACCTGGTGGTCCATCTTTTTCCTATTGATGAAAAGGATTGGTCTTGGTAGAGTCTACTCTTTTATCAAGCCTGCACATTGAGAATGCCCTAGTCAAGGAAACATCTTGGGAGGTTTAAACATCTATACAGTTAACTTATTGCTGGCTCTGCCCTGAATCTGAATTGTCAGCCTCTACCTCTGCTTTAACTACATTTACAGTATTTAAGAATCAACTGCAAAGGTAAAACATTTTACCAATTGATTCATTTACCTGTCATTTTATTTTTAAATGTGTGATCAACACTAATGGAGAGGTGAAATACAGGCTTAATGTTGACCTGAACAGTCATGCCAAATGGCGAAATCACGTTGACAACATCAGAAGTAGGCCTATAGAGAATGACGCCATCTACAGGAAATAAAAAATAAAATAATAAATAAATAAAATGAAGTATAACAATGTTGTGATACAACTGGCACAATCACAAAGAATACACATTATTCTAGATTGTTAGCTCTGGACACATAATACAAATGAGTCAGTCTTATTTTGAGCCATCTAATGTGAATCAAGTGCTAGAAATACAATTTAGTAATTCTGGGTAGAACTAATGTATCTAAAGCAATATGTCTATGAAGAACTGAAGAAGTCTCTTGGATGAGTGGTTAAATGATTTCAAGAATAACTCCAAGGGTGTTATTTTTTTCCAAGCTTTATTATACCCGAGCATGGAAAAACTCTGAATCCTACAATGTTTGTATATGTCAATAAGAGAGGTCCCTATCATATTTGGAAGTTTCTGTGGTCTGCGCTGGAATTAGACCGAAAATCAGACTACTTTGCAGGCAAAAATCGGGGGAATAGCCGGAAAAAAACTCGGAAAACAAATCATACTATTAAGATTTTTGCTAGTTTTTTTTGTGTTTGTCCCCAATCTGATTAAATTGTGATTTTTTATTAATAAATAAAATCCAATAGTGGATTCTAGTTTGTTACGATTTGATATATTAGTTGTGTTTGGACCCCCCTCCAATTTGCTAAAATTCTCGGTGGCTTCCCAAGAGACCCCATTCCCTACAGGGTTCCTGTATACCTGCCTAGGCTGCACAAATAGAGTTCCTTGCCCTGGTTCCAGAATTATCTAGATCGCAAATAAACTCACTGAAAGCAAGGTGGTTTATACACTTCCAGTGCCACAAATTAATTAATCCATGGAATAATTATAATTATATTACACTGTTATTTATAAATAAATGTTAGCTTTGAAATAACTACAGTTTGACCCTTTTTGAATTAAAATGTAAAAAGAAGTATGGTGACTTAGTTGCATAGGAGATTAATATAAACATTTAGGGGCACATTTACTTAGGGTAGAATATCAAGGGTTAATTAACCATCGATATTCGACCGTTGAAGTAAAATCCTTCGACTTCGAATATCTTCGTATGATCGAAGGAAAAATCGTTAGATAGAACGATTAAATCCTTCGAATCGAACAATTCGAAGGATTTTAGTCCATCGATCGAACGATTTTCCTTCGATCAGAAAACTGTTAGGAAGCCTATGGGGACCTTCCCCATAGGCTAACATTGATGTTTGGCAGGTTTTAGGGGGCAAAGTACTTGGTCGAAGTTTTTTTTAAAGAGACAGTACGACTATCGAATGGTGGAACGATTTTTAGTTCGAATCGTTCGATTCAAATTCGTAGTCGAAGGTCGAAGTAGCCAATTCAATGGTCGAAGTAGCCAAAAAAACATTCGCAATTCGAAGTTTTTTTCTTCTATTCCTTACTCAAGTAAATGTGCCCCCCCCAAGGTTATTGGGTTTTATAGCTATCCAGTAATCGATGATGATTCTACACTTTAATGCTGGTTATCCGCACTCTCTTTCCTTTACAAATCTGGTTATTTACATCTTGCCTACAAAGTAAGCAAAAACCTTGGCTACATTCACACTTCCAATAATAAATATCACAAAAATATTATTTTTATTATTCATCTAAAACACAAATAACTACAGGAGAATAACAAATCAATAAAATGTATCACAAAAGTGTAAAACCAATAAGAAAAGGTCAATCAACGCAAATATCCCCTCTAATGTCTTTATTCCATGTCTGGTAATGTGCCAGGTACAAAGGGAGATGGCACATTCCAGGGAGATGGCACATTCCAAGGATATGGCCGATGATGGGTGAAATATGCAGAGTGTTGTGTTGGTATACCAAATATGGGATAAAGACATTAGAAGGATTTTGGCACATATATCTAGTATTGCAAGTGTGCATGTTTACAGGGTCTTATCACACCTTTGTCTTACTAATTAATTCTAATGAAGTAACAAAACCATATGTAACTAATTAGTCTTTCTCACTCAGTACTGAAAACTTTTTGATATTTTTGGTTCTATTTATTTTTAATCTCTTTCCAATTGAGTTAATTATTGTGTAACAACTATACTTCACATGCATACGTGAAGCATGAATTTATCTTCCAACATTTTTCAGGCTCTTCTCAGCATTTCCATGATAAACAACAACAAAGGAATAAATAAAAACTTGGCAAACCTTTATACTTGGGCAGCAGAGTTACAAAATTGTTGATGTATACATTGCCACAATAGCAAATTTTTATATTCTGAAAAACAGGAAAGATATAGGAAATAGAATTACCATCCATCAAACTTGTTGTCTAATTGGACATATTTTGTCATTCAGATGTAAAATTCTGAAAGTCATTTTAATATTACACCCAAACTGAACACACAGCCTTGTAAATTAAAAATACATCAAACCAAAGCTACCAACTGAACTGCCAGTACAAAAGAGGTATCTGGTGAAGAAAACATTGCATCTAGAGTTGCCAAGGAACAACTCTGGTGAAGCAATACTCTCAATGGGCTACTATATCAGTGTGCAGCATTGTGACAAAGACAGATGTGCTGCACCAAAACATAAAAATAACATTATTATGTTGCTGTAATCCAAGGTCTAACTAAGATGAATACAGAATAAAACGTTTTTTTAAAAATGTATTCTAAATGTAATATTATGCGGCAGAAACAGAGACAGTTTTATTTCTTCCAACTTACCACCTTCCCTATGGTGATGTAGACAGCATTCAAGCAAGTGACAGTTTCTGAAATTCCGCACTGGACAATCTTGGCAGATACAGCAAATTTTTTATCAGTATCCTGGGTGGATAAAAGATGTTATACAGAATATTAAGATGTTTGGAAAAAACAAAAAACACAGTAAGCAATTTACATACAAAACAACAGTTGAACATAAGATCTCACTGGTTTAAGAGGACACTAGGGGTTATTATCAAAGTCCGAAGTTATCTCAATATTTTCTGCTACAAACTCCGAAAAAATCAGATTTTCACAAATTTTTCAGATTTTCACCCGAAAAAAGAGATTTCTTGTGCTTTTTGCCCAAAAACTTTGGGGTATTGCAGGAAACCCAGCGCACATCAAAAAATCTATGGGACTTCTCCCATTGACTTATATGCAACCTTGACAGGTCTGAGATACTGGATTTCAATTCAGACTGAATTCAGAACTATACTTCACATGCATTCAGACTTTTCCATCCTCGTGGTTTAATGAATTCCGAAAAATTCGTGATTTTTTGCATTTGGAGTTTAGTAAATAAACCCCTTAATGAACTTGGTATACCCAGGAGTTACCTGGGTTGACCTGCTAGTCAACTGCCCATGGTTTTCTGTTTTTGCCTTGTAATTCTTACCACCAGCCATAATTGAGAAGAGAGAATCAGAAATACAGAATAAAAAAATAACAAAGAATATATTATCAGACAGAGCAGATCAATGATGCAGGAAAATAGAATAACAAAACGTGAGATGACAACAAAATAAGGAGGAAGTGCCTCTTGATCTAAAGTTTCCTGCTGGGCCCATGTCATTTCGTTAGGTCAAAAGTTGCTTCCGTTTGAGTACACACAGGGGCAGAGTTATTAAAGGTCAAGATGTTATCCTTCCATGTGATCTCCAAACATTTCTGAAATAATTAGTGATGGGTGAATTTATTCACCAGGCGCAAATTCATGGCGAAATTGCACGATTCGCCGTCGGTGAAAACATTCACGAAACGGCCGTGAAAATTCACTGGCGTCAAAAAAAAATGGACGGCGGAGTCAAAAATGAGATGCCTGCGCCATTTCACAAATTTTTCACGATTTCATGGGAAATTCGCAAATTTTCCGCAGAGTGAAATGCCGCATATTCGCCCATCACTAGAGATAATTCGTTTCATTGTCTCACTTTTCTTTGGGCCTCATAAAGGATGATAATCATTCAAACCATTGGGCATACCAGAAAAAAAGTGGCCATACATCATAAGATACACGAGTTTGGTAATGTCTATAGATAGACCTTGCAAGGTATATAAATATAAGACACTCTCTTCTAATGACAAAAGAAAATATTCGACTGCCTTTCAAGGAATGAACTGGTATGCGAACAGAGGGTGAAATTACTTGCAAGGTGTGAACAGGAAGGCGATAAGCATAGAAAATGAGGTGAAACCTGTTTGTATGAATGAAAATGCCTTTTTAAATCTTGCTAGACTTGTCCGACTACAAAAATACAACTTTACGTAAACATCAAAATCTCCAAAGATGGCCACATATTGTCAATGTGGGGATCTATTTTTAATTAAATGAAGCCATCATAGTTACCTTAAAGGAAAACTATACCCCCAAAATGAATACTTAAGCAACAGTTTATATCAAATTGAATGACATATTAAAGAATCTTATCAAACTGGAATATATATTTACATAAATATTGCCCTTTTACATCTCTTGCCTTGAACCACCATTCGTGACTCTATCTGTGCTGCCTCAGAGATCACCTGACCAGAAATACTACAACACTAACTGTAACAGGAAGAAGTGAGGAAGCAAAAGGCAGAACTCTGTCTGTTAATTGGCTCATGTGACCTTACATGTGGTTTGTATGTGTACACAGTGAATCTTACGATCTCAGGGGGCGGCCCTTATTTTTTAAAATGGCAATTTTCTATTTATGATTACCCAATGGCACATACTACTAAAAAAGTATATTATTATGATAATGGTTCATTTACATGAAGCAGGGTTTTACACATGAGCTGTTTTACTCAGTATCTTTTAATAGAGACCTACATTGTTTGGGGGGGTATAGTTTTCCTTTAAAAGTCAGAGTGTTCTTGAGCGCATAGAATATTAGCAGCAATTGTTTTATGTACATGCCTTATTTTCATTATTTTGATCATCTCTGCTAAGCCAAATAATCGTGAATAATGTACAAATAGCATACAAACCTTGGCGATTAAGTACTGGCAATTTCCATGGAAGGTAAACTCCCTTGCATCAAAGGTGCTGATATGGGATCCTCCTCTCAGAGTGCAGTTTGCAGCACAAGCAAATTGTGTACAAGACCAACGACCAAACTTGCAAGTGCTGAACAAAAATAACATTGAGGGTTTTTCTTTAAAACAACATAATCTAATTTTAAATTATCAGTAGCCATTTAGAGATAAACTACACTAGGTAGTAGTTTTACAGGTACAAAGTAATAAATACATTCCACAAATAGCTAATAGTTTGTATCTCCAAACCAAGAAAAGTAAATAATTACTGTTTTATTTTACCCAACAACTCATTTTAGAAATGAAGGTTATGTGGGTCATGCTATGTGGTGTATTCTTAATTTGACCCCATTTCCAGTTCCACCCATTATCCAAAATCAGATAATGGATCAAATATCCATATTCTGTCTCTCATTTTACACATCTCTACTTTTCAGCAACTTATTATAATGATGTACCCAATGGTGTACGTAGTTTTGAATTTTAAAATTATTTGATAAGTTCAAATCATAGCATAGCTTTTGTTTACTTTATAGCAAAAGTGTTCCTAAGAACCTTTTTCCTAGGGTAATAATAACATGTTGATTAAAATAGGGATGTATATTACCCCACAATGATTTCTAATGTGCTTACATATATTAATATAATATAAAAGTAAAAGTGTATTTTCCTAAGTGTTGAACTAAGGCCCACCAGAGGACCTCACACTAGGAGCCCACTCTCACAATTAGTAGACATTGCTAAATATAATAAATTACATACAGGCCTATGGAGGAAATAAGAAAGGGCTGATGGGAATTGACATTTGTTGGAGCCCACCAGGACATATTTTAGTACTCTTGCAGGTAAGTGCATGGGAAAAAATGTTTTGTTCCCAAATGCATCAGTTAATAGTGCTGCACAAGACAAATTCTGCACTGAAATCCATTTCTTAAAAAAGCAAACAGAAATTTTTTGTATTTAATTTTGAAATCTGACATGGGGCTAGACATATTCTCAGTTTCCCAGCTGCCCCCAGTCATGTGACGTGTACGCTGCTAAACTTCAGTCGCTCTTTACTGCTGTCCTGCAAGTTGGAGTGATATCACCCCCTCCCTGCCCCCCCTAGCAGCCTAACAACAGAACAATGGGAAGGTAACCAGATAACAGTTCCCTAACACAAGATAACAGCTGCCTGGTAGATCTAAGAACAGCATTCAGTAGTAAAATCCAGGTCCCACTGTGACACATTCAGTTACATTGATTAAGAGAAACAGCAGCCTGCTAGAAAGCAGTTCCATCCTAAAGTGCTGGCTCTTTCTGAAAGCACATGACCAGGCAAAATGACCTGAGATGGCTGCTTACCCACCAATATAACAACTAAAAAAATACATTTGCTGGTTCAGGAATTACATTTTATATTGTAGAGTAAATTATTTGCAGTGTAATTTAAAAATAAAAACTACATCATAAAAATCATGACAGAATCCCTTCAAAAAGTTAGAGGCCATGTCCATCTTATTGTGATAATGAAAATGCAGTTAAAGTAGTAAAATGTTAGTACAATCAGAGTTGGTATTTCAGTGTCTATGACCAGATTATCAATGGATACGAATTTACCAATTCCCTTTTTCTCATTTTGCCAAGAGAAGTTTGTCCTCCTCTTGTAGAAGGACCTGGCAATGACTTAATGAACCATTTTGTGCCAAAGACTGAATGAAATATTTCTTTTAAAACTGATGTCTTATTTTGAAGAGCAGCAAACATCTACAAATGTAATTAAATGAATGCTTAGGGCCCATAATAGAAATAATAACCCTGAAACCAGGACAGCTCCTACTGATATGTGGGAAAATGTTGGAATGTCAAGCTGTCCCATGACTCCTGACTTCACAAAAGTGGAAGAAGGTGCCGTACCAATGGTGTGACTCTGAGTCTGTAAGTATTGGGGTTAGGGTCCATTTTGCATCTTTATGAGGGTTCCTAACATAAACTCCTACTAGTATACAGCATACATCACTTAAAGAACTGAATAGGGAATGACATGCATTAGGTAATTTAGCACCCCTACATGAGTGCTGCATCAGTATGATTCTCATCTCACTCCATGCCAGAATCACCCTCAGTTTATAAACTTATGAGTGGGTGCAAAATGTGACAAATTACTGTTATGGGACCTGTTATCCAGAATGCTCGGAACCTGGGGTTTCCAGGTAACGGATCTTTTTATAATGTGGATCTTTATGCCTTACGTCTACTAAAAAATCATGTAAACATTAAATAAACCCAATAATATGGTTTTGCTTCCAATAGGGATTAATTACATACATAACATTAGACCAAGTACAAGGTACTGTTTTATTATTACTGAGAAAAAGGAAATGGTTGGATTATTTGATTATAATGGAGTTCATGGGAGACCGCCTCAATGGACAATGGATCTCATACCTGTAAATGACAAACTTTTATCGAAAAAGAATTCACATGTCAAATGGTTTTCACTTACATAACACTACAAATAGTGATGGGTGAATTTATTCACCAGGCGTGAATTTGCGGCGAATTTGCGCGTTTCACCGCCGGCGCATAAATTCACGAAACGGGCGCGAACATTCACTGCTGAAAGTTCACCAGGGTCAAAAACAGGCGTCAGCGTCAAAAAAACGGACGCCGGCGTCCAAAACGAGACGCCGGCACCGTTTTTCAAATTTTTTGCCGTTTCGCAAATTTTGCGGGAAATTCGCTAATTTTTTGGCGCAGTGAAACGGCGCAAATTCGCCCATCACTAATTACAAATACAGAAATAAAATTAAAAAAAAACAAAAAAAAACAACACATGAAACTATACCAGTCATGGCAGGCAGTGGAATATTTCTCATTCGGTTCAAATATCTTCCCACCATGAACACAAGGACAATCGATCTGTTTCACGCACTGTTTATGGTGATTAATATCATCCAGAACAGTTCCTGGAATATAAAGGCCTCAATGATTATAACTATACAATTGAATTCTAAAGTTCTATGGACAATATAATTTTAAAAATGAAATCCAAACATGGAGACAACAACATTTACTAGATATCATTAGTATTCCAAAGTGAATGGTAAAAGGACCTCCTTGCACTGTGATTGGAACTGATGGGAACACATAAACCTAAATCTTAATTACAGAAAAAGTAAAAGTATTTATTAAACATATAGCAGCCATTTAAAAAAAGTCTAGTCCCAACATAGTTAGGCAGCTAGGCAGGTTACTGGGTGAAGTGGTATGTCCCAAATATTTCACTTATGTATTTATTTACAGCACATTGGTCCACTATCATTCCAGTCTGTTCCACCAGAAAAGGTCCACTTATACCAGCTCTACGACTTTCACAGCTTCTGAAGATTTGTCAGGGTAATAAGTGGCAAGCCTAACTTATTTCAGAGTTTAAATTGCTCCCCCCCCCCAAACAAGTTCCCCCAAACCCCCTTCATCTCTTTGGATTTCCACATATCTGGTTCAGTATTTCTCACCATTCCCCCATTTGTACTGGGCCCGAACAGGACTTTTGTCTGCTTCTCATGGCATATTTCCTATACCAAATTATTAGGAAAATACATCAACAAGCTTCCAAGTCCACCATCTGGTATTTTACAGGACTATTAAGTAAACAGTTATGGTTCCAAAAAAAACTGAGCAGGCTTAAAGGAACAGTAATACCAAAAGATGAAAGTGTTTTAATGTAATGAATGAATATATATATATATATATATATATTATTTTTTATATATTATAATTGCTTTAAAACACTTTTATTGTTGGATGCTACTGTTCCTAAATTAAAGCAGTACACACTCGAGCTCACACCCTCTTCCACCATTAAAACTAATGACCATGCCCATCATTAAATCCTTCTTGATCTTTATTACCTAATTTTGATACATCCATGTAAGGTGGCCTATATATTTTACAACTGCATTTTACCAGTTTGTCCCACCTTGCACCCTCAGATTCTAAAACATCAACACACAATAGAAAAAATAAATCACACCATACCTGGAGGACAGGAGCATCCCTCAGAACACGGTTCACTGCATAATTCACTTGCATCAGGTTTGGAACATGTGTCGGGACAGGGTGAAACACATTCATAAAACAACATGCTCGTTGGGCATTGTGTAACTGGTGAAGAAATAGGTAGAAAGGTAGAAGGTGGCACCTCAAGGGTACAAAGTACATTATTGTACCTTTGTTCAACATGAGTTCAATAAATAGGGCTTGTGCTGAACATACTTTTTGCATATTGGTTTAATGATGAAACTGTTTACAACAGTATCATTTCCTATATCAACAATTCACCAGTATATACTGTATGATAAACAAAAGTTTTCCTGGCCAATGCATATGATGGAATTCTTCCACGAATAAGTACATTTAAAGCACACTCATTAATGCCCCTGATTATTTTTTAATACATCCAGCTTTGAAGTAAATCATGGCTAATTTAAAATATCCACCCATCTGATTACATAACACATTATATTCAAGCTAATATTTTAATGAAGTGTTTTGTGAAAGATTAACAAAATACTTATAAGAAGATCTCAGCAGCTTAAAATCAACAGGATGACATGTTTTCTTATAGAACTGTATGTATCAAAGCAAGTAAATACTTTTGTGTATGTGGTTGACTAGCTAACGCATACATTGTGGAATAAAAGGATCAAAAGATAAATACACAACTAGATACAGAAAACATTTACTCACAGCACAAACCAGGGTGGCGCCAGTTGCCAGGATGCCCACCAGCAAGGACACATTCTTTGGAAAACTGGTTCAAGGTGCTGCAAACGCATATGGTCTTGTTTAGAGATGCACAATTGCACAGGTCTTCCATGCACGTCTGGAGATAATCTAGATATGACTCCAAATCGTCTTTGCAGTTACCCATTCTTGAAAGGAGATCCTCACATTCCATTCTCTGAATAAATGAATGAATAGGATTATTCTGGATCTATTTGTTTTGGGTTTAGCTTCCGAGATTTCTTGGATGGTTAAATAGAATGGACTGTTGCCATATATAGGTATGGAATCAGTTATTCAAAAAACCCATTATACAGAAAGCTCAGAATTATGGAAATTATGGATATGCTATCTCCCATTGGATTTCCCATCCACATTTTTTAAAAATGATTTTCTTTTTTTTACAATAAAACAGTTCCTTGTACTTGATCCCAATTAAGATACAGTTAATCCTTTTTGAAAGCAAAACCAGCCTATTGGGTTTATTTAATGTTTACATGATTTTCTAGTAGACTTAAGGTACAAAGATCCAAATTACGGAAAGAGCAGTTATCCAGAAAATCCCAGACCCAAGGATCTTGTATCCAGAAATCTGTTATCCAGAAAGTTCTGAATTATGAATTGCACAGGTCTTCCATGCACGTCTGGAGATAATCTAGATATGACTCCAAATGGTCTTTGCAGTTACCCATTCTTGAAAGGAGATTCTCACATTCCATTCTCTAAATATGATATTTCTGACAACTATGCTGGATTTAAACCATGAAGATTTAGTAGTCTTCACGGTGTTTATATATATATTTATAATATTTCTGTAACTTCTGCACATCAACATAACTGGAAATGACTGGGCATCATATTGAAATGGTTTGTGATTCCCACCCCTCACCCACAACCTTGAAGAGAATGATCTGTTTTTCCAACAAATATTTGTGAAATTGTGTAAGTTGAAAAATTATATTATACCTGTATATATTAAAAAACGTATGAAACGTAGAATGTCACGAAAAGAGAGACAAAGAGGAGAGCGTTTTACATACAGATGACACAGACTTTAAAGAAGAACAAACCCCACATAAGCGCCATCTTTAACTACAGTGAGTGACTATGAGCTTGCACAGCACCTGCTTCTGGCTCTCATCACTGTCAAAGATCCAGAAACTGGATTGAATGTACACAACTCTACATTTCGGTATGAGGGGGAAGGACAAGGACCTTTCACGGATGACCCGAAAAACAGGTACTCCAACCTTCCTATCAGCTCCCCTTGGATTTTTTTGTGTACTTTTTTTATAAACCATATAGGCACCTGAAGGCCTAGGCTAGGCATGTGTCTTTGCGTGCCTTTATGGTTAATGTGTGGAGGGGGTGGCACTAATGCAGTTGAGGTAGGAGCTTCTACATGAGGGTGATCAGCTAAAATAGCAGGTGGGGAGTTATGTTCTCCTTTAAATGCAATACAATAAATCTCAATAAAGTGTCACAAGACGTTACAGAGAAGCATGGTATATTACAACTGTATAATGTAGCCTCTTAAAGGAGAACCAAACCTCTTATTCATAAAACCCCTACCCCCTTACCCTACATAGTACCTCCCCCGTGCTCCCCCCAGCCTAGGTGTAAACTCTGGTACTTGCCCCTAAGTCTTTAGCTACCGCTTTTTGCATATTCAGCACAGCGGAGCTCACGGTCGCCATCTCCAACGGTAATCTTCAATAAGTAAGTGCCATATTGGCACATGCATCGGCGCATGCAACAAACAACTGCTCGTGCACCGAAAGTCACGAAAATAGCCGAAGGGAAGGAAGAAGACCCAAAGACTACCGAAGCGCTGGAAGATGGCGACCATGAGCTCCTCTGTGCTGAATCTGCAAAGAGAGGTAAGTAAAGAATTAGGGGCAGTTACTGGAGTTTACACCTAGGCTGGGGGGCGACTATGTAGTGTAGGGGTTTTGGGGACTATGTAGTGTATAGGTTTTTATGAATAAGGGATTTGGTTCTCCTTTAAGCAATGAACATCATGAAGCTTCTTGAATACGGTGCCATGAGAAACCTTCTTCTTTTTATATTGTTCTCATTCAATCTGATTTTACTGAACCTCCATCAAACTGTTGATCCTCCTTTTATTTGTTGAGGCTGGTGAAATATGAAATATGCAGTCTTGCCTTGGAACATAATGATTCATATCAATGTGGGGGTGACCCTTTTTTCTCGACAATAATAAAGAGGGCAACATGTTAATAAAGTTTATTTAGTGACTTACTATTAATCCTGCTACTGAAACTCCCGGAAATAAAAAGAAATAAAAGAATATAAGCAAGAGCAATATAAGAGAAGGACCATTGGTGTTTTCATTGCTTACCTGTTGCTTACAAGTTTTCTCTTCAGACTCTTCACTTTCAAATTCTGAGACATCTGGACAATCATCTTCAGGCCCATTGACCTTGTGAACATTGCCAAATAGGGCTGGAAAGACAGGGTGTCCTGCACAACAGAATAAAATACATACAGTTCTAAGACAAGAATATACCTCTTAGTATTATTATTTAAATCATTTACTACAGGTCATTTATGTTTATTTTCTTAAGAGTAATAGTGCCCATAGCATTTTGGTCCACCAGCATAGTTTGGTCAAAATATTGTGTGTCACCAGCAACCAGAAATACCAATTGCATGCAACATGGACAGTGACTGGGGGTTCTCTACCAGAGGAACAAATGCTACGTGCACCATTTGCCTGAAAGAAGAATATAAATGGAAATGGAAAACAATTACCAAAAGGGCCAGTAACACAAGTATTTATTTATAATGTCCACTGAGCTTGAATACTTAAAATTCAAATTCAGCATCATATCTATACAGCATGACATATCTCATTTGAGCTTGAATACTTAAAATTCAAATTCAGCATCATATCTATACAGCATGACATATCTCATTTGAGCTTGAATACTTAAAATTCAAATTCAGCATCATATCTATACAGCATGACATATCTCATTTGAAATTGCCTAAATTTTTATATGGTAAAGCATTTGGTAGCAGTTCTTGTATATGTATTATCTACTGCTCCATTGAACACAAATGACCGCAATGGATAAAAACGGCTGATAACAGCAAAACCGAAACCTCAAACAGATAATGAATGAAGTTGCTGGTTCTAAAAAACGACAAAAATGTAAATGAAGTCTTCCAATAATCCGAAGAAGCAGGGCATCTCTGAACAATATGTTTAAGAATCCACTCTTGTACCTCTATTAAAATAAGTACCCAGAGCAGGAGAGGGCCAGCAGTAGAATTAAATGAATGGAATAAATGTTCATCTTCACTAGACTGTCAAGACCCAGTCGACAATTTTAGAAAGATGACGTACAAACCATAACATACCTCCTAACTTTTGGAAAATGTCCATTTTTAAGTTTGAACACATTTCTGGGGGTTTTAGGTACATGGTACATGTGTCATTATTGTTGTATGTAGGGCACAGGATCTGCAATTCCAAATGAGCCCCATATAAAACACCCTCAACACCTTTAAGTAAATACCTGTACAGTATATGAGCATATTTAGAGGGAAATTATTAATCTGTTATTCGGAAACCCACTATCCAAAAAGCTCCAAATTACGGAAAGGTCATCTCCCATAGACTTCATTTTATTCAAATAATTAAACTTTTTATAAATGATTTCCGCCTCCAGGCGCACTCAGGGAAAATCCACCGTTGGTCCTACACTCACTTGCATTTGGTTCATTACGAATTCTGTTGCTTCATTTTCCATTTTACACAGGCACTAAGTTTTACTCACAACTTACTTGCTTTAAAACTCGACCAGAAAAAATCAAGGTTAAATAGCAATTGCAACCGATCTGTTCTCTTAAGGCACTTCATCTTAAATTAGAAATAATCTTGCAATCATGGGGGGGTTAAACTATTGACAAGTCACCTTAAAAAGCCATTATTTGCATTTATGGTTTTTCAATGATTAGTGATGGGCGAATTTCTCCCGTTTCACTTCCCTGAAAAATTTGAGACGTTCCCCCGAAATTTGCGAAACAGCGAAAAATTTGCGAAACTTGAAAATAGACGCCCCACATTAATTTTGACGTTGGCGTTAAAGTCAAAGGGCATCTGAATAGTGTTGACACGCAACAGTTTTGCCGTGAGCGACTTTTCCGGGGCGCCTCCAAAATGTTTTGACACCATTTTTACGGGAATTTTGTGCCTGGCGAATTTATTCGCCCATTGCTATTAATGATATGTCATTCTTTGGTTTCACTTTCATTGCTCCATAAACCAAAAACAGAAGCTTCTCCTATCAATTTATCTTTTATATTAAAATCCAAACAGGTATTGGATCCATTAATTGGAAACACGTTATCCAGAAAGCTACAAATTACAGAAATAAATTCCAATAAATTCAAATTATCCAATTTTTTTCATCTGTAATAATTAAACAGTACCTTGTACTTGATCCAAACTAAGATATAATTAATGCGTATTGGAAGCAAAACCAGCCTACTGGGTTTGTTTCATGTTTACATGATTCTCTAGTAGACTTCAGGTATGAAGATCCAAATTAAGGAAAGATCTGTTATCCCGAAATCCCCAGGTCCCGAGCATTCTGGATAATAGGTCTCATACCTGTATATAATTCTATTCCTAACCTAAAAAGTTTTCCTTTTAAAACAGAGCTTATTGCAAAGGTAATGGTTGAAAGGCAGCGTTGAAATATGAGCCAGCTGCATATCTAAAACAATGTCTGTAACACTAACCTTGCCAAACAAGATCATTTGAGGGATTTCCATCATTATTGCCACATAGCCCACAGGTCTTTCCTTTGTACATGTCATTGAGTTCTAACTAGAAAAAAATGATGCATATTAATTAAACATTCACCTGCAAAATCATCAGATCAGTATAAAAGATCTATAATAAAAGGCCTTACATCTTGTGGATAAAGACAATGGGGCAAATTCACTAAAGGGTGAAGTGACTAACGTTAGCGAAACTTCGCCAGCGTGACGTTGTTACTTTGCTGATTTACTAACGGGCGAAGGCGTAACTTCGCTAGTGAAGGAGATAGACTCTAGTGCTACTTTGCACTCTTAAGCCAGGGAAAGTTTCACTCTGGCGAAAGAGCGTTACTTGGCAAATTCACTAAGATGCGCATTTTACTGAATGTTACATCTTGCACCAGACTTGCCTTCGCCAGGACTTTCTCAAAAAATAGTTGAAAATTTTTCCCAAAAACCGCTTGTTACTTTTCAGTTTTTAGGTTGATAGGCTGCAAAAGAGCGTACATTTTTTCTGGGGTACCCGGCTTCCCATCTACATTACCTAACATATGGCACATAAACTATACACTGGACTCATGTGTAGGGCAATATAACAACTCTAGTTTATTTTATTAAGGTTTCCCGGGCTTGTGTAATGTAATGTATTTGCTGCAACATAAACGTCTAGTCAACTTTGACTTCCCGCCGTATGCAAATTAGCCAACGATATCGCAACTTCGCTTCGCTTGCAGCAGTAACGCTACCGCTACTTAGCCGGTGCTCGGCGCCTTGGTGAAGTGTTGCAATGTAAGCAAAGCCGTCGCTGGCAATTTTTTGGAGGTTAGTGAATTTGCCCCAATTCTAGTAGAATTTAAATTACGCTTTAATAAGGGAAACTCTTTGGGGGATAAATAAGGCAGGAATAGGTTTCAAATAGTTATGCTGGTATGGGATCCGTCCTCCGTTGTACCTGATCCCAACTAAGATATAACTAATCTTTATTGGAAGCAAAACTATCCTATTGGGTTTATTTAATGTCTACATGATTTTCTAGTAGACTTAAGATATAAAGATCCAAATTATGGATTACCCGAAAAGCCCCAGGTCCCGAGCATTCTGAATTACAGGTCCCTTACCTGCATATATCCTGCACACATGGAGCAAACACCTTATAACTGATTTATTCTAACCTAATTTTTACACATAATGCCACTCAACTGATTTTATACAAGCTCTATACTGGCTGGATCTGTACAGATAGAATATAGACAGAATAGAAGTACTTATTAAAAATATGACTTTAATATACAGCACACTCACCTTGAAGTCATCTCCCCAGTTCCATATGATCAGACCAATTCTGGATTTTATTTTAACATTTTCACACGCGTCATCAATATCAATGCCCTTCTTTGTGTATGGAAAATCGAATCTACAAAACATGCCAGATATAATTGATTATCATTTGAATGATTAAAGCACAACCACTGACAGTAGTTCACCACTGTGCATCTAGATTAGGAGAACACCCACATGGTAAGCACCCAAATTTTTAGGTGGGGACATCAGGGAGTTGGTCTTGTATCTTCAGGACCCATGAAGGCTGGGAGCCATGCTTTTTTTCTGGTGTGTCCTACCAGCTCAGCCCAACCCTGACCATGGCTCTTTAGTACATACTAGTACATACTAGAAATATTAATTAGGGTAAAGGACATTATGATACATTTGCCACATCTCTGAGGCACACTGTCCTAAATTTGGTTCTGTATATGACAGATTATATACTTTTATCACGTATATGACCGTGACCCTTATTTTCCACGCAGGACTAGCTTTCACTTAAATAGTGTAGAGCATTGGATACATCAGACCCTCAGTCTCAGCTGGGCAGGAAGGAAGAAGTGTTGCAGAACTGTATCTCTCAAAACAGAATTTCTGCACTCCAGGAGTTCTTAACCAAAATAATAATATATTAACAGTCATAGGGTACTCACAGAGTACAGACTTCCCTGAGGCAAATGGGTCAAGGTGCATTCAGTATCAGAGCATATCTCACTTTACCTCTGTAACACCCTTCAGTGTTCTTGAATCACCTCCAGTGGAACCTCCAGGAAAACCTCTAACATGGTTCCCTGTCCACTATGATCCCTACACTAACAGGTAGTTAGTTTAAACTTCCTTGGGGCCTAAGTCCCAGGCTCTCAGCAGATATCCACCTTCCTCAGCACATAGCAGCCAAAGAGGAAGATCACCTGGTGCCTTTCCTATATAGAAACTTAAGTAACACTGACACCTTCTGGTCACTGGTCCCCTTGGTCTGTCCTAGTAAAGAAAACCCCCACCCATCTCTAAATTAGCTTCAGCTGTTACATGGCCAAACCAGGGGAGTTCCAACCAGTATGGGATTTCCAGAACATAGGAAAAGTTAAACCTATGGACCCCCACAAGACTTCTATGACTTTTTGACATATATGACACCTACCACTGAATTATAAATCATTGGGGGGGCTGCAGTGAGGCTATGACAACAAAATGCATGCAGACAAAGACAAATGGTCCTCTGCACTCAACCCATTATCAACATAATAATTATCCCTAATCTGGACAGTCCTACACAGGTCCGGATTTGCGATGAGGCCACGAAGGCCCCAGCCTAGGAAGGCATAAGTTAAGGGGCGGCACGCCCCCAGCCACATGGGTAGTTTGCTCAATTCTGGAGAACGAATTGATAGGAGCTTAGTGCTCCAGTACATAAAGGATGCTCTTGTTCACTATCCTGGGGTAGGGAGGGGGGCACCGGAGGACACTGGAAATCCGCCCCTGGTCCTTCACTCACTTCATCTGATTCTTTAAGAATTCTATTGCTTCATTATATATTTTACACAGGGACTAAGTTTTACCTGCAGCTTACTTGCTTTCAATGTTAAAACTCCCAAATTGTTGCCCTTTTATAAATCAGATGTCCTTATTATATTGGTTATGGGTTGAGTGCAGAGGACCTCTAGTATTTGTCTGTATGAATTTTGTAATAACAGTCTCATTGCACTCCTGCTTAATGTATTAAAATGTAGTACTGAGCACAACTTTCCTTTCTTTGTTATAGTTTATACAGAAGCAGGGGCCAGTTCTAGGTTGTGGCTCCCACCCATTCAGCTATAGTCAGATGATCCCAGTGGTGGTCAATATGATTGGCAACCGTTTGGAAATCACGTTGCAGGTAAAATAGTCCCTGTGTAAAATGTATAATGAAGCAACAGAATTCTTAATAAATTAGATGAAAGTGAGTGCAGGACTGGCCAGACCAGGAATGACTTTTAAGTAGTTGGCCAGCTTGAATATATTGCAATATATGGACAAACAATCCCTGTTTTGTTTAAATGGGAGGACATCTTTTAGTAGCTTAATGCACAAAATGATTTTATGTCCTTGATAAGAACATTAAGAGAGTGCAGAGGACCTCTTTTTTGTAAGACATACCGGGTATATGACTTATATTACATAGAGTATGGTGTACTGTAGAGGAAACAGTTGCTGTTTATACCCAAAGCTTCAAGGAGCAGAAAAGAACAAGTACTGAGCCGACGGTTCTTTGGATTTGCAGAATGTGCATTCCTGGCATATAGTCATCTCTACTTTTTACTTTCTTTTGGCAGCTGAATGTCCCATCAACTGTTTTTTTCCAGGAGAGCAAAATATTAACATTATTTTAGTGTAAAAAATTCAACTTTAAACATGCAACGTATCTCTTTGTAGTAATGATTATTTTCATGATTGCAAACCATGGTGTTCAACTATCTATAAGGATAATAACAGAGCCTTAGAAATATGGTATTTATTTTACACCAATATTTATACTTTTTTGGAATAACGTTTTAGTAAGTTTTATAAACAAAACCCAGTATTTATTATTTTATTATTAACATGTATTTATATAGCGCCAACATATTGCGCAGCACTGTAAAGTAAATGTGATTATACAACTACATCACACAAATTACATATATAGAATATATGGAGTAACAGACATCACAATCAATACAGGTACAAAAAGGTGAGGAAGGCCCTATGCATATGCATACAGTCTAAAGGGGAGGGAGTAATACACAAGGTGTGGGAGTGGGCAAGATCGAAGTAAGTGGGTGAGAAATGTGGTACTGTATGTGGTGTTGCGTTTGGTAGTTAAGCGGAGTGAGGGTAGGCTTCTCGAAAGAAGTGCGTTTTCAGAGATTTTTTGAAAGTAGAAAGGGTGGGAGAAAGTCGGACAGACCGTGGGAGAGCGTTCCAGAGGAGGGGTGCAGCCCTTGCAAAGTCTTGAATGCGAGCATGTGAGGAGGTTATGAGAGAAGAGTTGAGTAGGAGGTCAGTAGAGGAGCGTAGTAAGCGAGTGGGTGAGTATATAGAGATGAGTTCAGAGATGTAGGGTGGAGCAGAGTTGTGAAGTGCTTTGAAAGTCAGTGTCATTAATTTGAATTTGATTCTGAAAGGTAACGGAAGCCAGTGCAGGGATTGACAGAATGGCGAGGCAGAGGAGGAGCGGTTGCTGAGGTGTATGAGCCTCGCAGCAGTGTTCATTATGGACTGGAGAGGTGACAGTCTCTGGAGGGGGAGGCCAAATAAAAGCGAGTTACAGTAGTCTAGACGCGATATGATGAGAGAGTGAATAAGAATTTTGGCAGCGTACAGGTATTGTACAGAATGCTCAGTATATGGGGGTTTTCCGGATATCGGATCTTTCTGTAACTTGGATCTTCATCCCTTAAATCTACTAGAAAATCATTTAAATGTTAAACCCAATAGACTGGTTTTGCTTCCAATAACGATTAATTATATTAGTCGGGATCAAGTACAAGGTACTGTTTTATTATTATAGAGAAAAGAGAAATATTTTTTTCATAAATTTGGATTATTTGGATAAAATGGAGTCTATGGTAGACAACCTTTCTGTAATTTGGAGCTTTCTGGATAATGGATTTCCGGATAACTGATCCCATACCTGCATTGTTAGATGAAAGCATAGTTTTTAAACCAATACATTTAAAAACTAGACCAGAACATTTTGAGGTTTAATACATAGGCCCCCAATTATTGGCGTATATAATACTAGTACAGAATGGGGGACCCTGGAAGCTTACTGTGCTTATTAGAACTATAATCCCAAAATAGTACCAGGAATTATATTAACTAGCCACATCTCCTTGCTTGCAAGTATAGCTCGAAGAAGAACTGTAACTCACAAAAGTGCCAGGAATTTTATTAGCAAGCCCCAGCTCCTTGCTTGCAAGTTTAGATGTATGTATTAGTGAGTACCAGCTCTTGCTTACAAGTACAGGCATGGTTATCCGGAAACCTGTTATCCAGAAAGTTCCAAATTACAGAAAGGCCATCTCCCATACACTCAATTATTTTCAAAAATGTTTAAAAATTATTTTCTTTTTCTCTGTAATAATAAAACAGTAGCTTGTTCTTGATCCCAACTAAAATATAATTCATCCTTATTGGAAGCAAAACTGGACTATTGAGTTTATTTCATGTTTACATGGTTTTGTAGTAGACTTAAGGTATGAAGATCCAAATTATGGAAAAATCCGTTATCCGGAAAACCCCAGGTCCTGAGCATTCTGGATAACAGGTCCCATACCTGTATAGCTGGATGCTAAACCAGGGACACAGCTACAGAGGAAGCAGACCCTGCGAGGGTTGAGGCCCTTGTTCATAAAGAATTTCAATAAATATTGGTAAAACACGTCAACTTGTTCATTTAAGGGGGCTGAAAAAAGTTAATTGCTGTGGGGCCTAGCAATATCTAGTTATGCCACTTTGCCAAACTATAACTTACAAGAGTGCAAAAGCGCTAGGAGTGAGCAGTGTCACGGAGAACACTGAGCACAAAGGAGTAGTCAGACAGGCTTACAATGTAATTATCCTACCGCACACCTGTAGTTCACCAATCCTGCAAGCTGGTGGTGCGTTCCTTCCGTTGACCCGGCCGGGTCCCTTAGCAACCAATGTGTAAAAGAAACGGATCCGCACACACACCGATTAGTGCAGTTGGGGATTATCCCCTTTTATTCAGCCACCAAACATCAATTTGATTGTTTGGTGGCTGAATAAAAGGGGATAATCCCCAACTGCACTAATCGGCGTGTGTGCGGATCCGTTTCTTTTACACAGTAGTCAGACAGGCCACATCACAAACAAGGGAGAAGGTGCGGTACTAAGGGGTGAAGAGGTGCTTAGTCAGAAAGCTAGCCGATCATACACAAGGGGGAACGGATAGTGCAGTACCTGGGATTTAACAGAGGCAGAAACTAGAAGAGAGATGGGTCATAACCAAAATACTAGATAACACAGTACCCAAGGACCCACAAATCAAATTCTACAAGCCAAGGTCAAATACTAACTGATAGCTGGAATCCACAGACAAACTCAAATAAGCTTTCCACAACCAACCCTCACACTTCAACACACAAAACCTGTGGGAACAGAGGCAAGGTCTCTAAAAAAACTTGTTGATTGGTGGAAGGCTTCAGGTAGATTTAACCCTTTTCCTTTCCAGAGCGCTCCTGACAGCCATTCTGAAGCAATTACAGTTCTAGTTCTATTTCTTCCACAAACTGATACAGAAACTTGCTACAACTTCTCTTAAAGAGGTTGTTCTCCTTAAAATTAATATTATGTAGAGAGTGATATTCTGAGACCATTTGCAGTTGGGTTTCATTTTTTATTTGTGGTTTTTGAGTTATACAGGGGAATGTAATAAAAGTCGCAAAGAGCAAAACAATTCGCACCAATAAGACAAAAAATCCACATCTCGCAATGTAATATTGTTCGTTAAACTGTTATTGCATTGCAAATTTTAATTGCGCATTGCGAATTTTAATTGCGCACTCATAAGAAGTGCTTGAAGGTGTCGTAATCTTTTGGAGCAAACATAACGACTTTTTCAGTAAGAAGTTTCATTACATTGACTGCGCATTGGCGCAAACTATAAAATTCGCAAATGGTCTTTCACTGTCGGAAGTGGTCGCTAAACAGTTTCCGGGCTCGCAAAAGCTATATTAAATTCGCACAAAGCAAAATTTGTTCGCGCAAAGGCATAACTTTTCGCATTGCGAATAGTTTTTCCGTTAGCGATTTTTATTACATTCCCCCCATTAACTTTTATTCTGCAGATCTCCAGTTTGCAATTTCAGCAATGTGGCGGCTAGAGTCCAAATTCCCCTAGCAACCGTGCATTGATTTGAATAAGAGACTGGGATATGAATAGGAGAGGCCTGAATAGAAATATGAGTAATAAAAAATAGCAATAACAATAAAAGTGTAGCCTTACAGAGCATTTGTTTTTAGATGAGGTCAGGGACCCCCATTTGAAAGATGGAAAGAGTCAGAAGCAGAAGGCAAATAACAACAAAATTATAAAAAAATAAATAAAAAATGAAGACCAATTGAAAGGTTGCTTAGAATTGGCCATTCGGAGCCTCAGGAGACAATAAGCTACATGGATAGGAATGTATGATGTCCACTTCTTGATATTAAATGGCCAAATGAAGAAAGCTAATCCAATGTTATTTTTCTAATACTCTATGCTGAATTTGCTCTGTAGTTTTGTGGCCACTTTTTAGAGAGTTTCAGCAGTTTGACCCTTACTGTATATCCATTTGTGGATGGGTATCCCAAAAAAATGTAATTATTATTACTGTTAAAGAATGGGAATAGGTCTTGATAACTCAGCACCATTGTATTGTACTTCGGCCAGGCAAGATCTACCTCAATCTCATTGTGGCTTCTGAATTTATAAGCTTAGGGGCAAATATACATGACATTCTCAGTGGTCCTCAACCAGTGGCTCGCGAGCAACATGTTGCTCATCAACCCCTTGGATGTTGCTCCCAGTGGCCTCAAAGCAGCTGCTTATTTTTGAATTCCTGGCTTGGAGGCAAGTTTTGTTTGTATAAAAACCAGGTGTACTGTCAAACAGAGCCTCAGTGACATATTTGGCACCCCCGGGAACTTTTTCATGCTTGTGTTGCTCCCCAACTCTTTTTTACAATTGAACATGGCTCACGGGTAAAACAAAGTTTGGGCACCCCTTCCATCAAAATATAATTATTACTGTTGAGGAATGGGAATGGTTCTTGATCACTCCAGTACCATTGTAATGAAATTCTGTCAGGCAAGATCTACTAGAGACCTATCATGACTTCTACATTTCTAAGCTTAGGGGCAACCATCCATGACATTCTATATCATGCCAAGAAATGCGCATGCTTTATAATATCACAAAATGTCCACCCGCATCGTGCAGGCTTATAGAAGTGACACATCGTTGGTGGTAGGCATTTGGCATTGAAGCATTTCAGCATATCACTCAATTGGACATCTGACAAGTCTGAAATTTGATGATTGATTGAAGCAGCAACAAATCTTTGGAGGTCTAAACCCAAGGATGCTGACCCTTCTTTCCTTACAATCTCATACATTTAATTATGTTATTATTATCCCTCCAAATGATTTTTTTTATGATCCCAATTATGATTCTGTATCAGAGATGACCATTCTAGTTTCTTCCTGTGAATGTGGCTTAATCAAGTTTCTAGAACTTGTACCTATAAGTAATGTTCAAAGTTCTTAACAAAAGTGTACAGGACAATTAGAAGGTTATTTCCTTTCAATAATATTACTGACAACAGCTAAAAAAATTCTTTCTAACAATTAATATTGAACCACCAGGCAGGTACTCACTGGTTTCCATCAACAGTGATCCCTTCATCTTCCACTTTAATTACCAGATCGTCAATGATGATGGTAAAATATGTTCTGTAAGCTTCTTCCACTCGAACCTTTTGGGTATAGATATTAAAAACGGAAGACGGGGAGCAGTCCGACGCAAACAGGTAAATGCACTGCCCAGAGAAAGTGTATTGAACTTTATCAAATGTTTGGTAATGGTTACTGCCCCACGTTGCACAGTGGTTCTTGGGTCCATGAGACTTTTCAACTGCGAAAGTGAGAAAAAAGGATTGTTTAGTGGACAAAAACGATATTATTAATAAATAGTGATGGTTTCTAGGGTTAAAAAAACACATAATTTTATAAATCTGACAGAATAACATGGTGAACTTTTACTCTTCTAGTGATGAACTGTGTGAGCATGAGCCAAATGCACAAAAACAGCTGTTTCATCTATAGACAATTGTTAAACATTCCATACCCCTGTTTGAGGCATATCTATCAACTAGGTTCTGAATTAGTTAGCTCCTCAATATGTCGGCTTGCCAAGAAAACTATCATGGAAGCTTACACCTAAGGGCATAATTATCAAGGAGTGAAATTGGAGTGAGTGAAAGTGCCACCCACTGTTCTACCCAATACTAGTGGTTTAAAGTACTCTTAATTTATACTGATGTTATTCACCCAAACTTGGTTTAAAGAGGTTGTTAGTAGGGATGGGCGAATTTGACCCGTTTCGCTTCGACAAAAATTCGCCGCCGGCGAAATGTCGCAGACGCCCATTAAAGTCTATGGGCGTCATTTTTTTGAAAAAATTCGCCCATCCCTGGTTGTTAGCGTCTCATAAATGGGTTGTTCACCTTTAAGTGAACTTTTTGGGGCACATTTACTAAGCAGAAATTTTCGCCAGCGTCCGTTTCGTACCCATCGCAACACTTCGCCAGACGCAAATGTGCTCAGACTACGCCAATTCACTAATGTGCAGAGTTTTGTCATGGGCGCCGAATGCTGGCGACTTTTCGCTAGCGGTACTTCGGCAGTGCGAGCATTTCATAGTGCCTTTCGAAAATTCGCTAGTGATCTTGCGTTTAGGTCAATTTGCATACTGCGGGAAATTTAAAGTTGTATGAACCTCTTTATGTTAAATGTTGGTGCCAATACTTACAAATTCCACTTTTAAAAACACATGTCCAGGGAACGTTAATAAAGACAATAGGGTTGTTATAATGCCCTACACATGAGCCCACTGTATAGTTATTGTTCCATAAGTTTGAAAACCCAGTTACCCAAAAAAAAGTTAGTTAGGACTTTTGCAGACAATCCCGCTTCAAAGTCATCATAGTTTTTTGAACTTAGATGCATTTTCGGCACACAGGTTATGATATATGTGACAGAAGATTGAGGAAGTTTTAGCTACTTTATAGCACTTTGTCTTGTCTGAAGGCAACTCTGGAGAAAGAGGTAATGTTTAGTGATGGGCGAATTTAATCGGCAGGAGCGAATTTGTGGCGAATTTCGACGCCATCAACAATTTACTGCACTCCCATTGACTTTAATACAATTGGATAAAATAGGCACCCATGAATTTACTCCGGCATCGAAACTTACGTTTCGTGAATTTTTTGCCAGTTCGGCAAAATGGGACAAATTCGCCCATCACTAGTTACGTTCGGTAAAATCCGCATTTTAGTGAATTTGCGGAGTAACGTCTATTCGCCAGAGCGAAAAGTCGCCTATGAATGACCGCTATCGACTATCTCTTTGGCTAGCGAATTGGCGCCTTCAACTGTTAGTAAATCAGTTATGTCCCTGTTGGTGTTAGCCTCTGTATTTTACAGAATGGCCAATTCTGAGCAACTTTTCAATTGGTTTTATGAATTGTTATTATTTAGCATTATTATTTCCCTTTTTCTTTAGACTCTTTCCAGCTTTCAAATGGGGGTCACTGACCCCATCTAAAAAGCAAATGCTCCATAAGGCTAAAAATGTGTTAAATTGCTAATTTTTATTACTCAGTAAGGTTCTCTCCTATTCATATCCCAGTCTCTTATTCGAATTAATGCATGGTTGCTACGGTTCTAGCTTCTGGATTGATCAAAATGCAAACTGAAGAGCTGCTGAATAAAAAGCTAAATAACTCAGAAACCTTAAATAATAAAAAATGTAAACAAACTGCAAATTGTCTCAGGATATCTCTCTCTACATCATACTAAAAGTTAACTCAAAGGTGAACAACCCCTTTATGTGAACTAAATTCCAATCATTACACAGTAGCCTTGGGGCCATACACTTAAGTATTCATTGGTTGAAAATACAGTTCAGAACAATTTACCAGAGGGAAACTCCCTTTCACAAATTATTTTGTGCGCAGCCAAGTGTAAGAGATAGAGATCTTAAAGGTATACTGTCATGGGAAAAAATGTTTTTTTCAAAATGAATCAGTTAATAGTGCTGCTCCAGCAGAATTATGCACTGAAATCCATTTCTCAAAAGAGCAAACAGATTTTTTTATATTCAATTTTGAAATCTGACATGGGGCTAGACATATTGTCAATTTCCCAGCTGCCCCAAGTCATGTGACTTGTGCTCTGATAAACTTCAATCACTCTTTACTGCTGTACTGCAAGTTGGATTGATATCACCCCCTCCCTCCCCCCCCAGCAGCCAAACACAAGAACAATGGGAAGGTAACCAGATAACAGCTCCCTAACACAAGATAACAGCTGCCTGGTAGATCTAAGAACAACACTCAATAGTAAAAACCCATGTCCCATTGAGACACATTCAGTTACATTGAGAAGGAAAAACAGCAGCCTGCCAGAAAGCATTTCTCTACAAGTGCAGGCACAAGTCACATGACCAGGGGCAGCTGGGAAATTGACAAAATGTCTAGCCCCATGTCAGATTTCAAAATTGAATACAAAAAAATCTGTTGGCTCTTTTGAGAAATGGATTTCAGTGCAGAATTTTGCTGGAGCAGCACTATTAACTGATTCATTTTGAAAAAAAATTTTTCCCATGACAGTATCCCTTTAACTAAAGAAGTAGCTGAAAATGTTGTACATTATGTTTTGGGCTTCTGTACCCAAGGCAACCACAGTCCTTTAGCAATAAAGATTAGTGATGGGTGAATTTCTCCCGTTTTGCTTTGCCAAAAAATTTGAGAATGTCCCGCAAAATTTGCGAAGTGGCAAAAAATTAGCAAAACGCAAACCAAGGCCACTGATAATTCCGTCGACGGCAACAATTTGACGCACCCTAAAGTCAATGGGCACATTTATTTGTCACCGGTGTTGGAATTGTCGCCGATGTCTGAATTGTCACCGGTGATGGACTTTGTGCAAATTCGCCAGCAGCGAAACACTGGACTTTTCCCGCAAATTTGCACCTGGTGAATAAATCCGCCCATCACTAGTAAAGATCGGTGTCTCCAAAGATGCCCCAGTAGCTCCCCATCTTCTTTTCTGCTGATTCACTGCACATGCTCTGGGCTACTGTCACTTACTGAGCTTACGGACCCATTCACAATATACAGTACACATGGAATAGAAATGTCACAATATAAGGCTGATTAGTAATTAATACAGATAGTTACTAAATGGCAGTACAGAAACCAGTGTAATTAGCAACAGCATTTAAAATCAGCCCTGTAGCATCAGCTTATATTACAGACAAACCTAATTTTCTGCTTGATAATTTGCAACAACCCCTAAGCTTAGCTTCTCAACAGCTGCTCAGAGCCCACTGAGCATGTGAGTGTCACAGACACTTTCCAAGATGGTGACCCCCTGTGACAAGTTTGAAGTCCTGGATCATTGCTGCTATTGACAAGCTGAGACTTTAGGCTGGTGCAATAAGTTCAGTATATAAAACATGGCATTTTTAGCCAAATTCATTTTTAGGGTTTAGCTCTCCTTTAACATCAGTACTTGAGCGTTCTAGCTCCAGCTACCAAAAGTTTCTCAGGTTAAAGAGCAGCCTTATAGGTGTGTTTCTGACCTGGCTATTATTTATTTTCTTTTATTTTCTTTTGAGTTGTTTAAAACCCAGGTTGCATTGACCTTGCAAATGCCATATTCTGATGATCCCTTGTTCTAAATCACAAGGCATTTAAGCAATGTTCTGCATTGTTCACACACACACACTGGAATATAACCTTTATGCTCCCAGAGGAATATGAAAGAAGAATCTACACTGCTTGTCTTTTTGTGCCTGTAACATTGTTAAATATATAAGTCTAAACTATCTGCTATCGCAACACAAAAATATTGTATTTGTCTGTTTTAGTATAAAGAATGTCTCCAAATATGTTAATCTTTATAAAGCAGATGGGCAGCTTCTTCCAACAGTATTGTGGCTTTTATAAATGGTTTCACCTGTTAGCGTCGGACACTGAGGCTGCTATCATCTGACGCATCATCCCCAATGTCACCCCATGCTTATATTTGTCTTTGGTGGAAACTGCACAATTGCATAATATGCTCAAATAGAGTAGGGATGCACCGAATCCACTATTTGGGATTTGGCCGAATCCTTGGTGAAAGATTCGGCCAAATACCGAACCGAATCCGAATCCTAATTTGCATATACAAATAAGGGGCAGGAAAGGAAAAAGTGGGAAAATTCTTCTTTTGTGACGAAAAGCCCATAATTTACATATGCAAATTAGGATTCAGATTTGGTTCGGCCAAGCAGAAGGATTCGGCCGAATCCAAATCCTGCTTAAAAAGGCCGAATCCTGGCCGGATCTTGAACTGAATCCTGGATTTGGTGCATCCCTAAAATAGAGTGAAATATACTGTTAAAAACAAAAATGTGGCTCAAAAAGTTACAGGGGCAGCTATAAAAGTGCTGCCTGCAGCAACGTAACTAGAGGGGGGTGGGCCCTGGCACGGAACGCGCAGCTTTGTCCCCCCGCCCCCCTCCATACTCACGGAACTTGGCGGAATAAGTGGCGCACGAGCTGCCAGGGGGCCCAATCGCACCCCCTGCTCCCCCGGTAGTTACACCACTGCTGCCTGGAGCACCCTGCCTCATGGCAAAAATGGCCATAAAAAAAGCGGCTAGCAAAATGAGCTGAAGGAACCCCACTGATAGTAACATGTAGAAATGAGACTATCGATTACAATAGAAGAACTCACCAAATATCAATAATAAAAACACCTAGGGGGTATTTACTAAAAACTGGAAATTAACTCATTTATCAAGAAACCAGCTAGAAATAGACGGTGCGGGAAAAGGCTCAACAAAACCGTATGACAATTTAAATCATACAGATTTTTTTGAAGTTTTATCGTTGCTGCCCGAAAAACCCGATTTTTTTCAGATTATCGTACAAAACCCAGTACAGATTACTGTGTTAAGAAACATTTTCAGGGACATCAGCCATTGACTTCTACATGACCTCAACGGGTTAGCATTTTCAGATTCGATTCAGGGATATAATAAATCTCTAAAAATGTAAGGTTTTTTTTTCCTTGAATTTACCCTTTAAAAACCAGAAAAAATCGAGGTTAATGAGCAATTGCACCCAATTTGCTCTTTTAAGATTATCTAAGTACATCAGCTTTAATTTGAAATAATCCTGCAATCACAGGGGTTAAACTATTAACAAATCCCCTTAAAGGACCAGTAACATCAAAAAAAATATTAAAAAAATGTTAGTTTACATAGATAAAAAAATACCAAGACAACTTACCGAAACTCTGCTTCCGCTCCTCTTCAGAAAAGGCATCACGCCGATGATCCATTGTGCATCGCTTTATTTCTCCTATATGGAAGGCAGGGAAGAGAAATCGAGCGCCGCACGATGGATCGATCAATTTCTGAAGAGGAGTGCAAGCGGAGTTTCGGTAAGTTATTTCTTAATAAAGACTTTTTTTTCGAAGTGTACTAACGAATTTTTTTTTTTTTACGTTACTGGTCCTTTAAGAATCAGGACTGGAACTAGTGGGTAGGAACATTCCAAGGGTGCAAAGCTGGGGGGGAACCAGGTCCCTCCTCTGGCTCCTTCTCTGCCTCCTACCTCTGCCAGCTGTGTGGGACTGTTTGGGTGCACATCGGCACTGTTAAGAAGCCATTATTTACATATGATTTTTTTTTTTAACAATATGTATTTCATTGGTTTAACTTTCATCAATCCATAAACCAAAAACAGAATCTTTACCTATAAATTTATTATAAATATTTAAGTAACATGAAAATCCAAATTCAGCTACAGGTATTATCCGGAAACCTGTTATTCAGGAAGCTCCAAATTACAGAAATGCTGTCTCCCATAGACTCCATTTTATCCAAATTATCCAATTTTTTTTCTCTGTTATAATAAAACAGTACATTGTACTTGATCCCAAGATCTAAGATATAATTAATTCTTATTGTAAACAAAATCAGCCTATTGGGTTTGAATTAAATTTCGAGCTATTATTTGTGCACTTCGACTAGGGAATAGTCCCAATTCGATTCAATTTGAAAAAATTTAGAAAATTTGAATATCTAAATTTATCATGTACTGTCTCTTTAAAAATTCGACTTTGACCATTCACCATCTAAAACCTGCCGAATTACTGTTGTGGCCTGTGGGGGACCTCCTAGAACCTATTTGGAGTCAATTGGTGGACTTTGAAAAATCAAAGTTTTTTTGGGGAGAAACTTTGAATCGAATTCGATCGAATGCAGTATTCGTTCGATTCGTACAATTCGAATTCGGCTGAATACGGACCTATTCATTCGAAAACGGACCTATTCAAACAAAAAGACTTTGAATTCATTTCGGTTGGTCTTTTTGAATTTCAATTAGAAATTCTACCCTTGATAAATATGCCCCTTAATGTTTACATCATTTTCTAGTAGACTTAAGATATAAAGATCCAAATAATAGAGAGATCTGTTATCCGGAAAACCCCAGGTCCTGAGTATTCTGGATACCAAGTCCCATACCTGTAAAATAAAGGTCAGTTGATAATAGGATTGCCACCTGGCCAGTATTTTATCGGCCTGGCCGGTAAAAATGATGGTTGCTCTTAATGTTACTAAAAGGGAAAAAAGATAAATATATAGGAAGGCCGGTATTTTTTTTTCCAGAAAATGTGGCAACCCTAGTTGAAAAAATATTTCAACAACATGGGTGAAAAGTAATGGAAAGAGATCCGTTAGATGTTACTGCACAAACATTGGGCCAGATTCAATTCATTGCGAATCTGCGATAATAGTATTCCCTAATTTAATTTCTGTTACAGGTATGGGATCCATTATCCGAAAACCAGTTATCCAGAATATTCCTGGATTACGAGACGGCCATCCCCAATAGACTCCATTTTAATGACATAATTACAATTATTAAAAATTCTGTAAAAATAAAACAGTACCTTGTACTTGATCCCAACTATTATATAATTAATCCTTATTAGTGGCAAAACAATCCTATTGGGCTTTTTTATTTTTTTCCAGCAGACTTAAGGTATGAGGCTCCAGATTATAGAAAGATCCCATATCCATAAAACCCCAGATCCAAAGAATTCTGCATAACAGGTCCTATACCTATAAAAACTTTTTTATGTATTTGGGAAGCTGAATCACACTCGCATAGGAAACATTGCTTGACTACATCGTTGCACACTTGATACACATTATATACGGGTATGGGAACTGTTATCCAGAATGCTCGGGACCTGGGGTTTTCCGGATAATGGATCTTTCCGTAATGTGGGTCTTCGTGCCTTAAGTCTACTAGAAATTCATTTAAACATGGGGAGGCCGATTCACAAAATTCGGGTGAAGAATTCGAATGAAAAAAATTCGAATTTCGAAGTATTTTTTGGGTACTTCGACCATCGAATTGGTTAAATTCGTTCGAATTCGAACGAAATCGAACGATTCGAAGTAAAAATCGTTCGACTATTCGACCATTCGATAGTCAAAGTACTTGCCCTTTAAAAAAAACTTCGACCTCCTACTTCGGCAGATAAAACCTACCGAAGTCAATGTTAGCCTATGGGGAAGGTCCCCATAGGCTTGCTAAGCTTTTTTTTGATCGAAGGATTTTCCTTCGATCGTTTGATTAAAATCATTCGAATCGAAGTCGAAGGATTTCAATTCGAGGGTCGAATTTCGAAGTAATTTTAACTTCGAAATTCGACCCTTAATGAATCTGCCCCTAAATAAACCCAATAGGCTGGTTTTGCTTTAAATAAGGATTAATTATATCTTAGTTTGGATCAAGTACAAGGTATTGTTTTGTTATTACAGAGAAAAAGGAAATCATTTTTAAAAATTTGGATTATTTGGATAAAATGGAGTCTATGGGAGACAGCCATCCTTAATTCAGAGCTTTCTGGATATCGGGTTTCTGGATAAGGGATCCTATACCTGTAGTAGAAACCATTCGAAGGCAACTGAACTTTTCTTCAAAACGTTTCGGCACTGATCGGAGTGGTTTCTTCAACTGAACTGAGAGGGCATTTAAATCCTTAAATGGAATGATCACCTTTGAATTAACTTTAAATATGATGTAGAGAGGGATATTTGGAGACAATTTGCATTTTGTTTTCATTTTTAATTATTTGTGGTTTTTGAGTTATTTAACTTTTTATTCAGCAGCTCTTCAATTTGTAATTTCAGCAATCTGGTTGCTAGGGTCCATATTACCCTAGCAACCAGCAACCATACATTAATTTGAATAAGAGACTGGAATATGAATAGGAGAGGCCTGAATAGAAAGATGAGTAATAAAAAGTAGCAGTAACAATAAAGGGGTTATTTATCGGTCTAAAGTTATCTCATTATTTTCTGCTACAAACAAATCCACTTGGTTTTTTGTGCTTATTTATTATTACATTGTACCGTAATATCAGATTTTCAAGATTTTTTTCAAATTTTTCATCCAATTTCCAGATTTTTTCGGATTATTCTGAAAACTTCATGGTATTGCACGAAACCCATCACACATCAACAAATCATTGGGACTTCTCCCATTGACTTATATGCAACCTCAACAGGTCTGAGATGCTGGATTTTCAGTTTCTGACTTTTCCATCCAATGGGTTTAATAAATTTTAGATTTTTTTACGTCACAAATTTTTCGTGATTTTTGCATTTTGGAGTTTAGTAAATAACCCCCTTAATGTGTAGCCTTACAGAGCGTGTATTATTAGATGGGGTCAGTGATTTCCATTTAAAAGCTGAAAAGAAGACACATAATTCAAAAACTATTTAAAAAAAATAATGAAGGCCAATTGAAAGGTTTCTTAGAATTAGCCATTCTGTAACCTACTAAAAGTTAATTTAAAGGTGAACCACCCCTTTAAGGATACAGTCACAGACATCAGTTCCATGATTCTCATTGAGGCAGGTGTTCATTCTTCATTGGACATGATTGGAAGTGGGAATTGTTGTGAAATCCCCAGCAGAGAAGACAAATGGTGTGAAAGTGACAGTTTATGCCAAACTGGAGAAACCATCCCTGAACAGAGGAGGGGGGCAGCAACACTGCTGACATCAACATTACAAATACATTTAACACCCCCAATCGACTGGAACTTTCCTACTCCTGCCCTGCTCTACTGTACTGCCCCTACCATCACTCAGCAGTGAATGGGTTGACTACAGGTATGGGAACCCATTATCCAGAAAGCTCCGAATTATGGAAAGGCCGTCTCCCACAGACTCCATTCTAATCAAATAATCCAATTGTTTTGAGATGATTTCCTTTTTCACTGTAATACTACAACAGTACCTTGTACTTGATCCCAACTAAAATATAATTAATCCTTATTGGAAGCAAAACCAGCCTATTGAGATTATTTAATGTTTACATGATTTTCTAGTAGACTTAAGGTATGAAGATCCAAATTACAGATCTGTTATCCGGAAAACTGCAGGTCCCGAGCATTCTGGATAACAGGTCCCCTACCTGTACCATTATAAGCATTATTAGCAACTAGCCAAACCAAATGAAATAATGGGGTGCCTAATTTCTGCAAAGGTGAGTGGCAGGGCAACTGCTGACTGAGGGTGCTGGGAATGAACCTTTCCATAGTCAAATGCACATTTTTAAATTAACTGAAGCTCCTAAATGACTTAGCCAACATGTTAAAGGGGTTGTTTACCTTTGAGTTAACTTTAATTGATATTCAGAGAATTCTGATTTACTTATATGTTTTATTATTCATGGTTTTTGAGTTATTTAACTTTTTATTCAGCTCCTCTCTGGTTTGAAATTTCAGCCATCTGATTGCTAGGGTACAAATTACCCCAGCAACCATGCATTGATTTGAATATGTAATTGAAATATGAATAGGAGAGGCCTGAATATAAAGATGAGTAATACAAAGTAACAATAAATATACATTTGTAGCCTTACAGAACCTATGTTTTTGAAAGCTGGACGGAGTCAGAAGACGGCAATTAATTTAAAACAAAAATATTAGAAATTGCTGTTCTATAAAAAAAAAAAGAACACTATAAGACATAAATGTTATTGATTCCTTTAGTCGGTAGAAGAAAGGGCGCTAACACTAAGGGGCCGATTCACTAAATTCGGGTGAAGGGTTAGAATAAAAAAAACTTCGAATTTCGAAGTTTTTTTTGGGTACTTCGACCATCGAATTGGTTAAATTCGATCGAATTCGATCGAAGTCGAACGATTCGAAGTAAAAATCGTTCGACTATTCGACCATTCGATAGTCAAAGTACTTACCCTTTAAAAAAAACTTCGACCCCCTACTTCGGCAGATAAAACCTACCGAAGTCAATGTTAGCCTATGGGGAAGGTCCCCATAGGCTTGCTCAGCTTTTTTTGATCAAAGGATTTTCCTTCGATCGTTTGATTAAAATCCTTCGAATCGTTTGATTCGAAGGATTTAATCGTTCGATCGAACGAAAAATCCTTCGATCGTTCGATCGAATGTTTAGCGCTAAATCCTTCGACTTCGATATTCGAAGTCGAAGGATTTCAATTCGAGGGTCGAATTTCGAAGTATTTTTAACTTCGAAATTCGACCCTTAGTGAATCTGCCCCTAACCCTTTATTCTGATGTGAATCAATATAATCTCTTTAAAGTGCTGTAGAATATGTTGGCACTATAAAAATAAAATATATGAATTACAACCGCTGCTGTAGTTTTGTACATTTCCTCGGTGTTCAGAATTTTTGAATAAAAAAATCCAACACAGTAACACAAAATAATAAACACTTCCTGATATACGGGTGCAAAGAACAAAGAACTATATATTGAAGGATAAAAGAATTGTTCCCTTTTTGCCGGTTATTAACGCTTTGCATATCAAATGTGTTTTCCTACCTCGAAGGAGCTGCTGTTGTCCAGTAATCATATAAACAAGGCACAGGATCCACAATAGAAGGGTTAGAACATTTGCCATGCTATCTGCACACTCACAGTGCTGGCACTGCTACTGGATCATGTGCACCCGCCTCCGACTCTTATAGGTGTAGGACCTGGCAAGAGCAGCTCTGCAGTCCTCTAGAACTTTTTTTAATGGTAGGAGTGTTCAGGTAAAGGATGTCAAGCTTGGTGGTTTTCCCAGCTAATTAGGACACCGAATTCCGGTTGTATTTCTTGTGCCCTCTTTGTATTGGTCTAGCAAAAGTTTGGCATCTGATTCATGACTACAGGTTTATTCTGCTATTTTAACTGAGGCTTCACTATGGTTAACTGGATTACATAGCACATAGTAACTTCAGGTATGAGACCTGGTATCCACAATGCTCAGGACCTGGAGTTTTCCGGACAACAGATCATGCCACAATTTGAATCTTCATCCTTAAGTCTACTAGAAAATCATGTAAACATTAAGGGGCATATTTATCAAGGGTCCTTTCGAATTGAAAAAAAACTTTGAAATTCGAATTCGAAAAAGACAAACCGAAATGAAGTCGAAGATTTTTTTCCGTTGATTAGGTCCGTTTTCGATCGAGTAGGTCTGTATTTGGCCGAATTCAAATCATACGAATCGAAAGAATAGCTCATTCAATCGAATTTGATTCAACGTTTTTCCCACCAATTGACCCAAATAGGTTCTAGGAGGTTCCCCATAGGCTAAAACAGCAATGCGGCAGGTTTTAGATGGTGAATGGTCGAAGTAGAATTTTTTAAGAGAAAGTACATGATATATTTTGATATTCAAATTTTTGCATTTTCTTCAAATTCAAATCGAATTTGGACAATTCCCTAGTCGAAGTACACAAAAAATAGCTCAAAATTCAAATTTCTTTCATTCAAAAATTCACCTTGACCTTTGATAAATCTGCCCCTAAATAAACGCAATAGGCTGGTTTTGCTTCCAATTAGGATTAATTATATCTTAGTTTGTATCAAGTACAAGGTACTGTTTTATTATAACAGAGAAAAGGGAAATCATTTTTAAAAATATGGATTATTTGGATATTGGAGATGGGCTTCCCATAATTTGGAGCTTTCTGGATAGCGGGTTTCCAGATAACGAATCCCCTACCTGTACTGTAATATAAATGAGCTGGCCACTGTTTATTTTCAAATTTTTTTTTAACAATCACGCCTGGTGACACATGTACGGGACCGATTATCCAGAATGCTCAGGGTCTGGGGTTTTCCGGATAAGGAATTCCATAATTTGGATCCCTATACCATAAGTCTACTAAGAATTCATTGAAACATTAATTAAACCTAATAGGGTTATTTTATAGCTAACATATTTTAGTTGGGATCCAGTACAAAGTACTGTCTTATTATTAAAAAGAAAAAGGAATTCATTTTTCAAAATTTTAATTATTTGAGTCTACGAGAGGAATTGTCTGGATAACCTGTTTCTGGATAACGGATCCCATACCTCTATCTGCAATTACAGAAATGTGTAAAGGAAAATAGTGGGGAACTACAGCAAATTCAAAATTGCAAATATTTAAAATGATAGTACTGCGCAACATTGCTCGAATACGACCCTATCTCAGTTCAGAATCAACTAAAACACTGATTCAGTCTCTCATCATCTCCCGCCTTGATTACTGCAACTTACTCCTCACAGGTATTCCAACAAGTCACCTTTCACAACTCCAATCTATTCTAAACGGGGCCGCTAGACTCATTCATCTAGCTCGCCGCTCAACTTCAGCTGCTCCCATATGCATGTCCCTTCACTGGCTCCCAATCTCATCTAGAATCAAATTCAAATTACTTACACTCACATTCAAGGCCCTTAATAAAGAAACCCCTCCCTATATTTCATCTCTAATCTCCAAATACACTCCTTCACGAAACCTACGCTCTGCTTCTGATCTTCGCCTCACTTCTCCTCTGGTGACTTCTGCCCATTCTCGTCTACAAGACTTCTCTCGGGCTTCTGCTTTTCTCTGGAACTCTCTGCCACAAGCTGTCAGACTTTCCCCTTCCTTCCAAACTTTCAAGCGCTCCTTAAAGACCCATCTGTTTAAAGAGGCCTATTCGATGTACCTTAATTAATCATTGCTGTATCAAAAATGACAAATTGTTTATATAATCCTAATGTCTCAATTGTACCCTAACCTTTTAGTTTGTAAACCCTATTGTACTCTGTAATCCTTGTCTGCTATCCACCATTTATTCCCTGTTTGCTATAACTGCAGTAAAGCACTGCGTATCTTGACAGCGCTATATAAATAAATGATGATGATGATGATGATGATGATAGTACCCTTGTACATTAACAGGGTTATTTACTAAAACGCAAATGTATCTCATATTTGTATTAAACCAAGCTCGACCAAACTCCCATCCACGATTTTATATTATTTATCAATAAAATAACTCGAAAAAGTCAGGTCAGGAAAAAACTCGATAAAATCTAGCGAAAATTCAAATAGTACAAATATTTTCAGATTTGACGCCTGCACAGATTTCAATATCTTCAAATTCTGAAAGGGATATCTGGCATTGACTTCTATATGACCTCGACAGGTTTGAGATCGAGGATTTTCAGATTCTGACTTTTAGCAGCTTCAGGCTATAATAAATCTCAAAAGATTTGAGTTTTTTTTCTCCTCTAGAGTTTTTGTCTAGAAAACCTTGACCAGAAAAAATTAAGGGTTTAGTAAATAACCCCATTAAAGATTATTTCTGTTTGATCAGCATCAGTAAATAAATGATTCCTTGCTATCATAGGTTGTATTTTATGTAAGAAATCTATAGGTATTATCCCTGAATGACATTTGACCCTGTTAAATCATTGCATATACTGTACAATGTGGGCCCTCCAGTCCAATTGTAGCTTGAGATCAGCAGGACTAAGGTCCCTTTATGATAACGCACCATCATGGCCCATACATAAAGATGCAAAATTTAAAAATGAATTTAAAAAAAAATATTAAATTAAAAAATGTAAATGATTTCAGAGTTACTGCATTTCAAAATTTCACATTGTGACAAAAAAAACACTATCTCAGATATTGGTTTTAAAATCCGAATTTTCGAGATTTATTAATATAAAAAAATCTCAAACATACAATTGAGAAACTCAGACAGTTGAGATTCTATAGAAGTGAATAGTGAGCAAAATTTTACAGCCTCACTGAATATTAATGAAACAATGTGAAACAGAGTTTTTTCTTATATACAGTAGTGTTGACGGAGCAAAAAAGGTGATTGTGGGGGAAAAGTCATTCAAATATATTTGTGCTTTTCATAGAAATATAAATCACTCTCTACGCATCATATATCTTTTTTATTTTATTAATATTTATCAAATATCGCATTATTAAGAAATTCAATTTCAGAAGAAAACAGGAAATGATTTTGAAACCTTATTGATTGAAAGATGCTGTTTCTGAGGTATGGGATCTCTTCTCCAGAACCTAATATCCAGAAAACTCCAATTTATGGGAAGGCTAGCTCTCATGCTGTACATTTTATGCAAATATATACACGTACGATTTATTTTTTTAAAAATCATTTCCTGTATTTGCCTTCATCCACCATCCAAAATAAGATTTTATATATATATATATATATATATATATATATATATATATATATATATATATATATATATATATTTGTTACAAATGTCCCACTCTGAACAACAATCATTCCATTATAAATTGCAACACCAAGGGGTTATTTACTAAACCTCGATTTTTTTTCTGGTCAAGCTTTTTTGGGCAAAAACTTGAATTTTTAGAGGAAGAAAAACAAAAATTATTCTATATCTAGTATACCCCGAAGCTGCTAAAAGTCCAATCCAAAAATCCACCATCTCAAACTGTCAGGGCCCGAAGGCTCTGTTGTAGTGAGGACCAAGGAGGAGACACAACACCAAGTTCGCAGTACAAAGGGTTTATCAGAAGAATAGTCGTAATCAGGCAAATGGTCAATACAGGCGGCAAGAATCAGAATCGATGAAACAGGCAAGAAGTCGGTACACGGAATAGAATAACAGGAAAATCACACCCAGGAACTATACGAGATAGACCTACAATTGGGCAAGGAGGGAAAGGGAACATGGGAATAAATAGTCCACAGTTGGCGCCAAAACTTGACGCTGTGACGTCATGACGCTGACGCCGGCGTCCTCACGTTGACGTCCTGACGCCGACGCACGTTTTGACGCCGGCGTCCATTTCGTCGCCGGCGACCAATCCTGGGGCGACACGTTTCCGTCGCAGGCATATCAGGACCAGGAAGGACCGCATGGTGGAGCCGGAAGTCGCCATCTTGGACGTCTTGGGAGGTGAGTACTTCGTTTTCCATTACAGTACCCCCCTCCTTAGGGGGGGCCTCAGGACCACCAAGGCTAGGAGAAGAGGGAAAGAGTCTGTGGAACTTACGAACCAGGATGGGAGCGTGAACGTCTGAGCTTTTCACCCAGGAACACTCTTCAGGACCGAACCCCTTCCATTCGATAAGATATTGAAGAGAGCCCCGGGAAAAGCGAGAGTCTAAAATCCTTTTGACTTCAAATTCCTTGTGGTCGTCAACCAAAACAGGAGCTGGAGAGGAAGAAGAAGAAGAAGAACAAGACATGGCAGGTTTAAGCAAGGAAACATGAAAAACATTGGGGATCCGCATCTCCGGAGGAAGTTGAAGGCGAACAGCCACAGGGTTGATGATTTCGATGATGGGGAAGGGACCGATGAATTTAGGACCAAGCTTGGGTGTAGGAATCTTGAGACGGATGTTGCGTGTAGAAAGAAAAACTTTATCACCAGGACTGTAAGGAGGAGAAGAAATTCTTTTTTTATCGGCAAACTTTTTCTGTACCAGGGAACTCTTTTCCAAGTTTGCGGCAGTAGCATGCCAAATAGCTAACATGTGAGCAGCTTGGTCATTGGCCGCCGGTACATTGGTAAGGAGAAAGTCTTGGGAGAAGGCCAAGGGATTGAGACCATAAACGCAGAAAAAAGGAGACTTTTGGGAAGAGGAATGCAGGGCGTTGTTGTGGGCAAATTCCGCCCAGGGGAGAAGATCCGACCAGTCATCCTGACACAGGGACACGTGGCAACGAAGAAACTGCTCCAAAGCCTGGTTGACCCGTTCCGCGGCTCCATTGGACTGAGGGTGGTAAGCTGAAGAAAATTGAAGGGTGATGTTAAGGGCTTTGCAAAGAGATCTCCAGAACTTTGAAATAAACTGGGAACCCCGATCAGACACAATCTCAGCAGGAAACCCATGAAGACGAAATATGTGTTTGATAAAAAGTTCAGAGAGTTCTGGAGCAGAAGGCAATTTCCGCAGTGGTGTGAAGTGAGCCATCTTGCTAAATCTGTCGATCACCACCCAGATGACAGTGTGACCAGACGAAGCAGGGAGATCGACAATGAAGTCCATCGCCAAGTGGGTCCATGGTCGGGATGGAATGGGGAGAGGCAGGAGTAAACCCTTAGGGGGAGAATGTCCGGATTTGGAAACAGCACAGGTGGAACAAGACAAAACGAATTCTTTAACATCCTTCCTGAGGGTCGGCCACCAGACCAAACGAGATAAGAGTTCAGTTGTTTTCTTAATCCCAGGATGACCAGCCTGTTTGGAACTGTGGGATTGGGATAAGATAGCATGCCGAAATTCTGGAGGGACAAAAGCAACACCAAGAGGAGTCTCTTCAGGAGCCAAGGACTGAGCTGAAAGTAACTGGGAGGCACAAGAGGGAAACAAGGCAGCAATGATCTTGGTAGAGGGCACGATGGGTACAGGAACTTCAGGGCAGGTGTCTTCAGGAGCGAAACTTCTGGAAAGGGCATCAGCTTTTCTGTTTCTGGAACCAGGACGAAAGGTGATTATAAAATTAAAACGAGAAAAGAAGAGTGCCCACCTGGCTTGCCGGGGATTGAGGCGTTTGAGGGATTGGATGAATTCAAGATTCTTGTGGTCGGTGAAGATTGTCACAGGGGTAGAGGAACCTTCAAGCAAATGTCTCCATTCTTCCAAGGCCAGTTTAACAGCAAGTAGTTCTCGATTGCCTACATCATAGTTCTGTTCTGGGGAAGAAAATTTTTTAGAGAAAAAAGCACAAGGGTGGAGTTTACCATCGGAAGAAGATCTTTGAGAAAGAACTGCGCCCGCTCCTACATCCGAGGCATCAACTTCGATGAAGAAGGGTTGGAGACCGGATTGGGAAGTAAGGGTCTTTGGAAGCGTGGAGCCAGGGTGGGTTGGAACCTGGAAAACTTCCTAGTACGTTCCCTGTCAAGTTCGACTTGGAACTCCCTCTGTCGGGTGTCGACTTTCACTGCCAATGCAACAAGGTCCTCCCAACGAGGAGGAATCTCACGAGAGACGAGATCGTTTTTAATGCGCATCGCCAAGCCGTTGTAAAAGGCAGCATGGTAACCGTCATTATTCCACGACGTCTCTGCTACGAGAGTCCGGAACTCGATAGCGTATTCCGGAACAGAGCGAGTACCTTGTTGCAGCTGGAATAAGCGAGCTGAGGCAGATGTAGCCCGACCAGGAGCATCGAATACAGTGCGGAGATCCCGGATGAAGGCCCGGGCATCGTCGATTACCGGATCCTGCTTCTCCCAGAGAGGAGAGGCCCACTCCAGAGCTTTCCCTTGCAGGCGGGTGATGATGTAGCCCACCTTTGCTCGTTCCGAGACAAACTGACCAGGAAGCAGGGTGAATTGGATTTCACACTGGTTGATGAAACCACGGCATGAATCCGGATCACCGCTGTATAAAGGAGGTGCAGGAATACGAGGCTCGGAAACCTGGAGTGGAGCAACCGGAACTGGTATAGGGACTGGATCCGCAGGAGACAGAGCAGACAACTTCTCCAGAATTGCTTCCAGGGCCTGGCCGAAGTGGGTTTGCTGGGCTTCATAGGAATGCATCCGGGAAGCCAATCCACGAACGGCTCTGCCGACGTCAGAAGGGACTTGGGGCTCCTCAGAAGGGTCCATGGCCCAATTGTACTGTCAGGGCCCGAAGGCTCTGTTGTAGTGAGGACCAAGGAGGAGACACAACACCAAGTTCGCAGTACAAAGGGTTTATCAGAAGAATAGTCGTAATCAGGCAAATGGTCAATACAGGCGGCAAGAATCAGAATCGATGAAACAGGCAAGAAGTCGGTACACGGAATAGAATAACAGGAAAATCACACCCAGGAACTATACGAGATAGACCTACAATTGGGCAAGGAGGGAAAGGGAACATGGGAATAAATAGTCCACAGTTGGCGCCAAAACTTGACGCTGTGACGTCATGACGCTGACGCCGGCGTCCTCACGTTGACGTCCTGACGCCGACGCACGTTTTGACGCCGGCGTCCATTTCGTCGCCGGCGACCAATCCTGGGGCGACACGTTTCCGTCGCAGGCATATCAGGACCAGGAAGGACCGCATGGTGGAGCCGGAAGTCGCCATCTTGGACGTCTTGGGAGGTGAGTACTTCGTTTTCCATTACACAAACCTGCCGAGGTCATTTATAAGTCAATGGCAGACGCCCTTTTTACAATTTGAATATATTGTGATCTGTGCTGGATTTCCTCAGATAACCGGATACAATTCGGGTTTTCGGATGATAACCTGAAAAAATCAAGTGATTTGGGCATAAAATCCAATAAAATTGTACAATTAAGGGCATACTGTATTTACCAAAATCAAACATTTTGGGGGTAATTTAATGAAAAAAATATTCAGACCAAACTTGAATCCACTATTGGAGCTTATCTGTTATTAAAAAAGCACGGGTTAATTGAATCAGGGACAAACACGAAAACACGATTTTTTGGATTTTTGCCCAACAAGACCGAAATAGTCGGATTTTCTGGCTAATTCCAGCGCAGGCCACAGAAGCTTTCAAATAGGATAGGGATCTCTCCCATTGACTTATATACAACCAAGGAAGGCCTGAGATTCAGGATTTTCAGATCCTGACTTTTTCCATCCTTAGGGTATAATAAATCTCAACACATTCTAGTTTATTTTTGCTACTAAAAATTCGGATTTTATAGTAAAAAAAACGATTTCTTTTTTTTTGGAGTTTTTGGCATTCAGACCTTAATAAATAACCCCCTTTGAGTATTCACTCGATTTTTTTTGAGTCTTTTTCAAGTTATTTTAAAATCATGGATGGGAGTTTGGTCGAGCTTGGTTTAATAAAAAGATGACATATTCAAGTTTTAATAAATAACCTCCTTAATAAATCTAGTATTTGTAAATCAATGGAAAACTTGATGATGGGTACTCTGGGCTTCATGACCCTGAGAATATGATTACAAACCCTCAGAAAATTTACTCTCAGGGTCATATTAAGACATGGTTACAATTAATAAAAAAATAAATACATGAAATATAGTGTTTATATGATGGGAATGTCTAATTTAGGTCATAAACAATGATCATGGTTACCTGAATCAGTGAGCAACATGAACCACAATTATGGGAGCTCTTTTTAAAATGTCAGTTTCCTATTATGTGTTAAAATGATGGAAACTTCATTACTGCATGATCCTGGATTTTAGCCACCGCATTCATTTTTAAAGGTTCACTTGTCCAACTTGGTGAGAAACATCATTTTGTGCACTCACATGGAAAGGACAATTTTCTGAATGAGCAGATCGTCAAATAAGTACTTTTCTCTCCTAATAAATTGTACTGTATCACACTGCAATAGCAAACACTATTCTCGTTCCATAAATTCTTTCTCTATACTAGTTTAGTAGCTGAAACCAGGTTTTTCCCAATTAATGAATGGGGGACATCTGTTAGTATGGTAGACTGTGTATAGCAATAATCATATTAAAGGACAAATAAATTCTGTTAAATGTAAGAATGCAGCAGATAAGCATACATACGAGATCAGCAATATATTGATGTTCAGGCTTGCCCAATACCAGCGGGATCACGGGTCAGGCGGGTTCTGGCCGATCTCGCACCACCATCTGCTCTCCCCGCCCACCACCTTGGACTTCCAACTTCCAGATTCCTTTTTTATAGACGCACACCTGCTAACCCTGCCCCTTTTGTGACATCATCGGCAGGGCAGGCGCAGGTCTATAAAAGGAACCCGAAATTCGGGCACGGCCTAAGAGAGGGTGGGTTAGGGTTGGGAGCGGGTCGAATTTCATCCGACCCATACATCACTACAGCAATAGCATTTAGCTGTGGCAGAGCTTTACTTAAAAAAAAGCATAGACTCTACAAACCAAAAATTACAACAAGCCATTGCTTCTTCTCACAGACCAAGACCATACTCATGTGTAGTACCATTGACCTTTGCAACTTTTGCAACTGAGAATGAAAAAATTGTTTTTGAAGAGGGAACCACAGACTTTATAAACAGTATTTTTGAAAATTAACCTAGCGATCTGGGGCAGGATAGGCTCCTCTTTAATATACTACAAAGCTAATTGAAAGGCTTCCCTTGCCCTTTAAATCATTAAAACATCAATAGCCAGCACTCACTCTGTCTTCTGTCAGTTCCCATAGTCAACCAGGGCCTGAACTTGGGGGAACAGACAAACAGAAGGGGTATGTGCCCAGCGCTCCTGCTGGATCTGCACCCTAGGCACATGTCTCTTCTGCCTACACAAAAGGGGGGTTATGGGAGCACTCCAAGGCACTCTAAGGTTGGAAGTGCAACTTATCTGGCCAAATTAGCTATAAACATACAGAAGAGAGGTGATGGATCAATGTGCATTCCCTGGTCCCCTGTTTTCGATGTCATTTACTACCTATGCAAGTGCTTGTATTTTCAAAAACAGTGGATTTTAGTTACAAAGTTATGATCTTAAAAATGACTGGTCACCATACCATTTCAAGGTAAACCCCATATGATGGTCCTATGGTCATATATTTCATAGGCTGGCACCTACCAGCATGGCTGCATTTCTTGAGTAAAAGATCTCCTGACCTGGACATTGGTCGCAGTCACAGGCTTGATACTCCCATGCCATTATCTTTAATAAGGAGAAAGACTGCCTTTGGTTTCAAAGGCTTAATCCTACCGCCCCTTTTGTGGCTTTTAAGGGGAGAGACCACTCAGACCAACACCCAAAGGGGTGGATGTGGGGGTGTTTCAACCACATGAAAGTTTAGCCATTCTTCCTGCAGAAGTACAATGGAAGTATGACTGATTTGGCCAAATTAATTACAATCATTCTGTCTACCCCTAGGTCCAAACCCTGTGTAAGTATAAAGTATAAGTCTAACTTATCACTGATTATTATATTGTTAAGCTGCATTGGTGAAACCCAAAGTCTACAGACTATTCTTCCATTTTCACTCCACCATGCTACATTGCCCATGTGAACTCACTCTACCTAATGTTTCATAAATACTTGGAAAACTCTCAAGCACCTAGTAATGCTTTCACTTACCAATGACATGTAGGTATCCATAGGGCTACATTTCCTTATGGTCTGAAAATCCCATATGGTTTGAAATCCCCTGCTGTGGCCAGCTAAAGTAGGCCATAAACGATAAGATCCACCAGATGCAAGGGAAAATCAAACCTGCTCGAGCGATATCTGGGGAGACCTTTCGGAACGCCCCATATATGGGCAGATAAGCTGCCGAATCTGTCTAAAGGACTGATATCAGCACACTCTTGTGTGTCATTAGTGTGTCCTAGTGGGGCAACCTGTAGGTGTAATCACAGGATCCCACTAGGTGTAGGCACTGCCATTGAGACAATTTCCCAGTACCCTTTCGTTTGGTAAAGGAGATTCAGGACCTGTGAGTGGTAAGATGTTTATCCTATCCTACAAGTGGTGGGCAAGATAGGGTTACAGACAGAACAGCTTTCCTGAAAGTCAATTACAACCATGGCAGTGAGTGAAGACTTTTCAAGATCCCTAAGCTATAACTTTCTCAACCACATCTACTGATTCTGCTCTGTCCTCAAAGTATTACTGTATTACTGTACTAATGTAAAATGGATTTGACACTGGGGTTGCAGAAGCCCAGGCAAATGTTTTTTTTTAGTACTTTGGTATTTTATCAGCATTTCACTTCCTTTACATGCAGATAATTCCATCACATCAGATTAGTATCTGCATTTGACAGTTGAAAAACCAGTTGAGCATCTTTGTAACTCATTTTATGTAGAATATTGTATAGGCATTCATTCGTTTATTTCTACTGGAGGGTATCATTTTATTCTAAGTGGAGTAATTATTAAATATTTTGTCATAGTGCGATAATTGTACAATTGTTGCCATTTTGCCTACTTCACAAATCACACTGACATTAACATAAAAAGGGTATGTCAACAAAGAATCCTTCATCGGTAGCTTTAATAAATTCTGTTTATTTACTACATTGACATTTTTATTGTTTCTTGGCTAATGTCTCCAAATCATAAGTAACACAGGGCACTATTAATTACAGTTTTAGGGACTGTACTAATATGCACACCTGTGACATTCTAACTGAATTCAATAAGCCCTGACCTTGTACCTGGATTTTCTATAGGTGTTTATATAGGTTAGCCAGGTATCAAAAAAATTTTGTGTTTTTTTTTCTTCATTAGTTAAAGTTTCTAGCCAGTCTTAATAAAAAATGTGATGTATTTTTGTCATACTAGAGAGATAGGTGGGGGGAGTGGGATAGCCATTTATGCAAAATAGCTTTCCTAGCTGCCGCTGCAACTTATTACACTAGGGGGTAAATTTATCAAAGAGTGAAGTTCCGCCACTAGAGTGAAATTCCGCAGCTCTCTATGGGATTTTGAAAGGCCTATTTATCAATGGGTGAAAGTGAAAGTTCGCCCTTTGATAAATACCATTATAAAAATCCCATAAAAATGAATGGAGACTGGCAGAATTTCACTCTAGTGGCGGAACTTCACTATTAACTTCACTCTTTGATAAATATACCCCTAGGGCTTTTTCTGGTCTTGAAACACTAGTGTTCTATAAAAATGTTCTGAATATAGCCCAGGCAACGGTGGTGTACATTTTCTTCCTAGTTGAAGAAGAACCAAACCCTTATCCATAAAAACCCCTACCCCCCTACCCTTCATAGTCCCCCCTGCTCCCCCCCCAGCCTAGGTGTATACTTCGGTAAATGCCCCTAAGTCTTTACTTAACTCTCTTTGCAGATTCAGCGCAGCAGAGATCAAGGGCTCCATCTTTGCCTCTTTGGTTTTCTTTGTGACGTAAGCACCATATCGGCGCATTCGCAGTTGGAGCAGTCTTCCGGTTACCGACAACTGCACATGCGTCGAAATTGATGGAAATTGCCAAAGCACTGGAAGAAGACCCTAAGGGGCAGATTCATTAAGGGTCGAATTTCGAAGTTAAAATTACTTCGAAATTCGACCCTCGAATTGAAATCCTTCGACTTCGAATATCGAAGTCGAAGGATTTAGCGCTAAACATTCGATCGAACGATCGAAGGATTTTTCGTTCGATCGAACGATTAAATCCTTCGAATCGAACGATTCAAACGATTTTAATCAAACGATCGAAGGAAAATCCTTCGATCAAAAAAAGCTTAGCAAGCCTATGAGGACCTTCCCCATAGGCTAACATGGTCGAAGTACCCAAAAAAAACTTTGAAATTCGAAGTTTTTTTCATTCGAATTCTTCACTCGAAGTTAGTGAATCTGCCCCTATGAGTCGGAAGATGGTGCCTGTGAGCTCGGCTGTGCTGAATCTGCAAAGAGAGGTAAGTAAAGACTTAGGGGCATTTACCAAAGTATACACCTAGGCTGGGGGGGAGCAGGAGGGACTATGTAGGGTAGGGGGGTAGGGGTTTTTATGGATATGGGTTTGGTTCTCCTTTAAGTCTTTCCACTAACTGACAATTTTAGGATGTGTGGACATAACCATAGGCAGTGTAACATGTCCGCTCTAGATTCTCCATATTCCAAACAGTTGTCTGAGCTGGCAGTACCAATATTGAATCCCTCTAACGGTGTTAAGTATGCGTGATATAGACTTTGTAAGGCCATCTCCTGATATTTGCTAGCCGACAGGCTTTTCATGATGCGTGTATGATATTGGAGAACCTCTTTATCAGATTGTGGCATTATTGACGTCCATATTGTAAAACTAGTGGTGGAGTGTCATGCCGTGGCCATAAAAAGTCTATGGGTTGTTTTTGTCTTTTTCTGTAAGTTTAGCTAATTGTTGGTTGATGAAATGCATTAATTGGTTTAGTGCAAAATTGATGAGTTTGTACGAATGGATATTTTTGTATTAAGTCTGAGATTGATTGCTGTGTGTGTTTGTCTAAGATCATGTCTTTTATATTCTGTATGCCTAGTGTCTCCATGTTTGAAATATTGTGTTATTGAGACCTGGGATAACATTTTTGTTTCTTATTCACGTCAAATGTATGGAATTAAAAGGAGATAAGTCCGCTTTTTAACGGACAATGACGGATCTTTTTGTAATTTGGATCTTCATACTTTAAGATTTATTTAAAATTATTTAAACATAAAATAAGCCCAATAGGCTGGTTTGGCTTCCAATAAGGATTAATTAGTTTGGTTCAAGTACAAGGTACTGTTTTATTATTACATAGAAAAAGAGGATTTTACGAATTTGAATTATTTGATTAAAATGGAGTCAATGGGAGATGACCTTCCCATAATTAGGAGCATTCTGGATAAAATGTTCCCTTTATGATATATGAGCACATGGAACATGCCTTATGAAATAAAAGGTTACATTCCATCAGAACCTGCTAAAGTTTACACAAATAAGAGACGCCTTAGATTTGATAGCATCTTTATCAAGATATAGCTTTTTCCTTGACACCAATCATTCTTGCTTTATCTTGTTACATTTACAGACTAACTCTCCAAGCAGGTTTATATATCATACCTCCCAACATTTGAAAATCAGAAAGAGGGACAAGAAGTACTGCCGCCCGATAACCATGTCCTTTTTACAAAATTTGGCAGGTTATGGAAAGTTTGAACACATTTCTGGGGGTTTCGGGTACATGTTTTAAGTGTTATTACAGTTTTGCTACAAAAGGTGAATTGCCATTTAAGCTGTAAGTCTCAGTTCTCCCAGGAGACCTGCTTATCTTAAATAGATACACTTGTATCTAAGTGCAGGTGCTGCGTATCCTGGGCTCTTTGTCAAAAAAGCCTCTTATATAATAATATAATAATTACGTTTAAGAAACTTTGATCCCGTGCACTGACTTCAGCAAAAGATACAAAGAGAAAGTCAGGGCTTTTCAGTAGCAGTCCGGGACTTTGGGCTGAGCTGTTAAAATTGGGACTGTCCTTGGGACAGTTGGGAGGTATGATATATTTCCTCTTCCATCTGATACCATCCCAACTGATCCTGAGTAGCCCTATACATGTAAACTTTTTAGGAATAACAATATCTTTAAAATGCTAAAACTATTGATTTAGGCTAGCATTACTAGTATCTGGAATAACAACCCCCTCCCCAAAGCAGATCCATGGCATTAGTAGAATTAGATTCTTCAGGATCAGTTGTGGCATTTCTGAAGCTACTGATGGCTCCTTTATGTAGGGCTGTGGGGTTTGTAGAAAATATATATAATTTCATATATAGAATATTATATAAATATAAATTATAAAGAATATTATCTTGAAAAAAAAGAAAGACTCAAGCCAGTGGGGCATCTCCATAGTAGCCATGGGGCCCGTATTTTAAGGAGAACTAAGTCCTAAATCCGAATATAGAAATGCCATATTTTATATACTGATCTTATTGAACCAGCCTAAAGCATCAGCATCTTTATAGTAGTAATGATCCATCTTGTATTTTGTTAGGAGTGTCACTGCACATGCTCAGTGTGATTTGAACAGCCTATGAGAAGCTAAGCTCAGGGATCATCACTAATCATCAAGCTTAAAATGAAGTTTTACTGAAGGTACAGGGCTGATTAAATTGTAATGTTAATTGTGCTGTTTTCTGAGCTGCCATGTACCAATAATCTGAATTTTTTTAATCATATATATATATATATATATATATATATATATATTTATTTATATATATTTATATATATTCAGAGTCTTTTGCATCCATTCTTAAACTGAGTAAGTGAAAGCAGCACAGAGCATGTGCAGTGAATTAGCAAAAAAGAAGATGGGGAGCTACTGGGGCATCTTTGGAGACACAGATCTTTACTGCTAAACAGTAACGTAACTGGAGGGGGGCGAGCCCTGGTGCGGGACATGCAGCAGGGCCCCCCTCCGTACCAGATTATCTGCCCCGAAATCGGCAGTGAGCGAGCTGCCGGGGGGCCCTGCGGGGATGTGGGCCCTGGCCCAATTGCATCCCCCGCTCCCCCGGTAGTTCCGCCATTGCTGCTAAAGGGCTGTGGTTGCCTTGGACTGGTACAGAAGCACAAAACATAATGTACAGCCCTACTTTAGAAAACTGGGATTTAGTATTTGTATATAGTATTTGTATACACATTGCTAGATTGAGAAAGAGAGAGAAAAGGGGTAATTTCACAACAGCAAATGCAGTTGTGGTCCCATTATTTCCCCTACAGGATTCCCTGAGCACCCACCACTAATGGGTGTGCTTAACTTTAATTGAAGACACCTGATTTAACTGTATAAATCTTATCGTGCTGACCTTGTGTCTAAACAATAGGCACATATATTACTTACACTCTGGAACGCTGGAAATGGCATTAACTGGACTCCAGCGCAATTAAATCTGATTTGCAACTATGTACAATTGTGTTGATTTTGATACATCACAAATTACACTTTGGTCACTTCACTTGCAGTCATAAATGACCCCTATAGTCTGATTCTGTCTAAAAAACAGTCCCCAAACACTAACGCTGAATAGCCAATTCCAAGTCAAAACTTATCCCATGTTCATAAAAAAGTTGCAGAGATTGCCACTAGTGATGAGCGAAATTTTTTGCCAAGTTTCGATGCGAAAATGACAACCATAGAATCTAATGGGTGAAAACATTTTTTGCCTAATTAAAAATTTGTTGCTCAAATTGGAGGGTCAAAAAACATTTTGTCGCCCATAGACTACAATGCATTTTGGTGAATTTTTGCTGTTTCATGAATTTTTGGCAAAGCACTATTTGCCACTTGTCTAATCGCACATACGTTGTAATAACCAATCAGATGTTAGCATTGACTTGTCAATAGTGATGAGCGAATTTATTCGCCAGGTGCGAATTTGTAATGTTAATTGTGCTGTTTCCTGAGCTGCCATGTACCAATAATCTGAATTTTTTAATCATTCTTAAACTGAGTAAGTGACAGCAGCACAGAGCATGTGCAGTGAATTAGCATAAAAGAAGATGTGGAGCTACTGTGGCATCTTTGGAGACACAGATCTTTACTGCTAAACAGTAACGTAACTGGAGGGGGGCGAGCCCTGGTGCGGGACATGTAGCAGGGCCCCCCTCCGTACCAGATTATCTGCCCCGAAATCGGCTGTGAGCGTCTGGAAATCGGCAGTGAGCGAGCTGCCGGGGGGCCCTGAAGGGGTGTGGGCCCTGGCCCAATTGCACCCCCCGCTCCCCCGGTAGTTCCGCCATTGCTGCTAAAGGGCTGTGGTTGCCTTGGACTGGTACAGAAGCACAAAACATAATGTACAGCCCTACTTTAGAAAACTTTATTCGCCAGGCGCGAATTTGCGCCGAATCCCCGAGATTCGCCACCGGTGAATAAATCGGCGAAAATTCGCCGGCGTAAAAAAAATGGATGCCAGCATCAAAAACGAGACACTGATGCCGTTTCGCGAATTTTTCGCTGTTTTGCGAATTTCGCTGGAAATTCGTTAATTTTTCTGCAAAGCTAAAAGCCCCAAATTTTCCCATCAATACTTGTCAACTGTTTAAAAACGAATGAGTTTTGGTTTACTGCCCAAGGGCAAACATAATTCTATTTTATTACATATAGAAGAAATTCCCTAGATGAATGGTGGTCTGGCATATAAAATGAAACAAACTTGACGACGTGTGAATCTCATTTGGAGCTCCAAGATCAGATGCAAAAAATGCAAATCACAGAGATAATTTTGATCATATCTTACACGGAAAGAGCATACATTCCTCTCTGCATCATTAGCCAGAGTAAATACATATGTGCCAGACTGATCAGATCTCAGTTAGTATACAAGAATGTATGACACATTAGGGATAGTTTAATAAACCACTGTAAAAACATCTAATGTTTCCTTATGTCTGAATTACTCAAATTATCAAATGTATTTTGCTGGAGGAGATTTGAACAAAAAATCGTAGGAATCATGACTGTAGGAATCATTATGAAGTAGAATATAGGATGCAAATAATTTTTGTGCACTTTACCTTCTTTTCCATTTGAATTGAGTTCACTTTTGGGGGCAAATTCACTAAGCGCCGAAGCGCCGAACGCTAGCGTTAATTCGCTAGCGTTTGGCATTTTCGTTACTGCGCAAATTCACTAATGAACGCTGGTGTAGTTTCGCTAGTGTTACTTCGCATCCTTACGCCAGGCGAATTTTCGCTAGCGACGTAACTACGCAAATTCACTAACTTGCTCAGTGTACTGAACGCTACCTTTTACGCTAGACTTCCTTCGCCACCTCAGACCTGGCGAAGCGCAATAGAGTAGATAGGGATTGTTTCAAAAAAAGTCAAATTTTTTTCTAAGTCCCAAAAACGCTGGCGTGTTTTCTACATGATGGGTGATAGGCTGAAAAAGATCGAAATTTCTTTTGGGGCTCCCCTCCTTCCCCCCTACATTTCCTGACTCATGGCAACTTACCTAGACAGTGGGCACATGTGTAGGGCAAAATAAAAGTTTTATTTGCTGATTTGAAGGTTTTCTAGGCATTTGTAGTGCTGATACGTGTTCCTCCATTGAAATTTGAATTTTGCGCCGTATGCAAATTAGCCTTCGCTAGCGTAACTTCGCTTTACATAGCGAATCAACGCTAGCGCAACCTTACGCTAACCCTGTGCGCAACTTCAGTTTTTAGTGAATTTGCGGAGCGCTGGCGAAACTACGCCTGGCGAAGTGCGGCGAAGTTGCGCCTGGCGCAACTTCGCATCTTAGTGAATTTGCCCCTTGGAGTACAGAGACCTGCTGGTGTTCCTATGAATACAGCACTGCCCATGATTTCGGAGACATTATGCAGTGGAAGGCAGAGTCCCAAAATAATATCCCTAATATATTCCAACATTTAAAGAAACAGTTCAGTGTACAAATGAAACTGTGCAAAATAAAAAAAAAGTTAGCCAAAAATATAATCCATAAAGGCTGGAATATACAGATGTCTAACATAAAAGCCAGATCACTACTTCTTCCTTTGCAGCTAACCTGTTACCAGTCAGAAATTAATCAGTCACTTAAAGCAGAACTAAAACCTAAAAATGAATATGGCTAAAAATGCCATATTTTATATAATGAACTTGTACCAGCCTAAAGTTTCAGCTTCTCAATAGCAGCAATGGTCCAGGACTTCAAACTTGTCACAGGGGGTCACCATCTTGGAAAGTGTCAGTGACACTCACATGCTCAGTGGGCTCTGAGCAGTTGTTAAGAAGCTAAGCTTAGGGGTCGTCACTAATTATCCAGCAGAAAATGAGGTTGGTCTGTAATATAAGCTGATGCTACAGGGCTGATTATTAAATTCTGATGCTAATTGCACCGGTTTCTGTGCTGCCATGTAGTAATTATCTGTATTAATTACTAATCAGCCTTATATTGTGACATTTATATTCTATGTGTACTGTATATTGTGAGTGGGTCCCTAAGCTCAGTAAGTGACAGCAGCACAGAGCATGTGCAGTGAATCAGCAGAAAAGAAGATGGGGAGCTACTGGGGCATCTTTGGAGACACAGATCTTTACTGCTAAATGGCTGTGGTTGCCTTGGGCTGGTACAGAAACAGAAAACATAATGTATAACATGTGTATCCTACATATAGGGCCACATGAGACCAAATTGTTCTATAGGTTTGCTTTTAAATCTGAGCTGCATGCTAAGGACCAAAAGCAAAATAACAAACAGGTATGTCCCACTTCAAATTACCTTATTAGGAGGTTAGGAAGCTGCATCAGAGGAAGTAGTGTTCTGGCTATAATGCTTGACATCTGTTCACTCCAACCTTTATAGGCTATGTTTTTAACAACAGCAACATCCCAGGGTGAAACAACAGGGACTGGCTCAATATTGCAGTGTCACCCACTGTAACCTGCAGCACTTTATATCCTCCTGTTTGCGTCTGTACATTACTCTCCCACTTAGATTGTAAGCTCTACAGGGCAGGGACCTCCTTCTACTTTGACCTTTAGCTCCTAATCTAAATGTAACTCTTCTTTCAATGTACAGTATCTGTATTTATTATTCTTTTGTTTTCTGTTTGTTCAATTAATTTATTTTCTGCTGTATAAGTTGTACATCCATACATTCGTGCTACAGTTTGCTATTTCTCAAACGAGGAGGCCTATTTATTAAAGCTTTATGAAATCACAATTAAACTCTATTTCTGTATAAAATACGTATATCTCACTAGATGTTAGTGATGGGAGAATTTATTCGGCAGGCCTAAATTCCCGCCGCCAGTGAATAAAATCGGCGAAACTGCCGCGAAAAAAAACGGGCTCCGGCATCCAAAAAACAGACGCCACCATCAAAAACGGATGTTGGCATCAAAAACAAGATACTGGCGCCGTTTCGCGAATTTTTCGGCAAATCGAAACGCCCCAAATATGCCCATCACTGCTAGATATTACTGGCCCCCACAGCAAATTCATTTTAGTTTAGGGTCCACTAATAACCAGTGGTTGTCCTTTTTTTACCAATGTATGTTGAAAATGTTCATTATTTAGGGTGTCATGGGGCCCCCTTTACCTCCTGGGCCTCCCTGAAACCACAGGGTCTGCTTCCTCTATAGCAGTGGTCCACAACCAGTAGCTCATGAGTAAAATGTTGCTCTCCAACCTCTTGGATGTTGCTCTTAGTGTTTTTTCAAAGCAGGAGCTTATTTTTGAATTCCAGGCTTGGAAGCAAGTTTTATTTGTATAAAAACTAAGTATAGTGCCAGGTAGAGAATCCTGTAGGTTGCCAGTCCACATAGGGGCTACCAAATAGTCAATCACAGCCATTATTTGGCCCCCAAAGGGACGTTTTCATGCCTGTTTTGCTCCCCAACTCTTTTTACATTTGAATGTGGCTCAAGGGTTAAAAAAGGTTGGGGATCCCTGCTCTATAGTAACACCCCTGATCACTAAAACCTCTAAAGATTTGAGTTTTTCAGACAATTACAAGCAAAAAATCGATCAGAAATCATCTAAAAATAAATGTCCAACTGCATCAACACAGCTCCTATTGCTTCTATGGGACCTCGACTGCTTTTACTTGGAGAAGTTTTGCATTGGCGTTTTTCATGGTTTGGACACTTCAAAAATCTCAAATTTTTATAGTTTTAGAGAGATTAAAAAGAAAAACTATTTTTTAGAGAACAATATGATTCAGGAAAAAAAGGAAATCCGAATGTTAGCAAAATTGTCCTATTGAATTTACCCTATTTATGATCCTTCAAGTATTGTATATTAGTTGGGCCAAACACGTTTGGGCATCGGCATACAAGCAACGCACGTTTATTACATCAAGTGATGTAACGTTTCGGGAGCAGACCCCTTCATCAGAAGTCTGACAAGTACACTTCATTTGCTAGAATTCAGAAACAAATCGGTTGAATTCTATGGACAAATATATTTATAATGTGATGACTGGTTGATTCCGGTGCTTTCCACATCTCACCTTTAGACCATCTACATGAGCAATCTAACCCAGAAATAGAAGAAATGTTATTTTCCACAGTTATACAGTTACAGGTATTTCTGGTTTGCAGATTAAACAGACTTTCCTAAACTTGATGAAACTGTAATATTTTGGCTTCTGGTAGGTCCGATATCTTCAGTTTTTTAAATGTCATTGGATTTTTTCCCAAACTCTGAAGCTCATTTTGTTTAGCCAAATAAAGACAGCATATGGCACTGCTGAAATGGCATATTCCAAGTATTATGGATATAAACAACTACAGTGAAACCTCAATTCTACATACCCTGAGTTTAGGTTTTCCCACATTTTGCACCTTTTTTTGTGGTTCCATCAATTTATAAGGCTTTTTAATTTCCCTGGACTTCACACCAAAATGTTGTCCTGATGTTCCCAAAAATAGTGGTTTGTCCTATGTGAATGTTATTATCAGTGAAATTAAGAGTTTTAAAATACTAACTAAATGCATACCATGTATAATGCATACTAAATGCCATGGTTCTGTCTGTAAATAGTAAAGTCCAATTAGTCTGCATCTCTTAGGATTTATCAAGGGTCGAATAGAAAATTTGAATTTACGAATTTGAGTTTCGAGTTTATTTTAGTGTAATTCGACTAGGGAATAGTCCAAATTCAATTTGAGTTTTAAAAAAAAATTAAATTTCAAATTTATCATGTACTGTCCCTTTAAAGGAGAATTTAACCCTTAACTAAAAAAAAAAACCCTACTTTCCGACCCTACATAGACCCCCCTCCCTCCTCCTCCTAGCCTAGCTTCTACCCCTGGGAAATACATCTAACTTTTTACTTACCCCTCTGTGCAGTTCACGGCAGCCATCTTTCAGGTCTTCGTGTCTTCTTCCAGCGCTTCGTCAATTTCCGTCTATTTCGGCACATGTGCAGTTGTCACAAACCGGGAAATTGTTCCAACTGCTCATGCACCGATTCCCCGGTCTCGGTCTCAGATTTCCGAAGACCCGGAAGATGGCTGCCGTAAACTGCGATCCCTGAATCTGCACCGAGGGGTAAGTAAACAGTTAGGCGCATTTCCCCCGGGTTAGCAACGAGGCTGGGGGGGAGGAGGAAGGGGGGTGTACGTAGGGTACGGGGTAGGGTTTTTTTTAGTTAAGGGTTGAATTCTCCTTTAGGAATACGAATTCAGCTATTCGCCATCTAAACCCTGCTGAATTGGTGTTTTAGCCTATGGGGGACCTCCAACGACAATTTGGAGTCGTTTGGTGGACTTTTAAAAATCTAATTTTTTAAAAAAATAAAAAAACTTTTTTTTGGGTGAATAAATTCAAATCTAATTCGAATTTGATTTGAGTCGAATTTGATTTGAGTCGAATTTGATTCTTTTAACCCAAATTAAAAAAATTCTACATTTTCAATTAATTTCGATTGGTTGGTTTTTTGTTTTCGAATTTCGAGTTTAAGGGAGTTTATGGGAGTTTTTATAAACTCCTATGAACTCTTAATTCGACATGTGATAAATATGCCCCTCATAAGATCATTCATTGCTTTAGGTCTTGCTAATGCCCACTATAATGTAACATTAATGCTGCAATGTTTAACACAGGTAAAAGTAAAACCGACTACTCTGTGTCTATCCCTTGAGTACATGAAGAATAAGTTGCTTTAACACGTTGTCCTGATTTTATATTTTACACAATTTCTCCTGGTCCCCTGAAAATACATAAAATGGAGGTTCTACTATATACTTGTATTGTTCCTCTCCCCAGAAACAAATAAAGCTTTATAGAAATCATATTTCATATTAAAAAAATATTTTCACTCATAGGGCTGCCACACAAGCTCAGGGTCCAAGAATACATGTTTTTATGAGGCTACTGACCCACATGCTTCTGTTGCATGCAAGGCCTGGGGACCCCTGGGTCAAAAGCCCTGGTGGGCCTCGGACCATCCAATCCAACACTGCAATAGCTAGGTAGGCACTAGATAAGGAAGGACAAAATGGTAATGGGGGTCATCTAAACAGTTTGGAAACAATGTGCATAGAATTATAACAAAGTGTGTGGAATTCAGACTCAAAATGAAAATAGTGAATTGTCATGGTTTTCCCGTCAGCTACTGCTAAATGATGCTGCCTGCATTGCAAGTGTAGCTTATGACCCAAAAAGTCACACATTCTGACAAATCCATAATGGGCAAATCTGCCCTATTAAATTTCTGAAAAATTGCCTACATTTTTTTTGTCCTGTTTTGTATCTCTGAAAAAATTGCGAATTTACCTCGAAATTCGCGAAACAGCAAAAAATTTGAGAACCGCAGTGGGCGACAATTTTTATACGCACCGATTTAGATGCGCAGCAAATTTTTTTTTTTTTGAAGCGCAACAATTTAGATGCGCACCAAATTTTTTTTGATGCGCCGGATTATTTTCGCTGCAGTTTCGGAATTTATTAAATGCAGGTGGCGAAACACGAAAATTCGGTCCACTGTAATCAGAGTCCTGAAGTTTATATTTGTAATTCAGTTTCCAATTGTTACCTTTGAAGTGAAGTACATTCTAGATTATTTTTAAAGGACAGGGCAACCCACTGAATATCCAGATGCTAAAGCCCATGGGGCAGATTCACTAAAGGGTGATAGCGATACTTCTTCAGTGCGAACATTTCAAAACGAAGATTCGCTAGCGTTCGTTTGTACCTAGTGAAAATTCGCTAGTAATCTTACGCTTAGGTCAATTTGAATAGGGGAGGTGCATGTTGTATAAACGTCTTTTTTTTTTAGAGATGGTGGAAATGCTTGAAGTGCCCACTTTTTATTCCAAATGTCCAAGGAAGCTTAATAAAGACATAAAAGCTCCTCTAATGCCCTAGATATGAGTCCACCCTAAAATATATGCGGCATGACCATCAAATGTGTTAAAAAACTGTTCACATAAAAATCTTTAATAGTTCGGACTTTTGAAGACAATCCTGCTTTAAAAATAAAAAAGTCGCCTGTGTTTTTTTACACTTTTTATGACCTTCAGGGGTACAGCATATGATGCCACTGACATTAGATTGAGGATCGTATCAGCAGTTTGTCTGGTCTAAGGTGACGAAGGAAACTCTGGCGAAAGAAGAAACGTTCAGTAAAATCCGGAATTTAGTGAATATGTGGAGCAACAACCATTCACCAGAGCGAAAAGAGTGCAAATGAACACTAGCGACTGTCTCTTTTGATAACGAATTGTCGTCTGCATCTGTTAATAAATTGACAATGTCCCTCCGGATTTTATTTCTGCCAAATTTTCGCTAGCGACGTCCACTTCGCCCTTTAGCGAATCTGCCCCCATGTGTTCACATTACCACTCAAGTTTCATGCTGAAAGGCTTTTTGTTTGTAGTTTTATACACAAGCGCACGGTTGGTTGTTGTCTGAATGTCAATTAGAGGCCTAAGCCGAACTCAGAGACTTCTGGGACATTTATGGAAATTTTCGAGTGCAATAAGGAGCTACAGAGAAACCTTGGCTTATTTTTACGACTTGCTCGATGCTTCAAAGTTAGGCAAAACTAGGCTTGACTTCTGAGACAATATCATTGCGAGGTTTGCCTTGTCCTTTAACGATGAAATAATATTACATTTATTTGCAACTTTTTTTGCAGACTGTTTAAAGCAAACATGGTTGGTGTCACAACTGTATGTTCTAGGAAAACAATGTAGTTATAATTACCCAGAAATAGTTTTAAAAAGAATATCAGTTTCCATCAGCAGCAACGAACATAAGGAAATAAAATACAGTACTTTCCATTGTACTGATAGGGATGATAGTGGCAAAGAAGTATTTCCTTTTTCCTTTTCTCTGCTCTAAGTGAATATTATAAATAGGAAGGTGAGATACTACTTGTTACCATTACGTGCTCAGACAGCCATGGGGTATCAACTTACCATCCATTGGGTTCTACTGCTGGTATTCACTTTTTCATGCTCATCTCAAAATGTAAAAGGTAAATGCTTATGGTCTTACCTCCTTTCAAACTCCTAGTTGCTTAGAATCTTTTTTGCTATAAGAGAAGAGAGTCTTACTTTGACTTTGATTGTCCCAATGATATATATGAGCATCTTTGACAAATTAACTGGTTCTTGTTCTTGTAAACAGGTTCCCAAACCAAGGAATCACAATAATAATTAATATTAATAAGATAAATAATAATAGTAATAATAATAATAATTATAATAATAAAGCTTTTTTTAACTCTTGAAGTTACACTTTGTATATACTATATATATATATATGTATATATATATTTTTACTGTATATATTCAGAAATATGCATTATAAATGTCTCTGTTGTGTTCCCTAACAGTTCAACAAGTGTATCATGTGAACAATGTCTGCAGTACATGGGGCAACTATCTATTCAAGACATTCGATGGAGATATTTACCGATATGATGGCTACTGCACCTACAATTTGGTTTCTGCTTGCCATGGCGACACGCCGTTTCATGTCCACATCACGCGTCAAAGCTCTGGCAGTCGGGCCTTCATTTACAAGATTCTTGCAACTGTCAGCGGTGTCACCGTTCAAATGAAAAGGGATTACACGACGACAAGTGAATTGGTGGTGGATGATAATCCGTAAGTAATAGACAATCCTCATATCTGTAAACTGGGTCTTTTCTGCATTGACAGCATACATAGATATTCAACACTCTAAAAATACAGGTTCTACATGACATATACTCCTTTTTTTGCAGAAAATATTTGTTCGTTCTACTTTTTCAGCAAAAATGCCCATAAACTGAATATTTCTTTCAGTCAAGAGCAATCCACAATTACCCAAATCTTAAATGGTATCTAAACTCTTTACTACATTTTTGCTGGATTATAAATCCCATCCTATTTTAGAATACAGGTATGGGACTTGTTATCCAGAATGCTCGGGACCCAGGGGTTTCCAGATAACAGATCATTCTGTAATTTGGATCTTCATATCTTAAGTCTACTAGAAAATCATTTAAACATCAAATACACCCACTAGCCAGGTTTTGCTTCCAATAAGGATTAATTATATTTTAGTTGGGATCATGCCCAAGGTATTGTTTTATTATTATTATTATTACAGAGAAAAAGGGAATCTGTTTGGATTATTTGGATAAAATGGAGTCTATGGGAGACGGCCTTTCTGTAATTCGGATAATGGATCCCATACCTGTATTATAAAGGATTATATCAGGCTGCGAACCGTAGTCCAGCAACATCACAGTTGTAGTCTTAAAGAAGATATAATCTGTTAGCAGAGTAACTGGGTAATCTGGAGTTGCAGTGACAGTCAGGACTCTTACCAGTATGATGCTGCAAGCATGGTTGAGACTTTATTCTCCTCACAACATGCAGAAGAAGACAGGATATAACATCACCTCATGGAGATTATTCCCAGAATGCACATGTTAATAAAACTTTATGAACACACAACAATATGAACACTGACACCTACTGGCAGAAACAAACAACAGTATAACACAGTATATGAGAAGGTTTTTGTTGCTAACTGATAGTGTACACACACTAGTCTAACACCCCCACTCAACAAATACTTCTCACAATAGTCCCATTCTTGTTCTGAGCTTCTCAAATTTGGGTCTTGGTAGTGGCTTTGTCATAGCATCTGCTATCATATTATCAGTCTCACAGTAGACAAGCTCAATTACATTTTGTTCCAGTAGATCCCGCAGGTAGTGATGTCTAACATCAATGTGCTTGGTTCTGGCATTGATCTTTTCACTGTTTGCAAGCTTTATACACCCTTGGTTGTCCTCATATAGAACTGTTGGCTGATGCATGGGCTCACCAAGGTCTTCTAGAAGTTGGCGTAACCAAATTACTTCTTGACTAGCATGAGCTGCTGAGATGTATTCTGCTTCTGTAGAAGATAATGCCACAGAGATTTGCTTTTTGCTAGACCAGGATATTGGGTTGTTACCTAACTTGAACAAGTAGCCACTTGTAGATTTGCGAGTACTGGGGTCACCTGCCCAGTCTGAGTCCACATATCCTGTGAGATCTAGGTCACCACTTGAAGATATTTTTAAACTTAAGTCTTTGGTCTGACTGAGGTATTGCATTACTCTTTTTATTGCATTCCAGTCTCTTTGACGAGGTTTACTTACACATCTGCAAAGAATTGACATGGCAGCACATATATCTGGACGTGTAGTGGTGGCAATGTACAAGAGTGCCCCCACTGCTTGTCTGTATTTTTCATTGTTTGGCAGAAGATCTTCTTCTCCTTCCAATTTTAAGTATGCTGTGTCCATTGGTGTGCTCACACCTTTACATTCTGTCATGCCAAACTGATTGAGAATAACACAAACTTTGTTACTTTGATTTAACAGAAAACTTCCATCATGCTCTCTTTGTATATGGATTCCTAGGTAGTAGGTCACATCTCCTAGGTCCTTGGTTTCAAAATGCTTGTTGAGAGTTCTGTTGAGCTTTGAAATTTCCTCATACTCTTTGTGAGCAATTATCAAATCATCAACATAGAGTAGTAAATACATCCACTCCTCACCTGTGTGTTTGCAGTATAAACATGGATCAGCTTTACTTCTTGTGAAGCCTTCATCTAACAAGACTTTATTCATCTTTGAGTTCCATGCCCTAGCTGATTGCTTCAGCCCATATAGTGATTTGCTTAACTTACACACAAGATGTTCCTCTCCTTCTTTCACATAACCTTTTGGTTGTGTCATGTACAGTTCCTCTAATATATCACCATTGAGAAAGGCTGTTTTGATGTCATGATGTCTCACAATCATATTCTTTACAGCTGCAATAGCCATTAAAGTTCTAAAAGTACTTTGCTTGGCAACAGGAGCAAAAGTAGCATCATAATCTTCTCCATACTTTTGTGAAAATCCCTTTGCAACCAATCTTGCCTTGTATCTATGGACTTTACCTTCAGAATCACATTTAGCTTTAAAAACCCATTTACATCCAATTGCATGTTTACCTTGAGGTAACTCAGTAAGTTTCCAAGTTTGAAGCTGGTTGAGTGAAGACATCTCTTCATCAGCTGCTTGAATCCACTTTTGCTTCTCAGGGATAGGCAACTTTTGCATTTCCTCCCATGATGCTGGTTCAGGCTGTGGTGCTGGACGAACCATATAGGACAAACGTTTAGCTGGGATGCCCTTATTGCTTCTTGTAGACTTTCTGACTGAAGTTGTGGAGGTTTCACTTTCTCCCTTTTCAGTTTCTGAATCACTTACACTGACCACAGTCTCAGTGCTCTCTAGTACTGATTGGGGCTCTTCTGTAGATTTTGCAGTTGATGTCACGTCATGAAACTTTAGACATACAGAGTTTTCATCAATAACCACACTCCTGCTGACTGTTACTTTGTTGGTGCTTTGGTGCAGGATTCTGTACCCTTTTTGAGATTCACTGTAACCAACAAGTATACCTTCCTCAGCACACGCTTCCCACTTTGTACGTTTTTCTTTGGGAACATGTACATAGGCTTTGCTTCCAAAGATTTTTATGTGTTTCAGGTCTGGTTTCTTCCCATTCCATAGTTCATATGGAGTTTTCTCTGTTGCTTTGCCGGGTAAGCGGTTTTGAAGATAGCAGGCTGTCATAACTGCTTCTCCCCAATATGTGGTTGGTATGTCTGCATCGAAAATCATGCTTCTTCCACTTTCACACAAAGTGCGGTTCATTCTCTCTGCAACACCATTTTGCTCTGGGTTGTATGGTACAGTAGTCTGAAACATAATTCCATGTTTCCTCAGAATGGCTTGTGTTTTGCCACTTGTATACTCAGTCCCATTATCTGCACGGAGTGCTTTTGGCATTTTGCTAAATTTATTGTTTACTTGAGCAAGATACTCTTCAAGCTTCTCTGGAACTTCATCCTTGCTATGCAGCAGGTGGAGTACTGTGTACCTTGAGAAATCATCAATAAATGTAAGAAAATATTTCTTCTTTCCTGGGGTCTGAGTTTTCATTGGACCACATAGATCTGTGTGAATTAGGTCCAAGGGCTGTTGAGCTCGGCTGTTGCTGGATTTTGGAAAAGGTTTCTTTGTCATTTTTCCTTTTATGCAGCTAGTACATTTCAATAGCTTACTACATGCATCAATTTTTATACCACTGGCATGCTGGTCCTGAACTAGCCTTTTAATTGCTTCAGGATTTCTGTGCCCAAGGCGACGGTGCCATGTGTGAATACAGTTACCATGTCTTTCCTCTTTGGCAGCCTTAACCATTTCCTTAGAGTTCAGCTGATAGAGTTCATTTCTGATATTTCCTCTTGCGAGTATGCGATTCCCTTTAGTGATAACACAGTCATCACCTTTAAATGTAACTGTATTTCCTTGCTTAGTTAGCTTTTTCACAGACAACAAGTTACTTTCAAGAGCTGGGACATATAGGACATTTTTGACAGGTATCTTCCTGGTGACTGTTTTGGAGACAGGGCAGTGAAGAAAACCTTCCCCCACTCCCTCTGAGACCATGAACTGCCCATTAGCTGTAGCAATTCTTTCGGCTTTGCTTTGATCAAGCTGAGTGAAGAATTCCTTATCATTGGTCATATGACTTGTAGCTCCTGAGTCGATACACCAGCTGTGGCTTGATGATCCATCCTCTTTGGAGTGAAAAGCACACTCTGCATCTGTGTTTTCCATTTCTCCTTTAACACTTTTGGCTTGCTGTTGGTTAACTTTACTCTTTTGCTGTTTCATTCTAGCTTTCCAGACTCTGCAGTTTGCCTTTAAATGACCTGGCTTTTTGCAAACAAAACATTCACGAGTTTCACACTGAATATTAGGATTTTTAGTTTGATCCTTAGTTTTTAGTACAGTTTCTGTCACAGATTTGTCATTTGCACTTTCTGTTTTCCGTTTATATTCATCCACAAGTTTGCCTTTAACATACTCCAGTGTTAGCTCATCATCTGGGCGTGCATCTAGTGCTGTGACAAGTGTCTCATAACTTTCTGGGAGACCACTAAGCAGCAATGCTGCAACATGAAAGTCTTTAATTTCTTCTCCTATTCCTCGCAGGCGTTCTACCATTTCTAAGGTGCATCTTATATAATCCTGCATATGCTGGCCTTTCATCAGCTTAGTCTGGTACAGCTTTCTAATCAGGTACAGTTTATTGCTGAGATTTGCCCTCTCATGCACTTTCTGTAGCTCCTCCCACATTTCTTTTGCAGTTTCACATTTGCATATATGCACAATCTGATCATCATCTATGCTGAGAGAAATAGTGCTTTGTGCCTTCTGATCTTTCTCTAGCCATTCATCTGTGGGTGGATTTGGTCTGGCCTCCTGTATACACTTCCATGTCCCTTCTCTGATAAGCAGCATCTTTATTTTAAACTTCCAAGACTGGTAGTTCTGGTTAGTCAGATTAGCTACTGAAAACTTTGCGCTGTTAGCAGCCATCACTTATGCTTGTGACTTTTTTTTTTTTTTTTTATGATGCTGACTGACTGCTGGGTGCCTGTGCTGTGCTTGTAACTGCAGCAATATTCAGATGTATAGCTGGAGCTGTATCTGCTAGCTGTATCTGTGGGCTGTATCTGTGAGCTCTATCTGCAGACTTTATCTGGGAGCTGTATCTGTCAGCTTATCGGCAGGCTTTATCTAGCAGCTTTTATCTGCAGGCTGTATCTGGGCCCATAACCTGTTAGCAGAGTAACTGGGTAATCTGGAGTTGCAGTGACAGTCAGGACTCTTACCAGTATGATGCTGCAAGCATGGTTGAGACTTTATTCTCCTCACAACATGCAGAAGAAGACAGGATATAACATCACCTCATGGAGATTATTCCCAGAATGCACATGTTAATAAAACTTTATGAACACACAACAATATGAACACTGACACCTACTGGCAGAAACAAACAACAGTATAACACAGTATATGAGAAGGTTTTTGTTGCTAACTGATAGTGTACACACACTAGTCTAACATAATCACACACAAATTAAATGGGCACTAAATATTAAATGTAAAATGCTTTTCAATTAGCATGTGCTCAGAAGAATGAGTGTGCTTAAATGCAATTAAAGGGGGATTTGTTCTATTCATGTCAATGCACAAATATACCCCTTCTGTTATATTTACACTTATCTTTGGGGCTGCCGAGATGTTGCTGTGCAGAGCCATAAGCATACTCAGATCAGATGGCAGTGATCCCCCTACAGATACAAGTTATAAAGGCACATAGAGAGTTTGCTGGACAGAATCCACCTACTATAATGCTAAAGAAAAGGTCTATAGCTGTGAGCGTATATCTAGCCAAAGACGTGTGGCATTTTTGAAAAATCTATTTCAATCTATTGAAATTCTAAACTAGCTACGAACAGTTGTGATTGTAATCAATTCTTCTCCCCACGGGGTAAGTGCAGTTGGCAGTTTCTCAAATAAAGAGCATGTATAATTTAATCCCCCATCTCTGTGATAAAACACAGTTTTACATAAACCTTATGGAACAACAGAATAATCTGGGTTTACATTATTCTCTTCTATCACTTGAACCGATAATCTGGATTCCTATTGCATCAAAACAAACCCCTAGCATGCTAAATCATTAACATCTAAATGCGTCTTTATGCACAACTGCAAATCCCCTGGAGAAGAGAGCATTGTAATTGCATGCTTCTAAGTTAATGGGTTCCAGTTTGCCAATATTGTCCCTTTGAATTAAATATGAAATTAAATATGGAACCTTTTGCATATGTGATTTATACTGCTTAGAGAAATTGTGGTTTGCTTTCTGTCCAATATATTGTGCACCAATCCCTAAGATCAGTGACAGCAGCTACATGCAGACTGAGCATGTGTGGTGGCTAGACAGAAAACAAAGGGGTAGACTTACTAAAGGGTAAATTGTCATCAGTGACCGATTCGCACACTTTGCACCACTTCACCAGGAGTAAAATTATTACCACTACGCAAATTCACTAAAATGCTTAGGTGCGTCGAACGCTGGTGACTTTTCACTAGCGTTACTCCTTCAGTGCGAGCATTTCATATTGAAGATTCTCTAGCGTTCGTTTATGCCTAGCGAAAAGTCGCTAGTGATCTTATGCTTAGGTTAATTTGAATAGGGCGGATACATTAAAGTTGTATGGACTTCTTTATTAGAGATGTTGGTGCAAATGCTTGAAGTGGCCACTTTTTATTACAAATGTCCAACGAACCTTAATAAAGACAAAAGATATAATACCCTACACGTGAGCCCACTATAAAATTAATGGCCTTCCAATGTCTGGGGAAAAATGTTAACCCAAAAAAGTTCAAGTTAGGACTTTTGAAGGCAATCCAACTTAAAAAAAAGGAAAAGTCGCCAGGGTTTTTAACTTGAATGCATTTTCGGCAGACAGGCTATGATGTCACTGACATAAGATTGAGGAAGATGTAGCTTAACGTAACGTTCAGTAAAATCCGCACTTTAGTCGCCTGGCGATAGAGTGCGAACAAACACTAGCGACAGTCTCTTTCCATTACAAATTGTCTTCTGCACCTGTTAGTGAATTGGCGATGTCCCTGCGGATTGGATTTCTGACAAAAAGTCACTAGCGTTAGCCACTTCGCCCTTTAGTAAATCTGCTCCAAAGATGGGGAGCTACTATAGGCTTATTTGAAGGCATGGATCTTGGAATGTAGAGGCTATGTTTTCCTTGGGCAGGTATAAAATCCCAATAAAAAGGTACAGCATTTCCAAGGCTTTAATTTCCCTTTTAGAAGTCAAGTCGTAGTTCAAGTATTACTTATTCAAATCAAAGGTTCACTGTAAACTGTGTTTGTGTTTTATTTCTCAGTATAACCCTACCATATTACTCTGCTGCAATCAAGATCCTACAGAGCAATGACTATATAAAGCTGCTTACAAATATAGGCCTAACAGTTATTTGGAACCAGGATGATGCTGTTACGGTAAGTTTATTTGCCCCAAATGAAGTTTATATTCTACAGTTGGCCCCTCTCCTGTTTTTCCCAATCGGTAAAATAAAATCATATTGTTATTGAACTACTGACTATAAGGGTCCTATTTACTAACAATCGAATCTGTATTTTTTTTCCACAAATCTCTACAAATTCGAGATTTATTACGTGTAGATAAAAATGAAAAACTCTACTTCAAAAGTTTGCCAGGTAACATTTTTTGAGGTCCTATAAAAGTCAAATGGACTACCCTGATCTTATCGGACCATTTTTAATCGATTTCGGCTTTTAGAGGTTTTCTCATTTTTTAGCTAGCAATTTGTTTAGTGCTTTTTTTATTCATATAAACTTTAATAGATTTCATAACATTCATGGTTTTAGAGAAAGTGAGTATAGTTGCGGTTTCAAAAACAGGTTACAATAAAGGTAGGCCTAGCATACTAATTAATGATTGGTGTAGCTCTACACAACATATAATACAGGTCTCACTCACAAATGTCAAATCTCTTTTCTGGAAATTAGAGATTTAGGGGCAGATTTATCAAGGGTCGAAGTGAATTCGAGGGAATTTTCAAAGAAAAAAAAATGAAATTCACAGTAATTTTTTGGATACTTCAACCATCGAATAGGCTACTACGACTTCCACTTCGACTCGAAGTAAAAAATACTTTGACTATTCAACCATTTGATAATCGAAGTACTGTCTTTTTAAAAAACTGCAAAAGTGCTATATTAGCCTATGGGGACCTTCTAGAGCATTTTTCTAAGTTTTTTGAAGTCAAAGGAAAATCGTTAGATCGATGGATGAAATACTTCGAATCGTTCGATTCGAAGGATTTCATCGTTCAATTGAACGATTTTACTTCGACCGCAAACGACCAAATTCAATGTAAAAAAACGTTGACTTCGAAGTCGAAGTATTCCGATTCGATGGTCAAATTTCGAAGCTTTTTCTACTTCGAAATTCGACCTTTGATAAATCTGCCCCTAAGAGCCCATTTAAGCAAACTGTTTTTTTTTCTCTGTTCTAATAAAACATTACTTTGTACTTGATATAACTAAACTGCATGACTCCATATTGGTGGCAAAGGCTGAACCCAGCTAAGAGATTAAAAAATGTGATTGTGAATCAATTTTCAAATTCGAGTTTTTCAAAAGTTTATCAAATAAAAAAAAACTCAGACTCCAAAAAATCAATTTAGAAAAGCTAGTGAGTTTCTGTAGAATTTAACAGGAGGTTCGTTTTTTTAAATTCAAGCTCTCTAGAAAAATTTGAAATTTTCCAAACTTATTGAAAATGAATAATAGAATGAAGTTATAGTGCAGTCAAGTTTTTAGAATGGTTTTAAAACAACATTTTTGATATTTATGAAGCATTAAAAACCATGAAAAATGTAAAATTGCACCATCTAACAGATGCTGAGGTCATGTAAAAGTCAAAGAGAGCTCTCCTTAGCAAATTTTAAAATATTTAGTTAAGTTTTAGAATTTTTCAATGTTTTTTCATTTGTAAGTGTAAAAAGAATTATTTACAAAAAGAATATTCTTTTTCGAATTCAGGATTTTATACATTTGATTCTTTATTAAAATGTGAGTTCAGTTGTGGTTGAAAAAACCTCTTAAACTAACCAAGTTCAAATTTACTAAATAGGCCTCCCTGTATACAGTAAACCAAATGTTTTGATTCTATTGTGAAATGAATTGACTATGAAGATGATTTCTGCAAACGATTACATTTTGTATTTCTTCCTGTACAGGTTGAGCTGGAATCCAGATTCATGAACAACACTTGCGGTTTGTGTGGGGATTACAATGGTTATCTATATGATGGGAGTAAAGAAGAAGGTAAACACAGGCTTTTATTCCACAGAGCTTTTGGAATTGGAATTTTAATGAGTTACCTATTTTTTGATGAGTTATATATATATAACTAGATCTTCAACTGGTTTAGTTTTTTTCTGTTTTAGAAATCATTCCAGAGATTTTTATTCATCAGATGATCCAAAATGTGGACATAAATTGGAAATTATGTTTCTGTTTCACCTGCTTTACAACCACAGTTTAATTTTATTTCTATTTTCATGGAAAAAAATAATTAAAAGTTATAATTTTTAAGCACTGAAAACAATATAGCAGATCCTACCAAAAGTAGGAGGAGGGAAAGGTTTTGGAGTACATCAAAAGTTACTCTGGAGCTTCAGGGTCTCAGATCAACCATGAACAGTCAGAGGCTTTTTGGGCTTTAGACTTGAGAAATTAGTTAGACTTTATGCTTAGTTAGAATCTTGGGGATCAAATTTGGAGATCTTACAAAGGTAAATTGGGAATAGAAACTGAATACTGCTCAGGCAAAGGCTCAGCGATGGAAACAATGGAAGCTGACCTATAGAGAAAGGGTTGACATCATTAAGACCTTTTTGATTCTGATTTTACTTTTGGTTTCATGTCTTCTTACTGCCAAAATCACTCAAAACCCGGATTCAGAGACTGTTTTTTCAAGTGCTTTGGGGAAGCAAGGCTAAAGCCGGTAAAATGGGAATCACTTTCCCACAGAAGAAAAGGGGAGGATTGGAGATGCCGCGTCCTGTGATTTTCTTCTGCACCATTGTTTTGAAGTCTAACTTTGGAGGAGTGGTGCAGAGGAAAGAATCTCTGTGGGAAATAAGTATCAAAGATTGGTCGTTGCCTATTATTAAGGATTGGTTACTAGGTGGCAGGGTGAAAGAGGTTTGGATAAGAGGAGGCCTTGTACCCAACTACCTGTGGCAGGTGGTAAAAATCCTGAAAAAATGGAGTGTAAACTCTGAGGACGTAAGATCACTACACAGGAAAGCCTTGTATTGGAAGATTTTAGATGTCCGATCAGTGTCAGAGATTGCCCAGAGGAAGTGTTAGAAGAAAGTATTAGGATGCTTGCAGACAGGCGAATGCCAAAAAAAGCTCTGAGACATAGCGTGACTATCATTGCAGGAAAATTTATTTGTATGGGGCAACCTGAAATATCTGAATGTTGTAGATAGAGAATGTCCTTGGGGTTTGTAATATTGAGGAATCACAAGAGCACATCCAGTTGGACTGTGTAGTCTCTCGCACATTGAGAGAGAGTGTGGCAAATAGCCTAAACTTTTCTGAATTTTCTTATGAGGTCATCAGAAGTCACAGAGACAACAAAACAGACATAACAAAAAATAGAATGACTTTATATATCATAATTGCTGTCATACGTTATCACTTGTGGCTTATGAGATGTAGGATGACCAACAGTCAGATTCATTTATCAACTGAGACAATAATTGGAATCATTTGCAGAGACATTGGGGCAAATTCACTAAGCGCCGAAGCGCCAAACGCTAGCGTTACTTCGCTAGCGTTTTGCATTTTCGTTACTGCGCAAATTCACTAACGAGCGCTGGCGTAGATTCGCTAGTGTTACTTCGCACCCTTACGCCTGGCGAAGTTTTGCTACGGACGTAACTACGCAAATTCACTAGCGCGCACAGTGTACTGAACGCTACCTTTTACGCTAGACTTCCTTCGCCACCTCAGACCAGGCGAAGCGCAATAGAGTAGATAGGGATTGCTTCAAAAAAAGTCAAAAATGTTTCTAAGTCCCAAAAAACGCTGGCGTTTTTTCTACATGATGGGTGATAGGCTGAAAAAGATCGAAATTGTTTTTGGGGCTCCCCTCCTTCCCCCCTACATTTCCTGACTCATGGCAACTTACCTATACAGTGGGCACATGTGTAGGGCAAAATAAAATTTTTATTTGATGTTTTGAAGGTTTTCTAGGCATTTGTAGTGCTGATACGTATTCCTCCATTGAAATTTGAATTTGGCGCCATATGCAAATTAGCCTTCGCTAGCGTAACTTCGCTTCACTTAGCGAATCAACGCTATCGCAACTTCGCAACCTTACGCTACCCCTGAGCGCAACTTCGGATTTTAGTGAATTTGCGAAGCGCTGGCGAAACTACGCCTGGCGAACTGTGGCGAAGTGCGGCGCAGTTACGCCTGGCGCAACTACGAATCTTAGTGAATTTGCCCCATTGTGTTCATTAAGACTCAAGAATGTGATATTGCAAAATAATTTAAGAAAATGTGGGAAGATTTCTGATGATATGTTTGGATCATTTGTATATGATTGTAACGATGTATTTGTTTTGATTCATTGTAACTGAAAATTTTAAATAAAACCCTACCAAAGTTAGAAATGTGGAGGAGAAAACAGCTACAATAAGGTATTATTCCTGTTTATAACCATTCCTTTCAATCTCAGAATGGCATCCTGAAGAATTTCTAATAGACTACGAAGTCAATGATCCAGAGGATCCTTGTGAAGCTAGACACCACTGGAGAACTCTATCTGATTGCTCGGATTATGTGAGTAAATATCAGTGCAGACATTTGTAGTGGTACATCGTTTTTCAAGTGCAAAATAATTTCTATTTTTATTGGTCAAGAGAAGAAGCAATAATTGGACAGACACCTTTACAGTTTATTTTTGTGGTTGTCCACTCACCTATCAGTTCTGTATTAGAAACTTGCAGATATAGCGAGCGAGCGAGAGAGAGAGAGAGAGAGAGAGAGAGAGAGAGAGAGAGAGAGAGAGAGAGAGAGAGAGAGAAATTCATTGTTTTACCCAGTGTTTATGGCACCAGAGACTACGTCAACCATTTTCCTAAGCAATCAATATCAATATTGCTCTTTCTATCTGAAAACACTGCCGTTATTGCTGTTGTTTATTTCCTCTCATTCCTGCTCTAGCGTTCATTCTGCGAGGAGAAATTAAACAATTCTGCATTTTCTGACTGCCACTCCATCCTGGACACAGAAGGTTTTATCGAAGCCTGCATGCTGGATTTGTGCGTCTGTGAAGAAGGCTGCGACTGCAGCACAGTTGCAGAATACTCTCGACAATGTTTGCATGCAGGAGGACGTCCAGGGAACTGGAGGAATGATGAATTTTGCCGTAGGAGTTTTATTTAATATTATTTATTTAATAAATAGTTTAGCATTTTTTTATTGATCTTTTTATTTTATTTTTTCTGAAGGCTAATAATTATCATCATTGGTCAATTCATTAGCACATAAAGACCAAGACATAAAGGAAGTGTAAGAGTACAAGAGAATACAAAAACCATCTTAAGTGGTCAAGTTTAGTAAGACACCAAAATCATCGAAAAATTTCGGTATTTATAAGGTGGTTGAAAAATAAAAGTGGCCCTTAAAATGTATTTCAAAAATGCTGTGGATGGTGATAGTGTATGTTTTTATTTAATTTTTTTTTGTTGGTTCTGTAGTTTTCACATATGGAATCTGGGCTATTACCTGGGTCCAACATACCCTAGCAACCCAGTAGCAATTAAATGACAAATTGGAAGAATAATAGGGTCCAAACAGTTAGTTACTGTATATAATAAAATTAACCTTAGATTGCCATTCCTCACTGACCTTAGCAACCAGGCAGATTTAAAATTAGGGATTCGGCCTTTTTCAGTAGGATTCGGCCAAATCCTTCTACCCGGCCGAACTGAATCCGAATCCTAATTTGCATATGCAAATTATGGACAGGGAGGGAAATTGCGTGAAACAAAACAAGGAAGTAAAAAAATTTTTCCCCTTCCCACCCCTAATTTGCATATGTAATTTAGGATTCGGTTCGGTATTTGGCCAAATCTTACGCGATGGATTCGGGGGTTCGGCCGAATCCAAAATAGTGGATTCGGTGCATCCCTATTTAAAATAGAAAGGCAATGATTAAATAGAGGCCTCAAAATATCATTATTAGTAATGAAAGAATAAATTGCCAGGCGCGAATTTGCTGAAAAATTTCCAAGTTTTGCCGGCAGCGAATAAATGCTCTAAACTGCGGCAAAAATTGTCTCAACATCAGAATAGTTGCGCATAAAATTGTCATGTGTCAAAATAATTCAGACGCCCATTAACTTTAACGCATTTGGACAAAAACGTCCATTGGCATTTCGTAAATGTTTCGCTGTTTTGCAAATTTTGCGGACCAGATTCGCCCATCACTAAACATTATGGGTCATCTACAATACCCCATGCAGTGTCCAATTACTGTTACTTAAATCTAGTGTGACCTGCATTAGGCCATGCTAGATTCAAAATGAGCAGACAGGGGAGACACAAAGGCATCCCCACCCTGCCCCTAATTGGCAAGTTAGGGTCTTGTAAGAACAGGGCTGGGCTACGTCTCCTAAAACTGTTCTCTGCATGGAAATTAAAAATCCAATCATTTGTGTAGAGAGCAACAACCCCAGGGGGAGGCAAGTTATGTTAAATGATCACAATGCTGCACACCCTTGCACTCTAGAACCCAGACTTGTAATATGAGCCCTATTATTTGAACATTAACTTTTTTTCTGTACCAATTGCCCAACTTTATCTAGGCTGATGGCACACAATCATATTAAATCAATGTCATCCTTTTCCTATCAAAGGGGTTGTTCACCTTTAAGTTTACTTTTATTATGATGTAGGGAGTGATATTCTGAGTCAATTCACAATTAGTTTTTTATTTTTTGTGGTTTTATAATTAGTTCTCTTTTTATTCAGCAGCGCTCCAGTTTGCATTTTTAGCAAACTGGTTGCTAGGGTCCAAATTATCCCAGCAACCATGGATTGTTTTGAATTTCAGACTGGAATATGAATAGGAGAGGGCCTGACTAGAAAGATGAGTAATAAAAAGCAGCAATTATGATATTTTTTTAATAATTTATAATTATGTAGCCTTACAGAGCATTTGTTTCTTAGGTGTCCCCCATTTGAAAGCTGGAAGGAGTCAGAAGAAAAGGGCAAATAATTAAAAAAAACTATAATAAAATAAATAATGAAGACCAATTAATTTTTTTCTTAGAACGGGTCATTCTATAACCTGTCTTAAAGGTGAACCACCCCTTTAAAATTAATGATGCTGCTTTCTTTGTCAAGGGATGTCAAAACTAAGTTGTCCACACCATCTGTAATTCTATGTAAATTGCATAGTACATACTGCTGTTTAATCATGCACGTTGCATCTGCTATAATGTAAGTGCAACTTCAATTAATTACAATGTCTTTGGTTTTTCTAGCAAAGAATTGTTCTGGGGATATGATTTACCAAGAGAGCGGTTCCCCATGCGTATTGACCTGCTCCCACTTGAACACTCAAAGTCTTTGCGTGGAACACAATATGGATGGCTGCTTCTGTCCAGAGGGTATGTCTGTACTAGATTCCTTTCTCTGTATAACAGATGTCACCAATCACTGGTCTCATTTTTTTATACTGTGACATTTCTTGGTGGGGTAAGATATTTAAGTTTATACTGGGAAGTCACTGTACCATTTTATGCTGACAGAGATAAAATCTGCCTAGGGATATTGTAATATTATCAATAATACCGTTGGAGTTTTGTGCAGCAGTGCATATGGTCCACATTAGGAAAATAATAAAGCTATGGCACCACCTGAAATATATTCAGTAGTTCACAAGTAAAATGAAGTGGGAAATCACACTGTCCATCCCAGTTTAAGGGTGCAGTACTGGCAACTGAAAAAGGAAAATCTTAGTGAGATCGCCCAATAAGTAAAAACAAAAATGGTATTATATAAAAATTATTTATAGTGATGGGCGAATTTATTCGCCAGGCGCGAATTTGTGACGAATCCTCGCATTTCGCCGCAGGTTTTTTGGGAGACACCAGTGCCGTTTCACAAATTTTCCACCATTTTGCGAATCGCCACAAATTCGCCCATCGCTAATTATTTATTAGGCCATAAGGAAGAGGCCTAACATGCTTCATGGCTGTTGGGGCACTTACTTAATTTATGCAATTTTGATGTCTTTTATATATATTTTTACAAATAGAAAAATTTAAATTTAAAAAGTAGCAAAGTCATTGTTGCATTATTGCAGTTTTCTTTAGAATTACATACAAATTACATTTTTATATACATATATATATATATATATATATATATATATATATATAGATATATATATAGATATAGATATATATATATATGTTAACATAACTGCAATTCTCATTTATGCATTTAATGTGATTTATGGTTATTTGATGAACTTATGCAGGCACAGTACAATATGATTATAACAGCACAATCTGTATATCGGTGGAAGAGTGTCCCTGCAAATATCAAGATAATATGTATGAATCAGGAGAAACCGTTGATATGGGTTGTCAAAAATGGTAATTATAACAAAAATCATAATTTATAATGCCCAATTGCCCATTCATGTAACCACATATAAAAATAATATTTTCCATTATTCCCTTTATCCAGTACAAAAATGCATATTTTAAATCTGTCATAGAGTTGTTTCCTTTACCTTGATTACCTTTTGTTTATCTCATTAACTATGCTTAATTTGTGAAGGGCTTCACTGATGTAAAGAAATAGCTGAAGAGCATGACTATTTTTTGACCATGGTCAAAAAAAAGATAGATCAAGGGGGTTATTTACTAAACTCCGAAAATCCGAAAAAGTTGTTTTTTTTAGTATAAAATCAAATTTTTAAAAAACACAAATTTTTTAGATTTAATTATACCCTGAGGATGGAAAAAGTCAGAATCCAAAAATATGGCATTTCAGACCTTCCGAGATTGCATATAAATCAATGGGAGAAGTCACAAATATTTTTTTTCTTTTTTATGATCAAAAATCCGGAAAAAAACAGCTTTCGGGTGGACATTACGAGGAAATCGAAAATTTGATTTTTTTTGTGGTTTTTGAGTTATTCAGCAGCTCTCCATTTTGCACTTTCTGCAATCTGGTTGCTAGGTTCCAGATTACCCTAGCAGCCGTGCGCCAATTTATTTTTAGACGCGCGCCTATTTACTTGAAATGCATTAAAGTCAATGGCATCCAAAAAATTCTCACATGTGGCAATTTTGACACGAGTGACAATTTTGATGCACGCCAATTTTTTTTTGCTGCAGCAGATTTTTCGCCTGTGAATTTTCTCCGAAGTTTTGCAAAACTAATTCGCTGGCGGCGAAACTTGGAAATTCAACTCCAATTCGCGACTGCCAAATTTATTAACCCATCACTAGTTTGTAGCCTTACAGAACATTTGTTTTTTAGATAAGGGCTTTGTGACACCGATTTAAAAGCTGGAAAGAGTCAGAAGAATGCAAATAATTTAAAAACTATAAAAAAAAGAATAAAATGAAGATCAATTGAAAAGTTGCTTAGAATTAGCCATTCTATAACATACTAAACTTAACTTTAAATTGTCAATATAACACTTATAAATTAGGATGACAGAAAACTGAAAATAGAGTGGCCATGCAAGATGGTATGGGTAATGGTAATTGATTTATTATGATTCTTGGTATATTGTGAAAAAATTTTGGTGGGTGAGCTCCATTGATGCACTTCATCTATTTTAGTTTGTCTCCCATGAACATCAGAAACAAACACAGCTCTTCCCCATTCTTTACACTAATTCCATAGTTGCTTCTTTCTTGTTCTAGCCAATGCTTTTCTGGACGGTGGAGTTGTGCAAAGGACGACTACAATGCAATCTGTTCTATTGAAGGTGGTGCACATTTCACTACTTTTTATCAGAAGCAGTACACATTCCATGGAGACTGTAACTATGTGCTGTTTAAGGCAAGTTATTTTTTTTTTGCAATTCTATCAGCATGTTTTCTTTGGTTTTTAACTTTTTACACAGATATAAAGGGCAGATTTACTAAAGTTTGGATGGTAAATTCAAATTGAAATTTTCAACTTGGTATTTTGGTCAAAATTCACAATTTACGGTTTAAAACCACCAACTCGAATCCGAATCCGAGATTTATCATCCCCCTACCCTGCAAGTAACTTAAAGTTCAATAGGTCACCACCTAAAACCTGGCGAGTTCATGTAGAAGTCAACGGCAGAGGTCCACTTACCTATTTGAAGAAGTCAATAGACATCTTTAAATTCGAGTTTTTAAAACCTGATTCGAACTGCATTCCATTTGCAGTAGAATTTCATTTGAGTTTTCAGGTCAGTAACATGCGTTCGAATTTTAGATGTTCACGTTTCTTCTTAAATAAGATACCATTCGAGTTTCAAGGTCGTTCGAGGTAAAATTCGACCTTTGATAAATCAGCCCTTTAAAATGAACCATAAACAACTCTGGTTTTATGTTAAATTTATATTGTAATACTCTATGATAATGATTTACCAAACCAACTAGACAGTGAACTAGCCATACCTGTCCAGCTAGCAAACATAAGTAGATGGAGCACATTTATAAACTTTGCACAGGGCAGAATGATTTGCACAGTGAAAATATTTGCCCTGCGCATGGTTATATTTATAAAGCTGGATAAGAGTGGTGTACTTAATGTGCAAACAGCATTGGGAATTTTTTTCACACTGTTGGATAATGTCCTTTTTAAATATGGTGAAAAATGCAAATTGTGACTACACTGCGCCCGAGTTATGCCACAACCTTGGTGGCGGAGAAATTATTTGCAAAACAGTTTGGCAAATTGCGAATTAAAGTTACTGTCATGCACAACAACCTCACACACTAGGCACACTCACGCAAACACCCATCTAATTTGCGAAAATGTATTCACAAAATTTTTTTGCCGGAAAAATTATGCAAATAAATTACCCCCTGTGTTTTTTAGTATAAAAGCAGGTGGAAGAGTGTCAAAATAAAAAGTGTGCCCCATCTGAAAGTCTCGCCAGTTTTACACATGTAGAAGGGTATTTCAAGGTACAGAAGTGAGATAATTCTGTACACTGGGCTTAATAATGCCATGTAATAATAAATTGCATCTGTGTCTGGGTCATTTATCCAAACTGGGCAAATTTGCCTGTGGCAACCAATCAAATTGTTTCATTCGTTGTTCTACTTGCAGCTAGCTTTAACTAGCTAATCAGTGATTGGTCGCTATGGGTAACTGCCCATGGGCATAATGATATGTCATTCAGAAGGATCTCCGGCACAGGGCTAGACGGAGCCTCTATATTTCCGTACTGGACTGTTGATTTAATGTTTATTTAATTGCAGGAAAGTGATGACCAATCCAGGCTTATCCTTGGAGATCTGACACCGTGCACTAACCAAAGGACAGAAACATGCCTCAACAACATCAGATTTATTGATGAAATGCAAAATGTGAGTGCAGATTTCTTAAACTGTAAAGGAAATTTCAGACATAATCACTTTAGTTTAAAAGAAATTTGAAATTTGAGCACTTTCCCATCTCCTCCTTTCTTGTGAGTCTCGTTCTCTTATCTCTGCTTTGCACTTGTGTCATTTCTCTTAGGCATTCAACTTTGCTATTGACTCCTCTGTTTGCCCGTTCAAATCTCCTACTCCTGTTATTTTATAAGGAGAATGGAAACTGGAAACATATTTAGGCACATAAAAACATTTCTTGTAGCTTTAGATTGTAGTGTGTCACATTCAAATTCAACTCCTAGGACATATCTTTTTGCTGTGTTGTGGTGTGTGCCAACTGGCATCGCTACATTCAAGCAGATCTTCTTGTAATTTTGGGAGAGATGACGATGTGAGATCAGGTTCATCATGCCCCAAAGACTATTAGTAGAATTAGTAGACTATCAATTCTACATAATGATGAATGAATCTGTCCCGTTTCACTTAGCCGAAAAATTCACAAAACTGCGATAAAATTCACAAAACAGCAGAAAATTTGTGAAATTCATTGAAGTCAATGGGTGTCAATAATGATGTTACACGCAATATATTTTTACTTGCGCAACTATTTGTCTCATTCCAAATGCAACTTTGTGGCAACTTTTTTTGTCTCTGCGACTTTTTAGTCCAAATGCATTACGTCAATGGGCGTTTTTTCTTATCGCAAATCTTTGTCGCTGTAAATAGTTTTTCTGCAGTTTCGTGAAAAAGATTTGCAGATGACAAATGTTGAATTTTAAACATATAGCGAGAGTCTTGGATTTAGAGCTATACAAGTGATAAATAACAAGTTCTGGCATGTTAGAGTCCTCTAGTGACCAAACAGAGGTATACCATATTGTTCAAAAAAACATTTCTATATGTATGCTCGTAGAGGAAAAAAATTTTTTTCTTAGATCATATTAAAATATCAAAAGCCCCACATGAAGCCTAATGTGTTTCATGCTTACCTATGACTAAGTGCTAGGTAAGCATGAAACGCGTTAGGCTCCATGTGGTATTAATATGATCTAAGAAAAATAATTTTTTACTTAGAGCATGCATATAGAAGACAAAAAAAAATGATTTCACCACGCATCCATGGCTAGTTCAGCCCAAACAGATATTTTTTTGCTTTAAGCAATGTGATGTTTGGTGGTTGGAGCCTTGGTAGGTACAGTATATTCTGCATAAGATTAGCAATAGTCTGTGTAAGATTCGAGGATATTTACAGTACTGGTACGGGATCCCTTATCTGGAAACCCATTATCCTGAAAGCTCCAAATTACAGGAAAGCCATCTCCCATAGAGTCCAATTTTTTTAAATTATTTCCTTTTTCTCTGTAATAATAAAATAAATTGAAACAATAGGTCAAAAATGTGTCCAGTAGTGATGGGTGAATTTCTCCCGTGTTTTTTTGCCAACAAATTCACGAATTTCCAGCGGAATTAGCGTAACGGCGAAAATTTTGCAGTGAGAATCGTGGAAAAATCATGAAATTCAAAACGTTTTCAGAGGAAAAATGTGAAATTCGAACGTATTCATGAAAAAATCGTGATAATCGAAAATTTTCATGAAAAATCATGAAAATCGGAAATTGGCTACCGTGTCCAAGCTGATGCTAGCGTTAAAGTGAATGGGTGTCCGAATAGTGTTGACACTCGCCGATTTTGATGCTAGTGACTTTTCAGACACGCAACCAAAAGAATTCTAATGCAGGTGAATTTTCACTGGCAAATTTTCGCATGAGATTTGCAAATTTATTTGCTGGCGGCGAAACACAGAAATTCACTGTGAATTTGTGCCAGGCGAATTTATTCGCCCATCACTAATGTTCAGTAAAATCCTGCTCATTCAACTGATGTGGAACAAGGAGGTATACTGCCCCTTTTTAGATATTTTAGCTGTATATATTTATTCTATCTATTTGGTGGATTGTCCTTTTTATTCCAACAGGCATTTACATTCAGAATAAATGATGCAGTGGAAGTGCTACTGAATGACCAGCCATTATTTCTTCCTTATATTACAAGTAAGCTACCGATTAAATAGTTTGGGGGTCATTTTTTAGCCTCTCGGTGCATGTGATAGAGCACTGTCCATCTTTGCAAATTAGGATTAACTCTTCTCCTTTTCTGTTTTCTTTTCAGAAAATGTTACCATTATACATCCTACTGCTTCCTCCATCATTGTTCAGTCATTTTTAGACCTACAAATGCAGATCCAGCTATCTCCCAAGGTGCAGCTGTATATTTACTTTAAAGGAGAAGACATGTCCAGCATAAAAGGTTCGTTTTTCGAAAAAGAACGGGAATTGAAAAAAAAATGGATGTTCATTGTCAGATATAGTAATCAAGTTTATGGATACAGCAGGGGCAACTATAACAGAATAAACAATAGAATTTTACAGATTTTTTGATAATTGCTTTTGTAGTAATATTTTTTACTCATTGAAAAACCTGGAAACAACTTTTCATAAGAAGAAATGTTATAATAAAAATGTACTAGCATCATTTGGCTCAAGGGCTATAAAGGGTGCATCACATGATAGCATTACAGTCACTGGCCCTTTTAAGATGCATAAAAACCTAATTCAAACACCCCCAAAACTTTTCAGGCCCCACATGCTTAAAAGGGGGTAGTCGCATTCTATTTTAAGCAATCATATTGGCCACAACAATGTTCACACGATTCTTCTTTTCTTAAAGGTCTTTGTTCAGATTTCATATCCTCGGGTGGTCTTCTCGAAACAGCATCAACCTTTGCCGATTCCTGGAAAAACTCGCTAAACTGTAAAGACCAACCACATATTTTTGAAGATCCTTGCAGTTCAAGCATTGAGAATAGTAATTTGATTTTCTTGTCATTTTTTTTATGTGTTATGGTGTTCTTCTTCCTTCTCTTCCTTCTTCTATATCTGTTGTGATGTTTTCTCCTATATTTATTTCATATGTTAAATCCTTTCTTATATAAGAACATAGTCTACTTTGCATGAAATTCAGAAATATAAAACATTCCTAGAATGAGGCTCTTTTAGGTTAGAACATAAAACATACCTTTGTGGTTATTCTGTATAGTTACAGATGCTGTTGACTGTTTAAAATTGTCCATTAGGGTCAAATGCTGCAAGGCATCTCTGCGACTTGTCTTTTGTCTGTCTTTAGGGGGTAAAAATAGGGTCAACATTTATCAACAGCCCAAGACTAAACTCACTCTCTCTAAAACCACTACTTTCATGAAATATATTAAAAGACCCAAACTAAATGAACAGTTTAATGAAAAGTCTCAAAAAAACTAGCGTCAAAAAAACACCCAAAACCTGTAAAACCAAAAATCAAAGAAAGATCTTCCAGTGGTAAAAAGAACAACTGCCATTGACTTCTACATGAATTCGACAGGTTTTAGCTTGAATATTTTCGTAGTAGAAATTGTTGCAGGTTTGTCGCGTAATAAGAGTTTTCCAGATTTTAGGCATCAAAAAGCCAGACCTGAAAAAAGTCATGGTTTAATAAATCGGGCCCATAGAGGCAGATTTATCAAAATTCAAGTTAGAGTAGTTTCATTCCTTTCGAATTTGAACTCTAAGGGGCCGATTCACGAAATTCGAGTGAAGAATTCGAATGAAAAAAAATCGAATTTCGAAGTATTTTTTGGGTACTTCGACCATCGAATTGGTTAAATTCGATCGAATTCGATCGAATTCGAACGATTCGAACGATTAGAATTAAAAATCGTTCGACTATTCGACCATTCGATAGTCGAAGTACTGTCTCTTTAAAAAAAATTTGATCCCCTAGTTTGGCAGCTAAAAGCTACCAAACTCAATGTTAGCCTATGGGGAAGGTCCCCATAGGCTTGCTAAAGTTTTTTTCATCGAAGGATATTCATTCGATCGTTTTATTAAAATCCTTCGAATCGTTCGATTCGAAGGATTTAATCGTTCGATCGAATGAAAAATCCTTCAATCAATCGATCGAATTTTTAGCGCTAAATCCTTCGAATTCGATATTCGAATTCGAAGGATTTAAATTCCCAGTCGAATATCGAGGGTTAATTAACCCTCATAACCCTCACCTTATTTTGAAAAACTTGAACTGTATAATTGCTTGAATTTTGACAATACACCTCCTATTGACTTTGACACACCTGGTTTTCTTTAAATATATTTAAGTCATTTAATATTTGAATATCACAAATCCGTCCCCACAAAGTTTTTTTTTGCCCAGGCTCCACTAAAACAATACGATTGTTCTCACTTTTGCATTGCTATTAAAAAATTTATTTTCCTAATGGAATTTTCCTTTTTTTCTGAATATATTTCTCTAATTATTTCTGTTTCAAAATAATAGTATAGTTAATTTAATAGAATAGTTCATTGTTTTTTTAATGTCTGTTTTATAGGAATTAAAGGGGTGGTTCACCCTTAAATGAACGTTTAGAATGTTCTAGAATGGCTAATTCTAAGCAACGTTTCAATTGGCCTTCAGTAGTTCTTTTTTATAGATTTTAAATTATTTGCCTTCTTGTTCTGACTCTTTCCAGCTTTCAGGCCCATCTAAAAAACAAATGCTCGTTAAGGCTACAAATGTATTGTTATTGCTACTTTTTATTCCTCTTCTTTCAATCCAGTCCCTCTCCTATTCATATTCCAGTCTCTTATTCAAATCAATGCATGGTTGCTAGGGTAATTTGGACCCTAGCAACCAAATGGCTGAAGCTGCAAACTGGAAAGATGCTAAATAAAAAGCTAAATAACTCAAAATACACAAATAATAAAAAATGAAAACCAATTGCAAATTGTCTCAGAATATCACTCTCTACGCCATCCCAAAAGTTAACTCAAAGGTGAACAACCCCTTTAAAGTTTTTTTTTTTTTGTTCTTCCCTCAGAAATATTTGCTGAAGAATGGTGTGGCAATTTGAAAAATGAAGACTCAACCTTCAGTAAATGTCATTCCACTGTTGATCCAAAGATATATTATGAGGTAAATACTGTATCATCGAGATATCTGTGGAAAATGGCTAGGGGGTCTGGAAAAAAGAAACAGTTTTTCCAGGAAAATACTAGCCTGATTTAGATGAGGCGGATAGTAATATGCAGCTCTATGCTCTATATTTTGCTGTAGACATGACCTTTATGTTTCTGTACAGCCGCATTCTTCAAATTTCACAAGTGCAAAGCTGAAAACATTTCTAAATAGTTTATTGTCACATGGCCATTGAGAATGCAGGAACTGTCACAGAAATATTCCTTCCTCTGGGTGCAGTTACCCGAAAGAGAATAATAGGAAAATCAGAAAAGCGCCAGCAGATTGAATTTTGGGTATATATGTATGGGTATAGGATCTGTTATACAGAAAGTTCCAAATTACGGCATGGCCATCTCCCATAGACTTTATTTGAATCAAATAATTAAATTTTTTAAAAGCTGATTGTTTTTTTTTTCTGTAATAATAAAACAGTACCTTGTACTTGATCCCAGCGAACATATAATTAACCCTTATTGAAGGCAAAAGAATTCTATTGGATTTAATGATTTTTTTTTTTTTTTAGCAGACTAAAGGCATGGAGATCAAAATTAGGGAAAGGCACTTTATCTGGAAAACTCTAGGTCCTGAGCATTCTGGATAACAGGGGCCATACCTGTGCAGAAATAGAGAATAACAAGGGTATTAGCTAGAAGCTTATGGCAGGAAAAAATGACAAAGCTTGGAAGTGCCAAATTTTACGGCTCTGGTGAAGGTCAACTCAAAGCTACAGAAAGTAACCAAATAAGCAAAATGTTTAACTTAATGGACATGGTATTGGACTTAAAGGAGAAGATAAGTTACTGAGGCAGTTTACTGCCAATAGATTAGCCACAATAGTGCAAGTTATTACACAATATTTATTCTGTACAATGCTTTACCATACCTAAGTAAACAGCCCTAGAAGCTCGCTGTTTGTTACGGAAAGCAGCTGCCATATTAGCTTGGTGTGACATCACTTCCTGCCTGAGTCTCTCCCTGCCCGATCATAGCGCTGGGCTCAAATTACAGCAGGGAGGGGAGGAGGGAAGGGAGAGAGGAGCAAACTGAGCATGCTCAAGCCCTAGTCCTGGAGGTTTAAGCTGAAAGAAGGAAATCTGATACAGAAATCCATGTGTACACAATAGAAGGAAAAATATATGACGTTTCTTTTGACAGAGGACTCGGAGCTGCATTACTTTGAGGTTTTATTGGTGTATCTATATTGACCTTTCTGATAATGCTACTTAGTTTTAATCGTTCCTTTTTTTTCACCATAGAGATGTGTCTATGACTCGTGTAGCTGTCCTAAAAGTGAACCGTGCATGTGCGCAGCCATCTCCTCCTATGTTAAGGCCTGTGCTGATAACTGCATCATATTGTCAGACTGGAGACCATCTGTGTGTGGTAGGGGCCCTTTTAAGTTTTTAAGTCTTTTCTTAACTTTCAGAACTGTATGTCTACATACATGCCTTCAGTCTAATACAAGGCAAAGCTACAAGAATAAGACTTTGCACTCTAGCTGTACCAGTTTAAGCATGCTAAGAAGATGATTACTGGTGCAAAAAAAAGACTCCAAATCTATCAAGCTACTGACTAACCTTCTGTTGGAATCAGCAGCGACTTTAGAAATCAGATACCAGGCCTACTTTACAGGGGTAATCCAGTTAGGGCCCCATGAGGGCTGCAAGAGATGAGAAAGTGTGTTTCCTGGTGTGGGCATAGCTTGTAATGAGTGCATAGGATTTGGGCAGATTGTGGATCATTGGCATGGCCATGCATGTTCAGAGCATTTTTGTCCCTTTGGGATCACATTCCACTCGTTGGCATGGTCCTCTATCCAGGGAGTCCAGGTGTCCAGAGAGCTATTACTTGGCCCCTTTGGGGAAAGAGGATCCTTCTAAATTAGTAGTACAGGCCAAATACTTACCAATGATGGAGTTTCAATTTTAACTGAATATTTTGCTATTGCGTTACTGACTATGCCTACTTGGCCATTGAATATGTTTTTCTTACAGACATGGACTCTACTCAGTGCCCACCTTCCCAAATATACTTGTACAACATAACAACCCATCAGCCCACCTGCCGGTCTCTTGGAGAAGATAGCAGTGTTTCCGACACGGAATTCTATGCAGTGGAAGGCTGTGGGTGTCCACTTGGAGAGTACCTGGACGAAAAACACCTGTGCGTGCAAATATCTGAGTGTTCCTGTTTCTACAAAGGTCAAACCTATCCAGCATCTTCAGCATTCCAGTACTACGGGGACAGCTGGTAAGTGCTGATGTCAATAACGGTTCATATGTGACCTTAAATAATTGGATACTTGATCCAGCCTTACTATATATTTACAGAATACCTGGAAATCAGTAGAGTGGCCCTATGCCAAACAACTCAGATTTGTTCCTAAGGATTGTAGCTGCCCTTTTAATACAAAATGGATATATTGGAATTTTATATCCTGGACACTTTAGTCTCTTAGGATCTCTTGAATAGAAACATTTCATATTTTACCCAGTGTGAGAAATCAGCTACACTTAGGGACAGATTTATCAAGGGTCGAATTTCAAAGTACAAAAAACTTTGAAATTAAAAAACTTTGAATTCGAATATTGAATTGGAAGTTTTTTCAACAAATTTGCCAATCCTGCGGTCATATAAAAATCGTTCGATCAAACGATTAAATCGCTTGAATCAAACGATTCAAATGATTTTAGCGATCAATTGAAGGATTTTCATTCGACCTCTAAAGACTTAGAAAATGGTTGTAGAAGGTCCCCATAGGCTAACATAGTACTTCGGCAGGTTTAATTTGGCAAAGTATTGACGTCTTTAAAGAGACATTACGTTGATTATCGAATGGTCAAATATTCGAACAATGTTTACTTCAACTCGAAGTCGAAGTAAATTCGAAGTTATAGTATCCTATTTGATGGACGAAGTATCCAAAAAATTACTTCGAATTTCGATTTTTTTTTTTAATTCGAAAATTCCCTCAAATTCATTTCGACCCTTGATAAATCTGCCCCTTAAACATTAATCTAATATACTGCCCTGCTGTGTACTTTTCTAGGCAGCACATGGTCCTTCATCCTGTGGCCCCTGCCACCATTTAAAGGGTTGAAAAAAAGAGGTGCCAACCCTAATCAAGTGTTTATCCTTACACCTTATACAGCTAAATGGTTGACTGTTGGAGATTTTGTTGTCTCTCACAGTCTCTCACTTTTTGTTGGAGCAGAGTAGAGCACATTTTTGGAAATGCAAGATGAGATCCAAAAACAAAACTTTAATCCTAATGCTGCTTAAAGGGATACTGTCATTCAAAATGAATCAGTTAATAGTGCTGCTCCAGCAGAATTCTGCACTGAAATCCATTTCTCAAAAGAGCAAACAGATTTTTTGATATTCAATTTTGAAATCTGACATGGGGCTAGACATATTGTCAATTTCCCAGCTGCCCCAAGTCATATAAATTGTGTTCTGATAAACTTCAATCACTCTTTACTGCTGTACTACAAGTTGGAGTGATACCACCCCCCTCCCTTTTACCCCCCAGCAGCCAAACAAAAGAACAATGGGAAGGTAACCAGATAACAGCTCCCTAACACAAGATAACAGCTGCCTGGTAGATCTAAGAACAGCACTCAATAGTAAAAACCCATGTCCCACTGAGACATATTCAGTTACATTGAGAAGGAAAAACAGCAGCCTGCCAGAAAGCATTTCTCTCCTAAAGTGCAGGCACAAGTCACATGACCAGGGGCAGCTGGTTAATTGACAAAATGTCTAGCCCCATGTCAGATTTCAGAATTAAATATAAAAAAATCTATTTGCTCTTTTGAGAAATGGATTTCAGTGCAGAATTATGCTGGAGCAGCACTATGAACTGATTCATTTTGAAAACATTTTTTTTTCCCATGACAGTATCCCTTTAAGGTTTTTATTCAAGCCGTCCATTCCAGAATGTTTCTGTGTCGTCCTCTAGTGGCTCATGGCAGAACGGTTAACAATATTTGTAACATAAGTGATTTTGAGTGGCTTTATACTATCGAAACCATCATATAAATAAAAAAAATGCAAGATCATAAAAAAACATTTTTAGTGTCACTACCTAAATACGTCTATGGTGTTGCTGTACAAGAACACAATTACGCAAGAAATAATTTTTTTTAATTTTAAGTTCCCAAACTTTAAGAGAGCATCCTGCTATTACTGGTTTCTTCTTTATCACTCATTCGTATCATTATTTTACCCACAGTACTTGTGAAGCTGGACATGTTAAATGTTCCGATAACAGTAAGTACTATGCCTAATTTTGTTATATTTATCCAAAGATATTCTGTATTCCAAACGTCTCCTTTAAAAAACATTCCACTCCTTCAGTATAACTAGCACTGCAATTGGCTGTGGCCACTTTAGAACTGTGAGTTGGTAAGCAATTCATGCTTTCTATTGATTAAAATAGTAGGTGAATTTCTAGGTTTTATGATGTGGAATATACATCATTGGCTGGGAAAGCGTTAAAAAGACCTACTACAGTAGCACCCACATTTTAAGTTTTTCAGGGAACCAGGAAAAAAAAACTGGAGTAAAATCCAGGAAAATGTAAAATAAGTGAAATGTGTTAAATCAACTTGTTCTTAAAGTACTCAAAGGATATCAGCTCAGGAGTCAGTTCTAGTTTGATATTTACTGTATTAATGACAAGGGTTAAGCATTGCAACTTTAATGTTACACTGATGTGCAAGTCCTAAAGTAAAATAAGTGAATTCTACATGACAGTATGAGGTGCAGACGAACTGGACTTTACTATTTACAGGCAGAACCAAGGCAAAGAAATGCATCTAGTATTATCAGCCTCATAGGGGCAGATGTATCAAGGGTCGAATATCGAGGGTTAATTAACCCTCGACATTCGACTGTCGAAGAAATTTTTAAATAGACAGTACTTTGATTATAGAATGGTCGAATATTCGAACGATTTTTAGTTTGAACCGTTCGATTCGAAGTCGAAGGTCGAAGTAGCCAATTCGATGGTCGAAGTAGCCAAAAAAAACATTCAAAATTCAAACTATTTTTCCTCTATTCATTCACTCAAACTTAGTTAATGGGCCGCTATTGATTTCATAATGATAATAACATTCATAGAGGACAAAGATCCATTTTTGGAAACATTAGGACAACATTTTGGTGTAAAATCCAGGAAAACTTTACTTTAAATCAGGGAAAAACACCCAATGAAAAACATAAAAAAAAATTAAAAATGCAGGAAGACTTAAATGTAAAATGTACAATGTAAAATTGAGGTTTTATTGTATCATCAAAACAAACATACCAGTCTATGGTGAAGCTTTACACACCCACTGGACATACAAATCCATATTAATGCAGATATTACTCAGAAGTAGAGGGTCACAGTTTTTTCTGTATAAATTGTCTCTTTACAGCTTGCCCAGAAGGAAAGTTTTATTTTGACTGCAGCAAAATGGAAGACCAAAGTGCTTATGTTCAGAGGAGCTGCAGGACGCAAAATGTAGGTTTTTAAAATGATTTTGGCTTTCTTTAAAAAAAAGCTAAAATGTGAAAGCAAGTTACCAATTTGTTAGGTATCAAAAAATAGAACAAGCATTTTTTTAGGGGGTTATTTACTAAAACTCGAATTTTCTGGTCAGGCTTTTGTGGCAAAAACTCGTGACTCAATATTTATTATACTCCAATGCTGCAAAATGCCAAATCTGAAAATCCACCAAATCCACCAATAAGTCAGTGGGAGAAGTCTGTATCCTAATTTGAAGATATTGTGGTTTGTGCTGGATTTAGCCCCACAAACCAAAACAATCTGAGTTTTCAGGCAAACACTCCAGCAATTTGAAAAAATTCTATGATTCGGGTTTCTCTCTGATTTTAACGAGATTTTTCCAGATCCGATTAATTGGAGTTATTTTGATTATAAATGAGGCAAAATCAGGGATGTTGAGACTTTCTTATTATTCTTATTTTCTTTTCTAACTGCAAATGTTCAAAACCAATTAGCACTTGACTTCATTTCCCACTTATCCTCTAGAAGATCCCCTGCCAACTGACTGATCCAGAATTACTTTGTTTTTCAGTTGCAGACAGAATGTGTCTCTGGCTGTGTTTGCCCTGATGGACTTCTGGATAATGGGCAAGGTCAATGTGTGCCGCAGGATGAATGCCCATGTGTTTACCAAAACAGTCTTTACAAACATGGCGATCAGATTGGTGTGGATTGTAATAAATGGTAAGTGTAAACATGTGACATATTATGTTTATTAGGGACCAATGTACCAATACAGGTGCATACTTTCTGCATTTGTAAATCATGCGGAAATTGCAGTTACAACTATAAGGACATCATACAAGTGAGATATGGCTATTAAATTACATACTTATTCACATTATTTAGTTGGTACAAAACTAAAGTGCAGAGCATAAAGTACGGAGGAAAACTGAAGGGAGGCAAAATTCAGTTGTGGGGTTAGCGCAGGATCACTTAGTAAAGCTATAATAACTCAAATGTGGAAAACAGGGTCCCCTTGTACCCAGAGCTCAATAAAAAAGCAGCCATTTTTGCACATCAGCAATAATTAGTAGATGAGTTCTGATATCCGGTGTTTTAAAAGCAATTTGTTATAGATTGAAGACACAGTAGTTTTACCTATCAATACTTGTCAGTATTTTTTTAGTAAACACCCCCAACTATGAAATTCTGCTTTATCTCTGTAGTTCATGCCAGAGAGGAGAGTGGTCATGTACAAGCAAAGAATGCTATGGAACCTGTACAGTCTATGGAAGCGGACATTATGCCACCTTTGATAACAGGCTATATGATTTTGAAGGCAATTGTGAATATATACTCGCTCAGGTAAGAAAATAAACTAGTCATTAATTTGTCCTGCTATTATTTTATTCTTTTCAGATTGTAGGGGGGTGTGAATGAAAATCAAGATATCAACAAAAGTTGATAGATGGAGATAGATAGATAGATAGATAGATAGATGATAGATAGATAGATAGATAGATAGATAGATAGATAGATAGATAGATAGATAGATAGATGATAGATAGATAGATAGATAGATAGATAGATAGATAGATAGATAGATAGATAGATAGATAGATATAGAGATAGATGGTAAAATACAATGTTTATTTGAAATGAGCTCCGTGTACTCTGAACTAATAAAGAGAAAGAACCCTGAAGGCAAGAGTACAAGTGACCAAGACTAGCTTGAGAACAGAACCCATCCAAGTCAGGGGGGCTCCAAGGGGTATCTGCAAACACAGAACTGTATTATCTCTCAAAAGAGAGAGAGAGAGAAAGAAAATGAGAGAGAGAGAGAGAGAGAGAGAGAGAGAGAGAGAGAGAGAGAGAGAGAGAGAGAGAGAGAGAGAGAGATGAAAGAAAGAAAGAAAGAAAGAAAGAAAGAAAGAAAGAAAGAAAGAAAGAAAGAAAGAAAGAAAGAAAGAAAGAAAGATTAAGCACCAGAAAAAATATCACTTTTTTTGTAGACTACAACTGTCTGCATCATACTAGTGCTTTATTATATGATAAGCAAAATGCATTTTCATATTCAATAATTCATTTTTCCAAATATGATTTTTTTTTTTTTTTAAAGGACTACTGTGACCCAAACAGTAAAGATGGCACATTCAGTGTGATCACAGAGAACATACCATGTGGGACAACAGGGGTTACCTGCTCAAAGTCCATCAAGGTCCTACTTGGGGTAGGTGTTTACTGGATGGTTGTTTGCCCGGTGATGAAGACCAGGCAAGATAAAGTTATAAATGGGTTGTGTAAAGGCAACAAATAGTCCACAGGCTAAATCATTGTAAGAAATGTGCTCCAAGAAACAAGGGTAGTGCAGAAAATTGATAAAAGTACTATTAGCCATTGTTAAATCACGTAATGACTTATGTATATATACTATTTGTATCACTGATATCCAACCGTTGGTCCTCTAGTTGTTCTAGTGCCTCTAGTTATTTTTGCCAAGGGCTTGCTGTTCTTCAGTCACTGCTGGTAATATTACCAAATGAGAAGCACCTGTCTTTCTTTACTCATCTAGTAACAATAGAAGTGGGGGGGGGGGCATTATGACCACCAAAGTTTCTGCCAGAGGGCAAGACGCTCAAGTAAAGGTGTTTCCTTCTTTTTCAGAGCACAACGCTATATTTGGCAGATGATCATCTACATGAAATTGAGGGTCCATCAGACAACCAGATCACATATCTGACCCACGAAGTGGGCATTTACATTGTCATTGAAGCAAACAATGGTATCATTCTTATCTGGGACAAAAAAACCAGCATTTTCATCAAACTGTCGCCTAAATTCAAGGTGAAGAAAAATTGAATGTTAGAAAGAAATCGCTGTAAACTGAACCAACTATATTAAATAATCTCTAAGTGTGTAATCTCCGTATTTTAGCCCAATGAGCTGAAAACCTGGTATATGTAGTCTAAAGCTGATGGTATCAGAATCTATTCAAAATATTTATACAGCGCTTAATGGAGTTCAGATCAATTTATTATATAGGTCTAGATGCCCTTTAATTGAGGAATAATTTGAGAATAGTGTAACCACTGCTGCTAAGTAAGCCAGTTAATAGAAGTCACCATGCTGTTCCATGACAGCAAAGGCACAAGCCACAGGTCAGAAGTTTACTTCTAATACTATTCTTAAAATAGAGATTTTTCAAAATAAGTGTCACTTAAGTTACTGCTTTTTAGATGTAAATTTTTTCATAGTTTTTCTGTATTATAAATATATTTCCTATATAAAGTCTATTATCTCTGTTGTCTCTTCTGCAGAAATGTAAATTATGAGACCTGAGGCCATGCCCCCCATACATGTAGAATCCCTTTGGGGTTCATGGTGCAATAAGCTTTTCTGCTCTCTCTGTGACTGCCATACTCAAAGCATGAATACTGATTTATTGGGCTCGTGTAATATATGGATTTAACATATATTAGCATATATAATTTTATCATTTTTTCCAATTGGCTATTGTGATGGACTCTCTGTATGTTGGATTCAGGCCCGGATTTGAGGCGAGGCCACATAGGCCTGGGCCTAGGGTGGCAAAAATGAAGGGGCGGCATGCCGCCCAGCAGTAGGGTTGGTCACCTTCATCCCGGAGCACTAAGCGATAGGCGCTTAGCGTTCCACTAATAAAATATGCACATGCGCTCAATCTTGCGGGAGGGAGGGGACACGGAGGAAGCTGGCCTATGGGTGCCCTATGGGTAAATCCGCGCCTGGTTGGAATTAATGATTTTTAGCAGACTTTGATGATCCAAATTACAGAAAGGTCTCTTATCAAGAAAACTCCATGTCCCAAGCATTCTGAACAATAGATCCTATACCTGTACATGTATTTAGCTGTTACTTGCTTTTTACCAGTGCTGTGATTCTACTTTAGTCTCTGCTACAAGAGTGTGTGGTTAGGGTTCCCCATTAAACTAATGAAACAGTTCATACTGTTTTTGGGTATAAATAACACACACACACACACATAGGGGCACATTTACTAATGGTCAAATATCGAGGGTTAATTAACCCTCGATATTCGACACACACACACACACATGTGGGCACATTTACTAATGGTCGAATATCGAGGGTTAATTAACCCTCAATATTCGATCCTCGAAGTTAAATCCTTTGACTTCGAATATCGAAATCGAAGGACTTAGCGCTATTCGTTCGATCGAATGTTCCCATAGACTAACATTGATGCTCGGTAGTGGTGGTCGGAGTTTTTTTTAAAGAGACAGTACTTCGACTATCGAATGGTCGAAAAGTCGAACAATGTTTAGTTCGAATCGTTCGATTCGAAGAAGTAGCCAATTCGATGGTCGAAGTAGCCAAAAAAATACTTTGAAATTCAAAGTATTTTTTATTCTATTCCTTCACTCGAGCTCAGTAAATGTGCCCCATAGATTCTTTTTTATTTTTTTTTTACAACTATACCTTGGCAGATTGCATCAATATGTCTATATACATAAGGTCAAAGCATTAAATTACAGTATCATGTGTTAGCAACTTTGGTAGTTGCATTTTTGCCCCTAGTAACCCTATATTATAATTATTTTGCAGGGTAACGTATGTGGCTTATGTGGAAATTTTGATGATAAGTCTTCTAATGACCTACTAACCAGCAATATGCTGGAAATCAGTAATGTGCTAGAGTTTGGAAACAGCTGGAAGTTGAAAGGCAACTGCCCGGATGTCGAAAAAGAGATAAAAGCATGCAGTCAAAACCCATACCGCATGGCGTGGGCAGAGAAGAGGTGCTACCATATCAAGAGTGAGGTTTTCAAAGACTGTCACAGCAAAGTAAGTTGGTACATTCGGAATCTAACAAACATCATCAAATGTGAGATAGGCCACAGTATCCTCTACTGTACAATTTTAGTATATTAAACATCATTATCAAGAAGTTCTGTCTGGGTCTGGGACAACTTTTACTTACAATCACTTTGACTTGGGGAACACACACTAAAATGTCTTTAAATTATACTCGAGTATAAGCCGGGTTTTTCAGCTCCCAAAATATGCTGAAAAACCTCGGCTTATACTCGGGTGAATAGTCGCTGGCATCTAAGAATAGTCGCCGGCGTCCAAGAATAGTCGCCAGCATCCAAGAATAGTCTCCAAGAATATTCGCCGGCATCCAAAAACGAGATGCCGGCACCTCCAATGGGAGCAGAAACCCTAAATTTTTTGATTGAAACTTACAGAAGCTTCTGCATTTCTCACCCGAGGCTTATACTCGAGTCAAGAAGCTTTTCCAGTTTTTGGAGGTAAAATTAGGTACCTCGGCTTATACTCGGGGCGGCTTATACTCGAGTATATACAGTATACTTAAAACAATCCTTTTATGAATGAAAAAGAGGTTGTACAACGTTGCCTTAGCTGAAAACAAATTGCATGCAAAATTGTCTACTAGGTATCTTCTGCCAAAGACTCCTTCTCATTTTTATCCAGCATATTTCTCTTTCACATTGAAATATGTCACTTGGGGTGTATTGAATTGGTACATCACTGTTTATGAATTGTGATTACACTTTGGGCAGTTGGTTGGCACTCCTGCACTTTATCGGTTTTACACCACTGCACTACAAATGACAATTTTTGTTCTGTATTGATAGATTGCATTGCTTCTGACCTTTGTTTGTAAGTTCTAGGGGGAAGTTGTTCAAAGGAAAATTGTGTTAAAAATGACGCCATTTTTACGGCATTTTTTACACAGCGATGCCTGGTGATGTGTGGCAAATTATTCTACGAGGAAAGATTCACTGGCACTCGAAAGCAAGCAGGGTCAAGCCCTTGCATTTTTATTAAGCAGAAAGGTGCAACATTTCGGAGATAGAACCCCTTTGTCAACCAGGCGATCAGGCTTGTAGGCCAGGGTGTGCGAGCGGTGCCTCCGTTCTCCAATGGCGAATTATTCTGCCTTTTTACTCCACATAATAAATCTGCCACTGAACAATAAAAAACTATACAGTGGCTCAGCAGCAATAAGAAAACTTTAATTACTCTGTATAATGACCTTTTAAAGAAAACAGCAACTAGTTCATTTATATATACGAAGAAAAGATTTTATTCTCTGATATTTATGGAGACCTGTTGATCTTCGATAGGTTGATCCGATAACTTTTTATGAAGCCTGTGTAAATGATGTCTGCTCCTGTGACACTGGCGGGGACTGCGAGTGCTTCTGTACTGCTGTCTCTGTTTATGCCCAAGAATGCAACAAAGCTGGATCGTGTATCCATTGGAGAACACCTGAGATTTGCCGTAAGTACAGAAAATGCCAATACAGGTTATCCGGAAACTCATTATCCAGAAGGATCCAAATTATGGAAAGGCCATCTCTCGTAGACTACATTTTATCCAAATAATCCAAATGTTTTAGAATTATTTCCTTTTTCATAGAACAGTAGCTTGTATTTGATCCCAACTAAGATATAATTAATCTTAGTTGGGATGTTTACATGATTTTCTTGATGACTTAAGGCATGAAGATCCAAATGATGGAAATATCCCTTATTCAGAAAACCCCAGGTCCCAATCATTCTGGATAATAGGTCCCATACCTGTATATCCAGGGAAAATTGTGAGAGATTGTATTCATGCTTCTGCTCCTGCTATGAGGCTATGAAGTGTGTTCTAATTCTAGTAACCAATGATTAATCAGTAGAATTTACTCTTCAATACTAATTATTTTCCACATGTATGCTGATAAAGTATTATGTCCCTTTAAAAGTCATGTAAAAATAAAAGACTTTTCAAATTGAGTAGAAGGTAGATAATCTTGTAATGTACAAGGCTGTCTGATATAATGATGTGTCTTATGAAGGATTAATGGAGACCATAAGGCTCTTGTACAACACTGTGGCCCATTGGCTTGCACATCACACCTATTAGTCACTAGCTGGAATGTAAAAGGTAGAAAGACATTGACCATTGTACATGATGAACCATGGGGTAGGCAACTTGAAATCCCTGGAATTTTCTCCTTTTCTAGTAACTCAGAGTAGCCAATAAGCAGGTAGAGTTTATGGATCTACTGTATGAAAGCAAACTTCTGATTGGATGCTAGGATTACTAGACCTGGAGTAAACTTAAGTGGTTATTTTCTAAAACCAACACAGATCAAGGTACAGTATCTTTAAATTGTAAAATGGATGTCTTCCATTGACTTATGCATGACCCCAACAGGTTTGAGATGGCGGATTTTCCGATTGTAACGTTTTGCCGCTTTGGGGTATAATTAATCTCAAAATGTTTAGGTTTTTTTCCTCTAAAAATTCCAGTTTTTGCACAATAAACTTGACCAGAAAAAATATAGTTAGTAAATAAGCCTCTTAGGGGCTGATTTATCAAGGGTCAAATTTCGAGTTTATGGGAGTTTTGATAAACACCCAAAACATGGAAATTCCAATTAAAAAGACCAACCGAAAATGTATTTAAAAAAATCTATTTTTTTTTCTGCGGGTGAATAGGCTGTATTCAAATCGTTAGAATCTTAGTAAGATCGTATTTAATCTACTTCGAATTTTCAAAAAAACTTACATTTTTCAAAGTCCACCAAATGACTCCAAACAGGTTCTAGGAGGTCCCCCATAGGCTAAAACAGCAAATTGGCAGGTTTAAGATAGCGTATGGTTGAAGTCAAATTTTTAAAGAGAAAGTACATTCGACTATTTCGATATACGGATAATCTAATTTTTTTGAAATTCAAATCGAATTTAGGTGTGTGTTATTAGATTACCTAATATGTGATTTAGAAGAGTGAGCGTGTGAAAGGCATGATGCAGTGTATTCAAAATTATATATAACATGTAGGAAAATATAAGATTTGTATAATATGTATAAAAATGTTTTAACATCCCAATGTTTTTAAACACAGCCATATTTTGTGATTACTACAATACTGAGGATGAGTGTGAATGGCACTACAAACCATGCGGCGATGACCAGATGCCGACTTGTCACTCCATTTACAAGATTTATACAAATATTAGCCACCTTGAAGGTGAGTTCATATTCTGGCTCTTAACCCCCCCCCCAAATATTAATACTTATTGCTTCATGGAATTGAGATGGATCTAATTAACTTTAGATCTTTATTGTGTTGCTATAACATTAAGCAAAGATATATAAAATAAAAAAAGTAATTGAAAGGCTGAAAAACTTAAAAATTAAAAGCAACGTGAAACATTGACAAAGACTTCTGTTTCTGAGCTCCACTAGTCGATGACGAAGGAACAAACTATTTAAATTTAAACTTTGGGTGAAGATTTATGAAAGGGTTGAGACAGAATTTTTTTTAATTGTTATCGTGAAAAAAATTGGGTCCATATTTCCATAGATTCATAGTTGCGCCAGCATTTGCTTCGCCGCACTTCGCCAGGCGTATTTTATAGCACTATGCAAATTCACTAAAATCCAAAGTTGCGCTCAGGGGAAGTGTAAGGTTGCGAAGTTGCACTAGCGTTAATACGCCAAGCAAAGTTATGCTAGCGATGCTTAATTTGCATACGGCGCCAAATTGAAGTTACAATGGAGGTATATGTAGCATCACAACACAAGCCTGGGAAACCTTCAAAACAGCAAATAAATGTTTTATTTTGCCCTACACATGTGCCCACTGTATAGTTTAGGTGCCATATGTTAGGAAATGTAGGGGGGAAGGAGGGTAGCCCCAAAAAATTTTTCGATCTTTTTCAGCCTATCACCCATAAAAAAAGAAAAAACGCCAGCGTTTTTTGGGACTTAGAAAATTTTTTAACTTTTTTTGAAGCAATCCATATCTACTCTATTGCACTTCGCCTGGTCTGAGGTGGTGAAGGAAGTCTGGCGTCAAAGGTAGAAAAATGCGCGCGTCAATGAATTTGCGTAGTTACGTCCGTTTCGCAAATTCGCCAGGCGTGAAGTAACATTAGCGAATTTACGCTAGTGTCCGTTAGTGAATCGGCAAATTAACGAAAATGCGCTACGTTAGCAAATTAATGCTAGCGTAAGGCGATTCGTCCTTTAGTGAATTTGCCCCTTTATATCATATACTGTAAATAACGGTTCTGCGGTTATTGTTTGAAGGCTGCTATCCAAGATGTCCTCCTGAAACTCCGATTTTTGATGAGAAAGAGAAGAAATGTGTCAGAAAAGAAGAGTGTGGTTGCTATGTTAACAAAATGCTCTACCCTAATAATATGAAGGTGCCTTCAGATAGATCCTGTGAGGCATGGTAAGTAATTCTGGAAAAAAATGTTTTAAATCACACACATGCTCTTAATGGGTAAGCGTATGCATTATATAATAATAAGTTGAATTACTGCAAATTTCATTTTGAAAATGAAGAGCAGAATGTGTTTTTAGTGTGTGTTTTGTACACAATTTTAAGCAGTCATGTTTTTGACTTTTTTCATAAAAACGGGTTCAAAGTTAGAATTTTGATAAATTACTTTTTTGATGATTTAGGGGGTTGTCTATTAAAGTTCTAGTTTGTGAGGTTTTTTATACCTCGAATAAACTCACAACTCAAATGTTTGCTTATTTATGAAAAAATCCGAATGTAAAAAACTCAATTGAATGCAATCGGGGGAAAAATTCAAATGCCGCGAATTCATCGAGTTTATGGGCTAAAAAAAAAACCTTGAATACCTTGAATTTATCAAGTTTTCAAGTGCAAACCTGCGTAAAACACCAGAACATCATGAAGGCAAAAAGCATTTTCAAATGGTTAAAGGGGCCTCTGCCATGACTTCTACATGACCTTGACAAGTTTTGCTGGAGTATTTTAAATTTTTCTCTTAAAATTCGAGTTTTTTTGTGAAACTACCCTAACGTGAGAAAACACAACTCAACCTTTAATAAATAACCCCCTTAGAGTTAACTGACTTTCATAAACTCATCTCTCTTTTGCTTTTATTCTTTCAGTGTCTGCACCGAGGAAGGCAAGGTGGAGTGTGCATATGACAGCGAAGGTACAGAAAGTTAGCTTTAGGCTTCAACAGTCATTTTGCCTAGATTTTATATGACATACTATATAAATCTTAATACAATTTATTTCTGACAGCTTGTATTTGCGTGGTTGATGGTAAAATATATAAAGAAGGTGAAACTATCTCCATAGAAGAGCAGAACGGACTTTGTTATGAGCAAACCTGTATCAATGGAACATTAGATCATAAAGCCCGTCTTTGTTTAACTCCAAGCGTAACACCAGTGAGCAGCTCCACTGAAATCCCAGCGACAGTTGCCTACACTTCCACAGGTAACATCTAAAAATAAATCCAACATGATCAGATGGGTTTGTAGACAGTGGGCAGAATGTGCATTCCCTGATGCAGTTATAAAGGCTTCATGATGTTGATTTTTTTGTAGTACTATGCAAAAAAGCTGTGCTCAGGGTGGTTACTCAACACAGCCAATAAGATCTTTGCTTTCATTTTCAAACTGGTATTAGTCTGAGTAAAACCTATTGCTGATTGGGTTATACTGGCAATTACACTAGTGCAATTTACCATCTATGTTAGAAAATCAACCCCAGTATGCTTGTAGTTTAAATGATGAAAAGAATACAGAAACTCAGTAAGCATTGGTGAGTGTGAGATAAATGACAAAGCGTTTGGCCCATTATTTTTGTTTTAGGCACTGAATAATTCATTAGGCTCTTGTGTCTCTCCAATAAAATGCATTCTTGTATGTGTTATTATTGTATAATTTTCCACCTTTCCATTGTTCATTTCACACCTCTTTCAATTTAGAAACATCATTAACATATGGGCAATTAGCAGCTCGGTCTCAGGGTACAAATCCCAGTTTAACCCTAAAATAACAATAGGGGGCAGATTTATCAAGGGTTGAATTTCGAAGTGGAAAATACTACGAAATTCAACCATCGAATTGAATACTACGAAATTCGAAATTGAATGCGCAGGATTTTTTGCATCGTACGATCGTATTACGATTTTCCTTTGAAAACAAAAAACTTAGAAATATGCTCTGGAAAGCATATAAGGCTAACATAGCACTTCGGCAGGCGAAGTATTGGTCAAAGTTTTTTTTAAAGAGACAGTACTTCCATTATCGAATAGTCGGATGATTTTACTTTGAATCGAAGGTCGAAGTCAAAGCCGTAGTAGCCTATTAGATGGTCGAAGCATCCAAAAATTACTTTGAATTTCGAATTTTTTAACTTAGAAAACTACCTCGATTTCACTTCGACCCTTCATAAATCTGCTCCTAGGCGTCATAAAACACAGAATAAACAAAAATTGCCTGTTTTTTTTATTATTATTATTACCATTTTTATATACAAAAAGTAGCTTATCACCAATTTCAAATAGGCGATAAAAATTATGAGTTATATTTTGTTGGTTTCAGTTTAAAATATCTCAATTAAAATAGTCAATTGACTGGAGTCAATATCTAATGCAAATAACCAATGTGTTACTGCATTGAAACATTGAGAGATAAGATATTGCTTCCCCTTTTTGCTGATAATTATTTCAACGAGACCTTTAGTGAACAAACTCCTTAATGTCTGTGCACTTCTTTTCATTACAATTCACAACAAAATGCATGAATGGGAACTGGAGTAAAATGATTCACAACTGTCTGGACACCAATTTTATTTTTCATTTACACAAACCTACTCCAAAATGTTTTTTTTTTAAAGTCAAGTAGAATTAAAGTCATTTCATCAATGTGATGCTATCTTTCTGAATTTAGCTTTATGAACAACTGCAAAATATCAATAATTTCGAAAAATGGATACCAACTTCAATTACTCAAATTTACTCCAATTTTTAGTTTACTCCAGAAATACACAATAGTCCCAAGTTCAAGTCAAAAAGAAGTCAATCAAACAGTCGGTATAAAATTTATGGTAAAAACATTAATGTTAATGTTAATCTTAAGGGTCCACAGTTGTAAATAGCTGTTTTTTCAGCAGCCTAAATTGCCAAACAAACTTTATAGAATAACTTTGTGCAATATTAACTGACCAGTTACACTTAGCATGCACTTGCCTAAAACACTTAAATATTTTAGTTTCCCTTTAAGTATAATCTCAGTTAATTTTGACATACTGTACAACATGGCTGAAGTAGCACACTTATCCCCATTAATACACCCATGTGCTTGACATACACCCATTCAGAACTTGGCTAGAACAGCACCTTGTTCCTGATTTGCATTCCATATTCTATCAACATTTCTCCAAATCTTTCACCCTCTAAATAACCTCTTAATGCACATTTCTTTAAAAAATCAAGCATTCATTTATGATAACTACACAATAAAAAGATTTTTACACACAGCAGTTCAACTCATTACCCACTACACCACACTAAACACTTTTGCAATTCATCTAGAACTACTACTTTCAAGAATTGATTTTAAATGTTACTTCTATGTGTTTATTTTTCTCTCTCCCACAGCCATCCACCCTACTACTATTAAAATACCAACAACAGAACATACCACAGAAGCATCTGGTTATGGTGAAGAGACAACTACCACCAGTGTACTCATTCCCATAACTAAAGTTATTACTACAACTACAACAGAGACACCATCACTATCTATGAGCAGTATATCTCCAACAACAGAACAAACCACAGAAGCATCTGGCTATGGTGAAGAGACAACTAGCACCAGTGCATTCATTCCCAAAACCAAAGTACTGACACCAGCAACAGATATATCGGAATTACCTACTACTTCAAAGACAGAAAGTATGGGGAAATAACATATTTTCATTTATTTAAATTACTTATTAATATGTTCTGATTTTTTTACCATTAATGGACAATACCACAAATCGACAATTTTGCTGGCACTGGCTTGGATTATAAGACAAATCACTTGACTTTCTTCCTTTTAGGCTCTGTGCTTGCACTGTTTTTCTCTTAATGCACAAACGCAATCACATAACATCAAACATCTGTTGAATCCCAAAGTTAAAATTCTTACTACTCCCCCTGCAGTGGACTTATGAATAAGTAAGAAGTTAAATACAAAATAGGAAGTATAGTATAAAAAGAAAGAGTTACAGTAGTACCATACTGCACAACATACAAATACAACATAAAAAGTATAGACAATGAGGTTAGGTCTGGATTTGTGGAGAGGGCACCAAGGCCAGGGCCTAGGGTGGCAGGACTTTAGGGGTGGCATGCTGCCCAACCACACCCCATTGGTTCAGAAACACTGGGGATGTGCAGGTGATACGATTATTTTTTAATTCCCTGCGTGCCAATCCCCATTGCTCTGGTCCCGATGATGAGAATTTAAGCGAATAAAAGGGAGGGGACGGGGGCGACATACGACAGTGGGCCTAGGGATGCCTGCTATACCACAGAAGCATAAAAGTCAAGTAGAATTAAAGTCATTTCATCAATGTGATGCTATCTTTCTGAATTTAGCTTTATGAACAACTGCAAAATATCAATAATTTCGAAAAATGGACACCAACTTCTGATTGTCCGAGGTGGTACTCCATATTTGTTTGGAATCATTTTTTACTTTAGATTCATTAAAGTGGCATTCTGGAATGACAATTTTAATGCCAAATGGTACAAAACTGCCATATTCACAAAATGGATTAAGGATTTTGTGAATGTGGCATTCTTTTAATAACAATTTAACACTAATAATATTTTTACTCCAATTTTTAGTTTACTCCAGAAATACACAATAGTCCCAAGTTCAAGTCAAAAAGAAGTCAATCAAACAGTCGGTATAAAATTTATGGTAAAAACATTAATGTTAATGTTAATCTTAAGGGTCCACAGTTGTAAATAGCTGTTTTTTCAGCAGCCTAAATTGCCAAACAAACTTTATAGAATAACTTTGTGCAATATTAACTGACCAGTTACACTTAGCATGCACTTGCCTAAAACACTTAAATATTTTAGTTTCCCTTTAAGTATAATCTCAGTTAATTTTGACATACTGTACAACATGGCTGAAGTAGCACACTTATCCCCATTAATACACCCATGTGCTTGACATACACCCATTCAGAACTTGGCTAGAACAGCACCTTGTTCCTGATTTGCATTCCATATTCTATCAACATTTCTCCAAATCTTTCACCCTCTAAATAACCTCTTAATGCACATTTCTTTAAAAAATCAAGCATTCATTTATGATAACTACTCAATAAAAAGATTTTTACACACAGCAGTTCAACTCATTACCCACTACACCACACTAAACACTTTTGCAATTCATCTAGAACTACTACTTTCAAGAATTGATTTTAAATGTTACTTCTATGTGTTTATTTTTCTCTCTCCCACAGCCATCCACCCTACTACTATTAAAATACCAACAACAGAACATACCACAGAAGCATCTGGTTATGGTGAAGAGACAACTACCACCAGTGTACTCATTCCCACAACTAAAGTTATTACTTCAACTACAACAGAGACACCATCACTATCTATGAGCAGTATATCTCCAACAACAGAACAAACCACAGAAGCATCTGGCTATGGTGAAGAGACAACTAGCACCAGTGCATTCATTCCCAAAACCAAAGTACTGACACCAGCAACAGATATATCGGAATTACCTACTACTTCAAAGACAGAAAGTAAGGGAAATAACATATTTTCATTTATTTAAATGACTTATTAATATGTTCTGATTTTTTTACCATTAATGGACAATACCACAAATCGACAATTTTGCTGGCACTGGCTTGGATTATAAGACAAATCACTTGACTCTCTTCCTTTTAGGCTCTGTGCTTGCACTGTTTTTCTCTTAATGCACAAACGCAATCACATAACATCAAACATCTGTTGAATCCCAAAGTTAAAATTCTTACTACTCCCCCTGCAGTGGACTTATGAATAAGTAAGAAGTTAAATACAAAATAGGAAGTATAGTATAAAAAGAAAGAGTTACAGTAGTACCATACTGCACAACATACAAATACAACATAAAAAGTATAGACAATGAGGTTAGGTCTGGATTTGTGGAGAGGGCACCAAGGCCCGGGCCTAGGGCGGCAGGACTTTAGGGGTGGCATGCTGCCAAACCACACCCCATTGGTTCAGAAACACTGGGGATGTGCAGGTGATACGATTATTTTTTAATTCCCTGCGTGCCAATCCCCATTGCTCTGGTCCCGATGATGAGAATTTAAGCGAATAAAAGGGAGGGGACGGGGGCGACATACGACAGTGGGCCTAGGGATGCCTGCTATACCACAGAAGCATAAAAGTCAAGTAGAATTAAAGTCATTTCATCAATGTGATGCTATCTTTCTGAATTTAGCTTTATGAACAACTGCAAAATATCAATAATTTCGAAAAATGGACACCAACTTCTGATTGTCCGAGGTGGTACTCCATATTTGTTTGGAATCATTTTTTACTTTAGATTCATTAAAGTGGCATTCTCGAATGACAATTTTAATGCCAAATGGTACAAAACTGCCATATTCACAAAATGGATTAAGGATTTTGTGAATGTGGCATTCTTTTAATAACAATTTAACACTAATAATATTTTTACTCCAAATTTTAGTTTACTCCAGAAATACACAATAGTCCCAAGTTCAAGTCAAAAAGAAGTCAATCAAACAGTCGGTATAAAATTTATGGTAAAAACATTAATGTTAATGTTAATCTTAAGGGTCCACAGTTGTAAATAGCTGTTTTTTCAGCAGCCTAAATTGCCAAACAAACTTTATAGAATAACTTTGTGCAATATTAACTGACCAGTTACACTTAGCATGCACTTGCCTAAAACATTTAAATATTTTAGTTTCCCTTTAAGTATAATCTCAGTTAATTTTGACATACTGTACAACATGGCTGAAGTAGCACACTTATCCCCATTAATACACCCATGTGCTTGACATACACCCATTCAGAACTTGGCTAGAACAGCACCTTGTTCCTGATTTGCATTCCATATTCTATCAACATTTCTCCAAATCTTTCACCCTCTAAATAACCTCTTAATGCACATTTCTTTAAAAAATCAAGCATTCATTTATGATAACTACTCAATAAAAAGATTTTTACACACAGCAGTTCAACTCATTACCCACTACACCACACTAAACACTTTTGCAATTCATCTAGAACTACTACTTTCAAGAATTGATTTTAAATGTTACTTCTATGTGTTTATTTTTCTCTCTCCCACAGCCATCCACCCTACTACTATTAAAATACCAACAACAGAACATACCACAGAAGCATCTGGTTATGGTGAAGAGACAACTACCACCAGTGTACTCATTCCCACAACTAAAGTTATTACTACAACTACAACAGAGACACCATCACTATCTATGAGCAGTATATCTCCAACAACAGAACAAACCACAGAAGCATCTGGCTATGGTGAAGAGACAACTAGCACCAGTGCATTCATTCCCAAAACCAAAGTACTGACACCAGCAACAGATATATCGGAATTACCTACTACTTCAAAGACAGAAAGTATGGGGAAATAACATATTTTCATTTATTTAAATTACTTATTAATATGTTCTGATTTTTTTACCATTAATGGACAATACCACAAATCGACAATTTTGCTGGCACTGGCTTGGATTATAAGACAAATCACTTGACTCTCTTCCTTTTAGGCTCTGTGCTTGCACTGTTTTTCTCTTAATGCACAAACGCAATCACATAACATCAAACATCTGTTGAATCCCAAAGTTAAAATTCTTACTACTCCCCCTGCAGTGGACTTATGAATAAGTAAGAAGTTAAATACAAAATAGGAAGTATAGTATAAAAAGAAAGAGTTACAGTAGTACCATACTGCACAACATACAAATACAACATAAAAAGTATAGACAATGAGGTTAGGTCTGGATTTGTGGAGAGGGCACCAAGGCCCGGGCCTAGGGCGGTAGGACTTTAGGGGTGGCATGCTGCCCAACCACACCCCATTGGTTCAGAAACACTGGGGATGTGCAGGTGATACGATTATTTTTTAATTCCCTGCGTGCCAATCCCCATTGCTCTGGTCCCGATGATGAGAATTTAAGCGAATAAAAGGGAGGGGACGGGGGCGACATACGACAGTGGGCCTAGGGATGCCTGCTATACCACAGAAGCATAAAAGTCAAGTAGAATTAAAGTCATTTCATCAATGTGATGCTATCTTTCTGAATTTAGCTTTATGAACAACTGCAAAATATCAATAATTTCGAAAAATGGACACCAACTTCTGATTGTCCGAGGTGGTACTCCATATTTGTTTGGAATCATTTTTTACTTTAGATTCATTAAAGTGGCATTCTGGAATGACAATTTTAATGCCAAATGGTACAAAACTGCCATATTCACAAAATGGATTAAGGATTTTGTGAATGTGACATTCTTTTAATAACAATTTAACACTAATAATATTTTTACTCCAATTTTTAGTTTACTCCAGAAATACACAATAGTCCCAAGTTCAAGTCAAAAAGAAGTCAATCAAACAGTCGGTATAAAATTTATGGTAAAAACATTAATGTTAATGTTAATCTTAAGGGTCCACAGTTGTAAATAGCTGTTTTTTCAGCAGCCTAAATTGCCAAACAAACTTTATAGAATAACTTTGTGCAATATTAACTGACCAGTTACACTTAGCATGCACTTGCCTAAAACACTTAAATATTTTAGTTTCCCTTTAAGTATAATCTCAGTTAATTTTGACATACTGTACAACATGGCTGAAGTAGCACACTTATCCCCATTAATACACCCATGTGCTTGACATACACCCATTCAGAACTTGGCTAGAACAGCACCTTGTTCCTGATTTGCATTCCATATTCTATCAACATTTCTCCAAATCTTTCACCCTCTAAATAACCTCTTAATGCACATTTCTTTAAAAAATCAAGCATTCATTTATGATAACTACACAATAAAAAGATTTTTACACACAGCAGTTCAACTCATTACCCACTACACCACACTAAACACTTTTGCAATTCATCTAGAACTACTACTTTCAAGAATTGATTTTAAATGTTACTTCTATGTGTTTATTTTTCTCTCTCCCACAGCCATCCACCCTACTACTATTAAAATACCAACAACAGAACATACCACAGAAGCATCTGGTTATGGTGAAGAGACAACTACCACCAGTGTACTCATTCCCACAACTAAAGTTATTACTTCAACTACAACAGAGACACCATCACTATCTATGAGCAGTATATCTCCAACAACAGAACAAACCACAGAAGCATCTGGCTATGGTGAAGAGACAACTAGCACCAGTGCATTCATTCCCAAAACCAAAGTACTGACACCAGCAACAGATATATCGGAATTACCTACTACTTCAAAGACAGAAAGTATGGGGAAATAACATATTTTCATTTATTTAAATTACTTATTAATATGTTCTGATTTTTTTACCATTAATGGACAATACCACAAATCGACAATTTTGCTGGCACTGGCTTGGATTATAAGACAAATCACTTGACTCTCTTGCTTTTAGGCTCTGTGCTTGCACTGTTTTTCTCTTAATGCACAAACGCAATCACATAACATCAAACATCTGTTGAATCCCAAAGTTAAAATTCTTACTACTCCCCCTGCAGTGGACTTATGAATAAGTAAGAAGTTAAATACAAAATAGGAAGTATAGTATAAAAAGAAAGAGATACAGTACTACCATACTGCACAACATACAAATACAACATAAAAAGTATAGACAATGAGGTTAGGTCTGGATTTGTGGAGAGGGCACCAAGGCCCGGGCCTAGGGCGGTAGGACTTTAGGGGTGGCATGCTGCCCAACCACACCCCATTGGTTCAGAAACACTGGGGATGTGCAGGTGATACGATTATTTTTTAATTCCCTGCGTGCCAATCCCCATTGCTCTGGTCCCGATGATGAGAATTTAAGCGAATAAAAGGGAGGGGACGGGGGCGACATACGACAGTGGGCCTAGGGATGCCTGCTATACCACAGAAGCATAAAAGTCAAGTAGAATTAAAGTCATTTCATCAATGTGATGCTATCTTTCTGAATTTAGCTTTATGAACAACTGCAAAATATCAATAATTTCGAAAAATGGACACCAACTTCTGATTGTCCGAGGTGGTACTCCATATTTGTTTGGAATCATTTTTTACTTTAGATTCATTAAAGTGGCATTCTGGAATGACAATTTTAATGCCAAATGGTACAAAACTGCCATATTCACAAAATGGATTAAGGATTTTGTGAATGTGACATTCTTTTAATAACAATTTAACACTAATAATATTTTTACTCCAATTTTTAGTTTACTCCAGAAATACACAATAGTCCCAAGTTCAAGTCAAAAAGAAGTCAATCAAACAGTCGGTATAAAATTTATGGTAAAAACATTAATGCTAATGTTAATCTTAAGGGTCCACAGTTGTAAATAGCTGTTTTTTCAGCAGCCTAAATTGCCAAACAAACTTTATAGAATAACTTTGTGCAATATTAACTGACCAGTTACACTTAGCATGCACTTGCCTAAAACATTTAAATATTTTAGTTTCCCTTTAAGTATAATCTCAGTTAATTTTGACATACTGTACAACATGGCTGAAGTAGCACACTTATCCCCATTAATACACCCATGTGCTTGACATACACCCATTCAGAACTTGGCTAGAACAGCACCTTGTTCCTGATTTGCATTCCATATTCTATCAACATTTCTCCAAATCTTTCACCCTCTAAATAACCTCTTAATGCACATTTCTTTAAAAAATCAAGCATTCATTTATGATAACTACACAATAAAAAGATTTTTACACACAGCAGTTCAACTCATTACCCACTACACCACACTAAACACTTTTGCAATTCATCTAGAACTACTACTTTCAAGAATTGATTTTAAATGTTACTTCTATGTGTTTATTTTTCTCTCTCCCACAGCCATCCACCCTACTACTATTAAAATACCAACAACAGAACAAACCACAGAAGCATCTGGCTATGGTGAAGAGACAACTAGCACCAGTGCATTCATTCCCAAAACCAAAGTACTGACACCAGCAACAGATATATCGGAATTACCTACTACTTCAAAGACAGAAAGTAAGGGAAATAACATATTTTCATTTATTTAAATTACTTATTAATATGTTCTGATTTTTTTACCATTAATGGACAATACCACAAATCGACAATTTCACTTGATTTTCACAAAAGACAAATCACTTGACTTTCTTCCTTTTAGGCTCTGTGCTTGCACTGTTTTTCTCTTAATGCACAAACGCAATCACATAACATCAAACATCTGTTGAATCCCAAAGTTAAAATTCTTACTACTCCCCCTGCAGTGGACTTATGAATAAGTAAGAAGTTAAATACAAAATAGGAAGTATAGTATAAAAAGAAAGAGATACAGTAGTACCATACTGCACAACATACAAATACAACATAAAAAGTATAGACAATGAGGTTAGGTCTGGATTTGTGGAGAGGGCACCAAGGCCCGGGCCTAGGGCGGCAGGACTTTAGGGGTGGCATGCTGCCCAACCACACCCCATTGGTTCAGAAACACTGGGGATGTGCAGGTGATACGATTATTTTTTAATTCCCTGCGTGCCAATCCCCATTGCTCTGGTCTCGATGATGAGAATTTAAGCGAATAAAAGGGAGGGGACGGGGGAGACATACGACAGTGGGCCTAGGGATGCCTACTATGTAAATCCGGCCCTGAATGAGGTAATAGGAGACATTACAAGAACATTAAAATATGCTTATTATTATTAAGCACCCTACATATGTAGGTAAACCAGCCTAACTAAAACAAGTCTTTTTTAAATACTCAGCTAAGCCAAATATGCTTAAAATATGTTCTGCTGGTTGCTAGCTGGACACTGGTGAAGAAAATGCAGACTGGATTCAATCATTTTTTGTGCTATAACCACTTACTGATATCATTTTTGGGGGTGGTGAAGAAGTACTATTGCAATTACAAAAAATACCTGTCATATATACCTTAAGGCCACATTGTCCATATTAGAACGGGTATAGAGTTAAGGCTTACCCGTGGATAGAATGATAGCTAGAATAAGCCAGCTTTACAGTAACAGAACTTGGTGGGGGTGGGCCCTGGTGCGGGCTGTGCAGCCGGGCCCGCCCCCACCCTCGTCTGCGTGATTTTTCTCTGCGGCTGCGGCTGCAGCACGCACGATCGTCGATCTTCCGGGGGGCCCTGCGGGGTTGCGGGCCCTGGCCCAGTTGCACCCCCTGCTCCCCGGGTAGTTACACCCCTGCAGCTTTATTATTATGAGTGGTGTGCAAAAGTGGTCCTACTAACAGATAAAAATGTGTCAAATTTGAAGAACAAGAGGATCAAACATGCCTAGTAGTGTTTCAACAGTTATATGTAGATATTCAGATGAAACAAGTGCACAACTTACTCAACAAACACTGAGATATATAATACAACCTTTTCTTCCTGTAGTGAATACAGCCCTCTCTCCCAAGCTAAAATTGAATGTACTGTTAAAGACAACTTCTTCTTAAAGCACACACTCATACCATGTTGAAGGGAATTGTGTAACATTTTCCCCTGCTGGGTACATTTTAACTTAAAAAGGATGTTATCCCTTAGTTTTTCCCTTTTGGAATGGTGCTATGAAAATACTCCCCCTATTTTTGGTTTCAATGTGGGCATTCCGTGGTTGACCTATTTTAATAGTATGACATAAATGGGGGCACTCAGAACTAGATAAAGATGGAATTCTTTATGGTTTGGATTAGTAGGAATAGCTCCCCCTCATTGGGATGGGGCTTACATGTAGGAGGGGTATTTGGGCCTAAAATGTGTGTAAAACTAGATTACTCTCATTCACATACAACTCTACTAACTAGGGTCCAGTCAAAGAGTAAGGGTACGTTGATATCATTTTCTTTAACTTGGTGCTACATAACATTTCGACAACTCACTTTGTTGACTAATATTGGATGTATAGATATTTGTACTGTAGTCGAACGCCATACTGCAGGCTTTATTGGAGCACCGATGCACCATTTTAATAGGAAAAGAGTGTGACTGTTTGTTACATAAATTCTAAAGTCTAGGTAACGTGTACCTATTAAATATACTCTTTCAGCACTACAAATTGTATCTTACTCATATACCTTTTTTAGGTACTCCTTATGAAACAGTCCTGATTGTCACTTACACCACAAAATCAGTATCTGAGCATGAACTTCAGCAAGGTAAGAATGATTGTACAAAAGTAATGTGAGACTTTATGTATAAAATATGTTGATCTAAAATGACCATAACAAGTACAGCAAGATTGGCTACTCAGTAGACCACTACTAGCATGATACAATAGCCTAAGCTAGTATTGTACCACTACTAGCATGATTTAATAGCCTAAGTTGGAATAACCAAGAAGGAATATTCTAGTAATTACATAAATCTTTGGCACTTACAACCTGTGTGCAGTTGGTTACTGTGCTACAAAACCGCTTGTTTTTGCAACCCTATAATATATGTTTAGGGCTGTATATACCAAAAGCCAAAGAAAAGAGATGATACTGTACCTAGAATCTTGTGCACCCAAATTTGTTCTAGACACAGAAGTTTGGATCAACAATCTTTCTAAAGTAGGGATAGACCAGACCAAAACATTGAACCGATCTTCTCGCATGTCTTCCTATTGCTATAGTTGGTTACAATGAAATGTTTAATAAATCAAACTTCATAAAATTTCCAACTGAACTGTATGATCGTCAATCTGAGTATGGATTCCCATAATTAGCAGTCTGGCAAGTCACACTGTATTGACCAAGTTGATAGATGATCCCACCAGCATTTGCATTCAGCTGACCTTAACTGCATAGACATCTAAAGGCAAACAGCAGAAAAATGTTTGCGTGTGTCAATGAATATATTTATCATAATTATTTTATTCCCCTTTTTCCTTTAATCTACAAAAAAAGGATCAACAACACCACCACATACTACTAAAACCAGTGAGATAGTGGAAACATCCCAACTACCAACATCTACCTTGTTTACCACAAAACCATTTTCAACCACAACCTCTATCAGCCAATCAACTCCAGGCTGCTGTCAATATAAGGGCAAGCAATATTCTCCAGGTAACTGTGTTCTATTTCTTAAATAGCAGCGATTTTCTGCAATTTTTCCTTTTTGTCTTATTGTTGTATTCTGTAAGATGAGGACATGAACCAGTAGAACAATGGAGGATGGGAAGCCCCAACATTGTTGTAGGGATCAAAGTTTTAGAAATAATTTACTAAGGGACAATGTTCAAATGACTGGTGAATGTTGTATTTTCCCCACAATGAATCTTACCCTGAATTATCTTTGTAGCAGCTGTGGTGGTAAGGGGTAACTATTGCAAACTGCACACTGTGAATAATAGTGCAAGTGCTTTGTTGTATGCAAGGTGCAACCAGAGCCCTATATTCAAGTCTGCCCAAGGCTGGTTTAGTACAGGTCTTAGTTGCACCTGGGCTGTGGGTTCAAAAGCAAGTGTTTTTTGAATGGGCTCTGAAGGTATCCTATTCTGCAGTAAATGAGACCTTTTTGTTGAGACTCATGGTATTAAATTCTGTAAATTTGTTCACTAACAGTCAGTGGGAAGCCTCTTGCCATGTTTTCTGTAATGATGTCCTTAGCTCTTGTCTGCCAGCCAAACTTTATTTGCCTCAGTCTATGTGCATTGAAGATTATTTATGTCAGAAGTCCCCAACCAATGGCTCATAAGCCACATGTTACTCTCCAACCCCTTGGATGTTTATCAAACCAGGTGCTTATTTTTGAATTCCTGGCTTAGAGGCAAGCTATGGTTGCAAAAGGTGTACTGCCAAATAGAGCCTCCAGTAGGCTCCCAGTCCACATATAGGCTACCAATAGTCAATCTCAGCCCATAATTGTCACCCCAGGAACTCTTTGAATGTTTGCATTGCTGTCCAACTCTTATTTACATTTGAATGTGGTAGAAAAAAGTTTGGGGAACCCTGCTTTAGACTAATTTAGACAAATTTCTGGTAGATTATTGTATGTTACATTACAGAACTGAAGCACTACATACCCTCTGTGATCTAGGGTTGCAAATTGATCATTATAATGTGGCCAAGGCAAGTTAGTTATTGCATTGAATTGATGGCAATTAATAGTGTTATATCCATGTTCTTTGCCCTAGTGCCACTAAATCTATAACATTTGTTTCTGGGAGGAATCTTGTATATCTTTCTATCTATTGGGCCTTCTGTGGGCAGATTTATCAAGGGTCGAAGTAAAAAAAATCGAATTTCGAGCTAATTTTGTGTACTTCGACTATCGAAGGCCAAAATTTTGAAAATAAATTTGACTATTCGAATATTGAATTTTTATCATGTATTGTCTCTTCAACTTCCCCATTCGCCATCTAAAACCTGACGAATTGCTGTTTTAGCCTATGGGGGACCTCCTAGAACCTATTTGAAGTCAATTGGTGGACTTTGAGAAATCAAAGTTTTTTTAAAAAATACTTCAAATTGAATATGATCTTACTTCGATCCGAATGTTCACCCGCAAAAAAAAAATCAATTTTTTTTATCTATTTCAGGTTGGTATTTTTTTTTTTCTTTAAATTTTGAAGTTATGGGAGTTCAAAAAAACTACGACCGTTGATAAATCTTCCCCCAAGTGAAGCCTCAACTAATATTGTGTTCTTCTGAGTACAAGCACAACCCACATATGGATTTCATTATCCCTCATATGTTTGGATACTGAATATCTAAAAATCTTCCTTTTTACAATATCTACAGGTGCCGAAATAACTAAAGTTGTATTCAATGAACTCAAATGCTATAAAGTTGTCTGTCTTGAGAACTGTAATGTAGATATTGCAAGCTGTGAAACTACACTGGCAACTCCAACGAGTACACCATCTGTTATAGTTACTCCCGGATGCCAGCTTAGTCCACCACGTAAGGTGAGTGAAGCAAGAATGGGCAACATTTAGCTTGGGTGGGATGTTGGGATTGCTCAATACTGCAATAAAGTAATGATCAAGAGCCTTGTGTTGCATGCATTGTGAAACACGGGGCAATGCAGAACTGGCAGAGATAAGGTATCAAATGGACTGCTTGTTAAAGGACCAGTAACATCAGTAAATGCAATTGTTTTAAAGTAATAATAATATAATGCAGTGTTGCCCTGTGCTGGTAAAACTGCTGTGTTTGCTTCAGAAACACTACTATTGTTTATATAAATAAGCTGCTGTGTGGCCATGGGGGCAGCCATTCAATAGAGAAAAGGCTGATAAGTTCTGTAAAACATAATGTTATCTGTTATTTTTAACCTGTGCCATTTAGCCTTTTTTCAATTTCCACCATTGCTACACAGCAGTTTGTTTATGTGAAATATAGTAGAGTTTCTGAAGCAAACAAATGAGTTTTATTAGTGCAGGGCTATGCTACATTATATTTGTATTACTTTAAAACACTTTAATTTTTTGGTGTTACTGTTCCTTTAATATTTTAAGGGCTGGCACATTTTGACAAACATAGACTAATTGGAGTATACTTGAGCTGAGACATCATCATTTGGATATTTGTCCATTAAGGGGCAGATTTATTAAGGGTCGAATTGAAAATTCAAATTTACATTTTTTATGGTCAAATCTCTCATATTGGAATTGTGAATTATCTAAACTCGATTTGAGTTTTAATTTTAATTTCATGATTTATCATACTCTGGCCCTTTAAGAACTCAAAGTTGACACTTTACCACCGAAAACCTTCCCGAGTTCATGTATAAGTCAGTACATCCAGGGACCAACTGGGACATGTTAGTAATCTTCCTGATATTCAGGTTTTTTCCAGAGAAAAAAACTCTAATCGAGTTTAGTCTAATTCTATTCAAATTTAATTCGTGTTTTCGAGTCGGTAAAATTTGTTGAAGTTTTAGATATTAGATTTTTTTTAAAAAATAACCCCCCAGTTGAATTTCGAGTATATTACAATTTAATAGAGTTTTCACATGAATTCGAAATGCGACCTTTAATAAATGTGCCTCTTGGTCTACTAGAAAATCATGTAAACATTAAATAAACCCAAAAGGCGGGTTTTGCTTCCAATAAGGATGAATTATATCTTAGTTGGGATCAAGTACAAGCTACTGTTTTATTATTACAGAGAAAAGGGAAATCATTTTTAAAAATGTGAATTATTTTGATAAATGGATAGTGATGGGCGAATTTGCGCCGTTTCGCCGGAAAATTCACAAATTTCCCGCAAAATTCGCAAAATGGCGAAGAATTAGCGAAACGCCGCTGGCGTCTCATTTTTACGCCAGCGTCTGGTTTTTTTCGATGCTGGCAAATTTTTTTTTGACGCCTGCGAATTCGCACCTGGTGAATAAATTCGCCCATCACTATAAATGGAGTCTATGGGAGACAGCTTTCCTGTAATTTCTGAGCTATAGGGATAATGGGTTTCCAGATAGCAGAACCCCTACCTGTACATTCACAAAGGTTTTTTGTTACTACTGTCAGTATTGTGTATCCCCACCGGGACTGCAAAGTGGAGGGCCCTCCTTGCAGTCACCGGGGGCCCCCTTCTGACCACCAAACTCCCTCCCACGAAAGACGCTCTGCACGCTTGCGTAAACGCATGAAAAGACGTGACACAGAACACGTGTCTTGCACAAACAAAAATAAGACATCAGATCAATCCAAACACCGCCAGGCCAGCAGATCGGGGAGCAGGTCTGGGCCAGCGGGGTTTTCTCCCGGTATCCTGCCGGCCTAGTCCGACCCTGCCTCCAAGGCCTTAATGTTTGTAAATTTAGCCAATATATTTACAAAATTGTGTTTGTCTTAAATCTGCAGTACAATGAAATCTGGACCATGCCTGGCTGCTTTGAAGCCCAATGTCTAGGAGATAACAATATAAAGATATCCAAGAAAATATGCCCTCCTATGAAAAAAATATCTTGTGTCAATAGAAAGACACCTGTACTTGTAAGTGATGATGATGAGGATTGTTGTATGCACTATGAGTGCCCATGTAAGTATACTGACTGCCAATTTGTTTCCACCAGAGATGAACTGAAGCCATCAATTTTGGATTAGGCTGAAAAATGAATTTTGCACTAAATATTTGACCATATACAAAGGCTATGCTAGTCACTAATTTGTGAAATAGCTTTATCCAAAAATATCCAAAAATCAGTTGAAAAATAAAAAAAAATAAGGGGCCAGTTAAGTCCTTGGTTTTAAAATGCATTAAGGACCTGTCCAAATCCTGAATAGAAGCCTGGATTCAGTTCAGCTCAAATTGTAACTTTTTTTTTTTTCAAAAACATAATATTTACTAAGCTAATGAATCCAAGTGTGTAATGATGCACTAGGAGCGGGATTAGTGCATTATTGGAAATGGAATATGTTTCCTTAGCTCAAAAAACATTTGCAAAGACCATTGCAACCAGGATTTTAATTGTCTGTGTCCTTTTTTGACTGATTTCAGACCTCGGCGACTTCTTGACGTTTGCAAACATGTGCAGCGTATGTAATAACATTTCACAAACGCAAAGTTGTTTTGTGGCAAAATATTTAAAGGGGTGGTCACCTTTAAATTAACTTTTAGTATGATGCAGAAAGTGATATTCGGATACAATTTGCAATTGGTTTTTGTGTTTCATTAATTATGGTTATTTAGTTTTTTATTCTCCACATATCTCCAGTTTGCCAATTTCAGCAATCTGGTTGCTAGGGTCCAAATTACCCTAGCAACCATACATTGATTTGAATAAGAGACTGGAATATGAATAGGAGAGGCCTGGCTAGAAAGATGAGTAATAAAAAGTAGCAATAACAATACTAGTGATGCACCGAATCCAGGATTCGGTTCGGGATACGGCCAGGATTCGGCCTTTTTCAGCAGGATTCGGATTCGGCCGAATCCTTCTGCCTGGCCGAACTGAATCTGAATCCTAATTTGCATATACAAATTAGGGGCAGGGAGGGAAATCACTTAACTTTTTATCACAAAACAAGGAAGTAAAAAATGTTTTCCCCTTCCAACCCCTAATTTGCATATGCAAATTAGGATTTGGATTCGGTTCCGAATCTTTCGCGAAGGGTTCGACCGAATCCAAAATAGTGGATTCGGTGCATCCCTAAACATACATATGTAGCCTTACAGAGCATGTGTTTTTTCAGATGGGTTCAGTGGCCCCCATTTGAAAGATGGAAAGAGTCAGAAGAAAAAGGCAATATTTATTCAAGGAAAAAAATGAAGGCCAACTGGAAAGTTGCTTAGAATTAGTCATTTATAATGTACTGGTTTACTGTCAGTTATACTTGCTCTGTTGGGTGTTCTTTACCAAATTAGCTCAAAACAAAGAGTTGTGGTGTATAGTGCAGTGTGGTCATATGTTGTGTTATGTCACCCATATAATTACTTTTGATAATTCTAACAAGGCCTGCCTATCATGTTCAGGTGAATGCTCCGTCTATGGGGACCCCCACTATGAAACTTTTGATGGAACCCTATATGACTACCAAGGTCCATGTACCTATGTCTTAGTGGAGGAGATTCAGAAGAGAAATGCTAACTTTACAATTTACGTTTCCAATGATAACTGTGGAACCAAAACATCATGTCCACGTAGACTCATCACTGAGTTTGAAGACCAAAGGGTTGAAATGAAGCTTGAAGTCACGCAGAAAAAAAAGAGCATAACGGTAAATTGGACCGTCCATTACTTTTTGCTAAAGCAGCAGCTTGCCTGTGGATTCAGACTGTAGTTCCTAGAATCAGTACAAGCATGTTGTGGGTAGCTGTATGCTGCAGTCTCTGGTTTTGTTTCAGGTACAGTTTCATGAGCAATAAAACCACAGCTAGCACAATATAAAGAGATGTAGAAACGTCAATATGTCATTGCACTTACAGTATGTGCACATAGAGCTAGAGAGCTGGCCTTCCTATTCTATTTCTAGTAAACCTGAATTTCTGGGAAAAAAAGGGTTTTGTTGTTACCCCCACTGTACAACTATTCTTATCAGCCTTCACATGCAGTCTTGTGGGTTCTCACTAAATTACACCTAATAGCCGCCATCTTTGACTGGTCCCTGTAATCCTTTTTTAAGCCAAAGTTGTTCCTGCTAGCTAACCTACCTGCCTCTCACCTCTGAAATAAGCAATTAGAGATTTCCAACTGACCCCAGGCCCAGATTTGGGTGAGGGGTGTGAACGGCCTGGGGGTGCACTATTGTTAAATCCGGTGCTGACTAACCATACCTAGCCCTAAACAAAAACAACTTCCTCCACCTGGACATGGTCTGAGGAACTATATGCTACTTCAGGGGGCAGATTTACTAAAGGGTGAAGTGGCTGACGCTATCGTCAATTCACCTGCAGGGAGATCGCCAATTTACTAACAGGTGCAAGCACCAATTCGCTAGAGAAAGAGACCAGCACTAGCGGTCATTTGCACTCTATTGCCAGGCGACTTTTTCCTCTGACGAATGGATGTTACTCCGCAAATTCACTAAAATGCGGATTTTACAGAACGTTACCTCATTCGCCTTCACCACCTCAGACTAAGCAAAGTTCTATAAGGCAGCTAGATCTTCCTCAATCTTCTGTCACTTGCATCATATTCTATGAGTGTAAAATGCAGAAAAGTTCAAAGAACGTTGGCGACTTTTTCTTTTTCCATAGTGATTGTCTGCAAAAGTCCTAAAAAAAATTTTTGTAAACCCCCCCATACTTTTTCCAACATATGGAACATTAACTTTACAGTGGGCTCATGTGTAGGGCATTAAAATAAATCTATTGTCTTTAATAAGTTTCCCTTGACATGTGGTTTAACAGTGGAAATGTTGAGTATTTGAACCAACATTGGCAATAAAGACGTCCACACTTATATTGTATAATATATATTTATCCAGGAACATTTAAAGAAATATGCATCATAAGAATGGCAATCATCCTATCTCTACTGTAGATTCATCTGATTTTCTTCCATAGTAGACACATACTCATTGAGACAATGGGATCTTACTGTAATTATGGTGCTCAAGAGCAGAGAAAGACAATGAGTTTTGGTGCTGAAATATTTTTGTGGCCTGATGATACAGAGAGTTTCATGGTAAATGACAGAGAACGTAGGCTTAAAGCTTGGAGAATTTCGGACTTCTTTACTAGCCCTAGGAGAACAATCCCCTTTAGTAGTCAAGATCTGTTCCTCTCAAGAAGCCCCAGTAGATACCATCTCCTTTTTATGCCGGCGGTGAATAAATCCAAGATGGAGAGCTCCCGTGGACAACTTTGTGAGCATGAATCATTACTGTTAAAGTGTTGCTGAACCTCTCTGTTGCTTCAGTAAGTTCAGTGTTTACAATACAGCATTTCTGCATTAATTATTTATAGCCTTTCACAGCGGAAATACACAGTTTAAACTTCTTGTGAAATCATGATGCAAAATTATTTAGACGCTGAAACCCTTAACTTACTTTCTCTGCCCTTAAGCGCCAGAATTCCAGTAGGATCCCCTGAGTTTTCTTTTGCACTTCAGATGTTTATATCTACTCTATATGTATGTCAGGTGGGTCTACTATAGAATTAGGAGTATGCTTCTTTAATCGGACATTCATTTCGAATTTTGAGTTCTAAAATCTCTTGTAGCAGTATGCTTATTTGCATTGTTGATCACAATTTCTGCTTTTGTCTTAGATTCTTGTAAATGGACAGCCTGTTGGGATACCCTTTATCCATGACGAATTTACTATTAGCAATAATGGAGAAGATAAAAAGCTGTATATAAATAAACTGAATGCCACTATAATATTTAATTCAAATGAGGAGATTGTTGTGAAGTTGCCATATAAGCTTTTTGCCGGTAATACAAGAGGACAGTGTGGTAAGTTAAAGTATAACTTTGGATGCGAAATACCATTTTTTTTACCCACACGCTAATGCAAGAATTTTGGTTTGGCATCAACCAATTCTGTTCCATGTGTGCATAATAATTGTTCCTTTCAGGTCAAAAGGAAGTTGTAGATGTGAATAACCCTTTTGACCTGAAAGGAACAATTATTATGTAGACATGGAGCAGAATTAGTTGATACATCCAGCATGCATAACAAAAGTAATAAAGTAACAACGTTAATATCAGTTGCTCAGGCAACAGTCCAGAACAGCAGAACTATAAATCTCAAAACCTTAATCCTAAATGCTAAAGCCGGAGTGCTATGGTTGCCTATTTATTGCGTAATATGTGGGGCCATGCGCCCCACCAAATCTAATATTTTAAGAAGGGGAGCCATAAAGACACAATGCAAGGCTGGACCTGTTTTTTTGACTTCATAGAGCTCATTTACTTTTCCAAGGGTGCAAGTACTAGAGCACCAAGGGACCCAAGAGCACTCCCTATAGTGTCATTTAATCATTGTGCATCAAGAAATTCACCATTTTGATCCATGTTCCAGCTTTAAAATCCATCATGAGTAGCAGACTGGAGTGTTTGGAGGCAAAGGTCAGCTCTGACCTCATAAATAGGCCCTCATGTCTTGCAAAATAAAAACTTCCAATGTAGGGGCATCTTATGGTTTATTATGATATTTGAAATATATGATTCTTATAAGATGATATATGATGCATATAAGGAATGTACCCTTATTTTAAAGATCAAAGGCGAGGAACCTTCAAATTTAAAGGCATAATTGTCTAATTTACAACAACCCCAGGCAGAAGTGCATGAACACTAAGGGGTGACCCATAATGCTAATACAGATAGCACTTCTGCCTGTGCAGGCCAGCCCTGTCCTTACTGCCTTCTATAGGGAAAATTGTAAGTACTGTATAAGGTGCCATTAAGGCCTGTGTCCACCAGCTAGGGGGTGGGAGAGGAGGTGCCTATGTGCCTCACCATGCCCACCCCTAATGAAAATGGTGGCTTTGGTCTTTGAGCTCCTATTCATGCGACATGGAAGGCAGGGTGTAAAGCACAAAAAATTGCAGTTTGCAGCCACTTTTTTGCACTCTTTATGTTGCATACCCCATTGTAAATTACCCCTATTGTCTCTTTCTCTTCTAATGTGTATCTGCAATATCTATGTGTTTGACAAAGGTACTTGCACAAACAACAAAGCAGATGACTGCATGCTGCCTGATGGAACAATTGTAAAAGACTGTGTGCTCATGGCCGGCTCCTGGGCTGTTACAGACACAAGCAAGCCTGGATGTATAGTCAATAAACCTACAACAGCTCCCAAACTAGCGACAATCCCAACAAAACTAACCACAACCAACCCCCCCTGTTCTTCACCGTTGTGCAATCTTCTCAACAGCACGTACGTATTGAAATTCCGCTTTCAGCTTCACTGTAGTTAGAAAAGTGCAATCCCAACCCAGCCATGCATCTATTTTCTTTAACAGAAGTTGATAAAAACACATGGAAAACCAATGAGAATTGTACTGAATAAAAACCAACTATAAATGCAAGAGAATTGCAACATCATGTGGATTACTAGTTATCTAATACTATGGGGCAGATTTACATAGGGTCAAATTTCGAGGGTTAATTAACCCTCGATATTCGACTGTCGAAGTTAAATCCTTCGACTTCGAATATCGAAGTCCAAAGATTTACCGCAATTAGTTTGATCGATTAAATCCTTCGAATCGAACGATTCTAAGGATTTTAAACCTACCGAGCTACAATGTTAGCCTATGGGGACCTTCCCCATATGTTTTCTAAGCTTTTTCTGATCGATGTCTATGTTCAGCCTATGATTAAGGGGCAGATTTATCAAGGGTTGAAGTGAATTCGAGGGAATTTTTGAAGTAAAAAAATTCGAAATTCAAAGTAATTTTTTGGATACTTCGACCATTGAATAGGATACTATGACTTCGAATTTACTTCAAATTCGATTCGAAATAGTTTGAATATTCGAATATTCGATGATTGAAGTACTGTCTCTTTAAAAAACTTCGACTTCAATATTTCGCCAAATTAAACTTGCCGAAGTGCTATGTTAGCCTATGGGGACCTTCTAATGCATTTTTCTAAGTCTTTACACATCGAAGTAAAATCGTTCGAATCGTTCGATTTGAATGATTTTACTTAGATCGTTCGATGGCCAAATTCGGTGAAAAATCCTTCGACTTCGATATTTGAATTCAAAGTATTTTAATTTGATGGTCGAATTTCGAAGTATTTTTTACTTCGAAATTCGACCCTTGATAAATTTGCCCCATAGTGTCTGTAAGGTACGAAACGCGTAAGGTTCTTTGTTCCTATTTTGTTCTTTGTTCCTATTTTACACTGATGCAGCTAATCCTACTGTCACTCAGTTTAGCTGCACGATTCGAAGGATTTTAATCCATCAATCAAACAATTTTTCTACGACCAAAAAAAGCTTAGAAAGCCTATGGGGACATTCCCCATAGGCTAACATTGAGGTTCGGTAGGTTTTAGGTGGCAAAGTAGGGGGTCGAAGTTTTTTTTAAAGAGACAGTACTTCGACTATCGAATGGTCGAATAGTCGAACGATTTTTAGTCGAAGTTGAAGGTCGAAGTAGCCAATTAGATGGTGGAAGTAGCCAAAAAAAACATTCGAAATTTGAAGTTTTTTTTATTCTATTCCTTCACTCGAGCTAAATAAATGTGCCCCTATATGTCATTTTGGCTTCATTATATGTTATTCTAATCAGATAAGGGATAATGGACACACTTGTTTAGTGCTAGGAAAAAATGTTCTTAAATGGGTTGTTCACCTTCCAAACACTTTTTTTCAGTTCAATTGTTCCCAAGATATAAAGACTTTCTCCAATTGCTTTCCATCTTTTTCCTAAAATCTAAGTTTAACGTTTAATGTCTCTGTCTCTGGTGTTTAAGTCTGGCAGCTCAGTAATTCAGGTGCTGAATCTGAACTGAATTAGTTGATACGCTTTATCTCTGGTATATTATCAACTATTGTATCAATTCTAACAGCTGCCTTTAATGAAACTCAGGGATTCTAAACAGCAGGGCTAAGGATAAAAAAAATGTATCAACTAAATTTATCAATTTATAACAGTTTACAGGGTCGGTGACCCCCCCCCCCCGAGCTCCTTTAGAAGGTGAACTATTTCACTTCAATATCAGAAAAACAGTCACGCGTTGATATAAAGCACTTGGGAAAAGTATTTATTTCTGGTGAACTATCTGAAACCAACTGAACTGAAAAAAGTGTTCGAAGGTGAACAACTCCTTTAATACATACATTTCCAATTGCAGGAACAAAGAACATTGAGCCAGATTAACACAGACCAAGAGGAGGATTATTTTGCATTTTAATGTATCTGCAGGCCCTACAGAGGTGGTGGATATTTTATTGAGCAATAATGCAGAACCCTGGTGTTGCTGGACTCCCTGCATGACTTAACCTTGATAATATTTTAGAATATGTTGGAATTTGCAATGAATATGTGTAACGTGTGGTTAAGCAATGCAGTACAGCAGTGTTCAGTGTCCCTTTCATTTTTAAGTAATTTGTATGTTTAATTGATTTTATTTATTTTTTTTTCAGGCTGTTCCAGGCCTGTCACAGCAAAATAGATCCTTCTGATTTCATTAAAACTTGTATGTTTGACAACTGTTTTTCTGACGATGCATTGGTGAAATGCTCCTCCCTACAGCGCTACGCCCGCCTGTGCTCGGAAAAGGGCATCTGTATCGACTGGAGAAAAAATGCCCCATCTTGCAGTATGTACTTGCAGTATCTTCTATTTATAGACCCTCAAGGTGTACAATGTAGTCAAAGAGAAAACAAAAACTATTATAGCCAGAAAATAGCAAGCTTTGTACCTATGTTAAGGAGGTAATAATCACAAGCTGATAAGTAAAGGTGTTTGGTCTTAAAAAAGTAAAACTCACCAATTACAGGTATAGGTCCAGGTACACCGTCCTGAACCTTCAGCTGAGGGAGCGGATAACCATGTTCAGTGTCAGACTGGCCCATAGAGATACCAGGAAAAGTCCCGGTGGGCCCAGGTGTCAGTAGGCCCTCATGCTGCTAAACATTTGGCCTATTTCATGGCCATTCCCTATTTCTATGAAAACAAAGTGGGACATTCACTAAGATTCATAGTTGCACCAGGCGTAACTTCGCCGCACTTCGCCAGGCGTAGTTTCGCCAGCGCTTCGCAAATTCACTAAAATCCAAAGTTGCACTCAGGGGTAGCGTAAGGTTGCGAAGTTGCGCTAGCGTTGATTCGCTAAGCGAAGCAAAGTTACGCTAGCGATGGTTAATTTGCATACGGCGCCAAATTCAGATTTCAATGGAGGTATATGTAGCAGCACTACAAATGGCTGGGAAACCTTCAAAACATCAAATAAAATTTTTATTTTGCCCTACACATGTGCCCACTGTATAGTTAAGTTGCCATGAGTTAGGAAATGTAGGGGGTAAGGAGGGGAGCCCCAAAAAAAATTTTGATCTTTTTCAGCCTATCACCCATAATATAGATAAAACGCCAGTGTTTTTTGGGACTTAGAAAAAAATTTAACTTTTTTTGAAGAAATCCCTATCTACTGTATTGCGCTTCGCCTGGTCTGAGGTGGCGAAGGAAGTCTAGCGTAAAAGGTAGCGTTCAGTACACTGCGCAAGTTAGTGAATTTGCGTAGTTACGTCCGTTGCGCAAATTCGCCAGGCGTAAGGGTGCGCAGTTACTCTAGCGAAGTTACGCCAGCGTCCGTTAGTGAATTTGCAAAGTAACTAAAATGGCCAACGCTAGCGAATTGACGCTAGCGTTAGGCGCTTCGGCGCATAGTGAATTTGCCCCTAAGGATGCGAAGTTACACTAGCGAAGTTACGCCAGCGTCCATTAGTGAATTTGCGAAGTAACGAAAATGCCCTATGCTAGCGAATTGACGCTAGCTTTAGGCGCTTCGGCACATAGTGAATTTGCCCCAAAGTGGCTAAATAGACGGTATAAAAGATTATATTGTGTAAAGAAAAGGAGACTAGATGAGTGAGGAAAGGAAGAATAATAGTAATAAGAGTGGGCCCCTGGTGTAAGATTAATTGGTAGGCCCCTAGTCAAAGGTTTTTGGGTTGGCCCCTGGTGTCCCAGTCTTTCACTGACCATGTTATAGTTGAGCAGGCACTTCAAAGGACACAGCCTTACGCGTTTCGAATCTTAGAGACACTTGGGGGCACATTTACTAAGCTCGAGTGAAGGATTCGAAGTAAAAAAACTTTTGGGTACTTCGACCACCAAATATCTACTACGACCTTTGACTTCGACTTCGATTCGAACTAAAAATTGTTCGACTATTCGACCATTTGATAGTCGAAGTACTGTCTCTTTAAAAAAAAACTTTGACTACCTACTTCGCCACTTTAAACCTACCGAGTTACAATGTTAGCCTATGGGGACCTTCCCCATAAGTTTTCTAAGCTTTTTCTGATAAAAGGAAAATCGTTCGTTCAATTAGAAGGATTTAATTGTTCGATCGAACGATTTTTCCTTCGACCAAAGTATTTGAGGTAAATCCTTTGACAGCGATATTCGAAGCCGAAGGATTTTACTTCGAGGGTCAAATATCGAGGGTTAATTAACCCTCAATATTTGACCCTTAGTAAATGTGCCCCTTAATCATAGGCTGAACAACACAACATTTGGTACACAAGGACACAGCCTAACACGTTTCATATATTACATAGGCTGAACAACACAAAAGTTTGTGTTGTTCAGCCTATGATTAAGGGGAAGATTTATCAAGGGTTGAAGTGAATTCGAGGGAATTTTTGAAGTAAAAAAATTCGAAATTCAAAGTAATTTTTTGGATACTTTGACCATCGAAAAGGAAAATACGACTTAAAATTTACTTCAAATCTCTTCAAAGTAAAATAGTTTGAATATTAAAATATTCAATAATTGAAGTACTGTCTCTTTAAAAAAACTTTGACTTCAATACTTCGCCAAATTAAACCTGCCAAAGTGCTATGTTAGTCAATGGGAACCTTCTAATGTATTTTTCAAAGACTTTAAACATACTTTACACTTTACACACAGTAAAATTGTCCGATCGTACGCTAAAATCGTTTGAATCGTTCGATTTGAACAATTTAATCGTTCGATCGAACGATTTTACTTCGATCGTTCGATGGCCAAATTTGGTGAAAAATCCTTCGACTTCGATATTCGAAGTCAAAGTATTTTAATTTGATGGTCGAATTTCGAAGTATTTTTTACTTCGAAATTCGACCCTTAATAAATCTGCCCCATAGTGTCTGTAAGGTACGAAACGCGTAAGGTTCTTTGTTCCTATTTTTTTCTTTTTTCCTATTTTACACTGATGCAGCTAATCCTACTGTCACTCAGTTTTTCTTACTATGCCTATTTATAATAGAAAACTTTCAGAATTACTAATGCAGTGACATTGAAAAAATAGCGTTTCAATGATATTTTAAAACTTAATGGAAATTTCTTTTAGTTACTACTTCACTTCCCTTCAAGGTAGAAAACTTTTGCAGAATTATCAATACTAAATAACAGTAATTACAGAGATTCATACAACGGGCTCTAAGTTTGCGTTTGACAATGTCGTATAGAATTGTTATATTTTTGCACAATTTACTAATTTAAGAACTGCTGTTTGCAATTTGTCCTATGCTAGGTCTAAACTGTTCTTCGGGCAAAGTCTATAAGGCATGTGGCCCTGCTGAACAGCAAACCTGTCAATCCAAGTAAGTACCAGGGACTGCAAAGGGTAACAGAACTACTGCATGTGTTATGCATAAATAAATATTAAACTGGAAGAATATTCAGTATCATAACTTCATCGAGGAATCAGACATTATTTAAATTCCATTATATAATTAATTATGCACCCCCATTGTAAAATATAAGGATGACCTACAGTATTACATATTCCCCATAGAATCTTAATTTCATTTGAAATTATGGGAACTCCTTGCTTCATTGTTTCAGTCAAGTGATTTCCAGAGGAAGGAAGTGTTTCAGGAAAGGGAATGATACAGAATACATTTCTTCCACCATATTAATAAGTTCATACAAGATCAAAATATGCAAAGCCCATGGCATTTGCAAAATTTTGGACTGCATATACTGTAGGTCAACCAAGCTCTGCTTAATACAGGGGTAAATGTTAGCATGTTATAGTTGCCAGATCTTAAAGGGATACTGTCATGGGGAAAAAAAACATTTTCAAAATGAATCAGTTAATAGTGCTGCCCCAGCAGAATTCTGCACTGAAATCCATTTCTCAAAAGAGCAAACAGATTTTTTTATATTCAATTTTGAAATCTGACATGGGGCTAGACATATTGTAATTTTCCCAGCTGCCCCAAGTCATGTGACTTGTGCTCTGATAAACTTCAATCACTCTTTACTGCTGTACTGCAAGTTGGAGTGAAATCACCCCCCTCCCTTTCCCCCCCCAGCAGCCAAACAAAAGAACAATGGGAAGGTAACCAGATAACAGCTCCCTAACACAAGATAACAGCTGCCTGGTAGATCTAAGAACAACACTCAATAGTAAAAACCCATGTCTCACTGAGACACATTCAGTTACATTGAGAAGGAAAAACAGCAGCCTGCCAGAAAGCATTTCTCTCCTAAAGTGCAGGCACAAGTCACATGACCAGGGGCAGCTGGGAAACTGACAATATGTCTAGCCCCATGTCAGATTTCAAAATTGAATATAAAAAAATCTGCTTGCTCTTTTGAGAAATGGATTTCAGTGCAGAATTCTGCTGGAGTAGCACTATTAACTGATGCATTTTGAAAAAAAAACATGTTTTCCAATGACAGGATCCCTTTAAAATCTATTTCATATTAAATCCCCAAGCTGCATGAAATTCCAAGAAACAGAATTTTTTTAAAACCAAGGAAAAGTGTAATAAGTCCCCTTTTTAGCCAATCTTTTTTTCCCACGGTTCCTTGATTGTTTTACTTGAAATGATACCACACATCAGCCCCCAAGACTGGGGTAATGAAAAAAATGGGTTTAAGGGACTTGCTAGGTCTATAAACTCCCTGGATCATTTTCTTAGTGGCCCACTACCTGGCTTCTGTTATTGGGGACTTAACCAACCAGATAGCAATGAAATAACATTTACAAAACTCGGATGGTAACTCAAAACAAATCAAAAATGCAGCATTTCCTAGTCATCTGTATGAAGCATCTGATTGGTTGTTGTGGGATACTAGATAAAAGGTATATAGGCTATATATCCAAACACACCAAAAAAACGTACCAGTGAGTATCCAAAACCTCTGCTTCTCTCACCTTCAGTTCAGTTGATGCATCACTCAGTGAAAGTTCCAGTCAGACGGTAGAAGGATGCTTTTGCCCCGAGGATACCACGCTCTTCAGTTTGGCACGAGATGTCTGTGTAAAGGATTGTGGTGAGAATTGTGCTTTAGACATAGTTTTATCTTTGGGTTTCTAAAACGCAAGGAAATATAATGATATAGTTTATAATTATTATATTAATCATTTACACAATTATTATTAATCATAATTATCAATTAATTTATATTATTACTTCTTTCATGATAGGCTAATTTACTGATAATGTTCAAAATGCATGTTCAGCATGTACCAGACATATGAATCAAGTAACAGGACCTACACATTCACTAAATTTTGTGTAATTTAGATGCAAGCTGCAATGGGGCATTTCATTCTGGATTTTTTTATCTAATGCAAAGTGCAGCTCATTGCCCCGGGCACAAGTGGTGCCTAACTGAATGCTAAGGGGCACTTCTGCTTCCTTCTATGAAATGCAGGGTCAGAAATGTGTCTTTGCTTTCTCTATAACATCAGAAAAACATGGTACATAATGATGAGAATATCTCTAATTATTCTCTATTTAATATGCACATGTTTTATTTTTCAGGATGTGTTGGACCTGACAAGAAAGCCCGCAAGGTATGTTTTTGCTCACTCAAGGGCAGTTCACCTTAAAAATAACCTTTAGTAGTGTGTAGCTAGTGATGTCTAATACCATTTTTAATTAGTCCTTTATGTATGGATGTAGTTATTTATATAGGGTTTTTAGAGCCTTTTATTTAAACATTTTGGCTGGTTACTGAAGTTACTGATCCCAGCATCCAGAAATGACATAAATACTGAGCAATGTTCCCTTTCATTTCTTGGAGGCCATATGTGAACATGTTTATTTTTTATTTTTTTTCATTTGCTTAAGAGATAGTTGGGCACATGCAAGTCCTGAAATAGATGCACACACAATTGTTTAAGAACATCACAGTTAAAGGACCAGTAACATCAAATTGTTTTAAAGTAATAAAAATATAATGCAGTGTTGCCCTGCACTAGTAAAACTGCTGTGTTTGCTTCAGAAACATTACTATTGTTTATATAAATAAGCTGCTGTGTAGCCATGGGGGCAGCCATTCAAAGGAGAAAAGGCTCAAGTTACACAGCAGATAGCAGATAAGCTCTGTCTGTCTAATGGTGTTATCTGTTATCCATTATCTATCCTGTGCCATTTAGCCGTTTTTCAATTTCCGCCATTGCTACACAGCAGCTTGTTTATATGAACTATAGTAGTGTTTCTGAAGCAAACACATCAGTTTTGCCAGTGCAGGGCAACACTACATGATATTTTCATTACTTTAAAGCACTTTCAGTTTTTGGTGTTACTGTTCCTTTAATTGTATAAACTTGTATAATGACTTATGTGCAAGTGCACAGCTCACAGCAGTGGCTCCAGAACTGCAAGTCTGACCCCAGTTAGAAGAGAATGGAGCAGTAGCTGGGAAGTCACAACTCAAAACCCAATCATCATGTCTTTAATTTCAGCATCTTTCAGCCTGTCATTCCTATCAATACCTGGTTGCTGGGATAACTGAGACCCTAGCAACCACATAACAGTTCAAATTCCGAAAAAGTACCTTGTAAAGAAAAACAAATACTGTATTTAAGAAATCCCATACCAAGAAAGTGCTGCTTTATCTATATAGCGCCACCATATTCCACATTACATTATGTACATCAGTCCCTGCAACACTGAAGTTTACAATCACATTCTCTATGGTCAATTTCATCAGGAGACAGATAGCCTTTATATATGTATTAGAGTGTGGACAAAAACTCATGGAAACATGGAAAAAAACCTGCAAACTCGTGCAGTCCTGGCTGGAATTGATCCAAGCACTCTGCAAGGCAGCAATGCTGATAACTGCTCCAATGTACTCTAAGGGGGTTATTTATCCGATAAATCCAATTTTATCTCAGTATTTTCTGAAAAAATTCTGAAAAAAAATCTGCAAGGGTATTTTGGGCTTATTTATTACTACACGATTTTTTCCGATTTTTCATCAGATTTTCACAATTTTTTCTGATTTTTCACCCGAAAGCTCAGAATTTTGTCAAAATCCAGCGCACATCAAAAAATCATTGAGACTTCTCCCATTGACTTATATGAAACCTCGACAGGTCTGAGATGCCGGATATTCAGATTCGTACTTTTCCATCCTCTGGGTTTAATAAATTCTGAAAAATGTGTGATTTTTTTAAAAGTCCGATTTTATTTAAAAAAAAAATCATGAATTTTTCATGATTTTTGCATTCCGAGTTTAGTAAATAACCCCCTAAAAAATGCTGGAATTCTAATATACAAGTAAAGGACCTATTATCCAGAATGCTTGAGACCTGGGGTTTTCTGGATAAGGAATCTTTTCATAATTTAGATCCCCATACCTTAAATCTACTAAAAAAAACATGAATTATTTAAACAGAAATTAAACCAAGATCCATCTTTAGAAATTCTTCATATATGTACTGTATGTCCTTTGTTTTAGGGTGTTAGCCTGTTAAAGCAAAAGCTGATCCCGTTCTGCAGTATGAAATCAGTTTAATCAGGCTCCATATTTCTTTACTTACAGTTTGGAGAAACATTTGTGTTCGACTGCCGGAGCTGCATCTGCATGGAAGGTGGCGCTGGGATCTCTTGCGAGCCACGTCAGTGCCCAATTGTGAAAAACACCTGCACGGAGGAAGGATTATACCCTGTGACACAAATTAGCGCTACAGACAGATGCTGCAATGAGACTGTGTGCAGTAAGTCAAGCAATTCTCCTATTTTAAAAGGTCTTGATATAGCTTTCTATCAACAGTACTAATACTATAAAACAGTTAAACCCAAGTCACTTTCATCAGAGTTTCTTTTATTGTCCCTATATGAATTTGTAAAAGTGTTCTACCAGCCTTAAAGTCAGTTTTAGCAAAAAAAGTAAATCAAATGCTTCCCAAACTACTAAAGGTATAGGATCCCTTATCTGGAAACCCGATATCCAGAAATCTCCGAATTACAGAATGGCTGTCTCCCATAGACTCCATTTTATCCAAATAATCCAAATTTTTAAAAAAGATTTCCTTTTTCTCTGTAATAATAAAACAGTAGCTTGTACTTGATCCAAACTAAAATATAATTAATCCTTATTGGAAGTAAAACCAGCCTATTGGGTTTTTTTTAATGTTTAAATTAATTTCTAGTAGACTTAAGGCATGAAGACCCAAATTATGGAAAGATCCGATATCCGGAAAACCCCAGTTCCCGAGCATTCTGGATAAAAGGTCCCATACCTGTACTAATTCTGAGTACAAAAGGCCTACAGAAAAAAGGAACTCATGCTTCAAGAACCACCACTCACTAATTCGTTATTGCTTGTCCTGTAGTGATGTCCAGGCCGACCCGATACCCACAGGTTCAGGTTGACCTCGATGTGCTGTTTGTGGGTCACAGGCGGGTTGAGCTCTTCTGCTCTCCCCACCGTTACACTGCCGGCTTCCGACTTCCAGTTTTATAGGCGTGTGACTTCTCTGCTCCACTCCTTTTGTGACTTCATCGGCTGTGTGGGCGCAGGTCTATAAATGGAGGGCGGAAGTTGGGGGAGGGTCAGGCGGGTGTGGGTTGAGTTTTTCTCGACCTGCACATCACTATTGTCCAGGACTCTGTGGTGGATAGGGTTGCCATCCAGCCAGTATTTTACCGGCCGGTAAAACACATGCTAATGCTTATAATTTATGTAGTTGTCTGCAAATTTGTCTTAACAAAAGCCCTCCACTCGAAACGTAACTTTTCTCTGCCTTCTAGCCATCGCGTGATGTGGCTCTACCCCCTTTGATGTCACGGCCCACCCTTTAGTTCCCACCCCCACCACCAGTCGGTAGAAATTTTATAAAAAGCTGGCAACCCTAGTGGTGGTTCAGCAGCAATTAGAATAAGGGTAAATAAGACTGGGATCTAGGAATGGACGAATTTTTTCGCCTCGTTTCTCCGAAAAAATGATGCCCATTGACTTGTATGGCGGCGTGCGTCATAAAAAAAAAAGATGTGCGTCAAAACAATTTCGCCGTGTGACAATTTTTTTTTTGATGCCCATAGAATTTAATGGTCGTCTGCGACATTTTGTCGGCGGCGAATTTTGGGCGAAACGAAACAGGTCAAATTCGCCCATCCCTGCGGATCCTATTCTGTATTTTATTAGAATAAGGGTAAATTAGACTGGGATCCTATTCTGTATTTTATTGCTACTGAATGTCTGCAGTCACGCAGCCTGGGAAAGAAACCTGAAATGTTCTTCTTCAAGGCTAAAGTTGTGCATTAAATTGTTTCCAAATCCACGACTGGTCTAAAGAATCCCCTCTAATTTGCAGTCTAGTTTCCATATATTGTTGGAGTAACTGCAGAATTCTTGACTAAGAAATATTGCGCTTGGCTTTTTGGGCTCATGCTGTCCCTGTTCAATCAAGCATTTGGTCAGGTCCCATTAGCATAAAAAACTTCATGATAGGGGCAGGGAAACTTAACATAGCTAATAACCAATACATTTAAATGTTAAAGGGATACTGTCATGGGAATTTTTTTTTTTTTTAAATGAATCAGTTAATAGTGCTGCTCCAGCAGAATTCTGCACTGAAATCCATTTCTCAAAAGAGCAAACTGATTTTTTTATATAGACATATTGTCAATTTCCCAGCTGCCCCAAGTCATGTGACGTGTGCTCTGATAAACTTCAAACACTCTTTACTGCTGTACTGCAAGTTGGAGTGATATCACCCCCCTCCCTTCCCCCCCCCAGCAGCCAAACAAAAGAACAATGGGAAGGTAACCAGATAACAGCTCCCTAACACAAGATAACAGCTGCCTGGTAGATCTAAGAACAGCACTCAATAGTAAAAACCCATGTCGAACTGAGACACATTCAGTTACATTGAGAAGGAAAAACAGCAGCCTGCCAGAAGGCATTTCTCTCCTAAAGTGCAGGCACAAGTCACATGACCAGGGGCAGCTGGGAAATTGAAAAATGTCTAGCCCCATGTCAGATTTAAAAATTGAATATAAAAAAATCTGTTTGCTCTTTTGAGAAATGGATTTCAGTGCAGAAGGCTGCTGGAGTAGCACTATTAACGGATGCATTTTGAAAAAAACATGTTTTCTGATGACAGGATCCCTTTAACTTATATGGCTGCCCATCCTTTCCACTAACTTGGGGACCAATAGGCATGGCAGGCCCACAGTTTGGGAAACAAACACCAGCAATGAAGTGTGCATGTTTACTGTATGTCTGTGTGTGTAGAACTCTCATTCTATTTTTTTTGGTTGCATTTGCCATATCTCACCAGGCCTGGATTGGTGGGAAGACCACAAAGTCCCAGGCCTTGGATAGTATAAAAATAGGGGCAGCAAGTGACAGGTAGAACAAACTAAAGAGGGGACCTTCCACCACTCAATCATCTTTACATGGAGGGAATCATTTCAATAAAGGCCAGTTTTAATTCACTGGGGACTGACAATGTTGTCACGGTTTCATCTTCCATCCTGATCTTTCCCTGAATCCTTCACTCCAATAAGTGAACATATTATGTGACTGTATATCACTTTGAGAAATCTCGAAATTCACCATGCTACATCTCCCATTTGCCACTTATTGTTTTCTTCCCTAGGGTGTGATCCCAGTCTGTGCCCTGTCAGTTCCCTCAGCTGTGATCTTGGTTTCCAACTAAACACCACTTATACTGACGGACAATGCTGTCCCAAATATACCTGCGGTAAGTTCTTATATTTAGAAACAAGCCAGCACGTCTGCATCACTGTACAGGGTGTAAAGCAATATTTATAGTACCTGCAAAGTGCTTCTTTTTCAACTAAATAGATTAACTGATTATAAATAGTCACTGCACATTTGCATGCAATCCCATCTGTGTGCATTCATAAAATACAAGGGGCTCTTTTACTAAGATAGCTGCTAAATTGCAAACCAACTAATAAATTGCGAATTGGTTGTTAAAGTGGACCTGTCACCCAGACATAAAAATCTGTATAATGAAAGTCCTTTTCAAATTAAACATGAAATCCAAATTCTTTTTTTTTTTTATTAAAGAGTTCATAGCTGTGGTAAACTCATTTCAACATCTCAGCTGTCAATCAAATATTGCCTGCCCCTCCTCTATGCCTTAAGCAGATAGGCGGGGCAGATAATTACTTTCACTTTCCATTCAGCACTTCCTAGATGTCACTGCTCTCCCTAAATTCCCCCGTTCTCTTCACCATTTAATTGTGTAACCAGTGCATGGGGATAGACATCAAGTCCCCCATTCTGGTGCACAAACAAGATTCTGAGATAATACAAAGCTTGACTTAATAACAGTGTCCACAAAATGGCTCCTGCCTGCTTGCTATAATTATGAGTTTCCAGACTGAAGGAAACAAGATTCAAATAATTTATGCAGTGTAATTAAAGTTCATTTTGCTTGACTAACATGATAAAATAGAATTTTAAATCATTTTTTTGGGTCCCCTTTAAGCATAAAAACCATGTTTAAATATTGTCCAAAAATGCAATAAAGAATGACACTTCTACTTTCTTATAATGTATTGCACTTACTAACTCATACATATATGTGTGTATAATTATAGATGATTTTTTTTTTCACTATATTGTGTAGCATTTATTTAATTTTAATTTCATTGTAATTGTATGTATATTATAAGGTCAATAGTTTACTGTACTGTGTTTGGTACAATTGCAGATCGAAAGGACGTCTGCATTTATAATAATGCTGAATACAAGGTAAGCAAGCCTACATTATGCTTCTGTTTGGATGGAGACTTTTTTTTTCCAGATGTGCTTTTCCAGAGAAAGTGCAGGACATTTGAGGGGGTTAAACAGTACAGAATTATACTTTTCCAATAAAGAAGCCTACAGATGGATCTGAGATCTGGCCAGCATTCAACATATACCCATTTATGTTAATGCTACCAGTGCATTCTCTACTTTTTACAAAATAGTAACTTGACCCTCGTGCCCCAGGTTTTATGGTACTCAATACTGATGTACCTTATATACTGGTGCAGCCCACTCCCCCATACATTTAAAGAAAGAGGGACGCAGGGGCATGGGCATCCACAGGAAATCTTTCAACCAATTATAAAAAATGATTTGTAGGAAATTAATTTTTGGGCAGTACCCAACAAGCAGCCGATAGCTCATATAATTTTGGAACTGTGGGCGCTGTTTAAGTAGAACATGGAAATAAAAATGTATTGCAGTATGCATTAAATAATATGTTCACATCCACAGCCCTGTTAATCATAAGGGCTCAGGTGCATCAGGTCAGTGGGATCTTATCGGATTTCTCTAGCGAAGCAGGAAAACACAGAATAGTTCCATTTACTTGAAGGGGGCTGTATTTATTCTGGACTTCCCTTGTACAGGTATAGGATCCCTTATCCGGAAACCCGATGTCCGAGCTCCGAAATACGGAATGGTTGTCTCCCATAGACTCCATTTTATCCAAATAATCCAAATTTTTTAAAAATATTTCCTTTTTCTCCGTAATAATCAAACAGTAGCTTGTACTTGATCCCAACTAAGATATAATTCATCCTTATTGGAAGCAGAACCAGCCTATTGGGGTTGTTTAATGTTTAAGTTAATTTCTAGTAGACTTAAGGCATGAAGACCCAAATTACGGAAAGATCCGTTATCTGGAAAACCCCAGGTCCCGAGTATTCTGGATAACAGGTCCCATACCTGTAGTGGAAAGCATGAAAAATCCACTGCAGATGAGCACGGGCAAATAAACACTAAAGGGCCCCCAAATCAGCATAAATGCATATAAATATGGTTATTTAACTGTTTTTTTTTTTGCAGCTCTTCGGTTTAAAATTGAACATTGTTATTATATTCTGGTTGCTAGGGTGCCACATACTCAAGTAACCAGGCAGTGGTTTGAATGGCAGGCTGGGAGATGACTAGGACAGGGTCTGAATAAAATGATATGTGATTAAAAGCATAACAAATCCTATTTCATTTTTTTAGTATACTTAAAGTATGGAGATCTTAATTACAGAAAGATCCCTTTATCCGGAAAACTCCAGATGCTGAGCATTCTAGATAAGGAGTCTGTTGTTTGTTTGTTTTTAGCTTAAGCAGTTGAGATATTTACTTAGAAAGACATGTCCAATATATATATTATATACTTAACTCCATATTTATTCCCTTACAGTATGGAGACAGATTTGTGTTGGAGTGCCAGGACTGCGAGTGCAGGGAAGGACACTTTGAAATCACTTGCTCTCCGCATGAGTGCCCTCTAGTGGAAACCACGTGCGATGAAGAAGGTTTCTACCCGGTGACTTACATTAGTTCTGAAGACATGTGCTGCAATAAGACTGAGTGCAGTAAGTCATGGCAATTTTCCAAATCAAAAAGTATTTCTTTCTTTCTTTCTTTACTCTATTTCTCTTTAATTCTATGTATCACAGAAAGCTCAAGTTATTTTGGTAGAGATGCGCCAGAGGTTTGAGTTCAATCTATCCTTTTCTATCAAAATAAAATGACAGACATATGAAACCAAGGTCTTAGCAGTCGCTCTATAATAGTTGCAGGGATATTTAACATAGTAAAATATTCACCATGAAATGTTGCTTTATTGGGCTTCTCCTAAACTGTGCTGGGTGCCCTACATCGGTGAGACCCACATCTCCTAATGAGCAAATTAATTCCTGCAAAGAACCTTCCATATGACGCTAGCTGTTTACTTCCCTAGGGTGTAATCCCAGCCTGTGCTCTACCAGTCCCCTCAACTGTGATCCTGGTTTCCAACTAAATGCTACTTTTACTGAAGGACACTGCTGCCCTATTTATATGTGTGGTAAGTTAGATTTTTTTTTAAATACGTCAAAACAAATATACCATCACATCTAGGAAGAAACATTGAAACATGTGATAGCAGGTATCATAGGGTAAGATGATGGCTGTAGTAGAATCAGAGAAAATAGCTGCTGGGAATTATAGATCGCAGGTATAGTAGGGAGAGATGGTGCCTATAGTAGCAGAGGGATAATAGTCTCTGGGAAGGGAGTGTGACTGTGGGATATCAGGTATAGTAGGGAGAGATGGTGCCTATAGTAACAGTGGGATAATAGTCTCTGGGAAGGGAGTGTGACTGAGGGATAGCAGATACAGTAGGGAGAGAATGTACCTATAGTTACAGTGGGATAATAGTCTCTGGGAAGGGAGTGTGACTGTCGGATAGCAGGTATAGTAGGGAGAGATGGGGCCTATAGTAACAGAGGGATAATAGTCTCTGGGAAGGAACTGTGACTGTGGGATAGCAGGTATAGTAGGGAGAGATGGTGCCTATAGTAGCAGAGGGATAATAGTCTTTGGGAAGGGAGTGTGACTGTGGGATAGCAGGTATAGTAGGGAGAGATGGTTCCTATAGTAACAGTGAGTATAGAAGAAGAAAAGTACTTCTGTCATTGCTAATAGCTGATACCATGTTTTGTCTCTTGCAGTTCCAAAGAATGTCTGCGTTTATAATAATGCTGAATATTTGGTAAGCAAGCTTCTTTTGGCTTCTAAAATTACATTGCAAAATTGAGCTTATCTAATTGTTTGGCCACCAAACCAATGATGGAGATATATGACAATTTTTGGAGAGGGCCCGTACATAGAAGATAAAATGCCAACTTGGTCTAAAGGGGCCTGATTGTCATTCAGCCCGTGTATGGGCAGCTTAAGCAAAGGAGAAAAATTGATCCAGACCGTGTTTACTGTTAAGATGAATTCACTTGTGCTTTATTAACTCTGTTGATCTTCATTATTTCATTTAAACCCCATGGATTGATAACGACTGAAGTTGAATTTCTTGTATTCATTTTAATGTTGTCTCGTTATTCTGCAGCCAGACACTCAGTTCTATGAAAACTGTACAGTTTGTGAGTGCCTCTCCTCATCACTAGAAGTAAGATGCAACCCTGTGAAGTGTGCTGCTCAGTGTGACCGTGTAAGTATTGTCATTGGCCTGTCATTAACTCATAGTATAAAATCTGATTTCATTGTATAGCCACGCCCCCTTGTCCCAGTTGTAAGCTGACCAGCCAGTAGTTTGTGGCTTGGAGAAGGTCTGGGCTACGGGGGCCCACAAGGACTAGGGACTTTTTTTTTTTATCCCACCAGCCCAGTCTGTCCCTGGAAGCAAAGGTGCAACAGGGCTCTATACTTAATGCCTGCCTATGCAGCGGGTTGGTCTGTGTTCATTAACGCTGCAGCTAGTATATTTTATTTATCTGTCACAAGGTGCAGAGGCTTCATAAATGGCCCCTTTAGTCATTTCATTTCATAGCAATTCATTGCAGCGACCAAATGCATTCCTATATGTTTAAAAAATTGACACTTGTTTTTAAAAAGCGCCTATTCCCACATTTCTGAAATTAACAATTTTTCTTGTTTTAGGGATTTGAACCTCAGTACAATTCAAACAGCTGCTGCCCAGAGTGTATTCAGACCCAGTGCGTTTTGAACATCAATGGATCGACTTTGTTTATAAAAGTAAGTTCCCTATTGAGGCATACCTCCAAACTGTCCTGTTTTTAGAGGGACAGTCCCTCTTTTGACAGCTCAACCCACAGTCCTTCATTTGTACTGGAAAGTCCTGTTTTTCTCTGCACTAAACAGCCAGAAAAAGAAAGAAAGTTTCTAACTTAATTGGCTTTTGGCAGAGAGCCCAGAAAAGCCACAACTGCATATAAGATAATTTTGTAACAACTTTGAGATAAGCAAATAAGCAGGAGCGCTTTGCCAATAAGGTGAGTTGAGGTTGTCGCCTCAGACGGCAGCGCCCCACTAGGTACCAGGGGCGGCAAAATGCAACTCCTGGTACTTTAAGAGCTGAATTTCCGGTTGTCAATTAGGCAATTAGGCTCTCTGCGCTAGCGTCCTGGCCCTCTCTGCTGCCTCGTAGACCCCCCTGGACTCCCTCAGACGCAAAAACGTAAAAGTACAATGGGGAGGGTGGGGGCAGCAACAACTGCTGCTGCCTCAGGCAGCGGATGGGCCAGGATCGCCCCTGCAAATAAGTAATTGTAACAATATAAGATAACAGGTCCCTTGGGAAAAGTTAGACTCACAGCTTAAAGGGCAACTCACCTTCATTAGCAAAACTGTAATAACTGGGGAAAAAAAAACACAGAAATATGTTCAAAATGCCAAATTTTGTAAAATGAACATGGTGTGGTCACAAAAATGTGCTTCACACGCCAACTTTTTTGTCCCTCTTTTTATTTCCAAAATGTTGGCAGGTATGTTTGGGTAATGATAGTGAGTTAACAAGAAGATAAAAGTGAGTAAGATGTATAACTGGGGCACAATTATATTGCTAAGTATCAATTGTTTATATTGGTATCCTCAGTCACATGGACACAAGGGAATGGTTTAGAGTAATGGCGTTGGAACTTCCATTGTTATCAGTGAGCAGCAGAAGTGAAAGTATTTCCTCGCTAGTGAGGAGCTCACCGATTGGTTCCAGACGATCATGTGTCCATTCATCCCAATTCCCGGCAACGGAACCTTTTACAGAATCAAAAAAGCTGACTTCTTTAACACGTTTTTCAGGGATCAATATATTCTTCTTTTATTTATTTAAACACAAAAGCATGTCAGCATGGGTCCAGTGAATGTAGCAACTACTGACGCGTTTCGTTCCCCATTTCCCGGCACTTCCTCAGAGTATAAGCAGCAAAAGTGATTAGGATGCCAGTAAAAGTCAAAGGTGTTTTTTTTACCTTCTACAGTGACAAATAAAGGAGTAGCTGCTGTTCCAACTTGTTCCACCATGATACCCTAAGCCTTACAGGTGAAATTCAGGCAGCTCAGGAATACTGTAGCTAATAGGGTTACATATACTTCAACACAGCATTACTCAACATAGTATATTCCTGTGTATCTGACTATGTGCTATAATCGTTACCTTTTAGCCGGGAGAGTCAATTACTAGAGATTGCACAACATTCAGTTGCCCTTCATCAGGAGTGGGGTTTGAGATTGGCGTATCCGACATAATCTGTCCACCGTTTGATGAAGATGAATGCAGACCTGTAAGTAACAACAGACACTGTCTCATTATGAATATTACAGTAGGGGGCAGATTTATTAAGGGTCGAATTTGTTGGTCAAAACTGTCACGTGACAGGGAGTTATGCAAACTTGATTCGAGTTTTTAAAAAAAATTCGAATTCGATTTTCGAGATTAATCATACTCTGACCCTTTAATTCGATTTTGACTATTAGCCACCTAAAACCTGTCAAATTACTGTATAAGTCAATGGGAGAGGTGCAGTGACCAATTTGGAGATGTTTCTAGCCTTCCTGACATTCAAGGTTTTTTTGGAGAAAGAACTCGAATTGAGTTTGGTTGAATTCGATTCAAGTTTTTGGGTCGGTAAAAATTGTCCAAAAATTCTATTTTTTTTTTAATAAATTTCCTCCACTTGAATTTAAAACTGAATTCATGCAAGTTAAAAAAAACTCACGTGAATTTGAAATTCGAATCTTGATAAATGTGCTTCTAAGTCTACACATTTATAAATGCCACTGCTGCAAGTGCAGGAGCACTAAGGGCTGCAGCCATCTAGTACTCATTTACATCCTACTTGCAGCAGGGGAAATTCAGCACAATGCACCAGATGCTGCAAAAATTCGCCAGTGTCAAAAAATGTTGACGCCGGCGATGATTAACCGACGCCCATTAACTTTAATTGTCGTCTGCGTCAAAATCGATGTTTCACGAATTTTTAGCCAGTTTTGCAAATTTCTCGGGAATTTCACGAAATTCGTGGCGAAGGGAAACGGGACAAATTCGCCCATCACTACTTATGAGTTTAGCTAAGCTGTTCCATCAAACCCTATCATGTTATTATTTATATTTAACAAGCTGTGTCTATTGATTTCACAGGAAAATATCCAACTGTCACACGATGGTTGCTGTAAAACATGTAAGAACTCTTTCATTTTCTGTTACATTACCATTTGGGTTATTCATGCTTGTCCAGGTCCCATTCTGTTTCCTGTGCTACTCTTGTTTTATCTCTCCACTTCTCCCATTACTTTGTTTTCAACTGATTTTAAGAAAATGGTATATAGTTAATAAATGAGAGGCGACATGTATGAATCACACGACGCTCCAGTGCTCAAATTAGCTTAAGAACTATAAGGTATGGAATCCGTTATCAGGAAACCCGTTATCCAGAAAGCTCCGAATTACAGAATAGTTGTCTCCCAAAGGCTCCATTTTATCCAAATAATCTAAATTTTTAAAATTGATTTCCTTTTTTTCTATGCTAATAAAACAGTATCCTTTACTTGATACAAACCAAGATATAATTAATCCTTATTGGAAGCAAAGCCTATTGGGCGTATTTAATGTTTACATGATTTTCTAGTAGACTTGATGAAAATCGAAATTACAGAAAGATCTGTTATCCGGAAAACCCCAGGTTCCAAGCATTCTGGATAACAGGTCCCATACTTGTATGGTGGTGCCATTGTATTTATCTCATGGCCAATATGGTCAGCAGCTAGGCTATTTTTATTGTTTTACAGTGGCAAAGTTATCCCATTAAGTAAGAACACATTAATTGACCACACACCCCTAATTTCATCACATATTTAGACTTTTATTTTCTTGCTCTTTACTATAAAATTTTTCGCCTATAGGTAATAAAAAGAATGGATGCAAGTTAAAAACGTATCTGCAAAATGTGACTTCTGAGAACTGCCAAGCACAGGTCCTCATGACTCGCTGTGAAGGATTATGTGAAACCTATTCAATGTAAGAGTGCCAATTTATGGGTTTAAATAATGCTTATGGTTATGTACAAACCCCCTTTGAGGTGTAACATTGGCCAGGACTCCCCCGTAGCTTATAACAAGGTACAGATCTATGAAGACACTACTTTTGAAACCTATTCAGTGTTTAAAGGAAAAGGAAAGGCTAACATTAAGTAAGCTTTATTAGAAAGGTCTATATAAATACACCAGTAAACCATCTGTCAAAAGAAACACCATATTTCTTTCCTTATATTGTGTACACATGGACTTCTATATCAGACTTCCTGTTTTCAGCTTAAACCTCCAGGGCACAGTCTTGAGCATGCTCAGTTTGCTCCACTCCCCTTCCCTCCTCCCTTCCCTGCTGTAATCTAAGCCCAGAGCTATGAGAGAGCAGGGAGAGACTCAGGCAGGAAATGATGTCGCACCAAGCCAATACGGCAGCTGCTATCCTAAACAAACAGAGAGCACTTCAAGAGCTGTTTACTCAAATATGGTAAAGCATTCTGCAGAATGAATATAGTGTTTAGCGTGTACGATTGTAGCTATCTGTATCTATTGGCAATAAACTGCTTAAATAGCTTTCCTTCTCCTTTAAGAACAGCAAGTAAACGTTATCTCAAACCTTCAGTCTGGGCTTCTGAACATCTAGCAGTTATTGTCCCCAATTTCAAGGTTTTAGAAGCAATTTCCTATGAAGGCTCATTTACTACATGTAGTAAAAATCATGAAAAATGCGTGATATTTTTTTATAAAGTCGGAATTTAAAGAAATCACGAATTTTTCGGAATTTACTAAACCGTGAGGATGGAAAAGTCTGAATCTGAAACTCCGGCATCTCAGACCTGTCAAGGTTGCATATAAGTCAATGGGAGACGTCCCAATGATTTTTTGATGTGCGCTTGGTTTTGTGCAATACCCAGAAGTTTTCTGAGTTTTCAAGTGAAAAATTCGTAAAAATCATGAAATTTCGATAAAAAAATCCGAAAAATTTGTGAAAATCGGATAATACATCCGAAAAAATTGGGAAAATCTGATTTTTTTCCTGCAAAGCAAATTTTCAGCAAAATGTAATAATAAATATGCGTAAAACACCCTACTGGGTTTGATCGGAGTTTGTAGCAGAAAATATTGAGATAAATTCGGACTTTGATAAATAACCCCCTTAATGTCAATTAATTCAGAGTTCCCAGAGCATACATCATTAGGTGCACCAGACTTGATTCACAATATTTATGGAGAAGTTTAGGGATTGCTATCAGGTGTGCTACCTTGAGAGGAACCGACTTTTATATTAGTTTATTTTACCAAAACCTAGGGGTGAATCAAGTGCCCCTTTCTCAAGAGCACTTGAGAAAGAGGGTAGATCCCCTGAAACGTTATGCAGAGATCTGAATAAATCATAAAAATTCAGCACATTTTGCTTGGTGAGTGCCATCTGATCTCTCTTTGTTATTGCTACATGAACCCTGAAGAGGTGTAACCTTGCCAGATTAAGAGACAAGGCTAAATTGTCCCAACCTCCTTTGCTATATTTTATTTCTAGGCCAGTAACTAATTTCCCCTCCTTCCAGGTACTCATCTGCCGCAAATGAAATCTCTCACACGTGCAACTGCTGTCGAGACACAGAGACTAGTATCAAAAGTACAACACTGCTGTGCCAGGATGGAAACCAAATCAGCTACATGTACACCGGCATAGACCAATGTGGATGTATGGGCACCGTGTGTGGCTTGCCAAAAACTCAACCCTGAGATCTATGAGAGGCTTTAACTGGGAAGAATTACTCAAGAATTACTGGGCAATAAACTCACAAATATGTGTTTTTAGTGCCATAAAATATAGATCAAATTCCTGGCCGGTACATTATACTGTCCTTTAATCTTACCTTTTTACCTTTTTCTACTGACTTTTCTATAAAATGAAAAACATGGCCCTGTGAAACAATTCTTGCTCAAATCAATAGAAATCAATAGAATAGAAAAATGGAATGTCCTTGTTTAAATTAAAAACATTAAAATATGTGGTTCTTATTCAAAAATGTATCCTTTCAAATAAATCTCTTTTCTTAAATTGCATCATATTGTTTCCAAATGTATTTATTTTGGGGATTTGTCTTCAGAAACAGATGCCCTGTCTTAAAGGGTACTTGTCACCCAGATACAAAACACTGTATAATAAAAGTCCTTTTCAAATTAAACATTAAATTCTATTTCAATTTTTTTATTAAAGCATTCATAGCTGTTGTAAGCTCATTTAAAAATCTCAGCTGTCAATCAAATATTGTCTCCCCCTCCTCTATGCCTTAGGCATAGAGGCGGGGCAGACAATTACTTTCACTTTCCAATCAGCACTTCCTAGATGTCACTGCTCTCCACAAAAATCCCCCCATTTTCTTCACCGTTTAATTGTGTAATCAGTACATGGGGATGGACATCGGATCCCCCAAGTCTGGTGCACAAACAAGATTCTGAGATGATGCAACACTTGCCTTAATAACAGTGTGCACAAAATGGCTCCTGCCTGCTAGCTATAATTATGAATTCCCAGACTGAAGGAAACAAGAATCAAATAATTATAGTGTAATTAAAGTTCATTTTGCTTGACTAATGTGATACAATAAGATTTTGAATCATTTATTATGGGTGACGGGTCCCCTTTAAGCACAACTTTCATAGCCATGTGGGGCTATGACAATTTGGTGCAGCACTAAGCACTTTAGAGTAAGTCATTCCTATTTTGCTTTGCTGAAAAATTGTCGAAATTAAGTACATTTGCATAATGCATTCATGTCGATGGGTTTTTCTTTTTTTCAAAATGCATTGAAGCTAATGGTTGGATTTTTTTTTTTGCGCTAATTGCATCGGCGTCAAGGAGAATTTTTTTCTCCTGCTAAAAAAAGCATTGAAGCATTGCTTATTATTAGTAATATTGCTGGCTATGGTGTGAGCTGCAGGAATGGTCAGATACTGACATGAGAGGCTGGACTTCATTAGTCTAATGGGTCTGTGTGGCCCTCTATGTGATCCAATCACTGGTCCTAGGGTGAATCTGCTTGTTTTAGCCCACCACTTTGGTTACCAAATCTATCTGTCTATGGCCAACGTAAAGCTATACACTTCCAGATCTACTTGTGATGAAGTTGCCAAATGAGCAGATCTGGGCCCAATTTTACCACCCCCGTGTAGAGACAAATTGGACTGATCCTGTGGCCAATGATCAGGTAATGTACTGGGCATTATGGAGGCCTGCTGAACGAGGATCATAACAAGAAAGAGAGCATGTGGTCCTCTTCCAAATGTGATTTTTACACTTGACAGGGCAAGCCCATCAGTGGGCCCCTTACAATGGATAATAAACTCCCAAACTTGCCTTTACAGGAGGTACATTCCTCCCATCAAATCAAATTACAACAATCCTATGGGGTTCATTTAATGTTTCAATTATTTTTTAGTAGACATAAAATATGTTGACTCAAATTACAGAAAGGCCCCTTATTCAGAAGACCCCAGGTCCCAAGCATTCTGGATAACAGGTCCTATACTTGCAGCTCTGTAGTAATAAATAATATTTTTGCTCTGTCTGATTTACTTGTGGTTGGTTTGTATCGGTTACTGTCCAGATACAATTTTTCCTGGTAAATGAGCACCTGTACAACAGGTGCACCCAAGTACTTCATTATCTGTGGACTCCATAGTTGTTACACATTGATATAATCATTTGTGTGCATGTATATTTGAGCAGTGCTTTGAGTGCTTTAAGGATAGGCACCATTAAAGCCTAGAGATCATACTTGATATGGAATTTCCTTAAAACAATGTCTTAGTAGTTGCATAGGCCACAATGCTTCCTGTGACTACAGGCTGATGAGTGCAGCAAAAACATATTGATTTATAACTAGAGTGCCACAAGTCTGATACAAAGAGCATAACCAACAATGCCCCTCAAATGCTATATTTTACCTAAAAGCAACTCACATGACATTGTATGCATTTGGCTCTGAGACTAGTTAGCAACATTGTACTCTCCCCTTATATTATTTTGGCATTCAGATTGGAGATTACATGAGATGATAGGGACGTGGTGGTGGTTCCTCTAATGGATGAACACTTCAAACCTTGAGATGAGACTGTGAACAGCCAGTTGCGATGCATTGAGTGTCTTTATTTATTTATACTGTGCATAACACCATTTCAATTGTAGTTATATGATGTCAAGTTAAATGACGCAGGCTCAGATGTGAGAACTCAAACAGTTTATTGTGTACTCAGCCTGTAATGTTAAGAACTGGCAATTATTTGATAGGTAGACTGGAACATAATGTATTACTGGCCTCTGCCCAGTAGTGTTTCTGCCTAAAAACCTAAGCTGGCCTATCATCTGCCTTATGTAATTCCTGGGCACTTTGAATTCATCTGACACAACACAAGAATTTTCATTGTCAAAAAGAGCAATGTGTATGTGTTCTGACATACGGTCACAGTGTTTTGCCTCCTCATATTTGTGTTTCAAGCCAGGCCCTTTAACTTCAAGGTGTATGAGCATTTCTGCCCCTAAGCATTGACAGCACATATAAAGGAGCCATCACTATATTGATACACTCATTAACTGTTGCAGTTGCTGAACTGACAAACTATTATGGATGAAAATGGGCTTTGTGTTTATTGGAAAAGTATTGTTATGTGGTGTATACTCAGTAAAAATAATCTATTTCTGTATTTTGCAGGACCAGTAAGCAGAATGAATAATACAACAAGCAGGTAGGTAGACAAATCTATGTTTGGGGAGGTGATTTGTATATTATTGTATACACAGTAAATAGGTACAAGAGGATTGGGGCTACAGGACACTGCACTGGTTTGGGAGGGGATGCTGTATAATGAGAATATAACAAGACGAGCAAACTGTGTCTGAGACTTTGCAATGCAGGGCCAAGGATTTCCAATACCCAATGAATATACAAGAAAAAGTTATAATAAATTAGATGCTTATGGTTTGAAAATGATTTATTGAGTGGAAATGAGAAATCTGGGGAAGGGCCACAAGTGGAAGCATGTTAATAATTATGTTATGAAAATAAAAATATCAGTACTACCAAGGAGTTCTTCACAATGGAAGTTAATTCGGAATATGGAGCTGATGTCACACCCTAGATCAGTTGTTTCCTAACTGTCAGGGTGGCCTCAGTCATGGGGGGGGAGGATTCAATGGATCCAGTTTAGGATTTTAGATATATTATATGTATTATTTTAGATATTCCTGGCTGAATCTGAATCCTAATGAAAAAGGCCAAATCTTGGCCAAATCCAAAACGAATCCTGGATTTGGTGCATCCCTACTGTTAACCAGAAATTTACCATTATAAGGCAATGCATTGGAGATATTATTGAGAATTTGTACAATTTTGTGGCATAGACGGTACCCAAAGTCATTGCTCATAGCACTACAGTGCAAGGACCTATTATGATTAAATTGGGATAAATTACTGGGTATACCCAGATGTCCATGCCTCATTTCAGCACCTTGTACTGATCTCCCGTAACACAATTAGTCCCACAGTCTGCCTACAAATAAAATACTGCTTAAGCCTATTTTATCATCAGCATGTCACTATAAGATCAATGTATATGTGTGTGTGTGTATCTATTTTACCTTTCTGGCTGGTATCAGAGAATTAGTGGGTCATCTGTCAGTTTCTGCACCCTGGGTATTAAGACTACTGGGTTGATGCTTATTTAGTTTTTGTATTAACACAGTAAGCAAGAAAAAATAAAATCAGAAATTCATATCAATGCACAAATATGATTAAGAGAAAAGGGCTTTATTTTAAAGAAGAAAATAAACAACATATTTAGTTATGTTTAAGAGTAATGTTTTTGGTTAAATAAGCTTGCGGCATTGGTTAATCCCCACCGTGAAGCTGTCTCCTTTTTCGCAAAGATCTCCTTGAACGGACATTAAGTTCGGAGTCCTGAGACTGGACAGGCCCACACTCGGTATTCATACAGTTACACTCTTCTACATCAATGTACTGATGGTCAACGACAACTCCATCGGTACACTGGAGTTTTACTGACTTCTGGCTGGTGAGCACCTCTTGGCAGCAAGTGCACTTATGTGATATGGACCCCGCTTTGGCTGAGTACCTGGAAGAAATGAATATTGTTACATCAATTATATCAATGGTTTATTGTGCTGGAGATGAAGTACTTGAATGAAACAATATAGTATATTAATTAGGTATTAAAGGGTCAGTATTCCATTCAAGTTTTCTGCTAAATTGTACTTAGTACCAGGTCATCACATGTTATGCAGGATATGAGCAAATCTACTCCTGTTGAGTAATCAGTTTACACAACCGGCTTCCCATTCCCAACACTTATATGTCTATCCATGCCATCTAGTAGCCATAAATATATATTCTGTGGATCTCTTACATGGAAAATGTATCACAGGTTCCTTCACAGCGAGACATTTTGACAGGCTGGAGAGATCGGCAGTTATTATGAAACAAATAGTCAAAGAATGGTTGGAGCTTGCAAGAAGTGGACTTCTGAATACCTGGAAGAATAAGAGGTAGGGGTATTATTATTATTATCATTATCATTATTTAATAAAGAGAAGTTTGAGTTTTTTTTTAATAAATACATTTATGTTGCCACCATCCAGTGTCGGACTGGAATGCCAGGGGCCCACCAGAAAACCTTAGCCCATGGGCCCATTCTTCAAGCTAATTTTCTTCCACTTCTCACTCAATCTTTTTATTTTCTTAGTCTTTACATGATCTACTCTATTTTCCATCTATTTGGCCCCTTTGTTTCCATAAAGAATTAGGGAATGAACATGAAATTGTTATAGATTCTTAGAAGCAGGAGGCACCTGGGCCCACCGGGTGGGCCAGTCCGACACTGCCACCATCATTTACTACTGATACAGAATGAAGATCCCCCTCTTTATTATACAGTAAATAGCAAAAGTCAAATCTGTGCTTGAATACACCAATTGATTTCCTAGCAACAGGTCCAGCCTATTGATATATTGGATTACAACAAAGAAAACATGAATATGTTAGGCCACAGGATTAATATTTGAGTAATATCCTTACATATTTTGCAGCAGCCATTGGGTAAGAACTGAATAGTTCCCTGTGAATGAGAGTGATAACATGGAATTAGCTTATGCCCTTGTATAAACACACAATTACATTTTTCAACCCTAAATCCATCACTGCCAATATCCCAAATTTAGGTCACATGACTGAATTTTCAAGGTGACCTGCTGAGATGGCCTTACTGATCACTCACCGGTTCACAGTCGTCCTGGTAAAATGGAGGGCAAGAGATCTGTGAGACAGAGCTGATAAACTGCTTCCTAATCATTGTGCAGCTGTACACTGTGCAGTTATCATTCCGGGCCGGCACGGTGTCCCCAGGCTAGAACATAAGAGAAACATTAAGAACCCCCCCCAAATATTCCGTTTTTTTAATGGACCCTTTAAACATACAGTGCTGCCCACTTACATTCAGAAGTTGGTAGACTCCATCATAGTTCAAGACACAGTGGGTCTGTTCACACTTTCCACAGCAGTCTTGTTTGCTCTCCTTCAGTGTAAAGCCCTATATTGTGCGGCACAGATAATGAATCATTAACCTCAAATCTTCACACAGATTACATCAAGGCAAGACTGTCCTTTATTGCCTATTTATGGGTGGGGCTATTGCTTTTATAGAATTAATAGACTTTAGAACATATATACTGACACAACTATACATTTGCTAATGTAAGGATACATACAGTCACATACATATGAAATAAGTGATAGACAATGTAACATTAAATCTGAAAAAAAAAGAAGAAAAATGTGGTACTTACAGGTGGGCACTGTACGTTGCAGGCAACGCGCTGACATTGTATTTCCAGTCCTGTACTGCTGTTCCCACACACGCATGTCTGGCAATTGTCTGAATAAACAGGAGATCCAGGCTGGGAAGAAAAATAGTCATTTTAACATTTCATGACTATAATTTAAATATTCCCAAAAATCTCACTGAGCAAGTACGAAACTGATTCATAAAGGACACCTTTAAAGAAAAACTAAAACCAAATGGCACATTGCTCCTATGAGATGGTCTATAATGTAATATATAGTGAATAAAGTACCCCCTCTTGTAAAATATAAGGATATTATAAGTTACAGAGGAGTTTCATGACCATATAAAAACACAAGGCCGAAGTCAGAGTGTTTTTATACAGGTCATGGAACTCCGAGGTGACTTCTAATATCCTCATATTTTGCGACTGGGGGTACTTTATTTACAGGTATGGGACCTGTTATCCAGAATGCTCATCACCTGGGGTTTTCCGGATAACGGATCTTTCCGTAATTTGGGTCTTCATGCCTTATGTCTTCTAGAAATTAATTTAAAAATTAAATAAACGCAACAGGCTGGTTTTGCTTCCAATAAGGATTAATTATATCTTAGTTGGGATCAAGTACAAGCTATTGTTTTATTATAACAGAGAAAAAGGAACTCATTTATAAAAATTTGGATTATTTGGATAAAATGGAGTCTATGGAAGACCGTAATTCGGAGCTTTCTGGATATCAGGTTTCCGGATAAGGGATCCTATACCTGTATTATAATACACAAGTTTCGGTGAGTCATGTGACAAATAACATCAGAACTCACCATTTATAACTGATGACATCAGAACTCACCGTTTATAAGGATATAATTTACAAGATATTCATGGCTTTTGTGTATTATATATAGATTAGAGTACATACAAAATCCAGACCTTTGCAGATAGAGCTATGTCGGGAGTACAACAATGCATGATTTGCATGAGCGTGCTCTACTTTTCTTTCCCTACCTCTTATTCCCTTTTAATTAAATGCTTTTGAATACACCTTTAGAAATGATTTGAAATTGCAGGGAAGACATTGCCACATCCATACACAACATCGTCTGAACTGTAATACTCACCAGATATTCAGCATTGGCATGCACACAGACTTGTTTACGGACTGCAAAAGAGGAGGGTGGATTGTGAATTTCCAAATACTGTGCAACACATCAAGCTCTTATATGTTTCCAAAAAAATCCATAACTCACCACACTGGTATATAGGACAGCAGTGTCCCTCAGGAATGCTCCCCACCATCTCATATCCAAGGCCACAGTTGGGAGATGCATTAGAACATTGGCTGGTATCACATCCTACAAAGGACAACATCATTATTAATTTACATCTTCGTTTACAGGTTTTCTTCAAGAACTGTCTGTTCTTGAAAAAAGGATGAATATTTTAATAAATGTAGTGCTAAGGAGAGATGGAGAGATGATAGATAACAGAAGAAGAAACAGGGAGAATGTTAACCAGAATGGTCTGGCCTGTAATGGAATTATACAGGACTGCACTTACGGCATATGGTTTCATTGCAGCACTTGTCTGTAGAGCTCGGCTGGATCACAGCAACAAATCCTTCCAGATCACATGTCTTCGTATTCTTAGTGTCCTTGCAGAAGTGCGTCTGGCAAAAGATACCACTTCCACCCTCTCTACAGACACAGTCCTGGCAGTCCAACTGAAACATTTCTCCATACTGTAGGGGGAAAACATTCATCAGCTCAACATTTATATTATTCACCTGCATGACAGATTACCCTTAATTACCCTTGATTACCCTTAATTATACTTTTCAGCTCTATGGTTCTCCATAATGTGGCTTGACTGCAAATCAAAAACAGTTTCAAGTGTCACACTTGCTGGGAGGAACTTGTAAGATGATATTTTTAAAGGCTTATTTATGACCGAATAGACATGATGACTGGCAGATATGTTATTTTCCAATATATTCCATTTTTCCATGAGCATTTAACATCTAAGCACATGTCTAATTTGGTCATTGTATTGCATTTGGATTCAATTGAGCCTGGTTGAAACTTTGCACCCCTTACTGTATATCTGAGATCACTGTGTTACACTATGATATGTACTGTGTAACCTTGTGGTGTGTAGATCTATACGCACCTTTCGGGGTATGTTGTCTGGTCCAACACAGCCTGCAATAACAGAAGATAAAAGCAACATTGTCATTAATGTTTTAAGATTTAACTTGCAGTAACTGAAACCCATCCCTTGACGGCCACTTACCATCAAACGAAACAGCAAATTAGCTTCAGGATGGCACACTAAACATTTTAATTTAAAATTGTTTTTACTCATATAATAAAGTAACAAATTGTCCAGAGCAGCATTTAAGGCCTTCCCTGAGCTACTCACCATTTGTAGTTACAGAACTTACTGCTGTCCGCTTGGTTTTATAAACTATAAATCATTAATACAGTTGGTCTGTGCCATTATGTAAATTAGGTCAGGAGAGGTCTGGAGTCTGATCCTGAGTCTAACCAATAGACTCAGAATATATATATATATATGTGTAATAACAATTTGCTTTAATGTGATGTTAATGTGATTGATAATCCGCTATTGTATTAAAGGTTAGGCGTGATTGAAGGTATCTGCAAATCTAGCTTTCTATTTATTTTAAAGAACCCATCTTACCGCAGCTTGAAACGCAGACGTCATTTTCTGTGCTGAACGGCATGGTGCCTTGAGGGCAGAAACATCCTTCCACTAAGCGCTTGTCCTCTTTCATCAATGCATCCTCTTCTGGGCTAAAAGTTAATGCCACACAGATTTTATTTTACAATACAATATATAATAATAACCCCTGCATTCACTTTTAGTTGGAGGCCTATATTCATTGGCATATTTTCAACTGCTCAATATGTTGGTGCTCTAAAAATACATGTTAATAATAATAATACTGCAGAATATGGGTTTATATTTGTTTTCTTATAATACCCTAGTACTTACATATTTGCCTGTTTCAGGTTTCAAACCCTTCACCATTAGCCCAGACCTTTTGATTTTTTGTTTTTGACAGTTTGTCCAGTGATTAAAGGAATATATAAAACGTCATTGCCTGCACACATGGGCACCTTATTAAACTATTAAATTAGTGCCCAACACGTAAAATAAGAATAGTAAGCAGTCCCACTTCTACCCAGTATATCTGGTAAACTGGCTGGCATGATGGGGAAAAAAGAAGGGATGCAGGCAGTTTATTAATAAAATGCATAGTCCTCCATTAGTAAATAAGTTCCATGTTTCTAGTTTCTTTTCATGATGACTTTCTAGTCACTACATTTGTAAACTTCTCCTATTTCATTCTCTGGCTTTAAGAGGGAATTGATGAACCACAGCATGCCCCCAAACAGGAGATACATTTCTAGGTAAGATAACTTAGGATATTTAGGAAAAAAAAAATATATTTATAATATCCATGAAAATTTTTTAATTATTATCCAATATGGAAAAAAGCTGTAGAATTTCATAATTTTTTTCCAATATAAAAATGGGAGATTGAAAATAAACAAGTAGGATGCACTTGGTTTTTATACATGTTCCCTCAACTGGCAAGAGCAGGAGCAAAAACTCTACAATGCATTACAATGTGTGACCATTTATTTTTATTCTAGCACATGAAATGAAGTCCACAGACAATCCTACTGTTAATCCTTACTTACGTGTAGTATTGTACGTTCATCCAGTTTTATCGATTTAAACCTTAGTGTCCCTAGTTGAATGATATGTCCTACTTACATTGATAGTATACCATTAAATTAACAGAGCAATCATGATAACTTACGTGGTTTGGCAGGTTTGAGTTGCAACTGAAGCACATGGTTTATAAACCTTATTGGCTGGGCAGGAAATGGCTACAATGGGAAGGAATTGCAAATGTATTAACATAGGTGAATGCTTTATAAATATAAAATATCATGTGTAGTTTGTTCTAAATTGCTTATTATTTAACAGACAACCTACCACAGCCTGGAGCTTGGCTTCTCCACTCCACACATATTCCCTGATCTCCACAGAGTAGTGCATATTGCTGCAGGCTGGTACATTCAATGTTAGAGTGGGGCACATGGCAGCTGTCAAAAATGCAAGCCTGGTAGAAGTCTTCAGGATTCAATTTAGTATGACACTCCTTGAATGCCCTTTAAGAAAGCCACATGTATATCAATTAGAACATTAATTCTGCTTAGCAAGACCCAACAAGAACCATGAAAAACATTTCTATCATATCAGATAATTAATCCCAGTCCTTGAGCCCATTGCTTACTGGCTCTTGATAAGTTCACAAAGAGCAGAAGGTTTGCAGGAAGTTGAAGGAGTAGTTAATGGTGGCAGAGGCTTGCTAATGCATTCAGGCTTCTTTGGGTCATGCACAATCCATGTGTCAGCCATGGCCTCACAATTAGATGTGATGGTATGATTACGCATCATGCAATCATCAGCTCTGTTGTTGGTGCAGGTACCTAGAAAAATGAATTGACATGATGAATCTGATAACAGAATAGTATTCATTGGGTTTCCAGCCAATAAGGAAGCGTTTATATGATTTTCCTCTCACATTTCATGTCATTCAGGAAAGTCCAAGCAGTTTCCCATCTTATTTTGTGCTAATGACAGGGATCTAATTATAGCTTGTTCTTGCATTAGGCTATTAAGGAAGTCCCCTCAAAAAAATTTTCCCCCAAATATTTTTAACTCCACAGATGGCTCCCATTTTAGCCCTACCCTAAATGAACCTTGAAAGATAAATATTAATAAATAATGTTAAAAAAGCACAATTTCTTAATGTTTACAGTGAACCCTGTTGCCAATCTGAACGCTGTACCCGGGCCTGTTTGGCCTATATGATTAACATACTCGTGCTTACTCACCGCATTGTCCTTGGGTATTGCCTCCAAAGAGATTGTGAGGCAGCTTAACAGAAAATGACATTCCATTGAAGGTGATATTGGCCTTCAGTTCGGGTATTTCCACCACATAATTGATACCAGATGTGTAAATCTTTACGCCATATTTTTTATATGGAACTCCAACAATTTCCCCATTAACCAGGACCTGAAATTATTAGCCATTATTACATAAGATCACATTAGCATAATGTGATGCTGACATATGTTTACTAATGGATCATGATGGGTGTTTTATGACCTACACTGGAGTTAAACTAAATTAAATATATAAGGCAAAATCGGCAGTATAAAGCACCAGGCCATATGCATATTGTTGTCTTCCTTCCTCTCAACAGATTAAATATACCTAAGGGTTTCCCCTACATTTCTGTACACATATTACTGTGTTTAATATATGGATATACTTCACAATAACATAGGGGAACTTATATACTGTTTACTTCCCTCTGAAATACACTAAGTGGAGGCTTACTTGGATGAAGAGATAAGGACACAGGATCTAGTAGAAAGTCATACAGAGCTATGGCTGTTTTACACTATGGGTATAATAAGTATACTGGGCTGGTTGCTCAGGAAAGGAGTTTTGGGGTCAGATAATAACATTGTTGTGGTGCCTAATTTACCATTTAATGCTGTCTGTGTATTTTCAGAAACATAACATATGATAAGATCATACCTGTAAAGACAAAGGTGTCAATGTTTTAGCCAAAATCTGTATCTCTTGGCTTTCATGGCGCACAATGATATTACGTGGACATGAAACGCGGTCCCTGTCATCACAGTAGTAATTATCAATGTATATGCCAAAGTTATCAACTTTCTTTTCGATTTCTTCAACTAAGACGTACGTGCAGTTCCCTTGGTAACTATAATACGTTCCATCAAATGTGACATAATGAGGGTCTCCCCAGCCAGAACACATACCTGCAAAACACCAGTTTGTTTAAATGTGTGTAGAAAAGTAGACTTTGTGTTACCATACAAGTGAATTTATTATTCCCACGTTCTTTACTAAGCTTTAGTTCACTAAATAAAGAGGTGACAGAATGAAGGGGTAGGACAATATCATTAAAGGGGTAGGACAAAATCATGTAATGCATTCCATTTCAGAAAGTATTTCTGAGTGATCTGATGTAATAAAAAACTGACACTACCATGGGGCTATAAGTGAATAGTAGAAATATATACTCACAATCACACTCCCAATGCCAACAGCAAAGGTCATCATCAGGAACAGCAATTGGTGGGCGTCCATTGGCACAAGTTATCATAGGAGGAGGTTCACACTTTAGCTGGATAACTTCTACAACATTGTTTTCCAAGCATCTGGCCATGGTGCAGTTACATAGCATCCAGGTTTCATTGTGCTGTGGGTTTACGGTATGTGGTTACTGAGAGGTTTATTTACAAGCACCATAATAATGCTGATAATACTAGTTACAATAAGACAATGCAGCAAAAGGCATTCTGTGCTGAGTCTTTATCAATGACAAACACTCTCAAAATGGACTAAATGTGGAGTGAATATTGCATTCAAACCCTCTTCTGCACTGCCAGATGGTTGCCAATCTATCCATTCTGCCTCTTTTGATGAATGGAGTGCAACTGCACCTATTGACAGTGGAGAACCCTGGATTTACCGCCATAGGGAGCATGGAAGACATTATGAAAAAACTATGCATCATGGTTAAACAAAAATATGGTTCTGTGTTCAGGGGTATTACAGACCCCTGAATTTCTCATTTCTCAGCATCAGCATCTTCAACTGAAGGCTAAATAATATATTATACACCGTATACAGGTAAGAATTCTCATTACCATGTCAGCATGTTTTTGGTTCCTTTTGAGAGATACAGCTATGTCTTGGAAAAAAAATAACGTACTTACTTCACGGTATGGATCAAATGGGCATCCAGTTTTTGTCGTGGATGCTATCGATGTTGTAGTTGATTTTACTGATGTGGATTTTGTTGTGCTCGATTTTGTAGTGGATGACAGTGGTGACGTAGTAGTTGAGATCACTGTAGTACTTTCTGGAGTGGTTGATTGTGATGTTGATATTGTTTCTGAGGTTGTAGTAAATGGCGTAGTTGTAGGAGTAATAGTGGATCCACAGATCCAATGTTCTAACTTTGCCTCACACTCTGCACTACAGATCACCCTGTAGCACCAGGTTCCATTGACAACACCGCTAGTTATTTCTTCACCTATTATATAAACAAAGTTATTAGTAAACCCTTGCAATTTACAGCCTTGTAATATTGGCAGATGTACAAACTACAAGCACTTTAAATATTATTAACATTTATTATTAACATGTATTTATATAGCGCCAACATATTGCGTAGCACTGTAATATACTACATTAACACTTATTAAATACTGAGGCCTTTTAAAAGCTCTTCAATTAAGTGGCCTAAACAAATACAGTAACTTTCAGATAATATGCAAAATAACCACATATAAACAAAATAATACAGTATTTGTAATCTGCTTTATAAAGGTCAACCTTTGGATATCTGACCAAGTGATTCACCATAACATAAACATACCCACAGTGGTGCTACATTATGGCTTGTTACAAATTGCCCTTTATTTTATCTAAAGTTTTTGCTTAATGACCCTTTGAGGTTCAACATTTTATGAACATATTGCTGTCAGATGGAAGCAGTTTTCTAGAAATTTAAATTTCAGAGGTAGCATGGGCTATTGCAAGGAAACACAAGTCCAAAACTACATCAGGTCAGAGCAACTCACCTCTATTCATTCATACTGTATAAAAATAGGCAGGAAAAATGCAATGATTCTGAATATTAGGAACTTCTGTAATATAACCTCTACATCAATAGCATTCTTTAAAAATTAGAACCATCAGATGAAATGCATTTCTTTACCTGGATGATATGTTGCTCCAGAATACAAACATAAACATGGCGTGGAGATCACTGAAGAGGTTGATGTTTCAGAGGGTGAGGAGGTGGTTTGTGCAGTTGAAGTGGTTGTAATTTCTGTTGGCGTATAGATTGTGGTAGTCTCAGAGGGTGGGTGTAGTGTAGTTGTAGGGGAAATGGTTGAGGTTGTTGTTTCAGAGGGTGTGTATGTTGTGGTCGTAGTAAAAATTGGTGTGGTAGTAGGAGAAATGGTTGTTGATGTTTCTGAGGGTGTGTGTGTTGTGGTTGTAGTAGGAATGGGTGTGGTTGTAGGAGAAATGGATGTTGATGTTTCTGATGGTGTGTTTGTTGTGGTTGTAGGAGAAATGGTTGTGGTTGTAGAGTAAATGGTTGTTGTTGTTTCAGAGGGTGTGTGTGTTGTGGTTGTAGTAAAAATTGGTGTGGTAGTAGGAGAAATGGTTGTTGATGTTTCTGAGGGTGTGTGTGTTGTGGTTGTAGTAGAAATGGGTGTGGTTGTAGGAGAAATGGATGTTGATGTTTCTGAGGGTGTGTTTGTTGTTGTTGTAGGAGAAATGGTTGTGGTTGTAGAGTAAATGGTTGTTGTTGTTTCAGAGGGTGTGTGTGTTGTGGTTGTAGTAAAAATTGGTGTGGTAGTAGGAGAAATGGTTGTTGATGTTTCTGAGGGTGTGTGTGTTGTGGTTGTAGTAGAAATGGGTGTGGTTGTAGGAGAAATGGATGTTGATGTTTCTGAGGGTGTGTTTGTTGTGGTTGTAGGAGAAATGGTTGTGGTTGTAGAGTAAATGGTTGTTGTTGTTTCAGAGGGTGTGTGTGTTGTGGTTGTAGTAAAAATTGGTGTGGTAGTAGGAGAAATGGTTGTTGATGTTTCTGAGGGTGTGTTTGTTGTGGTTGTAGGCGAAATGGTTGTTGTTGTTGTTTCAGAGGGTGTGTGTGTTGTGGTTGTAGGAGAAATGGTTGTGGTTGTAGGAGAAATGGTTGTTGATGTTTCAGAGGGTGTGTATGTTGTGGTTGTAGGAGAAATGGTTGTGGTTGTAGAGGAAACAGTTGTTGTAGTTGTAGGAGAAATGGTTGTTGTTGTAGGAGAAATGGTTGTTGTTGTTTCAGAGGGTGTGTGTGTTGTGGTTGTAGTAGAAATGGGTGTGGTTGTAGGAGAAATGGATGTTGATGTTTCTGAGGGTGTGTTTGTTGTGGTTGTAGGAGAAATGGTTGTGGTTGTAGAGTAAATGGTTGCTGTTGTTGTTTCAGAGGGTGTGTGTGTTGTGGTTGTAGTAGAAATGGGTGTGGTTGTAGGAGAAATGGATGTTGATGTTTCTGAGGGTGTGTTTGTTGTGGTTGTAGGAGATATGGTTGTGGTTGTAGAGTAAATGGTTGTTGTTGTTTCAGAGGTTGTGTGTGTTGTGGTTGTAGTAGAAATTGGTGTGGTTGTAGGAGAAATGGTTGTTGATGTTTCTGAGGGTGTGTTTGTTGTGGTTGTAGGAGAAATGGTTGCTGTTGTTGTTTCAGAGGGTGTGTGTGTTGTGGTTGTAGGAGAAATGGTTGTGGTTGTAGAGGAAACGGTTGTTGTAGTTGTAGGAGAAATGGTTGTGGTTGTAGGAGAAATGGTTGTTGATGTTTCAGAGGGTGTGTATGTTGTGGTTGTAGGAGAAATGGTTGTGGTTGTAGAGGAAACAGTTGTTGTAGTTGTAGGAGAAATGGTTGTTGTTGTAGGAGAAATGGTTGTTGTTGTTTCAGAGGGTGTGTGTGTTGTGGTTGTAGTAGATATGGGTGTGGTTGTAGGAGAAATGGTTGTTGATGTTTCTGTGGGTGTGTATGTTGTGGTTGTAGGAGAAACGGTTGTGGTTGTAGAGGAAATGGATGGTGTGTGTGTTGTGGTTGTAATAGAAATGGGTGTGGTTGTAGGAGAAATGGTTGTTGGTGTTTCAGAGGGTGTGTATGTTGTGGTTGTAGGAGAAATGGTTGTTGTTGTTGTTGTTTCAGAGGGCGTGTGTGTTGTGGTTGTAGTAGAAATGGGTGTGGTTGTAGGAGAAATAGTTGTTGGTGTTTCAGAGGGTGTGTATGTTGTGGTTGTAGGAGAAATGGTTGTTGTTGTTTCAGAGGGTGTGTGTGTAGTGGTTGTAGTAGAAATGGGTGTGGTTGTAAGAGAAATTGTTGTTGATGTTTCAGAGGGTGTGTATGTTGTGGTTGTAGGAGAAACGGTTGTTGTTGTTGTTGTTTCAGAGGGTGTGTGTGTTGTGGTTGTAGTAGCAATGGGTGTTTGCGTTGGTGTATATTCAGTAGAAGTCGTAGGTGAAGGGCTGGATGTTTCAGTGGGTTTAGTTATAGTTGAAGTAGGGAAAGTAATTGTTGTGGGATAGGACGTTGATACAGTAGTAACTGATGTGGTTGTGGTTCCTCTTGTAGTTGTGGTAGAAGAAGTTGTAGGTCCTTTTGTTGTAGTATGAACAAACATAAAAAGGATAAGAGAGTAAGCACAGGATTAGTGCAGTTACATACCTGGTGAGCTGAGCTATCACTGTGGCAACATATGTTCTTAATAAGGTATAGCAATAAAAATCTACAATTATGTTTATAGGAGAGCTAAAAACTAAAAACGAATATGGTTAAAATGCCATATTTCATATACTTAACGTATTACACCAGCCTAAAGTTTCAGCTTGTCAATAGCAGCAATGATCCATAACTTGTCACAGGGGGGTCACCATCTTGGAAAGTGTCTGTGACACTAGGGGTAGTCGCAAATCATCAAGCAGAAAATGAGGTTGGTCTGTAATATAAGCTGATGCTACAGGGCTGATTATTAAATTCTGGTGCTAATTGCACTGAATTCTGTGCTTCCATGTAGTAATTATCTGTATTAATTACTAATCAGTCTTATATTGTGACATTTCTATTCTATGTGTACTGTATATTGTGAGTGGGTCCCTAAGCTCAGTAAGTGACAGCAGCACAGAGCATGTGCAGTGAATCAGCAGAAAAGAAGATGGGAGCTACTGGGGCATCTTTGGAGACACAGATCTTTACTGCTAAAGGGCTGTAGTTGCCTTGGGCTGGTACAGAAGCACAAAACATAATGTACAACATTTCTAGCTACTTCTTTATTTAAGCTTTAGTTCTCCTTTAAGACCGAGTACACTTCATCTGTTTGGATCATTGTGTTTGTTTGTTTTTAACTGTGAAAATTAGGGATCCAAGAAATGGCAGTTAGTCCCTCTAGTTTGGTCATTATGTGCTTAAGTCTAATTTGGTTTAACGTCTTTAAATTTGTTTTTCATCTATTCTATGATTATTTCAATTCCTTTGCTGAGTTAGTCCCCGACACTTATGTAGGCAGTTCAATGGATTTATCTTCCTGTATGTGACTTCTAATGTTGCCTTTTAATCTCCTTCCTCCAACTTTATGTCCATTAATTCTAGGCATTTTTAATTTCTCTTATTAACTCTGTGCCCTTCGGACATTTGTCATTCTGGTAATATCTTTCTATAGATTGGGCATCCCAACATAACTGCATATTCAAGGCGAGGCCTCAAAGATAACCAATACAAATGCAGTAATATGTCTTTCTAGCACCACTGACACTTCCTCTACAGCTTCATATTTGATTTGACTTTGCCTTGCAGCCCTGATTGCTTATATCCAAGCCATCTGATATTATTGGCAAGGACCATAAATTGCTCTGCATTGGTGAGATTTGACCAAAATAGTTTTAGTAGACAGCCTGTGGTTATGGGAAAGAATTTGTGGTGGACACCTACAGTTTAAGGGATCTAAATGTCCTGTATGTAAATAGATTTACAAGGATTTGTTTAAATTAGAATATTAATGGACCACTATGCTCATATTTTGTCCATCAGAATCCTGCATAGAACTTAGAAATATGTGCAGAGTGGTTTCAACTATGAGGAACTTATATGGACCATTTAATTGACTACACCCACAAAGATATTAGATTATATCAAGTAGACCTCTATGGCATGCACCCTTTAGGATAATATAGGGGGGTTTGGCTTTTGGATTATAACACATTGGGGGATTACGAGTTTTCCCCTGACCTTTCCTTGTTGTGACTCAGAAGGAGTTTTAGAAAATATAGAAAGGGTAGAGAATGTACAAATTATGATAGTTAATTTTAAAAAACAAAAATAATGGGTCTCACATCAATAAATAGTAGTGAGTAACACTTAGGAATATTAATACTATACAGTATTGGTTGTAGTTTGGAGTAGCAATATATATATATTGCTTATAGTACTTTTTTGTTATTTTGTTATATATATTATTTTGTTATTATATATATTACATATATACATAAATGTGTATGTGCCTGAAGGGCCGAAGGAGCAAATTCAATAGGGGAAAGATATATTTTGCAATTTGACCTCAAATTTTGGAATTGAGTGATGATGATTTTTTTTGTTCACTAAAATTGTGTAATAACATGAACTGGGTCAAATCTAAAGATATTGCAGCTCATTTGCTAATGACGCGGTCACAAGTGCTGCAATGCTATGAGATGCAAAATTGTGCCCATGTATGAAGCACATACACCCATAGCATTGGCCCATTCCTTAAAATAAAAAGAATAAATAGACACCATAGAACACCTGTGTTACTATGTCAGTTATGTGTTTTTTTATGTGTTCAGACACTATTTGACCAATTACCTTATCAATTGCACCATTATATTGCATTGCAGAACTACTTGGTAACAAATTATGGCAAAGATGTTGAGCTTCAATCTGCCATTTGTCTAGATCACAAATCATATATCTGATCGTTTGTGAGGATTCTCATTCATCCAAGTCATAAAACTTCATAAATAGATGTCCCTTGGCTAGATGTTAAAACTAAATAACCATCCAAACTATAGGGAAGGTAACATCAGAAACTTTACAAAATGGCCTACACCACAATAAAATCAGCTTTGAAAGACCACTTACCAGTAGACGTTGTGTGGCTCGTTTCTGAAGTTGTTTCCTCATAGTCTGTTGTACATTCTGTTGTAGAAGGGCTCTCAGTAGTTGTAGGGCTAACACTGGTAGTTGTTGGTCCAGTTGTGGTGGAAGTTGTTTCTGTAAATTTGTGAAGATGTTATGTTATTTCTTGAGCTAAACAGGGCAAACAGGGAAATTGAAGCTACTCCATGTTTGACCCATGCGAAGAAGATATTTAGATTCCCAGTGCACAGATAAATAGGAGTCCATTATAATGTTCCAAGTGCAGGTTGGCCTTGCTATTCACATGCATCCTGATATGCCCCAGTAGGGATAAATTACTTGATAGGGGGATTTCTTAGAAAAATACTTTAGTTTCCCCCATCTACCTGCAGTGGGGGAAAATATTTAATTGATAAATGTCCTTTAAATAAATTAGGTTCTGTATTTCCTATTTAACACTCCACTGCTTTGGGCAGTACAACCCATTGATTTTGTATGGGTATCAGTACTCAGAGCATCTTAACAGCACTGATTACTAAACCCGTAGCCTTAATCCCTGATGTAAATCGCATGCAGAGAGAAAGAGAATTCAGACATTTCTTCCCCACACTGGAAACAAATTGTTTGCTAAATAGGGAATGATTAGTATTTTATTGAACAGTAACAATTATTATCAGCGATTTTTGATAAATCTGGCAAATAATATTGGCATGTCAGATTTTGGATAGTGAAATTTTGTTTAAGAAACAGCAATATGACATTTAAGTAATAATCTTTTTTTAATTTTTCTGAATCCCCTTGCAATTCCTCTGAAACAATATACATTGTCTTTCTTACCTGAAGTGGTCGTAGTTGTCTCTGTTGTAGTTGGTGATGTGGTTGTGCTTGTAAAGGTCACTGTTCCAGAAGTTGTTGTAGGTACAGGAGTAGTAGTTCCCTGAGTTGTACTTGTAGGTATTGTGGGGGGAGTTGTACTGAGGCTGGTAGACGTCTCAAGTGTAGTTGTAGGTGTAGTGGTTGTAGTCACAGTTGTAGGTAAACTAGTAGTAGTTTCCGGGGTTGTGCTTGTTGGAATAGTAACAGTAGTAGTTGTTGTAGTACTAGGAAGCTGTGTTGTGCTGGTTGTTGAAGATGGAGGAGAAGTAGATGTTGAAGTTGTGGTTGATGTTGTGGTATAACTAGTTGTAGTTGTGCAGCCAGGGTTAAGATCAGGTTCACAGCAGTAAACACTAATCTCATAATTGTAACAGACAGGCAGGTAACCTGTTGTTTGGTCCTTGTTGTTGCAGATGAGCCCAAAAGATACATCACAGGTCACTATCTGGCCCACCTGATCCAGTGGTTTATCTGGGAATCTCTGTGCTCTGCAGGAAATGTTTAGTGGTTTCTTACATATTTCATGTCCTGCCTTGCTAATGTTTTCATATGTTTCATAATCACCTCCATTTGGTCCATACTCAGGATAGGATACATCAAACCATTCTGTCCACTTGCATATTGGGGGACACTCAGCTGTTGGGGAAAAATCAATTTGGTTGTCAGCTAGAGAATGAATATAAGCATGAACAATATGCAAACAAAATAGTTCCAGTATATCAGCAATAAGTATTTATTATGCTGACTTATTGAGACAAATGTATATGTGTGTTTTCCTTTCTCTATGCAGAATTTCCCACATTTCTAGAGTAATAAACTCTACATATGTGAGTATATTTTGCATTTGTTATACAGTTCAAATAATTGGTATTTGGTCCCTACCAGGCCTCCAGCAATTCCTAATTAATACAAAAAAAGTGTATAACATGATAATATCTCTTACGTACATGGAGTAATCGATGTTGTAATAGATGATGTTGTTGTAGGCAAACGAGTAGTAGTTTCCAAGCTTGTGCTTGTTGGAATAGTAGCAGTAGTAGTTGTTGTAGTACTAGGAGGCTGTGGTGTGCTGGTTGTTGAAGATGGAAGAGAAGTAGATGTTGTAGTTGTGGTTGTGGTATGAATAGATGTAGTTGTGCAGCCAGGGTCAGGTTCACAGCAGTAAACACTAATCTCATAATTGTAACAGACAGGCAGGTAACCTGTTGTTTGGTCCTTGTTGTTGCAGATGAGCCCAAAAGATACATCACAGGTCACTATCTGGCCCACCTGATCCAGTGGTTTATCTGGGAATCTCTGTGCTCTGCAGGAAATGTTTAGTGGTTTCTTACATATTTCATGTCCTGCCTTGCTAATGTTTTCATATGTTTCATAATCGCCTCCATTTGGTCCATACTCAGGATAGGATACATCAAACCATTCTGTCCACTCGCATATTGGGGGACACACAGCTGTTGGGGAAAAATCAATTTGGTTGTCAGCTAGAGAATGAATATAAGCATGAACAATATGCAAACAAAATAGTTCCAGTATATCAGCAATAAGTATTTATTATGCTGACTTATTGAGACAAATGTATATGTGTGTTTTCCTTTCTCTATGCAGAATTTCCCACATTTCAAGAGTAATAAACTCTACATATGTGAGTATATTTTGCATTTGTTAAACAGTTCAAATAATTGGTATTTGGTCCCTACCAGGCCTCCAGCAATTCCTAATTAATACAAACAAAGTGTATAACATGATAATGTCTCTTACGTACATGGAGTAATCGATGTTGTAATAGATGATGTTGTTGTAGGCAAACGAGTAGTAGTTTCCAAGCTTGTGCTTGTTGGAATAGTAGCAGTAGTAGTTGTTGTAGTACTAGGAGGCTGTGTTGTGCTGGTTGTTGAAGATGGAGGAGAAGTAGATGTTGAAGTTGTGGTTGATGTTGTGGTATGAGTAGTTGTAGTTGTGCAGCCAGGGTTAAGGTCAGGTTCACAGCAGTAAACACTAATCTCATAATTGTAACAGACAGGCAGGTAACCTGTTGTTTGGTCCTTGTTGTTGCAGATGAGCCCAAAAGATACATCACAGGTCACTATCTGGCCCACCTGATCCAGTGGTTTATCTGGGAATCTCTGTGCTCTGCAGGAAATGTTTAGTGGTTTCTTACATATTTCATGTCCTGCCTTGCTAATGTTTTCATATGTTTCATAATCGCCTCCATTTGGTCCATACTCAGGATAGGATACATCAAACCATTCTGTCCACTTGCATATTGGGGGACACTCAGCTGTTGGGGAAAAATCAATTTGGTTGTCAGCTAGAGAATGAATATAAGCATGAACAATATGCAAACAAAATAGTTCCAGTATATCAGCAATAAGTATTTATTATGCTGACTTATTGAGACAAATGTATATGTGTGTTTTCCTTTCTCTATGCAGAATTTCCCACATTTCTAGAGTAATAAACTCTACATATGTGAGTATATTTTGCATTTGTTATACAGTTCAAATAATTGGTATTTGGTCCCTACCAGGCCTCCAGCAATTCCTAATTAATACAAAAAAAGTGTATAACATGATAATGTCTCTTACGTACATGGAGTAATCGATGTTGTAATAGATGATGTTGTTGTAGGCAAACGAGTAGTAGTTTCCAAGCTTGTGCTTGTTGGAATAGTAGCAGTAGTAGTTGTTGTAGTACTAGGAGGCTGTGTTGTGCTGGTTGTTGAAGATGGAAGAGAAGTAGATGTTGTAGTTGTGGTTGTGGTATGAATAGATGTAGTTGTGCAGCCAGGGTCAGGTTCACAGCAGTAAACACTAATCTCATAATTGTAACAGACAGGCAGGAAACCTGTTGTTTGGTCCTTGTTGTTGCAGATGAGCCCAAAAGATACATCACAGGTCACTATCTGGCCCACCTGATCCAGTGGTTTATCTGGGAATCTCTGTGCTCTGCAGGAAATGTTTAGTGGTTTCTTACATATTTCATGTCCTGCCTTGCTAATGTTTTCATATGTTTCATAATCGCCTCCATTTGGTCCATACTCAGGATAGGATACATCAAACCATTCTGTCCACTCGCATATTGGGGGACACTCAGCTGTTGGGGACAGAAACAAGTTGGTTGTCAGAGAATGAGTATTAGCATGAACAATATGCAAACAAAATAGTTACAGTACATCAGAAATAAGTATCTATAATGCTGACTTTTTGAGACAAATGTGTATGTGTGTTTTCCTTTCTTTATGCAGAATTTCCAACATTTCTAGAATAATAAACTCTACATATGTAGAGCACAAGCTGTTTGGAAGAGAAAGCCGTTGGTTTTAGCATGCACTGTCCATGAGCAAATCAATCACAATATAACAGCTATAAAATAAGTAACCATTATGTCACCTTTCATTCCTGTCTGTATGTGTTTTTCATCATACAAATAGCCAGATTCAGTTTGATGAGATAATACAAATTTTCTCATAGAGCCAGAACTATTCAGACAGAATAACTTATCTCGCTGTTTATTAAATGAAAACTCTATTAAAATCTATGGGAAAAACTCGAATTGAATTAAGAGAAAGGTTTTATTTTTCACCTGAAATTGAATCTCACCCATAAGTTTTCATGTGATAAACCATAAAATAATGTTTTCTGATTCATTTGAATCTGGGTAAAAATCTCTATGCACAATGTTTACATATATATATATATATATATATATATATATATATATACTACAAGGTTACAAGGTTCATTTACAAATCCAGTACAAAGAGCAATATCTGGATGCAAATCCCCCACAATAAGCAGTGTCCACCGTACCTTGCAACTGATGCTCCGATATGGACAGAAATTAGTGTCCATTTTGGAAATTCATACACAAGCTTCCCAACATCACTGCTGTTATTACTGGCAGGTTCCCTTGCACGCAATTGCATGTGATACATTGGAGCAGGCCGAGCAATGATGAACACTGCAAGTTTGCTAAGGAGCATGTTTGAATGAAAGAACCTTTGTAAATAGTGCCAATGTGCACATCATTTTGTTTTAATTTGTGGGATTTGCTCTTGCAAAATGTTAAGTGTATTTTGTATAGTAGGTATCTTTGAAGTAGTGTGGAAATAAACAGTATTTGGTTCCTTCTAAGCCTCTGTAATAAGTGTATCATATGAAAATCTCTCATACGTACTTGATGTTTTTGGAGTTGAAGATATTGACGGGCTGGATGTCTCTTTTGTAGATGTACTTGTTGAGGGCCCTGTTTCAGGAGTTGTAGAAAAGATCAATGTATGTTGACTAAATATCCAGAAAATATGTACTAACTAGTATTTGTACCCAACTTTATGAATGCAATGGATCAGTGACAAACAACAGGGCTTTCTGAGTATTATTCAATGGCTTTGCTAGAGTTGCAGAAAGCAGCAACTAACATAATAACAGAAATAGTGCGCAATCATTTCTAGCTGCTTGAGGATGCTAGGATTCTAGTTCAGAAACACCAGCTGGATGACCAGCTAAAGATATTCCAGTCATCTTATCCTGTACGGGGCAGAAGTGGGGCAAACTGGTAAATGTGTATTTTGCATAAGTTGGTGTTGCAACCTTTATGGTGGCCTAGGGCTTCCCAAATTATAATTCAGGTTGTGGGTATATAAATAAAAAATTAAGACACCCGCATCATAACAGCTAAGTGAATGAGCCTTTAAAGGAGAACAAAAGCTTAACTAAAGAAGTAGCTAGAAATGTTGTACATTATGTTTTGTGCTTCTATACCAGCCCAAGGCACTCACAGTCTTTCAGCAGTAAAGATCTGAGGCACCAAAGATGCCCCAGTAGCTCCCCATCTTCTTTTCTGCTGATTCGCTGCACATGATCTGTGCTGCTGTCACTTACTGAGCTTAGGGACCCACTCACAATATACAGTACACACAGAATATAAATGTCACAATAGGCTGATTATATTAATATTTATACACATAATTGCTACATATCAGCACACAAACCAGTGCAATTAGCATCAGAATTTAATAATCAGCCCTGTAGCATCAGCTTATATTACAGGCCAACCTCATTTTCTTCTTAATAATTAATGACGACCCCTAAGCTTAGCTTCTCAACAGCTGCTCAGAGTCCACTGAGCATGTGAATGGCACAGACACTTTCCAAGATGGTGAACCCTGTGACAAGTTTGAAGTCCTGGATCATTGCTGCTATTGAAAAGCTGAAACTTTAGGCTGGTGCAATAAATTCAGTATATAAAATACAATATTTTTAGCGTATTCAGTTTTCGGGTTTAGTTAACCTTTAAGGAGTGTTGGGGTTATTATTTAATGGGAGTCAAAGGGCAAAAAGAGTGTGGAAGACTTGGTATCAATGGGAAAACGATTTCATTTTTAATTAATCCTAGTTCCATTGGTAGCAATAACAATACTTTTGTTGAGAATTGAGAATTTGCTACTGAATGTTCCTTAAAAGTGAACCACCCCTTTAAGGTAGAAAACAGAACAGATTCATACAATTCCTCTGTATATGGCTTCCAAATAAAAAAAAGTGTTAAGAGCTTCTTTAATTTATTTAAAATACAATGGGCCAAGTTCTGACATTACAGAACTGTAACATTCTATGTAATATTACATTGTTCATGACAACTCTTCCTTACCTGAAGTGGTGGTTGTTGCCTCTGTTGTAGTTGGTGGTGTGGTTGTGCTTGTAAAGATTACTGTTCCAGTGGTTGTTGTAGGTAGAGCAGTAGTAGTTTCTTGGGCTGTACTTGTAGGTATTGTGTGGGATGTTGTAGGGAGGCTGGTAGATGTCTCAGGAGTTGTACTTGTGAAGATAACTGTTACAGGAGTTGTCATAAAAAAGATCAGTATTAGTTAACTAAATATAATTATAAATGTCCCTTTTTACATCATTTGCCCTGACCTTACCTTCTAAATGTGTAGGCGTTGGTGGAGTTTGAATTTTGACTGTTGGCGCTAAAACAAAAGTAATGGGTCCCAAGTCAATACACAGCAGTAAGTTTACTTCTGTTAAAATTAGTTCTAACATTCAGGTGTTTTTTTAACTAAGCTCAAATTTGTTTCATTATCTTATTAAAAAAAACACAACCAACCTCCCATGCATGATTTGACCTTAATAACTAATTAAAAAACTTGAATAAATTGGATCAGGTAAAAACCCAAGAAAATCAAGCGAAAACTTTCTGACTTTTTTTTTTTTGGCTCGAAAAAGATTTTTGCCCGAAAACCACAAATTTTAGGTTTTTCAGACTAAACCCAGTGCAAACCATGATATCTTCAAAGTGGGACAGTTGCCTCTCCCTTTGACCTATACAGGACCTCAACAGGTCTAAGATGGCAGGCTTTACGCAGCATCAGCGTGTAATAAATCTTGAAAAATGCAAGGTTTTTTTCCATGAAAAATTGAGTTTTTTCCCCCAAAAAGACAGACCAGAGGTTAAGTAAATAACACCTTCAGTATCAGTATAGTATGTTTGTACCTTGTCCAAATTTGGTAAATGAGTATTCTTATGTTTTAAATCGTGTGAAAAAAAAATATTTTAGTAAAATCTAAAAACGTAGGGTTCATTCACCAATGGCATGGACGTTATTGCTGGCAAATCACATTCTGTGGGGAGCTGTGAACTTGTTGAATTTGTCAGTGCATTTACATCCATTGCAAGGTGCAGAGTACAACTGATGAGTATAAATTAAACTGAAAACACTACACCATCACAGCTGGTGGATGAGCCTTTAGGTAGGGGTTTGGACAGAAGGGCAAAAAGTGGAGGCCTTGGAAACAATATATATATTTAATTAGTCCTAGCTCCAATGACTAGATTTACCATTTTAACTATAAGCAAGGTAACCTCACCATCTATACACAATGTCCTACTCAATAGTAAAATATGTTTTGCAAGAGACACGTACAAGTAGTCACAGTTACGGATGTAGTACTTTGTGATGTTGATATTGTCTTTTCGGTTGTAGTGGGGCTCTCAGTTGTTGTAGGGCTTACACTGGTAGTAGTTGGTCCAGGTATGGTGGAAGTTGTTTCTGTTAAATATATGACATGTCATCAGTTCATAATTGCAAAATCTGAGACAAAACTGTTGTTAACTTTATGTTATATATCAGTGCGACTACTGTATTGCTTTAGGTAGGAAGATATTTTATTGGTTAGTGCTTATGTCTATATAATAATGGTTAAGGGAGAATTTAGGGAAAGCTGTAATAAATAATAAGTATTAATAGTCTGCTTTCTATTTGTCTGAAGTCTTTAAGAAAAATAAAAAAAATATGAATTTCTTACTTGAAGTGGTTGTTGTTTCCTCTGTTGTTGTTTCTGTTGTAGTTGGTGATGTGGTTGTGCTTGTGCTTGTAAAGGTCACTGTTCCAGAGGTTGTTGTTGTTGGTAAAGAAGTAGTAGTTCCCTGGGTTGGAGGTATTGTGTGGGTAGTTGTAGTGAGGCTGGGAGTAGTTAAACTGATAGTTGTGGGGGTTGTTTCCTCTGTCTCCTCTGTTGTACACTCTGTTGTAGTAAGGCTCTCAGAAGTTGTAGGGCTTACGCTGGTAGTTGTTGGTCCAGGTGTGCTAGAAGTTGTTTCTGTAAACGTGTGAAGAAATGTTAAAAAATGCGTTTCTTAAAAATAATGTAGTCAATTTCAAGGCAAATACATGGTGTAAAAATGAATTATATCACAAAAATTAGCTATCCTTAGTAACCATTACAGACATGGCCATCATTATAATGAAAACATGATGAGCTGCCAACTGGCTACTGGCTACTGGCAAATTAGCCTTATGCCTCCATTATTGAATGAATGCATTTACCAAATAATAAGTAAATATTCAATCACTGGAGGGTGCAGCAAACTTTAAGAACCAAACTTTTTCAACTGAAAACAGGGGTCTGTCAGTGAAGAGAGTATAATTGCATTGGGGCATTGGTTTAGAATACAGAGCAGCAGCATCCCATAAATCTTTCTTTTGTTGTTTAAGCTTAGAATTCAAATAAAAAGAGTTTTCTCCAGGGTCAAACTGGGTAAAAAAACAGCTTTTTATCATCATACTCTGACCCTTTAAGAATTCAAACTATTCCCACCTAAAACCTGCCGAATTGATGTATAAGTCAATGGGAGAGGTCCAGTGACCAATTTGGAGATGTTTGTAGCCTTCCTCACATTCAAGCTTTTTTTCTGAGAAAAAACTCGTATTGAGTTTGGTCGAATTTGATTCAAGTTCTCAGTTTGGTAAAATCTGTTTTGCATAATCGATTTTTTTGACCCCCCAATTGAATTTTGAGTAAAATCAAATTCATGTGAATTAAAAAAAACTCACATGAATTCGAAATTCGACCCTTCATAAATCTGCCTCCCCATGTGTGAAGCATGCAAGTTAATTTCATCTTTCATATTAGTCAGAGAGGTGAAACACCTGTATAAAACGTAAAAGTGTTATTCCCTTTTAAATTAAATTTAGTAATAGAATGACCAATTTCATGCAACTTTGCAATTGGTCTTCATTTTTTTATATTTTACTTTTTTTTTAAATTATTTGCCCCCTTCTTCTTATTCTTCCCAGCTTTCAAGCTTTTCATGGGGGGTTCACTAAAAAAACACATGTCTATAAGGCTGCAAATGTATGCTACTTTTTTGCTACTTTTTATCACTCATGTTTCTATTCGGGCCCTCTCCAATTCATATCCCACTCTCTTGTTCAAATAAATGAATGGTTGCTAAGATAATTTGGACCCTAACAACCAGATTGCTAAAATTGCAATCTGAGAGCTGTTGAACAAAAACCTAAATAACCAATTGCAAATTGTCTCAGAAAATCACTCTCTACAACATACTAAAAGTAAATTAAAAGGGGAACAACCCCCTTTAAAAACAATAAATACCAACAAAAGTGCTGCTGTTAAAATATTTAGAATGGGGCGGCAACCAATTCCTAATTGATCAGATATTATATACTATTGTTCGAATTAAAAAGTAAATATATCACTGTTTACGGCACTGGTGCAAATCTGTAATCAGTAAACGGCTGTACTATGTCCACCTCTTAGTAATTGGCTTATTTTGTATAATTTATGAGAATATTCTTTATTTCTAAAGTATACGGGTTTCTGCTTGCAAAAGTCTGAGATATGCTCCTTTCTTTTCAGTCTTGCCATATACAGAGAGACTCTGGAGCAATGCAATGTTTGTTATGAGACTGAACAACCAGTTTGTGTGCAAGGCTGGTGACATACAAGGCCATATTGTATTAATCCACAAAGCTGTAAGATCACAGTAAAGGCCACCAAACGTATTTCTGTTTTTTTCGGTTTTAGGATACATCTGCAGACACAGCTCTCTGGTTAGAGAAATATGATTTTTAAAATCTAACATGATTTTAAAATCATTATCTGGGAGTGAAATGAGTGAGGTTGGTGAAATCGATTGCTGGGGACATACATAAAGAAAGATGAAGAAATCTCAGTACATCCTCTTAAATATTGATATTACTACAAAAAAGTTTCCAAAGCCCATCAATAATAAAGAGCAGGGTTTCTTCTATTGATCTAACAGCTACTAAGATGTTGGGAAGCATTGTATGAAAATAAGACAATAATGGTAAATTATGACAACCCCAGGCAGAAGTGCAAGGGCACACTTAGGGGTAGATTTACTAAGGTTCAAGTGAATTTTTGAAATTAAAAAACTTAAAATTTAGAAGTAATTTTTTGGGTACTTCGACCATCGAATAGGCTACTACGACTTCGACTCAAAGTAAAATCGCTCGACTATTCGACCATTCGATGATCGAAGTACTGTCTCTTTAAAAAAAACTTTGACTTCAATACTTCGCCAAATTAAACCTGCCGAATTGCAATGTTAGCCTATTCTACAACCTTCTACAACCTATTGCCAACATTTTTCAAGGTGTTTAGATTTCAAAGTCAAATCGTACGATCGTACGAAAAAATCGTTCGAATCGTACGATTCGAAGTACAATCGGAGTACGACCGTATTACGAATATGACTTCGAATGTCGGAGGATTCTATTCTATGGTCGAATTTCAAAGTTGTTTCTACTTCGAAATTCGACCCTTGATAAATCTGCCCCTTAAAGTTTTGCATAAAAATAAACTCTGGAGAACCACAGCGAATTCAGTGTCTTTTATTTCTCACAACATGTGAGAAATATCCTTCATCAGGTGAAAACATGTTGAGAGAAATAAAAGACGCTGAATTTGCTGTGGTTCTCCAGAGTTTATTTTTATGCTGATTTTGGAAGTTTTGTGGCTTGGACGGGGCCACTACTCTGTCGAGAATAACCCTGAAACATATTGGAGTGTGGGACCACCAAAATGTAAAACTACTTGTCACGCTTTGAATAATAATAATAAACAGCAAGATGACTGTAGTATTGCTGGTAAGGCATTTTATTGGTTAGTGTTCTGTCTCTAAAATGATGGTTTAGCAGAAAGGTTCATATGGGAATGCTTCCAGGCAAGCTTAAGTAGCCTTTAATAATTAATAATTAGTAATGATCTGTTTTTATAATGATCTTTTTTTAAATTCTCTGTAACAATAACAATTTAATTGAATTAAACCTTTTTCTTACCTGAAGTGGTAGTTGTTGTTTCTGTTGTAGTTGGTGATGTGGTTGTAATGATCACTATTTCAGTTGTTGTAGGTAATGGTGTAGTAGTTCCCTGGGTTGTACTTGTAAGTATGGTGTGGGGAGTTGTAGTGAGGCTGGTAGATGTCTCAAGTGTAGTTGTAGGTAAAGTGGTTGTAGACATAGTTGTACTTTCAGTATGAATGGTTCCTGAGGTTGTTGTAGATAAAGGAGTAGTCGTAGTCTCCAGGGTTGTGCTTGTTGGAAGAGTAAGAATTGTTGCACTACTGGTAGGCTGTGTTGTGCTTGTTGTTGAAGATGGAGGAGAAGTAGATGTTAAAGTTGTGGTTGTTGATGTGCAGCTAGGGTCAGGTTCACAGCAGTAAACACTAATTTCATAATTGTAACAGACAGGCATGAAACCTGTTGTTTGGTTCTTGTTATAGCATCTGAGTCCAACAGATACATCACAGGTCACTATCTGTCCCACCTGATCCAGTGGTTTATCTGGGAATCTCTCTGCTCTGCAGGAAATGTTTAGTGGGATTTCACATATTTCATGTCCTGCCTTCCGTATATTTTCATATGTTTCAAAATCACCATCATTTTGATAAGTTGGATAGGATTCATCAAACCATTTTGTCCATTTGCATATTGGGAGACAAGCTGTTTGGGAAAGAGAGCAGTTGGTTATGTCACTCACAGAATGGATTTTAACATGCACTGTGTCAGGCTCTGCTGGGATTTGAGCCAGGGACCTTTGGGTTTCTGTCTCGATGCCTTAACCATTGGGCCAGGTGAGCAGCCTGTAGGGTTGCTCATATGTTACCTGACCTCTACAGAGCAAATCAGGGCTGACTCTGCCCTATATAAGACCAACCCTGCATGTATTCCTTGCCTGAGCATTGGTTCCCATTCTAGCAGTGCATTGTTGCTAGCTAGGGGTTCCTGTTCTCCTTCCTATTCTGCCTTATCTTGTCTTCCTTTGCCTTGTCTTGTCTGAACCCTTCCCTGTTTTGTCCTGCCTGGCTCTGAACCTTGTCTTGTCTTGATCTGCCTTACCTTCACCCTTCCAGTTCTGCTCCGACCCTGCTTAAAACCATGATCTTTCCTTGCCTAAACCCTGCCTTGTTTGACTTGACCTTAACCTGATCTTGCCTTTCAGGTTCCTGCTTCCTGTTCTGTTCTGACCTGTACCCTGTCTATATGTTCCCTCATCTTGCTCTGCATCTTGCCCTGCCTTTTCCTCCCTCTCCTGCTATGCGCTCCAGTCCTCTCCTGCTATCTGCTCCATTCCTCTCCTACTATCCACTCCAATCATCTCCTGCTATCTGCTCTAATCCTCTCGTTATCCAGTCCTCTTGCTATCCTGTTCTAGTCTCCTTCTGCTCTAGTCTCCTTCTGCTTCAGTCTCCTTCTGCAATGTATCCCCAGTTTTGATCTGATCTACGCCCGCACTGTGCTGTCCCATCCAGTCTGTTCCTGTTCCACTCCTGCTCCATCCAGTCTGTTCCTGTCATCCTCTTCATCCTGTCTAGTCCAGTCCTGATCTTCACCCTCTCCATCCTTTTCCGCTCCCTGTTCCAGTCTTACTCATCGCCCTCTTTATCCTTTTCCTGCATTACCTTTATGTGTTCCCTAGGCACATACAGCTCCTGCCTCAAGGACTCACCTTTCCCTCATCAGTCTCCACAGCACCCCCTACCTAACCCTTGACACACTGTACACGAGCAAATCAGTTACTGTATATCAGCTATCAAATAAGTAACGATTGTGTCACCTTTCTGACATATAACATTGCTGTCTAGATGTGTTTTCCTGCCCACTTATGGAGATATCAATACTACAGGGCTCATTGACAAGCCAAAGTGCAATTTTGGAAGCAAATCACGTTTGTTTTATACCCACAATACTTGGCTTGCGTTTGTAAATAAAACCATACAAATATGAGTGTATTTTGCATAGAAGGTGATCTTTTACATATTGTTCAGACAACTGGCATTTGTTTCCTTTACAATTCCACATTAATACTACAAAGTGTATTATATGAAAACCTTGATGTAGGGAAGCTTCAGAATAACATTAACATAGATATTATCTGTTAATTATGTTTGGTTTCTTTCTACATAAACCCACAGACTGAAGTATGTCTAAGAAAGGATTCCACTTCAGAATTTTGCATAATACAGTAAGTTTGGGCGCTGGGAGTACTGGATCATAAGAGCCTGAAGATTATATCCTACTTAATCTTGGCGTGAAAGTTTTAAATAGACCCAGTTATATCCCAGTCTCCAGAGGTCTCATTTACAAAAGTGGAAAAATATCCTATATCCACACTTTTCTTCCGAACATTTGGGTTTTGCAGGCTTGTGTGTGTCATGTTACAATGACTTACTTGTTGAACTTGATGATACTGTGGTAGAGGTGGTGGTGATGGTACTGGTTGAGGTCTCTGTTGGAGTGGTCGTGGACAAGGACATGGTTGTGCTTGCTGTGGATGCTTTTTCAGAAGTAGAAATACAAAATTTTATCAGTTAACTAAATGTTTTCAAAATGCTTATGATTTAAATCTTGTTCCTAAAGAAATCACAATTGAGACATAGCTCATTATGTCTTAGCAATACCTACTATGTGGTTTTGTTAAATATTTTGTCACAAAAAGTATTTGAGCTTGCGAATTTTATTACATGCACTGCATATATTTGCAAAAGCCATTTGTTGGCAAACTTTGTGAGGAACTTGTTGAGGTCTGAAATCTGTCAAAAAAGGGTGCAAACAATTAAAATCTTAGTTGCTAATGTAGGGAATGGTAATTGCGGCAGTTTTTTTGTGATAGCAAAACAGATTACATTCCCCCAAATATGCTTAAAGGAATTGTTCAGTATAAAAATAAAAACTGGTTAAATAGCTGGGCTGAGCTGTGTAAAAAATGTTTCTAATATAGTTAGTTAGCCAAAAATGTAATGTATAAAGACTGGAGTGACTGTGTGTAACATAACAGAACATAACACTAATTCCTGCTTTTCAGCTCTCTTGGTTTCCACTGACTGGTTACCCTGGTGACCAAGCAGTAACCAATCAGTGACTTGAGGGGGGAACATGGGACATAACTGTTGCTTTTGAATCTGAGCTGAATGCTGAGGATCAATTACAAACTCACTGAACAGACATCCCATGTCATCCCCCTTCAAGTCGCTGATTAATTCAGAGTTAGAGAGCTGAAAAGAAGGAAGTTGTGTTATGGCTATTATATTAGACATCCAGACACTCCAGCCTTTATAGATTGCATTTTTGCCTAACTAACTATGTTATAACATGTTTTATTTTGCACAACCTATCTATATATCCAGTTTTTATTCTTACACTGAACTGTTCCTTTAAGAATTTCGCCGTTTTCAATGTCAAAATGGTTTTTTTTGACACTGGCAACATTTCCGGCGCTGAAATTGTCACCAGCGGCAAAATTAGCTTTTTGCAATTTTTTCATTTTTCATTTTTCATTGTTTCGGTTTTTTATACATACAGGGAGAAATTCACCCGTCACTGGTATTGAATCCTTTTTACAGCTGCGGCAAAGCCAATTTTTTACTCAATCAGTTTTGATATTGGCATTGTTTATTATGCCAGATTTGATCCTCAAAACAATTTGAATCAGTTCAGAATGATTTGGTCTGAAACATTTTGCTATATTAACTTGTTTACCCATAATGATTATTAATCAATCTGCAACTATAATTTTACATTTAGGGGATAACAAATACATATCATGTAGAACAGCACAAATGAGAAAAGTGTCATAATGTATCATAGAAACCTCATGTGAAAAGGTGAGGAGTAATGTATAGTGTTCATACTATTTACCAGCTCCAAAATAAATACAGAAACTTGAATTTCTATATATATGTTGCAAAATGGTCAGAAAAAAAACAAAGAAAATACTAACTACAAAAAATATATTTTGACATTAAAGATTGTATTACATAATATTCGATCTTACGTACATGGAGGAGGTGTGGTAGTTGATGGAGTTGATGTTGGCGTGGGACTGCTGGAGGTCTCTGTTGGAGTTGTTGTAAATATGGAGGTTGTTGTGCTTGTTGTAGGTGCTATTTAATATTTTTTTTGCAGAAGAGCAAAGCAAAATAAGAAAAAGTTAAAAACCTCATGTGTAAATGTACTACTAAGGGGCCGATTCACTAACTTCGCGTGAAGGATTCAAAGTTAAAAAACTTCTTTTTGGGCTAGTTCGACCATCGAATGGGCTACTTCGACCATCGAATGGGCTACTTCGACCTTCGACTACGACTACGACTACGAAGTAAAAATCGTTCGACCATTCGATAGTCGAAGTACTGTCTCTTTAAAAAAAACTTCGACCCCCTAGTTCACCATCTAAAAGCTACCGAAGTCAATGTTAGTCTATAGGGAAGGTCCCCATAGGCTTGGCTAACTTTTTTTGATCGAAGGATATTCCTTCGATCGTTGGATTTAAATCCTTTGAATCGTTTGATTCGAAGGATTTAATCAAAGGAATAATCCTTTGATCGAACTATCCGCGCTTAATCTTTCGACTTGGATATTCGAAGTCAAAGGATTTCAATTCCTAGTCGAATATCGAGGGTTAATTAACCCTCGATATTCGACCCTTAGTGAATCGGCCCCTAAATGTATAGCGTTCACTCAGTTTAACAACAGCTAAATAAGTATAGAAGCAGATGTCTATATATTTTACTAAATGATTATGGAAAATAGTAAACTTTAACTCTAAAAAACTTTATTTGAATAAGAAGACAATAGACATAAGTAAAGATGTAAATACTATTAAAGATTGTATTACATAATTGTCTATGTTACGTACATGGAGTAGGAGTTGTTGTAACAGATGTAGTAGCAGATGAAGTTGGGGTTGACGTGGGACTGCTGGTTTCTTGAGTTGGAGGTGCTGTTTTAGAGGTTTTTGTGGTAGAACAGAATAAATTAACAAACATTCTTCAAAAAATCTACCATGAAAATCTTGTATGTAAATGAACTATGTAATGGATAAGTAATAATGTAATTACTATTAAAGGATAAATTGTACATAATAACCTATATATTACATACATGGAGTAGGAGGAGTTGTGGTAACAGATGTAGTAGTAGTAGTAGAAGTTGAGGTTGATGTGGGACTGCTGGAGGTCTCTGTTGGAGTTGTTGTAAATATGGAGGTTGTTGTGCTTGTTGTAGGTGCTATTTAATATTTTTTTTGCAGAAGAGCAAAGCAAAATAAGAAAAAGTTAAAAACCTCATGTGTAAATGTACTACTAAGGGGCCAATTCACTAACTTCGCGTGAAGGATTCAAAGTTAAAAAACTTCTTTTTGGGCTAGTTCGACCATCGAATGGGCTACTTCGACCATCGAATGGGCTACTTCGACCTTCGACTACGACTTCGAATCGAAGGATTCAAAGTAAAAATCGTTCGACCATTCGATAGTCGAAGTACTGTCTCTTTAAAAAAAACTTCGACCCCCTAGTTCACCATCTAAAAGCTACCGAAGTCAATGTTAGTCTATAGGGAAGGTCCCCATAGGCTTGGCTAACTTTTTTTGATCGAAGGATATTCCTTCGATCGTTGGATTTAAATCCTTTGAATCGTTTGATTCGAAGGATTTAATCAAAGGAATAATCCTTTGATCGAACTATCCGCGCTAAATCTTTCGACTTCGATATTCGAAGTCAAAGGATTTCAATTCCTAGTCGAATATCGAGGGTTAATTAACCCTCGATATTCGACCCTTAGTGAATCGGCCCCTAAATGTATAGTGTTCACTCAGTTTAACAACAGCTAAATAAGTATAGAAGCAGATGTCTATATATTTTACTAAATGATTATGGAAAATAGTAAACTTTAACTCTAAAAACTTTATTTGAATAAGAAGACAATAGACATAAGTAAAGATGTAAATACTATTAAAGATTGTATTACATAATTGTCTATGTTACGTACATGGAGTAGGAGTTGTTGTAACAGATGTAGTAGCAGATGAAGTTGGGGTTGACGTGGGACTGCTGGTTTCTTGAGTTGGAGGTGCTGTTTTAGAGGTTTTTGTGGTAGAACAGAATAAATTAACAAACATTCTTCAAAAAATCTACCATGAAAATCTTGTATGTAAAGGAACTATGTAATGGATAAGTAATAATGTAATTACTATTAAAGGATAAATTGTACATAATAACCTATATATTACATACATGGAGTAGGAGGAGTTGTGGTAACAGATGTAGTAGTAGTAGTAGAAGTTGAGGTTGATGTGGGACTGCTGGAGGTCTCTGTTGGAGTTGTTGTAAATATGGAGGTTGTTGTGCTTGTTGTAGGTGCTGTTTAATATTTATTTTGCAGAAGAGCAATGCAAAATAAGAAAAAGTTAAAAACCTAATATTTAAAGGTACTGCTAAATGTGTAGTGTTCACTCAGTTTAACAACATCTAAATAAATATAGAAGCAGATGTCTATATATTTTACTAAATGATTATGGAAAATAGTGAACTTTAACTCTAAAAAACATTATTTGAATAAGAAGACAATAGACATAAGTAAAGATGTAAATACTATTAAAGATTGTATTACATAATAGTCTATGTTACGTACATGGAGTAGGAGTTGTTGTAACAGATGTAGTAGCAGATGGGGTTGACGTGGGACTGCTGGTTCCTTGAGTTGGAGGTGCTGTTTTAGAGGTTTTTGTAGTATAACAGAATAAATTAACAAACATTCTTCAACAAAATTCATCTAAATTCTATATAATAACCTATATATTACATACATGGAGTAGGAGGAGTTGTGGTAACAGATGTAGTAGTAGTAGTAGAAGTTGAGGTTGATGTGGGACTGCTGGAGGTCTCTGTTGGAGTTGTTGTAAATGTAGGGGTGGTTGTACTTGTTGTAGGTGCTGTTTAAAAGGTTTATTTTAAAGAAAAATAGAAATAGTTTAAAAAAAGAAAATCATGGAAACCTCATATTTGTATAGTGTATGGTGTTCATACAGTTTTAATACTCCAAATATATAAACAAACATGTATGCCTTGCTAAACCATTATGGAAAGATAGTCTAACACTATGGGGCAAATTAATCAAAATTCAAGTTAAATTCATACTTATTCATCTTTTTAAAGTAGTTAAAAGAAATTATTTCATTTATATTAAAGATTGCATTTCATAATTAGAGGTGGGGAGGGAAATCGCGTGACTTTTTGTCACAAAACAACGAAGTGAAAAAATGTTCCCTTCCAAAAAATATTGGCTTTGGTGCATTCCTATTAGGGGTACTATATAATGTATAATGTTTGTACTGTTTAACAACTCCAAAAAAATAAATACTTTATCATCAAAATTTGTTCTGTTGAAGAAGTCATATAATAAAATCAACATTAATGAAATGCAAAAGTAAAACCAAAATGTCAAATTAATTAATTAAACCCTGAATGTATTGCTTCCTGTTAAAAGGTGTTTAAGCAATACTTTCATTCAGAAAATGGCTTGAATTGTATTCACTCACTAGAAGTTGCAGGTGTAGTTTCTAGAGTTGTTTTTGTGGTAGTAATAGTAGTAGTTTCTGGTGATGCTTCCTCTGTCACGTCTGTTGTACATTCTGTGGTTGATTCAGTAATAGGGGTTGTGGTGGAAGCTGTTGCTGTAACATTGCAAAAACAGTTGAAACCCTTATCAGCTCACAATTTGTGCTTCTTTCCATAACCGCCAATCAAAGCTCAGGTTGGCAGTGCAATCATATTTTGTCATGCATGCAGTCATGAGTTAAAAATACATTGTAAAGTCACTTGGACTCTACAGGTAAGAAGACTGTGAATGGACCATCAAACCATCAGACAATCCATTTGTGTTAAATTCTAAATTGGAATCCACATGTATAAAGCCATATTATTAGAAAGTATTCCGTCCGACCTAATTGTCAAATGTAAAATAAATAAAATGCACTTGTAAAGTTGTCTTTCAACTAATGTAGCAACTGGAACAGCCTAAAGGTAATTAGTGCCCAGGAACTCAGTGCAGAGGCTGCTCATCAGGTATTCTGTTATGATTTTTATTTCTATATTACACTGCAAATAATTCACTCTACCATATAAAATGTAATTCCTGAACCAGCAAGTGTATTTTTGTAGTTGTAATATTGTTGTGTAGGCAGCCATTTCAGGTCATTTTGTCTGGTCATGTGTTTTCAGACAAAGCCAGCACTTTAGGATGGAACTGCTTTCTGGCAGGTATTTGTTTCTCCTGTTCAATGTAACTGAATATGTCGCAGCGGGACCGGGATTCTACTATTGAGTGCTGTTTTTAGATCTACAAGACAGATGTTATCTTGTGTTAAGGTGGCCATACACTTTAAGATCCACTCATTTGGCAAGGTTGACAAACGAGTGGATCTTAACCTGATGTGCCCACTAACGGCTGGGCGATATCGGATGAATTCAAACGTTCAGCCCTGGGGCCGAACAATCGGATTACGATACTACAAATGGGCTCCGACTGGTCGCAGGACCGCATCGTCCTGGATCGTACAAAAAATCAAACTTGACCGATCGATATTTGACCGATTTTTGGCCTCATATCGATTGGGAGGACCCGTCGGGAGCCTCCACACATGGGCAGATAAACTGCCGAATAGGTCTAAAGGACTGATATCGACAGCTCTAATCTGCCCGAGTATGGCCACCTTTAGGGAGCTGCTATCTGGTTACCTTCCCATTGTTCTTCTGATGGGTTGCTGGGGGGAGAAGGGAGGGGGTGATATTACTCCAACTTTCAGTACAACAGTAAAGAGTGACTGAAGTTTATCAGAGCACAAGTCACATGACTAGGGGCAGCTGGGAAACTGACAACATGTCTAGCCCTATGTCAGACTTCAAAATTAAATATAAAAAAATCGGTTGGCTCTTTTGACAAATGGATTTCAGTGCAGAATTCTACTGGAACAGCACTATTAACTGTTTTGAAAAAAATGTTTTTTTTCCTATGAAAATATCCCTTTTAAAAGCAATGTACAAAGTACGGTACCACTTTATGTATGACTGGCTTGGAAGCTAACTACTCTATCATGGCTGTGGCCCATACTAAGTTGATGTAAATATACATGTAATTTAGTTAGTGTATTTTAAAACTTAATATAAAAGGACAATGGCTTGGCTAGTGGTCCCTTTTATTAATGTGTTCAAAGCTCAAAAGCTAAATACATCTAAAGAGGATACATTTAAAGAAAAAGAGTTTAATTACTTTTTTTTTTCTAACCTTTATTTATAGCTATGTTAATGAGAGTATATAGATAATTCTCTTTATTTGGTGGAACTTAATGAAATTCCTATTAATATATAATATATAAGGATAAGCTCATGGCCCTCTAGTATTCACCTCTTGTATTGGTAATTGATTGATTTGTATGAAATTACAGTATGTATGCAGTGTACATTATCCAAATAGTTACAGTATATCAGACCATTCCGACCACCAGCATATTGGGGGCACACTCAGCTTGGAAGCTGGGAAGGTTAGATGGATTTCATTCACAGTGTAAAGAAATATAACCATCTTATTTGATTAATTGTTAATATAATAAAAAGTTGTATACTGGTCTAGTAACTGTCTGACAGGTATAGCTTGCAACCTTAATTTTGCACATCACAGTGCACCAAATCTTGTTCTTATGTAAGTCCAGTGGCATCTTAATCCTGTAATTGTCATTTGCCATGAAGGGCCATGTTGTTTTCTTTATTAAGCATGGTGCAACTCCTGTATCTGATTTTATTTTAATATGTCATTCCACTCCATATGACTTCCTTTATTTTCCTACATTTTCCACAAGCTTTAGAAATGAAGTTATATTCCTAACCAAATATTTCTTAAACTCCTAAATATAATCTCTTACTTGTAGTAGGAGATGTCACAGATGTACTAGAAGCGGTACTTCCATTGGTTGTGCTTGACGGTAATGTAGTAGTTGTTGAAGATTGGGGAGTACTGGTAGATGATGTTGTAGTAGGTTCATGGAAGGTGGTTGATGATGAGCCTTAAGAAGGTATAGATGTGCAGTTAGGGTCACAGAAGTAAATATTAATCTGAAACAGTGAGACCTCAAATTTACATTCCCTGTTTTTAAGGTTTCCCTCATTTTTTTATGGTCCACCAATATAAAATGCATAATGCATTTCCTTGATTTTACATATTCCCAGAATTTACACCACTTGCTTGGTTCCCTTGAAAAATGTGGAATGGGGGTTCTAGGGTAACTGAAACAGTCAGAAGTCCCATGTTTCATACTTGACTATGACAAAACCATAGTCATCTAAGTTGCATATGTTTCTGGGGTATTCATGCTCAGAATTTAACTTAATTCAGGGATACAGGTTGGTTCTCCTGACTTACCTGGAATAGTAGTAGTTGTCACACTAGTAGTAGTTGTGCTCATAGTGGTTTCTATAAAAGTAATGCAGTGCGTTGAATTAGTAGCTGTTATTAAGTCACTGACTTTATGTCTTTTGATTAAGGCACCTAGTACATTAAAATGCAAGCTCAATGCAAATATAATATATAGGTATGGGATAAGTTATCTGGAAACCCATTATGCAGAAAGCTCAGAAATATGGAAAGGCCATCTTTTTTCCAAATAATCCAAATTTTTAAAAATGATTTCCTTTCTCTTTGTAGTAATAAAACAGTACCTTGTACTTGAGCCACACTAAGATATAATTCATCCAGCCTATTGGGTTTATTTAATGTTTACATGATTTTCTAGTAGACTATGAAGACCCAAATTACAGAAAGATCCATTATTATTATTGGAAGACCCCAGGTCCCGAGCATTCTGGATAAACAGTCCCATATTTGCTAATACATACAAGGTGTAAACTTTGTATTGGCATCACATGGCTCACCAGAGCACATTAAAGAGGCCAGAGCCTTCATTTTGTTGGCAAAAGGTTTGATCAATATTTAAAGTTCTCAGTTACCAGCCATGAAAGCCAATGTCTAGCTAAAGTTTGAAGGTTCTTTCTTATTCTAAAGTTAAATGTCTGGATAAGCTAGATAAAAATATTTGATTGCTCACTCTGTCAGTTCCATGGAGTTACTAAGTCTATAGTCATGGCTATGAAAAAAGATGACTATTGGTAGAGTAATAAACCAAAAGTATTTTTAAGCTTGGATTTTTTTTACTTGGATTTTTTTACTGAGACCAGTTTGGTGACTTTCTTGAGGAAATAACTTAGCTACCTTACTGTTATGAAGTTGCAGACTTGTATTACATTAGACCATTACATTGTATTCTTGGTGAAAAAAGTTACCAAAAAGTTTACTGATCAGACTTTAGCTATAATATCCATAGGATCCTTCTTCTACTCTGCCCTCTATAGAGCCGCTACTGAACACAAAAAGAGTGTGTCGTTTTTTTCTTAAGAGCATCCTCACCTGTAGTTGTGGATTCAGTTGTGGTAGGTGGTGTAGTGCTTTCTGTGGTGGTGGTTACAACAGTAGTACTAGTGGTCGTCGCAGTCAAACAATCCCAAACACAGCAGCTCACTCTGATCTCATAGTTGTAGCACCTCTGCCAAAAGCTTGCATCTTGCTTCTGCTCACTATTTCTGCATATAAGTCCATATGACGAATTACAGTGGACAGTCTGCCCAATCTGATCCAAACTGACATCAGGAGCAGACACTGCTCTGCACTGAATGTCTTCCGGTTTTTCACAGATTGTGAATCCATGTCGTTTTATTTCTTCGTATGTCTCAAAATCACCACTATCTAGTCCCTCCTGTGGTTTACTAACATCATACCATTGGCTCCAGTTGCAAACCCACCCTGCAACACAAGCTGAACAGGGAAAAATGCAGCCATTAAAGAATTCAGAAGTCACACTTTCAAATGCAAATTAAATTCAAGCTCCACCCAATGAAAGAATAATATTTTTGCATAGTGAAAGAAAATAGTTAAAAATTTCAAATGCAAATTAAAGGCAAGCTCCACCCATAAAAAGAATAATATTTTTGCATAATGAAAGAAAATTGCATTTTCCGCAACATATATTAAGGAAACATTTCCAGTGTCATTTGTAAATGTATTTGCAAAGCAAAAATGTATTTATTCAATGTTTGTTCTGAACATAGCAGAAACCAGCTTTTCTCCCGCCAAGAATTCTACTCCCACAATGCCTTGCTTTTGTTTTGTTAATCAGCTGGCTTCTGCCAATTTTTAGCAATAACCAGTAGTACAGAGACTAAAAAGGGGACAGTGATTTGCTTTCATTAGCAATTGTTTTTGTGAATAACTTACAATGGCTGAACATGTTTAATTGATGCATATAAGAAAGCTGCTTAGAATTATATCTTCTTTCATCCTAAAAAATAGGTAGGGTCCCCTCTAACTTCTACAAATTGTAAAATTAAATTTTTAAAGTTGTACAAAATGTTGCTAATTTTTAATGACATGATGCTTCACTCATAGGCAAGCACATTCAAGTTGAACAAATATGGCATGACAATGCAGTTAATTAACTCTGCATGTACTGAGCAAGTAAATGTTATATAAAGCCCTGTATTTACTTAATAATTTTATATATGTTTGGTGACACAAATTCCTTACATTTAGAGAAAACCCCCTTTTTTCAGCTAGCACTAATGACTTACTCGTAGCAGAAGTAGGAGTTGTGGTAGTAACTGTCAAGAGAAGAAAAATATTTTTTTTAGTTTTCTAAGTCAATAGCCTTTCCTTCATAAAATATAGCATTTGCTCTGAGACTAACCTGTTTATTGTGAGTGGTACATTGACCATAAGATTACACAAATTTAAAAGATACAAATTAATGTTACACCCTGTTACCCGCAAGTTATGAAACGAGTAGGGGTGGGTAGGGGGGAACATACATGCCTACAAGCTTGCTGAACACAAGCAGTACTGTATTTATGGTGATGGGCACAGGTCTCTATGCTCTGAAATGGAATGTAGACATCTGCTACAATTCATTAAGGCTGGGAACAGATTTTTGCACTGTGCAACCTGCCTTCCAGTTGTGAAATGACCTCTCTTTACTTAAACACCAAGTTATTTGATTTCACCAACTTCAAATTACACTTTGGGGGTAATTTACAACAGACTGGGGAAAAAGCTTGAGTATGTGCCCCTTAGTGCTCATCCAGCAAAGCAATTCTTTCCCCAACCTGGATGTGGTCAGCATTTCATGGCAAATAAAAAAATCTGTGGTGAGGTAGACCATAGTTCCAAGGGTTGCAGGCCTACCTTGTCCATAGGGCAGGTGATAAGGACAAGCTCCATAGCAGGTGCGTTCGCTGCTTCTGAATGACGTGCAAGTTAAAAGATGGGAAGTGGTGGGAGGTGGAATAGAGAGGTGCTCCAAACTAGATCTGAAGTGTGCCACAAAGTGCCAAAAAATTGCAGATTTGCACTTTGCACACTGCCTTTGGTTAAGTAAATTACCCATTTTGACTTGTACAGCTTGCCTTGTCTATGGAAGCATTACCTGTTGAGGTGGAGGTCTTTGGAGTGGTGGTAATAGAAGTTGTGGGAATGGAAGTGGACTGTGTGGTAGGACAGATAGTTATGTGAGGTTGAGCGGTTCCATTGATACATTTCACTTCAATGCAGATTCCTGACTGTGTATGATTAGAGATACTCGCCCCTTCTTCATATGTAGTGCCATTGATAACACACACACAAGCTGCAAAAAGAAAATGCATTGATTTCAGTAAATATGTTAACAATTTCACAAGATATGCTACAAATACCGAAGGGAGGCCATACCTGATTGGTTAAAATGACAGCTTACATTGGAGTCAGATCCGCAAATGCTATAATTGGGGAAAGATAGATTTAAAATAAGTGTTGCAACATATTAATTTATAGAAAGCGATTTTTACATTTCTTTCCTGCAGGAAGGGAATTCAACTTGCACCTTGTAATTGTCAAGTTAAACACCTGCTGCTTCAGTACTCCGTATTAACCCGGAGATGTACTACTAATCTACTTGCAGTAGACTTCTTAGAGCAACCTCCTGTTTGGTTGGTTGCTATAATTGAAAATCTGCCCAGTTCTAGTAAATAATCCCCTACTGCATGAAAATTCCTGGTTCTTATTTATCAGATCAGGAAGAGGAAGGAAAATGTTTATATACTGAATGAGAATAACACCTATACCCGCTGCTCTACCGGTAGTTCTGCCCATGATTCTGTTGCACTCTGATTGCAGAACATCCTTCTAATTAGGGATGAAGGATACAAAAAAATTATGAAAAATTTAACCCCCATCCAATATGCATTATTTATTTAATACATTGCTAATGCTTACCATGACTGACATGGCTCCGGCGTTGGTACTAGCACACCAAACTCGTAGTGAATACAATTGATGTAGCAGCCACATTGGCTCTCTGCTACACATAATTTCTTTATCTCATCAAAAATAGGTTTGTCAGGTGGGCAGCTTGGATAGCAACCTTCAGACAATAACAACAGCATTAACTTAAATCCTGAATCAACAAGGTACTGTATATATAATTTTCTATATTTTGTGTTGCATTATAAAAAAATCAATTTTACTCTAAAGAGAAAATGCATTCAGCCAACCTAGAGCACTACTCCTAGATACGCAATGCATGAATGTTTGCTAGTAGAGTAAGTGTAACGGCTGGTAGACATAATGCAGTAATAATCTCACCTTCCAGGTAAGTGACTGTTTCATTGGTAAAGCAGTTGTTTATGGAGAGACAGGTTTTATATGGTTGAAAGCCACATGGGTAATAGTGCCATTGACACTCATCCTTAGGATTGTAGTAGTCACAAAATACGGCTAAAAAAGAATAACAAAGCAAAAAAAATTATAAATCTATTTTGGTATATAATGCAGAGGGGGTGGTAAATATTTAAGTCAATATGTAAAAACAGTAGCAAAATTAACATGACATGACTTTTGCTACACATACTTCTAGGAACAGGGTCGGAATCTTATTGGCTAATGTATGACAGTGATGCACAACATTAATTCACGCATTTGTAAAAGAATGGAGGTTCTTGCATTACCCAATTTTTTTCAAACCCCAATTTTTTTAGAAAATAATTTGCATACCGTCATCTAAATCACCTAAAGCTTGAACTCAGTTTCACAAGCCAAGAATTGCTTAGAATTAATTACATACCTATTTTTAATTGCTTTTCTGTATTCAAGCAGGAGATTTTGTTGAAATAAAGAGCAATAGAGACCCATATGAAAACAGTGAGGAGACCCAAAGGTTCCTAATATAAAAACGTGTATTGTAATTGCTATATTTATTCTTTACTCACGACATAGATCTGGTGTTCTCCAATTGACACAAGCCCCTGCCTTGTTGCATTCCTGTGCATAAATAGCAACTGCAGTACAGAAGCACTTGCAATCTCCACCACTGTCACATGAGCAGGCATCATTAACACAGGACTCATAAAATGGAGTTGGGTTAACCTTAAGAAATTAAATAGTTCCTTGTTAATCATACAGTTTAATAGTATATACTAGTTCAGCTCTATGAGATACATTCTACATTGGTACCTACAAATATATAGTAAAGTATTAAAAGTTGTGAATGTCAAATAATAAGGCCAATACAAACACTTTCTCCTTTGTATATGTGTCATAATGGTTTCATATATATTTTTTATATGTTTTATAGGTTTTGTGAACCTACAATAGTATTTATTGACCTATCAGGTAGTGCTTAATGTTCAGATTGCATATATGTCTTTGCTTGATTTTCTATTACGCTACCCTGTACCGTCAAGTATGTTAAAGACATGTTATATCATAAGGATGAAGGATTTACCTTGAAGTTTTTGTGTTATGTTGTATTTGAACTAACTACACTTTATTTTCTCACCTTACTGTGGCATTTTTCAAATGCTTCACTTATGATGAGGCCACACTGCTTCTCTGCCCAAGCTTTCCTATGTGGTGTCGAAGTACAAGGGTGGATATCCTGAGTCACATCAGGGCATTTAGCATCGACTTTCCAGCTGTTTCCAAACTCCATTACATTGTTGACTTGCATCAAGTGACTGGTTGTGAAGTCATTGTTGGATTTATCATCAAAATTTCCACATAGACCACAGACTTTACCCTGAAAAAATGTGTGTTCATGAGACATTAAAGCAAATAGATACCAAAGAGAATGTATCACCCTACTTAGTAATCTGTGTAATTGTATATTGTGCGAAGGAAATGTTGAGATTTTGGTGTTAAGGTGGATTTATCTTGAATATTGATGTACAAGTGATGATGGTGGCTTTTCTGTTATCAAATCCTCCATACTCTAGTGTAGGGCCCGGCAAACTGGTAGCCTAAACCCATTCTATGGGCTCCAACCTATGAAAGATTTCCACAGACACCATGAGATCATCATTTTAATATAATCCAGGCCTTCAATGTCCATCCCATTTATCATATAAGTGGCCCACTATGCTAAAGATATGGAGTGCTGCCCTGCTAGATACTGCTCCAGGGATCACAATTATCTTTTATCGAACTGGGCTATCCAAAATATTTTTATGATTTAAAGCCCTTTATTGTTAAGTAAAAATCCTATTGTACCAGATACATTTTAAAGAAACTAACAGATGACATCCTCACAACTCAAGGGGTATGCTTTAATGCAGTGGTTATTGGACTTGTTCAGTTCATGCCTTCCATAGAGGTCAAACCTTGGGCCAGGACTTAGGTTAGCTGATAACCTAGTTACAGATACTGTACCCATTAAAACAAATACGTTCCCACTCCAAATATCACCCTAACTAACCTTCAAATTAGCATTTCAGTTGTATCTAGTAGAGCAAATATTCCCAAATTCTAGACCTTCACGCTGAACCCTGTTTGCCACTGCTGTAAGCCCATCCCAGGGTGGCCAACCCCACAGTTCATGATCCCCTAAAAGTATGCACAAATGGCTATCAACATTGCAACCAACATTTTCCCAAATCCCATACAAAGGGAAAATATCAAACTATCCTGTACCAGAAATACCCTTATAATATGTACCGTTAAGCGGGAAACATTTTTTTTAGATATGTTTTTTATACTAACAAGGAAAAGTGTGGTAGCTCCAATGGATATGAATAAGCAAACATATGCAAATAAATCATGTTCGCTGGATATAACGGCAACTGCTAAACTCTATTGGACTGAACAGTCAAAAAAACAAAAGTGATATGCCATTCAATAGGATTAATAAAGTTTTATCTTCTACAATCAATGATGTGCTCTATGTTTCTTACCTTGTACGCAGGAGATGCCTTGATTAATATTGTAGTACTTTTGTCCCAGATCAACAGAATTCCATTTCTTGCTTCAATCACCAGGTAAAGGCCCACCTCACGACTAATATAATTCACACGTCTTCCAGCATCTCCCAGTGTTTCTATTACATGTTGTTCTGTCAATTTCAGTTCTGTACTCTGAAATAGCAACATTGGTTAAGAAGCTGCACCTATAAATGTTCTTCATTTTAAGTCTATGGCTCTTTTAACACCTGTCCTCAGATACACAGTCAGATACACTACATGTGCCACAGCTCTTAGAGTAAATTTTATGAACTCGAATAGTTGAGTTTGTTGTAGATTTAGGGAAAACACTTTAGTAAATCATTAGGAGGCATTTTTTGGATCCTGCAGAGACAATAAAATACTTACACCAAGGAAGACTTTAATGGACTTTGAACATGTTACTCCAGTGGTACCACATGGGACGTTCTCTGTTATGACACTGAAATTTCCTTGAGATTGGTGTTGCCCACAGTAGTCCTACCAAATAAATATGAAACCATGAATAATAAAGATCATTTTTACTATTTATTTATAAAGAAAATAGAAACCTAACAATCTCATTCCCAGGCAACATTTTTTAGTGCCTCCAAAACTTCCACCAAGCCAGAAAGTAAACATGGACACTTGCTTTGAGGCCACTGGGAGCAACATCAAAGTAGGGATGAGTAATATTTTGCATGCGAGTCATTGGTCAGGTCTAGCTGGATACCACAGAACAAACAAATACACTAGAAACCTAAGTCAACTTTACATCCCCTGATTTTAAGTTTTTCCACAATTTCCACTGTTTTTCTCTGATCCCACCAAATTATAATGCATAATACATTTCACTGATTTTACAGTTTCCCAAATTTTACACCATATGCATATCTAACAATTTCAACACATGGCCCTAATCAGCTTCAAAAGATATTTGAAATAATCTTACTGGAATGTGAAGAGGAATTGTATATTTTGTGCATTTGGTCAGGTTTCCTTTCGTTAGAATTGGAAACTAAAATGATCTCTCCTAATCTGTCTACCACTGAGTGGGAGAATGGGAGGCTCCTATACATATTCTGGAAGGCCAGAAGGCCTGAAGACCTTGTATAGCCCGCATAAGAATCACAATCTTGTAGACAGATCATTGATTATCTAATGGATTAGCCCAGCTGAGGCCAAGTATGGAATGTTTGAAAACCAGATCTATAGTACATGGGGCATTTCACTGCCACTGTAGTCCGGGGAAACATAACTGAGCATTTTTTTAATGGAAATCTGTCACAGCTCCATACACTTTAAATTGAATTACCTGGGCAGCTACATATTCACAATTTCCATCAAAGTCGTAGATTTTGTTATCAAAGGTGATATAGTGGCCACTTCCATAGACTGTACATGTGCCAAAACACATAACATTGGTGCAGTACCATGTGCCGCTCCTGCATGTACTAGATTTATGAAAACAATATATTCATTAAAATAAAATACACATTCACAGCTGTGTTAAATTACTTTACCAGTTTTTAGTTAAAGGATAAGTAAACCTTTAAAGTAAGTGAATGTAAAGCTGACGAGGTGGCTATTCTAAGCACTTTTGTAATGTACATTCATTATTTAATTTGTTTTTATTCCAAGATATTAAGGGATACATGTACTGTTAATATGAACGAATTTTGTTACAACAGCGCCACCTGCTGGGCAGTTTCCCACCAATCTGACCACCAAGTAGTCAAGGAAGTTGTCAGGAGAAAGAAAGAGGCTGATGTTCTTCTCCTGACAACTTCCTTGACCACTTGGAGGTGAGAATGGTGGGAAAATGGCCAGCAGGTGGCGCTGTTGTAACAAAATTCATTCATATTAACAGTATATGTATCCCTTAATATCTTGGAATAAAAACATATTAAATAATGAATGTAAATTACAAAAGTGCTTAGAATAGCCCCCTCATCAGTTTTACATTCACTTATTTTAAAGCTTTACTTTACACGTGGCACTAATTTATAGAAAAAAGTGGCAAAAATGATAGGATAAAGTAAGATACTGTGATAGCATCTATGTTTGGATTGGGCCACAAGCTGGGTTCAGCCATTCAATTTGTTTTACATACATGTACAACATGAGGTAACAAGAGCAACCAAATGATTGCACTTACACCTAGAGAAACACTGAAATAGCACAGTAAAGACATATTTTCTCACCAAGTGTTACAGTCCACCTTGATCTCTTCTCCATGATGGTGATATTCCTGATTGTGCATGCAAGAGCATTTGTCCTCTGTCACACAGTTACCCATCCCATCATCCAGCAACCCATCAGGACATACACATCCTGATCTGCACTCTGTCTGGAACTGTAAAAGGGCAAAAATGTGTTGAGTACAAAATATCTGTACATTGTACATGTTTTGAAATAGCAACAAGAGGAAATGTACACTACCATAGCAATAAAGTCTTCAAGTCATCAGAATGTTAATTAAAAAGGAAGAAACGCTTTAACAAATACAGCTGTTAAAATAAAATATAGCAGGACTCTTTATTACATATAATTAAGGAATCATTATTAATACACAATTGCTCATTTTCTACATGATTGGATTAATGAAAATAAGTGGAAAATAATTGAAGTAGAGTTTCTACAAAATAATCCAAGTAGAAACAAATTAGAAAATAAACATACATAGTCAACAGTTAGAGTCTTGCAACTTCTGTGAACTGGTGTTTCTCTGCCATCTGCTGGTATCTTGTTGCAGTCATTGTAGATTTTCCCTTTTGGGCAACCTGCAAATTAACATGCCATGAAAACACCAGCAAAATAAGAGAAAAAATAGTGTGGATACTATTTTAAAGGCAGCAAATCAGTAAATTCTACCAGCTGATAAGTCAGGAACGCAAGAGTTAATGTAACACATGACGAGTTAATAGTTAGTGCAGGGGGCATCTGTAGTGTACATTCCTAATAATGTTAATTAATAATTCTTAATCATTTCTAGCTATACAATGTATTCTGTCAACTGAGGTAGAATTGCCTGGCCAGCTTTTGGTACCATTCATATCTCTGATTGTAAGGTGTCCCTTTCAGGAAAAAAAACATTGCATTTGCTTCTAAACGTTTTTTGTGCTTTGTGTTGGTGCATGTTATTTCCACACAGTGATCTGACTCTACTAATATAGTGCTACCAGGATTAACTTGGGCACTTGTTCCCAATAGCATACAAATCTCAAAAGAAAAGGATGCTCAAAAAGACATAGGTATACGAAAATTAAGCATTTTTCACTTACTTTTTTCACCAGTAGAGGTTGTGCATATTAGTCTACCATTATGGCAGGAGCTACAAAAGAGTAAGAACAAGTCTTAATTAGCTGTGTTCTAAAATATTAGATTAAATGAGAGGAACCAAAGAGTTCTTAGAAAGCTTATGGATTTTTATTAGAATGCCTCCTAAAAAACTATTGCCAATGCACCTATATTTTTTTAAAAGATATTCTTTCCAGTGCCCCCAACCACATGTTCTTTCTGTAAATTCCAAGCTATCAATGGCTGCTTTGTCTCATTTCTGCAGTGGGAGCCATTCGTCAATGACTACAGACACCATTTAGGAGTGACCTCACTCTTATTTGTCATGTTTACTGGTTTTCAGTTGGCTCCCACTGCAGAAGGTAATGCTGCCACCTAATGATTGGGGTTCAAAATAATTGCAGTTGCCAATTCCCACGGTGTGATTTCAGTGGCAACAAAAAATGCTAAAACTGTTATAAATCACCAAGTTGCTACAGTGGCACAGCAATCACTGCATATTGCTATAGATCAAATATAAAAAATATATACAAGCCCTTACCAACGCTCTTCATTCTGTTTAGAGATGACTTCCTGTGGGCTAATGTATGTGGCCTTATAATAACAGGAACACTGCGATATTGGCACACATTGGTCCTTCTCATTTAAGTACTCTCCATCTGGGCATCCGCATCCGTCAACAGGAGTGAATTCACTGCTGCAGGCTTTGTCTCCTTCTGCCAGGGAACGGCAAGTAGGCTGGCAAGTAGTGAGGTTGTACAAATACACCTGGGTTGATGGGCATGATTTCACATCTCCCTCTATGTAAAAGAAAATACCAAAAATAAAAACCAGTGTACCCATATTTTCAGTAGTCATTATATCCCCTTACCTCAGATCACTTACCCAAGAGCCCAGCAATCTGATAACCTCTATTTGTTCAAACACTTGGGTGGCCAAATAAGCCATTTCTAATCTGCTCACTAAGGCAAAACAGCCAAATATAGTAGCTAATATGGCAGCCACTGTGCAGTTCTGCAGTCCTGACTATTCTACAGTTGGGGCAAGTGTCAGTGAAGCAGTTCATAAGTAGACCTCAGGTGTAGAGACATTTGCCAGGGGCTTCAATTCTTATTTAAAAATGGGTAGATGTATTTTTCTTTAGATGGACAGGATAGAATTGTATGAGAAACTACAATTCTCCACTATCAAGTGAAAACTTTTGTAATTTTATATAGATATATATATATATATATATATATATATATATATATATATATATATATATATATATATATTTATATATTCTGACAACTTAAAATACCTGGGAATAATGTGCAGTATAATAGCCACAACAAAATATACCTACCACAAATTCCTGATCTCCAGCCCCACAAGATGATCCCTTTAGCTGCACAAGCTCTTACATAAGAAGAGAAGACAGCACACATACAGGCCTCGCTGTCCTTGCAGTTGCACACATCATATTGACATCTCTGTAACATGAAAAAAAATATTATTTTCTTGCAAAGAGAGTATTATACACATGTGTCTTTGTTGCCTAAAATCATTGCCGTTTTTAATTATAAAAGAGAGAAAGCAGCAAAAAAAAAAGAAAAGAGAGCAGCAGTGCTTTGGTCAATGCTAAATAGCCTCATTTCCAGGGAAAACATTTTAATGCCAAGCATGTATTTTAGAATACTGATGACCAGAAAAGATCATCTTCCTGTCATAGACTGAATTACCCATTCTAATGTTAGCAGCTAAGAAAAGGAAGAGTCCCCTTCACCTGTTAATCCTTCATATGAGCACAAGTACATATGTCATATTACCTTAATATAAGCCCCTGGGTCTACAGTTGAATGACATTTGGCAAAAGGTGACTCTGGCTTTTCTAACTGAGTGCACCAATGGTTACCATAACTTTCTGTTGGAGAGAAATACAAAATACTGTCACTAATAATATACTGAAACACAAAATGAATGGGGAATGTGTTAGATAATGAAGGAATACTGTATATAATACTGAAGATAGGTAACAAAATAAAGAACGTTAAAAATAACCATCAACTAGCCCAAACATGAAGAAATTAAATAACTTGAAGCAAATAAAGGAATATAAATGAAATGAGAGTGGTGGGGTTACATAAAGTATAACACAAGGTAGATGTTGGTAGAGTGGAAGCTTACGGCTCTCGATGTTGAGGCTGCATGGATCATCCAGATACTCATTCTGGTCAGGGCAAGTGGGGTTGGCCTTCCAAGTATTGGCAAAAGCTGAAGCTGTTGCTTCTACCAGTCCACCAGATGTTTTAAAGTCATCTCCTTCCATGTAGTTAAAGTTACCACAAAGGCCTGTTCATTATAAGATAAAAAAGTACACCATATTTCATGGTTGTTATGAAAAGTGACCTCAAGAGAGGTATGTGGCATAAGGTTTGTTTATTCAGTGAGGAATTCTCAGCAGCTAAACTCACCTTTCAGACCTCTCGTGATGGGCCTATCCATATTAATAAAGAGCTGCATCATGGGTGTCTTGGACAGCAGCTGGATCTGGAGCTCAATACCAAAACTGGACTGTACAATGATGTAAGATTCAGTGGGTTGAAGGATAGAAAAGCTGGCTGGAAAGTAATCAGAGAGGAACAAGTCATTGACTATTCTAGGAATTTACAATATGTTAGCTGGATTTTTAAAAATGTATAATTAGACATTGAGTAAGCACTAAATTATCTATAACCTGGAAGCATCAACTACAGTGTTGCTGTAATGTGAGCAGCTGTTCTGGCATGCTTAGGTCAATGGCTCATGTGACAATTATAGGAATTTTGATGGTCTGGTTGATTCCAAGTAATTTTTGCTCAAATCACAATTACAAGTATATTGTTACCCACCTAATGTATAAGTTAATCATGGTCTGGGCCTCAAAACCTCTGGTATCATTAGGCGTTCTATTGGCCTTATGACTGAGAGCACAGCAATCTGATGAACTCTATTTGCCCAAACACTTGGGTGGCCAAATAAACCTGCTCTAATCTGCTCACTAAGGCAAAACAGCCAAATATAGTAGCAAATATGGCAGCCACTGTGCAGCTCTGCAGTCCTGACTTTTCTACAGTTGGGGCAAGTGTCATTGAAGCAGTTCATAAGTAGACCTCAGGTGTAGAGACATTTGCCAGGGGCTTCAATTCTTATTTAAAAATGGGTAGATGTATTTTTCTTTAGATGGAACATGTCATTGACTATTCTAGGAATTTACGTTATGTTAGCTGGATTTTTAAAAATGTATAATTAGAGGTTGAGTAAGCACTAAATTATCTATAACCTGGAAACATCAACTACAGTGTTGCTGTAATGTTAGCAGCTGTCATGGTCTGGGCCTCAAAATTATGACTGAGAACATATTTTTAGAAAATACAATTATTTTTAGAAAATATTACATTATGTCCTTATTAGACCATCTCCTATGTTTATGTCTTTTTAAGGGATGGAAAAATTTGTATTTTAATCTTGTTGGTGCTTTGGAGATTTCACAACAGCTATTGGCATCCCTCAATTGCCAGAAATAATAGACTACTTAGATTTTTGTTTACCCAGTACTGTCCTTATAACCCATAATCCTACCTGTAACATGAGGCAAGCTAATTTCCAGCTCGTTCAGTAATACAGTACGGTCTGCATTGAATGTCACAACCTAATGGATATAGTAAAGGGCAGTGTTTATGCCAAATGCTTTGTTTTTGGTCATCTCTAAAAATGTGTTCAAAGGAAACTTACATTTTGCATGTTATCTGTGAGCATCTTGATTGTCTTAAGGCAGGTCTCCCTCGGTGAAGAACTGCATGGAGTTAGCTCTCCTAATAGAGCATGAGACTCATTCTTCTGACCCTGAACACAAAATGAAGGAAGTTTAACAGCAAAACAGTATACATTTACTCTTCATTGGTGACAGAGGTAACAGAGGTCCCTCTAACTTCTTGGGTTGCAATATTGTATATTGTAAGATCCTTCCCCTTCAATGGTCACTTTGTGTACACTACTAGTTCCACACATATCCGCAGAAGATTACAGGCTGAGTCTACTTCAATCTGTGCAAAGGGAAGAGGTCTAAGCATATCACTGTCTGCACTGATCCTGAGGATTATTACAGTAGCCCTGTACTGGCTGTTGAATCCATTATTGCCTCAAAACATTAGGTAACTTTTAAGTAGGATGTTTGATCTTCTTCATCTTCCCCTTTATTATCTAAAATATTACTTTGTATTGTACACTGGTAGCTAGCTCCTAAGAATCCAACTCCATTCAACAGTATAATTTAAAAAGTCTCACCTTTAAAAGAACATAGTAACAGTTGCCATGGAAAGTGTACTTCTTCCCATCAAAAGTGTTAAAATGAGCTCCTCCCTCAATGGAACAAACCCGAGGACAGTGCCGGTTGGTGCATTTCCATCTTCCTGCATTACAGTTACTGGAAATGAAAAAAAAACATTCTGGACATGGTTTTATATGGTCTCATAGCTGAAATGACTATGGACTGGAAGGAATCCTCAGTATGGCTGGAGGCCAACCAGGATATTGGATGTATTCAAAAGTACATAGCCTTTCAATTCAGATAGATACATGGTAACTAGCCCCACTGAATGTAAGCTCATTTGAGCAGGGGGTTTTACCTCCTTTACACTTTTTACCCCTTGTATTAATCAGTATTAATATGTCACTTTTACCTACACCCCTTTATTGTACTGTGCTGTGGCATATGTTGGTGCTTAAGAAATGCATGCTACTAATGATGTCAGAAGTAAGGGTATAATTCAGAGGGCCTAAAAAAGAATAAAGTAACAGCAAAGATCTGCTCTGGATGGCATAGTAAGCTTAATAGTTTTTAGAAAACAAGGGCAAGTACTGTAATTAAAACACAAACGTTACTTTAAAACTTTCTTTGGTAATTTTCCCTCACCATTCATTACAATCATTTTGTATTGTTGCTCCGGGGCCATACAGTGCCCCTTGATGTTTGCAGCTACATTCACTTAACGGTACACATCCTTTGCCAGTGTGATCATCAAGTACAGTTCCTGTGAAAATATAAAACATGCTTTGTTATTGTACTTGTGAAGTTGTTTTCTGACTTCCTGTAATTTAAAGGGATACTGTCATGGAAAAACACATCAGTTAATAGTGCTGCTCCTACAGAATTCTGCACTGAAATCCGTTTCTCAAAAGAGCAAACAGATTTTTATATTTAATTTTAAAATCTGATATGGGTCTAGGCATATTGCCAATTTCCCAGAAGCCCCCAGTCATGTGACTTGTGCTTTGATAATCTAGTCACTCTTTACTGCTGTACTACAAGTTGGAGTGGTATCACCCCCACCCTTTCCCCCCCAGCAGCCAAACAACAGAACAAGGGGAAGGTAACCAGATAGCAGCTTCCTAACACAAGATAACAGCTGCCTGGTAGATCTAAGAACAACATTCAATAGTAAAATCCAGGTCCCACTGAGACACTTTCAGTTACATTAAGTAGAAAAAACAACAGCCTGCCAGAAAGCAGCTCCATCATAAAGTGCTGACTCTTTCTGAAAGCACATGACCAGGCAGAATGACATGAGATGGCTGCCTACACACCAATATCACAACAAAAAAAATACACTTGTTGGTTCAGGAATTACATTTTATATTGTAGAGTGAATTATATGTAATGTAAATAGAGTAATTTAGAAATAAAAACTACAACATAAAAATCATGACAGAATCTCTTTAATTACAAAGACAATAGGACCCCTGCAGTAGGTGGTGAAAAACCTTGTGGGTTACATGCCACTTAGACAATGGCTGCACAGACAAGGATACGAACAATGGCACATTGTCACTAAGGGGATATCACTGGTGAAAAAATACCCCAAAACACATAATCACATGAAAATGCAGAAATAATGTGGTAATTCCTGCCATCTGCAATGAAGCAATGGTAAGGTTTTGTCTAGCGTTTTGCCCCATGTGCTATTGCTCTACAATTGCAGAGCCAGTCACCTTTACAGAACTGTGGGGAAACGTCCAGCATAATGTTTCCTTTTTGTAAATCCATGGAAAAAATGTTAATGAATGTATAGTGACCCTAATAACTGAGACCTGATGTGTGATTCCAAAGCAGACTTACCTTCAGGACAGAAACAGCCATCCATATAATGTTCTTCACACAGGCTGTGTATCTCAAGGTGGGAACATGAACTTGTACATGGGGAACCACTCTCTTGGTAAATCATGTTCCCTGGACAGGTTTTGGCTGTGGGGAAAGCAGAATGAAAGAGTTTGTTAATGTCAAGCTTGTACAGACTTACATGAAGAAACTGACCACTGTGCATTGAATAATGGTTCTATGGTTAACCTTAGCAAACCTTAGCAAAGTCATACAACCGACTATTGACAAACCATTTGGCAGGCAAATTCCTTTATTTGTTTGACCTCACTGTGGATGCATGAACTGCATTTACCAAATTAGGTAGCAATAGCAAGTTTAGGCCTTTTATGGAAATCAGTTCCTTAAAGGAATTGTTCAGTGTGAAAATAAAAACTGGGTAAAAAGATAGGCTGTGCAAAATAAAAAATGTTTCTAATATAGTTAGTTAGCCAAAAATGTAATGTATAAAGGCTGGCGTGATTTTATGTATAACATACTTCCTGCTTTTCAGCTCTCTTGGTTTACACTGACTGGTTACCCTGGTTACTAGACAGTAACCAATCAGAGACTTGAGGGGGGGCCACATGGGTCATTTCTGTTGCTTTTGAATCTGAGCTGAATGCTGAGGATCAATTACAAACTCACTGAACAGAAATGTACCATGTGACCCCCCCTTCAAGTCACTGACTAACTCAGAGTTATAGAGCTGAAAAGCAGGAAGTTGGATTCTGGCTGTTTTATTAGACATCTGTTCACTCCAGCCTTTATACATTACATTTTTTCCTAACTAACTATATTAGAAACATTTTTTATTTTGCACAGCCTATCTATTTACCCAGTTTTTATTTTCACACTGAACTATTCCTTTAAAGGAGTAGTGGAATAAACACATTAGCATTAGGATATTTAGATGATGCTTACAACAGAAAGTTTCAGTCCTCCATATCCCTGGGCGTCCTCCTGCGTGTGAGCATTGCCTGGAAAACTCTGAGATTGTGCTGCAGAGGCAGAAAGCATCTTGTGATTGGCCGCAGGAGCACATGTCCAGCATACAAGCCTGGATATAAGATTCCGTCTTCAGGAGGGACTGACAGTCTGTAAATGCAGGATGTGTAAGATGTTCCTCACAAACGGAGCGCTGGAAAGAGAACATAAACATGAGAAACACTCCCTAAGGTAAAGTTACCAGGTAATGTGAAAAATCATTATGGCTATGCACATATAGACATGAATCCACACTGGTCAATCCACTATGGAATCTGCCCCATCAGGCCAAATGGATGGATATTATACAATGGGCCATACCATACATGTACAAGACCATCATTCAGTAATCTGCCATGTTCTCTTAAAATCCAACTCCAACCCTTAAAACATGCCCTACAATTGAGCATGTGTCCAACCAAATCTTGGCATGTATGACCAATTTAAGTGGGTTAACCCATGGGTTATTGTCTCTACAAAAGCAGTAATAACAAATATAGTAGAATTCATTTTCTTGAGATAATATAATGGCACAATTAATTCACTGTAGCCTCCCCCAAATCTGGCCTATTGTGCTGGTTGTTTTCTTACTAAAGGAGGCTATTAATACAATCTGGATGGGTGAGCACATATGGATGGATACTACATATGGTACTAATTGTATTGGTTCACCAGTAGGGGTGTTGCATGCATCTACAGCTAAGCATTAAAAGGGAGGACCAACCTCAATCTATATTATCTCTCTCAGCACCTACATACTGGCAACACAGTCATAATCTACTTGGCCCCTGCTCTATGTACTGTATAATAAATTATGGAGGATGTTTAGAAAATAAAAAAATAAAAAAAATCTTGTTTGGCATTAGGTCCCCTAATCTGAAATAGCTCTATCTGGCTGCCACAAGGCCAAATTGATGTTGCAACTACTATAGTCAATCACTAAATGGCTTTGTTAATTAACCACTGTCTAAACTAAATCACTAGCAGTAAATAATTTGTACGACATCTTATAAATCATATAGAAATATGTTTAATTTTGTTCGGGCTAGAATAATAATTCAGGGAATATTATATATTAATTATTGACACCGCACTGTGGTTAATTATTAATTGATAAAGGCATTGTGGTCGATTGCCCCATGGAAAAAGTCAACACTCAGACCCTCTGTCTTTATCTCTTGACTTCAAGGGCTAACTGCAAAGTGAATGAAATCAGACAATTAGATAAGTTCTTCCCTGCAATGTACTGGGTTTTGCTTGTTGTTTTTGGATATACAGTAGGTGCAACTTGTGTCCAAACTATTCCAAACACTACTTTGTGCCAACTATCACATGGCCATTTTGGTACATTCGCAGTGCAAAACATTCAATTTACTGCAGATGGGAAGGGTAACTAATCCTTTCATTTGGCATACAGAATAGATTATAGCCTAAACAAGCCTGAAAACAGAAATTGTTAAAACCCAATTCCCTCTCTTATACAGCTGTCCCTTTCCTTAACATTTACTAAGCAAAATGGCCCTGAGCAATCTCTTTCATGAAAACCCCTATTAGCACAGAAAATGAAGAAGACAGTAAAAGAATAGGGATGTAGCGAACTGTTCGCCGGCGAACTATTTCGCGCGAACTTCGACTGTTCGCGTCCGCCGCAAGTTCGCGAACGTCGCGCGACGTTCGCCAATAGGCGTTCGCGTCAAAATTGTTCGACCATTCGATCGCTAAAATCGAACGATTTTCGTTCGAATCGAACAATCGAAGCCATTGGATTGAATGAAATCATTCGATCCAATGGCTTCGATCGTTCGATTCGAACGGAAATCGTTCGATCGAACGATTAAAATCCTTCGATCGTTCGAATCAAACGATTTTCGGATGTTCGAAGTTCGCAAACTGTTTGCGAACTGTTCGCATTTTTTGCCGGTGTTCGCGAACGGCGTTCGCGAACACATTGTCGGCGGTTCGCTACATCCCTATAAAAGAATAGTAAGCTTTAGGTCTTCTCTATACTTTTGTTTTACATGTGATATAAGTAGTTGTGACTGCTTGCAGAGAATACTCTGTGTAAGTGCAAGTGCCTGTGCATCTGATTTTTATATCCAAACATAATGATTAATAATTCTGAGAGACAGGAAGTGCATTCCAAAGATATTGGTGGATTTCACTTATAAGGTTCTATATTAAGAGTAAGATTTAAAAAATCACTTGTTCAGTAATTTTCAAACATATTCAGTAGGGATGCACCAAATCTACTATTTTGTATTCAACCAAACCCCTCAATCCTTCGTGAAAGATTTGGCCTGAAAACCGAACTGAATACCAATCCTATTTTGCATATGCAAATGAGGGGTGGGAAGGGGAAAACATTTTTTACTTCCTTGTTCTGTGACAAAAGGTCATGTGATTTCCCTCATTGCACCTAATTTGCATGTGCAGATTAGGATTCAGATTTGGCAGAATCCGAATCTTGCTGAAAAGGTCTGAATCCCTAACCGAATACTGGATTTGGTGCATCCCTAATATTCAGTTTAAGCCTGTTGAGGCCTTTTGCCAAGGCCCCTTAGCTTATTGTTAACACAACTATTCTTACAGATTTATGCGTGATATCAAAACACTCACATATTGGGAACATTGAGAGGTGTCAGCAATCTGTGTTTCATCTGGATTTGTACAGTGCTCAAATGGATCATAGATATTCTGCAGGTTTCCAAATTGCAAAGGAGTGAGATGAATACCTGGTAAAAGTACAGGACAAGAATTTAACGTAATTATTTATTTCGACACTTTCAATCGATAATCGATCTGATAATTCAAATGCTTTGTCATGTTACCCCCTGCATTTAAAACTGGGTGGCATACTAGCAGACAACAGTAGGTATACGGTTGCCAGTGTAACATACCTAAAAGGCTTGAATTAAGCACACAATAGACGTTCAATCCAAAACACAGCAAATGATTGAGTGTGTGCCAATGGAATATGCAATATTTCACCTTCTTTAACCGCTTAAAAGTTTTTGTCAGTGAAGCATGGTAATGTATGGTATTAAATAAATTGCTTTGTCTGCTCTGATTCCTAATTATTGCACAACCCTACCGGGACAAAGCATAGTATAGACCTTCTCGGATAACTGCCCTAATTATTTGTTTATTCATTAGGCCTTGGCACACCTGAGAATGAAAAATGCAGTAAAACACACAGGCTTGCGTGAATCAATAAGTTCCTGACATTCTTAACTTCTTATTCTCTAATTACTTCATAAATGGAAAGGGGTACTGAACCGTAACACGTTCAACAAGTACAGCAATGATTCTTTCCATTGCCTCCCTGGACAGAAAAAAAACACATTGCTGAACCAAAGAATAAGAAGAAGTCTGATGAGAAGAATAAAATGATGAAAAAATAATAAAATGATAAAAATGATGAGAAGAACGAATAATTATCGACCCTTTTATGGGTTCCTGTCAGACTCAGGACCATTGAGAGTTTTAGCTAA